>LR990615.1:12500000-13750000 GCA_905147815.2 Phalera bucephala
AAAGCAGGAAATATAGAAAACATGTTGCATGATTGCCTTCACATTACTGTAATACTGCGTAAGACTGCGTATACTTTTAAGATTCCTATGGAAAACAAAACCATGTCAGGATAACCATTTTCTACATTAATTATACTGAGTTCTTAGATTTACGCGAATATTACACATGAAATAAAACAATTTTTTCGAATTTTATTGCGGTTTATTTTGATTTTTAAGTTCCCGACGTTTTGAGTGCTTTGCAGCACCCATGGTCACGGGAAGGACTGAGGTGTTAGACGTCCAAAAGGCATAGTTGTGCCGGGGTACCCTCAAACTTCTTAATTATTTTTTGTTTTTGTTGGTCCGATCTACGCAGAATAAGCTCACGGTGTCTTGAGGTCTTGCAGTGTTATGCTTGGTTTTAAATTTGATTAAATTAATTACTGGATCCTAAGTCGATGGAAGCACCCAGCCATCTTCTCTATTGAAATTAGGATGTTTTTTAATTTCAATAGCCTCGCGAACCATCCTTGGTAGGAATCGGTGTTCTTTCACGAGGATTTGTGGTCTATCAAATCTGATGTTATGGCGGGTGCGGTCAAGGACATGTTCACAGACCTAAAACACCGTCGCTCAAAGAAGTCTGCAGTCTTGCTCTGTCCCCGATGCTCTTAAATCTCTTCTTACCTCTCCGGATACGGACGACGACGAAGTCGTAGAACCCCTAGCCCGCCGACCGGTGCGCTTAGTACACCCCCTCCCCCCATAGCAACAGCCTAAGCCGAGGCTGTTCTTCCAAGGTAAGGTAAATTAATGTACAAGGCGAGCTTAACTCAAAGTTGAGTTTTCCATCAGCAAACCTTTGAGTGAAAGAGAAACAAATGATCACAATGAGGATAGGAATAAGTGTACAACACAAAAGCAAGGAAATAAAAGATATTTATAGATAGAAAAGGTATAAACTACATATATATATATATATATATACAAATATACTACATGCTATACATTACCATAAAATAGACTACATAAATACATACATACATACAAATATCTTACATAGATAAGAAATGTTCTCTAATTCTTTTCTTGAACATCTGTAAAGTAGGGCTATCACGTAAAGAGTATGGGAGGGAATTCCATAGGCGCACAGCACGCACAGTAAATGAACCATCATATCGACTTGAGCTATGACGAGGTGCACTAAGAAGAAGAGAAGAGACAGAGCGACAAGGTTTTCCTCTGGGGACTAAATACTGGGGAAATAGAATTATGAAGAACAGAGTAAAGCAAACAGAGAATATGACTATCCCGACGCAGCCGTATAGGCAGCCACTTCAACTGCCTTCGGAATTCTATAACATGGTCAAATTTTCGAAGGCCAAAAATGAAGCGAATGCACAGATTCTGCAGACGTTCCAGTTTATTAAGGAGTTCCTCAGTTGCGTCAAGAAAGCTTACATCAGCATAGTCGAGAAGAGGTAAAAGAAGAGATTGGGCAAGAGTTATTTTGGTTTGAAGCGGCAGGAACTTTTGGAGCCGTTTGAAAGACTGAAATGAGTAATAAACCTTCTTGCTTACTTTCGCAACGTGAACATTCCAGGACAGATTACAGTCAATGTAGACGCCCAAGTTTTTTGCACTATCTGAAAAAGGTATCGGTATAGCATCGTACACAATTTGTAGAAGAGACTGGTGATCTAAAAGATTGGTAAAATATCTGCCACCAATAATGAGAGCTTGTGATTTAGCCGGATTTACCAGTAGGCCAAAGCTTTTTGCCCAGTTATTGATGTTCTGAAGAACATTATTGATGGCAACAATAGCAGCATTAAAATCATCAACTTTAAAATGATGATAAAGTTGCAAGTCGTCTGCATGGAGATGATAGTGTGAAGATATAACTTTAGGGATTGCGTTAATAAAAACTGAAAAAAGGAAAGGAGAGAGTACGCCACCTTGCGGGACTCCCGCAGCCAGATTGCACCACTCAGAGGAAGCCTCATTGGATCGAACCGACTGCGAGCGACCGCGAAGATATGAGTTGAACCAAGCAGTTACAGAAGGAGAAACATTTAGGGAGGTCAGAATTCCTAAGAGGATGTCAAAATCAACTGAATTAAAGGCACTGCTAAAGTCTAGTAGAACCAATATAGTAAGGAGCTTATTCTCCATGGCCAAACGTATGTCGTCAGTTATTTTAACGAGTGCCGTTACAGTGCTATGGCCAGGGCGAAATCCTGATTGATAGGGACTTAGCAGGTCATTAATAGAGAGATAGTGAGACAGTTGATTGAGTGAACGGAGAATGCGCGTGAAGTCCGATGGAATGTTGTGCGAGGCACAAGGGGGTTTCAGGTCTGGAAGAGGATGTTCGGATCAAGTCTTCTCACTTCGCAACATCGTAGAGAAGCATCTGACAGTGGGGCGGAAGGTTTTCTGCGGTTTTGTAGATCTGGAGAAGGCATTTGACAGAGTTGTGCGAAAGAGACTTTGGGACATTTTGCCAGAGTATGGTATAGATGGCACTCTGTTGCGAGCCGTCCAGCCCACTTATGTGGACTGCAAGGCATGCGTACGGGTGGGTGGTAACAGGTCGCCCTGGTTTGACGTTAAAATCGGCGTCAAGCAGGGTTGCGTGTTGTCCGCTAGACTGTTCATAATATATCTGGACAAAAGTCTTCAAAGACTGAAAGCGATGAATGAAGGTGTACAAATGGGTGACTTAGTGGTAAACCATCTACTTTATGCAGATGACGCGGTTTTAATAGCGCCAACAGCCACTGATCTGCAAACACTAGTCACAGTTATGAAAGACGACTGCATGATCAATGGCTTACACTTGAATGTGAAGAAAACCAAGATTATGGTTTTTGAAAGGGAAGAAACCAGAACGAATGTAAGGATTGTGGTTGGTAACGATGTGCTGGAGCAAGTGAATGAGTTTGTATATCTTGGATGCGCCTTCAGTAAGGATGGGAAATACACCGCTGACATAGAGAGAAGAGTGAGTTCAGGGAACAGAGTGAATGGTGCGATGGGAAAGCTACTCGGGAGCCGGCACTTAAGCCATAAGGCGCAGCTGGCCATACATAACGGAGTTCTTGTCCCAACGCTGTTATATGGTAGCGAGAGCTGGGTATGTAAGAAGGAGAATGAAAGTAGGATAAATGCGGTAGAAATGCGAGCTCTGCGGAACATGTGCGGAGTGAAGCTGACCGACCGCATTAGCAACAGCATAGTAAGACAGCGAGTAGGTATGAAAGATAGTATCGGTGTAAAGATGAGAAAGGGCATGCTCCGTTGGTTCGGGCATATAGAAAGAATGCCAGAGGAAAGAATGACAAAACAGATATACAATGTGAAAGTGGAAGGATGCAGGTACCTGGGAAGACCTAGACTATCTTACCACGACCAAATAAACCGAGTCTTATCTGATGGAAAAGTCAAGAGTCTCCGTAACCGGCGAGCGTGTATGAGACGAACTATGAGAGTCGAGGAAGCCAGAGAGGTATGTAAGGAAAGAACCTGTTGGAACTCTGTACTCTCTGCCTACCCCGCAAGGGATCTGGCGTAAGGTTATAGATAGATAGATAGATTGACATCTCTCTTTTAATGTAATCCGATAACCATGGTGCAGGTAGATGCTTTACTTTTACCCTTTTCAGAGGAGCGTGTTTGTTGTATACATCTAGGACAATCTTGTTAAAAGCGGATACTTTTTTGTCTATGTCACTGAAGCTATATATAGTAGACCAGTCAATACGACTCATGTCTTCCCTCAAACGTTCCATATTAATGTTCTTAAAGCTGCGAAGAAAAAGAAATTTGGATTTGCGTTTAGGCGCGCGAATTTTATAAGAAAGGAATATGAGATCATGATAGGAGAAAGCGGCGGCAAGTTGCCCATGCGCGGCTACTTTTTGGGGATCGGAGACAAGAATTAAATCTAGAAGAGAGGGAGTGCAATGGGGGGCATGATGGGTGGCATTGCGCTGAAGGATATGCATGTTGACAGAAGAGACAAGAGATCGGAGTTTACGGCTGCGTACATTATCCTTGAGCAAACCTATCACCCAAACGGAGGTCGAAGATCTCATTATGGGTCTCAAAACCAAAAAAGCCCCCGGCTCTGACGGCATTTCGAATCGCGTTCTGAAATGCCTGCCCGCCCAACTCATCTGCCTCTGAGGGGCCATATTGAAAGCCGCCATGACGAACTGCACCTTCCCCAAGTGGAAGGAAGCGGAAGTCATAGACATTCCCAAGCCCGGCAAACCTCGTAATCTCCCCGCGAGCTACCGCCCTATCAATCTCCTCAACTCCCTGGCGAAGGTCTACGAGCGCCTACTTCTGGCGCGGCTCAAAGACTTCGTAATGTACAGGGGTATCCTTATCGACGAGCAGTTCGGCTTTCGAACCAAACACTCTTGCGTCCACCAAGTGCCCCGCATCACGGAGCAATTCCTCTCCGGTCTCAATAGACCCAAACCCGTCTACACGGGCGCCCTCTTCTTCGATGTCGCGAAGGCATTCGACAAAGTCTGACACAACGGCTTGATCTACAAGCTCTACCAAATGGGTGTGCCGGACAGACTCGTGCTCATCATACGAGATACGTCGAAATGACGCGCTCCACCTCCCACTCCATCAGTGCTGGAGTCCCACAGGGCTCAGCCCTCTCTCCGCTCCTGTTTAGCCTTTACACGAATGACATTCCTCTTTCGGGTGATGCTAAACTAGCTTTATTCGCGGATGATACCGCTCTCTATTTCTCCAGTAGGAGCAAGGCCTTTATCACTTCGGAACTTCAGGCCGCCGCCAATACCCTAGAGGATTGGTTCAGGAAGTGGCGAATCGAGGTGAACCCGGACAAGAGTGCTGCGGTGCTCTTCTCCAGAGGTGCAACTTCGCGCCGCTCCCTGCGCCACCCCAGAAGGAACCGAGGTCAAGTGACCATGTTCGACCGACCCATTCCCTGTGTCAATCAGGTCAAATATTTAGGGGTCATCCTAACAGTACCGTCAGGTCCGTCACTGAGCATCCTTTGTGCTCGGTCGTCTCCATTCGTTAATCTGCAAGCGGAGTAAAATGTCCCTTAGAAATAAGGTGACGCTTTACAAAACTTGCGGTCGACCCATCTTGACTTACGCGTGTGTTGTGTTCGGGCATTCGGCCCCCTTTCACATCGATAAACTCCAAGCGGTTCAAAATCGCTTCCTCCGTAAAGCCGTATGAGCCCCATGGTTCGTACGGAACGTTGACCTCCACTCCGATCTAGGTCTAGAACCTATTCGCGCTTTTATTAAAAAGGCGACAACACGTCACTTCGCGAACGCATCTACCCATGCGAACCCGTTAATCGTAGCCGCCGCTGACAGGGGTCGGGGGGGGAGGGGCCTGCCGCCACCGCCGTCCGCGACTTGTTCTCACCGATCCCCCCGATGCTTTGTCATCCATTCTTTAGATCCTCTCCCATAGCTGGCGGTTGTCCGTTGCACTTAGTAGTACACCCCGTCCCCTCCACAACAGGTCGTTTCGATTCAACAGCAGCAGTCACACAGCAAGCCACTCGTCATTCTCAAAGGACCATTGGCAGCTTACTCACAGGCGACATGGTTCGGCGACTCTTGACACTCAACCGAATCAGTGGACTACAGTCATCACATGGACTTCGCCACCAACAGTCGACACTCCAAGCTCAGTCTCGACTCTCTGAAGACTACGCGCAACTCGGCACTTGCAAGCTCATCACTACGAGTACGACGCAGCGACTTCAAAGAATCACGACCTCCGGTCTCGAAGGGGGGCCCCGTAGCGACTGTTAAGGAGGCCCCTGGTGTATCTTCAAAGTCCAATAACCTTGGAGCTATACTGAACCCAATGCAAAAAGAATCATCAAAATTGATTCATAATTGGCGGAACGATCGCGTAACATACATACACAAAAAAAAACATACAGTCGAATTGAGAACCTGCTCCTTTTTTAGAAGTCGGTTAAAAACGAAACAGATATGCTATTGCCTCAATTGTAGACTCGAAAATGTCCTGATAGTGACATTTTGCAATTCCTTAACTACTGTCTCTTTCATTTACGCTGTTTATGTATCATTTTCGCAACTCTAGTTTAACTTGTCAACATGCGTGCAAATAAAAATAGAATACTATTAATATATATGTACGATATGTATACGTTTCCAATTTACAAAAAAAATCGATGTAAGAAGAACATCGATGTATTTCTTGATATATCGTTATAACATCGATGCTATTATGCCTGGCATAATATCGATGGCATCGAGGCATCGAAAAAAACATCGATGTATTTTTTCAATGTCCATCACTATGCCATACCACGGCAGACGCGCTTGAACTGACTCAAATGCGGCCCTAGAGCAAAAAGATCCGGTTGCCGACAAAATTGGCGATAGGATTATCCTTATAGACGACTTTAATTTAAAAACATCCTAACGATAAAAAGGTCGTAGGTACAAAGGTTGAGTAACTAATACTCGTAGCTTAGCACGAAAAAATGGCGTTAGCTTAACGCCAGCCAGTTGATATGTCATCCTTGTCACACTACAAATTTACTTAATAAATATGAACTTGACAGAACGCTTGCTCGCTAGTGTTACGCTAACGTAATTTTTTTTCGTTCCAAGCACTCTGTATGACGTCAGAGCGAGCTTGGCGCGCGATATTCGCTCAATTTCCGGGACAGCTGGCCGCGGACGTTGATATCTTATCAACGCGGAGCGTTGCGAGGTGGATGATCGATATATCGCATTGTTTGTGGAAGTGCACCGCTTATCACATGTTGTTAGTAACGTTTCGTTTATTCTTTATACAGAAAATGATGCTAGTGGTAACTGCATGTAGGTACACGGGGACATGAAAATATTAGGATGCATTACACTAATTTATATAATTTATAGTTAAATTGATCACAGCTGATCACACAGTTATCTGAAGTATGAATTGTACATCATAACTTATGTAATCCGTTACACCGTCATGCTATATTCGCCAAGCGGGATTGTCTCACTCCTCCAATATCCGTAGGGGGGCCCTTGGGGTCGTGGGACGCTGGGGCGGGGGTCCTTGGGGTCGTGGGACGCTGGGGCAGGGGCCCTAAGTGTACTTCACGCGCGACCCCGAGAAGGGCAGCGACGTGGTATGGCCCACTCCGGCATGAGCACCGCGATGGTGCAGCGGGTCCATAGGCTGCCACCCCCCGGGGGCGGGCTCTTTGGAGCACGACACAGAGAGGCACCGGTGAGATCCTAATGGAGATCCCGGAAGTGTCGATGCAGGCCACCTTGGGGTTTTAATCGGTAAGAGTCTGTGCACAGACATCGCCGACAGTGTCTGGTTCCATTGCAATAGGGAGCGATCCTATTGCCTACAATGGCAGCCAATTACAATTGAAGACTCCTAACTAAATTATACATTGTCCAACCCAGTGACCCCGGACATCTTTAGCTCCACGCGCATTATCCTCCACTAGTCCAAAGCAGTCATATACATAGACATATAGCTATCAAATGTCGACATGCACAACGTATAGCGGTCTGCTCACAATGGTAGTATAAATGTTATGTTACTGCCCGCGGGGATTTCCGCTCCGAGATTGAGTGACATAAATATGAGGATATTATGTTGACAAAGAATCCACAAGGTCGCATGGTTTGACTACATAGATATTTGATTGTTTTAATTCGAAACCCCGTTAGGATTTCTAATAGGTAGGTATATTCTGCGTAAGTCTGGTCCTACACAGAAAACTATTGACCACAAGTTAATTTTAAAAAATGGTTAATGGTACGATATTGAATGGGACGATTTAATTCTAAATTAAAATGGTTCGTACAAATCTGTACTCTCTTACAGCCTAACCGCCTCTCCCACTGCCCAGATAGGCAGAGGCCTTTTCTCACGAATCAAGGTGGTAGAGAATGGAATTATGACCATAGATAAAAAAAATCAAAGATTCTATTTGTACTTGGATTCAAAGTTTCTTTTTGTACCTACCTACGCTATACAATATACTATTTTGCATATCAGAACCATTTTTATCACTTAATCCAGTAGGTACAGTAACTATGTATATATATATATATAGCAAATAGGAGGAAAAAAATATTTAAATATATTATTTTTTTACTTACCAAGTGTTATCTGCCTGGTAATTAAATTTAGATTGCGAGCAACTTCGACCTCGCTTCGATTAGGTCCCGTATTTTTCCGAAGTTAACAGAGTCATGTTTATGATACTTTTATTAAATACACTAAATGGAATATAGAAGTTTCAAGGATAATACTTAGACTTACCTACTATTTATTAATCAGACTTCTGTAGGGAAGACCGAGGTACCTATATAGGATTTCGACCTTACTGAAAAATTCAGTAGGGGTCTCTGGAATCTCCAAATGGAATACACCCCACCTTCCACACCCTTGTGCCATGCTTGTTTGAGCACAGAGAAACAGAGTCGTTTCTCTATACCCTCTTATATACCCTATACCGTGATCAAGGCGGCGTGAAGCCGCTCACATTATCGGGTATTTAGATTCATATCGTTAAACAAACATATTTCTTTAAGCCAGTACTTGTTCCATACATAAATTATGGGTATGTCCTGATTTACACATAAACTTACGACTCTACATTCATTTTTACAGCTCCTTAAAAGCCGTACTCAGCTGATACTGTATGCTTGCCTCCCGTAATGGTCGCAACTGAGGCCTTTACCACTGTTTGAATGTATCAGGACCGCATTTTGGCTCTTGCTACCACGTTCGACCAAAGCTAAATCAGCCGCCAACAGCCACAGTCGGCTTTTGAGGAGTAAAATTCCCAATAAATCAACATCGCATCGATAGCAAAAGTTACCCATCATCTCATTAAACCACTTTAGTTCGCATGCTCGTTTTTTCAACGAAGAAATCACATTGTTTTGCTCTCGGGACTGAGGAGAGTTGCAGCGGCGGTCGCGTGAGGCGCAGTCGACGCCCCCAGTTTCTAAGAGCACTGCGCGTGACCAATTGGTATCATGTGTCTTTAATTTAGATCTAACCCGCTGTGTGTATCGTATAACCTATTGTCAACATGATTACATATACTTTTTATTTATTTCAATATAAATTTATATGTCGGCTACAGACGACTTAGTCCAATGGTTTAGAGCTTAAGCCGCTCCACCCACTGCATAGAGTGGTCGCTAGTTTGATCCTCGCACGGGACAAAACTCAGTGTGACCCACAAATATTTGTTTCGGTTTCGGTCTGGATGATAGTGTATGTGAACTTCGTGTTTGTAAACGCACCCATAAACGGGAATAATTCCTAGTGTGTGGTCACGGCTTTAATTAAGAAAAAAATATATAAATTTGTTTGCAATAGTTGTGTGTCCACATTTAGGTACTACTAATAATGTATTGTTGTTATAGACGTCATAGCAAGTAGTAATTCATTAATATTGTAATTTAAGGTCAAAATATATTAACCCTCGTCCAATCATAGGTATACCATGACAGTAATACATCCAATCTTAATTTATTAATAAAAAAAGATTTTTCCTTTTTCATTGATTTTTCAAGAAGGTTGTCACAGAAATATCACTCGAACAAGACGCTTTAGCGTACACCAATTTCTTTTGCGAAGACCTAGTGCTTCGCAAAGGGCTTATGTATCTTAATTATCTTTCGAGGAACTGTGTCAAGATATTTTTACATGTGAACATAAATGTAGAGTTTGTAGAGATGAGTTAATTGCAATTGGTATCAAATAATAGCTGCTAGTTCATCGAATGTAAGAAGCGAGGATCTCACCTTAGTAGGCCTTTGGATGAGTTTTACATTATGCTTACAATGACAAAGTGCCCCCAAATCCTCAAATTTGTTTTTAATACTTTAAAGACGCGTTAGTAAAAATACTTTTGCAAGTAATTGCAGAAAAAATAATACTAATAATAAAACTCACGACAGGCAATAAATTTGATACAAGACTGTAAAATCCGGAAACGCCTTAGCATCATTTTTTTATAGAAGGTAACTTTTTAAATGAAATATGATTTAATATTAAGTCAGATTTCTTGGCTCATTTTTTTACTATTCAATCAGCATCATCGCAAGATGTACCTCCATATATCATTAAATTCTGCAATCATACTGTAAATTCCCCGAGTCAAAACTGTTGAAAAACCCGAGGAAATAACAGATAGCACTAACTACTACTTAATAATGTATACCTATACTTGCACCTATATACAGTCTTACTCAACTTTATGCAAAATTTAATACGTATAGCTGTTAATTACGTTATTTACAGATAAATACGTCGAGCAATTAGCAACTGAAACAACAAAACAGGTCATTTATTACGCTTCGTCAGGTGAGTTCCGGGACGCGTTAGTTCATAAAGAATTAATGAGAGCCTGTTTGTATCCTGCACCTCAAGGAAGTTCGAAGAGCCGTTGAACGAGTGCCAAGTTGCGAGGCAAGAATATAGAAATGATACGACTAGAATTCAAAAGTTTATGCTATGCAAATTTCTGCATCAAAATTCGTTCCCTGTAAGAAGTAATGTAGAGTAAATTAATAGATGTGTAAAGTACGATGGTTTGTTGTAATCGTCGTGTGGTAAGGTCTGTATGATTATGGGGGTAAAAGTAATACATATTTTACCTTCTCCCAATAGATGTATGTCAAAGGGGATTAATGTGAGTTTGCTTAAAAGCAGTTAGAAACTCATTGTCTGAAATTTACTCCGAACTACGACGGGTTGTCTTGCATGTATACAGGCGAGATAAAAACTAAATAATATTGTTCATACCCTATTACGTGCTTTATTCGACGTAATTTGATGGAAGGTAGAAGGAATAAATACAATATGGTCAAGTGTAGACAGTCATGTAGAGACTTTTTTGATCTTTACGGAGAATGGTCACGAAAAAGTTTCCCACATGTTGTTAGATAGGTACTACACACCTACCTATATTATAAATATGTGCACTCAAAAAGATTTTTGTATTAGGATGTTTACTGGTTGTCGTGGCAATCATGGGGAGGCCCATTGGCCTGCAGTGGTCGTTTCGGCTCATAGTAATGATGATACTGAATATTTAAGCAGATCTATAGTTTCGTATTCTATAATGATGAAGTGTTTTTGTAACTTCTACGTTTGAACTTTATGTTTATAATATATCCACGAATCGCTGCATAGAATAATAATCGTGTGAACAACGATATCCGGCTTGGAATGCATTCATTTTCCTCTGGCTTACAGTTTTTCTCGTCTCGCGTGACGCAATCGCGGATGTTCTAACTCTTGTGGCTATTGTACAGACATAATAATTGATTTCCATAATTATTATCAATCAGACACCTATTTGTTTTAATTGTATGTACTGACCTAGTTAAATCATTATCATTAATAGCTGGAAGACATCCACTGGAGGACGAAGGTCTCCCTCAAAGTTTGCCACAACGACTGACTTTGTGCTGTAAACATCCAGCTTCGACCAGCGACCTTCACCAGATCGATCGATTGGTCCTCCTTGTGAGAGGCATGCCACGTCTTCAAAAAAAATTATACTACCCGCTAGCTAAAAATTGTTTAAAATTTATTTCTTATCCTTAACTAGGTATCTCTGGGAGTGAAACACGATAGTTCAAAAAGAAGAAAAACATAAGTAGATAGCAAACCTGTAAGTACACAAACCGAAGTCAAATGAGTGACCATACAATCATTACAGTAACCACAATTTATAATATGTAAGTAGGTGGGTACAAATATTAAATAATAAGTACATAAGTGACGTTTTGATAAAAGTTACAAAACTTTTGTTAAAATTGATTGATATAAAAACTTTTGATACGAAAGCAGTACTCTGTTCAGGCAGAACACTAAAATAAGCTATATAGAATCTATATACAAATACACTTACATATTAAAATAGTCACCTAAGTTATTCTAAGCATAAATATTTAATATAAACATGACATCGGTACATTTGGTATTCGTTTAAGTTCCCTTATTTCGTCAGTATACGGTAGAAAGTCGAGACCTTGGCATTAGCCTTGCACGTGGAAAACGATTGACGACGCGGAAGCGCCCGCGCATTGTTTTAACGTAGATTACGTAGATCGACCGCTGAGGAGGCTCGCGGGGTCAGGAGAGGGGGCAGCCGGGCGAGAGGCTCGACAACTAAGGAAACGGATGCAGTACGCGACTAACGACTTGGATTTGCTTTAGTTAATATCACTTCAAAAACTCGTTTTCCTTAGGTAGGTCTGTTCGGGGCTCTTA
This sequence comes from Phalera bucephala, assembly GCA_905147815.2. Classification (NCBI taxonomy): domain Eukaryota; kingdom Metazoa; phylum Arthropoda; class Insecta; order Lepidoptera; family Notodontidae; genus Phalera; species Phalera bucephala. Next base: position 12,512,292 of record LR990615.1, read on the forward strand.
CTCAATATGACAAAACACTATGAAAACTTCGCGAAATGATCGTTTAATGGGACTCCAGTAGCATAGGTATTATGTAATGATATTTCGTATGCGACTAGAGTTTACTGGTGTCTTTGACTGGTGTAAACGATTATTTAAATAGCACACCACTGCACGTCATGTCACTGAAGGTACATAGGTATGTAAGTGCATACAAATGTGAATACATGCGTCATTTCATACTTATAATAATATTGATGAACGTTACTGCCAAGCTCATAAACAAGATACAATTACAAAATCAATAATAAATAATTATCACCGGAAACTGAGAGCTGAGTATTGTGTGTCACTATAAAAATATTTATTTTTATTGTAGAACTGCGATTAATTCTTTTCGCTTAGCCGACAATTCATTTAATTATAGTATGTTAAAGTGACAAAGATTTCTAGACTTTCATATACTACAAATAGTCGTTAGCGTAGCTCTACCGGGTATATATGCCATCCTTTTCACACCACAAATTTACTGAATAAAGATTAACGTGACAACAAGCTTTGTCGATAACGTCAAATGGTTTGGGCTCAGCCCTCAGTATTGTTTTGAAAGATTTTCCATGTACAGTTATACAAGCATAGATATAGTATTTAGTACCTTTATACAAGGATCTTAACGCTGTCATCAAGTGAAATGTCACTTCATGACAGGCGTAGAGTTGCCGTTTGCTATGAAATTTGCCCAAGTTCTTTTTAATTAGTAACCGTGCGGACCCACCCATTCAAATATTTCCCCTAATTCATTCATTCACACCAACGCCCCCCTGTCAATGTCATCTATGGATCAAAATATCCTTGTCGTAGTAGTAGGCAAATCGATCCCTTGAGTTAAATACTGGCAGAACAGCTGCGGTCTAACCTCGACAAATATGTAGCTTAGTGCCGAGGTTATAATTAGAACTTAATCTTATGACGTATCAATCTAAATCATCACGCCAGATCCCTTGCGGGGTAGGCAGATAGTACAGAGTTCCAACAGGTTCCTTCCTTACAGACCACCTCTGGCTTCGTACCCTCTCATAGTTTGTCTCATACACGCTCGCCGATTATGGAAACTCCTGCCCTTCAAATAAGACACAATTTCAGGAGTAGCATCATAGCTAAGGTCTGGTCACGGAGGTGTGCCAAAAGCGTAAACCTCAAAGTGGTGCACTCGTAGACATGCAGTCTTTTTCTTACAAAATATTTTTTGGGGATCAACCTACCGCAATCTTTTTATCTAGCAGTATTACTGTAATCCCACTGTGTCGTCTCTTTTTTTAAACACCAAAAAAATAACACAACAGGTACTGCTGAAGCGGTCGTGGTAACCCGCTATTCTCTGTTATTTTGGTTTGCAAGAGAGTGAATTAAAATGAGTCGTGGAACAATGTAAGTTGATTTTTTTTTAGGTTAATCTGCCACCCAGTCTACATAAATAAATTCCCATAAAACAACTCTCTCAATACATGGAAAGGACAAACGTATCAGCTGCTCACATGATTAGGTTGAGTTGTACTCACCGAAGGGATAATCGTTTACCTACCTGTTTTAAATACCAAAGATCGAATAAGAAGATTCAGATAATTCTATACTTATTTAAAATTGTTGGCTTGCCCTTTAATTACCTCTAACCATAAAAACCTAATGAGCACTGGCATGAACTTTAGTACAACTCAGTTGACTCGAACACGAACAGATTGACTCTAGTATAAAGCTATCGAGTTGATAAGCCATGCTTTTCAAAGATGAACGTGGCTGCACGCTTATAACCTCAAATCGTTTGTGCTAGCCCTCTGGTAAAAAAAAATTGTTTTACATTAAAGCAACAAAAACGTACGTACGTACGTACCGTAAGCCAGTAATTACTCATAATACCTATCAAAACCGCCTGGTACTGTATATGTTCTTGAAATCATGTGATACCTTCCAATCAGGTAGTAAGCGGCTGTGAACCTGATGTATAATTATTCCCCGAGGCAGTGGCCAGGGCCCGTGTTGTGTTACAGTGACCGCAGCCCAACAAAAACAAACCAAGAGCATGTCCTCAATCGTGCGTGTCCTGCGCTCTGCCGCTGCATCGTAGGGTTAACTGTTTTCAGGTATTTTCTTATCACACACTGGAGCTTTAATATTTTAAAGTATTTTGTTCGTACCAATTTTAAGCATGACAAGTTTTTTTTTAATTATCATCACAATTAATTATTATTAGTCTCTATTTTGTAAATGAAGGGTAATTTACGTTTAATCTATACTTAAGCCTTTATATTTAGCTAGTTCTGCATTATTACCCATACCTCATGAACGCAATGTATACAAATAGATTTGTAAACCTATCCCTTTTTAAAGGTTAATCGTAGTTTCTTGCCTTTTCTCCACAAGAACGAATTCCGAACGAGTGGTAGTCTTTACCTCCTCACTTCACTTCAAGTAATTATACACTTTCGAACATAATGGAAGATGCATCACGAAATCACGTCGTCCATAAGACGACGCATCGTCCATATTAGATGAAAAGTAGCTCTACATACATCTGCGCATTCTGTGTATGACGGGTAAAGAATAGGTAAAACTTTACATATGGCAGCTATAATAAGCTCTTCATGTCGTATAGGTAAATTGTGTCATTCTGAACTCAAATATGGTCATAACTACGTCTATATATACCAAAAAGACTACGATATCTTGCATGTATATTTCTCGTCATGTTTACTCTTACATATGTACTTCCTATAGAATAAAATAGGAATCATAGATAAATATATAGATTACATTACTTGGTGTTTGTGTGATGCTTTACTTATTACAAAATAATATACTTTGTTATTTATTTAGAAAAATAAAATAATGCATTATGTTAAATCATAACCCCACAAAACTGTGCAACCTGTTTCACTGTGAGGTTCTTCTTCTTTAAGATATGGCTTCACACTAAGTTTAAGTGTATTTTGCCAGTGTCCAGTGAGATATGTAATCGTGTTTGTTTAAATTAATTCGAATCCCCGATGAACATGATGCTAATGAAATTAATGAAGTACCCCCCACCCTGGATAGTAAAGCGGTGGACACTTTACATACCAATTGCGACGGCCGTTTTGAGGGAAGTCGAAAAGGCACGTTTTATCACTTTGTTACAATTACCTTCACTCGTGCACATATAAGAACACATAATGTAATATTCCACCAACATTACACATTATTAGTCGAAATAACACAAGTTTTGGAAATTAAAACAAATTGACAACATCATTCTTCGACTTCCCGCCAAAAAAAAAATCTGTGAGGGTAGTTGAGTGATTATTCTTATATTCATTACCGTGTTTGAAACACTATATATACTAAAGTATCGAATAAAAGTGAGCAAATAAAGAAATAACCGTACAGGAAAATCTCATCGATCCGATGACTCTCACAGACTCAAACGGAATCCTAACCAGTAAAGGCTCGAAGCTTCTACGTGTGATGTGTGAATGATGACAAATTGTTTAAGTCAATTTTTATGACGTATTAATAAGTTTAGTGCCATAGTTGGTATCCATGACCGGAATTTCCATTATTTTGTCAACAAAGACGCCGAACAAGTGATAAATATCATTTTTGGGAGATATTACGTGCTTTGTTTTAAATACAGCCCTACTCACACCTTTCTTTACCGCTGCGGTAGGCGGGGAAAGGGGCAGGAAGCCGCAGGACATCCGACACGTACAGGAAGCAAAACCAGTTCTCGAGGCTTTGTCCCGCGCAACCTCCCGGGCCCGCGCGCCGCTCCCCCGCCCCTCTTGTACGACCACATTCCAGTAGAGCCTCCGTGCGCCAGCGCACCCTTCCTTCAAACATCACTGATCACTGTTAATACTAAAGTGGTCACTTCCTTACGACGTAGCTGAAACCCATTAACTTAAAAGTTTAAATTGAATTATATCTATTTTGCTAAATGTTAGGATAACAATTTGCACATTCATTTACAAACGTACCTAAGTATATAAGTGTGATGCATGACCCGATTTAATGTATCGAACGTGTACGTTACAATCGTCATACAATTTTGTATTAAGTCTGACTGAAACCATTAACGGTTTGGTATTTACTAGCTTTCTTATACACGTACGCATTCTTATGTGGAAACGTTGATAGGTTTGCCACGAGTTTATTGTTTACCATTGTAATATAATAAATTAAATACAGAAAATGCATTAAATCAAAAATGTTAAAAACAAATATCTGTCCAGACGGAATTACGAGACTCTAAATCTATATACGTCTCAGCAAGAAATTTTCTCTATAAATAAAACAGTCTCCATCGTCAAGTATATGATTAACTCCGGCGAATGTCTCCGTGAAGCGGAAAACCGTCGACACCCAAAATAGATGCTGAATATTTCCGACTTGTATTCCTCACGACTTGTGAAAATGGTATCTAAAGACGATCGGCGCGCGCGCAACTTCCGGCGCACCGATAAACATGGCGGCAGCGAGCCAACATGGCGAAGTTTCCGGTCGCGCTGATTCACATATGATGGCGTTTGACTTTGGCTTGCTCACTGCATATCTGTATTATGATTCAGACTTACACAACGTAGGTTCTCAGAGCCCAGACAGAATGGTTTAGCAAGACAGTCTAGCGCAAATATAAACATCTATAAAAAGTTCCTATATTATATTAGTAGCGTTGTTTTCATAGTTTTACTAACAAAAGAGGATCGTATTTTACATTTAATTGTCTTTCCGTCTGTGTACTGTCACTTTCTAATATTAAGTAATGATAAATCTTAGAAATATTTTATAATGATGAAAACAGAAAGCATCATCAAAATAAGTGATAAAGTTGCATTACTTCCTGAAACATAAACATCAGATACCTATAGCACGAATTCATTATAATTATACTACAATGGATATATTAATGCTAATTATTCCGAAAATGAATCTGTTAATAAAATTGAATTGATGCAAAATTATTAAATAAATTTTAATCATTTACTCCGGTAATACCAACCGGTGTGTTCAACACTTCCAGTTTGGTAGATTACATTACATCGAACGTAGTTAAGTTTGCTCTTCGAATACAGATAACAATGTTCATAAAATTACGTCGTTTATGCATTGATTTGTTACTTTTACATGCGAACCACGTGCCGCGACAACTATCAAATACCGCGTCGATACGTCTGAGAATCTTGTCGGGTCTCGTGATTTTAATTTCTTATTCGTTTTGATATATAACGTGTACAGCATGAATTACTATATTGGAGTATATAATCTGTAAAAGTAGCTGTATGTGTGCGCGTGTGTGTGTGGAAATGCGTAATATTAGCAAATGATTCATATTTATATCGATTTCGTTATAAATGCAATTACATATCCTTTTTATTGGAACTGTGAATATGTAATGTGTTATCAGCATAATAATATTTTCCTCAAATTATTTATAAGTACTTACACAATTTGAACAGATGGGCAATATTGTACACCACTTCCAGCGCACACGCAAGACATAACGAAAATCTACCTATGTCGATAGCCGATTGTATATATTACAAACCGATAAACGTGCGTAGGAAAATATAATAATAACAACAACACATAGTAGAGCTATGTAAGACTAAGGCCCGTACTACAGAACGTAAATCAGTCATGAATCTAGTTTTAAAAACAGATTTATGTACTAAAATGTTAATTTCGTTATGGAATACAGGCCTAATTAACGTTCCGTTATGCTTCATACGCCGTACCATTCAAACCTTGGTAAAAAAATAAACATATATTCACCACAAATACGTTAGTAGATACAACAGCACAGGTAGAGGAACTGTTGATAAAAAATAATAATTTCAACGGCATTAATTCGAAATCAAAATAATGCAAGCCTTATTTACTTGTGCAATTCTAATTGCCCAAGTAAATAAGGCACATTGATATTATATGACTGGGCATAGGAGTGTAAAGTAACATCTACTTTAATGAAATAGAATAATTACAGGGAGCCCTATAAGGTTCCTTAACTTAAGACATACCTAATAATAATGCTGGCCTAGATGACACCAATGCAATATAGCTGTAAATAAAGGGTTTTATGTTGGTTTATGGAGAAGTGTATGAACCGGATCCTGGGGCATTCCGCAAAACAACGGTGCGCTGGCGCCGGCCCAGCTACGCTTAGACGATCGCGACTAACAAATGTAGGTAGCCGATTGGAGCTATGGACGGCTTGGGCTTGGTAAAGCTTGATCCAGTGTTTAAGAACTTAAGCCGGTCCGCCCATTGGGTCCAGAAGGCGCGGCGTCGATCCCGCACGGAACAATGTTTTGTACGACTCACAGATATTTCTTTCGGTCTGGGTGTTTGTGTATATGAAGTTCATGTTTGTAATCGCATCCACGACACTGGAATCATTCATATTTGATGTGCCTGCAATCTCGAAACCGGTAACAATAGCTGTATTACCGATTTTGGTCGATAAGTCATAACGATTTTAACGATATTTGGTAAGCTGTACTGTCAAAGCTATCGATTAATGATACCGATAAAAAAGGTAGCTTTGAAAATAGAGACTACCAAATACTGTTAAAATTAATTCTTTAGAACTTATCAACCGGCATCGGTAAGACTGGTAAGACAGCGATCATTATCTATGTCGAGACTGCAGTCATGCTGCAGTCTTAGCTTCTGTAGCCAAGTGTACCAATTTTCTACAATCATTAATAAATAAAATAATAAATCAAAGCCATGGAAGCCGATGGACTGCAAATTTAGAGGGATCGGGTTCAAACCCAGACACGCACCTCTGTCTTTCCGAAAGCATATTAATAAATTAACTATCACATGCTTTAACGGTGAAGGAAAACATCGTGTGAAACCTGCACGCCTAAGAGTTTCTCGAAGGTGTGTGAAGTATGCCAACCCGCACTGGGCCAGCGTGGTGGACTATGGCCTAAACCCTCTCAGTTTGAGAGGAGACCCGTGCCCAACGGTGGGACAGTTTTTCATCACGGCTAATATTATATATTAATATTGCCACAAATAAGACGAATCAGATAAATTATCTAATTTGGGAAGTAATAATTACAGTACCGTAGTAGATAAACTAATTATAGTATTTTACGGTCATTCGCAATTGTGACACATATTTTAATAGTTTCTACTCATCAGTAGAAACTATTAAAATATGTGCCTATTAAGGTATAGGCATACAAATATTCTTTTGTATCATCATACAAAAGAATATTTGTATGCCTATACCTTAATAGGCAATTTATAAATCTACATTCATTATTATTTCCTACCGCACCCATATACCTATTTTTCCTTTGATAGGTATGTGGTTATTCACATTAAGTCATCGGTACGTGATTGTTTTACACTAAATACTCGTACAATCAATTCCGCTGTTCCGAGAAAGAATTTTTGAACGATGCGGCAACCGTGGTCGTTTTGGCTGTTGTATGCCTGACTGAAATTACTAAAAAGGAAAGCTTTTATACCATATATATCTTAAAAGTAAAAAGTGGGTGTGCACAGTACACCTGCTACCTCCACTTGGGAAATATATAACGGTGTTTTATGATAACTTGTTGTTTTTTGACTGACATGTTATAATGATAATCATAACTATATTTTTAAGTGCCCTTAAATGTTTAGTTAGGTATGTGATAATGGTCAGAATAGCGTAAAATGAAAAATAAGCAAAATGGCGAATAAGTAAAATGTCGCATGCATACAAGGATTTTTTGGCCCGCGGCCAAAATCGGAACTAAATCTGTCATCAAGTGAAATTTCACTTTATGACAGCCGCAGTGATGCCTTTTGCGAAGTTTACCCATGTTCTTTTTATAATAACAACCGTGTGGACCTGTTAAAATATTTACCTGGAAATAGGCATGTTTTACTACCTATACTTTACCCTACTAATAACCCTTATACGTTATTACTACTAATAACCCTTATTTCGAACTAACGCCCCCGTGTCAATGTCATCCACGGGCTAAAATAAATTTATCGCTCTATACGTAAAATATCGTTTTGTATACAAACGTTAAGCCTTTATGAAAAGGACTATAGTATTATACCAAGATTATACATGACGCAATTGATTTCAGACTCCTTTACAGAGTAAAGTAAGTATGCTGATTGAAATAGTCTTTGAATCGAAAGAAAATTGTATACACAGAGAATTCAAAATGGTAAACGTTTTTCAAAAAATAAAAAATAAATGTGTAACCCTAAAGGCAAAATCGAATTACACCACGCTTGCAATATGGAAAAATTTAGATGTAACTTTTCGACTAATGAATAAAACTTAAAATCGTAAGAACGTTGTGAATGTATAAATAATAAGAAATACGTAATTTGGCAGTAGATGAATGTTACGAATTACGACTAGGAACGGAGCTCAAACACTACTAGGGTTACCAACAATCATTTTAAAATAAAATAAACAATTTTCCTTACCATACAACTTTTACACAACAACAAAGCCATAGTCTCGCAAGTTTTACGATACATATAATTTTATTATAACTTAGCAAAACATCCTGTTTATAGAAATAAACACGATGCATCTTTTAACATGTAAGATGATGATTCGGATTCTTATAGCGGTACCAGGCCTGTACCAGTGTAATAAGCACTTACAAACCATTTTATTATTTTTTGTATTTATTTGGGAGACATTCAGTGCTTGATCTACGTAAAATATTAAATATTCAAGGATCTTTGAATATTTAAATCATTTTTTTAACTGATTTAATAATATCATCGGACGCTTTTTGGCCAGCACGTGAAATAATTTTAATAAATTAATATATTATTATATTTTAATAAATTAACATGAACCTGTTTTATATTTTGATTGTCATCTTCGTTAAGTATACAAGAGCATTCGCCGAAAACAATATAGAAAATTTCGCACTCAGGTTTAATTAATTGAACAACTCTTACGAATCAGAAGGTCAACTAGCAGATCTAGTCAGACCTCTTCGTTGACAAAAAGTAGGCAACCCTGCAAAGCCAGCAAGGTTGTCGCACCGCGCTCGGCCGTGGCAGTGAACTTACTTTCTTTGGCCGGCAGGCTGCGCCCGGGCCGCGTGCCGCGCCGACCAACCGTGAACCGCGTTTTGTTAAATAAATAAAAGATAGCTTTAATAATATACTGTTCGAGATATTATTCACCAAATTAGAGAAGGTCTATCAGTCTACACTTGATTTCACTGCAGACATATAGAAATTATCCCAACAGTATCGGTGTCTGCTACGCTATTAACCGCTACTTATTTATCAAATATTTAAAGTCACTTTTTCATTTGCTAATGGGAAAATAAATTACTTTCCAGTTGTCATTTGCCATAACAACTTAGAATATAAATTCTACTAACAACAACTAGAAACGATTGTATAATAATTATCGTCTAAAAACCTAATAAAAGGATTAAATCCAGTACAATAACAGCTATCTAGAACAGATATTGGTTACTCTCTGCCTACCCCACAAGGGATCTGGCGTGACGATATAGATAGATAGAACATACAACCAAAATATTTATATACCAATACCCAAGCTATAACCTAACGTTACTTAAACGATCAGTGAAGTCGGCTCCAAGGAACGCAGCCTTTAATCGGCGTCCGAGATCCCACTTCCGCGTCATCCCGCTGCGCGACCTAGGCTAGGCCGAGCTTAGCCTGCCCGTTATCACCAGCCCGTTACGTGACGAGCATGACCCGGATACGACGCGACATGGCGGCTCGGTGTAAACGCGCACCTCGTGGAAAAATGCACTAAACAGTCCCATGCATGCGTTGAATGTAATGTAATGACGACGCCAACGACGACTCGATTTGTAGGCTTTAAGATTATTCTCGTTATTAATTTATCGAGATGAAATTGGGTAGGAATCTATGGAATATGAGATAGGTTTATGGACGTTATGGAGTTTTGAATTAACGAAACCGTTACGTCCGAAAACGATTCAATTCTGATACTCTGTCATCATAATATCTATGTATCTATATCGTCATACTTAAAACAAATTTCTAGCTCTACCTACGTCCCTAAGTTGATACATATGTATGCATCATTTTCAAAATAAACGATAAGTATGAAAAAGGCTACGTTAATTGCGGCATTTTTTCACTTTTTGAATTTCTTTTTCAACATCCTCATTAGTAAAAACACATAACATTATAAACCTTTTTATATTTGAGCGGGAATTTGTTACTTCACTCCCGTATTACCTACTCTACCTACCAGAAACACTCCAAATATTATGATTCAACTTGTACGGCTCCATAGCACCAAATATATTCCAACGGATAAGGTGTCAACTGAACTCGTCTTGGAACTCGCATCTGACATTGACCACTACCAATGTCATAGACTTTTTTGTTGCATCAGAATAAAAGGTTACTGATTAAATAAATACCAACGAGCCTTTGCGTCTAGAACGACAATGAACATCTTACCTCGTACGTTTGTTCGGAATAAATGCTAATTTACATCTATTTAGCTTTTCCAATACAATAGAAAGCGACGCAACTCTTTATTTACAAGACTTACTAACTTCAGAAATATTGTGAGTATGAATAGATACTAACTATTGTTGTTTACAGGACAAGTCTCTTTTACATTATTTTATATTTATATATGTATTAAGAAAGAACGAAACCTACCTACGGAAAATACCAAACATGTACCTACATAATATTGCTATTGCCCTACAGTACAATGCTATTTCCCTCAGTAACCTTCAACTACTATGTAGCAAATCAGACATATTTTCTTGAGTGCAAATGTCGAATCCTTTGGTCGGATCATACATGCCAGTTCCCGTGTCACCCTGAAAAGCTTCAATGTGCAGTTAGAACCGTTACCCCTCTAATAATTGACAGGTATAAAACCACCTCTCTCCACACCCACATAGCAAGTAGTGCCAATAAGTAATTAAAATCACAACTAGAGTGCAAGGTGGGCCGCTATGTCCCCGGTTGACACTTGCGAAGCGGCCTGAAAGCGACTATCCGTGAACATGTCTCGCCCTGTTGAACGACGCTTCATGTAATATTTCTGATTACATAAATGTCGCAACATATTTTCTATCAGTGATATAGTACCTACACTGGCCACTCATCGAATACCGAAAACCGAAGATTTTCGGTATTCGAGAAAAACAAAACTCACGAACTGGAACTTTCGAAGTAGGTAGACAGGTATATATTTAATTTGATGTTAATAAAATCCTTAACGTTTATTATGTACCTAATCGTATTCTCGAATTATTACATCACGCAGGAATTAATAGATCGTGAGCTCTTGAAATTTAATAAGCATTAGACGACTCTTATTTAACGTCTAAGATACATTCTAAGAGATACCTTAGGTACACCTGCAGCCAGAATAAAGTGAAACCGGGAAAAGTCCAGGTCAAAAAGAAGCAGAGGTAATCCTTATGACGACATTGTTTCTAAGCTATCAAAGCCATTAACATTCCCATAATGATGATAATGGACACCGAAACAGATAAGTTTACCGTGCGCCATAACGGCAGCATTGCGGTAGGTATATGATCCTATGATCAACCCTTTCAATGTCATTCCATTCAATCAGGAACAGGAACATTTTCAGGAAATAACTTCTGTGATTATATGGGACTTCGGATGCCTTACGTTTAGGTAGGTCGTAAGTGGTACATACACAGTCTAGAACATGCAAATTCCTGAAATACATTTTCAATATTAGCAATAAGTAAATCATCAATTATATCAAGATACGTAATCTCTTGATTAACGTAACTTTATATTTAACTAGGTTATCTATAGTATCATACCTAAGACGAACTATAAGAGTGGAGGAAGCCAGAGAGATGTATGTAAGGAAAGAACCTGTGGAACTCTGTGCTCACTGCCTGGGGTAGGTAAAAAACCTGGTTTGATGATATAGATATCAGAACGTCTTTTTAGTTAGATATAACTAAAAAAGACGGTCTGATATACTCGTACCTAACCAAAAACCCCGATTCCGTAAGTATTTCTGTACCATCTAGATTGGTACACGAATTGTGCGGCCGCATATTAACGTTGTAAAAACCTGTGCTTTAATCTTGGTTGTGACGCACAAAAACAGTTTAATCACGTTCACCTCTGTGTACTATCGGGCTGTAAGAACCGTATCTGCGGAACTATTATTAATCACTCCATACGCACCTGTGCTATCATGACAGAAAACCTTGTGAGATTAACTATTTTCAATTTTGCAATTTAGAGAGGAAAATATTTCTTCTATTCGCTTCACATTATCTATTATCGTGATACAGATAACGAGATAATCAATATGTTCTCGTGACGTATGCAGGTATTGTTTATGATATTCTGAAGAATATTAGGACTTCTACTATGCCTAAGTACTTATGTCCGGGACCTATGGTTGATTTCCTTTAAGACTAATCAATTTATAGACGGTGTAAGAAGTTTAACAATAATTAATTATAGCCGGTGGTATTAAACATATTTTTATCGACTTCAATCTTTTTACCTTTTTCAATTCGCCTTTATCTTGCCTTGATATTTGTATCAATCTAAGCATTTATTATATTCTTATCAAAGTCTCTATTTAATCCTCATGCCACTTCTTATCATGCCTTTTGGAATAAGACTTTAGCTGCAACTTCTTCCACTTGCACGCACTCTCAATCTCCGCCTCACAACCACCCCAGTTTCATAAGCGAATGCGCAAAGCGGTTTATAAAAAATCGCTCATTAAAGATGACGTTACAGGGAAAATAATTTATTTGGCCTCACCACTTATGATCCAGTAATAGAGATGAATTGTGTATTGTTTTGCTGCATTTCGCCGGCGACGTTAAAACACAATTCAAGATTCTGGAGTGATACGGAGAATTTTTCTTCAAAAACTTTTATCCCGGGATCGCTAGCCGTACAATGCGTCACTAGACTAACCACATATACCCTGTTAACCCGTTAGTTGTGATGTAACGTTATATGTGGCCACTTGATTTTTAAAGGGTCACAAGTATTGCTAATTTATATGAATTATAATAATTATACTCACTGCATACCGATTAAAGCAATAAAGAGATACGACGCCAGGAAGTACATACAATAAGTAGGTACGATGTAATCTCAAGAACCTGTATTTTTTTCTTGTGTACATCGTCTCTCGGCTTGCTCAGCCACCGGTGCCTGGCCGTAACTGGTCGACAAAAAGTATGCATATATTTGAATTTAATTTTGCGAACAGGAAATACTGAGACGCCGCAACGATCGGACAAACCAAAGAAACCAAAAAGACAAAAGGCGAGATACGTAAGTACGTACCTATTTATGTAAATCGTAGAAGACGCGATGGAAAATTTTATGTTTCCTCAACATTCCTGGCACCTGAGGGCCTCGACAAGTTGCAAGCGTTTTGTTAGATTGTTCTCTTGCCGCAGTCGACAGCGCCTTGTTCTGACCACGTGACTCTTCTAAAAGGAGACTTTTCTAAAAGGTCATTCCTTTCATTTTTTCGTTTTCTATTAGCGCTAATGACTGTGGAAAGTCACCTTGGCTAAAGACCATGAAATCCCGATCATTATTGTAGGTAGTATTTTTGATAATTCTATACTATTTATTACGGAAATGGCGGGACAAACTGAACACCTTTTTGAAAGACTGGCCTGACAGTAACGAACAGAGAGGAGTGGAACAAGTGGAGTAAGGCCTTTGCCGAGCAGTGGAACACAAATGGCTCTTAATAATAATAGTTTTTATATTAAATTTTAAATCATCTTCTGTTTAACAAGAATGTTGCTGATCAGAAATGAGGTCCATAACATCGAATTGTCTCTAAAAGAACTAGCCAACTCTAACAGTCGTTTCATATCTATTATCTTTAAGTCAAGGAATACTTTATTAACATAATTATGATTCAAATCCTAGGTGCTTTTTTTATGGAAAATCTCAGTCTTTATTTCACAAGACATAGTAGGTATGTAGGTACACTATGAATCTGTGCCATCCTCGCTTTGAAAATACAGGCGTGACGATATTTTTATGTATCAAGCAATACACATTAAATGATATCGATGAGCTTCAGTTCCGTATAAAACAAAATTTTGAAACGACTAAAGCTATCCCATTCAGCAAACATAAGGCAAAAACCAGTCTATAAACGTAAAAATGTGACAATTGCAGGGAGTTCATCAATCTTGTCATTTGAATGGCACGTAGATTTGGGGGGGTGGCTCAACAATGACTTCGGTCATCCAGAGAAATTATTAATTGGCCCGAAGTCACGACAAAGAAGCGGAAATATAAAACTTCTACGGTGGAACCCCGCAGCGTTAGGCGCTTTACCTGACTCTTGCCCTACCATTGTGCCCTTACTCAAAAGAAGGTATTTGCTTTTGAGATGCTGTGGGAAATTGCGCAACGACGGTTACGCTGTAAGGAACCTTTGCTCTATGGTGTTTTTGAAGGCTATATCATGTCAGATAATGAAGTGCAGTAAGCGTAAAATAGAGCCATTTCATACAACCCTTTTGGTCATTAATAGCTCAGGTAGATAATCTTGGATGAAAAGTACGGTTATAAATACCCGAGAATATGTTTGAACAATAGAGGTTTTAAAAAACACAAAAAGGAATAAAGGAATCTTTCAGGTAACAATAACAATCTTATGAAATGTCGGGGATTATACTGATTTACATTATTGAATTATTATTTTATAAAAGATTCAATTGAACTGCCTCGTTGGTCTGGTGGCAAAGCGCTTCGCTTTGTGATCACGATGTCCTGGGTTCAAATCCTAGGTCGGACAAGTGTAGTTTTTCTAACGAAAACTTCCCAGTAAGAGTCCGGACTCTGGAATTGTGCCCGGTATATGGCAATAGGCTCGCCCCCTATTACATGGGACCTAACATCGTCGGCGAAACGTGGGTGAACTCAGTACACCTCGGCCACCCCCTCTGGGGAATATAGGCGTGACGGTGTGTGTTTTTTCAATTCAAATCACACTATACAAGCTGTAACATAATAAACGCAGGCCCTGAACAACAATTTTTAATGTCTTACATTTTTTTTTTAAATTTGCAAATAATGTTGTTACTCTTTTAGTGCGCTATAACAACCTAAATTTATTCTTGATTCAAAGCAATACGGAGATTTCAAATGCATTTCTAAAACGTTTTCTCAATACGCACACATTCACGTACAAATTTCATTGTTAATTCGGATAGCACTTTTAGTGCTTAAAAAAGGGGTAATAAAATTATAAATTTGGAAATTTTTAATTTTCGTATTAAATTTGTGAAGAAATTATCTACTCGGGTTGTCTGAGGTCTTGCGTTATTTACGATACACCTTGTATAATCTGGAAAAAATAATTATTATAACATCGGCAAGATATATATACCTAATATTCTGGTGATCAAGCATTATTTAAATCTAAAAGTTCGTATTTAAAGAGATTTGCACTGTCACAAATGTTATCAAGAAATCTTTATTGCGACCATATCTATGATCTCGATGTTGAGTGCGCCGTGCAAAATATGTTTAGTTGTGAATTCACACCTCTTTGTCCCTTGGAATCGGCACAAATGTCCAATTCATCGAAGTACCCTGTCCACTGGCCGCTCTATATCTCACAGTCGAATGTCAAACAAATCCAAGACCGCTTCTTAGAAGGGACTCCGCGGCGCCTTAAAGACCCTAACATTTTTTGTGCCCTTAAAGATAATAAATGTTGCACTTGAAAAAAAAGAATCCGACCTGTTCACGAAGATAACGATCAGAATGATTTTTATGGAAATGCTAGCCGGAATTATAACGATCAGGAATCCTTTTGGGATGTGGTGGAGCGAGCAGACAATGCGTCGGCAAAAGAAGTAGGTACTTAAAAGTGTAGCCATACCCATTTCACATCATATCTGATCGGATCATAATAATTATTTAGGGTGGAATTGAAAAAAAAAAACCATACTGTTTAAATAATAGTTGTTAAAACTCAGTACTTTCATATAAAAATTATGTATAAATTTAAAGGTAAATTATCCTGATTATTAAAGATCTTTAAACATTAACTAATATTATTAAGAAATAGATAACAACAGAAACAATAAATACCAAAGCGCATTATGTCTCCTCCCGAGAATAAGCTTTAACTAATTGTTTTAGACTTAAGAGAGTAACGCGCCGGCGTCTATGAGACAATGCGCTTAAGCTAAGAAGCATTTTGCCCATATTGTGCGTTTCCTTTTATATTCGGACAAATAATAAGTGGTTGTAAAGCACTTGAAACTTTTATTTCCTCTTCTGGCATGGTCTTGTTATATAAAAGGAACGTTCAATATCCTATTAAGGTTGAGTTTGCCCATTTTCTACGAAGAGGGGTCTCAGCTTAAAAATTTATTGTTGTGACCGCATTATAAACATAAATAAAAGAAAACTAAAAATAGTTAATCACAAATATTATCTATACAACATATAAAATGACGAATGTTTTAAAAATAAATTACAAGAATTGTCGCTAGAATTTTAAAATTAAAAGTAATCTTAATGTTAGCGCCAGCCACATTCGTAATCTGTATAAATAGTGAGGTCCAACTGGAAATTATTATAATGACAACATTATTATTATGATTTAAACAGTTTGGTTTTATATGTTTGTGTACACACATTTAGTTACATTAAACGTATGTATGTACAAATAACTAAGTGCCACCTTGCCACGAGTTGAAACTGCAAAAGATCCACTGTTTACCATTTCGTTTCTCATTCATTCTATTGTTCGGAAGTGAAGAAGTGCCTCATACTTGGAAATATAATGTTTCCCTTTGTAAGAAAGTTAATATTTAGCTGAACGAAATTCGTCGCCATTGTGTACCGCAAACGTTACCTGCCATTCAAAAATATAAAGGTACGGATTGCACACGTATTGTGCGAAGGTTATAAATAGTGCAAATAATCACAAGAGCCTAAGCCAAAGTATTGGTAGACGTTTTATAAGTGGGCTGGACATTATAATTGATGCAAAGAAATAGCATTAAAAGCTATTATTGAACGAAAACTTGCAGCTACAATGCGTTTTTGATAAAGGAGCAATTTTATACTAAAATCTGGATCTTGCTAACATTGCATTCCATTATCAGACTTGATCATTATTTAAAAATCTTTATTTAGTAAAATTTAAAATGAGGGGTAAATGTTGAAACCGTGAAATAATGGTCAATCTGACGTAACTGATAGAATACATTTGCTAATGTTCAGGAAGTCAAGCAATAATCTACGCCTTTTTTGTTAACTTAAATTCTATAACAAACCGACACTTAACAAATTGCAAAACAATGGAAGTTTGTCAAAGTATTGTGCCGCTTAATAGCATGTGTAGTAGATGGAGCTCGTCGCGTTGCCGACCTTGGATGTCGCTAGAACGTTTTCCAACTTCACTTCCTGCTCGATGCCATCTTGGTGTGATTCGAACGCCGCCGGCGCCATACGCATGTACATAATTTAGCGCTCAAGAATCTACGTTGCATGCCTAAGTTTCGATCGATATAGAGATACCATACTTGCAAAAGCTATAGAATACATCTACATCTTTATGTACTATTATAAAATTGACAGCAGATAACACGAGCTTACGTTAAAGATTTTTTTTAAATATATAAATATCGACTATTTAGATGTATCTGAACACAGAATGTTTTAAAATATATTATCTATTTGTATTTTTATAGGTACCTAGGTAGGCACTGAGATAGTCGGACTACCTGACAGTAAGTGGTAATTATCGCCGAGTATGTATGCAACTGTTTGTTAGGGCGTCTCCCAAACGTTCCTGAACCAATTCTAACGGGAACTTCGCATATGGATAGCTTATAAGTAGTCTGACTTATGTGTGCCATGTTTGGTCTAAATCGGTTGGATATAACCAGAGATACTTAAAGCTTGACATAAGTCATGCTAGAACTAGTAGGTACGCATGAAATAAAATATTTTTTCGGATTTTATTTAATGTGTAATATTCGCGTAAAACTAACAACTCGATAGTAGTGTACACGACTTGCTCTCAAGGTTCATCCAGGCAGTCAAGTTCATTTAAAAGTCACTTTTTGACACAATAATATTCAAAGTGTAAAGTAAATACTAGGCATTCTTGTAAACTGTATTGCAACATTAATCACAGTAATGGACAAACGGTATATCTTCCATTCATTTTCTGTTCAGATTGTCGTCTAACCCGAATGCACTTTCTTTATGTTAGTACAGCCTGGTTTCTTTTATGCTGAGAAATATAAACTTCCTGAGTACAAGCAACGGTGTAGCTAGAGCCAGCAGACAATATGGGAACGCAACCACGCACAGACACTGTTTTGCATCGCTGTACGCCCTCGCAATCTTCCTAATGAGTGAACCCTTTCACACTATGGACAAAGCTGGGGTTTCACGGGTGATGTGACACGTATTCACAATATCGTTCTTTGTTAATTCCAGCTGGGACGAGTTCTTGCTCTTTATGAGAAAATACATTTAAAACTATGTGTTAGAACATTAAACAGCGAATTTAAACATGTAACCACCTTTATTTCAAATTCAAGAAAACGAGACAGTAACGGATCACTTCAGAAAATATACTACGAATACTAAAATTAATACAATCAATGACGTGATATTTTAATCGTTTGTTAATTGCAATTGGTTTATAATGTTTTAAGATGTCGACCTGGATTTGGAATTGTAAATATGTTCTTATATCTAACATTGGCCAGATTCCTACTACATAGAACAACATTAAATAGAATGGAACAGAGATAGTCAATATTATATTTTAAAAAAATAATGTTATACTGACCCTATGCGATAAATCCCGAATTCGACATACATGTAATAAGTTAAATCGAATGGTCGTGGATTATCCAATCCACGATAACATCGTTATATACATATATCAACATAAACACGTGTAATGAAAACGATTTACAGTACTTCAAACGATGACCATACGAACACGATATAACATAACCAAGGCAGAGCGTAGTCGGCATGCCGTATGAACTATACACTATATATGCGCCATTGCAATTAATTCGATAAAATTCAATGGAGAAATTATATCTCAGACATGAGATTTTATGTAGGTGTCAATAACTACAAGTGTTTAATACAATATTACTTTTACTGTTCTGTACAATAAAATCTCATACATGGTACACGGTAAAGCATTTTCCGAATAAACATAGCACACGTGACATGATTCATAAAAAACATCACGAATTTCAGACCGGAAATGTCGGAAATGCCGGAATATGTCGGCACTTTTTTATATTCATAAATTGACAATTTAAACAATCGTTCTAACTAAGATTTTTCAAAATTCATCCGCAAAAGTACTTAGGTATATTACTATGTGCCTAATCCATGTGTTCAACTTTAGACTTAAACTAGTGTAATAAGAGAGCCTGACATTTATTATATTTATGTAGATACAACCCTAATATCCTTATTAAAAAAGTCTAAGGGTCGCGGAGCTCGAAGGGCGTGTTTCAGAACAATGTTTACACCTGTGTGTGTTACTTGTAAGGGGCTGAACCTGCGCTTCTTCTCACGCTTTCCAGTGCAAGGTGTATGTTGTGATTTAATAGAGAATTGATAAAATGTACCATAACATATTACGTCTAGTAAGATTTTTGATTATTATTAAGTAGTCATTTGGTAGTAATTTCATAAAAGATATTACATAAAGTGTCTTTACCTACTTCCATGTGCAAAATCAAAATGTTAACAGATGGGACGCAGATTATTAATAATCGTCGCTAGGTCATTACGAGAGCACAGTAAAGAAACCACAAAAGTGCGTTTCTCACCGTATCACCTTCTCAAGAATATACACTCATAACATGGAGTAAGTAATTGCATTATACACTACAGTGCCGTCACTGCCACGGATAGTTCCCGAACCACCCGAGCCTCGCCCGAGAACCAAGTTCGTTAGTCACTCAATAAAATCCTATACTAGATCCCTAGATCCTAAATGGATACTGACATAGATATGAGCGTTCATTTGAAAGTGAATTTTTGTGAGATAGATGACTATTTTACTGTGCGATTTACTTCGTTTTTTGCTAACATAAAAACAACATGTGCATATCACATTTAAAAGTAATCCGTAACCCTTCGCCTTGGCCAAAATCAATTAATGACGTTGTATCTAATTCGGGGCGATGGAGGCGACAGATGTGAGCGACAGGGGGTTTAGCGGTGAAAATTCATAGATCTCCCTCCCCAAGTGCAAACGGACCCTTCCGATTGTGCAAACTGCTGGCTACGAGATGCATCTGTCCACTTGCCAATCTAGTGTTGTTTCTGCGCCTAAACAACATCGATGTCGGCAAATATTGTTTAACTTTTTGCAACCAAACAAGCCAAATTTTCAAACACAAGGATGTGCTTTTCCAATGCCAATGGTAAGTCACTCGCTTAAAACACTTCCTTTTAGAATGGTAACGTTGTTCAGTGACCACGCAACATTAGTTCTCAGCCTACGGTCAAAGCAAGTCAATTAAAGTGCGGTCACTTCCTGAAAGGAGCAGTTTAGCAAACACAGCGGAACTGGTATTGTTTCGTACCAAGAACAGTATAAGCTTGAGACATATTGCAGACTTTATGCTTCCTGTTTCCAATGTGAATATAAACACGAGCTCTTTGTTTGATGTAAGTAGCTAGCCAAAGCCGTTACAAGTGATTATGATGACGTCTAGTGGACATAGCGATAATGCGCGTACTTCTGATTTCCTAAACCACAATAACTTCCTAAAAACATAGCGGAAATAAAAAGTTGTTTAAGTACCCATATAAGAATACATATATCTAAACAAGACAAATCTATCGACATAGTTAGTTATAATTATCTGTCATGCTCAGCCCTAACGTAATCGGACTCTGCACTCTGTCCCTCACTGAGATAAAGTCGCCCTAACATTCAAACAAGTGGCTCACACACACAAGCACGCAATCAGGAAGTACAATGAAGATTAAAGAGACTGAATACGCACACAAGCATGGTTAATGTAATAATATTCGTGTAGGTACCATCCCACGAGTAGAAGTAGCTGAATATAAATAATATTGCGTACGCACACAAAGGGAGAATTTAAATAAAGAGTCTCGCGCGTTGTACCAGGAAGTAGCAGCTCACTTACTCACACATTGAAGCGGCTACATCATCTATAGGTAGGTACGCTATGTGGCGCTGGCGCACACTTGTGCGTCAACTATGCGTGGGACCGCGCGCACATGGCCTGATTGGGACATACCAAGTAAGCCCCCAGACGATTCACTTTTTACGACACGTAGTTATTATAATATTATTACTTACTACGATATTAAATAGGATGGATGAGAAGATTTATCACGTGCCTAAATAGGTATTAGAAAATAAACAGAACACTTTTTTACTACACTTAAGTTAGGTACCGAGGTTACAGAATTTTCTAATTGTTTAAAATCTATTCGACTAGTATCCAATTATTAATAGTCTAATACAAGAAAAAATTTAAACAATAATTAAACAGGCAAAACGTATCATATGTAATGCAATGATTTCATGCAACACAAGAATGCTATTAGGGAAGGCACCATACACAGTTAATAGAAAATGATTTTATAAAAAAAACGTGTGTGCTTTGGAATATGCGTAAAACGTACGCATCATGTACCCTCATCCATACGGGTGCATTCCCAACCCGGTTTTTTGATCACGTCGATCCGAAACGAGCAGAGGGGTCGCTTTGTCATGTGACACTTGTGCGCATAGAGACTCACCCAGGGGGTTACTCGTTAAAATCAGGGATTAATTGTCCATTCAGGGCAAGAACTCGTCGCCATATTGAAGGTAATCAATAAACCCATATGTATGAACAGAGTAAAGTTCACTTTTGGTTTTTATATTAATAATTGTCATTACAATACAAAATCATAACCGCTTCCAAAAAAGTTAACAACAAACTGTTTATTGATTATATATATGGGAATACATAGATTATGATCATGAAAATGACGGCGATGCTTAATCTTTTAAGTTTTATCGCGTGACCACAATTGCTTGCACGTTGATGCCTGAGGTCGACGGAAGTTGACGATTTCTTAACAGAATGTCATTATAAATTTATTTATGGGTTTAAACAATAAATAAGGGCGCTTAATTGAATATAACTGATATAGGCACGCACAATTTGATACCTAAATACTTCCAGGATCAAGTAGTTATAGATAAAATCAGATATTAAAAAAAAAACATGTTTCCATCTATTGAAGTTAGAAGTAGGTTTTTTTTGGCGGGAAATCGAAGAGTGATGTTGTCAATTTGTTTTAATTTCCAAAACTTGTGTTATTTCGACTAATAATGTGTAATGTTGGTGGAATTTTAACCATTATGTGTTCTTATATGTGCATGAATGAAGGTAATTGTAACAAAGTGATATAACGTGCCTTTTTAACTTCCCTCAAAACGGCCGTCGCAATTGGTATGTAAAGTATCCACCGCTTTACTATCCAGGGTAGGGCACTTCATTAATTTCATTATCATCGTTGTCATCAAATTCATCGTGGAGTCGAATTAATTTAAACAAACACGAATATATATCTCACTGGACACTGGCAAAATACACTTATAATTAGTGTGAAGCCATATCTTGAAGAAGAAGTTAGAAGTATTAAATTTAGTTTTCCAAATGACGAAGAATGCGGTCGCGGCTTTAATTACTCTTAAAGGGTAGTCTACATTTAAGAAAACCGGTGCATATATAATAGTTTAACAATCAGTCCATCATATGTTATAAAACTTCGCTGAGGAAGAATAATATCTAGATTGGTATGTCCTTTATGAAACTTATACTAGTATAACTATTTACCGTACCTTAATTTGAATAAATACAAATTAAATGACCTAACAAAATTTGACTACAATACACGGAATGAATACTAATGCATACTGACGTAAATGAAAAACTATATTGAATCAATAATAAGTAGGGATGCACCGATACTATACGGGTAATGATAAACTGCAGATTATCGTGATATATTACGGTACACGTCATCGTAAAAATCATTATGATCCATAAAGAGACATAAAACATATTTAGAATATTGAGCCCCCTTAATACAATGATACAATGCCTAAATTAAAAAACAAACATTTACTGATTTTCTGATTGTCTAGAAAACCTTGCGGTGCAGGCTAAGAGTACAGAGTTCCCATTGGTGCTTTCCTTACAGACCTTTCTGATTAATGTTAATAGTCAACAAATTTTCTGCTAATGTTTATTTGTCGTAGATAACATCAATTCTCGACTAAGTAGTTGAAAAACGTCGACTAGTTAAATTTGCATATCATCTTATTGTATAAAAAGTATGATTAAGGATGCGTAATGCTTTAGTTATCGCATCCGTTATCGTAACACTATATACGACGCATTCCTCTTTCGTATCGCTATCGTAATAGGGAAATCATCGCATCTCTCTAATAATAATCCTAAATTAAATCAAATTAGTTAAACCCACCCAACAAATTTATCGTACTTAAATGACCTAACAGCAAATACTAAACCTATAGGAATGTTTGCTTCAATAAATTTACCATCACAAAATTACGTTGAATTGAAAGATTTCCCAACCAGAACGTAGCATTACAAAGTAAGGTTCTGGTCTACTGTAAAGGCGAGTAAGTGGCGCAATTTTTCGGTGTGACATCGTTGCCTAGTTCTGAGTGGCACCTGATTATGTAACTCGAGAACAACGACTGTAGAATCGGGGTCGCGGTCTGCGCGGGCGCTCGGAAGTGCGTCGAGACAGCTAACGTTGCAACACTCAATCGTTTATCGTGATTGCAACCATCTCGACAACACACGAGTTTGTGTATGTTCCTACTTACCGATATTTAATTACTCAATACCGAATATAAAACAGCGTACCCCTCGTTCGCACAGGCACCTTTTCAAAGCGTTGTACTGAAGCGCTGTAAGCGCTTTTCAATAAATGTATTTCAGCCGTGTAAAAATAAACGCCATCACGCCTACATTTTCCAAACAGTGGTGGCAGAGGTATACTGTGTACAGACATTTTTCGTTAACTATGTTAGGTCCAATATATTAGGAGGCGATCATAATGGGAGTGCCAGACTCTGGAATAATACTGGAAATTTTTCTAGGGAGTTCTTTTTTGTCTGAAGTAAAATTCGAACCTAGAATCACATGATCGCTCCGCGCATTATTCGCCACTAGATCAACGAGGCTCCATAATCTAAATGTGTCATACAATGTATTATTATTTAACACCACATTACATCAATTATTATTTTTAACATACTTCAAAGGGAGGAGGTTATATATTCCTCTGTATGTGTTTTTGCATTGGGTACAGTATAGCTCTAAGGTAGTCCCATTTTAATTGCATTGGTATTGGAACTTGGGCATTAAAGATACACCGGGAATCTCTTTAACAACAAACAATACAAATGTGTGAATTGAGATATTATGGGTAATACGTATTACCCAATCCTATATAAAAGTAAGCAGAAACCCTACAATAGAAATAAGCAGAATGTTACCAGACGTCAAAAAAGAAGGAGGTTAAAAGTTCGTCTTTGTTATAAAAAACAAAGACGAACTTTTAACCTCCTTCTTTTCCCTATGAACCGATTTTAAAGATTCTTTTTGCATTGGATTCAGTATAGCTCCGAGGTGGCCCCAATTTAATTGTATCTGTATTGGACCTTGGACTTTGAAGATACACCAGGGGACTCCTTGACGGCAAACAGCACGATTGTGTAATTCAGTTATTATGAATATATTATCAATTCTGTTGGTACCTTGGTGTAGAACTAAGTAGAATAATATAATATAGGTTTATCAATATTGATAATTAATTCACTCATCGCTTAAAATATATAACTTTTTAGAGTTGGTGCCAAGTAGTGGTTACTTCGGCAACAGCAGCACCAACTTCATATATTTATTTTTCTGCATTATGAAGTCGTTTTTTTTTAATTTATATTCAGTGCGTTATTTCCCTATCTTACAATAAAATCATAATACTTAAGAGAACATAATAATTACAGTTCTCAATCTGTCAATCTCTAGGTAATTATGTGCGTCTAAAGTTGTTCCCAAAATTCATGAATCAAATAAAAATAAGGCAGAACTATAACATTTCTATCGATCTATCTATAACCTCACGCCAGATCCCTTGCAGGGTAGGCAGAGAGTACAGAGTTCCAACAGGTTCTTTCCTTACATACCTCTCTAGCTTGACATTTAACATTTGATTTTACTTAAGTATCTATTATATAATAACAATTGTTACTATAGTAGAAATATAATATATAGTCCCTAGTAATAGTTATAGAGGTTCTACATATCACAAGATAGTAATGTAATGTATTATTATACTAAAATTATTTCTATACGATCTCCTTCCATGCCTAAATAAGAATCGTTGACTCGATTAGAAGTAATATATCCGAACCGGGTCATTTCGCAGGAAGTGCCGCTATTTCCATCTAACTACCATTTAAATGGCGACTTATCCGGACGTTCACTTCCGGTTTATTTACTGGCCAATCTACAATTGCGAAAGAAAATCAGTTTCCTCAAACAGTCTTTCATTCTTATATATTTTTTAAATCAAAGGTGATCATTTATTATAATCAGCCATTTGTATTATACTTTAATTTAAAAGAAACCATTTTTTTATTTAATTCCTACGGCGTAGCAACGGGGAACTAATTAAGTATTCTGTTCCGATTCTTAAATATAACATACAGCACAAAGCAGTTACTACATTTGAAGGCCAGTAAAGCAATATTTTACTACTTCCAACCTTACTGCCGACATAACAGAGTATGTATTTTTAATTTTCGTTTTTGAATCACGATTTCGGGTTAGTTATTGAACAAAATAAACTAAATAAGTTATGTAATTTTAAAAGCGAGCTGGTGCATAAAAATATTACGCTGATG
This sequence comes from Phalera bucephala, assembly GCA_905147815.2. Classification (NCBI taxonomy): domain Eukaryota; kingdom Metazoa; phylum Arthropoda; class Insecta; order Lepidoptera; family Notodontidae; genus Phalera; species Phalera bucephala. The sequence goes on from LR990615.1 coordinate 12,538,312, forward strand.
CAATAGTGGGGCATATCTCGCGTGACCTAATCTTGTTAGGCCTCTAGGAGACAGTCACGGCTATATTCCCCAAACGGAGGTAGCATAGGTGTACTGCTTTTTGCCGTCGATGTTAAGTCCCATGTAATAGATGGCGAGCGAGCCTATTGCCACTGATACTGAAATTTTTTCTTTCGAATTACTTGACCTGTCTAGGATATTGCAGAGAGAATATTCAATTTAGCGTGCTCCCTTAACGATACACAAAGATATTTCGACCTACATAGGCTATGTAGCTATACCAACACTTCCGCTTGTAGCCGTTCCTTTTCCGTGTAACGGCCATCATCGGAAGTTGGGGCAGAGATTCGCGTCCCCCGCACCCCTCTCGCCCCACACGTCCGGTGCCCGTAGGCCGCCGCTGTCCAATTTCCTTTTCCCGCGTGTATTAATTTCCGGCTTAAACTATTCTATGTGTTTCATTTCCTATTAATATTCGTAGATATTTTTAAATGCCTACAATGATTTGGTTTTAGATTTAAAAAAAACTTAAGAACTTTTGCCCAAGATGTCATCCATGTAGTGCTTATAAACATTTTAATGTTAATATTATGTAAGAAACACGACACAAATAATTAGTTAATTCACAAGTCTCCATATCGAAGCTCATGAAGTATGAAAAAGCATTTCCCATGGTGTCATTTATCACAGCAAAGTAAGATCTTTATTATTTATGGTGTCCAGTATCTGGCAAAAGTTGCGAGTATAATCTGAATGCGCGCCGGACAATCTTCATATTTGTGACGATCATTGAAAGAGGCCCGAGTCCTTCAGTGGATGTCTTTCGGCTGACAATGATGATGTCATCTAGGTATCACAACGAAAATTTCTAGCTGATTTTATCGTAAAGAAATACGCCATGAACACGGTCGTAATATCAAAAATGATAAAATAAAGAAGCACATCCCTTCCCATAGTGTGGCTCTCCAGAAATTGGTTTATTCATGATGATCAGGGTGTGTAATGGAGTCTTAGTGTTTAATACTCCAATCAAATCCAGTCAGTGTTCATTTCAGGGCCCAGGGTCTACTATCAATGCAAGATATGAGTTGCTGAGTTTGACTTCATAAGTATTTTCCTCTCTCGACTACTCCATCTAAAATTCGTACTTCCCTCGAGATGTAATCATTACGCTCCAATAAGTAATTTCTTTTAAGCGTCTTTTAGAAATGTAAATATTTTTCTAATATTATCAAAAGCATGTGGGTTCTTGCAATCGCGATAAAAGATAAATTTAACTTCAACTTAAACATCTATCTCTATCTATATCATCACGCCAGCTCCCTCGCGGGGTAGGCAGAGAGTACAGAGTTCCAACAGGTTCTTTCCTTACATACCTCTCTGGCTTCCTCCACTCTCATAGTTCGTCTCATACACACTCGCCGGTTACGGAGACTCTTGACTTGCCCTTCAGCTAAGACACGGTCTTCAGCTAAGACACGGTAACTTAAACATAATTGAGAATTATGTTAGGGAAACGATTATTACAGTTTTTTTTGCAATTTGTTTAATATTAAGTAAAGGAGATATAACAAAGTGCCCCTCGACGGTAGCTGAAAGCATGACGTGCTCACGCAATGAACTTATTTCGGGCACTTCCGCATGTGTTCGGATTCGAGTTTCGAGTCCGGCCGTCCGTCGCATTCCTACTGGGTCGCAACTCGCAATCAACCTCTCTGAGTAATAACTGCGGCGATAAGTGAGTTAGTATTATATAAATTACTTTGCATATTCTGTAAATCAATATTTTAATAGGTATCTACACAATTGCTAAATAAAATCGAGCATCATTTATCAATCACACAATCGTTGAATGTAACACTAACATTTTAAGTAAAAACTCAATTAAGGCAAAATAAATTAATTGAAATCAGAATCCACAACACATAAAGGGAATTCTTACTTACCTATACTACTTATAGTTATGAAAGTTAATAGCTACAAAGCAAAAAAAGTACCAAAACATTAAGTAAGTAGGAACATTACGATTAAGTGGCAAGGTAGCGAGATAAGTCTCACGTAACACCGGACTCGTAACATTAGAATGTTTACAAAGAAAGTAGCTACAAGATCTGCGGTCACGGTCACGTATGACCGAACATCATGGTCTTTTATTCTCTAAATTACTGCACATAACTCCGCGACAAACGTCTGCGTACCGCCAGAATACATGATACAGCGGGCCGCGGGACAGAGAGAGACGGAACGAACAGGGAGCGCGGGGCGGGCGAAGGGAGCAACAGGTAAAGATTCCGAGGCCACTTCCGTCTTGGCTGCCGAATATTTCTGTCTCGAACCGGTAGTGGGACGGCGGCCAGGGCACACAAGATGATCTCGACCTACACGCATACACGAACGAACGTACCCGACAACAATTTTGGCTGTTGCATCCCACTTACATCAATAAGTTGACATGAGATTAATGGGGCAGTACATTAATCGATGTTAAAATCTATAGTTATTTTATTTGAAGCAATTATGTAAATAAAATATCGTTTATTTTAAGTTAATAAACACCAGTGTAATTTGTGGGGTTTGAGTCAGATCTATAAAATCGAACGTTGAAACTTCTTGAACAGAAATAAAATCCTACTAAACATCTCAGCGCATATCAAGAATATTAAGAAACAAAAAAACAAAGTTTATTAAGAACGTCTGTGCGGCGACAACTGTAGCTGTGACTACACGTCACATAGCTCACAAACATAATGCGCACGTAGCTGAGTGGAATGAGCTCAACTCAAACCGGTCGGCGCTCATATTGTCTCACTCTGCACCAGGAAACTGCCGGCCGGTTGCCGAGACGTTTCCTGTGCTTTGTCTCAGTACTGTCACGATATCGTGAACTGTTTGTTGATAAATAACGTTTATGAGTTCCTAGTTTTAACCATCCTAATCATCTCTTTTCGATACAGGTAGAAGGCCCTATTATAGGATTTGAAAACACAAACTTAAATTGCGAAACAAAAATACGGAATCAATAATCACAAGTTTAAAATGTCCGCAGGGAAATTAAATGCATTAAAAATCTTATATTAAAAACCAGACTTGCGCCTCCATGATTACTGTACAAACAAGGAAATATTGTGAGTTATTAAAAACTGGCGCGCTGACGTAATCTCAGCACACCAACTAGCACTTCCGCGTGCCCTAAGCTGGCACATTGACGTATAATAATGCCAAACCGATGCTCCTACCTGTTACGCGTTCTTACCGATCTTTCATGCGGCAAGTAACAACCGTAGGGCGTCGTCCGTTAACACTAATCTACCCGATAACGGTTTGCGGAAACAGTGCCCGTACGTTTAGTTAAAAATGGGACTTGGTTTGGCTCCCGAAGTTTTATCTCAGTGTGTGAGGTGGCGCGGGGCGGGTGAGCGCGCGGGAGGGGAGTGGCTGGCGCGCGTCCGTCCGCCCGCACCGCCACCGCATCATCAGTCCGCGTCGGAGAGTGGCCCGCGACGCTTGTCTGCGAGCTCGATCCCTCAGATACGCTGCTGGTTTACGGCGTGCCGTAACACGACACGTTTGGAGGGACCGCCGCTGCTACGCGTGTGCCTGGTGATTTGTGAACACTGGATTCTGTGCTACTAGTGTTGTGACGATGAACGTGTGCTGAATTATCCAGTTCCTTACCGTCTATATAGGATTTTGACGACGCAACCAGTTCCGGATCAGCTCAGCCGGTAAGTAGCGGTGCTTATCGCAGACCGCGCTATCGCGGACTCACGCATTTCCGACCGCGCCCGATAAGGCCACTGACTGTGTGGTGCCTAAAGATACGAGCTCTGAATTCAGTAGCCTGATCAACATAATTAAACAGAATGAGTTCAGAGAAGTTAAACAAAAACTTTCAAAGTTTCAAATACGTTGTTTTAGTGGGTAGGTAATCGAAAATTTAGATCTGAAAAAGACGCGTAATATAATCTTATCTACAAAGTATTTGCACAAGTTTCTTAACTTCTTTAAAGAATATTTTGGGCTGTTATTATCAAAACATATTATGTGTTCGCGATACTAAATTGAATCCCTCAATAACTTGAAAATTTTGGCGCTACAGTGTATCATCAAACTTTTTATCCCTCGTGGATTAGTAATCTGCAAATGCTTACTTCTTATACATGAAAGTTTGCATAGAACAAAATGTTTCCTTTTAGTTATTCGCACACATACAAAAATATCCACTTGAGTTTCGTCAACATTTGACCGGTAATTCTTGCCGGCATAAACTATTATGAAAAGTCCAGGTTTATCAAGTTTCGATAACCTACGTAGTTGGTTATACAAACTGGAACGAGACAAGATTAGTATAAAATTGCTTAAAATATTTAGTCGTTTCTAAGACAAAAACGTCCATAATTGTTATACAAAAATCTTTTAGATAGGATTGTTTATACACTAACATAATGGTTCACAACTAGTTACTATTACTTGGCTCTAAAATAATCAAATTGCCTAAATTCAGTTACACAAATCGTAATCGGCACAGTGGATAGAATGACAAAAACTAGTTATGAAGAAATGTCTCGTAGCCGCTCTAAATTTCAAAACACGGCGTTCGTAATAACATCCACAACAGTAAATTATGTAACACAAGTTATCGACAATGTCAATAAAATGTAATACAGAATCAGCTTCGATAACTATGAATAAATTATACATTTTTTTATGTGGGTAAACAGCACACGTGCATAACACAATGACTGTATTCAAGATGTTAATACATCTTGAATACAGTCAACCTTGATTAGTAAAATACCTAGTACTATTTCTTCTATAAGTTTACATTGTAAACAATTTCTATTTCTATAGTTACATAAAGGCATCTAGATAAGCTGAAATGTACGTTAGATATGAAATAAACAAAAGTTGCAGCTTAACATATTTGACGCCGTCGGGGCGCCACCTGTTATCGAGTAGCTAAGCATAATATATTCTGATACAGAAATACCAGACAATTTTCATTACTTCATATCGTCTGTGTTTATCTTGAATCGTGCGAGCATCTGTTTGTTTTTACTTCAGAGATAGTAAAAACAGGGTTCTTTGTTACAGATACTCGTGATGAAAGTGGTCAGTCTTCAATTGCCGTCCGGGCCGAGTATGGAGCGGCTACCGCTACCATTTAGCCCTACGGAGCTATTATGGCGGTATCCATTGCCGTGGGCACCGCCGCCACCTTCCCCACTTGGTGATGCTAAGGCCCAATTGCCGGCCGGTCTGCCGCCAGAACCAAGGTTATGGACTAGAGAAGATGTTGCAGTTTTCCTTAAATGGTGTGAAAGAGAATTCGATTTGCCAAACTTTGACATGGATCTTTTCCAGATGAATGGTAAATATATTATAAATTACTAACAGGTTAAAACTTTGAAATGTCATACTTAAAATGTGATACCCCTTAGCTAGTATATTTCGAACACCTGTAAATGCATTATTATTGTTTCCTTTCAGGTAAAGCGCTATGCCTTCTAACAAAAACCGATTTGGGCGAACGTTGCCCTGGTGCTGGCGACGTACTGCATAACGTGTTGCAGATGTTAGTACGCGACGCTGCATTACTCGGAAGAGTTCCCTCATCCCCGGTGACGCCAACCGCCCGTGCACCTTACCCACCTTCCCCACATTCGCATCCACCGACACCAACATGGGCTGTCGATGGTTTCCACCACTTTCACAGTGCCGCTGCAGCTGCTGCGCAACCTAACTCAGTGACTTTAAGTCCCGCACCGTCAGTAGATAGCTCTGGAAGTCCTCAAAGAGGAGAAGCAGTAAATTATGCACCAGCCTATGCACCTTCCGTTGCTGCTGGGACTCAAGCCAGTTCTGGAAGTAATCATTCGGATTCAGATGAAGAAGCACAATTTGCACCGCCACCGCGCTCCCCAAAGGACGCGCCTTTAACGAGTCCAGCACCGCAACCCCATCCAGCGCCACAACATTCACATTACCGCGCTCAACACAGAGAATTCTTCCCCAATGATATGCCCGAATCTAATACAAGTAAGTTTTGGAATCTTTTCGTGCAAATCATTCTAATTATTATTTCCTAATGTCCTATAAACAGCGATTTAGCAAATGTGTAAGATAATTAATCAATTATTCAATTTTCAGATGGAAGATTACTTTGGGACTTTCTGCAACAACTATTGAATGACCCTACACAGCGTTACACCAACTACATAGCTTGGAAAAATCGAGAAACCGGGGTATTTAAAATCGTGGACCCTGCTGGATTGGCGAAACTTTGGGGAATCCAGAAAAATCATCTATCAATGAATTACGATAAAATGTCGCGAGCACTCAGATACTATTATCGCGTCAACATTTTGCGGAAAGTGCAAGGGGAGAGGCATTGTTATCAGTACGTATCTAAACAAATATGTATATAAGATTATAACATTATTTAGTCTGTATGGAATTAGAACTAATTTAAATATGTTTATCTGCAGGTTTCTGAGGAATCCCACTGAACTTAAGAATATCAAGAATATCTCGCTTCTAAGGCAACAAATGAGCCCCACACGGGTTGTACCTCAATCTGTAGTGAAGACGGAAATGAAAGAAGAACGTTGCGAAGAAGAAAACGTTGATGAAGATATGCCTACAGATTTGAGTATGTCAACAACGTCAGAGCCATGGCGGAAACGAGCGCGGCCCGACACGGCTACCATTCCGCCGCATGACAAACACCACATCAGTGCACTCATCGGTGATAACATGCTGATGAAGCGTGAGTCTGAATACAGCGCCGATCACTACGCCCTTAATCTCAAAAGTGAAAAATGTGAACAATGATTACAAAAGACTTAAAACGTTGGACGCTTATATTAGTGCGATACACCTTTCCTGCATATTTAGTGTGCAACTAGCTCCACCCACTAAAATTCTAGTCAAATTCCTCTCAGACAGGATATTTAAGTCTTCCTAAAAATGAGAATAGCGTACTTCATAAAGAACAATCTTATGTTATGAAAAATAATCACTGAGAGTACTTTGACAGATTTAGGATGGTCTTTGGAGTTCAACAGGGTATGGACCTTAAGGATGCCTTTGTGCCAAGTGATTTTATACCTAATAGTGTCAATTACCTAAATAGTTAGCAAAAAGGACAAGACTATAATTTGTGTTGAAGTCATAGAAACTATTTTAAGATTTTGTGCAATGGACTATCACTCACAGAACTGCTAACAGAGATCAAGTAGTTAGATAAGATTGTTGCCAAAACTCAGTACTACCCATTTGTTATGTGCGTAACTCGCACTTATGAATGCATTTTTGTAATTTAATTAGTTTTATGTTTTATATTTTTATTTTGCTAAAAAGAGAAGAATCGTCTACATTTTTGACAGATGAATAAATACTTCAATCATAAATAAATATTATAACGTCTTCCATTCGTCCTTTTTGGCAAAACATTTCAATTGTAGCATGTGAAATTGAATATGTACTTTGTTAACATCTACCACGTAATATTTATTTTGATTACTTAACCATTTAATTCAATACAAATATTAAGATTATCTAAACAAAAAAATGTTGATAAAATCATGAAAGACAATAACTTATTAAATAATACCCACAATATGCCTTGAAATCAATTTCACACATCCACTGTGATAAATGAAAAGTGGTAGACGTAGCGTGTGCTAGGGCCTTTACTCAAAGATTTCCAGCTACAATTTTCTGTGATCTCTTTTATCAATGTAGGTAGGTAGTTAGATGTTATAGAGTATAATGTCTTTGTAAATATTACTATAGTGAAAAATAAGTTTAAAAGCTAAGAAACTGACTGTAAAGAGAGTGTATGTATGATTTGTAAAACAAAAAGTGGAGCTTTATCAAAGTACCTAGTATATCAGTAAGTTCTATTACAACTGAGTTTGTATTTTTACAATTATTATTAATATGTATTTGGCATCGATGCCGTGAATCCCAACTTATTGTACGCAGTAGAGTAACAATACAAGAAGTTTCACATGAAAATATGTGTCAGATTTATTATAACTTAAAATAAACGAGAAATAACGTTATGTCTACAAGCCTATTTATTATTGAACTGCATTTCCCCCATATTATCTAATTATAATTCAACAACCAATAATACGTAGGGTGATGTCTTCAGCCGTATTTCACAACATTCACAGCAAGCAGTGTGACCCTAAAACTAATGACTGCTTCACGGATATGAGTATCATAAATAACACATATCTAATCACATCCGGCTTATTTAAAAAGGTACATACTTATAATAAGCTTCCTATCACAAACCGACGTGAAAGATAACAGGTCATACTCCGCCACGAGGACCCAGTAGGTACATATTGTGGGCAGCTGCATTTGGTACTTCCCTTTTGGAGCAAGGTAAGAAAGGCTCGAGGTAATTCGTCAGGCTCCAGAATAGACAGGATAAAACCTCAGATGGTGACATTCTTGCAGACATACAATCTGTGCTAATCCGGTATAGTGACTATTTTTGAAAAATGTATCAGGATTCCCTGGATGCTGGTACCACAGACTAACCCCGAGGCGAGTTTGCGGCACTAGAATCAAAATAGGACATTACTTTGGAAGAATTTGAGTGGGCGATAAGAAGTTTGAAAAATGGCTAAGCTGCGGGAATAGATTTGATATATGCAGAGATGATCAAATATGATTTAGCTTGCGTCCGGAACTCCTTTTGGGTACTTAAAAATCGTTATTGTAGGACCTGTAGAATTCCTACAGATTGAGGCCGCGCAGTCTTGTACAAAGGCAACGTTTCACAATAGACCTACCTCGGCTAGGCAAAATAATTGAACAGAGAATGCCCGAGAAGTCCGATGGAATGTTTCGTGTGGCAAGAAGAGATTTCAGGTCTGGTAGATGACGTTCAGATCAAGTTTTCTCTCTCCGCAACATCGTAGAGAAGCATCAGGCAGTCTGCCGGAAGGTTTACTGCGGGTTTGTGGACCCGGTGTTGGATAGGGTCTTGCGAAAGAGACTAGGTCATTTGCCAGCATATCGTATAAACGGCACTGTTGCAAACCGTCCAGACAGCATAACATGCGTACAGATGAATGTTAATTTCACCGTGGTTTGACGTTAAAATCGGCGTGAATCAGGGTTGCAGGTTGTTCGCTAGACTGTTTACAATCTCATCTATATCATCACGTCAGATCCCTTTCGGGGTAGGCAGATTTTTTCGTTAGAGACTTCTCTGACTTCCGTCTATAATATATCTGCATAAAAATCATGGAAGACAGAGTTCGATGAATGAAGGTGTACAAATGGGAGATCTAGGTCAATCATTTATTAAATGCAGGGGAGGCGGTTTTAATAGCGCCAACAGCCACTGGTCTGCAAACACTAGTCGTAGTTATGAATAGACTAGCTTACATTTGAATGTAAAGATACCCAGGATTATTGTTTTTCAACGAGAAAAATCCAGAACGAATGCAAGGATTCTGGTTGGTAAAAATGAGCTGGAGCAAGTAAACGAGTTTGTATATCTTATATGCAACTTTAGTAAGCATGGAAAGTATACCGCTGAAATAGAGAGGAGTGAATCCAGGGAATTCAGTGAAATGTGCGATGGGAAAGCTACTTGGGAGTTAACACTTAAGTGAAAAGGGGCAGTATATCCAGTAGCTCCATGATGTTGAAGTGAAACTTCAACATCTGGAGAAAAAATGACAAAACAGATAACAATACGTAAAAGTGGAAAGATGTAGATACAGAGGCAGCCTAGACTATCTTACTATAAACAAATAGACCGTGACTTATCTGGAGCAAGTCAAAAGTCTCCGTTACTGGTATGCGTGTACAAGGCGAACTATGAGAGTGGGGGAAACCAGAATTCTGTAACGAAAGAACATGTTGAGATTCTGTACTCTAGAACTACCCTCAAGGGATCTGGGGTGATGATATCGATAGATAATAGCAAAACGGCCTTTTTAGCGGCAAGTCGCTCACTTATGAGATGCCTCTTTTGAGTTCTTCAAAATGAAATTTACTCTTTGACATTGGACCACATCACTGCCCATTCACGTTTTAGTCTAGTGATCAGTCGGTTCCACCGAATTTCAGAGTAAAATATTAGTTTAGCGATTGGTGGTCGTATTATACTAAAACTTTAAAGTTGTCAGCAACGGACAAATTGTGAGATGCAAATGATCGCGAGTCGTGAGTTCGAATCTTTTGAGAAGTGAGGGGTACTTTCTTTAACCCAAAACGAGATCCTTCGTCATCCTCATCTAATATAAGTAGACGAGTTAACTATCGCTCTCAATCTTTCCCAGAGATTGAGAGCGATAGGTCCCAACTAGTACAACAATAAGAAAGAAAATTTGATAGAATGTATAAAACTTCTAAAGGACAGTGTTTTAAATGAAACAAGAAGTCTTAGATAACTATTAATTTTATTATCACATTTTAAGCTACACTTACAATCTAATTAATGTTAAAAAACCTACACTATTGAGGAATATTTTGGAAAAATATTACATCATCTGCAATTATGGTGGAAGCAGTTCTTACTTGGCCATCATCCATTTTGACTTCCCCATAAGATAATTTTCCTGTAACATAAACTCTTTGTCCTTTCTTTAAAAATTTGTAGACTGTATCTCTTAGCCCTGGTTTGAAAATACTTATTCTATGCCAGTCCGTTCTTTGCAAGACATCCCCTGACTCATACTTGTAGCTAAAATGTGTAGCTAATGGAAAGTTTATTACTGGGTGTTCTTCCGTACCACGTTTCTGTGGATCAGCTCCGACTCTTCCAAGCAATGTAACTTGATTTATAGCTAAAAATAAAAAAATCTTAGAAGAAATAGTTCTTATATATCGCAAAATTACATGTTAATTGTAAATATATCTCTTTTAGATAAAAACTAGGCAGATAACATTTAATTACTCACTTTTTTCAGATTTTTGGGTATCATATAGAGGGGCTGATGTATTAAGGAATTGAGTACCCCCTATTTTCCTCACAGCATTTGTGATCTGAAAGAATGTCAGTGTGTAAAAATAATTTCACAGAAATTGAATTAAATCACTTATATGTAACTACCAAAGAACTATATTATTATCCTGGAAACCAATACTTCACAATCAATGGCATTTTTTTTATAATATAGGCACTTCATACTAGTAAATCATGCACTTTAAATCAGCTAACAAAAAAGTCAATATACAGAGGAGAACAGACATGACAAGAAATTTTTCACAATCAATTTTTGCTTAATTTTGCCTGACTGCAACTTCAAAATCAATGGCATTTTCTTTATACAAGGTGTATCATTAATAACGCATACCTCAGACACCCCGATTAGATAATTGCTTACCAAATTCAATACGAAAACCAAACTTCCAAAGTTTTAACCCCTTATTAAAGCACTTTTATGCCCCAATCAACAATGAAACATGTATGTGTGCATATTAAGAAATTTGTTTTAAAAATACATTTGAAATCTTCTGTAATGTTTTGAATCAAGAACAAATTTAGGTTTTTATAGCATACTGAAGGAGTAACAGCATATTTTGCAAATAAAAAAAATTTAAAATACATTAAAAATTGTTGGAATCAATTCAGTTACCCATTTAGAGCAAACTACTTTCAGGTTTTGCGTTAATTATGTTACAGCTTTATTAAATCAGCTTATATATACCATTTCAGTAGCAAGTGACATACAAAGAAGTAGAACTCACATAAAAGTAACAAGTCAACAACAAGTCAATATACAGAGAAGAGAACAGATATGACAAGTGTGAGATGCTCTATGCTCCACACCCACTGATGTGCTTATATTACAGTAAATTAAATAATAGTCCCTTACTCGTGAGTTGGCTCATTTGAGGTCCACAATATGAACTCACTCACTAATTCACATTTCACTTGTAAGTAATGATCAAGGATCAAAGCATGTAACACAATCTCTTTAACAAAGCTACAATAATCTTACTTTGTTGTGGTAAGTTAGTTTAGTTATAAACCATACACCAAAAACTAAAAGAAAAATACTTTTAATGTTTAGCCCATAAAACCAGCCTTTTAAATGCACCACATAAATAAGCCCAGAAATTTCTGTGATCTGTTCTTTTTATCCTACTAATTCTACTAATATTATAAATATGTTTAGATGTTTGTTACTTTATCACGCAAGAATGGCTAAACGGATTTGGGTGATATTTCGCACACAGATAGTTTATTATGAGACGACCTATGAGAGTAGAGGAAGCTCTGTACTCTCTGCCTACCCCGTAGGGGATCTGGCGTGATGATAGATAGTTTATTACCTGGATTAACACATAGCATACTTTTTATCCCAGAACAATGTTAGGTTTCTGTCTAAAGTCAACGTAGACAGATTCACAGGCAGAAGCCAGTGCAAAAATAAAATTAAAATGATCCACTTTTGCTTTTGTTTTGCTAACTTCTATTTTTCATGACTTAAACTCACCCCTCCAGGTAGTTTAAGTATCAATCCTTTTGATTCTCAGTTAATACGAAACTTACAACAACAAAACATAAATAATATATAATTCCTTTGCATACTTCATGTTTCTATTATTTATATAAAATTGTAAAGGGGCTGTAAATTCTTGAAACAAAAAAGATTTAGCACCTTAATTAATTATGCCAATGATATGTTTGATAAAAATTAATCAGATTAAACTATCTTGTTTATAATCTCTATCACCACACCAAATCCCAGATAGATATCTGGGATTTGGGATCTATGTTTTATTCAACATATTGATGTTTTAAGGCAAATCATGTTTTTCAATCCTAATAAGGTCCTGGCTAAGGCTGCACGTCCAAATGTCTAGTAACTAAAAGGACAGGAAGACAAACAAAAAGACTGTAAAAAGAACATGTTCAGTGCCAATAATAAAAGCGTATTGGCAATTATCACTTCCTACAGGATATGCACCACATTATTAATCACAAGAAACAAGATATTGTGAAGGTATATATGTACAAACTTCAAAAATAAAAAGCACTGTTTAATTACATAATTTCGAACAATGTAGATATATATCCCATTTCTCATCGATAGAGGTCAGGTCACCAGTACCTCATTCTAACAAAAGTAATACAATCATTTAAAGGTATTTATGAGTCAAATTGAGGTGCATCCTTCATTTCGAGATACAAAGCTTACTTGATTTATGGTACTTCATCATAATTCTACGTATTTTGGTATAAGAACAGGAAATTTTACCATAAAAAAAAAACAAATAAAAATGCCGCCAAAATACATACGTAAAATAGGTAGCTACTTGCAATGGTGCTTAATATTTTAATTAGACATAAGTCACGTACCCTGGTTACAGCAAACATGACGCCAATGATATTTTCAGATAAAATAGAGATTGATAACAAGAACCAAAATAAAATATTCTAATAGGTACTCCGTTTTATAATTTTTTAAAATCATAACCTCACAAAAAGTTAGGGATGTACAAAATAATCGGTAAATAAAAATATCTATATATTTACACAAAATAATCGATTTATCGCACTCAATAAATGATATTTTTTCCAGTATCATTTAGAATTCAGCATCCAGTTTGCTTACATGAATTAAGGAAACGAAGATGTAGACCAGGGGTGGCTGGCTTGATTAGACCCAAGATCTACCACTGTTTATTGACTAAACCCTGAGCGAACTACCAATTACATACTTCTTGAAATAGTATATATTTAAAAATAAAATTACGTAGTATTTATTATTTGAAAATGATTCTTAGTAACTACTTATTTATATTGGTGTCTGTTTGTTCTACGTATTTTTTTCATATATATCATTTATTATTATATATCCGTGAAAGGCTGATACATGGGAGCTCGACTACAATATATGAACTAATTGCATCTAATGAAGGTGATCATATAATTATGATGTAACGTCACGCACAGGTAAGTTCGTTTTGTCATTAATTATTAGGTACTAGTTTCTGAGCCACAACTTCGTCCGCGTTAAGACGGGAATCTATCATTTTTTCGGGATAAAAAGTATCCTATATGTTGATCTAGGTAATAAACTATCTGTGAGCCAAATCTCATTAAAAATCCCTTCAGCCGTTTTTGCGTGGTTGAGTAACAAACAACCAAACATCTAAACATACAAACTTTCACATTTATAATATTAGTAGGATATTAAACTTATATGTTTTTTGTCTTGACATGATCGACTGCACTAACAGCCGCAATCGAGCGAATGTCCCTACCCCTGTCCTAACTTATGTTACCATGACCAAATAGACCGTGTTTTATCTGAAGGGTTACGGCCGGTTCCTATATTTAACTCAAGAATAGATTTGCTTACTGTCAGTAGAATTTTAACAGATTTTCCATACAAAATATGTCAAAATTCTATTCGTAGCAGGCAAATCTATCCATGAGTTGAATATAGGAACCGGCCGCTAATCAAGCTCGGTAAACCTCGTGACTGCTTCACGGGTGCTTTAAATCTCTAGCACAGCGTAGATTATTCACGCACACACACAAACACACTCTTATCCGCTCCGCGCACACTGAATCGAGTGGTCTCGCGTTTGATCCCCGGACGGAACAAACTTTTTTGTGACACAAAGAAATGTTTGTTTAGGTCTGGGCATTTGTTTATGTTAATTTCATGTGTGCAAATGTTCCCAGGATACAGCAATTATTTCTAGTATGAGGCTACGTTTTTCAGAAAAAGAAAAACATATATTCGAAGAGAGCAGAACCACGAATGTATGAACAGCACCTTGGCTACGGTTCAAATGATGCTAATGTCGATATAAGCGCTTACACATGCGTGCAGAAACCATGAAACACTCTAATTAGTCTATGCCATGAAACGATATAAGTGCACCAACTTCTAGCGACCAAAGATTATAATAATACATCCTAGCGACTAGCGCTCTCGGTGGCGTTTTAGCACACATAAATAAGCTCTAAAATAGAAATTAGCGTAATTCGTAAACGCAACCCTTTAATTTCTAGTGTTGCCAGGGTTAAATGACATACGCGGTAGGCATGAGGATTCATTCTAAATAAAATCGATCTTTGGATAGATTTGAATCGAACGCACAAGAATCAATCCTCAATTCAATCGAGTATTAAGAGATCAATTTTCCATTAATGAATTCGAACTCAGCTTATTTTTATCAATATGCCGATTGAATGACATTATTTTTTTAATACCTTTGTTTGTATGATTTTTGGATGCCCTCAATTTGGACATTATCAAAAGCTATTACACTAAAAAAACTTCTTTGATAGAGTCTGTCTAATGAAAGCTGAGAGTGAGAACTGACGGCAAATTTAAATAAATTAGGACGTGCAACCCCGGATGTATCGAGAATAAACGGATTTGATACCTGATGACTTGAATAGATTAAAAAATAGCATTACCAAAAAATCATGTAAATGAGTTAATAGGAGTTAAGGAGCATTTATACAAACAAGATTGAGGGAGGAGAGGATTAGGGAGGAAGTTACATAGAAATTATAGCATTATAATTCTTTCATATTAATGGTTTATAACACCTTGGTTTTCTGCTATATGAACCTGATACTTATTGCGTTTCAGATATACAGTCATCTCCCCCCTCCTATTCAGCCTTTACACGATTGATATTCCTCGTTCGAGTAAGGTGCATCTAGCTTTATCGCGGATGATACCGCTCTCTATGTCTCGCATATATAGGAATAAAAGTTTCATTACCAGAACCCTTCAGCCAGCCGCCAATACCCTAGGGGATTGGATCAGTAAGTGGCGAATCAGGTTAAACTATCAGGTTACGTGTTTAGTCTCAGTCCAGTTCTAATAATTGTTTTGATTAATAAGCAGATATTAATTAATAAGACGCACACTGCGTGGGCGCCTTCTAGAAATATGTGTTTACTTGACGATGCCTATAAATAACCATCGCCAAGCAAAGTACTTCAATATCGACTAAGCTCTCTTACCGTTCCCACGGACTTTAAGCAATATTATCGACTGCTAATATTTTGTAATTCTATTAATAATTTATATCGTAAAATAAATATATTTTTTATAATGTCACGCCGGCCTTTATATTTGACTACGTAGTATTTTAAACAATAAATATGTTTTGTTATTATTTTAATCCTTGATTTACACAACTTCCATAACTCATATTTTTGATTACTAGAGTCTGTCTAATGAAAGCTAAGAGAAATTTTTAAACGTTTTCATAAGCGGGCAAAACTGCGACTAAAGTTACCCAATTGTTTTAGTAGACTACGACATATAGTGAACTAGTTTTGATGCTAGATTTATTTAATATTATATTGTTTCCATAAAATTTTACATCATTCATATTAACACCTCCAAATGTGATATCTTATTAAATTCCGAAACAATGCATTAATGATTCTTTGAGTCTTCAGATAATCTGTATTATAATTACAAAATTGAAGGATTTAGAAGGTTTCCTTAAGGATTTAATATCTGAAACAACAATCAATAAATATCAGTTTTTTTTACTTTAAAGGAAACTGCTTTGTTGGTCGGGCTGCTTTGTTGGTCTAGTGGCGAATAATGCGCTTTGCGATCACGAGGTCCTGGGTTCAAATCCTAGGTTGGACAATGTATTTATTCTATCTGAAAATCTCCAGTATCGGTCCGGAACCTGGAATTGTGCCTGGTATATGGCAATATGCTCTCCCCAATTACTTGAGACCTAACATTATCGGTGAAAAGTAGGGCGTACGCAGTACATCTGCACTTGGGGAATATAGGCGTGACGGTGTTTTTATAAAAGAAAACTGAATTATAATTTATGTATTCTAGTCATCGATATACAAGGTTTGTTCGTCGATTTTTTCAGTTGAAAATACAATGTTTTCTTCAATGGAGGTTTTTATAGCAGAAAACCAAGGACTTATTGACACGAAATAAAGTAGTATGTTAGAATGCTATAATTTTATAACTCCCTCCATACTCCTGCTTCTCCCTCGTTCCTCCATTTTCTTGTGTGTATACGTGTTCCTTAATGTAATCATATACCTTATTTACACAATTTATTATTTTTTGCTCAACTATATTGGTCTTACTACTTTGTTCATAAAAGTTTAAAGTATCCAAACTGTTTATTCCCACTTCATTCGGTGTTGCACGACTTAATTTATTTAAATTTACCGCCATTTCCCACTCAGTTTTCATTAGAGAGCCTACACTATTTTTTTTTATTGCATCATAACTCGATGCGATTCGACGGCTTTCGGAATAGATCCACTGAATCAATTCAGTGTTTCAGACCTAATGACTATAAAAAGTCGATGTTTGATTAATCGATTTAAATCGATATGTCTAATATCAAACGCAGTGCTACCACTATTCAACAAATGAAGCGTTTGGTTTGCCCGACTTGCGTCGTTTATCACGGAATGACAGTTGTTTTGTGGTTATAAAGATAGATAGAAAATTCTATCTCTATCTCTTCAACCACCACCATACGCAATCCGGGAAGAGTTGTTGCCTGTGAAGGATGCCCTCAGCAGCGAATGCAAAGTCCGAAAAACCCGCCTCTACGGAGGCTATGGATAATACTCCAGTACGGCAGATTATGACGATAATTGAACACAAAATCCGCAATTTGGAGAAACGAAAGGTGAGTAAACTGGTCAACAGTAACAATATCTTGTTGTTTAGTTGTTGAATATCTTTGGGTTATCTATATTTACACGATATTGCAAGTGTAAAGAAAATTACCGAAATTATAGCGTTTTAACGTTGATTTTTGTTGTATGTAAATACTATTGCCGTACTTTTGACGCCATTTTCACACATGTGCTCGTGCTATGTTGACGATACAAACTATGACGCCCAGTTGTATTTTTTTATTAAAATTCCTACTCTTATTATAATTTAATAACACCACGTTCGAGATTTCTTCACTAATAATTATCGACCTAAACAGAATTATCAGTGCTACAAACGTCATTTATGATTTTTAATGTCTGGTGGTAAAGACAGGGATGGTGAACCTTCGTACACCATTGTGCAATTTTTTCCAAAAAGAATATACAGTACTACCAACTACCTCATCTTAATTATTAGTGAGAAAGAACTAACTTTTAATAGTATGCATTTGCACTTAGAAATACACATTTCAAAATAGCAATCAAAACACTTTAAAACTCCATCAGACCACTGGTGCTGAAACCAAGTTCTTTTTATTTTATAAATTACCTGCTTCTTATTAATTGTATACATCAATCTTGACATTACCTGTTTAAATAAAAGAAGTAGGATGCCTCTCTCACACAGTTATTAAATCTCAGTTTTACATAAATTTTCCATGTACAAAGAATGTTGTTACTATGACTGCATAGGCGTGTCAGTGGTGCTGGTCTGCTTTTTTGCAACCATTGCACCTTTATACCACTGATGGTATTTTGTCTGCTATTGGTTCTATATCCCTGCCCTTGGAAAATTTAACTATTTCAAACCATATTTGATAACAAATACCAAAAAACGCCACCTGCTTGCTCTACTAATTTTCATTTCACTTTTACCCATTCTCATTGCTTTTTGACATTTTTTTATAACATCTACTAGCAACCTGCTCTGGCTCAGCACGGGTGAATTATACACATAAAACTTCCTCTTGAATCACTCCATTTATTGGTGAAATCTGTATGAAATCTATATAGAAATTATTGCGTTTATAGTTTAAGAATGCATCACTAAAACAGTCTATGTATACGAAGATATATTTATATGTATATGAAGGCAATAATCTATTATGACACTTCTTCTTCTTCAGCCGAAAGACGTCCACTGCAGGACAAAGGCCTCCCCTAAAGACCGCCACAACAACCAGCTTGGCTTGGCTAGTATTATTACACTAGGGTATTAATACTAGCTTGCTATGAACATTATGGTCATTTCAAAGATAGTTTAGATATTAGGATAAATATATTTTAATATTAGACTATTTTAATTACAAGTTGCATTATTAATAGAAAAAAATTAAAAACATTCTTTACTTTTTTGCCCTAACTTCGTATGCCACTGCTGGGCAACGGTCTCCCCTTCATTCACCAATGATCTCTCCCCTGTCAGTAATGGTCACTCTTATTTGTTATGCATGGAGATAACGCACCACCGCTCCTTGGCCCACTAAGGTGCCCCCCTAATGGTATACATTCAGTTTGGATGATCCAGGCAATTGAAATTCTCTCAAATACATTTTTTTTGGGTTTTACAGAGTAAATTGACATCATACCGAGACCTGCAAAAAGCGGGTAAAGAATTAAACACTGACCAGAAAGTTGCTGTGGCAAAGTATGATGAGGTCGCCCAGACATTGGAGTTCGCAAGAGACTTTTCTAAACAAGTCACAGCTATTGCTATTTCAGCAGAGCGTGAGGCGAAAAAACAAGCAAAGAAGGTAACAGAACTTGAATATTCAAAAGCTATGTAATTCAAACATAATACCTACTCAAAAAACAATTTTTAGGCAGCAGATTAGTATAAGACAAACACAGAACAGTACACCCCATTGGTCCCAAGTGGGTTCAAATCCTAGGTTGGATGAGGTGTAATTTTTCAATGCAAAAATCCCAGTATTAATCTGGAGTCTGGAGGAAATAGGCTCTACCCCTATTACATTGGGACCACATCGTCTATGAAAAGTAGGTGTATACAGTAACATTATATGCAGAGAGGACCTCTGCGACCCCTGCTTGGGGAATATAGGCGTAATGGTATTTATATATTTACAGAACAGTAAATTTAATGTTCCTTATAATATATATATATAACAAGGTAATAAGGTTATTTATAAGCATTTCGAATCATTTAAAGAAAAAAATATTTTTTAATAGATTCGAATTTAACGCTTAAGAATCAATTCTCGATTAAATCTTAGATTAAAAAAATCGTAACTCGATTAATCGATTCGAAGTCGATTCTTATTGATTTGCCGAATGAATGAGTTTTTTTTTGGATTCCTTCCTCTTTATAATTTCTTGATATGTTCAATTAGAAATTATTAAAAAGACAACTGAATTAAAATAAACTCATGTTTAAAACGTAGTATTGTTAACAATAAAGGTGTTTTGCCATTATTTATATCCCTGATTTACACAACCTACTTGGTCATATTTTGGATTACCACTTTTTTTATGATTGAACCGGGAATCGATCCGATTTTACGGCTTTCGGAATCGACCTACTGAATCAGTTCAGTTCAAAAATTGATTATTTGACTTGAAAATGATCGATTTTTCGATTAATCGATTTTAAATCGACATGCATAGTTATTTATGCCAAATATATATATATACACACATATATATACACACACCGTCACGCCTATATTCCCCAAGCGGGGGTGGCAGAGGTGTACTGAGTACACCCACGTTTCACTGAAGATGTTAGGTCCCACGTAAAAGGGGGCGAGCCTATTGCCATATACGTACTATACCAAATATATGTACTGGATTATAGGATTTTGTTCATTGGACACACTGAATTATTGCTTATTATTTTTTGATACAGGACGCCTGGGTGCGCTGTGCGGCTGAAACTAATAAAATTCGTGAAGTATTGTTAATTTTGGACTGCCTTGTCCAAATGGGTAACACTGAAGCTAGGAATGACTTTCTGAATGGAACCAATGGTGCAGCCAAACTCACAGATGAAGACTTAAAAATTTTAGACGACTTGTAAGTACATTCTATGATGGTTTAAAACTTTGTTTGCCAATGTCACTGTATAAATAATATAAATTCGGTAAATGATCATAAAACTTTGCTGTTAAGTATGCTTAGAAATAACGATAAAACAAACACAACCAAACCAAAACTGTGAAAACATAGCAGTTAAACCTTTCTTGACAATCAAAATATGCACATGATGACACGACTCGTAACCAACTGGGTAAAGGATATTGTCGAAAATTGCCCCAGAACCAATAAACATTTGACCCATGCCATCATTATTTATCCTATTTATTAAAATAATGGCAATAATCCGTATCTAACGGACAATTTGCAATCTAAAACGAATATTTCAAAGTATTGTAAGTACTTATATCGAAGTGGCCGACATCTTTACTGAATGTCAACACAATATAACCTCATATGTTTTAATGGCTACTGAATTGTAACCTCAATATCTAATACTTTTTGTGCAATATTGCAATTCTCCCCGCTTGTTTGTTTAATAATAAAGGCCTTAAAAGAATTTTTGGGTGATTTGAAATCATACAAGTATTTTTTCATTGCTGTTGGTTCTGGGGCAAATCATGTATGCCTGCAGAACAATGTTCTTTTTAACGTAACCTTTCAATATTATATTATTACGAACCTTTCATGTATTTTTATTGATTAATACAAGTATTTATTTAATTTTCCTTTTTTATTGTCTTAGGTATCCGGAAGTGACACCTAAACATGAAATAAACGAGGAAGGCCTACCAGGATTTCACGCTCACACAGCAAAAGCGGCCGAACATCTATACTCTATAGTAGACGGGAGACCCAAAGAAATCCTAGGCACCACATACACACGGATTAAGGAGATCGTGAGCGCGGTTCACGAATGCGGGTATTTCGATCGGTCGCTGGAGATAGTGGCGGTGAACGAGGAGATCCATCCACCGCCGGTAGAAGAGGAGCTTGTCGAGCCGCCTGAGAGTGAACCCGAGCCCGAGCCGGCCGTGTACGTGCCGCCCGCAGCGCTGCCCGTGCCGCCCGCCCCCGCCGTCGTGCCCGCGCCCGCCTACCCGCTGCGCCCACTTCCCCCGATCACGCTGCAGGAGGTCGAGCACGCCTACTTCGCCCGACAGTACCCCCAGCAGAGGCCGATCTCGGAGGTCATAGGCTCGCAAAACTTCTTCTTCCTCCAGGAATCTGAGATCGACAGCCCGGTGAGCACGCCGCAGCCCCCGCCCATACCGAACCAACTGTCGCCGCCGGGCCCTATTCCCACTCAGACGTTCACGAACCAGCACTTCGTCCAGCTGCCGGGGGCACGCGTGCCGGACGGCACCGTGCCGCCGCTGCCGCCCCAGCCGCACTTCCCGCCGCACCCCGCCGAGCACGCCGGCTACCCGCCGGCGCCCGTGCCGCTGGCCGCCGTGCCGCCGAACGCTGTGCCGCCGCACGCGATGGTGCCGCCACTGCAGGTCGCAGCCCGCGCCGCGCCGCCCCCGCTACCGGCCGCCGCCGCACCCCTGCCCGCCCCTATTCCAGCGGACGAACGGCCCGGCGCGTCGCCCGCAGAGGATAGCACGATCGACGACACGAAGGAGAGCGGCAGCCCCGAGCGCGACGACGCCGGCGAGCGGCGGACTCAGGGTCAGGGCGACGGTCAGGCGCGCTATCGGCGGTACCCGCGCGGCGGTCGCGGAGCGCCCGATGGCCACCGAGGCCGCGGGTATCAGGGCCGCCAAGGTGGGGACGGCTACCGCGGCCGGCACGCGGGCGAGTACCAGCCGCGCCCGCAGAAGGACGGCCACCCGGGGCGCCAGTACGACGGCTACCAGCCGCGACACGGCAAAGAACACCAGAGTCGGGGCGGCGACGACGGTTACTACGGTAACGGCGATACGAGCGGCGACGGTTACCAGCACGGCGAGAACGGCGGCCGCGATCGGTACGAGTCGTCGAGCTACGGCGGATTCAAAACGCGCGGACGGGGCGGGCCGCGCGGCCGCGGGGCCCCGCGCGCGGGCCGCGCGCAGTACGCGCGCAAGCCCGAGCGGACCGAGCGGCTGGACTAGCTGGCCGGGGACCCGGCGGCGCCCCGCGCCGTCGGCCCCTAGAAGCATCGCCCCCCTGTGACGGACAAAATCATTCGTGGAAGGCAAATTTCACCGGCAACAACGCGCTGCGGTAACGACAAATGAGAGATTATGGTATAAAAAATAAATAAAAAGAAAAACAATAAAAAAAAAGTAAAATATTAAAACTTGAAACTGAATAAAAAATAAGTTACTTGAATTTAGATGTATGATATATGCAGTTATTATAAGTTACGTAATTCTAGATTCTCGTATTTAAGTTATGTCACGCGACGGAGCCAGACGGCTTGCGTGCCTCGTTCTCGTGATAATTTAAGTACAGGAGATGTGCACACAACTGACTTAACGCTCTACTGGGACCTTATCCAAATCTCATTGATCTTTGTAATTTTAATACAGTTCATTTAAAATAGTATTTATAAATATATGTTAAGATATTCTATGTATGCATATGTTTGTCGGTATTATTTCATAGAGCTTTCATCATAATTACATCAATTTGCTAGTACTTTGAGACTTATTTTTATTCTATCAGTACCGTACAGTAAGTAATTATTTATTTCCAAATAATATATTCTGATTGACATCATATACCTAAACTGATTGTCACGTTGTGTACATTCAATTAAAACTGATCAGTATTGTTTACAAAAATGGTTCTATTTTGTCCCACTTGTAATTAATTGCCATGCAAATAGAACTATTTTTGTTCAAATGAATCAGTTTAAGATACCTCTTATCTATCGCCTTAAATAATTATTGTTTGTCCCAACCAAGCTTTTTTTAACATTGTTCTCAATTGAGGCTGTGTGCAAGCAAATTAAAAGTATTCTAAGAAAATAATGGCTTATATTTATTTATTGTACCTATCCAAGGCGCTCGCAGCGCTGTGCGACCGCAGTGTTCTTAGTGGTCACCAAGGTTAAGCGGCGTTCGGCTCAATCGACCTGAGATGGGTGACCGTTCCGAAGTGGCATTGTCATATCCGAGCGCCTCCGTGCTTTGAAAGGCACGTTAAGCCGTTGGCCCCGGGTACCACAATGTAGTAGTCTTTAAACCAAGTTGAAAGTATTATAGGTGGCTTGATGAGCTCCAACAGCAAGTGGCCACCAACCTGCCAGGCTTAAACTAGTCTCTCTCACCTCGATTCGTGAGAGAAGGCCTTTGCCCAGCAATGGAATAGTGTCGGCTATTCATAATCCAACCTTTGCATTCAAATTTCATGATGATCCAAGTTTATACCTAAACTAACTTTACTTCTTACGGCAAGTGTTTAAATTATAACTTTTTAAACTTTAAATCTGAAGTCGGTGCCAAGTAGCCCACTGCACCCACCAGCACCGACTTCAAATATTTATTTATTGCTTTTTGAAGTTTCCCTTTTTTAAAAAAAAGGTTTTATTTTACAATTTTAAGTGACGAGTGAATTTATTATTTATATACAGTGAGGTACCTACAAGATTGATATAAAACTCATAATAACTGAATTTTCACATTCATGCTGTTTGGCGTACAGGAAACCCCTGATGTATCTTTAAAGGCCATCGTCCAATACCAAATAAATTTTAAATTCGATCATCACGAAGCTATGCTGAACCTAATGCAAAAAGAATCATCAAAATCACTTTCTAAGCAAAGAAAATACAAACGAATTATGGACCTACTCCTTTTATGAAGTCGGTTAACATTCTGCTTAGTTCTATAGTAGGGTACCTATAGGATTGACGTAACACCCATATTGTCTCAATTCGCACATTCGCATTGTTTGATGTTAAGGATCCCTGGTGTATCTTCAAAGTGCAAGGTCCAATACCAATTAAATTAAAATGGGACCACCTTGGAGCTACACTGAACCCAATGTATCATTAAAATCAGCCGACAACTGACCGAAATATCGGTAAATATACATTAAAAAAAGCATACATACAACCGAACATAGAACCTCCTTTTTGAAGTCTATTAAAAATGTCACTTCATGACATTTTACCCAAGTTTTTTTTTTAATTAGCAGCTGTGCGGGTCCACCTCTAGAAATATTTCCCTGAGAGAAGGAAAATGTTAAAATTTCACACCAATGCCCCTTGTCAGTGGCGTAACAATAGGGCGCCAGAACGGGCTAAGTGCCACAGGACCCAGATCTGAGGGGCCCCCGACCCGAGAGTCCATGAGAACAAGATAAACTCAACATTTATTAAAAAAATATTAACTCTTTTTTCAATCAATTTCAGTTACATGTTTTCTCAAAAACATGCACGAATTATAAAAAAAATATCAAGATAATAACACAAATTCTTAAGAAAAATGTATAGATCAGTTTCGGGGAATCCCCGTTGTCTGTTTTTTGTTGGTAAGAAAGGCCATCTTAATAATAATAATTTTATTGACATCAAACAATTTTTTATACATATGAATGTTACCCTGGCTTCTGAACTAGGATACCTTGTATGTCAGAAGTCAGTCTCTTTCGTTTACAAGTTTTATAATTTCGAATACAATTCAATAAAACAAAAAAAAACACTAAAAATGCTATAAAAGTGAAAAAAATAAAAGTGGTGTGTGGGTGTGTATCTGTGAGCGTGCGTGTGTGTTTGTATGTGTGATTGTACGTGCGTGTATGTAGGATTCGGTGATATAATTATTGTATATGTTTAGTTATGTATTTTGCCGAGTGCCTGGAGGTGTGAGTGATAAATTATGTAAATGGTAATATAGTAATGCATGTTTCATTTGTATACAAAAGTAATGCTTTCCTCGCATGAGTCATAATCTAGATTATTTAACCAATCCAACATTACTTTCTTTAATTGATAGAAACTTAAATTGGTTATATCCCCAGCATGTTTGCATAGGTTATTATAAAGACGAGGAGCTAGGTAGTCATAATGTTTTCTAGCAAATGTAGTTTTAAAATGGGGCAAGGGGCATCTGAAATGTCTTTTACTGTTTGACCGAGTGCTGCACAATGTATTTTCTTAGTATTCTTGCCTAACAAAATTATATGGCTCTTCATTTGAACATAGAGCTAAGACTAAAAGCTTTTAAACTTTGATGTTGTCATTGTGAACACTTTTGCTAAGCTTTTGCTGAAAGGAAAGTCCGGAAAAGGGAGTTTTAATAATAAGCATTTGGTTAGAAATGTTTTTTTTTCTTTTATATAATACCTACGCTCTTTCATTAAATAATTTACTAGATAATTGAGATTAACTATCTACTATAAATAATAATAATAATTTGCGTTTCGTGGCCCAAGTCTTTGCAGGCACAGAAGTGGCTCCTGTGGCAGGGGTCTCTGAACGCATAGACTACTGAAAGCAAAAAGTTTATGCATGGGCGAAGAGGATTCGCAGGTATAGGCAAGAACAGACCGATACCACGTGAATTGCACCTTCCGGGCGAATCAAAAGAGTGTATACCAAGCTTAGGAGCGCCCCCAAGAGAGAGTGACTGACGTGCACTTGCCTGATGCGGCTAAGTTTTGGCGTAAAATTTGGTCAGTGCTCGTCAGTCACTCCGAAGGCGAATAGTTAGATGTTGTTGGACCATCGTGTGGGCCCATTCAGGAAATGGAGCCCGTAGTCATCACCCGTGTCGATGTGGCCTGTGCGGGTCCAAAAAGAGTCCAGGGTTCACATGTTCGACTAGCAACTCAATTTCAAGAAGCTCTTGAATTGGGATCGCTACCTAGCTTTATGACAACGGGTGTCACTCACTTGATTCACAAATGTGGCAGTACTTTGGTACCTAAAAATTATAGACCGATTACCTGTTTAGGTAGTACCTACCTACGGTCTATTAACTCCTTACATCTATTCTGAGAATAAAAATTAATAATCACCTAAAGGCATAGCATACTCCA
Source organism: Phalera bucephala (assembly GCA_905147815.2). Lineage (NCBI taxonomy): Eukaryota > Metazoa > Arthropoda > Insecta > Lepidoptera > Notodontidae > Phalera > Phalera bucephala. Next base: position 12,564,962 of record LR990615.1, read on the forward strand.
TCGCCTACTCAGAATGGGTGTAGGGGGGTGTCCCGGGGTACAAAGGATTTGCTCCTCATTTATATGGTCATTTGCCAACAGGTGCGAAGATCTAGAAAGAATGTCTCCATGGCCTGGATTGACTATAGGAAGACCTAGGATTCGGTGCCTCATACATAGAAAGAAGGCTGGAGCTATACAAAGTACACTCGGCGCTGTGCTCTTTCTTTGGTTTGAGCATGGGGCAGTGGACCACAGTTCTTCGTCATCCAAGATATAGAGGCCTTTCTGGTTCGTCGGACTTGATAAAGATAAGCAGGGGTATCTTTCAGAGCGACAGTTTGGCTCCATTGTGGTTCTGCTTGGCTTTGAATCCATTAAGTGCTATATTTAAGGATTCAAAGCTAGGTTACCATTTGCGGAGGGAGGGTGAACTTATATCTCATCTACTGTACATGGATGACCTCAAGTTGTACGCTACAAAGAAAACAGACCTGATGGAATTGCTCAAAATAACCGGCAATTTTAGCAACAACATCGGAATGTAGTTTTAAGTAGATAAGACAAGAGTTGAAGATTCTTTTAATCTACAGCTCTCTGAAGATATATCCCTCAGGTCTATGTCTGAAATGGATTCCTACAAGTATCTTGGTATGTCACAAGCCGTAAGTATTGCTGAACAGAATATTAAACAATCATTGAAAGATCGGTTCTTTAGCCAAAAAGAAAAAGTGTTAAAAAGCCTTCTATTGGGTGGAAATAAGGTCCGAGCTTTCAATGGTTGGGTCATGCCTGTTCTTACTTACTCTTTTGGCATATTAAGGTGGACTCAGTCTGAACAGGACGCCCTGGATAGAAAGGTCCGTCGATTGCTGACAGCGTATCGTATGCATCACCCGCGGTCATCTGTTATGCGGTTGTATATCCCGCGGAAGTGCGGTGGTCGTAAGTTCAGACAGTATTTTTTGAGTGTGTCCGTGCTATTGTATGGAGATGTTGCCGCAATTGATAGAAGCCTAACTTCGGTTTCCTTGGCAAACGAGAACTGGCGAAGGCCACAGGTATTAAGAATATCGGAACGCACAGCCATATAGAAGGGCAAGGAGCTACACGGACGGTTCTATCGGGCTCTTACAGGGCCTGATGTGGACTAGCTCGCCTCTGTGACCTGGCGCCGCTTCAGCAACATTTTTGTGGAAACTGAAGGGTTTGTCTATGCAATTATGGACGAAGTTATCATGACGAACAACTACCGGAAACACATCCTAAAAGTCGGTACGGTAGACATTTGTCGGGCACGCCATCGTCCCGGTGAGTCTATTAGACATGTAGTTTCCTGTTGCTCTCGTCTTGCCAACGGAGAGTACTTGCTCAGAACCAAGCAGGTGGCTAGGATTATCCATCAGCAACTTTCTCTAAAATATGGTCTTGTGGACTCTGAAGTGCCGCACTACCAGTACCAGCCTCTTCCAGTTATCGAAAGTGGTCATATCACGCTCTACTGAAATCGATCTATTATCACGGACAGGACTATTGTAACTGACTAATGTAATAAACCTGATATGGTGATAATAGATCGATCGATGCGTCGTGTAATGCAAGTTGATGTCACCATTCCGCATGATGAGAACCTTGAGAAGGCCAAAAAAGAAAATATATCTAAATATTTGGACCTGGCCCATGAGGTTACCGCCATGTGGAATGTTGATTCAACTATAATTATTCCGATAGTCGTATCAGTCAACGGCCTAATAGCGAAGAACTTCAATAAACATCTCGAGAAGCTCTCGCTAGGCAGTCGGGTGAATGACCTGATACAGAAGGCGGTAGTATTGGACACGGCGCGCATTGTAAGGAGGTTCCTCTCTTTGGAGCCCTGAACACCGGTAGCTTGGGCCGTAGACCTCGCTGTCGGTGGAGCACATGTTTTTTATACAATGTATATAAGAATATTTGTCTTTGCACGCGTTTTTTTTATAATCCGATATATAGGTAGGTAGGACTTTTTGGATAGCATTATTCTAAGACTGAATAGACATCTGTATATTCAGTTTCTTTTAAATCCGTTCAGCCGTGTTAATAAGGACAAACATAATCTGTCCCCCCAGAAATTTTGCATTCCCCCAGCTAAAAAGTAGTCTTAAACAATCTCTGATAACGCCTCCACTTTCCAGTGATAGTCTATTTTTTAAATAGACTCTGTGCCGTGTCCTGTTCCACCGTTCTGGGTTAACACGGCCAAACAAACATTTTTTTGTGCCCATATGCACTTAACATATCTTCTGTATTTCAAAATCACGAATCCCAAATCAATATTCTTGTAAGCTGTGCGGGGATCGTACCTGCGACTATTTGACAAAATAAGTTAAGCAGTGTACGTTTTATCGGCTAAAAAACTTTTTATAAAGTCAACTTAAAATTGAGTAAATTTTTGTTGTAGAACAATTTCAACATATCCCCAGGCTTCCAGTCACCTGTGAGGAAGAAGAGGGAAATTGAAGGATTGCCAGGCTTGTTTTAGCCTAAATATAATTAATATCTTTGAGCCTTCATGCAGGCCGGTAAAAATCCACCAATGCATATTGGAGTGATTTTATATACCACTTACACGGATAATATCGGCATGATATAGTGTGTGAACAAAGTTAAGTACAGATTTCCAACAGGTTCTGTTCTTACAGGCCTTTCTGGCTTTCTCCACTCTCATAGTCCGTCTTATACACGCTCGCCGGTTACGGAAACTCTTGACTTGCCCTTCTGATAATACACGTTCTAATTGGTTATGGTAAGATAGTCTAGGTCTTCCCCAATATCAACGTTCTTCCACTTGCTCATTTGATATCTGTGTTGTTTCTTTATAATCCGTTGAGCCGTTTTAGTATGAAGAAATAATAGATATTCCGTAGAAGTCATGCTATTGTATATATTGCCATGTTATATATTTTTCGTAATGAAAAGTGTATTGTTTTATTTTATGGTGTAAGACACCTTCATATAAAGTTTCAATTAAATTCGTTTAGCCTGCTATATCGCAAGAACTGTGATTCTTTTCGGGATAAAAAGTATCTCGAATATTATTTCAAGACCTAAAACACACACCACTAATGCCATCTAAAAAAACACACAATACCTTCCTTTTTTTGAGAAGGATTATCAGTTTATCTTTTTATATATTTTTTTTATATTAATATTTCTGATTTAAAACTTCTTTACCTACCCTGACAAAGAGTGTAATCTAGCGTAATAATATCTTAAAACGATTCATTGTCAGCTAAGTATGTAGCAAAGTTTTGTCAGTTCATTTTGTATTAGTCTTCTCGTTAGATATTAATCGTCGTTAAAGTTTCGTATCCGGCCCATTTATTGTTAAGAGTTCTCTCCGGAACAATCCTGAATGGCGTCATCGGTTCATGCACAAAATCATGTTTTAGTGTCTAAATCAAACGTGTATGAACAATTTCCAGTGAGTATTTTTAACTAATGCATAGTTTTTCGTAAGGAGACGAACCTGAGTCCAATATCAATTAATGGAGGAATTCATGTGTAGGCAAAATCACATAGTTTACGTCGTAACATTGCAGTTCGGGAGGAACAGTAATAAAGTTTTGCGGTTTATACCGCCACAACTTAGTAGCTTAAGTTGTTATGGAACAATGAATGATTTATCAAAATCGACTCTTTATTACTATTCTCAGAAATTGTTAGATTATTCGAAAAAAATGAGTATACAGAGTTATGATCCTTAGTACAGGCTACAACTATCCAAAATTTAATTGAAATCCATGAAACAGGTGTGGAGTAAAGTGTATTTTAAGAAATTCAATGTTTCGCTTATTTTTGTATTTTATGAAAAAACCTTTTGTATTTCAGGTATAAATACTATTTAATATATTATTCAACATTTTAAGATATCCGCGTGCAGAGTTTTATCAAAATCCGCCTGGTAGTTTTTACGTTATGATGGTTCATACCCTTGGACAGATAGACAAACAGACACGAAAGCCAAAAATTATAGAATTGGCTTTTACATCAATAGAATGATATCCGTAGGTTGTTATTTCCAAAAAATATACACAGACATGACTTACTTACAGTTTTATTATATGTAGTATGTAGAGATAAAGATGCTTTACTTTTCCCAAAAAACTTTAGATTTCCGAAAACCTAAATATTAACTATGTTGTCTGTCATATGAAATATCTCCATGCTAAGTTTCACTGACATCTGAAGTGTAGTTTTGGAACAATGAATGATAAATCAAAATCGACTTTATTATCTCTTCTCAAAAACTGTTAAGTTTTTCGAAAATATAAGTATACAGAGTTGTGACCTTTTCTACAGGTTACAATTACACAAAATTTCCAAATCCATCGAACAGGTTATGAATAAAGGGTCTTTTTAGAAATTCAATGTTTTGCTTATTTTCGTATTGTCTGGAAAAAACCTTTTGATTTACCAGGATGAATGGTATACAATACGTTGGCCAATACTTTAAGGTATCCGCATGCAAAGTTTCATCAAAATCCACCTGGTAGTTTTGGCGTGATGCCGTAAAGGCCTTCTCTCCCAAATCGAGGTGGAATGGAGGAGGAATCTCCCCCACGCGGACCCAGTGCGGATTGACGGAGGCAGGTTTGTGGCCACCTGCTATTGAAACTTATCAAGCCCCCTATAAGGCTTCCAAATGGGCTTAACAACTACCACACTAAGTGTTAAACGGGACCAACCAATTGCTTAAGGTGCCTTCCGAAGCACGGAGACGCTCGAATATGAAATAGCGACTAAAAATTCACAACAAAATTTTAATATTGTTAATAAGTATAAATTAGGTACCTATGTACTTAGTTATTTATAAAATTGAAACAACGTCAAGGTATTTTACATTAAAGGAGGGCCCCATCCTATAATTTTGCCATGGGCCTCAGATGGGAGTGTCAATGTCATCCACGGGTAAAAATATCCTTGTAGCACTACTATAGTGCCACAAGGATATATGGATGACATTATACTAGATACTATCAGGCCATTATATAGACTGGAATGTATAGACATTCAAAGAAGAGTGAAAGCTGAGAGTGGGAAATGGAGGAAAATTTAAATAAATTGGGTCGTACAACCCCGGATGAACTGGGAATAAAGGGATTTGACACTTGAAAATTTTTACACGAAGGAACACATTTATACTTACAGGAGAGTGAAGGGATGGGGAGGAGTAGCGAGGGAGTGAGGTACCTAACATAGAAATTATAACATTATATTATTTCGTGTTAATGGTTTAAAGTCCGTGGTTTTTGCTATGGGAACCTGAAACTTATCGGCTTTCAGACATTAAATCAATTTCTTGTAAGTTTTCCACTTTTTTTAATACGGTTAGTCTGAATACTCAAAGTATCACTTATGCAATCCATCAATAAAATGCCACGGAATTTAATAAGATTTCAGTGGTTAGTTTAATAAGAGTGTAAAATTTAAATTATGTAGAATTTTATGGAATGATAACATAAAATTAAATAAGTCCAGCGTTCGTCTATGTCTATAGTTTACTAGAACAATAGGTGACATTAATCTCAGTATTGCCAGCTTATGAAAACGTTAAAAATATCACTCTCAGCTTTCATTAGACAGACTGTAACATCTCAGATTTATTGTACCAAGAATTAATGCGGATTGGTCTCTATTCACATCTGTAATTCTATTTAGCCCCGAAATCCTATTCCCCGTAATTAGGATCGGAAGGTCTGGTGTCCGGGGCACGTAGATTTCAAATCAAGCGGTTCTCTATCCGAGAAATTCCCAAGAGCGGCCTAAGTCTGTACGATAGATAGGCTTGGATATTTGTCCAACTAATCACCCAGTCGTGATGATGGCTTTGACACGCCTGTGGGGTTCAGGGTCTATACGAATGATATGACGGCGATCTCTGAAAGAAATGCAATGGTATGGCAGTCCCGCCGTAAGTTGTTGTCACCACTTCAACAATTACACACGGGTTCACTTACCCGCTTCTTTCACTGTTACTCTCCAAAGAACCTGCAGAGTAAAGGCAATTACGGTATCGGAACTAGACTGAAGGTGATAATAAAATAGGTATCTATATCAGAAGAAAGAATTTATCTATGCCAGAAGAAAGAATGACAAAACAGATATACAATGCGAAAGTGGAAGGATGTAGGTACCGGGGAAGATCTAGACTATCTTACCATGACCAAATAGGTGTCTTATCTGAAGGGCAAGTTAAGAGTCTCCGTAACCGGCGAGTGTGTATGAGACGAACTATGAGAGTGGAGGAAGCCAGAGAGGTATGTAAGGAATGAACCTGTTGGAACTCTGTACTCTCTGCCTACCGCGCGAGGGAGCTGGCGTGATGATATAGATAGATAGATATATCAAGTCTGCGGAGACTTAAAATTGAAGACTGCCGCCTCTATAGTACAGTTGATGATACTCTATAGTACAGGAATATTTGCTGTGTTCACAGGCGCGCGCTATAAGAATTCAATGTTTGTAATATTGTAATAGTAATAATAATATCGTCTTCATCAGCCATGTCAAACTCAAAGTCACTGATGGGCCAAAAGTATGAAGACCGTAGACTCTGTGGGCCGCAAAACCTAATCTTAAAGAAGACAACAACAACAAAACAAACTACTGAAAATCTTAACGAAAAAAGTACCATTACAGGACAAGTATATTTATTAAATTTCCAAAACGGTTTTAACACGCTCGGCAGCCTGACTATCTGGCTGTTTACAAAATTGATTCGGGCCGCAAGAAAATACTCAGTCTACATGACAAAGAGAATATAATCACTACGTTATAAGAGCCGGAACTTCATACTGGACCACGAAATTGCAAATTTTATGGAACTTACACTCAAAGTACTACCACCATGATAAAATTAAATATTATTGCTGCCAACATAAAATTATTATATACTGCCAACCTAAAAACAATACTGCCAACATAAAATAAAGAATAGGGATGTAGCCTTGGCATAAAATATAATGGATCTATCGATATGTAAACTTTTTAGGGTTCCATAGCTAAGCAGGTTCAGCAGGTAGTACAAATAAAAAACAGAAAAATGATTTTACGTAATCACACTGGATTTCTGACGATTTGACTATACAGAAAGAAAAAAGTTACCATGTTAACAACCATACAAAAATGTAATGTATTTTAATTAATTTATTTCATTCATACAGCCTTTTTATATATTTATACACCACGTCTTCACATTTTACATACCGCCACTCATTGTTTACATCTGTAAAAAAGTTTACGTGTCAAAAAAAATGGAAAAACTCATAGTAGGTACTAGAAGCTTTAGTATCATCAATTTATGTTATTAACATTAAGAATGAAAGGTATCGATAACATGACTGTACATCACTATTGATATTTTTAATATTTTTATTTATCTGAACCACAAGAACTATAATGCCTGTAAAGGAATGTAAAATATAGTATTATAACAGAAACATACTTACCGATCTTTATCCAGTGGAAAATTAGCCATAAATATTATTTTCTGGTCATCTATCCGACTTGTTTTTACTTGGCATATTTTAAATTTAATTTTACTCGTTTGTGAATATGCAACGCCAAAGAGAAAACAACGCTTATTATATTTAGTAATACACCTTCTAAAGGGATATCAAATTAACATGTGCTTTAAATTCCAATCCAATCCAATTTATAATCTATGGCTCCATCGTTAACCGATGATTCTGCCAATGTCGTTTGCCAAGTTTAAAAAAAAAGTGACGAACAATCGGTTTAAGTATGTATGAGCGGTAAACTTAACGAAAAAACACCAGAACATCAAATTAACTTGGGCAATAAAGAAAACTTGGTAAAGTAGGTACGAAAAACTGTTTTTTTTTTAATGAATTGCAAATTCAAAATAAGTCAAAGTAAAAGTAAAAAAAGAGGATGAAAGAAACGCTTATGAAGCATAATATGAAAACAAATATAAGCTATAACCTAATATGCTTTAAATTAACAATAGTAATTTTATATTTATTATAGATTTGTCAACTTGAAATGACAATTTGAATTGATATGTCAGATTAAATATGGCAGAACAGTATAATGCACCAAAATTGAAAAGCAGACAGGTATATAGTACGTATTGAGGATACACGGCTTTTGCTTTCAATGGGTTTAAAAAGACAGCAAATCCAATATAAATCTTTATGTCTACAAGACTTTCGCGAGCCTGCATGTAGAAACATGATAGCGCTGTTCGCGGCGCACCGCCCCTGCAAAATGTTTTATGCCATGTGAACGCTTCTACCGCGCGTTATGCTTTAAAGGCGTCTTCGCTTTGGGCATTGGACCAGCATACACGTTCATCCAATGTTAAAAACATGGCCTTTTGTCTTATATTCAAAATTCCGACGTCGTAATGATATAACGTCTCTCGTACTCATAAGTCGCGGATCCAGCCTGAACTGGCCCGACCCTCGTCTAAAAAAAGTAAAAAGATATAGTAGCTAGTAGTATGTTTTATTCAATAAAATTGCAATTTAATAGGTTTTCTAAAATTATGAAATTCTTTCAAAACAAATCGACCTAAACCTGTCCAACCTGAACAAAATAAATAAAGTTCTTTTTAACTTTAATTACCAGACAGAACCTGTTATATTTTACATTGCTAAGTAGCTACTTAAAATTATAACTACCTCTGTGTAATCATTATTAGAAACCTATACAACCTAAAGCAATTATACAAAATATCTTTTCATAATGTACTTATATTAAAAATAGAAATATAATATCGTCACATTTTGTTCATTTATAAATTAGGGCAGATAACACGAATTGTCAAAATCACTTAAAATAATTAAGGGTATTTTACACAAATTGGATTTGAAAATTGCTCCAGGAATGTGTAGCATCGAATAAGGTAATCACAGCAATATTCTCAAATAATTTAGCAAATTTCGTATTGCCCATAAAATTTAAGGCGAGATCAAATAAGGTGCGGTGTATGTACTGTCGATATGTTGTGATTACTGTCGCTCACTAAATAAATCATTTATTGGGTATTCTAAACAAACTACAACCATGTTTAAAACTACACTATTACCGTATTCTGTCGAAATATATTTTGAAATTACAACAAGTTTAAAAGAGAACTTATTTGAATTGAAGTGGAAAATCAAAGTATTCCTTCTTGTCTTCAGATCATTTTCTGTAAACAGGCGCTAAATTGTAGAAACTATGAATCGCGACTTATTAATGAAAAATATTAGTCCCTTTACCAAATTTCACTGTATGTATATTGCACATATATATATAAAATACGCATTTACCGTCTGCAAATAATATTATTGTGTGATAATGAATAATTTTAATAACTATAATTAGAAAATATTCCAAACAAAGTTTAAGTAGAATGTCCCCATCATAGGTAAGACAATTATAATTTTATTTATCGTGAACATAGGAAATAAACTAATAATCAAAAATATAACTAGATACATGGACTCCAACTGTTTGGGGGAAGTAAGGTCAAATGGCACCAGGTTAATGGGAAAACACAAATACATACTAAGTAACAGCCAATGAATTGAAAAAGATGTACATATTATAACACTAAATTAAAGATAATTGAGGTTCATTTACGACGGGTTTTAATATTTAACTCAAGGATAGATTTGCCTACTACAGATAGAATTTTGACATATTTTGTATGGAAAGGACATTGTTCTGCGTCCATACATGATTTGCCCCAGAACCAACAGCAGTGAAAAAATACTTGCATGATTTCAAATCACCCATAAATTCTCTTGAGACATTTATTATTAAACGGAGAAGCGGGGGAATCGCAATATTGCACAATAAGTATTAGATTTCGAGGTTATAATTTAGTAGCCATTAATACATGTGAGGTTATATTGCGTGTGTTGACATTTAGTTAAGATGTCAGCTTATTCGATATAAGTGCTTACAATACTTTAAAATATTCGTTTTAGATTGCAAATTGTCCGTTAGTAACGGATATTTGCTATTATTTTAATAAAATAGATAAATAATGATGGCATGGGTCAAATGTTTGTTGGATCTGGCGCAATTTTCGACAATATCCTCTATCAAAATTCTACTGACAGTAAGAAAATCTATCCTCGAGTTGAATATTGAAACCGGCCATTAGACTTTAAATAAATCCTGCCCCAGATTTTGTAAGAAACATTATTAAATGCTATAAAGTACAAAAAAATTACATACATACAGCACGTCTTTCACAGGTATAAAAATGAAATCAAATATTGTCCTTATAAAGTATTTCCTAAACGTTGCACTGTTGTCGCGCGGTTTACTGTAAATGTTATATCATCTGGCGAGACATTGCGTGCCGCATCTTGCGCTCCCACGACTCGGCCTCTGCCCACGAGTGTCGCACGTCACGGAACAACTGCATGTTAAAACAAATATTTCTTTAGTTAATCCTAATAATCTATCTATATCATCACGCCGGATCCCTTGCGGGGTAGGCAGAGAGTACAGAGTTCCAACAGGTTCTTTCCTTGCATACCTCTCTGGCTTCCTCCACTCTCATAGTTCGTCTCATACACGCTCGCCGGTTACGGAGACTCTTGACTTGACCTTCAGATATGACTCGGGCTATTTGGTCATAGTAAGATAGTCTAGGTCTTCCCCGGTACCTACATCTTTCAATCTTAATAATAATATTAGTTCTATTAAGAAACTGTCCTACCGTTTGGCACGGGCCTCCTCTCGAACTGAGAGGGTTTAGGCCATAATCCACCACGCTGGCTTAGTGCGGGCTGCCGAACTTAACACACCTTCGAGAAACTCTTAGACGTGCGGATTTCCTAACGATGTTTTCCTTCACCGTTAAAGCAAGTGATAGTTAATTTGTAATACGCACATGCTTTCGAAAACCGAGACCTCTGACATTGCAGTCCAACGGTCTAACCACCAGGCTATCACTGCTAATCCTTATAATACAGTATTAATAAAAGTATCACTAGCATGCTGTACCTTAACCATGAGTTGTATTGTTTAAGAATTTTCTAGTTGTTACTTACTACTAGACTGTTTCACTTTAAGGGGGGGGGGGGGGGCTGGGTTGTTAACAAAGTGTGATACGTGCGAGAAGTAGGGGGGTCGAAACTGGTTCAAAACGTACGGAATTTGGTTAAAATTTACGTTCTTTTATTATCCGGTTAATAAATAAATCTTATCAAATTGACCGAAATTAATATTATCGGTTATTACAAAGAACATATTTTTTTTACTTCTTAATATCGAATTTAACCGGTTGAACTCAGGCGCGGCCACGACGTTCTCGACGGCGCGGCGTGCGTCTTCTATTTTCAAGGACAAATGCTCCTATCTCTTTCGCATGTGCACTGTGTCGTTGACTATGCGATCGATACAAATGAAGTGGTAATATCGGTTAAAGAGACGCTAAAAACCTACACAGAAAGCCGAACCAGTTTCTTAAAATTTTAAGGTTTAGAACGGAACGGTTTACGACGAACGACCTTTAACCAGAAACGACAATCATTTCATCATTTCGACTGCCTCGCTTTGTAATCACGAGACGACAATTTAGTAAAATTCTCTGGTCTGTTAACGGTTTGAATTTTTTTTGTTGAATGTAAACATATGTATAAATATGTTGGATGGTCCAAATGCCAAATTCTGCCTTACCATACTTTATGGGATACTAGTTTCTGCCCGCGACTTTATTCGCGTTGATTTTAGACAGGAACCTTATATTTTTCCGAGATAATAAGTATTCTATGTGTTAATCCAGGAAATGTGTGGCAAATTTCATCTAAATCCGTTCAGCTGTTTTTGAGTAATTGAGTAACAACCATCCAAATTTTCACATTTATATTATTAGTAGGACGTAGGATCATTGATCGAATGAGTATATTTTATTTCAATAATACAATATAATGGCAATCACCTGAGATAACCACTGCTCGTCCGCCAATAACTCGTTAAGGATAACAGTGGTATCCTTGCTGGGGTTCTGCATTCTCTTCTCGGCGACGCGCTTACTGCATTCACCGTACATTAAATATTTCTGATGCGATATTCTTGAATATAATTGTACTCGGCTGCAACACGTCGCACAAACAAGGAATTCCTGAAAGATAAATATGGGAAATTGATTAGGAGTGTACGAAAAGATGTAAATAAAATTTGATATTTTTATATAAAACTAATGACTCTCTCGGCTTCGAAAAACAACAACAATTTTCTTTTGTCAAAATTATGGTTCGACTCTGCGGAAGATGTGCGGAGTTACGCTGACCGACCGTATTCGCAACAGCGTAGAAAAAATGCGAATAGGTATGAAATATAGTATCGGTGTAAAGATGAGAATCGAAACGTAGCAGCTACCACTTATAATCTGTGTGATAATAATTATTCTTTGAATCTGGGGTACTAACTTATTTTTTTCTAAATCTTGAAGTAGTTAGAAGTACAGGTATTTTTATTGTTTAAAAAGTGTATCTAACTGGACTCACGGGCTGTGACTAAATGTGTTACCCATATATTTTGGAATTTCTTCAAACATTTGTCATTCTGGACTTCGATTCCATTCCGATGAAAAGACGTAAACAAACGTGTGAGAGTCTGTGTAAAGTTAAGGGCTTAAATTGTAAAACAATGTTTTAATAAATTATTTTATGTAATATAATGCAGTATATTATTTCAAAAACGAATCCGGAAACTATAAAATAATTACAAGTCAGAGTTAAGTTATATGTCGATATAGGTAGCTACAGGCAGCATTAATGTATAGTTGTAATCTATAGTATACGAGCGTAACGATTGTAGTTATAGTTCTATACATAACAATATTTAGTTGTGGATTTGGTCGGCAGATGGTGTTAGTTCGAAAACCGAGCTGATGACTCTATATCCGTATGTATATGTACTCTGTGCAGTTTACGTCTGGAAGTAAGCAGTTGCGAGTGTTTGACGGAGACTTTCTTTATCTACTTTTTGTTTCTGCTCTCGTAGATGATCAAATTTCGTCAAAAACACCTTTAATCAAGATGGGGGAATTGAACGCCTTCAGTTAAGATTGGGAATTGATCATAATGAAGAATTAAGGGCTCGATCGACCATTTATCGACCAGGAGAGTGACAATGATGCAATTACTTTACAAATGAATAATAACGGACGGATATATTGAGAGCGCGCTCGGAAATAAATGACGTCTGTGCAAAAACAATGTTTATCATTTTCTAATAAAACTATACTATGAAATAAAAAACTGCTTTACAAGAACTTTGCTACAATTATTTGCAATGTTTTAAGTGAATTCTATTGACTTGTTCTTATGAGTTTCGCGTTGGAATCGGAAAATGTAAAGCAATAGAGATGGCTTTAGATTTTTTTCTATGGAGAAAAATTCTTTTAACATGTATTTCTTTTACCAGATTCTAAAATATAGAGTCAAAAGCCATATTTCTCCATATTAAGTTCTTGAAGTGCATGGAATACAAAAACACGTTATTATCGCGGTATCCCCTTAATTATAATAAATTCCAATCTTAACTGAAGGATTTCAATTCCATGGTAATATAAGTATGAACCATTATTAATGCACAAATAAAATAGACACCCGTCTAATAGTTGTTGTTGTACAATACACAGGGACGGATTTTAAGCATTCTTATTTGAGTGCAGCGAACATTCTGAAGCCGGATAATGGTCTGGTCACATTCCGGGCGCGGCGTAAGCGTGGCGCCCGGCCTGGGAAGTTGTACGGAAAACGTTATACAGCTCCGCCATTTTCGGCGCGACTGCAAAAGTCGCAACCTGCCGGCCGACGCGATTACAAACGAAGCACGGCGAGAACGAGACGCCAATACAGGTGCGAGCCGGACGCTAGCATGCAGTAGTTCAGTGTAGAGGTGGGCGATTATGAATGATTTACATAATCGAGACATTTACTAATTACTAATATTGATAATCAATCATGAAATTAGTAACTTGCTAATTTACATAATCGAATGACGTTACTAAGTTTTCACTAATGCAGTTGTTTACGAACGCACCGTTATTATTTTTCTGTGTTTATATTGAAATAAATAATCTTTAAAATTAGTATTACTAATTTTAGTTCAATCATAATCCCGTCAACATAGATAATTCATTGAGTCAATCGCTTGTTATCCGTTGCGTAGCACAGTCGTTTTTTGAATAATAATAATAACTTTTATTGGTATCAAAAGAGGATGTACAGTTGCTTCGTTGTACGTAAAAATAAAGTTACACAGTATCTTAATAAAATTTAAAGCAAATTAATATGATTCTGTGCCTGAACTAGGAGAAATCCTGTATCTCAGACCACAGAGCTCTTTCTACTTTATAAGACGATACAGGGATAAAATGACAAAATATAACAGCAAACCATTTCGTTAAATTAATATTTAAGAATTAAAATTAAAACTAAAACTTGTTTGTGTGTGTGTGTCCCCTCTGTGTGTGATAGTGTCAGTCAGTGAGTGTATGTGAGAGGATGTGGAAAAAAATAAATAAAAAATAATATGCATTGAAATCTTGAACTTGACTTTTAATTTTTAATGTAAGATTATTTAAGCCTGGACAATTAAGAGATTTTCCGTTTCTAGATAGCTTACATTTTTAAGATAGTTACGTACTGTCAAAAGCACATCTTGTTTTTTTAGTTGATAGAAACATAGCTGTTTATTGAGTTTCTTGTAAAGGTAAGGACCTAGGAAGGGAAAGAATATTTTTATGTAAGCATGCTTACTTTTAGGTAACGAACAAACCACATCTTTCCTACGTTTCATTAATAGATTCCGGTCAAATTCGGTATGAGTGTGTTGTCTCAAAATAGTAAAGAGGATAAATAGCTTTCGTACAGTTAGTACATTACACAACTCGTATAGTTTATCAGTGGGAAACAGGATAGGCCTAAGCGTAGAAACTTTTAATATCGCTCTTTGAGCTATTTCTAAACCCCTAAGATGCGATTGAGCTGCGCCACCCCAAACAGTTATGCAATATGTTAAGACTGACTGGCAGAGAGCTAGGTATACTTGATGGATTAATGTGGGTGTAGCGATATGGCGTAAATTTTTAAAAATAAATATTAATTTTCTGACCCTGTCTTGCAGATTATGCAATGTGGTTGGAAGCTAAGATGTTTGTCGATGACAACACCTAGATATTTAAGACTAGATGTTTTTGCTAAAGGGGGGCAACTGCACGTATTAGTTCCTAAACAAGAGCAACTATGAGCGGTTAATTTTAAGTTAGTAGGAGGTTGAGAGGAATTTTTCATACTAAATGATATGTATTTCGTCTTTACAGTGTTTAATGTTAAAATATTTGTGAGGAGCCACTGGGATACGCGATTAAGGCCATCTTGTGCAATGTGGAATGTTTGCTCCCAGGTATCTGCAGAAAATAGTAAGACTGTATCGTCAGCATAGGATATGATTTTGCCGTAGTAGTGGGCGAGGTCTAGAAGGTCATTAATGTAGATCAAGAAGAGGACTGGGCCCAGTATACTGCCCTGGGGAACGCCGAAGGTTGTCGATAACTCTAAACTGATATAGTTATCGATCCTAGTACATTGTGCTCTATTTGTGAGGTCTTCTTTAAAAAGGCTTAACTGGACTCCTCTAACGCCCAAACTATCGAGTTTTTTTAACAGGAGGGTAGCAGAGACCGTATCGAATGCCTTAGCTAAATCCAGACTTTTTTCCCCCTATCTAAGATTAAGCTAACATAATTACTAAGTTCGTGAACAGCATCATTAGTTGATTTACCAGACCGAAATCCAAATTGATTATTCGCAATAAAGCGATGTTTTTCAAGACATTCTAATAACCTTCTTTTTATTAACCCTTCTAGAATTTTGGAGATAGAGGGAAGAATAGAGATGGGTCTAAAGTTATCGACACGGTCTCTGTCACCCCCTTTGTATACAGGGATAACAATTGTGTTTTTTAGGTAGTTGGGGAAGGTCCCATATTTAAAGCATAAATTAAATATATATGTAAGGGGAGGGGGGAACTAAAACCGTTGCACATTTGTTTTAGGAGGCCATTAGGGATCATATCCCATCCTGGAGTGCAAGTATTCTTTAAGTTCATTATAGCAGAGTATATTTCCTCCGAGTCTGTATCCAAAAGCACGAAAGATGAAGAATTTAAAGAAGTGGGGGAGTATGGTGAAAAGTATTGATTTGAATTTAGAATTGTTTCAGCAAAAGATTTTCCAATATTACAAAAGTAGCTATTGACATTGTTTATCGAAGATTCTTTGTCCGGGCCAAGAAGTTCTAAAGGTCTGTTTTTGTCCTTACTTGTGTGTGTGATCTTTTTAATAACGTTCCAAAGGAGCTTGTTGTTTTTACCAGCAGTTTGAAGTTGTTTTTTATAGTACTCATTTTTTAGACGCTTAAGGATAGCATTACAAAAGTTCCTGTACCTGGTATAAGCCTTTTTTCGAACAATATTATGTGGGGATCGTTTTGTTTTCATATGCAGGCGGTCTCTATTACGTAAACATTTCACTAACCCCGGGGTTATCCAGGGTCTGATGACTTTTGAACGTCGGGAAGGTTTAGACGTGACTGAGTTCTGCACCAAACAAAGTTGAATTGAATTTACAAGAAATTCTATTGCCTTGTTAGGATCATCCATGGTATATAATGTGTTAAAATCTATATTAGAAATGTCCTGATGTAGGTTATCTAAATTTATCCTGGTTGTACTTATTTGGCACACTTCAGTAACAGTTTTAGAGTATAGATCTAGAAGGATCGCATGATGGTCGGTAACTGTGGTGTTGAGCACAAAGTTTGTGATTGTAGTTTCGTTTTAAGCATGGCATGATCGAGACATGCGTCGAGCATGAATGTTGTGGTTTACTTTGTCTTTTATTTATATTGAACCAAAAACTGTGATTAAATATCTTATAGGATACCTTTTAAGCGCAAGTTCATGAATAGTAATATTTTTTTAAATGTCTAATTAAACACGTAAAGAATACTTTTACAACTCAATTACTCAGGAGCGTACGCCGCTGGCACAGCAGGTACATACAGTGAGCCCGCGCCAAGTGCCGCCGGATCATTCGCATCGGCCAAGCCGCCGCGCGTTGCGCGTAATCGAACTTAGCTATTGACTACTAATTTATTACTAATGGTTATAATCGAGATATCTCGAAACATTTTCATAATCGAATGATTCTATAAGTATATCTCATAATCTTCCACCACTAGTTCAGTGGCTGGCACAATGCCGATGGAGGGTAACGTCGCAGGCGTAGTGGGACGTACGCGCCGCGCTACAGTCCACCGCCCGAGCGCCACCGTCCCGCTCCGTCGGTTATGTGGCGAAAGCTTTAAGGTTATGTCATATAGCCGATGAACGGGACGGGAGACGTCACACTCGGCGCGACGGTAAACGTCATGGCCCGCTGCCATCGCGCCCGACGCGATTACAAATGAAGCACGGGGGAGCGAGACACCTATACGCGTGCAAGCAGGACGCTGTTGACCGGCCGCCCCGGCCGGCGTGACGTCACTCCCACAGAGACGTGTGCGCCGCGCTGCCGACCGATGGCCGAGTGCATCCGTCGGCTATTCGAACAAACCTTAAGGGGCCATCGCCGCGTCTTTACCTTCTCGTAGGCGAGCCTGGCGTCGGGCTGCACGGGCTCGAGCGTGGCGGGGTTGTAGGGCTGTCCGTAGAGCAGCAGGCGCGCCACGGCGGCGCGCGCGCATGCGCGGCAGGCGCCGGCGCCGGCGGCCACGCTCAGGTCGGGCCACGTGCCCACGGCCGCGTCCAACGCCCGCGCCCCGCCACCGCCGCCCCCGCCGCCCGACACGCGCGCCCGCATCGTCTCCGTCACCTCGTCCACCGTCTTCACGTTCGACAAGAAGTACTCATCTGCGAGTTACGCAATTCTCTCGTTATTACGAGTATGTATTACGTGCTAGAGAAGCTATTTCAAACAACAGTGGCGCGTAATTTCTCGACCGACGGAGCAGGGGTGTATGTGTTTGCATAAGTAATAATGTTATGTTTTTCGAGTTGTTTACACAGTATATCAATGCACATGGGGACATATTTTTGAAATATAACTTAGCACTTGAATGTGTCACATAGCAACAACCATCTGGTGAGTAAAGTGCACACTAACGCATGCTACAAAAAATATAAGTGAGGCTATAAGTCTTTTTAGTATCTATCTACTCAGCACAAAATAACTCAATGGACACTTTATTCATTTTTTTAAATCAGTAGTGTTACTTAGTGATCATTCATTATTTTTTTTGAAGAGAAGCCATACTTCTTTGATATCCAAAAATTGTATTTTTCAGATGTATTCCTTTATTATTGGAAATAAAAAGAAGTCAAAGGTATGGGGATGAATTAATATTTCTACACCTGAAGTTATTTATACCTTGTTGTTTCTCTGTCTAATCTTAACTGCTAGAAATTGGGTTTTTGAAAAAAATACAAAAATTATTAATTTTTTTAAGTATTTTAAAACTTTATCATAAATTATAATAATAGTCGATGCGAAAAACTCTTAAAAACATTTTTTTAATCTATATAACCAATTTAAAATTGATAAAATTTTAAAAATCATCACGTGGCTACGAATGCGCCTCGATTGGTCGCCATGTTTGTGACGTCATAATGTTAAAGGAATCTCTCGATAACACAAGTGTCAACGGCTTCTACATGTTAATTGACTAAAAGTATCCGAAATTTAGTGCAAAAAATTATTTATAATAGCTAATTTTATTTAGTCATGTTAAGGACTTATAAAGGCTAATTCCGATAATATACCTGATGTGGATATATTTATGACAAGAGATTTTCTAAAAAATGATATTCGGTTTAAGTTCAAAAAGTAAACAAAATGGTATTAAAAACATAGTTTGGGGGAGTTGTTTTTAATGGTACGAAGCAAGCACTATAACTTTAAGATTCGACATTTTTGATATATTTATCAATATATGGACCATAATACACACCGTCACGCCTATATTCCCCAAGTGGCGGTGGCAGAGGGTACTAAGTAAACCCACATTTCGCCGACGATGTTAGGTCCCATGTAATAGGGGGCGAGCCTTTGGCTATATACCGGGCACAATTCCAGACTCCGGGCTCATACTGGTAATTTGTAGTTAAAAAAACTACATTTGTCCGACCTAGGATTTGAACCCAGGATCGTAATCATAAAGCTATGCGCATGACCACTAGACCAACGAGGCAGTCAATGTTGACGGCAGACAAATGTTGATGATAATAACAAGATTTAATCGATTCAAAGTCAAAACACTATATCAGCTGTGTTACGATGAGTAGAAATTAATATTGTGACGTCACACGCGCTCGGGTTTGTTCGGGAACTGGGTTCAAAAATTTATTTTTAATTTAATATAACTTTTTAATTAGAGCAAAAAAAACCAACTAAAAATAGTTTTGTTATGAAAGGTATATGTAATCTTTCCATTTATTACAATTTTTTTTTTTTCAAAAACCCAATTATATCAATATCAAAAGAAATGGAGAATAGAAAGAATGTATGTAAAATAATAAAATAACAAAAATCTTACCCTGTTCTTGAAATATTTCCGTAAGAAAGTTAGGATCTAACGCATGAGATATTAAAGTCTGAATATACACTTCGAAATTCTCTTGATACATTTGAGTCTCCAGCATCCTTTTCTCAATGAAACTGCAGTCGTCGAACAGAAGTTCGCTCCTAATTAATTCAACTGTTGTTTCCAAATGAGTTTGTGACCGGACTTTAACTGGGACTTGGGTGTATAGTTTTTTGTTTTCTGGATTCCATACTGTATACTGTAAGAAAAAATTACATCGTTTAAAAATGCGGAGGTAGAAAAATAGCAATTAAAAATGAAAAAAAAATAAGTATTAGGGGAACCTTTAATAAGGAGAACATTTATTTTTCTTCTTCCCAAGCTTAACGTAATTCTGTGTATTGTTTTTTTTTTAAATAAATTATTATTAAAAAAATATATCAGTCTCTCGGTCTCTTTGCGGCCCCACAGAGATTAACAAAATTAATCTCTGTGGGGCCGCAGAGACCATTGTTGGTTTTTACAGTAGTACATTACCCGTATCCACTATTGGAGAAGGCTGAGGATTTTTTTATAATCTTCCATGTAATAGAATAAGAATAAATTTGAGCAGGGAAAAAGCATTTCTCTCAACAATTCATTAGATAAATTTCATTTTTTTATTACTATGCCCATGCAAGTTTCAATGGCTTCGGTATTCCCGCTTCGAAGCAACGAGCGGTTTTATAAACACTAGGTTAGAATATTGCAAACCTATTTGAAATCTTAGCTTTTCGCCTGTACTGCGGTGGATCTAGCGGGGTGATTGTGTATGATTTATTGATGATAATGTAGGTATGTATGTAAGCATACAAATTTTTGAATATCACACACTTACCGTTGATATATTCCGATATAAGACTTTACCGTTATCTTCGAAAGGTTCATATTTTTGTAGTAAAGTCTTACCATCAACTCTCCAAATCGCAGGCCACATTTCATTTAATTCCGTTTTTATTGCTATAAATTCTCCAGACTGAAATCAAAACCGAAATAAAAGAACCTTAAAGGCGTCTGCACTCGAACGATATTTTACCATTTGAAATGTCTAGTCATTGGTTAAATAACTATGACGTAAATAAGTAGACGTCATCGTATTTCGTTCGTCTGATCGTTTCCTTATACAACAACTGTCCACTGCTGGAGATAGGCCTCTGCAACGCCACTGAGAATGGACCTTTGCTACTCTCATCCAATTTCAGCGAGCCGCCCGACGCAGATCATCGCTTCACCTAGCCTGAGGGCGTCCTATATTACGTTTGCCAGTCCGTGGAGTCCATTCAAGAATTTGTTTACCCCAGCGGTTATTCCTACATCTACACTAATATAATGAAAAGGAAAGATTTGATTTTTGTATGTTTGTAAAGAATAAACTCAAAAACGACTGGACCGATTTCCAGAAGTAACATGGGCTATAAAACATAGACCCGGTAGGTGGCGCTTTTGTTGACCGGGTACGAAGCCGCGGGAAACTGCTAGTTAATAATAATTATATAATCCCCGCAAGGCATCTGGCGTGATGATATAAATTTAAGCTTTTATATCAGCCTATACTGCCCACTGCTGGGCAAAGGCCTTCTCTCACCAATCGAGGTGAGAGAGATTAGGTCATACTCCACCACGCGGACCCAGTGCGGATTGGTGGAGGCAGGTTTGTGGCCACCTGCTGTTGGAACTTATCAAGCCGCCTTTAAGGCTTCCAACTCGGCTTAACGACTACCACATTAAGTGGTAACCGGGACCAACGGCTTAACGTGCCTTCCGAAGCACGGAGACGCACGAATATTAAAATGCCACAAACGGTCACCCATCTCAGGCCGACCGAGTCGAACGCTGCTTAACCTTGGTGATCGGTAAGAACACCGCGGTCGCACAGCGCTACGAGCGCCTCAAATTTAAGCTTAATGAACATCAAATAAAGACCGCAACATAGAAATTCCAAAAATAGGCTAGTTTTAATTTTACATTTGTGAGCAAACTTATCCTATAACCGCCATTGACAGCCGCGTCCGTCGGTCCCGGCCTTAAATGGTGTAGGTCGTTCTTGACAAGGTTTAGATTCAATAAAATTTAGCAAGTATGCATTATCAAGACGTAGAATGGAGTAAGTTAAGACGTAGAATGGAGTAAGTTAAGACGTAGAAAGGAGTAAGTTAAGACGTAGAATGGAGTAAGTTATCTAGGCACTATACATAAGGTATTTATTATATACTATACGAATTACTCATATTACCATTGAAGTTCATTCTCCTTCAACATAAGTAAAAATCAAAACTTAAATAAATTTTCTAAATGTATGGAAGTTATTTTATACCCTATACTTTTTCCTATTTCAAAGAATTAACATGAATATTCGACTTGTAGCGCTGGAGAATATGGTATCTAACGCGAAAGCAAACAGAGTGACAGAGGTTCCTTCGATGGACAGTTCTAATTATCTAATAAGCCTGTTTTATCATTTCTTCGTAGAGATACAACATTAGCATGGCCTCGCTTTTCCCATAGTTCGTCACAACTTACGGCTGCTAAGAACTTAAATAGTAAATCGCACATCCGCTACCTTATGCTTATTCGATTTTAATTTCGTTTATTTACAATCCCTGTTCAGTAAAAATGTCTCAGATTTTACCTAGCACCGACCCTTCCGACGTCTTTACTTCCCTTCCTTAGGTTACAGATACCGGACACAGGATCAAACACCGACCACGCTGGTGAGTTTAACAAATCCCTTGCCCGTCGGCCGGTGCAAAGCACTCAAGCCGAGGCCATTCCTGCTTGAGGCGCCCTTGAGCTAGTTGCCCCCTTGCCTTTCTGGCTGGAGCGTAGTGGTTACACGCTAATTCTCTTGTCATGTATCATACAGATAAGATTCTGAGATAGGTTTTAAAAAAACAATAATTGTATTGTTATATTACCGAAGGTCAATTTTTGCATAATGAAGTGGTCTTAACAACTATTGTGATTTCCTAAACAGGTAAAAATATCTCCATATCAAATTGTTCCATTAATTTCAGTTGCAGCTATATTAGGAAAATATATTTTGTTACCTGGTAAGGCATTTCTTCTATGGGTCTAGTATTTTCTATTTGTCCAGTGCTAGAAACTGGCTGATGTGATTTGATGTGTTGCAACTTTCTGTTCGGATTATTGTCGCTCTCAGGAGCCCCGTATATCCCATAGCCCAAGCTTGCCCCATGTGCTGAAACTAAGATTTTAAAAGAAGACATCAAGTAAAAGACCTGAATTAGTTTTACCAAAGTAGGAAACAGATTTTTGATTCAAAATCTATACAGATCCTTGCTTTGAAATGGCTTTTGAAGTTACGTAGATATACTACGAACAAGGCAATAAAGCAAAAGTTAAAAATCGAAAAAAAGGAAATTTTGGTTGATTCATTACAACCACCAATCCAAAACATCGATTGCTATAGTCCACTTTAACTTTTCTAACTGAAGATTTTTGGATAACGTCAGGTAGGATGGGTAAAGGAAAGGATAGCCAATTGATAATTGTGATAACATGTACATACATTATGGCATATAGTGAAAAGTTTATAAACTTTCAAGAAAATTTCAAAACAAATTTACTAGACAATGTTTTATTGTACATGTTATCCCTATTTCGGCGAAGTGAGGGGTGCTACCAGGAATAATTACAAATTAAAATTATTTAACACATTATCAGTAATATACTCGTGTTTATTTTATGTCTTCTCCTATTATACAAAATTATTTACATAAAATATTGAGAATTGTGCATAAACAAATAACAATTAAATAGAAATACAAAAACCTTATGTTCAGGGCATGGCCTTCTAATACATTATCTCGTACTTACTTATAGCTGTCAATGTATTATGCAATTTATTTCCCTTATAATATAAAATCACTTTCAGCTATAGAATATGCATACACTATTGTAAGTACCAACTAAACTCAAATACTGTAAAATACAATACATTATTTCATATTATATACAACAGACACCCACTGGTATTAATTCCATAAAAAAATATACCACAATTTTGGAATTATTAATGGTAGCACCCCTTCAATAGCGAGTATGACAAGAGTCACAATTTCTACAATTTACAATAAAATGGCACTAATAATGTGTCATTAACAACAATTTTTAGTGAAATCTTGTTACAGGCTAACCCTAAAAGTGTCGACGTTTTCTAAGATAGGTACATCACATTTCTTTTACAGAAGATATTTACAAATTATAATCATAGATTTCATCTACTAAAAAATTTACATTATCACAGTTAAAATGTAACAAGTTTTCACGGTAACCTGCCTATAAGGCAGCTAGCTTGCTCCTGTCATACAAGCTTCAGGGCTAGCTCTTCACCATCGCGCTCTACTTCTTAAGTGGAAATCTAATAAATTGAACGCACCTTCATCGGACTGGTGTTGGTAATAGTATTGTTGCTGGGGCGCTGCCTGCAGCGACGTCACGGGCGGCGGAACAGGCGGTCGTGGCTTCTTAGGAGCGGCCGGCTGAGGCGCCACTACGGCTGACGGCGTCGGCTTATTCATTGTCGTTCGGCCTTTGTTCTTGGCCTTATCATTCAGAGGAGTACTAGGCACATTAAGCACTGGCTTGTTTAGTCTTCTCGCTTCTTCTTCAGCGTCATAGGCCGCTTCCTCGCTGCCATCATATTTACGTTTTCTGTCCTTGTTTAAATTGTAGTACCGCGGATCGTCCAATTCGACGCCTTTTGTTTGCGAAGAAAGAATATTAGACGACGCGCCATGTATTTGGTTAGCACCCAACAAGCCTGATGAACTCATACTCGCAGCAGAGCTCATAACGGGATTGTTCAATGCCATACTTGCGTTCACTACATTAGCAGACGCCATAGCTCCATTGGCACTTTGTGTAGCACTTGCGTCACATTGGCTTTTATTATGGTCATTCTGAGGGTAAGGTTTACTATTTGTCGTATTATTAGTATTTGTTCTGGACCACGTAGACTTTCTGGCGCCTCTGCCGGCCGGGGGTGGCGATGTATCTCGCTCGCCTTGCAAAAATTTCAAATAAGAAGCCATGAAACCTGAACCGGGGCCCGTGACTGGAACATTGAATTTTTTATCCATTACTTTCGAAGTAGCGTCTTGTGAAGTGCTGTTAATGTTCTGCTGCTGTGAAGGGGGTGCTACCGACGATGCAGTATTTGCCCGTTGTTCTGCAAGGAAACCAAGTTCTTCCTCTATATTAGGTACTACCACCTTAGGCTGTTCCTCTTCACGTGTTTCAGGCGTCGAAAAAGATGACGAGGAAGCCGAAGGTGGAGTTTCACTAAATGACGACAATGGTGTTAACTCCACAGACGATTGGAAATCAGGATGTGGGCCTAGATGGAATGGAGGAAAATAAGTTAGCGCGTGTCCATGGGGCATGGCTAGAGCTTGATGTTGATTAGCAAAGTTTGTGGCGTGTAAGGGAGCCTGTGAACCAAACGCAGATGTGCCAGGAAACATTTTGGGTGGAGGTGGTGGAAGGTTCCATCTCTCAAAATCGAAATAGCTACCATTTTGTTGTTGATTACTGGTTGAACTATGTGCAGGGGGAGGAATTCTATTAGCTAAATAGTCAGCCATCACTGCATTGGATAGCTCATTCATATTAGAATGTGTAACAGGTTTTTCAGCACTTTTCCTCCTTGTTGTAACTTTATTTGAAGGTGTAGTAGCAGATGTTACCACTTGGGGCTTACTTGGTTTTTCTTGTAATTGACAATTTTGTTGTAGGCTTTGCAAGTTCTTAACTATACTCATAGGATCGCCCCGGCAACTGGAGAGATCTTGTAAAGCTACATTATTACTATCAAAATAACTCTGATGTTTCTCTGACACACTAAGTGTTCTATTGGAAGATTGATTTTGAGAAGCAGATTCATCATTATGAGTATTGTTTTCGGCTAGACTATTGCTGCTATAACTATTACTACTACTATTACCAGAATACTTTCTAGGAGTGTGACGGTCATTTTCCCAACAAGTTTGACCTGAAGATTGAGTTGGATTTCGTTCATACCTACTATCACTATATGTTTTACTTTGTTCAAGACCTAAAGCTCTAGTTATAACTGAAGGATAAGCTACCTGACTGTTCTGAGATGGAGGACGTGTTACAGACGCGTCTAGAGGGGATCTGGGTGCAGTACTATTTACCTTACTGTAGTGATCACCATGTTGCTGTGGTGAATTGATTGAGTTCATTGGACTATGGTACATAGGATATGCAGGACTAGACCCATGGTCTAATGGAGAAGTTTGAGGAGCTGCTTGAGAAGGGCTTGGCCTTCGCGGTACAACTACTCCACAATCTGGCCCATTTTGGGAACTGCTACTGGAATATCCTGTATCAGTACTTGAACTGCTTTTAGCCCGCACATGATAATCTGACTCAACATTGTTTCCACTCTGGTAATGTCTAAAGCTAGAGTTTTGTGAAGCAGAATACTGAGAACCACTGACTCGATTTGATTTTGATGAATTACTATTACTATAATTTAATCTACCTGGAGCATCCATAATTGAGTAACTTATAGGTGATGATTGTGGCTGCACTTTTTCATTTGACTCACAGCTTTTCCTCTGCTCGTTACTCAATTCGGGATATATTTTACTTTGAGCCTTAGTCTGAACTTGTGGTGGCTTTACAGTTGGGGACACAAAGCTGCTACTACTATTTGAGACCTGTCGTGAAGGCTTTTCACTACTTGTATTTTTTGGGGATTGGGAATTATAGATGGTTGGAGAAGGCCTGGCAGTTGTACTGGAAGTAGAACGGTAGTCTTTACTAGGTGGGGTTGAGGAAGCAGTAACTGGTGGAGTTGACACTATACATGATTGTTGGGAGTGAGCAGTTGAGCTTGCAGAACTTGAATATGACTTACTTCCAGCATAATCCTGCTGTGACGAAAGTTGACCACTCTTTGCACTGCTTGTACTGTATGAATTATCAGTCTGATTTCCAAAAGATGGAGATTGAAAAAATGTAGATGATGATGTTGACGATGTAGCTGGTTGTTTGGACGCTGTTGCCGGAGAACCAGACCTATTAGTTTGTTTTCCAGCACCAGCTATCTGGGAGTTGAGATGATTATTAAGAGTTTGTGCTGCAGCAAAATGTGCATTAAAATTTTCATAAGTTGCTGATGCCTTTGTTGTTGCCGGACTTGGTGATGAAGGCACAACACTCTCATGGGGCAAAATTCCAAATGGGCTTGGTAGCTGATTGTTTCCTTGCCAGCTAAGTCCAGTTGTACTGCCTGGAGTTGATGATTGATCAAAAAATGATGTTCCTTGTGCTGCCAAAGTTTGATGAGAATAATTTTCTCTTAGTGAGGAAAGTTCAGATTCTACTGAAGATTGTTTAGATGCTACTGCTGCTTGAGCTTGAGCTATAACTTGTCGATGTTGTGCCTGAAGAGAAGAGCTATAATGTGCAGGCTTTGGATTAGCGTGATGGAACAGCGGAGAGAACACTGCATCATATCCAACAGCAGGTGGTGAGAGGAATCCTGCAGGATTGAAGGGTGAAGCAGTTGATGAGCCTAGTTGTCCTGCTAATGAAGCCGTTGTATGTGCTGCTTGTAGCAGTAACTGGCTCGTTGTAGATGGCACTGATTGGCCTCCTAATCCAGACCCACCACTTGCTAGGTGGTGATGAAAATCCCCACTTGTAGCACCGGCCTGAACCCCCGCTAACCGATTGTATGAATATGCTGACCATGGTCCTACTGGATCCATTACCACCTCCGTGATGCTTTAGCAATGTATGTAATATGTCAATAGAAGTCCACACTTTCATCCATAGTTTGTATTACACAATCAGATGTATTTAGTTACGACCACTAAATAGGAGCACTGGAATTCATGATAATATTACTGAATCTTCATATTTGGGGAACACTCCTGAAAAGAAATAAAAACACATGTAATCTAAACAATATGAACATCTAGTTTGATGCACTGCTGGTCCTATTAGATTGGAATGAAGTGATTATTGAGTCTATCTTCAAGAGTAATAATTGCTAGTTAATAAACAATAATCTTAATTTAAAATAAACCATCTTCGATTCCGATGAAATAAAAATAATCCGGCGCCTCACTACCGAAGCGTCAATGAATGACGGAACAATACAGATTCATATTTTCCACTGTGTGGCATTACCTAGTATATATTTATGCGAAGAAACATACCATCGCCTTAGGTTTTCCACAACCATTTATCAATGTGCTTTCGGAGGACGCTCACACAACAGATAACATCATAAATATGGCCTCGACTCTTCGAGTGCTCGTTGCGACGGGTTTTGTCTTTTGTGAAATGAAAAGCAACTAAATCATAGGTTGCACACAATACTTCACTTCTTATTTAACACTTGACAACAATAAACTTTTGTTGCGTTTCTTTATTAGTAATAATGTTTCAAAAACCAGCAACTTTATTTACAAGTGGATATACGACAACGTTTCGCCTTTCACATTAGTCGCCGCCATCTTACTTGTCGAATATCTGTCGGTCGAACGAACGAAAGACCGCACACAAAACAAGCGATGTAGCGCCATCTACAATAAGATACGATAACTAAAAAAAAAACAGCGAAATGATAATGTAATATTTTTTTACATTTATGAACTTTGTTTTTATCCTAATATAAGCTATTACACTGATTATATTCCCATAAAAAAGAACAACAAAACAACAATAATTATCTCTTTTCTGAAATAATTTTGTATTTTAAATATAAATTTGAATTGGCGCCACTTCCGTTCAACTTCGTTTAGTATATACTCTGTGGTTTTTACTAAGAAAGAAACTTCAAAATTACGTTGTGAAATGTTTTGAAAAATTATTCTGTGTTGCTAATGCAAATAAATAGGTACGCTCAACTATACAGTGCGATCAAAAAGAGTAGAAAATAAATGAGGGCCCCACTATCGCTTAGCAGGCCACACCGATTACTTCGACCAAAATGTTTTAATACTTGAATGTTACGAGTAAACTGAGAACTTCTTTAGGTAAGCTCAAAAGGTGTGATCATAAGCTATGAATGTACTCGTAATAGTGTTTGTATAAGAAATTACAATATAGAGATATTTAATTAATTTTCTATTGAATTAGAAAATAATACAAAATACTGAATATAAAAACACATTTATTAGTCACTATTACAATTAAAAATATCCGACTCCCCTTTCCCTAGAATGAATGAATGTATGAATTTACAAAACATTGAAATTGAAAATTTGACCGCTTAGTTTTTACCATGTTCTTAAGTAAGTACTTCCTATTTGAAAAGAATTGGTTCATAAAAGAGCAGGCTCTTAAAGAATCTCCTAGAGGTGTTTTAGATGTGTACAAGTGTGTTCTGTAAGAGTACATGCCGCATGAACTTATAAATTTTTTTAAATTTGGTTTTGAGTTATTTATTACATTAAAAAAATATCCCGAGGACATGGATATCCATTCGGCATGCATTCGGTCCATGCATGATGATATCCGATACCAGATTAAATTATGCCACTGATGCCACTTTCCACATATAGAGTTTAAATTATGCTACTGCCGCCACTTCCCGCAGAGAACATTGAGCTCTTGTGATTAAGCCGCACTGTAGCAGCGTCGAGAAAAAATACAATAATACATTACGAGACCATGGACTGTGGCCTAAACCCTCTCAGTCAGTCTCAGTCTCAGGAGGCCCGTGCCCAACGATGGGACATTTTCTTAACAGGGCTCTCTTCTAATAAAACTGTAAGCGAGCCAAATACTTACATTAAATACTTTTTGACAATTTAAATGGGGTACACTTTCTTATCGTTATAGAAGCCGAATTAATTTTATTTGGAATTCTTGTCCGTCCATCTGTCTCTTTGTGTTTCAATCACGAAAGAACTACCGAACGGATTTCAATGAATTTGGTATGGTAATAACTTAAGCCCTAACAAAGAGAATATAATTACTACGTTTAAGAGACTAGAACTTCATACTAGATCACGAAATTGTAAATTGTATGAAACTTACACGTAAAGTTCTACCACCATTATAAACATGAAGGTACAATTACCTGGAGGGAGTCATACGACGTTGCCGCTCCGCCGGTCATCGTTCAACACATTGTCTTTTTTCTCTCTCAATTACACGAATCACCATTTTGAGTGAATGAGAAAGCTATTGTAAGGTTGGCAACGTCACACTGTACGTGTGCTTTGTAGCCTGTTGTGTCCGATGTTTGGGCCATAACAAATGCGCCCCTTCCGTGTCAGCGGTTAAAATATGAATGAAAATTATTGTGTTAAGTAAATATACTTTAATACAGTGAAAATATGTCGTGTTGTGCTGTATTTTGTAAATCAAGGACAACCGAAAGAGGAGTGAAAAATCCTGAATTATCATTTCACACGTATGTATTTATTGCCTCTTATTATATTATAGGGAAGTTTCACAGCAAAATTATGAATTTTACATGAAATATATACGTTATCGACGTCATATAATTAATATACGGTGATAATTAACTGTGAGTTTAAAGCTTTAATTTGTATTTTAAATATGCATTATTTTACGCTTCTCCAGTAGTGATGTCCTACAGCGCCTATCGCTTACTGTCGATATTAATAAATTAATACTGAAACATTAACAATTCCTATTCACGTCATAATGACTAAACGAATTTGGATGAAATTTAGTAAGGATAGAATATCTAGATAAACACTGTCACGTCTATATTCCTCAATCGGGGGTGGGATATTCCCCAATCGGGGGTAGGACCTATTTATGATTATTTCATCTTTATAGCGTTTTCCCTGAAATAAAACACTTATTAAACTACTTACCTCACTGGAAGCTTTATATTGAGATGGCATATAGACCCTCGGTTGCGAAATGAAGTTTTGCCTTTTGGGTAGTACTGCTTATACTGAATATTAGAGGTTTGAACTCTATATGAATTGGCATTGTGCCCTCCACCCCATGAGGGTGCGTTGTATGCCATGCCCATATGTAGATAAATCTGAACCCTGAAAAGCATGTATTATCCGTGTGATGGAACTATTGATTATCGTGATTAAGAATCCGCGTTTGAGTGCTAAAACGTTTAAAAGGTACCTCCCCTTTCATTATCGCTGGCACGCGGTTGCGGTTAGCAAGTAGACAATCCAAAACCAAGCACAGCACTGCGAGACCTCAAGACACCGTGATCTCATTCTGCGTAGATCGGACCAAAAAAATTATTAAAAAGTTTGAGGGTACCCCGGAACAACTATGCCTTTTGGACATCTAACACCTCAGTCCTTCCCGTGACCATGGGTACTGCAAAGCATTCGAAACGTCGGGAACTTAAAATAAAAAAATAAACCGCGATAAAATCCGAAAAATAGTTTTATTTCATGTGTAATATTCGCGTGAATCTAAGAAATCAGTATTAAAATTTTTTATTTAAGTACCTTATTGGTCTAGTAGCAAATCTGTACCTCCAGGTGATACAACTCGAGTTGTATCACCTGGAGTTAGTTATTACTTTTGATATATTTACACATTATGCAACAGAAAAAATCTGTTATTTTTCAATCTGATGTCTCTTAAAATGAAGAAGTTTTTTTTGTGCATATTAATATAACTAAAGATTTTGTAGAATTAACAAAGTGTAAGATGATATATCTTCAATTATCACAAATTGAACTGAACTGATTGCTCCAATGTTTTTTTCTGTATTAATGATTCAACTTTAATTAACCCCTTATACACAAACAGCAGGGGTAGATTAAAAATGGTGTGAATTGATATAATTCCACGTGTCTCAGTGTACACTAATTTTATTTAATAAATGAACATATTTAGTATAGATTCTCAGATTACTTAAGATTTTCTGTTCAGTGAAATAAATATGTTTTTTAATCATCTATTGTCTTTTACGTTGATGAGGCCTGTCCTAGTAATCACTTCCCTATTAAAGTACACTAATGCAGATCCACAAACTCCTACATGAAATTGACACGCTACCTCAGCGATATGCGCTGACCATACATCCTAGTTTCATGACTAACGTGCATTGAAAAAGCGCACGTGCAAACGTAGGATAAATGTGATGTAAAAATTGTTACCACCACTACGCCTATATTCCCCAAGCAGGAGTAGGAGTGGTGTACTGTGTACACTCACTTGTCGTTCAACAATGTAAGGTCTCATGTAGTAGAGGATGAGTCTATTGATATTATACCGAGCACAGTGCCAGACTCCGGACTAGATTTTTTTTATCGAATAATTCGTATTTTCCGACATAGGATTCGAACCGATGACCTTGTGATCGTTATGCGCATTACCAATGAGGCTTTACTATTGTATTAAATTGTACATACTAATATCGATGTTTACAGATTCGTCTTTAAGATTTGTATTATGATACGTATGTGTGAACTTATATAAATTACTCGTAGTAATTCGAAATCATAATTAAGATGAGTCAATTACGATTTTGCATGAAGTAAATATTTGGTAATCATAAATTATCGATAAATTTTCTTATCGATAAATCCTGTACTAGTAATCACTTGCCAAATCACGCACACTAACGCAGATTCACAAACTCACACCGACATAAAATTGACACGCTACCGTGGCGATATGCGGTGTCTAGGTATATTCTTCGTCTATGATTATAAGGTTAAATGTTATTGCTGCCAACATAAAATTATGATATGCTGCCAACCTAATAAAATACTGCCAACATTATAAAAAGGATTGGGATCTAGCCTTGACGTTTAATTTAATGGATCTATCGATATCGATATGTAAAATTTTAGGGTTCCGTAGCTTACTAGTTTCAGCAGGTAGTACTGCTGCTTACAATGAAGTAGAAACTAGAATAATGATTTTACGTAATCACACTGAATTTCCAATGATGTGAATATACAGAAAGATAAATTTACCATTTTAACTACCATCAAAAAATGTAATAGAAAAAATTAATTTATTTAATCGATACAGCTTTTTTATAGAAATATACACAAGTCTTCATATTTCACGTACCGCCACTCATTGCTTACATCTGTAAAAAAAAGTTTGCGTGTCAAAAAAATAGGAAACGCATAGTAAGGTACGAGAAGCTTTAGTATCATAAAGTTATATTATTAACATTAACATTTAGATTAAAATGTATCGATAACATGACTGTACATCACTATTGTTTTAATATTTTTATTTATCTGAATCGCAAGAATTATAATGCCTGTAAATGAATGTAAAATATATTATTATAGCAGAAACATGCTTACCGTTCTTTATCCAGTGCAAAATTAGCCATAAATATTATTTTCTGGTCACCTACCCGACTTGTTTTTTACTTGGCATATTTCGAATTTAATTTTGCTCATTTTGGAATATGCAACGCCACAGAGAAAACAACGCTAATTATATTTAGTAATACACCTTCTAAAGGGATATTAAATTAATATTTGTTTTAAATTAACAATTGTATTTTAATATGTATTATAATATACAATACTTCAATTTTTCAACTCAGAATGACAATTTGAATTCACATCTTAGATTTAATATGGCAGAACAGTATAATGCACCTAAATTGAAAAACAGACGGTTATATAGTACGAAGGTACTTATTGAGGATAGATAGAGGCTTGTGCTTTCAACGGGTTTAAAAATACAGCAAATCCAATATAAATCGTTATGTCTACAAGACTTTCGCCAGCCTGAGACCTATCTTAAAATATTAAATACTTTTTATCTATGTATAACCTCACGCCAGATCCCTTGCGGGGTAGGCAGAGAGTACAGAGTTCCAACAGGTTCTTTCCTTACATACCTCTCTGGCTTCCTCGACTCTCATAGTTCGTCAATACACGCTTGCCGGTTACGGATACTCTTGACTTTTCCTTCAGATAAGACTCGGTTTATTTGGTCGTGGTAAGATAGTCTAGGTCTTCCCCGGTACCTGCATCCTTCCACTTTCACATTGTATATCTGTTTTGTCATTCTTTCCTCTGGCATTCTTTCTATATGCCCGAACCAACGGAGCATGCCCTTTCTCATCTTTACACCGATACTATCTTTCATACCTACTCGCTTTCTTACTACGCTGTTGCTAATGCGGTCGGTCAGCTTCACTCCGCACATCTTCCGCAGAGCTCGCATTTCTACGGCATTTATCCTAATTTCATTCTCCTTCTTACATACCCAGCTCTCGCTACCTAATAACAGCGTTGGGACAAGAACTCCGTTATGTATGGCCAGCTGCGCCTTATGGCTTAAGTGCCGGCTCCCAAGTAGCTTTCCCATCGCACCACTCACTCTGTTCCCTGCACTCACTCTACCCTCTATGTCAGCGGTGTATTTCCCATCCTTACTGAAGGCGCATCCAAGATATACAAACTCATTCACTTGCTCCAGCACATCGTTACCAACCACAATCCTTACATTCGTTCTGGTTTCTTCCCTTTCAAAAACCATAATCTTGGTTTTCTTCACATTCAAGTGTAAGCCATTGATCATGCAGTCGTCTTTCATAACTGTGACTAGTGTTTGCAGATCAGTGGCTGTTGGCGCTATTAAAATACTTTTTATCCCGAAAGAATGAAGCAATCCGGGATTATCGCGGGATAAACCATAAAACTTTATTATTTTTATTATTGTTAGTCTCAAGCTGTTACGTTAAAATGTGTGATTTTGCCTACACATGAATTCCACCATGAACTGTTAATGGACTCAGGTTCGTCTCGTCATGAATAAGCTCTTCGGTGGCTAATAGCACGCGCCCGAAATTGTTTATACACATTTGATGTAGATACTCTGATATGATTTCTTGCATGAAACCATGAAGCAGTCAATATTGGCTGTTCTGGAGTGAACTCTTTAACGATGAATGACTCGGACACAAAATTTTGCATATTTGTTTGTTTTAACACGCGGGTAACAGCTAGTTAATATATTATATATAAGTGTAGAGTGTCGATTGTTCACATCGTATTTACAAATTCTTTCCGTACTTCAATCAACGGCTTGATTCAGTGGTTAAGAGCAAAAGCCGTTCCAACCACCTGATCGAGTAGATAGTCGTGAGATCGATCGCATCGCCCGCACGGGACAAATATATTTGTTTCCATGGACCTTATTTCAAACGTCCTTGTTTGTTTCGGTCTGGGTGTTTGTGTGAGTGCGGGGCTAAGTTTTATTATTAGGGGTGTTTCCCACACCAGATTTTTGTTCGCTGGAATAATATTCAATATAAATTTAAATTTTCCCAACACAATTTTTATACTAGCTTACCATGAGCTTTCTCATACTTTTCTTTCTAATATGTCATCCCATCGTTTATAAATATACTCATTTTTTTATATTTCTTGAGTTTCTTATTTTTAAGTTCTTTTCAAACATATTTTCCCTCATAATTTTTCCCAATCAGTGGATCAGGAAAGTCCCGGTATCCGTTATTCCCGTTAAAATAGTGCCTACAAAGGGAACGCCCGAGCAGTGCTGGGTAGTACGCGAAGTAGAGCGAAAGTGATGCGTTTATACGACTAAGCTTCCCTCACTTCACGCGGTAGTTGGTAGTGTATATACTGGCTATGGACATTATCTGAACAAGTTTTTATTATTGTGACCGTACGTCTTTCTTCCGTGTGTGGCTGCCAGCCACCATGGTTGGCCGAAGGGCATACAACTTCACCAGTCAAGAGGGCGAGCTTGCAACAACTGCGCTCTAGCCGAAAGAGAAAGGGGGCAACTAGCTCAAGGGCGCCTCAAGGAGGAACGGCCTCGACTTAGTCTGTCGCTATGGGGGAGGGCATATGCTAGGTGTCTTGCCGTAGTGCTCTGCACCGGCAGTCGGGCAAGGGATTCTTCGACCTCGCCGGCGAGGTTCATGTCTGATCATGTGTGCGGTATCTCTATCCGCAACGAGCAAAGTAAGGGCATCGGAAGTATCGGTACCGCAGGCGTCAGGCGCGTAGTCGGCACCGGCTGCGATTAGGGGGCTCGAGTGGCTAGAGGTGTTTTTATATAGGCGCGACTATTTAAGGACGAGGTCGGAATGGAGATTTACGTTCCGCATGTACCACTGGGCACCGACAGCTTTGAGGAGGAATCGGGACTGGGCGGTTGGATATCATAAAGTGACCGGCCGCAGATGTCAATAGCTTTCATGTATGGTTCACGGAAGGAGTTCCCTTATTGGTTAACTTGGTATGACTGCATTTCGTGTTGCCAATGAACCAATGAATGTAAAAGCATATACCCAGGATTAAGGGAAAATATCCAGAGTAAAGATTAAAGCAAAATACCTACTTTAGATTTAAAAAAAGTTTTTCCATATTGGGTATTACCTACTTGACGTAAAATGTTTATCTTGAACACCCCAGATCAGAGATGCTTTAATCTACTTCTTGAGTTTGTTACTCACACGCACACAAACACGCAAGCACGCACGCACTCAAGCGCGCGCGCACCCACCCACCCCACACACACACACACACATTTTATCCTGACAAAGTATTTCAGCAAATGTCAGTTAAAAATACCTATTGCTAATTGTTCTGAAGGGGTTGTTTATTGAATAGGTGTAAATATTCAAACTACAAATAAATATTTCAATAACTTTATTTATTGGACATTTTCTATAGCTGATTAATAAATGAGATTGTCTAATAATATCTTTGGTATGGTTTCTTTTAAAACCGGTTTAGGAAGACATACCGAGAAAAACTTAAAAAATTCACACTGACACTAGATAGGTATTGTAATCTACAAAAAAGTACAAATAATAGCACATGATCAAAAAGTGCCTACTAATGAACCTTATGCAAATATGTAAAAACCAATACATGAACTTTGTATTTCTAAATGTTTTCGTTTTCAATAATGAGAGTAAGCGGACGTTCGCACGGACGCTTTTTCAACGCGCCTTAGGAAAGCGCTGTAATGAAAAAAAAATGGTTAACAGTACATTTCTTTGAAAGGGCTGTAAAGTGCTTCAGCGCCGCGCGTGATAAAGTGTCCATGCGAACGCCTGCTAAGAGTCAACGACGACGCATCGCAATTCGATCCCGTATTGAGACGCAAAAATTTCGCCACGGTTAGTCATCGTACCTAAATAAAATAGTTCTAGTCTCAGACTATTTGCCTCAATAGCTGTCTTCACATTTGGGTTAGGGCCTCCCATTTAAGGGTATTACAACTTAGAATTTCTGTTTGAAAAACAAAAATGCTTTCTTAGCGAGTATAATGAAAGCTAAGGGAATTTACAGCTTTGTAAAGGCCCCGCGGTTAACTGCCCAGATCATTCACACACCAAAAAAAGTTAAGAGAATCATACATATTCATATTTATAGGCATTACAGTTTTGGAGATTTCATGATAAGTGCGTGAATGGTACGTGTCAAAGTTTGTATATTTAGATGTTTGTTACTGAATCACGAATGGAATTTGGCACACAGTTCATTACCTAGATTAACACATAGGACTTTTTATCCCGGAAAAATGTAAGGTTACTGTCTGAAGTCAACGCGGTCGAAGTCGCGGACAGTATCTAGTAAATTATATTTGTTGAAATATGCGTTGCGGCAGGGTAATGGAGAATTCCTATTACATTTATGGTCATTCATTGCAATGCGTCACCGCTCCTTAGGCCTCGGTCACGAAGCCAGCGGGCAGACCGCTCGGCGCTAGAGCGGCGTAGTGTTGTGTTACGAGAAATTATTATCTTTCGCTTCTTTATTCTTTCGCGAACGAAATGTCTAAACAGCGACGACAACATCTTTTTGATACTAATTCCTTCCTAAAGTTTGATTTATTGTGGGCAAAAGATAATGTAAATTCCTACAACCGGGCGATTAATTTTCTCCAACACGTCGGCGGGCATTTTGACACTTCGGTCGTTAAAAAGCAAAAACACTACGTCAATGCAGACGCGCGGCCACCGCTCGTACGCCGCTTGCCGCCCGCTCCCCGCGCCGCTCCTCGCGCCGCCGCCGCCACCGCCCCGCTCCCGCTGACTTCGTGTCCGAGGCCTTAGAGCATGTGTCAAATCTGTTACCTTATCAAAGGTTTCTGAAGTAATCAAAGTATCATGTTCACCGGATGTATTTATTTCATAAATTTGCGTAGGTTATATAGCGGCACTTTTTTATTTAAAATATGATGAAAATTACATTGAAACATATTATGTAATGTCGTTCCAGCGACATCCACCCCAGCCAAGGTACCACTTAAAACTACGCAGAGAGATTGAAAAATAATGTCCTCTAGTTTTATTAACCAGTATTAACAATTAACTTTTAACCGCCCTAGTTAGATTTATACGGCAAATGATTCCTGTGTCCGGACCGCCCCTGTAATTTATCTCACTAAATTGTATGTTTTCTTAGTTTGTTTTTTTTTGTTCTCTTTTACTAAGCTATCTGATATAATAAAACAGTTAGTATAATCATGATAAAACATCCAACAAACGTTCACATTAGAATGTCTTGTCATAGTTAGAAGTATTGAAAATAACGATGTGTATTAATTTGTCGATAAGCATAGACTGTCGCCAGGGGCATGCCAAGAGACATAAAATCGAGTGGTCAAAAAGGGTTAAATAAGGCCAATGACAAGCAATATAAAATTTAAAAAAAATTATAGAGAATAAGACATCTGCTTATTTAGGGGTATTCAACATTTTTATTTTCATTTATTAGAACTCAAATAATTGATGACAGTTATTAAAGCATATTCATAAAAACATTTTCCTTGTTCATCGCACCGTCATCAATCCTAATCCCAATATATATTGAGAATATTTCCCTGTTTTTTTACAATTGCGTACCTCTTTCTCGGATAGATAAAAACACGCTCTCACGGTTAATTTCAGAATAAAGTTGAATCATTAATATTTAACATCGTTTCTCGATGGCCTTAGTTTCCATAGTTATATAGTTTTAAGTATTGTGAACTACACATTGGATTATTATTGAATGCGTCACGAGAACTTTTACAGATTTTGGACATTTACATTCTACGCTGCTTAATAATTGATTCTCAGTTTGGCACACCTTATGTAACTGTGCCTTTAAGTTCTCCAATTAAAAAAATAAAAATAATATGAAGTATTGCACCCAGTGCTGCACCACTCCGAAATTTTTAGTTTATCACTGTTAGCGACTCTTTATGAACAGCCCATAGACTATTATATGGTATCTGCTATAAAATTTAGAATACAGCACTATTTACACTTAACTAAAATGAACGCATAGTGACTTGTATTTTGGTGATAAAGTGTGGGGCTATTCAGATTAACAAAATATACGCTTGATTGGATCATATTAAAAGTTTGACTTAGTAAATTAGATGCATACGGAGATGTTTTATTATTCAAGACCATATGAATTAACAACGCGTTATAAAAAGGAAATGCAGCTCCTGACACCATAATGGACGAAATGTTATAGCAATATTTGTCATGGACCATGGTTAATAATGTTTGGCACAAATTTACGTGCGAGAATGTATTTGGTGTTTGCAAAACTTTTAGTTTTGTTTACTACGCGTAGGCTACAATTTAAATATAATTAAGATAAGTAGGTATACAAATATGTTTTCTATCAAATGATGAGTGAAATGTCCTCAGGCAAGATACATTAACGGATATGCAGGACGGCAAAGACTACAAACGACCATTATAAGAGAGCAAAATTTAACATGCAAAATGAGTTATATCTAAGACAACTCCAAACAACATGAAAATGCAATAGAGTCTAAAGAGTCAAAGATGAAACTACACCCACAACCCACTATGTTCGAAATTAAATTTAAGCTAGAATGTCAATAATAAAATAAATATATTATTTATTACAATTTTTTTTACAATATTCTTAAAAAGGGAAATACATACGTGCGTATGCATTTATATATTTTATATCTGTAGTATATAAACAAGTCTAAGTTGCTATTTACCAACGCATTATAACACCGATACATCGGCGATAAAATATATTGCTCATTTAAAAATACTAAGCCACACGCACTTACGAACAAAGTTGCGTTGCATGTTACGTAACAACTGTTTAGACGTGCGAACACGTGTTCGGTAAAAAAATTCGTGGCGTTTCATTTTGTATGATTCCTTTGGACGATGTTTGGAGAACTTTTATTTGAGTAACAATATTGTTCGCATAGAATTTGGAGAAGTGAGTGCACGGCGGCGCAGAGTACTTAATCCAGTACCTAAGTCCATAAGTTTTCGGTACCGTGATCCCAACGGCGGTAGGGCGCAACTGAGTCCAAAGTAATTTGGGTTTAAAGCCGTGATTATACTTTGCGACCACGACTCCGACCTGACAGCCTTGAGACGGTCAGGTCGGAGTCAGAGTTGGATCCAACCGCCGACCCGACCGCGACTGCGACCAAGGACATTTAGTGATGCAGTCATCGTTATGATAAATATCAATGTATCGATATAATACTCGCATGATACTGTTGTCGTCTCAAGGCTGTCAGGTCGGAGTCGCGGGCGCAAAGAGTAATAACAGCTTAAACGTATGATGTAAATGTTAGTTTTGTATTCGCGATGTTTGTGTTTGTAAGTGCGTACGCGGCTATACACAAACGAAAAATAATTTAGTGACCACTGGATTGTGCAATTGTTCAGACGCCTGACGTGATAGTGTATAGTAGAGATGTAACGGATATAACTGATTACAGTATCTTGTATCCGGCGTTTAGTACCAGACGGTATGTTAGGTTGTGATTTATAGCATTGAACAGTACAATTTTTTGGTTCTAGGAGTTTTGCTCTGTATCCGCTGGCCGCCTAAACACTACATTTCGGGCAATGTACTAGCATGAAAAGGCTAAGAACATGCAATTACTCCGTTTCGGCATTCACGTGTAAGCTTAAATATCGATATTATATTATATGTTATCATCGTTCAGAGCACAGACATGGTTTCACTAAATAACATTAAATGACACAAAATTATTCATCATTCTAAAGAAGAAAAAATCTCAATTGTTGTTGAATTACCTAGCATCTTCAGCACTTTGATGTGGTGCATTGACATTTATAGTATATAAATAATGTTGTTTAAAGAAGAAATCGAACATAGATTTACAATTTACAGACATGTTACCCTACGCCAAGCGTGGATCGATTGGTGTCAAGGCGATTGCAATATACATTAGTAATTAATATTGGACATGGACACAAATACTAATGTTTGTTGCTCGAGATCTATGTCAAATTGACTTAGCTTAAACTATGTATTAATTGATATTATGTAGGGGCTTACATCAAATTATTGTTTGATCAGTAGCCAAGTAAATTCGACATAGAAACTCCAGCGCACTACGACTTATAATCTAAATTAATAATCACAATATGAAACACGTATTTTGTTTTGAGATGAGATGGGAATGAGTCTTCCAACACGTTGGATTTTGCAAATATTTGTGCATTTTTGTCAATAATTTTAACATAAGTTATTATAAAACCTAGTACTCGGCTCATGATTCTCACAAACCTTCCTAGTATTAAAATGATGATGATTATACTGTAACATAGATCGATATGGCCATCTACAACTAATTAAATGAACTATAACATTATATTACTTAACCAGTAACATCATATGCTTATAAGATTCCGCTGACATTTAAACAAACAACAAAATGAATGATCTGCTTAATCGATGGGTTCGTCACATTAGCGTTTAGAAATAAAAACTCAATCTTCATATGGAATTATCTAAACTCACTACAGCAAGAAAGTATGTACTAGGGCTACACAAATTTCCTTAGCTACTAATAATAATTTTAATAAAATTCATAAGCACCGATACAAAAATAAAAATCTTTGGGTTTAACTGGCAAGTTAATGTAAATTAAAATCACATTTAAAACTTAACAATAAAAATAGTATTACAAAATAATCAGACCCTGATTCATAATATCAATTCGGAAAGTGAATAAATGAGTATTATGCAGTTTACATCTAGGATATATATGAACTGATTTATTAATACGATGAAATAATCCCTCCTGTAAATTAAAAATAGTTTCACCATATTTTGAAGTAATAAATTTGGTAAAACGGATATTTCATCGAACGAAGTACGACGATAGCGAGAACTTAACTTTATCGAGTAGAAAAA
Organism: Phalera bucephala; assembly: GCA_905147815.2. Lineage (NCBI taxonomy): Eukaryota > Metazoa > Arthropoda > Insecta > Lepidoptera > Notodontidae > Phalera > Phalera bucephala. Next base: position 12,606,741 of record LR990615.1, read on the forward strand.
TAAAATATTTAAATGCCTTGAGTTAAAGAGTTTTCGAGAACAATATCAAATTCGTCCAGAGGCTCAAGTATCTGCTTGAGGAATGTCAGCAGGCCGCGCTTGCGCATAAAACTTTGCTCTTCATACATTTCCATAGTGATCCGAGTCATCGACATAGGGACCAGCATTCGATGGAGCCAGTGCTCGCTGTAAATACATATTTCTGTTATTGTATCAAATCAACACACTGCTAACAATATTTTTTGTCCATGACCTGGTTCACTGTCGCTGCTATAAGCTAAACTTAACAATGACCTTCATTGATTACACCGAGGTTTTATCGCCTTGGAACAGGAGGAGTAGGAAAAAATAAATTCCATTGACAGAACACGAAAACTTTTCTGATGAGCGATAGGAAAGGAAGAATGAGAATTTTATTTTTTCATGTAAACCATTATAGTATTTATGAATCGTCTGAATTTTATATATGGAGAATAAGGGCAAGAAAATCCACGGTAATTCTTTTAAATAAAGTTTTAGAAGCATAACTTAAAGATAGATACAACTAGGATAAGCCGTGTCAGACAAAAGCTATTTCATATAGTTACATATTCTTTAAAATATATTAGCCAGACAGACAAAATTTAAATATATTTCAGCCAAACAACATTTTAAACATCCCTATTAAGTAATTAATTAACTTCTAACATCTGTCTTTTATGTATTTGATAAAAAGCAATGGTATTAAATTATAAGCTAAAAACTTTATATAGCTCGCACTGATAATACCATTATATAATATGTAACTTACCGTAAGCTGAGGCATATAAACAGTTGGAATTTTCCATCCTTGCCAAGCGTACGGCCCACAGAGTTGATTTCGTCCATAAGGTGACAGTAGCAACGCCAGATGGCTCTGTGCTCCTGATCTTGCCGGCAGTTGTATGCCACGCCACAAACCTTATTATTCTGAGTAGTTTGTTCGTCGCACAAACTCATTTTGAACTCGTCTTTTACTTTGGCTAAAACAAACATACTTTATACTAAACGTTATCTGATGAAAACCTTTCAAAGGTTGTCTGATCGTGACCGAAGGATGTATGAAGTTTTGTTATTCTAAATTAGGAAACTTGTGACGTTGTGAGGTTCCACTATACAGCGCTTTCAAAAAATGTACTATTAGCCATTTATTCCATTCCATAAAGCGCTGAAGAAGTTTTATACCACTACAACTCTAAAAACTGAGTGTTGAAAGTCAATATTACTTAAAGCAAATTATTAAAATTATTAAAGACTTGTAGTAATAATTACTTATCCCGAAAACAATAGGATTATCTTCATGTACAAAGAAAAAGAGACGCCATTAATAACTTACCAAAGTAATCCCAAATAAAGAGATTTTTTCCGAACAGGCGAGCTGATTTGAAACCGCAGAGAAATGCTTGCTCTAGACATTTGACGAGACCATTTTCACCACACAGCAGTACACTGAGTGAGTTGGCATCTTTGTCTCTCTTTGACTGGTAATGCCACTTTACTATAGCATTCACGCAATCGCCTGTAATACGTTGTGAATATTATAGTATGTGTAAGTAATGCATTCAACATTTTCCCCACAGTTAATCGAATGATACACAAACAATAACCAGTTTTAGATCGGCAATGTAAGCAATTAGGCTGGCTGCCCAGTAGACCGAGGATATTGAAGCTACACAGCGAGGCAAGTGTTGCCTAATTGACTATATACAGATAAATAGCGCAATAACTGAGCAGCTTACTCCGCTTCCTAGCACCACACCCTCGGTATAGTAAAAACCTTGCGTTATTCCACTCCAAAAGCTAAGCTAGGGGGAAAAAGGGAGATATACAATTTTGGATCAATTTCTCTCTTTGTAGCTCTGTAGCCTTCCTCATCGTTCAATCGCAGTAAGCGAACGTTATTATTAATAAATAAATGTATTTCACATGCTGCGACTAATGATATACATAATGGCTATTGGAACCCCCCATGTTTTAGCATCCATGGTTTAGCAAGCATCTTTGCAGTAGTGGTATATAATGCTAATAATTATTAAAGTCTCATTTAAATACGAGATCTATGCCTGAAATAATATATTTTAGGACCCGCTGCATAAAGTGTATGTATGTGTTAGAACGAGATGATAAGTTATTATCAATATTATTTTGCATGTTTGTTCATTATCTTTTGTTTAGGTGCTGTCATTATATCTGGCAAAATGCCAAAGAAAATTTAACTCTTACTCACAGACACAACATTGAATTTTCTATGATTTAAACAACTCGAGAAACCATGATGAATGAGAGCAATAACCAAAAGCCCGGTGTCACGCTCCCACCCATTCCGATGCAGTATGGTGACCATAAGGTAGAACTAATACGGACTATACTTATTTATGATGTGGTTTAAATACGCTGTAAACCATTCATTACTGAGTTCAAAACGAACAAGGTTCTCAATTCGTCTTTATATATAAAATGGATTAGGATGGGGCAGTAAGGGCAGCTATCTCAAACCTTGTAGATACAGAAAAACGTCTCTCAGGGACTATCCTAAATTTTTGCGATATTTGGAGCTGAATTTACAGATTCTGAAAAAAATGTACAGTCAATTCGTCGGTACAGTACAGTCGATTCTGAAAAAAGTGTAAAGCAAGAAAATGGATATTTTATCATTAAATATGTGGCATATGCGTAGAAAGAAAGAATTACGGCAATAAACAGTACCCGAGAATTATACGTTCATTATATGTCAACAAGTCCATAATCGTGCCAATGTTTGGTCACCCTACTTAGAAAGAGACGTAGGGCTCTCAGTTAGTATCCTTGTCATCCCGTTTTTTGCGCAGAGTGCTCAATCCATTGTATTATATCCTATGGGCATGATAACCTAAATAATGTACAAATAGTAACACATTTCATATATGATGCTAACGTAAAAATGAACTTTGCGACTTGTTAGTAGAAATTAAAAAACTAAGATTAAGGATGGTGCTCGAAGGAAGTTTTTTCAACCATTGTAACACTACGAACACCGTTACACTGTTACGTTTCGAAATTTTGTAAGTTATGTACAATATATACAGTTTCAAAATAAATGGTGCTGTCACCAACAAAATAGCATAATTCATGTTAGTTTTTCAATTGGATTAAACACTTGAAGCCGTAATTCGTATTCGTTCCTCTGTTTTTGTTCCAATGGAGTGTTTGTTGGAATTAGAAACAACAGGAAAAGATAATCTTTCAACCAATCTTAAAACCCAAGCTGCATGTATTATAATAAGAAAACTTACATTTCTGTAAATGACTATATACGCGTAACAGCTACCACTTTCACTTACGTAATTTCAATTATATTTTTTATTCATTGTTCATCATACATTCTGTTACGAAGGTGTCAATGAGAGATCAATGAGAGACCAATCAAAACACACGGACTTACAGAAGAAAAAAATTGAGGTTTTATCTAAGTTAAGGTTTTTTTTTTGCATTTAGTAAGTACAAGTAAGCAATTTAACCGCGATATATTTGCTATCTGCTCTCTGGCGGTAACGCTGCATTATTACGAGACTTTTTAATAGAACAATGTATGTTTTAGGGATGATAGCACGACACATTATTAAAATAATTATTTGATTTTTATTTATGATTTTCATGCTGTCGCTACAGAAATACGAGCTGATATCGTCAACATAAAAAAACACATGCAAAAGCGTGGGAAAAACATAATTATAGATTTACTAAATATTCTATTTTTGCAGGAATCCCGTTGCACAATGTGATAAATAGTGTAAATAAAAACATTCATAGCAAACGATAGCAAACCAGTAGCAGTGTCCGAAAGAATGCAATGTGCAATGAATTATAATTTACGCACTATTACAATTGAATATCACAGTTTAACTATGCACTAAACCAGGTACCCTAAAACTAGGCAATAATATATTTCAGTATAATGAAAATCTAGAAAAGAAAAATGATAACTTTACAATACCTCCATAAAGACAGGCGTCACAATATAATTTAGCCAATTGCGTTTTGTAAATCAATTTTGGATTACATGAAATAAAATAATTTCATTTTAAAAAAAATCGAATCGCCATAGTTTACCTGTAAATTATATACACATATAATATACAACAGTCAACTTCACTTCTGCTGCAACATTACGCCCGATGCGATTGTATAATCTGTTTACACTTGGCTATATATTTTTCATTGCTTATATTTTTCAGGTACACCATACTCTTTTATAACACTTAGCAAAACATTGAGCAATATACATATATAATATAAGTGCTACGTTTAGTATAGTGGATTACAAATTTGTGTACCTACATTGAAGTAGGAATTTAACTAACATGCGTAGGGGCAGGGTGAAAATTTTAGAACGTGATTCACGACGATTAGGTATCTTGTTTTCGCTTTATTATAGATAACTAGCTGTACCTGCACGCTTTATTTTCAGGCGTGCATCCCATACCCTATCATATATTATTTCTGACATCTATCTTATGACATTTTTTTGTATTGTATTTTATTAATAGTCATACATTTTGTTGAATTTTGCATGCTTAAAGGCTGAATATGGTGAAACAAAACTTAAGTGTACTTTCGAGCTGTTGTAAACCCATATCAAATAAAGAAATTGAATTGAATTGAGATAAAAGACCCTATGTCCTTCATCCGGATAAAATCTATATCCTTGCCGAAATTGATCAAAATCTGTTCAGCGGTTTGGGCGTGAAAATATAGTTAATAACATTAGGTATGGGTATAGATGGATAAAATGTACTATGTCACATTTTTACAAAAAAATAAAGTTTTATTATTACGATTCTTTACCGTGGATTATATTTAAAAATCAACGTTCGACGTTCTACATCTTGGCAGGCATTCTGAGGAGTACTTATTCAACGCGCGTTAATAAAGCTGAAATGAAACGGTTGACAGAACGTTTTTTGAAAAGCGCTGCAGCAACGTGCAGTGAACAAGCTCGTGGGACTGCGGGCTTATCCTCACTGCCATGTTATGTAAAATGTATATTCAAATAGCAATTTAAGGTTTGAGAATATTCATCGTGAATCATGTTCCAAGGTTCAAAACTCATGGCTCGAAAACGAAAATTTACAGTCTATCTACTGTGAGTTCTTAACTTAAAAGTCATCCTGCATAAACGTAAGGAAAGTGTGAGGCGAAGGAATAAAATAAACAACAAGGCACATGCGTACTATAATATATGTTTTAAATGTGGTCGCAGTACACAGACGGGGCGCGGTTTACCTATCATGTGCTGTATGGTGGAGGTGGAGAGGTGCGTGGTAGTGGGCGTAGGCGGGGCACTTGGCGGTGCGGCCGGCGCCCGAGAGCGTCTCCGTGCCGCTACTAGCAACCGCTCCGTAGAACCATCGTCCACACCCGAGCCCAGCCAGCGGCTGCAGGGAAACCTGCGCCAACCACCATAATAATAAATACTATTTAATAATTGCATACATAATAATAATATGAGCCCTGTTAAGAAACTGTCCCACCGTTGGGCCAGGGTTCTCAAACTGAGAGGGTTTAGGCCATAGTCCACCACGCTGGCCCAGTACGGGTTGGCGACCTTCTCACACCTTCGAGAAACTCTTGGGCATGCAGGTTTCTTCACGATGTTTTCGAAAAGACAAGAGGTGCGTGCCTGGATTTGACCCGAGACCTCTGACTTTGCCGTACAATGGTCTAATCACTAGGCTATCACTGCTTAACTACCATAATATTAGCACAAAATAAATCAAGCGCACGCATACATAAACGCGTGCTTACGAATGTCATGCTCTTGCAGCATCTGTGTCGACGTAAAGGTCTCATAGCCGACGGAGCACGACAGAGGTGCTCGGCTGGCGCTCGGTCGGCGCTCGGCAGCGCGGCACGCACGTCACACTGTAGGCACAACTCGCGTCGCGAGTGTCCGCCCACAACTAGCGCTATTTTTATTAACTAGCTATATTGGCGTCTTTCTCCCGCTCCGTCTCGCTTCGTTTGTGATCGCGTAGGCGTCCCGGCAGCGGCGGGTTGTGACGTTTGCTATTGCACCGAGCGCGCAGCTGTGCGAGGTTTCCCATACATGTCTATACAATACAACTCCCCAGGTCGCGCCAGTGTTGCGATTCCGCCACGCTCCGTCGCCTATGTGGTGAAACCTTTAGTGTTAACGCCTAAATATATTATTTGTATTAGATTAAAAGTGACAGTCCGAAAAACGGCCCGACAAATGGGAGCACAGTGTAAGTGTAGAACGATCATAGAACCAATTCGAAATAAGTTTCAAATTAATTTGATTCGAGCCAAGGTGAGGACTCGTTAAAGTGCTACAGATTAAAACACTATAACCAAACCACGATAATCAAAAGATCTGAGATCATTAATAATTTAAAAGTAATTTGTGTAGTTGTTAGCACGCTTTTTGGCTGTTATTCTGTCCGATACAATTAATACAAATAACAAAAAACTATAGAGTACTTACGTGTAAGTATGACCGGTAACTTCGTTTCTAACAAAAACTTGATCCAGTAACCATCTTGGTGACAGTCCGGAGTTGTCGTGTCCGATTCGCAGCGTCGACAGAATACCCAAGTTTTTGTGCTAATCCAAAACGAAACAATTTATAAGTACTTATTTTAACAAATATTTATTTATTGTAGACGTCCCATTCTTATGAAATCAAAGAGAAATGGGTTCACGACCAAAATAAATCAGTGTAAGTTTAAAACCCGTATCAACATTTTTGTTGCGTAATTGAAATAAAAATATACCTATGTAGTGTGTATTAAATCAAATAAACTTACGTGAAAAACAAATTCGTTAGTGTTACGCGGGATTGGTATTTTCGGCGTAGATTCTCCATTAGCACCTGATATCGAGATCCAACAGTTGGCGGTTGTCTGGCTAGCTTTACGAGATGGCATGATGAGTACACGATATGGCAGTTCTAAAAAGACAAGAATAAATGATTGTAGCGTAAATTAACAGGAGCATAACGTGAGAATATTAAAGTGACGTCACTACATACTTGCACGAAATATAATAATCATAGTTCTTTTAAGACTAGAGTATACTTAAGAAGATAGAAATACCGTCACGCCTATATTCCGCAAGCTATGGTAGCAGAGGTATAACCGTGTATACTCACTTTTCGCCGACGATGTTAGGACCCATGTAAAAGGAGGCGATTCCAGACTCCGGACTGATATTAGTAATTATAGAAAAATGTAATTTCTCGACGAACGCAGGGTACGTGCTTCATTCGTCACTAGACCAACGAGGTAGTCTTTACTTAAGTAAATTAAATAATTAAGACTATTAGTTAGGAGGGCCTCTTTGGTCTAGTGGCAAAGCGTATCGCTTTGTGATCAGGAGTTCAAGTCCTAGGTCGGACAAATGTAGTTTTTCTAACGAAAACTTCCCAGTATAAGTCCGGAGTCTGGAATTGTGCCCGGTATATGGCAATAGGCTCGCCCCCTATCACATGGGACCTAACATCGTCTGCAAAGTTGGTGTACTCAGTACACCTCTGCCACTCCCACTTGGGGAATATAGGCGTGACGGATGTTTATAGTTCTTTTAAGGCTTAAGAGTATACTTGTTTAGGCCGGTTTTTGCACGCTAAAACTTGCAAACGCGCCATTGATGGCATCATGTGCGAACCATGATGTAGTATTGGCTCCACGGGGGGCGCTAGCTCGCCTCGTGATCCGATCGCTGAATCAAGTTCGAGAACAAAACGAAATTAGTCGCAAAAAGGCAGTGGCTGTTGCAAAATCTACTACCGACCGAGCGCATCGGTTCGGTACAACGGTCACCGCATTTGAATTTATTCGCGTCTCCTCGTGTGACCTCCTTATCCCGCTTAAACGCTTATGCTGTGAGTGAATGCTTCTTCCTTCGTGCTGCATGCATAGCCACCGCCCGCTTGCATTGCGTGGAGTCGGGGACTTGACTGACCGGTAAGTGCATATGCTTTGATTGCCGTGTGTTGGTTTATGTGTGTGTACAACCCTCTTCTCTGGCATCTTCCATTGTAAAAACCTTTTATTTCCTTTCGCATCGCATACTCTTCAGCCACTTCTAGGCTACTCGCATCCTCGCACGCCGCATTCCAATACAGTTTACCCGCATTTCCATCATATTCTCCCATCGCAGTGGTGACAGACCGTCGTCGCCTCGTGTCCGATCTTCCTCAGATAATCACCGAAGCAACCGTGACAGGTGACTCGCCTTCTCCTCCGCTGGTGCCAGGCTTGGAAGGACGGCAGGATAGCTTGGACGAAGCACTTGCGCGCGATGTGCTCTTGACTGTGCCTCGCGCGCCACTCCTCCAGAGCGCGCGTTCTTCGAGCGCAGGCACGCCCTCGCCGCTTTGGCGGACGCCACGAGTCTGTTCGTAGACCCTCGCGTCCATGTCCGCCAGGATGTCGATGGGCGGAAAGCGCGCCAAGAGTGTTGCCGCCTTAAAGGATATGGTACGGTATCCTCGTGCGATGCGTACGGCCATCTTGCGCTGCAGGCTCTGGATCTTCCTCCTGTTGCGCCGGACGCCCGACAGTCGGTGTGACCACACGGCGTCCCATAGAGAGCCACCGATCGCCCGACCCCCCCCCCCCCCCCTAGAGGCGGCGCATCTCCTCCGACGGTCCCCCACGGTAGGGCAGCTGTGTATAGCACCCACTACCCTTTCGACCCGGGGGACTAGGTGGTCTAAGTGCTCCTCGAAGCCCCAGCGACTGTCCAGGGTGAGGCCTAGGTACTTTAGGTACCTCCCCACCCGGACTAGCGAGTCTCCAACGCGAACCCGCGAGTCGGGTGGGTCCCTGCTCCTCGGCAGTTTGTGGAACCATAGCGCCTCGGTCTATCATAGTTTGGTCCTATACCATCCCGCACCAACAATACTTAAGAAGATAAATATACCGACACGCCTATATCCCGTAAGCTACGGTCAGAAGCAGAGGTACACTGTGTACACTCACTTTTCGCCGCCGATGTTAGGAGCCATGTAATAAGGGGCGAATCTATAGCCATTATATCGGGCACAATTCCAAACTCCAGAGTGATATTAGAAATTTTAGAAAAATGTAATTTTTCGATAACTCTGGCAACTAACGCAGTCTATACTTAAGTAAATTAAATAATTAAGAGTATAAATATAATTTTACTTACTAGTAGTAGGATATGTATTAGTGAAGCAGAGGTAATCAACAGCGTTTAGAGTGAGCAAGTGGTACAAGAATTGTTCTCTCTCTTCTTCGGAGCGGAGGAACGCCGTCCGCTTGTACTGGGAACGCAGGAGTGTGGTGTCGGCAAGTAACTCCCGTAAATGTTTCGAGAGCAATTTCTTTTCTAAGGACAATCGAACCCATGCGCGAGCGTAGCCTATTTCAGTTTTTATGTCCGTCATAGCTTGAACATTTCTGCAAAAAAAAAGAATCATCAAAATCGATTCATAATTGGCGGAATGATCGCGTAACATACATACAAAAAAAACATACAGTCGAATTGAGAACCTCATCCTTTTTAGAAGTCGGTTAAAAAATGAATTACCTATAGAATTTATTAATGTAGCTGAAACCAGTGAAGTTACGAGGGTAGTATAAAGTCATGAATTCGCAGACGTCTGGGGTCCTAGCATCTCTTTCACGGAGCAGAGATGATGGCGTGAGTGGCTTCTGATCATTAGGGAAAGACATTTTAATTCCTGAATTATATGCTAAATGGGACAAGGCACAATAGGGTCACCGATGGGTTTGGGGATCTCATAGCCTTCTATTATCTCTACTATAGTAGAAAGTTTTATTTGGGGGCGTTTTTTGTTGCGGTCAAACGTACCAAAAAACTTAGTATTCCCTACAGAGAACTACTCATTACTTATACGGTATTTACTACGCACTTACGCATCATGTTAGAGGTAATTTAACAGAGAAATCCCTTGCAGGGTAGGCAGAGGGTACAGAGTTCCAACAGGTTCTTTCTTTACAGACCTCTCTGGCCTCCCCTTACTCTCACAGACTCGACTCTTGACTTGCCCTTCAGATGTGACACGATCTTTTTGGTCATGGTAAGATAGTCCAGGTCTTACCCGGTCTCTCGGTATCTGCATCCTTCCACTTTCGCATTGTATATCTGTTTGTCGTTCTTTATTTCGACATTCTTTCTATATGCCCGAACCACCGGAGCATACCCTTTCTCATGTTTACACTGTTTCGAAAACGGTCGGTCAGCTTCACTCCGCACATCTTCCGCAGAGCTCGCATTTCGACCGCATATGGACGTCAATAAAATATGATATATTTAATTGAAAAAACCTTCGATTCATGTTGTCCAGTAATCTTACCTCATATCAAAAGTGAGACTTTCAGGTAGAGGTCGCAAAGGGATCGGTGGTTGAGAAGACTTCCTTTCCAAAGTTCCAGAGTTGCTGAGACGATCCCGTGAGCTATCCCGGGACCCGCCGCGGGAACTATCCCGTGAACGATTACCGGTGCTGGTGCTCTGTTGCGCCTCTACTTCGGCGCCAACTGACGACAAGTCTGGAAAGAGTAGTTTTTAAATTATTTGCGTAAGTAAAGACAAGTCAAGAGTCTCCGTAACCGGCGAGCGTGTATGAGACGAACTATGAGAGTGGAGGAAGCCAGAGAGGTATGTAAGGAAAGAGCCTGTTGGAACTCTGTACTCTCTGCCTACCCTGCAAGGGATCTGGCGTGATGATATAGATTGTGTAAGTTTAACACTAATACATAGCCGAAAATGTCTCCGCGAAACGGCAATATACAAATAAACACTTCGCCTATTTTTTCGGGATAAAGAGCGTTCAATCCATGAAGTGCGTCTTCGTGGATTTCGTAGCGAAATATGGATAACACCAGATAAATATTCTCAAATTTTACTAAATTAAAAGTAAAAAAAAAGAAAACACTAAAATTTTCAGGGCAGTTACGATGGTCATGACACATAATAATTGCGTATTAATAAACACATTGGCATTATTGAAGCAATGCATTATTGTTTTGTCTTTATATTCATCATCACCATTTTAATAACTTCCACTGAAGGATATCCTCCACAGTTGTTATATATATGTATATATATATTATCGTTTCACACACAATTCTACACAATTATATTAATCGGAATTAAGTTACTTACAGTCAAGACGTTTGCGCAACACACACCAAGCCAAAGCTGCATGTTGAAAAGTAATAGGGAAGTATAAATATGACGCTTATTTTCATAGAACAAATTTTAAGAAGTAAGCAGATACGGATAATTTTATGGAGTGGTTAAGAGTTTAAGCCGATCCGCCCACTGGGTTGAATAGTCGACGTTTTGAATCATTGTGTGTCTTACAATTTTATCGGCTGTTTCGATCTGGTTATTTGTGTATGTGAATTTTCATGTTTGTAAACACACCTACGACACAGGAATAAATCCACGTTTAAAAAAACAAAGTATAAATTAATTTTTAACTCTTGAATCTGTTAGAAGTGTGTGTGTTTGTGTATGTGTGAATCTTTATATGTATTTGGTTGCCGAAAATACAACGGGTATGGTAAAATATGGGTAAATCCGACGACACTTAAGCGTCGATCCTATAGTTACAAGTGGCAGGTAGTATTATTTTTCGTTTAATGCCTGTTGTTAGTTTAATTGTAATGGCTAGTCTTGAACTTACCAGGCGTAAGATAGTTCGGATCGATAGGTTTCGTAGAATTGCTACATTGTTCTAACTCTTGATAGTTCGTGAGGTGCATCCACAAAGCTGACTTGCCCATTTTATGTTGCAACCCGTGAGACCAAAGTCGCTCCAGCAAATCACATAACGACGCGATCATCGTGCTCTCTTCCACGCCTGTTATCGATACTTCGCATCCCAACCCTAAGTCTGATTCTTCTGTACCCATCTTCTCTAAGAGCATCCTTTTCGTTTTGCTTTTGCATTCCTAACGGCATTAAATAAATATATTATTAAGGACTAAATTTAGTTCTTACATAAGATTTTACCCAGAATTTAGTAATTACTTTCTATGGAGCTATTAAAAATTATAGTTTCTTTCTCAGAAAAGTTATTGTCAACTATTAGTCATGACTATTCTTTTACAGGAAAGGATACGATACATTCGATATGATTCATACATTCTCAAACGGTCAGCAAAATTAACTTAACATTTTTCAATAGCTTGCACACTCCACTTTTTTTGCTTTAAATTTATTTCAATATGTTGGTAATAAGTTGAGTTTGACAATGTTCACCAACGTTTCTAAAATAAATAGTATTACTGATTTCAAAAATTAAGATGGTTAAGACTTAAGTTGCTGACTATACATACAATGCTGATACAGAGATAGTTCCGCGTACCTTTAAAAGTTTTTCAACAAAAGCTCTATTATTTTGTGCAATAGCGGCTGGAGTCACTTCAGTAGACAATCTCCTGCTAATATCTCCCAACAACAGCTCTGGCGGGCAGTCCTTCACTTGCCACTTTGCATTTTTAATGCGCTTCAAGCTGTTGGTTCTGCAACATCATACGATTATTATAAAAGAGTTCTTTTGTTGGTGCATTATCAACAATGAAAGCGCAAGAAGCAAGCTCGGCGAGAAGCGACACACGTACCTAACACAGAATACACGCTACTTTTTGAATTATGCAAATTGGTTGCATCGATTCACTGTATTATTATATACTACTATTTTGCTCTATATGTACTACGTATTATAGAAGCTATTTCAAACAAAACTGGCACGAAACTTGATGACCTGGCACTTGCGTGTTAAAGGGGGGATGTTTGTGTTTTCATAGACAATGTGTGTAAAGTTGTATCTAAGCGTACATGAGGGCATATTATTTAATTAAAATTAGCACTTGAACGTGTCACAGCAAGCACCTGCACACATCACTCACCAAGCACATCTCAACTAAATTATTTATAGTAAAGGTTAGCGTATACACTCTAGCTCATAGAGTGTATGCGCCAACCTTTGCTACAAATAATTTGGATAAGGTGTCTTCTAAAGAAGACTTCTCTGATCATCAAATTGCGTACTAGAGTACGTAGTACAAAATAACTACATGCATTGATTCCGAATTTTATTCCGCGATTCGAGTGTTTATGCACTCCGAGTAGACACTTTTCCTATTATTTTTCGAATTCAAGCTGTTGGCAAATTATACTAAAACGACACTTAAACATTTAAGAATCTATATGATTTCGATAAAAAATTACGTAATATTTATATACCTAACTAAAAGTGTTAAGTGTGTATACAACTGGAGTGCAGCGTTCAGTTTAATTTAGTTGGATAACCGCTGGTGCAGTTCCGCGGTGAAAATAAAATATCAAATTTATCCAACTGAAATAGAATAGTAAGCAATATGAAAGATATATTTGCTCCAATGGACAGTGTTATAAATGAATTAACAAATGTATTACAGCTCTATTTCAATTGGATAAGGGTGATATTTATATTTTTAGGGTAAGTAACAGTTTGTGTGAGCAAGAGTGAATGAATGTAGCTTAGTATAAGTCTCTACGTCTTATCTTTCAGTTAATGCACTTGAACGGACCAATTAAACTTTAAAAAGTAGCGTGTGGTGTGGAGACTACTTCAGTAAGTGAATACTATATTTAATATTTTAACATCCAATAATTAAACACAGTAGTGTATACAGGGTGTAAGGGAGAGGAACATAAAACCTGAAACAGACGATAGTACTTAACAATAAGAACAACTGTTACTATGACAACACTTGCAGAAATCAGCAGTCTATCCCATACATTTTTGCAGAATCGGTAACTGCGTTTTGTAAGTAACCGCTTATGTTATCCAGGGAGTATCGTCAGTGTATTGATGCATAGTATCATTGGTTTTAGGTATTTTGGACTTCTCCCATACACCTTGTATACGAGTTTCATGCTACAAACACGACTAGGCTGCCCGCCCACGTCAGACTTTTTATAGGTCTAGCAATCGGCCTGAATTTTTACAGACTTTTATCACCCTCTTAGACCGATTTCTATAGTTCATTATCGGACGTGGGCGGGTAACTTAATATATAAAACTCGTGCATTTAGTATATAACTACTTCTAAACATATTTCAATGGACAGGGTGAACGCAAACATACAAAATTCGATGGATCACATATAAATTATTTTATTTTAATTATTTCTTATTTACATAGCATAAATAAAACCTATCTTATAACGAAAAATAATAAATTGCATTATACACATTGTTTTATAAAATAAAAAAGATTTATTAACTGTTACGAAGTAGGTACTTACAAGTTCTAATCTTATTATTATTGGATTTAATAATTGTTTTCGTAGTCATTACATGAATATAGATGAGGAAAAGAACGTATTTGATATCTTAAATCAAAATAAAATAGAAGATACGTAACGAGCGTTTTCGTTTGTGGGTCTATATAAATGAATATTAGTTACTTTATTTAAAACTATCGGCACGCAATTAGAGTTCATTTGTGAATGGTACAAAGTACCTAAGATATTATCATTGTTGAGGAGCGCAACCATCGCCACCAGCTTAGGGGTGGCTGTTTTAGGCTAAGGGAAAGTCAACCATAGGTATATTGCAAAATTACAGTCGACTGCTCCGGTTACTCCAACTTTCTAACAAAGTTATTATAATATTAATATCTTTAAAGCGTTGTCGCGTTACGTCTTCAAGAAAATTAAGTTTGGAGAAATCTGCGAGTATGGTAGCGGTGGTTGTGCTCCTCAACAATCATATCTATTTTTGTTTTGATCTAAGCACGATGGAAACAAAACGGAAATAAATAATAATCTTAAATAGTAATCACATTCAGCAGAATAAAATATTATAAAATTCTATATTCGTATATAACTTATACTGCATGCAACATCAACAAATCATGCAATTTTAGTACAAACAACACATTCAGAAGTAACAATGTCTTACATTATACTTTGTAACAGATCTAATGATAATATAAGCTTTTTTTATTTAATTAATAGTTTTATTGAATAATATACTTGATCACATTTAGATCGTAAAGAAAATAAGGGGCACGTTATTACGAAACACTATCTCAAAATATAGTAATGACTGTTTCTTTGGAATGATAAACTTTATTTCTTTTTCGGAACAAGTCGTTGTATTGGCAAAACAGGTAATCCTTGGTGCTGTAAAAAGTACAGGGGTATATACTGAATATTAAGAAAAGCTAGATTCACAGCGCCCATTGTTGCTTTATCCATGTGATATTAAGATAGGTTTAAATTAAAGGAGAGAGGTAAATTTTGGAGATTCAAAGATATATCTCGTGTCAGTAAATAATGTTATAATTTACTATAAAACATATATTATGCGCTGACTTTGTTTGTCATACTGTTGCAAGACCCTAAAATTAGTAACTGAAAGACCCTAATCCATTAGTGGGTTCAAGCCCTAAACCCACTAATGGTTACATTACGTTAACATACGTTTCGCGTTCGCATCCATGCGTGCTGTCCCCGCGAGAATACTGACGGTCTGGGCAATCAATCTTACTTTTTTTTTACGACGTAGCCCCACACTAGGATTTATTCCTATGTCGTGGGTGCGTTTACAAACATGAAAATTCCCATGCACAAATACCCAGACCGGAACCAATTAATTGTGGATCGCACAAAGATTTGTCCCGTGCGGGAATCGAACCCGCGACTATTAGACATAGTGGGCGGAGCGGCTTAATGTCTTAACCACTGCGCTAAATCGTCCGCCTGTCAAAACATCTGTCTGTTTTTAGTCTGTCTGTTTAGAAGTGAATGCACGAACGCGAGCTTTTCGGTTAATCGTCGCGTTCAGAACATTTGGTATATCAGGATATTTACATGACGCAATACAATATAGAATACGGAGGATGTGAATGCAGAAAGCGAACACAGAACGTGTAACCGCCTTCTGTCTGCGAAGATCCTTCAATGAAGGGGCCAGCACGTCTGTCACTACGACAAATAGAATTTCCGATAAAAATCATCAAGAGAGTGTCCGACAGGTAGAAATACAGAAGACCGCAAGCAGCGGGTACGCATACGCACCACATTCTTTCGCGTTTTTATTGGGCATTAATCACATTTATGTCAATATTATTAACATAAAAAAATATAATGAGGTGCATAGTAAACAATATTATGCTACGTTGTAATGTTATTTTTAATCTTATATATTAAAAAATGGCTTATGGGATACCACTCGTATCTTTAAGCGGCATTCTATAGTTTTAATAGAATATTATAAAAATAAAGTCTGTTATACATACTTGTTAAAATAAAGTAGTTACATTTTGTTAGTAATCCTTGAAATATAATTAAATTGTGAGATAACATTTATATTGCAATAATTACTACATTAATTCTAGTTAAAAAATCTACACATGCTTGAAATAATTTCCATTGGTGAGTAATTTAACATTGTGTTTGACACAAATTAAAAAAATATACTGAGTATACGTTATGTATCACAGATTGTAAATATGAGATTTTATAAGCTTCAACACAAGCAATCATAAATAACTGCACGAGATTCCCTTTTATTCCTAACCAATATTTGGCATGAATTTATATATGAATGGAAGCAATAACAAAATTAAATGAAGGCCTTCTTTTACACACTATACGGTAGTATTTATCTCATGGACAAACATTCTCCAATCCAGACTCGTACATTCGCATGCTACAAAATAAAGCATCCACTTATAACATATTCGGTCACACATCTAATAAAGTCAGAAAATAAAATGTATGACCAAATCACGTGCCCACCGAGTCACTAATTGATGACGTTACACAGCTGCATAATTAGTCAAAACTTGTAGTTTTGATATTTTTTCTCAACGGTAACAACAAGGCTGGTTTCTTAATTAAAAATTCGCAAATAAGCGTCAAGTAAACAGCTATCTTAAATAAATCTAAACAATAATTTGTCAAGCTTATTCCGAATCATCAAATCAAATCAAGAACCAGCTTGTAATTAGTTAATTTAGGAAACAAAACCATCGTGTTATTAAATAAATTCAATAGTTATCTCGGTGCGCAGCGCGAGCAACGACATGCAAGCCTCGACAGAGTCACAACATCAATTCTAGACAACGCGCGAACAAGAAACCTAATAGTACTTATGTCATACCAAATCTGTAGTTGAAATTAGTAAAAAAACAATGGCAAATACCGAGCAACTGCAACAACAGCGTTTGCGTTATTAGTACGCGCGTATCAGTAAAAGACTGACAATGCAAGCATAATAAGCTTTCTATGTCGCGGTCATCAAAGAACACAATCTCAAAATAAAAGAATAAGCCAGATGGACATGAACAATAACATAACAGAGGGTAGTAACAGCGAAAGTGCCTGCGTAATGTAATTTGGTGTTCGATTTTGAACAAAAAAGCCGAACGCCAAGTTATTTGTCATATTACGAGAGTATTTTCGCGGCGAGTACCATCGTCCCTATAAGACGATATTTCGCGCGCTTAATAACATATTGACCAAACTTCAAAGATAATTGAATTCAACATATATTTTAGACTAATGTTAGCGCATGCTTTGCGCAGGAAATCTGAATCACTCAGTTCAAGGGAACAGACTTCAAAATAAAATACCTTATCATTTCTTATATTAATTGTTCTTACATTCAGTTGCATAGCCTGGGTCTAAGCACTAGAGTTCAAAGTGCGAACATATTATTTTTATTATATTTTGATATTATGCTGTATGGCGCAAAGTGTTTAAGAGTTATTGTGAATTTTAATAAGGTTAGTGTATTATGAAGCGTGCGATATATTCATGGATGTATAAGTAACAACATTATGCATGTCGAATGCGCTAGCACTGTCACAACAAATGAAAAGAGATATTTTTTGAGGATAGAGTAATACGTCTTTCTTATTCTTTTAGTCTGAGTACACAATGATATACAATATAAATCTAAACCCGCCGAGCCACCAACGCTTTGAGAAGCATAAAGTTCGATAGTCAGTCGGTCTGGTGAGTCGGCCACTTCCTTTGAGGACAATACACAATAGGGTTACTCCCCGTCATTAGGAGACGTGTTTTAATTTATTCATAGATATGAAACGAGTTATTTAACTGAAAGGAATGATTAAACTATGTCGGGCCTCTCGATTGGTTCTACGGCCGATGTCTGATTTAAACATTTAAAGATAAGTACATTTGTATGGTTTAAATGCGAATTTTTTGCATGGAATTATTGTCATTACGGCACTAATTCCATGTTTATTTTCAAATAATTAAAACAGAAACCGACCGAAAGGCTTCAGAGAGATATGTTAAGTGTGATCGAATGGTGAGTAAAAACAAGTTATCTCGACTCGCGGCCGAATAGTAGCGAGATCAACATATGTACGGGTGCGCGTATCTAAGGCACAGTAAAGATATATGAACAGCAGATCATCTTAATACTAGCTGTACAAAATAAGAATCATACACACTGACGCGCGCTCTCTGCGGTTTTACTACAGGTTGCAGCGGATAGCTGCCTGCTGAGACTTAGCGAGAAGCCGCATAGAACGCGACTATGTGTGTCATTCATATTCGAACCGTTAGTACTAAGATGTTTTACTGTTTATAAAATATCGCTGGCTGAATGGAATACCGAAGTTAATATAGGGGAAATCGAGCCTTACAGCTTCGTAATTAGATCCTAGACAAATTCCAATACCCCAACATTTTATTTGTGTAACTATCACATTCAGTTAGCGATATGTTTAGTGTGTCTCAGGTAGTGTTGTAAAACCGTTAAAGTCTTGAATGTGCTTTAACGCTCGTAAGTGTTGACTGGGCGATAAACATTGGACGTTCAGCCATTGAGTTATTTTGTATTACGTACTAGAGAAGCTATGTGAAACAAAAAATGGCGTTCAACTAGATGGGTTAACTTGCATGTTTGTGTTTTCATAGAGAATGAATTCTTTTGTTTCTGGAGTTATTAAAACAGTATTTCAACGCACATGAAGGCATATTTTTTAAATAAAACTTAGTACTCGAAGGGCACCTAGAACAAAGAGAACTAGAGTGTATGCACTCTAACTTTTACTACAAACATTTACTTCAGGTGTCTTCTCTAGTACCTATGTATAGTCATGTTCACATTTCCACGGACAAATTGACGTTTACAGGGTTGTCAAAATTTGACACTTTTTAAATAGTACGTAGTAGTTTCGTCGATATAGAATAAAAGTAAAAAATGTTCTTATACTACTAAAACTTATTTTTATTTAGTTTTTAATGTTAAGACAGGTGTAAAAAGACGTCGATAATATTGTATTCATAATTTTTATTACCTAAAAATCAAAAGTAAATTCGATACTCAAAATAAATTCATGCACCGAGTCAAATTCAACCTTCTATCTATCTATAACCTCACGCCAGATCCCTTGCGGGGTAGGCAGAGAGTACAGAGTTCCAACAGGTTTTTTCCTTACATACCTCTCTGGCTTCCTCGACTCTCATACACGCTCGCCGGTTACGGAGACTCTTGACTTTTCCATCAGATAAGACTCGGTTTATTTGGTCGTGGTAAGATAGTCTAGGTCGTCCCCGGTACCTGCATCCTTCCACTTTCACATTGTATATCTGTTTTGTCATTATTTCCTCTGGCATTCTTTCTATATGCCCGAACCAACGGAGCATGCCCTTTCTCATCTTTACACCGATACTATCTTTCATACCTACTCGCTGTCTTACTATGCTGTTGCTAATGCGGTCGGTCAGCTTCACTCCGCACATCTTCCGCAGAGCTCGCATTTCTACCGCATTTATCCTACTTTCATTCTCCTTCTTACATACCCAGCTCTCGCTACCATATAACAGCGTTGGGACAAGAACTCCGTTATGTATGGCCAGCTGCGCCTTATGGCTTAAGTGCCGGCTCCCAAGTAGCTTTCCCATCGCACCATTCACTCTGTTCCCTGTACTCACTCTTCTCTCTATGTCAGCGGTGTATTTCTCATCCTTACTGAAGGCGCATCCAAGATATACAAACTCATTCACTTGCTCCAGCACATCGTTACCAACCACAATCCTTGCATTCGTTCTGGTTTCTTCCCTTTCAAAAACCATAATCTTGGTTTTCTTCACATTCAAGTGTAAGCCATTAATCATCATTCAACCTTAATTTAATAAATACAATCAATATTTTTAATAAATGTCGATAACAAAAAATAAAAGAAAGATATAGTTGTTAGTACACTACTCGTCTTAAGATGGCAACATTATTTTGTATTGACATTGCCCCTGTCAAGTTATTCGTGGATTTATGAATACGAAAGTACATAATAACTCAATGCGTTCAGTGGTAAAGGTTTGGTCAAATAGTCGACAGAGGGCGACGGAGCGCGACGCAAGCACTCTGCAAGCGTTCGATCGTGCGTTTGCTGACGAACCGAGCGGGACTGCGCTGTGTGGCGTCTCCCGTACATTTCAGAACATTACAATTTCCCAAGCCGCGCCAACGTCGCGGTCCCATCGCGCTGCGTCGGTTATGTGGCGAAACCTTAACTTTCGCAACAGTATTGTCAGGTTAACCCGGCCCCTATCTGCGCTAGACAAGTGTCGGTGTCGGCGGGCGGAGCGCACGCGCACCTGGCGTCAGGCGCGGGCGGGCAGGCAAGCGCGTGCGCGTCGAGCCGCGCGGGGAACGCGCGGTAGTACGCGGCGCGGTGCGGCAGCCGCTCGGCCGGCGCGCCCGCCTCTAGCTCCGCGCCCCCCGCACCCCCCGCGCCTGCACTACCCGCCCACACGCAGTAGCCGCGCGTCGCCAGCCCGCCCTCGCCGCCGCGCCCTCTGCAACAACCCGCGCCTTAGCTCGCCGCCCACACCGGTCCGTCGGAAAAGTGCGACGCAAAAAACCATACCTTCGTCTTTTAACCCAATTTACACACTGCCTAATTCTACGTGAAGTTAGGGAAGTAAGTCGTTTAAACGGGCCATTAAGCTCTACTTCTCTTCGTCCACTATCTCTGCTCGGCGCTCCCTTCGTTAGCGGGTTTTTTAACGGGAGTCCAAAGACTGACAGGCCACGTTCACTCAGTGTGGTCGATTTAGAAATCGCTTTGGTAGTATGGGGCACAAAGAATTTTGAAAAAAGCTTATATTTAAAAATGTAAAGAAATATATAAAATAAAAAAACGTGAAGGTGATGCTTCAGAAAAAAATATGGGAGATCTAATTTAAAAATTGCCTTGCGGATATTTAAATAATAACAATATTATTTCAGGGAAAAGAAAATCTGATGTCGGAAATTTTTCCAACATAAGAGAAACGAAGAGCGAAGGGAGTATGTGAATAGGCGACGCTGCCGCAGTACTGCTCATCGCTCTAGCCGGGAAGTGGCGGCAGTAGCAGTGTATAACCCGGACATTAAATCGACTTCGAAAAACGGGGGAGGTTTTCAATTCGTCTGTATATATAATACGGTCTAGTGTCCATATAACAAAGATAACTATAATATAGTGACGCCTATCCGCGATGCCGCCAAAAATCGATACGCGGACTCCCCTATAGCTGCAGGAGTAAATATGCAGCTTAACACTTGAATCGGACGCTTTGTTATTGTGTATTTATTGTAAAAACCACAATTTTCGGGATGTAAATACTTTTTTACTTAAATTTTTATGATACAAATTATCATTATCACAAATACGTCAAAAACTAAATAGGTATAGAAAATTTCGTAGAATGCTACTGATGATGTCAACAGATATATATTTAACATAGATCAAGCAGCTTACTGCTGTAAGCTCTTTCATTGTGACTAATGCGTCTAATGAGATTATTAGAGCAAAGCGTGGATGTTGGGCATATTTGTGCTGTATTAAATCTCTGCCCTGTGTGGCATTTATTGGGACGTTAGTTTGTTAATTGTATGTCTGTATTATATGGTAACTGAATTAAAAACATCGTGATTACTAAGATTTACCTATATTATGACGAAATTATGATTGAATTTAATCCCAACCCTTGAGGCTTGTCTATAATATTATGTACATTTGTGAAGATTTAATCATCGTATCCGTATCGTCAGAGACACTACCGAACATCCGAAATATTAGCAAAAAAAAATATACACCGTCACGCCTATAATCCCCAAGCGGCGGTGGCAGAGGTGTACTGAGTACACCCACATTTCGCCGACGATGTTAGGTCCCATGTAATAGGGGGCGAGCCTACCGATACCGGGTACAATTCTAAACTCCGGACTCACTATGGGAATTTTTCGTTAGAAAAACTACATTTGTCCGACCTAGGATTTGAACCCAGGACCTCGTGATCACAAAGCGATGCACTTTGCCAGTAGAACAACGAGACAGTCCTAAATATTATTCCTCAATACTTTACGGGGGATACGATGCCCCACAAGAATACATAATATATGGACACGCCTTAAATTGCATTTCAATTCCGTGCTCCATGCCAAATTCCACCTACATGCGCGTATAACAAAGGTAACTTACTTGACGGCCTTTATGCGGTGTTCGAAGGCTTGCAAGTTGGCATCGTATTCTCCCCAGTTGGCCATTATCTTGTTATCGATAAGCGTCGCGAACATTTGCGTCTCAAGGAACCGCGAGAGGAACGGTCTGTGGCGTTGCGGTTGGTCCGATAAGAACGACGCTTTGTCGAAATTGACCATCGACTCCCGCGCAGAGAGCCACGATTCTCTATCCTGTGGACATCAAACATGTTTGTATTTTTGTTATTAAAGAACGAACTTACTATTTTAGTACAGTCATCGATATGAATATTCCTAATTTCCCAAGTCTGTATTTAATATTGTTTATTTTACAAATGTTGGTTAACATCGACAAAATCAAATAGATTTGTTGCAAAACAAAAGTTTGCAAGAAATTAAAAAAACTTATGTCTCTGACCGAATACTATACAACATTCTTTTTTAGTTTGGGGACGTTTTATTTTCTTGAATGCATTAGTTTCGTATAGGTCACTAAGAAATCACTAATTCCCAGAATCTGCCGACTTTACAATAGATCTCAGCGCATCATGCGACATACATCACCGGTCCTTGGCTTAATTTTGTGAGTGTATCAATTATATTTTTGAACCTGAACGCATAGACAGCACTCGTGGTGGCTCCGTGTCATAAGGTAGGTGTTTGATTTATTGTTATATTCTTTAATTACTTGGTTATCATTGAAAGTTTAGTTTGAAGTTTAGTTTTAAGTATTTTCAATGTTAGTTTCTGTTTTTATTGTAATTTACACTCCTATTAATGCATGCGGTGTTCGCCTTTGAAAGGTAACATATCATGTTTATAACTAACAAGTTTGTACGAAGAAATGTACTGTTGTAGTAAGTAACCAATGATGGACCTAAATAAATAAATCAAAACCTTACTATTGCACAACCCTACTTGAACATTTGTTTAAAAGCAATTTGGCAATGGCTGAACTGTGGAAATACAGATTATTTTCCCACTACCTGTCGGCGTCGCATCGCTATCCCGCTTCGACGGATATGTGACGAAGCCTTTACTTTAAGATAAGTAATTTTTTTTGTTTGGACGTTCAACAGCTAGTAACTACAGAGTATAAAGTTTACGTAATATTATCATTCTTCGCCAATTAAAGGATATTACTAAATACAAGTAGGTCGTGAGATGACGCGCCAAGAGGGACTCCTGAAATTTAAAGTACTAGTGCAAACTAGATTTTTTTTTTTTTAAAAACGTTGCCCCACACTAGGATTAATTCCTGTGTCGTGGGTGCGTTTACAAACATGAAAATTCACATACACAAATACCCAGACCAGAACAAATAATTGTGGATCACACAAAGATTTGTCCCGTGCGGGAATCGAACCCGCGACTATAAGACACAATGGGCGGGGCGGGCTAAGCCCTTAACCACTGCGCTAAATCGTCCGTCATAATATCATATAATGCTAATCGTCAAATATAATGGAAAATTTTGGATATATTTATGCTTGTGTGTCAAGTATATTATAAGAGATAAGAAAATAATACTTTAGAGTGAGAGGCACAGTTAATAAATAATTGGAATTCATAAACGTAAATAAAATAATATATGATAGGTTAGTGTGTTATGAACCTATTTCTCGATGTAATCGAATCGGGTAAAACATTAAAATTACCTGATCAGGCATAATAACGAAGTTTTCGTACATAAGGAAAATGTGTACGAATCTGTTAAGGAAGGTTTCTCTTATGGCAATGTTGAAACGAATGTCCTCGTTGTATTGGTCCTCGTCGTTGAGTATTTTCTTCTTGGTAGTCGGCATCACCGTGTCGGCGTCTACGTCATCTATATTAACACCTGTAGGAAATAAGTTTCTTTTAAATAAGTTTTTAACATCCAGCATCATCGGCCATTCTCTTTATAACCGACTTCAAAAAGGAGGAGGTTCTATGTTCGGTTGTATGAAAGCTTTTTTTTTATGTATGTTCATTGATATTTCCGTCAGTTGTGAACCGATTTTGATGATTCTTTTTTTAACCACTATTTATAAACGAGGTAATAGACCAGTCTAATTAGCCTGAGCGTTGAAGAGGGCTGTGTAGCATTGATTTTGCCGAGACCAGCTCTGAGGTCCCATACTACATGGATAGATAGGGTACTCTTTATTGTACACCAGTAATATTAAAATTTACATACAACAATAATAAAAATAGTTAGGTACAATTGGCGGTCTTATTGCTAAAACCAATTTCTTTCAGACAACCAATGCATTGGAAGCAGCGACATAAAAAAGAATACTATTTATTGCAATGTCATAGAGGTTAATATGGGTTTGCCAAACTTAAGTCCACTATGATGATGACATAAGTTTTTGATGAATGCATCACAAATGTTGAACCGGGAAGACAGACATACGAATTCAGCAAAATGAATAAAAATAAAAAAAATAAAACCGTCACGTCTATATTTCTCAATCGGAGGTGGTAAGGGTGTACTGTGTACACCCACATATTGCAGACGATGTTAGGTCTCGATGTAATAAGCGGCGAATCTACTGCCATGAACTTGGACACAATTTCAGATTCCAGGGAACTGGGATTTTTTCCGATAGAACTACACTACTACAACTACACTTTGTCTAATTGAGAATTTGAATCCAGGATCTCGTGGAAGCCACACGCACTATGCGTTACTAGACTAACGAGGTGGTTCAGTTAAAGGCCTGTTCAAATATAAGAGACTAGTTTCTGCCCGTGACTTCGTACGCGTTGAGTTTAGACAGGAACTTAACAGTTTTCCGGGATAAAAAGTATCCTATGTAATAATCCAGGTAAAAGTCTATCTGTGTGCCAAATGTCATACAAATCCGTTCAGCTATTTTACGTGATTGAGTCACAAACATCTAAACATACAAATTTTCAAATTTATAATACTAAGTAGGATACTAGCTTCTAGCCGTGATTTCGTCTGCTTTGTCTTTAGAAAGGAACCCGACATTTTCGGGGATAAAAAGTCCTATGTATTAATCCGCCGCGTGGTTCCCGGCTTAGAATAGGACCAACCCATCTCATCCCATCGGGTGTCGTACAAGGCGACTAAGGGGAAACTAGGGAATGGGCAGCAGCGTTCCCTTAACACTTCTACCATCAAAAACTGCGCTCGCCAACCCGCCTGCCAAGCGTGGCGAGTATGGCAAACACCCCCAATTTATTAAAATGGAAGATAAGAATAAAACCAGGCCCCTAGTCCCCGGCGGTCCTGTTCGTCCTGGCCACGGTAGCAGCTATGGTAACGACAGGACAAGGGGTGCTAAGAATCTCCGGCAGAGATTCGGCTACCACCAACATCGAAAATTGGCCCTGGTGACATACAATGCACGCACGTTAAGGACAGATGAGAAGCTTGTTGAGCTTGAAGAAGAGATAAACAAGTTGCGGTGGAATATTGTTGGTTTATCGGAGGTCCGAAGAAAGGGCGAGGACACGATAACCTTAAAATCCGGCAACTTGTTTTACTACCGGGAGGGTGAACAGCAGTCCCAAGGTGGTGTCGGATTTATCGTCCACAAGTCACTCATAGACAACATTGTGTCCATCACTAGTGTGTCGAGCAGGGTAGCGTACCTGATACTCAGAATATCCAAAAGATATTCACTGAAGGTCATACAGGTCTACGCACCGACCTCGGCATACTCAGATGATGACGTCGAAGTAATGTATGAGGACATTAGTAGAGCCATACATACTTCCAAAGCACACTTTACAGTGGTTATGGGTGACTTCAATGCGCGGCTGGGCAAACGGGGCGATGATGAGTTGAGAGTGGGGCAATTTGGATATGGGCAGCGCAACCCCAGGGGTCAGAGGCTGGCCGAATATCTGGAGAAGGAGGGACTCTTTATGATGAACTCTTTCTTCCGGAAGCCGCCTCATAGAAAATGGACCTGGATGAGCCCTGATGGTTCCACAAAAAATGAGATAGACTTCATCATGAGCACCAAGCGACAAATATTTAATGATGTCTCCGTGATTCACAGGGTAAAAACCGGCAGTGATCACCGAATGGTCAGAGGCACATTAAATATTAATGTCAAAATGGAAAGATCGCGTCTGATGAAGTCTACGCTCCGACCTTCTTATGCACACATCCAAAACCCCGAGAACTTTCAACTCGAATTGGCAAACCGCTTCGAATTGCTAGACAGCAGCGCATCAGTGGACGAAATCAACAACAGGCTGGTAGAGACTGTCCATACGGTCGGGTCCAAGTATTATAAGCCCCACCGTAAAGATAGACCTCAAAAACTATCCAACTCCACCCGAAATCTCATGGCTGAGCGACGTTCCATGACGCTCCAAACCTCCGATGATGCTAAGTCCTATAGGCAGCTCAAAGGACAGATACTGAAGTCCTTGCGTCACGATTTACGGTCCTTCAATACAAGGCGTATTGAGGAGACCATAGCACAGAACAAGGGCTCCAAAGTGTTCGCAAGAGACGCGTCTATTGGGCAAAGCCAGTTGACGAAGCTGAAGACGGAGGACGGAAACGTAACGTCGAATAGGTCAGAGGTGCTCAGGGAGATAGAGAGGTTCTATGGGCAGTTGTACACCTCAGTAGCTGAACCTGTTGTTGACTTGGTAAAAGATCCAAGAGCCAAGCTAACCCGACACTACACTGAAGATATCCCGGACATCAGCCTGTACGAGATTACGATGGCTCTCAAACAACTCAAAAATAACAAAGCACCAGGCGAAGACGGAATTACCGCAGAGCTTCTGAAAGCGGGCGGAACGCCGGTACTTAAAGTCCTTCAGAGGCTGTTTAATTCCGTCTTGCTCGAAGAGAAAACGCCGGAAGCATGGAACAGGGGAGTGGTGGTACTGTTTTTCAAGAAAGGTGATAACACTTTACTGAAGAATTATAGGCCCATCACACTGCTGAGCCATGTTTATAAGTTGTTTTCGAGAGTCATCACGAATCGTCTCGAACGCAGGCTTGATGACTTCCAGCCTCCCGAACAAGCCGGTTTCCGGAAAGGCTTTAGTACCATAGACCACATACATACGCTGCGGCAGATTATACAGAAGACCGAGGAGTATAATCGGCCACTATGCTTGGCGTTTGTGGACTATGAGAAAGCCTTCGATTCGATCGAGACTTGGGCGGTTCTTAGATCTCTCCAGCGATGCCGCATTGACTATCGGTACATTGAAGTGTTGAAGTGCTTGTATAATAACGCCACCATGTCAGTCCGAGTACAGGGGCATTGAACGAAGGCGATCCCCATAAAAAGAGGAGTAAGGCAGGGAGACGTCATTTCTCCGAAACTGTTTACGGCCACCTTAGAGGACGCCTTCAAGCTCTTGGAATGGCAAGGACTTGGCATCAACATCAATGGCGAATACATCACTCACCTTCGATTTGCCGACGACATTGTGGTCGTGGCGGAGTCGCTGGAAGATCTAGGACGAATGCTCGATGACCTCAACAGAGTATCTCAACAAGTGGGTCTTAAAATGAACATGGACAAAACCAAAATAATGTTTAACGTCCATGTCGTACCCACCGCACTCACCGTTGGGAGTTCTTCTCTTGAAGTTGTCGACGAATACATTTACCTGGGACAGGTAGTCCGGTTAGGTAGGTCCAACTTTGAGAGAGAGGTCAATCGACGAATCCAACTCGGCTGGGCAGCGTTCGGGAAACTGCGCAACATCTTCTCATCCAAAATACCTCAGTGCCTTAAGACTAAAGTTTTTAGTCAGTGTGTGTTACCAGTGATGATATATGGATCAGAGACGTGGTCTCTTACTATAGGTCTCATAAAAAAGCTCAGAGTTGCTCAGCGAGCTATGGAGAGAGCTATGCTCGGCGTTTCTCTACGCGATCGAATCAGGAATGAGGAGATTCGTAGAAGAACCAAGGTCACCGACATAGCCGTTAAGATTAGCAAGCTGAAGTGGCAATGGGCGGGCCACATAGCGCGTAGATCGGACGGGCGTTGGGGCAGAAAGATTCTAGAGTGGAGACCACGTATTGGCAAGCGCAGCGTGGGACGACCGCCTGCCAGATGGACCGACGATCTTGTGAAAATCGCAGGAAGTCGTTGGATGCAGGTGGCATCGGACCGGTTACGCTGGAAAGCGATTGGGGAGGCCTATGTTCAGCAGTGGACAAGTATAGGCTGAGATGATGATGATGATGTATTAATCCAGTTAATAAACTATGTGCCAAATTTCTTCTAAATCCGTTCAGCTGTTTTTGCGTGATTGAGTAACAAAGATACAAACTTTCACATTTATAATATTATTAGTAGGAAAGTATTTGCGACCACATCGGTAAGCGAAACATACCGAGTTTTATTCGGCCGCATATGAAAACGGTGGAACTTCATACATATGAAGTTCCACCCTTGTTACTTCAATACAAATACCCGGCGGGATACCGCAATAGATGCATACATACTCAGTATGCTACGATTCTGATATACCACTATCGAACACCGCTTATATTCAAACAGGATTTTAATAAATGCTTTTGTATGTACGTACCGCTGCGCTTGACGATATCGACGATGCGCTGCAGTGCGTCTAGTCGCGCGGGAGGGCGGCGAGGAGGGTCGGCGTGCGAGCTGAGTGTGAGCGGGCGGCTCTCCTCCCACTCCAGCACGTCGTGCAGCGAGTGCTTGCGACGCAGCGCGCCTGAGTACCGCACCGCACACGATATATTCACAAGCAGTGGTGTACATAGCATATAGCCAATTAAGCACCACGTACTTCATTATAATAATATACTGAATATAGGTAATGACACTGCGTCGAATAGTCGCGGGTTCGATTCCCGCACGGGATAAATCTTTGTGTGGCCCACAATTATTTGTTTCGGTCTTGGTATTTGTGTATGTGAATTTTCATGTTTGTAAACGCACCCACGACATAGGAATATATCCTAGTGAGAAGCTACGTTTTAAAAAAAAAAAGTTATTATGTACTACTAGTTTCTGCCCGCGACTTTAGGCAGGAACCTAAGATTTTCCGGGATAAAAAGTATCCTATGTGTTAATCCAAGTAATGCAATATTTCAACCAAATCGGTTCAGCTATTTTGGCGTATTTATAATATTACATTTTTAATATTAGTAGGATAATAGCTTCTGCCTGTGACTTCGTCCGCGTTGACTTTAGTCAAGTCACAGGCAGACTTTTTAACCCCGAAATTTTTCGGGGTTAAAAAGTCCTATGTGTTAATCTAGGTAATAAACTACCGGTGTGCGGAATTTCAACCAAATTCATTGAACCATGTTTGCGTGATTGACTAACAAACATCTAAACATACAAACATTCATATTTATAATATTAGTAGGATACTTAAGTAATTATGATGAACTAGTGGTCGCCCATAGGTCGATATTCGACCTACTCTTTCATCGCTTGCTGGTTATGTTTGACATTCAGTAAGACTACAGACAAATAATATTAAAGACAAACATCAATTTGACGTGCATTGTGTCAAATACATGGTAGTGTGTGTAATGTTTTTTTCATTGATTAAATGTATGTTTTATGCATAATTTTAAAAAAATATTAGCATTCTGCACTCCTTCTCTATATAAACTATAAGTGTGGGAAATTTTATACTTCTCCGTCCGCGCAATTTTCGTAAAAAGGTGTACAAAGTTATTACTTCATGCTACGTCGCGTCTGTGGCCGTCGTCCGACAAAACCCAGTTTGCACTTTGGTTAGCGGCGTAGTTAACATATGTGAACAGTCGAGCTCCTTAATAGTGGTCCGAATAAGTCACGGACACAGATGCGCAAGACTTGTCGAGAATTTTGTTGTGCGTGTATTTGTGTGTGTGCGTGCGTGTGTGTGTGCATGCGTGAGTGCGTGCGTGTGTGTGTGTGAAAGATCTACGCTGTTGGCCAGGATCTTTACAGCTTCACCGGACAAGAGGGCGAGCGTACAACCACTACGCTCGAGCCAGAACGGCAACGGGGCCATTAGCTCAAGGGCGTCTCAAGGAGGAACGGCCTCGGCTTGGGTCGCTATGAGGGAGGGGGTACTCTAGGTGTGGGATTCTTCGACCTCGCCGGCGAGGACGATGTCTAATCCTGTGTGCTCGAATTGTCGAGGAGTAAAGGCTACTCGGCAGGTTTTAGCGTAGAGCGCGTGTCTGTGTGCGAGGTTCTTAGTTCGACCGCTAGTACTAATCGGCTGAAGTGTATACCTACATGTGGTAACTTTACAAAAATTGACAAGCGATTTATTAGTGTTCCCACAACATGGAAAATAACATATTGAAGAAATAAAATTAAGTATCTGATAGAGAAACGAATTTTTTAAGAAGTAAGAATTATGAGAGAGGTGTACATGTACACACAATTTTTCGTAACGTATCGACCATACGAAAATCATATAAAAAATTATATTATGAATTCTAAAACGAAAAGATGTTTCCCCTCTATTTTTCAGGCAAGATATTTTATCCCGTATGTATATTGACTATACTTTTTAAACCACCATATTATGAAAATAAAGAATGATCATTTACAGTAACTTCCATAAAGTAAACTATTTAAATGAGTTACTGACATATACACGCCACAATATGATGTTATATAAAACAGGGCATAATCATTCATTATATTAATACGTGAAGCAAAAACTTTGTACCCCATTTTACGAAAATTGCGCGGACGGAGGAGTATGAAATTTCCCACACTTATAGTTTATATAGAGAAGGAATGCTAATATTTTTTTTTTAAATTATGCATAGTAAATACATTAAATCAATAAAAAACACATTACACGCACTACCATGTATTTAACAAAATACACTTCAAATTGAGAATAGTATAATATTGTTTGTTTTTAATATTATTTGTCTATAGTCTTACTGAATGTCAAACATAACCAGCAAACGATGAAAGTTTTTACAAAAAACATCGTTTACAGAGATGTTTCGTATCATTAATTAAATTAACGAAATATATATGTCAAATTCAATGGACAGCGTTTTCTTTTTTGTTTCAATAAAAAGAAATTTAAAAAAGGTATTCTTTATTTTAATCATTCTTTTTTTTAATTTAAATTTCATACAATTTGTTTGAAAAAAAAATAGGCAAATTAACAATGTAGCCTTGACGAAATCTGTGTTTATAGAAGAACTTAATAATGTGGTCTTTGACAATAGAACCTTAATAATGTTTAAGTTTATAATTGAAATTAATTATGGTCGAATTTCGACCAATGGGCGACCACTAGTATGTATAATTATACAAAATAGGAGAAAAATAACGGCAAAGTGCATACCTGATGGTAACGTACAACTACTGCTCATGCTGTCATTCATATTATGTTTATATGAAGTTCCATTTATAGGCGCACCGAGTTTTGTAGGCTCGGTCTCCGGTCTTTGAATCTGCGAAAAATAAATATAAATAATTATGTTTATAGATGATCAACCCGTTGAAAGAACACAAATTGTTATAATAACAATACGAGTGGAGTAATGTGTGACCCCATACACGAATTGAGACGTGTTTTTTTTTTAGATTCAATTATAACACTAAATCTTATACAGTTTAATATACACCATGGATTAGTCTCACAAGCGGGTGGCAAAATATCGCTTTTATTTTAAGGGATTTCTTCCTGCCTGTAGTAAAAATCTTAGGCAGAGTTATACCAATTAACGTCACCTACAAATATTCCGTAAAAACAGAGGATATTGAGTTCAATAACCCTTGACATTAACTTCAATCATAACCTTTTACTTTGGTTCAACTAGGCTTTAGAATAAAGATGAAAATGTATCTATATGATTACCTGATGCTTGTCTAAAACATGGTTCAGTTCTTCGATGAAAGGTGTCCGATGTGGGAATATGGGTAGTTCTTCTGGCAATTGTATGTCAGGCTTGTCGATGTCAACCAAACAAAGAGCAGCTTCCGACCCGAGGGCTATATTTCTTTGGCCGTTTGAACCTAAGTTCATAGCCCCACTGTCTGCATGGAGACCTATGGGAAGGTATAATAGTTCATTGCGAATCAAGACAAATATTATCAATTAGCGGCCCGTCTCGGCTTCGCACGGGTGGATATTGCGTTCGCTGCGTAGGAACGGGCTACCTATTTCATAGATGTGCACGCCCCTCTCCCGCACTTCGGTCCCCCTCCCTCGCCGCGTTGCCCGCTGCGCTGCGTGGGGCCACACCGGCTACAGCGCGGCGGCGTTTAATTTTCTATAAGTATTTTGTTTAAATTGACATTTTTAAATTCGTAATATCTTTTGAATGGAATGTCCGATTTTAATAATTAAAAAAGTAATCTACAGGTATTGAATTATTAATCTACAGTCTTGAATACGATATGATTTATTTGGATAAGGATTAATACAAAGGTATGGATAACATGGTCTGATTTTGGTTGGCTAAACTATCAACTCTTAAAATGAAAAAAAGTAGTTATAGTGATGTTACTACAATAGTTGGACATATGGTATCACGAAGTTTTTTTGTAGATATTAATATGTTCTTAAATATTGTAGAACAGTTTTTGTTCTATCACCAATAGTTTCCGCAGCGGATGCGATGAAAGACATTTTATGGCAAATTTTTTTACACCTGGGGTACATTATTGAAGTTTTAATAGGGATCCCTAATTTTTTCTAGTAATAAATATAGCCTATGTTACTTAGGGATAATTTAGCATTCTAATGGTGAAAGAATTTTTGAAATCGGTCCTGTAGTTTTTGACTTTATTCGTTACATACATACAAAAATACAAATCTTTCCTCTTTATAATATTAGTATAGATTACCCCGTTGAGGATTCGGCTGTAATCGCAAAAATCATTTGAAGGATATACATACAAGATTCCCTCTCTTTTTTAACAGTTATATTGTTTAACAAAGTCGATATTCCGGTTGCGGTTTGTAACACTGGCATTGTAAATATCTTGGGCATCTGATTTGTTTTAAGCGTTTGATCACTATTTAACTATTTTAACAGGAAAATCCTGTTCTAACTCTGTATTCTATGCCTTCACTGCAAGGGATCTCGTGCGACGATATGAATAGATGCATACACCATTAGTCGCATACCACGAGATTCGCAAGACAAAACGATGTTACCTATAAAAATACCTTAAAGTTTCACTGTTTTACAGTACCAAAGAACAATTCTATACCATGTACTTTCTAATTAGTGTTAAATTAAAGGTGCGGTCCGTTGACCTCTAATCTAAACGGTAATCGATTGTACTATACCCATAACGAATGGCACAGGCGCGTCGAGGAAATGGTACAATGGCGCCGGCAGTATCGGTACGTAGACATGCGCCCACGTAAAGGGTAACAGAAGAGATACTATGCACTCAGCGACCAACATAAGCTTGTTGAAATCTGTGAAAAACAAATGGGAAATAATCTGTAGCCTCTACTCTTAGAATTTGTTACATACATGCTAATTATTACTTCTGATTAATTGAATAACTTTTTGCACAATTTAATTTTTGATACTGACAGTACCTACATTATATGGGTTTAATATTTTTAATTTAATTTCAAGTTCCTAGTACTTTTTGTGACACAAATATTTTATAATATTGTGCAAATAAAAAACAACTCAATAACACACAAAAAGGTGAAGTCCGAATTGAAATGCCCAAAAAGGCACATACATTACATACATTACTTCATTAGTAAAACTATTTTAATTTTACGAAGCTGTAAGATAGATACGTGGATATACGCAGTGTCTAGTTCTGTCTTCTATCATGGCAAAGTAATATTAAAATAGTTTGTTGAAGAGGTTGCGGTAACCACTCAGTACCATGATATATCTACTATACTATGAACCAGTATCATACATACTACAGTACATATACACATTTACAACCAAACAAAATACTTACCACTAGATCTCAGTAAAACTTGGTGTTCAAGTAGAACACAAGTGAATAGTTGCACAACACATTCAACACCTAAAGTTGAAAACATGACCCGAAGTGGATAATCCAGCAGTGGTAACTCATCGGGCAGATTTGGCATTCTTATCACCTGAAATTGAATATACTTATGTCTATTCACAGCTTCATTTTTGTATTTTTTCGTGTAATAATGCCAAATGGTGGAAAATATTATGTGTATATACTACGAAGCACATACCCCTATTTTAATAATTTTTTGAGGCTGATTTTAGAAGGTATTGACTCATCATCATCATCATCTCAGCCTATACTTGTCCACTGCTGAACATAGGCCTCCCCAATCGCTTTCCAGCGTAACCGGTCCGATGCCACCTGCATCCAACGACTTCCTGCGATTTTCACAAGATCGTCGGTCCATCTGGCAGGCGGTCGTCCCACGCTGCGCTTGCCAATACGTGGTCTCCACTCTAGAATCTTTCTGCCCCAACGCCCGTCCGATCTACGCGCTATGTGGCCCGCCCATTGCCACTTCAGCTTGCTAATCTTAACGGCTATGTCGGTGACCTTGGTTCTTCTACGAATCTCCTCATTCCTGATTCGATCGCGTAGAGAAACGCCGAGCATAGCTCTCTCCATAGCTCGCTGAGCAACTCTGAGCTTTTTTATGAGACCTATTGTAAGAGACCACGTCTCTGATCCATATATCATCACTGGTAACACACATTGACTAAAAACTTTAGTCTTAAGGCACTGAGGTATTTTGGATGAGAAGATGTTGCGCAGTTTCCCGAACGCTGCCCAGCCGAGTTGGATTCGTCGATTGACCTCTCTCTCAAAGTTGGACCTACCTAACCGGACTACCTGTCCCAGGTAAATGTATTCGTCGACAACTTCAAGAGTAGAGTTCCCAACGGTGAGTGCGGTGGTGTTCGGGCATTGTGATTCACCAATTATGTGGGTGGACCGCAAAAACTGCGACTCGGAATATGAGGGTAGTTGGAAAACTACAACATTGAATTCGGGTGCAAGGGTGTTGATCGATTACCGGAAATATTTAAATTACTACATTATTCGTCGGTTTATTTGTGCAAAACAACTTGTGAGATTTCGGACAATAAGGTGGTATGCTAAAGACATCAATATAAAAGGATTGAAACAACCAGGCAGCCGTGCACGGCGGAGCTACCTTCGGGAGACGAGTCAAGGTGAGTGGTTCACCTTGTATTTGGGGATTGCGGTGCCTGGACTCCCAAATCTAACCGATAGAAAACTCAGGACCAGCAACTGAGCTATCGAAGGGGTTTTCACATGAACATAATTTTGGTCCCCGAGCCGGATTGGGTTTTCGTAAATTAGTTGGTTAGATAGGGGTTTCATTTATTTATAACGGTTACAAACGGGGTACCTACTTTTGGCATAGAAATAATTGTTTAAATTGTAATAGGCATTGTGTTTAGAGGTTCTATTGTTTTCCAAAGATGGCAAAATCTTTTGAAAGCAAATTTAAAATTAAATACGACTGGTTTGTAGATTCGTCAAAATTAGTAAATAGTAAAACTTGTAGTTCGGGTGTTTTATCAGCTCGGTTCAAAAAACTGCATGACTATTTCAATGTTTTAACGGAGTCATACGAGGGCATACTGACCAATACTTCTTCAGAAGATGAAGAAATAATCGGTAGATATGAGGTAAAATACAAAGAGGCCACGGAGTTATACAACCAGTTGGATGCGGTCTCGGCGGCCTATCCGAACCTTGACGGCACCCACATGCCCACGGAGGGCGCGTCAACGCCGCGGCTACCGCGGATTGTGCCTAGTACGTTTGACGGGGACGTTTTTTCATGGTGTAGCTTCATTAGTCTGTTTACATCATTGGTTTTAACACGGAAAGATATCACTAAAACGGAAAAATTTCATTATCTTATTTCGCACGTGGAAAAGGAGCCTAAAGCACTTATTAAACATCTGCCGATGGTGGACGGGTCGTTAGACACGGCATTGGATATCCTAAAAGGCCGGTATGAAAATAAAAGATTGTTGGCGGATTCACTGATTGCGCGGATTTTACATTTGCCGGTGTTGAATAAGTGTGCTGGGCTTCGAACTAAAATATTGAACCCGTTATTGGAATCTTCGCGGGCATTAGCTAATTTAGGTTTTCCAATTAACGAGTGGAGCTACATTTTATTGCATGTAAGTCTACAAAAATTACCAATTGACGTCAGAACACGGTTTGAGCAAAAACACGGTGGCAATAATATAAGTTTACCCACTTTTGATCAGCTCATAGAATTCCTACAACATGAATGTAGACTTATAGACACGGCCACTGCGGAACCGGTTTCTTATTACGCGGATCGCACTCACAACAGGCCCGAGCGCAGGGTGCATAATATTGTGACGGAACCACCAGCACAGGACTAGCGGGAACGGGCGAACAACTACGGCCGTATTAAAGACTGTGGCTATTGTCAGAGGTCGGGGCACGGTATAGACAGCTGTTATAAATTTGCTGACATGTCCAGGTCTAAACGTAAGGATTGGGTTAAAAGACAATTCTTATGCTTTCGGTGCTTCGGTACTCATTTGGCGGCATCGTGTACCCGCAAGGTACCATGCAGTCGGTGCGGAAATATCGGACATAACAAACTAATTTGTACAACGTCCATTGCGCGCTCTGACTCACCGGCGGACGGCGAGCCGTATACACGGCGCGCATTTGTTACGGCGCAATGCGATAGAGCGACGGGCGGTCGGCGGCGCTCACCTATTACTCAGTCGCGGCGGTCACGGCACGCGTCTCCTAGGTCGTCGGTTCGAGACTCGCGTTATCCACGGCGTGGTGATAGTTCCGCGGGATCTATGGATCGGGTACGCGAGTTAAAGGATGGTTACGGGCGTGATTCGGACCCACGGGAACAGCGGGACTGGGAGACCCGACACCGCCGGGAGCGGACTGATTGGGGTGGGCGGCAGTCGAGTCCTGTGGTGCCGCGTGTGCCACAGGAATAGCAATTACAGTCGTGTAATGTCGCCTCGGTACCTCGGCTAGCGGATAATGTCATCTTACCCACGGTCATTGTAGAAGTAAAATCCAATCGGGGGGATTTTATCAAATCCAGAGGCCTGCTAGACCTGGGTAGTCAAGTCACTATAATTAAGAGTGATTTGGTAGCAAGTTTGGGTTTAAGGCGACATTACAACCAAACACCGTTAACAGGCGTCGGCGGATTTAATAACAATGAATGTTGTCATGTTGTTAAATTTTATTTTAAACCGGTAAATTCGAGTTATTTGTTATCGGTTACGGCGGTGGTTTTGAAGAAACCAACTTCATATTTAGCGCGTAGGTTTAGTAAACAAATTGCTCATATAAAATTTTCGGATGACGGTTCATTTAATATGTCAAATGTTGACATAATTTTCGGATGTGACATATTAGGTCAAATTTTAAATGGTGAAAAGGTGAATTTCGGTACTGATGGACCGTATGCTTTAGGCACCATTTTTGATTTTGCGATTTTCGGTCCGGCGCAACCATTAAAAAATGATAACTCGGAATCAAATGTTAATGTTGGTGTTACATTAATTGAAGCGGTCGAGAGATTTTGGCGATCGGAAGAACCACCCAGGCTGAAAATCAAGGACCCGGCGGACTTAGAATGTGAACATTTGTTTTCTACAACTACCTCACGCGGCTCGGACGGAAAATATGTTGTCAGATTACCACTGTTGCCAGATCGACAGCGGTTGGGAGAATCTAAGGAGACGGCCCTGCGTCGATTTACGGCCTTAGAACGAAAAATGAAACGGCTACCAGAATTTAAAAAAAAATATGTGGAATTTATGTCGGAATATTTAAGACTCGGTCATATGACGGTTTCCAAATTTGATGTTTCGTCAGGACAGGAACATTATTTTCTTGCGCATCACGGTGTTTTTAAAAAATTAGGCGACGTCGGAAAAATTCGGGTAGTTTTCGACGGAAGTGTACCCACCAGCACCGGTGCGTCCATCAACGATTGCTTGTTCACGGGTGAACGACTTCAAAATGACATCACACAAATTATAATTAATTTTCGGTTGCCTCTGTTTGTGTTCACTACGGATGTGAAAATGATGTTCCGGCAAACCTGGATACATCCGGACGATCGGAAATACCAATTAATATATTGGCGCTCGTCACCCGATGAACCGTTGGTAGTTTATGAGCTGACCACAAACACATACGGGTTAAAGTCCAGTCCATTCGTCGCTATACGGTGTTTACATCAGTTGGCGAGTGACGAGGAGCACCGGTTCCCGCGGGCGGCCCGGCTGCTGCGTCACAACAGTTACGTGGACGATCTGAACGGCGGCGCGGACACGCTGCGCGACGCGCGGCATCTGAAGGACGAGCTCGTGGCGCTCATGCACACGGCGGGCTACGAGCTCAGGAAGTGGTCGTCGAACGCACCGGAACTGTTGGACGACTTGCCGGCGGATCATTTGGAGACGGCTCAGTCATTTAACATGGATACAGACGGATCGGAATTTATGAAGGTTTTAGGTATACAGTGGAACCCAAGGTCAGACAGTTTTTCGTATAAGTTGAATCTACCAACGGACACTACTGTCACTCGGCGCAGTATTTTATCATTGACGGCTCGCCTTTACGACCCTCTCGGATGGGTGTGTCCGGTTGTTTTCAAAATTAAATTATTACTACAACGATTGCTTAGCACTGGTGATAATTCACGGAAGGTAGACTGGGACGCTCCCGCGCCGCAGGATATAGTGCGAGCGTGGCGCGATATCGTTTCGGATTTGCCTAATCTACAAAAGATTACAATACCTAGATGTCTGAAACCGGATAAAAATAGCAGTTATTCGGTTCATGGGTTTTGTGACGGATCATCGGTAGGATTTTCTGCGGTCGTATATTTGCGGTCGGTGGATGAGGCCGGTAATGTCTTTATGCGGTTGCTTATGGCTAAGTCTCGGGTGGCACCATTAAACACAAAGCGGACCATCCCTAAGTTAGAGCTGAGTGGTGCGACCCTATTGACTACGCTTATCAACCACATAGTCCCCTCCCTGCAGAGTGACATTGCGATTGATGATGTCGTGTGTTGGTGTGATAGTACCATTGTATTGGCGTGGCTAAAAACATCACCACATAAATTACAAGTGTTTGAAGGAAATCGGGTATCTCAAATTATTTCATCTAAAGTAGATATTTTATGGAGACATGTCCCCGGCGAGATGAACTGCGCGGACGTGGCGTCGCGCGGCGCGACAGCCGACGAGCTGCTGCAGCACCCGCTGTGGTGGGGGCCGCGCTGGTTGCGGGACCCCCCGGCCCGGTGGCCCGGCGAGTGCTCGGACTTTCCGGCGGACATGTTACCGGGCATGAAAGCTAAAGTTGTTAACCTTAATACCGTCGATTCAGAATTCGATTTATTGGATCGGTACAGTTCGTACGATAAATTAATAAATGTAACGGCGTACACACTACGGTTCGCTAATAATTGTAAAAATACATGTAAACTCGGCGGTAATCTCTCAGTTGCGGAACGTAGAAACGCGACCATACATTTAATACGAATTGTACAAAATACATATTTTCACGAAGAAATTTCGGCCCTTCAGTCAAAGAAATCAATTAAGGGCTCACTTCGGCGGTTGAATTTATTCATTGATAACGATCAGTTGCTTCGTGTCGGCGGCAGAATAGGTGCGTCGGAGCTGCCGTACGCTGCGCGGCATCCTGTTTTACTACCGGGCAAAGGTCGCTTCACGGAACTATTGGTAACTCATTATCATAAAATATTTTGTCACGTCGGTGCAAATACACTTTCGGCCATTTTATCTCGGACCTATTGGATTGTTTCGGCTCGACGCGTGACGCGTCATATCACCTTTAAATGCGTACAGTGCTACCGGTCCCGGGCGCGACCTGTCCAACCCTTCATGGCGGATCTGCCCGCAGATCGTGTACAGGGTGTTCGTCCGTTTCTCGGAGTCGGTACGGACTTTGCCGGACCATTTTATATTAAATCTAGCTCGCTACGGAACGCGAAGATAGAAAAATGTTTTTTGTGCATTTTCGTATGTTTAAGTACTAAATGTGTTCATTTGGAAGTAGTCAGTCAACTATCGGTTGAAGCCTTTATAGCGGCGTTTACGCGATTTATTTCTCGTCGAGGACTACCCTCACTAGTGCGGTCGGATTGTGGCACAAATTATACGGGCACGGATAAATATTTAAAAGAATTGTATGTTTTCTTGCGGGACAACCAATCTGAAATTGAACGGAACTTGACGAAGAATCACATTAAATGGCTATTTAATGCGCCCTCGAGTCCAAACCACGGCGGTTTATTTGAGGCGGCGGTTAAATCTGCAAAAACACACGTCAAGCGTGTGCTCGGCGAAGCACGTTTAACGTTCGAAGGGCTCACCACGTTCTTCACCAAGGTGGAGGCCGTCATGAACTCTCGCCCGTTATATCCGCTTAGTACGGATCCGGCGGATCTGGATGTATTAACTCCGGGGCACCTTTTGATTGGACAACCACTGGTGGCTCTCCCTGAATACCCTTACACCGATGTCAGTGTGCACCGGCTGTCTCGGTTTCAACAAATTCAAAAGATGTCTCAACACTTTTGGTCTCGGTGGAAAAATGAATACCTACACACTCTTCAACAGCGGTTCAAATGGACCTCACAGACGGAACCTCCTAAACTCAATGACTTGGTTTTGATTAAAGAAGATAATTTAGCTCCTTTACATTGGAAACGCGGACGGTTAGTCAAACTTTTACCAGGTAAAGACGGGGTTGTACGGGTTGCAGAAGTGAAAACTCAAAACGGTGTCCTGATGAGGCCCATTTCTAAATTGTGTAGGTTACCCATAGATAATTAGGAACCAAGACGGGTCTTGGTTAGGCGGGGGGATGTTCGGGCATTGTGATTCACCAATTATGTGGGTGGACCGCAAAAACTGCGACTCGGAATATGAGGGTAGTTGGAAAACTACAACATTGAATTCGGGTGCAAGGGTGTTGATCGATTACCGGAAATATTTAAATTACTACATTATTCGTCGGTTTATTTGTGCAAAAC
The DNA here is from genome assembly GCA_905147815.2 of Phalera bucephala. Lineage (NCBI taxonomy): Eukaryota > Metazoa > Arthropoda > Insecta > Lepidoptera > Notodontidae > Phalera > Phalera bucephala. Next base: position 12,648,285 of record LR990615.1, read on the forward strand.
AACTTGTGAGATTTCGGACAATAAGGTGGTATGCTAAAGACATCAATATAAAAGGATTGAAACAACCAGGCAGCCGTGCACGGCGGAGCTACCTTCGGGAGACGAGTCAAGGTGAGTGGTTCACCTTGTATTTGGGGATTGCGGTGCCTGGACTCCCAAATCTAACCGATAGAAAACTCAGGACCAGCAACTGAGCTATCGAAGGGGTTTTCACATGAACAGGTGGGTACGACATGGACTTTAGACATTATTTTCGTTTTGTCCATGTTCATTTTAAGACCCACTTGTTGAGATACTCTGTTGAGGTCACCGAGCATTCGTCCTAAATCTTCCAGCGACTCCGCCACGACCACAATGTCGTCGGCAAATCGAAGGTGAGTGATGTATTCGCCATTGATGTTGATGCCAAGTCCTTGCCATTCCAAGAGCTTGAAGGCGTCCTCTAAGGTGGCCGTAAACAGTTTCGGAGAAATGACGTCTCCCTGCCTTACTCCTCTTTTTATGGGGATCGCCTTCGTGCACTGCCCCTGTACTCGGACTGACATGGTGGCGTTATTATACAAGCACTTCAACACTTCAATGTACCGATAGTCAATGCGGCATCGCTGGAGAGATCTAAGAACCGCCCAAGTCTCGATCGAATCGAAGGCTTTCTCATAGTCCACAAACGCCAAGCATAGTGGCCGATTATACTCCTCGGTCTTCTGTATAATCTGCCGCAGCGTATGTATGTGGTCTATGGTACTAAAGCCTTTCCGGAAACCGGCTTGTTCGGGAGGCTGGAAGTCATCAAGCCTGCGTTCGAGACGATTCGTGATGACTCTCGAAAACAACTTATAAACATGGCTCAGCAGTGTGATGGGCCTATAATTCTTCAGTAAAGTGTTATCACCTTTCTTGAAAAAGAGTACCACCACACCCCTGTTCCACGCTTCCGGCGTTTTTCCTTCGAGCAAGACGGAATTAAACAGCCTCTGAAGGACTTTAAGTACCGGCGATCCGCCCGCTTTCAGAAGCTCTGCGGTAATTCCGTCTTCACCCGGCGCTTTGTTGTTTTTAAGGTGTTTGAGAGCCATCCCAATCTCGCACAGGCTGATGTCCGGGATATCTTCAGTGTAGTGTCGGGTTAGCTTGGCTCTTGGGTCTTTTACCAAGTCAACATCAGGTTCAGCTACTGAGGTATACAACTGCCCATAGAACCTCTCTATCTCCCTGAGCACCTCTGACCTATTCGACGTTACGTTTCCGTCCTCCGTCTTCAGCTTCGTCAACTGGCTTTGCCCAATAGACGCGTCTCTTGCAAACACTTTGGAGCCCTTGTTCTGCTCTATGGTCTCCTCAATACGTCTTGTATTGAAGGACCGTAAATCGTGTCGCAAGGACTTCAATATCTGTCCATTGAGCTGCCTATAGGACTTAGCATCATCGGAGGTTTGGAGTGTCATGGTACGTCGCTCAGCCATAAGGTTTCGGGTGTAGTCAGATAGCTTTTGAGGCCTATTTTTACGGTGGGGCTTAAAATGCTTGGACCCGACCGTATGGACAGTCTCTACCAACCTATTGTTGATTTCGTCCACTGATGCGCTGCTGTCTAGCAATTCGAAGCGGTTTGACAATTCGAGTTGAAAGTTCTCGGGGTTTTGGATATGTGCATTAGAAGGTCAGAGCGTAGACTTCATCAGACGAGATCTTTCCATTTTGACATTAATATTTAATGTGCCTCTGACCATTCGGTGATCACTGCCGGTTTTTACCCTGTGAATCACGGAGACATCATTAAATATTTGTCGCTTGGTGCTCATGATGAAGTCTATCTCATTTTTTGTGGAACCATCAGGGCTCATCCAGGTCCATTTCCTATGAGGCGGCTTCCGGAAGAAAGAGTTCATCATAAAGAGTCCCTCCTTCTCCAGATATTCGGCCAGCCTCTGACCCCTGGGGTTGCGCTGCCCATATCCAAATTGCCCCACTCTCAATTCATCATCGCCCCGTTTGCCCAGCCGCGCATTGAAGTCACCCATAACCACTGTAAAGTGTGCTTTGGAAGTATGTATGGCTCTACTAATGTCCTCATACATTACTTCGACGTCCTCATCTGAGTATGCCGAGGTCGGTGCGTAGACCTGTATGACCTTCAGCGAATATCTTTTGGATATTCTGAGTATCAGGTACGCTACCCTGCTCGACACACTAGTGATGGACACAACGTTGTCTATGAGTGACTTGTGGACGATAAATCCGACACCACCTTGGGACTGCTGTTCGCCCTCCCGGTAGTAAAACAAGTTGCCGGATTTTAAGGTTATCGTGTCCTCGCCCTTTCTTCGGACCTCCGATAAACCAACAATATTCCACCGCAACTTGTTTATCTCTTCCTCCAGCTCAACAAGCTTCTCATCTGTCCTTAACGTGCGTGCGTTGTATGTCACCAGGGCCAATTTTCGGTGTTGGTGGTAGCCGAATCTCTGCCGGAGATTCTTAGCACCCCTTGTCCTGTCGTTACCATGGCTGCTACCGTGGCCAGGACGAACAGGACCGCCGGGGACTAGGGGCCTGGTTTTCTTACATTCTTCCATGATTGGGGGTGTTTGCCATACTCGCCACGCTTGGCAGGCGGGTTGGCGAGCGCAGTTATTGGTCGTCGAAGTGCTAAGGGAACGCTGCTGCCCATTTCCTAGTTTTCCCTTAGTCGCCTTGTACGACACCCGATGGGATGAGATGGGTTGGTCCTATTCTAAGCCGGGAACTTGACTATTGATCATATATCACTACGAAAACTATTTGTTTTCGATAAAATTAGATCGGTGCATCATTTCGATTTGGAATATAAAGCTACATAATATTTTGCATAAATTCAAAAACTTGATTCATAGTATTAAACTAAGAACAGCCATTCTAGTTCTCTGAAAGGTGGACAGCAAGCAAATAATATATAATGTGTATTCTTTTCAACTCCCCATTCTAATCCTGAGTTCTTAGATTTACGCGAATGTTACAAATGAAATAAAACTATTTTTCGGATTCTATCGCGGTTTATTTTCGACAAAAAGACCGGTAAAAACTCGGGTTAAAGAATACATAGTTGACCTAAAACAGCGTCGCTCAAAGAATTCTCCAGTCTGTGAACATGTCCTTGACCGCACCCGCCAAAACATAAGATTTGATAAGCCGCAAATTCTCGTGGAAGAACACCGATTCCTACCAACATGGTTCGCGAGGCTATTGAAATTAAAAAACATCCTAATTTCAATAGAGAATATGGCTGGGTGCTTTCATCGACTTGAGATCCGGTAATTAATATAATCAAATCCAAAACCAAGCATAACACTGCAAGGCCACAATACACCGTGAGCTCATTCTGCGTAGATCGGACTAACAAAAATAATTAAGAAGTTTGAGGGTAGCCCGGAACAACTATGCCTTTTGGACGTCTAACACCTCAGTCCTTCCGGTGACCATGGGTGCTGCAAAGCACTCGAAACGTCGGGAACTTAAAAATCAAAAAATATACCGCGATAAAATCCGAAAAACAGTTTTATTTCATCCCCATTGAGATTTTTTTTTGGGGTGATAATGATATGATGCTTCATAAATTTATTTTAAAAAATAGTATTTGGTAATTATTATTACATATGAGACTTTCTCGTTGGTCTAGTAGCAAAGCGCATCGCTTTGTGATCACGAGGTCCTGTGTTGAACCTAGGTCGGACAAATGTAGTTTTTCTAACGAAAAATTCCCAGTATGAGTCCAGAGTCTGGAATTGTGCCCGGTATATGGCAATACGCTCGCCACCTATTACATGGGACCTAACATCGTCGGCGAAAAGTGGGTGTACTCAGTACACCTCTGCCACCCCCGCTTGAGGAATATAGGCGTGACGGTGTATTATAATATATAGGATATTATTATAGTAAAGGAATAGCTACTGTTACTAAGTGTCAAATAGTGTTATTTGTTGTTATGCAAATCTATTGATTTGCATAACAACACATATATTTAACAACTTGTATATTTACAAGGGCAAGAATAATTAATGTTTTAAGATAACATCATCAGTATGTGCGGAAATTTAAATAATTAACATCTATCCTCATACAAGTATGAATTTCTTGAATATCAAATTATCAATAAATCGTAGGCATTATTATACAGTATTGAACAGGTATCTGTATGTATGCTGATTAATGTATATCCTGTTGTATGTATTGAAAGGATATTTGAATAGTCATCATGAAATATTAATCAAACAGAATATAATGGTAATAGGTTTACTCCTATTTCGTGGGTTGTATCTACAAGATCAAACATTTTAATTTATGCCTTCATCACAACATATCCTCGACAGCTTTTTCTATATGTCTATACTTATTATATAATTTGAAGTCATGCGCCATGACTTTTCTATGCATGTTCGCACTAATTTCAGAAACTACTACATAGACATTTATTTGGATTTCCCAATGGTTGGCATGGCAATTCACAGTTTAAGGTTCAGGTATATTATTTATAAATACTATGTGCAAATTGGCAAAACAACGATAATATGTGTATATGTCGCTTAACATTCTCAGTTTTTAAAATCACTTGCAAACATTTGTTTTGCATCAATTCCATTATTTTTGTTGCTCTGAATATATTTTAATACATTGCTAATAAAATATGGCTTTCATAATATTCACAAGCATTTGTAAATTAAAGAGTATCTAAAAAACTAATCATTTTAAGCGCCTTACATTGCTGTCTCTTTTGGCGCGATCTTTTGGCCCGCGGCCAAAATCGGAACTTAGGCTGTCATCAAGGGAAATGTCACTTCATGACAATCGCAGGGTTGGCTTTTGCTATGATATTTCCCCTAATTCTTTTTTTCATTAGTAACTGTGCTGGTCCACCTGTCAATGTCATCCACGGGCCAAGAGATCCTTATAGCAATCCAATGCCTTAATAGCACTTTTGTTCTATATGTATAACAGTTCTATTATAGTATTTTTCATGAAAATGGGTACTGTGACAGTTAGAAAGAAAGAAAAGAAATAAAACTTATTTGTTTTGATTAACCACATAGTCCAAAAACAAAGCAACAACAATAAATAGTATTAAATTCTAAATTAAATAAATATAGACACATGTCGTCATCAAAATGGGCTCCCCATTCAGCTAAAGCTGTAACAGCTGATTTTCAATGAGGGCCCCAAGTGACGTGCGAGCATTGAGTCCAACCAAAACAGGTAATTTGCAGAGTTAAAATGATAACTGTATAATACTGTTGAAATAAAACTATTTTACGGATCCGATCGCGGCCCAGTTGTAAGTTGTAAGTGTCAAAGAAAATTATAGTTTATTAAATGGCAATAAGAGGCATGACCTGTTTCTATACTTATGTTTTTATGCTTTAATACAATTGAATTAAATATTAATTTCATTTGGCACTTAGAACTGTCACTACCCATCTTATGTAAAAATAGTATATATGGATTTTATAATAATGTATTAAATTACAATTACTTACAACAGGTATAGGATCCAAGTGGGGTTCAGGTGGAGGTACATATAGACGTAACGCTTGACCAGGAAGGGGAACCGGAACTTCATATAGCAAGTTATAGACATAGGATTCAGGGCTAAGTCCTGGTCCAGGTTGTCTCGGTAAAGATCTGAAAGAAAATTAATTTTTGTACTAATTTTTTAAAGACAATGGACACCAATAAAATCATTTGCCAAACATCAATCTTATTCGAACAAAATTGAGGATTGTAATGCCTTCTGGCTCAAGCGTAGTGGTTGCACACTCGCCCTCTTGTCCTGTGAAGCTGTAAAGGCCCCGCGGCCAAGAGCGTAGATCATTCACACACACTGAGAAGTTTTCTTTTACCCAAATGTTAATATTAATTTATTCACAGAAATAATTATATAGGTTAATACATCTAAATAGTATTAAATTTCACTATCTATGCAGAATTTAAAAATTAAATGTTTTGTTACATTCCCTATCAATAACAATTGTGTTTAGAAACATTGTCTTTGATATCATTTAATGGTTTCTTTTCATATTTGATTTAAGAATTACTATTAAACAATATTTTACTTTCAGTCAACTATGGTTTGAAAAAATAGCATTTTATTTAATTACAAATTCACCTGAATAAATTTTCCAGAAACAGCTGTGCAACCCTTACATATGGATACTGACATATAAGAGCTATGCTTTTTGCAACATAAAGTTTATCTTTGGCTATGTCGTAGTAAGTAAGTGCAGCACCAGAGTGTGGTGCAAGTTTAAATGACCTTGGAAGTGATCTGGAACTTTCCTTCCCAGATGCTTTTCTGTGGCCTGGGGGAGTCTGTCCACTTGACAACTCTGTGATATACATGGCCTGGAATATAAAATTTTGTTAATACCCAGCTGCTAATTTTATAGAGGATCTATGAGTGTGGCGTAAGATCTATGAGTGAGAGAAGAGAGTTGGAACTGTGAATTCTCTGCCTATCCAAATAGGAATCTTAGTTAATATATTCAACTGCTTTGTAGTTAGCAGCCTGATATTATTATTTTTCCTGTTCTATATCATATTAATTAGGGTCTCTGTTATGTCCAACCAGGTTTGTAGTTAAGGTCATAAACACCCATGGTTAAATTGAATAATAAACTTATTTTACAGAAGGTATTGTGTTTTGGAGGCTGTGGAACTGCAAATGTAAAAGAGTTCTGCGATTCTGCCTCTGCCTGATGAACTATCTCTGAGTATAAGTTTGGATTGAAGTAGGATATTGATTGTTTTTTTACTTACCTGTAATGTATGCATGGCACTGCAGATATTTCTATTTCTAACTTCTTCATAAAAGATGAGGCTAAATCCATAATATCTAGATGCATTTTCCCTTGTCACAACAAAACTATGGAATTTGGGTTCTAATGAATGTTTTTGTGTTCTGAACTGAAGTCCTGCTGGTAAACATAGCTAAAAAATATTGAAATCTTAATTAATATAACATGATAATTTTTGCTTCCCTAATAGAATCAAATATAAATATATAAAGTGATAAGTAATATAATATTATTTGTTTCTATTTTGCAATCTTCTTTGCATGCTTGTTATATTTTATCACTAAAAAAATTCCTTGACATACAAATTTTATGTAAAATTCTTGTATTCCAATAAATGAACCCTGAACTTACCATGCACACTGCGTGTTCATCAAATGGATTACTTGAAACATTTTCTGGATAGTGGGCTAAAATTTTTCCTTTGTATGATCTGTCTAAAGGAGATACGTGCAAATTGTCGCCTAAAACACGGACAAAATAAAGTTTAAAACAATGGACTGCATAAAAGAACGAGCAAAATCTACAAACGTAACTTACCGCAAAGTCTATCTGGTTCTAGACCGGAGTCAAAATCTAGTCCACATATAGCGAAATAATCTGCAAAACGGCATCCAACAGATAAATCAGAGACAGACATATTTCTATCGACCCGTTATTTACTATTTGAGACACTTTCTCTTCCAGTCTCTCTTTCAACGTTTATTTTAACCATTGTATACTAGCACAATATATTCGCTATGCATGAATTTGTATTACTAGCTCACACATTTTCACAAAGCATTCGATTTCCAGTGATAATGAAATAAATGGAAACTGTAAACGAAAAATATTTCACGCCATCACATCACAAACAGCTGCCAAGACAAGATATTTCCCCCTACACCCCTCCACCGCACCACAGCACAGACCCTCCGTACGTCGCCTCTCTCACTACTTCTAAGCATATCGATTTAAAATCGATTAAATTCGTTTTGGATGGAAATCCATGGAAACGCACTCATCACGTAAATCGGATGTTTTCTAAAAAGTTAGGAAAGGAAGGTCTACTTTTTAGAGCGATCTAAAGAGCTGAATCGCTTTAGTTAATCGTTTCTGAAAATTGTTGAATCGCATGGATTAACGTTTCAATTTAAAAAAATGGTCATTCAAGTTGTATAAACCAAAAATTAAATTTTCACAAAACACGGTTCTTGTTAAAAATACTCGGGACTAAACATAAATTTCTTGCAAATTCGTTGTCTTTCCAATTCTCTCTAAATTCAACGCATCCGACAAAAGGATTTTAAACACATTCATTAAAATCCACTTTAAATCGATTAATCGGAAAAATCAAGGATCAATTATAATGCAATTGGTACGAATATAAAAAAAAAAAAAAAAAATATTTGATTCAATTGATTCGAAACGATATGCCTATTGTGGTGTGGACATGAATATAATACAATGGATTGAGTACTGTCAAAATTTTGGTAAAGAGAATTAAACTCTTACACACACAGACACACACAACATTGCATTTTCTATGATTTAAACAACTCGAGAAACCATGATGAGTGAGACCAATAAGCCCGATGTCACGCTCGCACCTATTACTATGCATTACGGTAACCATAAGGTAAAACTAATACGGACTATACCTATTTATGATATGGTGTAAATACGCTGTAAACTATTTATTACCGAGTTCAAAACGAACAAGGTTCTCAATTCGTCTTTATGTACAGAATGAATTAAGATGGGGCAGTAAGGGCAGCTATCTCAACCATTGTAGATACAGAAAAACGGCCCTAGGAGACTATCCTAAATTTTTGCGATATTTGGAGTGGAATTTACAGATTTTGAAAAAAATGTACAGTCAGCAAGAAAATAGACAATTTAATCAAAAACGTTGACCACTACTCATTTAAGATGGCATATGCGTAGAAAGAAAGAATTACGGCAATAAACAGTGCCCGAGAATTATACGTTCATTATATGTCAACAAGTCCATAATCGTACCAATGTTTGGTCACCCTACTTAGAAAGAGACGTAGGGCTCTCAGTGAGTATCCTCGTCATTCCGTTTTTTTTTCACAGAGTGCTCAATCCATTGTTATATATCCATAGCTGTGGATCGTGCGATTGAGTCTGGCTTTGTCATTTTACTGTCAAAATATTAATGAATCGATTAGCATGAATCACAGCGCAAAGTATTTGAATAAATTTGGATATAGCTTTATTTCAGTAAATTATGTGACTTATATAACAGAGATGGGCAAAATATAATCAGATTAATGATTAACCACCCCCGCTTGGGGACTATAGGCGTGATGGTGTATTAATGATTAACGATTACAATAAAATTGTGTAATCCTTTACTTTTACTATTACACTTTTAATCTTGAATCACGATTGAATATTATAAAATGCAATAGTAATCTGTATTCTGATTACATTTTGCCCATCTCTGATCCCCAATAATTTCGACAGTTTTATGAATTTACATAAAATATTATTTTATTTGGCAACACATTTCTGAGCACTCCCACTCACTCATTCATTCCCCAGTCCCCATTTTTGATCGATTGTCAAACGATGCTTTATTCAGCTCGCTCGCTCGCTCACTCAGTGTGTGAGTGAGTAGCAAAGAGTAAACGTTTGTCAAAAGCGGTGTTGGGCGTGTTTGTAGTTTTTAAATTATATAAAACTGTTTATTATTTGTAGTAATTTGACCACTTTTTATTCGTATTTATTTAGTAAATTAAAGGTTTAGACGGAAGCTCGTGTGCAAAAGGATTGTTTCGATTTACTCCTGTATTTAAAGGGATCCAAGGTAAGCATCACTCTTAAAGGGGATATTTTAAATCAAAATAATTACTACCTACTTACGCTCTTTGCCTACTGTGTGTAAAGATGGTCTAAAGTCTAACCTATCCGAATTTTTCAAAGAAAGCTGTAGTCAAGCTTGCCTTATTATGTGGTACAATTTGAATGACTTTGTAATTTTTGAGTTTGAGGAAAATCATTACATAAATTACGATTCAGTTTATGATCGAGAGCAAGTTTCCGGTCGCTAAATCCACCTAAGTAATCCAAGTTTAAAAAAATTAACTAGGAGTTGTCTTACATATATACCCAAGTGTAAAATGACTATACATGAAATAAAAAAATTATGTATATCTTTGATTGCCTAGAAAAATACATTTATTCTCAAACAGGCTATAATGTTAGAACTAATCTTATTAAAAATTATAATAAAGAATATAATATTGCAAGCATGAACACTGTCATATTGGACAGATTCAAATTCTACATCAATAGTGTCATTCCTCTTCATTTCTCAGTATCTTAATCATTCCTCAGTATCAGAATAATTCTTGCATGGTTTACATAATGAAAATTAATATTTTTTAATTAGCTGTAATAAAGGTTATTATTGCTAATGAACATAAGAAAAACAAATTTAAGCCCTACTATTTAAAAAGAATATTAATGTTTTGAAACATTCAATATTATCTATTTCCTGTTCTTACTCATACTGCACAAATAATATTGCTGTTATATTCTTATCTAGTTCATTCATATGAGATATTATGTTTCAATATCTGTTTAAATGTAATATTATCTATACTTATTGTTTTGTTTCAGGATGTTGAGAGGAAGAGTGAAGCATTTATTGCACTGCACCTTGTTTATTTCATTTATATTTTTTTTCCTTGTATTTGCTGGAGCTATAAACTTAGATGGAAAAGAAAAAGAAATTATAGATCCCTGGGAGAGATATGGAATTTATGGTGCAATCATTTTGTATACTTTAAGACTATTTACTTTACTAACAATACCTCAGGTCCTATGCAATTTTGCAGGATTGTTGCTATTTAATGCTTTTCCAGGAAAGGTTAAACTTAAAGGTTCTCCTTTACTTGCCCCCTTCATATGTATTCGAATCGTCACTAGAGGGGATTTTCCAAAACTAGTGAGAGATAATGTAACAAGAAATATGAATTTATGCATTGATGTTGGAATGGAAAATTTCATGATTGAGGTTGTCACTGATAAAGCGATCAATTTACCAAAGCATAGGAGGGTCAGAGAGGTGGTTGTACCATCAGAATATAGGACTAAGTCCGGTGCTTTATTTAAATCAAGAGCATTACAGTACTGCTTAGAGGACAATGTCAATATTCTTGCAGAGAATGATTGGATTGTTCATTTGGATGAAGAGACATTACTGAGTGATAATTGTGTGAGAGGAATATTAAATTTTGTGTTAGATGGCCAACATCAGTTTGGTCAAGGACTGATTACATATGCCAATGAGCATATTGTTAATTGGCTGACAACATTGGCGGATAGTTTCCGTGTTGCTGATGATATGGGGAAACTCAGACTGCAGTTCTATCTGTTTCACAAACCACTATTTAGTTGGAAAGGATCTTATGTCGTAACTCAAGTAAGTATTCATTATGTGAGATTTTAAATCCAAATTAATGATGAAATGATTGTGGTGTGCTCAAAGAACTAATATAAATGGGTATCTATTTCTCTTTTCTTGCAGGTAAGTGCAGAAAAGAAAGTATCTTTTGATAATGGTTTGGATGGATCTGTAGCTGAAGACTGTTATTTTGCAATGAAGGCATATATGGAAGGCTATTCATTTAATTTTGTTGAAGGTGAGATGTGGGAGAAGTCTCCTTTTACATTATGGGACTTCATGCAACAAAGAAAAAGGTGGATTCAAGGTATTCTGCTGGTGGTACATTCAGAACAAATCTCACTCATTAACAAGATCTTTTTGGCCATATCTTGTTATTCATGGGTGACATTACCCCTGTCCACAAGTAATGTGTTTCTGGCTGCTGTATGTCCTATACCTTGTCCACATTTATTAGACCTAGTTTGTGGGTTTATAGGTGCTGTCAATATCTATATGTACATTTTTGGTGTAATCAAATCATTCCCTATTCATAGATTTGGTCCGCTGAAATTTGTTTTGCTTATTGGTGGTGCATTAGCTACAATTCCATTTAATATTATAATTGAAAATGTTGCTGTGATTTGGGGAGTGTTAGGTAAAAAGCACAAATTTTATATAGTGAACAAAGAAATTAAGATTCCAGTGACTGTATGATTAATTGTTGGTGTAATAATAAAAGTATGAATAGTTATTACTAAGTGCACAAAATAATTAATGTACTCTACCTGCACTTACGTTGAAGTGTACCTAAATGGTATTACAATGAGTCATTTGTTATGAGTACCTATGGAGATAAGATTGCTTCATTCTAAAGCAGTAAATAAATCTTTGAGACCAAAAAATACAAAATTTTAGATAGTTATTAGCTTTTCTCACTTTTAAATTTTTAAGAATGATATACTTACTTATTATTAAGCACAATGTTGTGTGGTGGAATGTGTATAAAAATTGCCTATGGTTAGTTTGTGAAATTTTGTTAGGTACATGTTAAAATGTTTTTTTAAGCTTTGTTATTTCCCATTGTACAATTTTTCAAGTTATATTATGTAGGCTTACACGCGTTAAAGTATTATTGTGACTAGCTGGTACCTATTACAGAAGTAGTGTAGTCTCGTATGGGTTTCATCAGTTTTATTGTTTTGCTACCTTCTAATTATAATCATCTTGCACAAACTACACTAAATATTTTATTAATTTTATAATTATCTCTTATTACATTTCTATAGTATATATTTTATTTTTAGTCATATACCTACCAAGCGCAGTGATAGCCTAGTGGTTAGAGGGTTGGACTGCAAAGTCAGAGGTCTCGGGTACAAACCCAGGCACGCACCTTGAGTCTTTCCGAAAGCATGTGCATATTAAAAAATAAACTATCACTTGCTTTAACGGTCAAGGAAAACATCGTGAGTTTCTCGAAGGTGTGTCAAGTTCGCCAACACGCACTGGGCCAGCGTGGTGGACTATGGCCTAAACCCTCTCAGGTTGAGAGGAGGCCCGTTCCCAACGATGGGACAGTTTCTTAACAGGGCTAATCAATTGAAAATACTATTCCTCTGTAGGGTGCTTTGGAACTAAACTGTTGTTGAAAAATCTATGTTATTAGTAATTAAATTACCTGTGCTAGCTATACTCGGAATGATAAACTTGTGTAAATATGTATACAGCTTAGGAATAAAAAGTATAATATAATTTTCACAGATTGCAAATCCACATTTTATACTGAACTTCAATAATGGATTGTATAATGGTAGTACAGCAGCACTATTTGTGGCATGTCAGATGTTCAATCGCTTTTTAAGTATATTACTTACTACATATTAGTGTACAGTATATAGATTTGCAAAGTTCATTAAATTATAAATCTGATCAGCCTTAGTGTAGTTTGTGCTGGTAGGAACTTAAAAAATAAATATACAATTTGAACATAATCATTGGAATTTGAAGCAATATTTTGAAGAAACCCTTATTGTATAAGATGTATACTTTAAAAAATCTCATAGTTATACAGTAATAATGTATGGTGAATAAAACAACTGTATTACGCTTTTCGAATCACTTGTACTTATTTAAAGGCAAAATAAAAAGTGCTGGGTAAATTTAAATTAAAAACAGTGTAATTAGTAAATAATAACTATAGATATTGGTGTTATATCTATCATGGAATAATACTTTATTATATCTATGACAATCCTAAAATACATCTTGTATGTACGTCATGTTAGGATGCAACATGGTAATGTTTGCATTTAAAAAATATGCACATGAGGCTGCAATATCTTTATTTTAAAGTTGGATTACATTACCCCTCGTTTGCACGGGTTCTTTTTCAACGCGCGTTTGTAAAGCGTTGGAATAAAACAAACGAGTAACAGTACATTTTTTTAAAAAGCGCTTACAGTGCTTTAGCGCTATGCGTTGAAAAAGAGCCCGTGCGAACGTAGGCTTATTGTAAACTCGACTTTTGCAATGATACTCATTATGTAATGATAAAAAATTCAGAATTATGCTTTCGAAATGGTCAATTGATTTCAGATTTCGTGGAATTTCTCATAGGGTTTTAGAATTTTAGCTTTCAGACATCTTCCAAGGTTATTTGATGTATACCATTCATTACGCTAAATAAGTTCCACTACACAAAAGTCATAGAATAATGAAGAATCTGTTGTGGTGTTTTAAGTAATCTTATTTTAACGAATACATATAAGTAGATGCAGTATTCTGTCTGACCAACAGTCTTTGATAAGTTATGATAAAGTTATTCTAGAATTTATGATACCACAACTGACTAGTCATGTAAATATTTTTTATTAAAAGCTAATTTTAACGTGTAGTGGTGTAGACGATTAAGTACCAGTGTTAATTGGGGTCTGTGTCTACTTAGTTTCGTTTAAAACAAAGGTCAGGGTTCAATTGCATTCACCTTAGTTACTCAATTACAGTGTTTAATTACACTATTTGGCGTTTCCATAGTGACCACTTGAATAGCTTGTATAATTTATGCATAAGTGTCCCTTAAGGGAACGTACCCATACTACGTGACCCGTTTAGGGAGAGAGGGAGGTCTACAAAATACCACGCTTGGTCACAGAGGAAGGGGGGGGGGGGGGGGAGATTTTCGTCACGTAGTCATCATCTAGGGAAATCTCAGCTATATTCTTATATGACGCGCCGCATTTAGCGCTTTTAAAACTCACAGGTGGCAATACTGACGCTCATATGTCGGGACGTCAGCTGATTGCAAACTTAACAGTTTGCAGTGCAATAACATAAGTTTAATCTTCTTGATAATATTTCCACTATAAGTATGCACGTACTCTTGGCGTCATGTAGCAAGCGCTGTATTAATAAAGACAAATTACAACACAACATTACAATTTTTTTAACTGTCTGTTTGCAAAAAATGATTAAAAACCGTAATTATGAATTACTACTTGAAAACTAGAGGTGGAGGGGGGTTCTTGGTCATATACTAGGGGTGGGCACCAATGGGGGAGAGGGGTAAAAAATTGTAAAAAAATGGGTCACGTAGTATGGGTACGTTCCCTAAGATGCGAGGCAGTTTTAAAACTAAGTAATAACAGAAGAAATCAGTTTAGATCACCAACAAGTCTTGTTGTTAGGATTAAAAGATAAATGCGATGATAATTATTTAAAATCCACCACACTCAGTCCTTGGTGTGTGTATAAAGAGAAATTCAAATTGTTCCATGACATTGCTTAATATAAGCAATCATTTAATTTGTCCATCGTGAGCTCCTTAAGTTTCCTTTCAGAGAACTGTATGTATGATATGGTTTGGTAATACTGTGATTCAAATTTAATATATCTACTTAAGTATATTATGACTTGAAATTATTCATGATATTTTGATTAAAATTTTTGTCGCAAGTGATTTTTCTGTTAAGTTCTTAAAGACTTAATTATTTTTGTATTATTATTTATTGTGGAATTGTCGTGTGTAATTGATTGTTCCTGTTATGAAGCGTTGTATTGTGAATTAGTAATTTTTCGCCACCTGTAAGTATGTAGGACAATTTATGTATTTACACTCAACGGTGTTAAATATAAAATCGAGCATTGATTAAGTAGTGATTTTATTTAATAATTTATTATGAGCTGTAGAGACCCGATAAGAGCAGTAAGGTATTATTATGAAGCTTTTGTTGTGTCGCATTTATGCTGTTAGACGTTAATTAAACGTCAAGAATTTAAAAAAATACAAATTATGTTTAAAGTTTTCCGTTAGTACGGTTGATAATTTTATCGGTAAAAATCTGTTACGCTGCTTTTCTTCAGGTGTAATTGGTATCTCCCGGCCACCTCTTCACTGCCCATACCTCGCGGTGTTCACAGCGGTGTCGCGCCATTGACACCGCTATCTTCCTCGGTATCGCTTCGTCGACTGGTCACTGTAATTTCTTAGAGATGTTTTGTTTTGCTTATCTAGTTCCCTCAAATAAAAAAAAATACCTATAATAGAAATTGCTTAAAATATTACCTAATCATGACTATGAGCTTCTTCCATAAATTAGTATTTTCTTAATTACTTTGTATTTAAACACCCGTCTCTAATACTAAGACGGAATACTGGTATTGACATGCCCTCGCTGTCCCGCCCTTCAGGCGCAGCACCCCCAGCCTTCGACGACGACGAAAAGGCCGAGCTTCTCGCCGACTCCCTCGAGAGCCAGTGCGCCCCCAGCTCTCAGTCCGTCGACCAGTCCCACGTCGACGCGGTCGACAGGGAAGTCGAGCGCAGGGCATCCCTCCCCCCCGTCGATTCCTTGCCTCCTATCACGCAAACGGAGGTCGAAGATCTGATTATGGGTCTTAAATCTAAAAAAGCCCCCGGCCCTGACGGCATTTCGAATCGCGTTCTGAAATGCCTGCCCGCCCAACTCATCTGCCTCTAGGTGGCCATTTTGAACGCCGCCATGACGAACTGCACCTTCCCCGCTAAGTGGAAGGAGGCGGACGTCATTGGCATTCCCAAGCCCGGCAAACCTCGCAATCTCCCCGCGAGCTACCGCCCTATCAGTCTCCTCAACTCCCTGGCCAAGATATACGAGCGCCTCCTTCTGGCGAGGCTCAAAGACTTCGTAACGTCCAGGGGTATCCTTATCGACGAGCAGTTTGGCTTTTGAGCCAAACACTCTTGCGTCCACCAAGTGCACCGCATCACGGAGCACATCCTCTCCGGTCTCAATAGACCCAAACCCATCTACACGGGCGCCCTCTTCCTAGATGTCGCGAAGGCATTCGACAAAGTCTGGCACAACGGCTTGATCTACAAGCTCTACCAATTGGGTGTGCCGGACAGACTCGTGCTCATCTTACGAGACTTCTTGTCGAATCGCGCCTTCCGTTATCGCGTCGAAATGACGCGCTCCACTTCCCACTCCATCAGTGCTGGAGTCCCACAGGGCTCAGTTCTCTCTCCGCTCCTGTTTAGCCTTTACACTAACGACATTCCTCGTTCGAGTAAGGCGCATCTAGCCCTATTCGCGGATGATACCGCTCTCTACGTCTCGCATAGGAATAAGGGTTTCATTACCAGACACCTTCAGGCATCCGCCAATTCCCTAGGGAATTGGTTCAGAAAGTGGCGTATTGAGGTGAACCCGGACAAGAGCGCTGCGGTGTTCTTCTCCAGAGGTGCCACCCCGCGCCACTCCCTGCGCCGCCCTAGAAGTAATCTCGGCCAAGTGACCATGTTCGACCGACCCATTCCCTGGGTCAAAGAGGTCAAATATCTAGGGGTCACCCTAAACAGTACCATGTCCTTCGGCCCGCACATCAAGCGGGTCCGTCACCGAGCATCATTTGTGCTCGGTCGTCTCCATTCGTTAATCTGCAAGCGGAGTAAAATGTCCCTTAGAAATAAGGTGACACTTTACAAAACTTGCGTTCGACCCATCATGACTTATGCGTGTGTTGTGTTCGGGCATTCGGCCCCCTCTCACATCGATAAACTCCAAGTGGTTCAAAACCGCTTCCTCCGTAAAGCCGTAGGAGCCCCCTGGTTCGTACGGAACGTCGACCTCCACTCCGATCTAGGTCTCGAACCTATTCGCGCCTTTATTAAAAAGGCGTCAACACGTCACTTCGCGAACGCATCTACCCATGCGAATCCGTTAATCGTAGCCACCGCCGACTACGATCTCCCTCCCGACCCCTGCCGCCACCGCCGGCCGCGACATGTTCTCACCGACCACCCCGATGCCTTGTCATCCCTTCTTTTCGCTCAGAATACGGGCGACGACGACGTAGACGTAGTAGTAGATCCCCTCCCATAGCTGGCGGTTGACCGGTGCGCTTAGTAGTGCACCCGTCCCCCTACAGCGACTGTCCCAACCGAGGGCGCCTCTTCGAGGCGCTCTCGAGTATGTCGCCTCTTGCCCTTCTGGCTGGCTGGAGCGTAGTGGTTGCACGCTCGCCGTTAAAATCCGGTGAAGCTGTAGAGGCCTCGAGGCCAACAGCGTAGATCATTCATACACACACGGTATTAGAGATAGGTCCTTGGGAATTCCCGTTCTTTACTACTAGTCCTAATCTTTCCTACACATACAAGTTATACAGCTGAAACACGCTCTCACTGTACAACAAAGGTCTCCTCAAGGATAGTCTTTCGGGTGTACCAGGTTTCAGCGCATAAAATTACGTACGTATTTTTTAAAATAATTTTCGTGACCATGGCGTTCGGATAACGATTACTGTTCTCATCGCCTCTGACAACAATTTCAAAACAACCTAGATATGATATTTACGATAATTAGTGCTAAATACCATGCGTTATCGTCTCAATCTATACAAACAGCATATCTTATCGTCAATCCGTACGGCCGGCAATTAGTAAACATTTTCTATGTATTTAGCTGACTAGTTATTTTGTTTTATGGACACTAAAATTCAATGGGGGACTATTATGTTGTTACCTTCAAGTGAATAAATGTGTGCTGTGGCTTAGAGCTATCACCAGCATTAATACCTTTTAGTCCAATTAATCTCTTTGTTCCCTTGCTTGGTCTCGGAGTCATGCATGTTTAACTGAGTAAGCCTCTGATAAATTGATGGTTGCAGCACTTTGCTGTAATACTCTCTTTACAAGTATGTTAAGTGGACAGAGGCACCAAAGTCTTCGCTCGCCAGCTAGGTAGATCCCATCTGACGAAACTTAATACAGCGGATGGCAAAACCGTGACCTCCAAGTTCGAGATACTCGAGGAAATTGAGAGTTTCTACAAAGACCTGTACGCATCACGGATGGCTAAACCCTCGAGACCCAGCGCTGACGACCACAGAACCCTACTAGCACGCCACGACACGGAAGACATCCCTGATGTCATCCAGGACGAGGTCAGAGTGGCTCTCGAGCAGCTCAAAAATAACAAGTCGCCAGGCGATGACGGAATCACCTCTGAGCTCCTAAAAGCAGGCGGGACTCCAATCCTAAAAAAGCTAGCGAGTCTCTTTAATTCCGTCATCCACCAGGGCTTAACACCTCAAGCGTGGAGCGGGAGTGCGGTGGTTATGTTCTTCAAAAAAGGTGACAAAACCTTGCTGAAGAACTACAGACCCATCTCACTCCTGAGCCACGTCTACAAGTTGTTCTCGAGAGTACTCACAAACCGCCTCGCCAGAAGACAGCCACCGGAACAAGCTGGGTTTCGAAAAGGCTACAGCACCGTAGACCACATCCATACGGTTCGGCAGATTGTACAGAAGACCGAAGAGTACAATCAGCCGCTGTGTATGGCTTTCGTGGACTACGAGAAAGCCTTCGAGTCCATCGAAACCTGGGCGGTTTTGGATGCTCTGCAGCGATGTGGCATCGATTGGCGCTATATCGAGGTGCTGAGATGTCTGTATGATACCGCCACAATGACCGTCCAGCTCCAGGACCAAATGACCAACCCGATCGAGCTGCATCGAGGGGTAAGACAGGGGGATGTAATATCCCCCAAGCTCTTCACCAATGCACTCGAAGACGTCTTCAAGACGCTGGACTGGACTGGGCGGGGCATTAACATCAACGGCGAATACATCTCACACCTTCGGTTTGCCGATGATATCGTCATCGTGGCAGAGTCACTGGAACAGTTAAGCGAAATGCTGCATAGCCTAAATGGAGCCTCTCGAGGTGTCGGTCTCGGCATGAACTTGGATAAAACCAAGATCATGTTTAATGAGCATGTCACGCCGGGACCGATCTACGTCGATGGTTCGATGCTCGAAGTTGTTCGGGAGTATGTCTACCTTGGACAAGTTGTCCAATTTGGTAGAAACAACTTCGAGAAAGAAATCAACCGCAGGATCCAGTTGGGTTGGGCAGCATTTGGCAAACTACGTCACGTTTTCGCTTCGCCTATACCGCAATGCCTGAAGACTAAAGTCTTTAACCAATGCGTCCTACCTGTTATGACCTACGGGGCCGAGACGTGGACACTCACAGTGGGAATAGTCCACAAATTCAAAGTCGCACAGCGGGCTATGGAGCGAGCTATGCTCGGCGTCTCTTTGAAGGATAAAATTCGTAACGAGGTAATCCGCCAAAGAACCAAAGTTACCGACATAGCTCGCAGACTCAGTAAGCTAAAATGGCAATGGGCTGGTCACATCTGCAGAAGGACCGACGGCCGATGGAGCAAGCGTGTCCTAGAGTGGAGACAGCGGCTTGGTAAGCGTAAGGTAGGACGGCCCCCAGCTAGATGGACCGACGACCTCAAAAAGGTCGCTGGGACAGACTGGATGCGGAAGGCGGAGGACCGTGTGCAATGGCGCGTGTTAGGAGAGGCCTATGTCCAGCAGTGGACTACGATAGGCTGATTGATTGATTGACTGAAGTGGACTATCTATACAAGGTTACACAGAGAGTTGGTATTATGTCAAAAGCACTTGGATTTAGTATATGCTAATCTGAACAAAAGACATTGTTCTGCGCCCATACATGATTTGCCCCAGAACCAACACCAATGAAAAAATACTTGTATGATTTCAAATCACCCATAAATTTTCTTAAGGCATTTATTAGTAAACGGACAAGCGGGGGAATCGCAATATAGCACAAAAAGTATTAGATTTTGAGGTTATAATTCAGTAGCCATTACACATACACCCAAAAATTGCAAATTGTCCGTTAGATACGGATATTTGCCATTATTTTAATAAAATAGTTAAATAATGATGGCATAGGTCAAATGTTTGTTGGTTCTGGGGCAATTTTCGACAATGTCCTTTTTTTAAAAAGTGATTCGCTTTTTTTTACTTTTGCATACAAGTTTAATCTATCAGCTGATCAATATGTATAAATGCAACTTTCAAGATATCTTCGTGTCGTATCGAGCACAATCAAGGCCGTCAAAAAAGAGTATGTAGTGGTGCTTCCCTGCAGGTGAGACATCGTACATCGTACGTGACAAATGCTGTACATACCTATAGGTAAACAAAAGGATCAAAAAGGGTTATACTGTTTCATCAAAACTTTAACGTCCTGTTTAATGGACATATGAATATGAGTATTTAGGCTCTTGAACTGTTTAAATAGAGTTATCTGTTTATACTTGTACCTTCCTACGAGTACCTAATTATGCTACACGAATTAGTGATTGAATTGAATTAGGTTTATACCAAAGATTAAGTATTAGGTACTGCATATCAAATCTGTGATATAATAACAATAATATTAGCCCTGTTAAGAAACTGTCCCACCCTTGGGCACGGGCCTCCTCTCAAACAGAGGGTTTAGGCCATAGTCCACCACGCTGGCCCAGTGCGGGTTGGTAAACTTTACAAACCTTCGAGAAACTCTTAGGCATGCAGGTTTGCTCACGATGTTTTCCTTCACCGTTAAAGCAAGTGATAATTTATTTGTAATATGCACATTGCTTTCGAAAAGACGGAGGTGCGTGCCTGGGTTTGAACCCGAGACCTCTGACTTCACACACACACCCACACCACTGACACACAGCTTTATTATATTACAGTTTGTATTGACTGCCTCGTTGGTCTGGTGGCAAAGCGCCGCTTTGTAATCACGAGGTCCTGGGTTCAAATCCTAGGTCGGACAAATGTAGTTTTTATGACGAAAAATTCCCAGTATGAGTCCGGAGTCTGGAATTGTGCCCAGTATATGGCAATAGGCTCGCCCCTTATTACATGGGACCTAACATCGTCGGCGAAACGTGGGTGTACTCAGTACACCTCTGCCACCCCCTCTGAGGAATATTCTTCAGAGGGGGTGGCAGATAGCGCTTATACGGGTAGTATCGGTATGATCTAGTGTGTAATATTTGGGACTATAAAGGACTCTCATGGATGGCATTTATATTCTAAGTGACATAACTAACAGTGACACACATTTCTTTTTCTACATTCCCCTACAATAGTTCGCTCCTATGTAAGCAGAGCTACCTTAACGGCCGTTCTCAATAACCTATCGATAGCTTACTGTCAGTAAAAATATCTATCCCTAGTAACTTTCTGCTCATTAAACTGTTTCAATAAATAAAGAGGTAGAAATTCCTATCCATAATATTTTTCTATTTTTCGGAGGATCGATCTGTAACCATGGATCATCATCATCATCATCATCTCAGCCCATACTTGTCCACTGTTGAACATAGGCCTCCCCAATCGCCTTCCAGCGTAACCGGTCCGATGCCACCTGCATCCAACGACTTCCTGCGATTTTCACAAGATCGTCGGTCCATCTGGCAGGCGGTCGTCCCACGTTGCGCTTGCCATAGCTCGCTGAGCAACTCTGAGCTTTTTTATGAGACCTATTGTAAGAGACCACGTCTCTGATCCATATATCATCACTGGTAACACACATTGACTGAAAACTTTAGTCTTAAGGCACTGAGGTATTTTGGATGAGAAGATATTGCGCAGTTTCCCGAACGCTGCCCAGCCGAGTTGGATTCGTCGATTGACCTCTCACTCAAAGTTAGACCTACCTAACCGGACTACCTGTCCCAGGTAAATGTATTCGTCGACAACTTCAAGAGTAGAGGTCCCAACGGTGAGTGCGGTGGGTACGACATGGACGTTAAACATTATTTTGGTTTTGTCCATGTTCATTTTAAGACCCACTTGTTGAGATACTCTGTTGAGGTCACCGAGCATTCGTCCTAGATCTTCCAGCGACTCCGCCACGACCACAATGTCGTCGGCATATTGAAGGTGAGTGATGTATTCGCCATTGATGTTGATGCCAAGTCCTTGCCATTCCAAGAGCTTGAAGGCGTCCTCTAAGGTGGCCGTAAACAGTTTCGGAGAAATGACGTCTCCCTGTCTTACTCCTCCTTTTATGGGGATTGCCTTCGTGCACTGCCCCTGTACTCGGACTGACATGGTGGCGTTATTATACAAGCACTTCAACACTTCGATGTACCGATAGTCAATGCGGCATCGCTGGAGAGATCTAAGAACCGCCCAAGTCTCGATCGAATCGAAGGCTTTCTCATAGTCCACAAACGCCAAGCATAGTGGCCGATTATACTCCTCGGTCTTCTGTATAATCTGCCGCAGCGTATGTATGTGGTCTATGGTACTAAAGCCTTTCCGGAAACCGGCTTGTTCGGGAGGCTGGAAGTCATCAAACCTGCGTTCGAGACGATTCGTAATGACTCTCGAAAACAACTTATAAACATGGCTCAGCAGTGTGATGGGCCTATAATTCTTCAGTAAAGTGTTATCACCTTTCTTGAAAAACAGTACCACCACACCCCTGTTCCATGCTTCCGGCGTTTTCTCTTCGAGCAAGACGGAATTAAACAGCCTCTGAAGCACTTTAAGTACCGGCGTTCCGCCCGCTTTCAGAAGCTCTACGGTAATTCCGTCTTCGCCCGGCGCTTTGTTATTTTTGAGTTGTTTGAGAGCCATCCTAATCTCGTACAGGCTGATGTCCGGAATATCTTCAGTGTAGTGTCGGGTTAGCTTGGCTCTTGGGTCTTTTACCAAGTCAACAACAGGTTCAGCTACTGAGGTATACAACTGCCCATAGAACCTCTCTATCTCCCTGAGCACCTCCGACCTATTCGACGTTACGTTTCCGTCCTCCGTCTTCAGCTTCGTCAACTGGCTTTGCCCAATAGACGCGTCTCTTGCGAACACTTTAGAGCCCTTGTTCTGTGCTATGGTCTCCTCAATACGCCTTGTATTGAAGGACCGTAAATCG
The DNA here is from genome assembly GCA_905147815.2 of Phalera bucephala. Taxonomy (NCBI): domain Eukaryota; kingdom Metazoa; phylum Arthropoda; class Insecta; order Lepidoptera; family Notodontidae; genus Phalera; species Phalera bucephala. The sequence goes on from LR990615.1 coordinate 12,671,746, forward strand.
TGTCGCAAGGACTTCAATACCTGTCCATTGAGCTGCCTATAGGACTTAGCATCATCGGAGGTTTGGAGCGTCATGGAACGTCGCTCAGCCATGAGGTTTGGGGTGTAGTTGGATAGTTTTTGAGGTCTATTTTTACGATGGGGCTTAAAATACTTGGACCCGACCGTATGGACAGTCTCTACCAGCCTGTTGTTGATTTCGTCCACTGATGCGCTGTTGTCTAGCAATTCGAAGCGGTTTGCCAATTCGAGTTGAAAGTTCTCGGGGTTTTGGATATGTGCATTACAAGGTCGGAGCGTAGACTTCATCAGACGCGATCTTTCCATTTTGACATTAATATTTAATGTGCCTCTGACCATTCGGTGATCACTGCCGGATTTTACCCTGTGGATCACGGAGACATCATTAAATATTTGTCGCTTGGTGCTCATTATGAAGTCTATTTCATTTTTGGTGGTACCATCAGGGCTCATCCAGGTCCATTTCCTATGAGGCGGCTTCTGGAAGAAAGAGTTCATCATAAAGAGTCCCTCCTGCTCCAGGAATTCGGCCAGCCTCTGATCCCTGGGGTTGCGCTGCCTATATCCAAATTGCCCCACTCTCAACTCATCATCGCCCCGTTTGCCCAGCCGCGCATTGAAGTCACCCATAACCACTGTAAAGTGTGTTTTGGAAGTATGTATGGCTCTACTAATGTCCTCATACATTACTTCGACGTCATCATCTGAGTATGCCGAGGTCGGTGCGTAGACCTGTATGACCTTCAGCGAATATCTTTTGGATATTCTGAGTATCAGGTACGCTACCCTGCTCGACACACTAGTGATGGACACAACGTTTTCTATGAGTGACTTGTGGACGATAAATCCGACACCACCTTGGGACTGCTGTTCGCCCTCCCGGTAGTAAAACAAGTTGCCGGATTTTAAGGTTATCGTGTCCTCGCCCTCTCTTCGGACCTCCGATAAACCAACAATATTCCACCGCAACTTGTTTATCTCTTCTTCCAGCTCAACAAGCTTCTCATCTGTCCTCAAAGTGCGTGCGTTGTATGTCACCAGGGCCAATTTTCGTTTTTGGTGGTAGCCGAATCTCTGCCGGAGATTCTTAGCACCCCTTGTCCTGTCGTTACCATGGCTGCTACCGTGGCCAGGACGAACAGGACCGCCGGGGACTAGGGGCCTGGTTTTCTTCTTTTCTTCCATAATATTGATTGGGGGATTTGCCATACTCGCCACGCTTGGCAGGCGGGTTGGCGAGCGCAGTTTTTGATCGCAGAAGTGTTAAGAGAACGCTGCTGCCCATTCCCTAGTTTTCCCTTAGTCGCCTTGTACGACACCCGATGGGATGAGATGGGTTGGTCCTATTCTAAGCCGGGAACCACGCGGCAAACCATGGATAGATATCTTCGTATAAAAAAAACGAATCGTTTCAATAACATTTTGACAGCTATCTGCGGATGAAAAAAAACGTCTGTTTGCTTATCCTTCAATATCCGCGGATAGTAAAGGGATTTAGTATAAAACATTATCTGTAATGAGTTCCATATTCACTGTTGAAAGTGAAAGTGATATTGAACTATTTGACGATCCGACTCGGAACTAGATGAATACCAAGGTCCCAAAGTTTATACAATAATTAACTAATTGTTTATGCCGGTTCTACGCGTATCGTCCTACACGCGATCCATCAAACCCGACCAAAGTTTACCGATCATCAAGCCGGTCCACTGCATGATCTTCCAGCACCCTAAGCTCCTTGCCAAACCTGGGCGAACTCGTTTGACATTTATCACAGATGTTTTATTAATTGCGGACACAAAACGCTACTAGGAACACAGCTGTTGCATTATATTTGTCCAATTATACAGGCACATTCTAAAATATTGGAGGCAGCAATGATGATGGACGTTTAAATTTAATAAGTAGGTATTAATTATGTTCATCATATATATGTTCATGCCATATCCCAAAAATGGCGTATAAAGAAACATGTCAGCTAAGCGCGCCTCATAGTGTGGATAGCCCATTTGTACGAGTTCGCGAACCTTTCCTTTGATTCAGTGTCGATTTACCAATCCAAGAGCGATCTCGGGCGAATTCATACAAACTTTTTTTTTATATAATATCAGCCCATACTGCCCTCTGCTGGACAAAGGCCTTCTCTCACTAATCGAGGTGAAAGAGATTAGGTCATACTCCACCACGCGGACCCAGTGAGATTGGTGGAGGCAGGTTTGTGGCCACCTGCTGCTGGAACTTATTAAGCCGCCTTTAAGGCTTCCAACTCGGCTTAACGACTACCACATTAAGTGGTAGCCGGGACCAACGTCTTAACGTGCTTTCCGAAGCACGGGGACGCTCGAATATGAAAATGCCACAAACGGTCACCCATCTCGAGCCAACCGAGTCGAACGCTGCTTAACCTTGGTAATCGGTGAGAACACCGCGGTCGCATAGTGCTACGCGCGCCTCCAACCAAACTTTTTTTTACTTAGTGCTAAATCCTGCATAGGGCTTCCGTGAGCCTCGGAGGAAGCTCGCGGGGCGTGTCGGACTCCTTTGTGGAGCATTTTGGACAGGCTCCGGGATCTCCGTATGGAACGCACCGGTTACCCTCTTCATCATCTCATCAAATCTCATCAAATATACAGTAAAAATATAAATTATCTTATCATAAAATGTAATTATTTTTAGAAGCAACGCAAAAATAAAACGTTTCGGAGGGCCACTGTAACCAAGGAGAGGAAGCGTTATCTATCCTTAGACTGAAGAAAGCATCACGTAATGTCCGTTTTGAGACGGCAGTAAGAGATAGATTACGCCGTTTCTTTTATCTTACAATTAAGGATCTAAGCTCATTTATCGTAAGCCAATTGTATCAGGGTAAAAAACCAATGGCTGTATTAATTGATTTAAAAAAAGCGTTTGATACTGTCCATGTCCCCATTCTTGTTAAAAAAACTGGAGGATATAGGCATAAGACGCGGATGTCTACTCTTTAGGGATTACTTAACAGATCGGAAATAAAAAGTAAAAATCGGCGAATATATCAGCAGTGATACAGAAATCACATTCGGAGTACCACAGGGTAGTGTGCTGGGGCCGACATCGTTTTTGATCTTTATTAATGAGATATGCAATCTCAATATTAGTAATGCCAAAATATTCGCCTATGCGGATAACACTGCTGTAGTATTTACTGATTCAACTTGGGATAAGTTAAAACAAACAGCGGAGACAGGACTGACTATTAATCATTGTTTAAGGTCTAATTTACTTACACTTAATACGAAAAGAAACAAAATTCATATGTTACTCCAACTATAATCGATCTCAGCCTGATAATAGTTGCAACATACGAATAAATGTCGTCAACTGTACACACAAAGATTCCTGTAATTGTTTCCCTTTAACTAAAGTTACTTCACTAAGTATTTGGGTATTATAATGGATCAAAGGTTATCTTAGGATCCACAAATTGATAATGTAAGTAATAGAATTAGAAAACTCACCTGAATTTTTAAAACTTTAAGGCATGTTGCTACAAAATTACTTTTAACTAGAATTTATGTCACCTTGGCTCAATCTGTAATAGCGTACTGCATATCTGTTTGGGGGGGAGCTGCAAAGACAAAGTTTATATCATTGGAAAGAGTTCAACGATCTTTGATTAAAGTCATGTATTTTAAACCATACTAGGCATGCTGCATGTTTTAAGTGCTGTCGTTTCCATATTTCCCGGCAATTTTGAATTTGAAATTGTTCTATATTCGAATGTGTTTAAATTTTGAATCTCAAAACAGTTGAAAGTATTAGGATTAATGCTATTGTTTAGTCACAGCGTCGATTGGAATCTGTCAGGTTACGTACGAAAATGAATCTTTCTGAGGAAAATGTTCGTGCAATAATTTTCTACAACTTTAGAAGAGGCCTGACACGGCTTCAGTGTTTTGAAGAGCTAACATCTGTGTTCAGTGATGAAGCCCCATGTCTGCGGACTGTCGAACGCTGGTATTTAGAATTCCAGCGTAGACATACTAGTGTTAGTGACAAATCTCGCGAAGAACGCCCAAAATCCGCCTTCACTGAAGATAACATCATTGCTGTGAGATAATTAATTCTCGAAGATCGTAATGTGACGTATCGAGAGATAGAGGCTCTATTAGGCATCTCAGGGACAACCATTCAGAAGATCTTGCATGAAGCACTTGGTGTGAGAAAGCTAGTTTGCTGTTGGATACCGCATCTGCTTTCCGACGATCACAAGGCGGCCCGCGTCAGATGGTGTAAGAAAACTCTGCAAAGGTTCAACCGAGGAGAGTCAAATCACGTTTACGACATTATCAGTGGTGACGAATCTTGGATCTATGCCTACGATCCTGATTCCAAACAACAATCTACAATCTGGGTCTTTCAAGACGAGCCAAAGCCGACTAAAGTTGTTCGTTCTTGAAGCACTTCAAAGAAGATGGTGGCCACGTTCGTTGGAAAAACCGGCCATGTTGCAACTATTGCACTTGAAGATCATAGAACGGTTAACGCAGAGTGGTATACCACAGTTTGTTGACCACAATTCATCGCCGAACTTCGAAAATCTAACTCAAAGCGACGCATCATCCTGCACCACGACAAACGATTGAGTATTTGAAGCAGGAAAAAGTAGAAATTCTTGACCATCCTCCATACAGTCCTGACCTAAGTCCTAACGATTTTTTTACATTTCCTAAAATTAAGAAAAGTCTTCGTGGTCAAAGGTTCCAGTCCGGTGAAGAAGTAGTCGACGCTTTCAAGTCAGCCATTTTGAACACCCACACTTTAGAGTGGAATAAATGTTATAATAACTGGTTTGAGCGAATGGAAAAGTGTATTAAGCTACGTGGTGAATACTTTGAAAAACAATAAAAAGTACTATAAGGTTCTAGTTGTGTTTTTTTCTTCAAACGACAAAACTTAAAAGGCATGCCTCGTATAGGTAATCTACGGAGGAGCTCTATTCACTTAGCGAATTATTAACAGTAAGGAAACTATACATTCTACAAAGTGTATTAAAAGTACATAAAACATCATCTTTGATCCGAATAGTTTAAAAAAAAGGAGATTGGATAACGTTGCCATGAACCCAAAAAACAATATTATAGACAATCTGCTTATCTTTAAAATAAAATTAATAAAAACTTACGTATTCACACAATGTCCGTATATAATTGTATAAGAGTTTTCTGTGGCCATTGATGCCATCAATAGTGATCTTGAACGTATCAGCCAGTGGGCTAAGAGTTTTGGACTCTTAGTCAATCCTGTAAAATCGCAAGCTCTCATTATTGGTGGCAGGTATTTCTACAATCTCTTGGACCTTCAGTCTCTTCCTACAGTTATTTTTAACGCTGCTCCTATACCATATTCGACTAGTGCGAAGAATTTAGGTGTATACATAGACTGCAATCTTTCATGGTGCACTCACATCGCGGAAGTCAGCAGGAAGGTATATTATTCATTTCAATCTCTTAAACGGCTCCAGAATTTCCTGCCTTTTCAAACTAAAATAATTCTTGCTCAATCATTTCTTCTGTCACTTTTAGACTACGCTGATGTCTGTTTCCTTGACGCGACAGAGGAACTTCTTAACAAACTCGAACGTCTGCAGAATTTGTGTATCCGCTTCATTTTCGGTCTACGCAAATATGATCATGTCTCCGAGTATCGATCGAAACTGAAGTGGCTACCTATTCGCCGACGTCGAGATTTACATATTCTCTCTCTTCTCTTCTCCGTCCTTCATAACCCTAGCTCGCCTGTATATCTTCGTGAGCGTTTCGAATTCCTTATCCCTAGGGACAAAACTTGTCGTACGGCTACCTCTCTTCTTCTCCGAACTCCTCGTCATTCTTCCACTCTCTATGATGGCTCCTTTACTGTACGTGCGGTGAAACTCTGGAATTCCCTTCCACACTCCATACGCGATGGCTGTTCTCTATATGTTTTTAAAAGACGAGTTAAAGAGTATATATATATATATATATATATATATATATATATGTGTTGTGTATTTATTTTATAAATTCATAGTTGTGTATATGTATATATTTATGTACTTGTCATTGTCAACTCTTAATTTTAATTCTGTTATTTTTTAGTTCCGTGATTGTACAATTGCCCTCACTTCCACATAGTTTCTCTTTCCTCAAAGGTTAACTGGAAGATAACTCAAATTGAGTTAAGTTCGCCTTTGTACATCTTCTGTGTAAATGTTGTTTCTGTGTTCTATTGTACAATAAAGAATAATAAATAAAATAAATAAAATAAATTGTAAGAAAGTCCTAGACTAATGGTTCCTCCTAAAAAAATCCTATGATGATACAGAGCGATTGTTAAAAATCGTAACATAACACACACACACATCTACACACACACACACAGACACACACACAGACACACACACAGACACACACACACACAGACACACACACACAGACACACACACATAGACACACACACACAGGCACACATTCACACACACACTTACTCACACACACCCATATACACACACACACACACCCACACTACACACACACACACACACACACACACACACTACGCCCACACACACACACACACTACACACACACACACACACACACACACACACTACACACACTACACACACACACACACACACTACGCACACATATACTACATAATTGAATTTGTCCCTTGTTTTCATGATTATTTTATTTTTCTTTTCACTCTAAGCTGTACTTAAATATTAATGTTACTTTAGATATGGAAGTGCGGGACCTTCTGGCACAAGTATTTTATATACTTAATAGAAGATCCCAACCTCGTTTATTATGATGTACCCTTTGGTACAGAAATAAAGAATCATTTAATTTTTTATTTTTATCTTTGATATCTAACTGTGGTTAATTTTATAGATAGGCGATTGAGAACGGCCGTAAATCATACATCAGAAAGCCTACCAATTTCGGTTTTACAATTTATAATCTTCTTAACAAGATTCTTATAATCTTCTTTTCAAGATAGTGTAGGACTCTAATGGGGTGAGTCTGCGGCGGTGTAGACACGCTTGGCAATTCGTCCTGGAACTCCGGTCAACTTGGAACCTTGGACCCCTGTCGGCTCTGACTGCTTCTTTTCCAGGATCAACGACTGACCATCATCCTCCGTTTGAGAAGTCGCGGACTCCGGCAGAGAATTTGCGCTGCTTTCCGGAACACCAGAGAGACCCTCTGAGGGACATACGTTTCAACTGATCTATATTCCTATGAATTATCTCACCCCTATTATTCCTTTGGACCAGTACACTTCACAACTCTCCCTAGGGCCCACTTCTCCCTCTTCAAATACTGCCCATATTAGACCTCATCTGCAGAAGTAACTGCCTGGCCCCTCCTTCAGCGGACTCCTGCTGCCGCTGCTGAGCCTTATAAATCCTAGCCTCTCTATCCGGATTCAAAACATCTAACTTAGTACGCAAAGTACCCAAAAGCAACACGGCTGGATTTTCTCCGGTGGTCGAATATTAGGTATTCCTATAATGCAACAAAAGGAGCACAACGCCCTGTCCACATTCTGCCCCTCATGAACCGCCTTACTAATGAGCCGCTTAAGATTACGCACAGCATTTTCTGTTAACTTTTGGACGCTGGGTGATACGGTGCCGTAAAGACATGCTCGATCCCATGACTGGACGTAAAATTGGTAAACTCCGAACTTGTAATTTTTTATTTTATTTTCTTAATTAGGTTCACCAACAATTGTTTACACTATTGGGACAGTAGAAAAAATATTTCTTAAATAAGATCTAAGTGTAACAATTACTTATAGGCAAACACCGCTTGCACAGCAAAACTAATAATAAATTAAACATAATAGGTACAGAAACTAACTAAACTCCAAAGTTGATATAACTAAATTAAAGGTACATAAATGAATATAAATGAAAAAAAAAACAAATAAGTTGTAACTAAACGTCAGACAAGCTATGATGCAAAGATTTACTCAATTTGCCTAGAGAGTCGAAATGTAAGTCAATTTGATCACTATTGGCGTTTAAGACTTTACAGTGTTTTGCATAAGAGGAGTTAGCTCCCAAAACCGTTCTCCTTAGTGGTGGGCAAAGTGGTGTAATTGGTCTGCGAGGAATTCTATAAGGAACCCGAAACTTAAAAAGCGCCAGCAAGGGAGAGAGTCAATTTTGTTACTTAAAAATTAACTTGCAAATATTGCATCGTTAATGCTTCTGCGCTTGGATAAGGAATCCATGTTAAAATAAAGCAATCTTTCTCTGTAAGAACGTATCTTGTTAGATTTTCCCAGGGAGAACAATAAGTGCCATAAAAAGCGTTTCTGTACGCGCTCCAGGCGCAATGAATGTGTAGCATAGTGTGGCCGCCAGACTACGCTGCAGTACTCTAAAATACTTCGGACTAAGCTGTTATAGAGCAAGATTTTTATTTTACTATTGCGAAATGGTTTACATGTTCTTATTACAAATCCTAACATTTTAGACCCTTTTTTAATAATATGGTCTAAATGTGAAGTGAAAGTTAGTTTTTTGTCATAGATTACACCAAGATCTCTTATATTATCTACTTCTGTAATTTTATCAGTGCCAATACGGTACTCAAATTGGAATACATTATGATTTCGTGAGAATTTAATATGATAGGTTTTTTTTTTTGGATAAATGCATTTTATTATCATTACGCCATTTGATTAGCCTATTTAGATCCTTCTGAAGCAGTGTGGTATCTTCATACGATTTTATCGTTCTGAGAAACTTTAACAAACATGAAGACTTCGGAACATGTGAAACAACTGGGAATATCATTTAATAAATGGTGGCCTATTGTCCGTCAATACCTGTTTTGGTAAACCCCACTGACTAAACAACTCTACAAGTCGACCTAACACCCCTGCCGCCGGCGTACTCGACACAGAAAAAACTTGGATTTGTCCACGGGCGCATGCATAGGGTTTGGCACGAAGATGAGAGAGAGAGCATTGGATCCCAAGCAGTCAGAGTCCTAATCACGTTATAATTTATTAGCAAAGCTTGCTGCACAAAATGTAAATACTTCTGCTCTGAAACAACCTGTGATACAGCCCATCTAATAGGCAAGCGTGACAGCCCATCCGACAGAACATACTCGATATCAAACGTGTAGGCGGACAAAATGGTCACCCCTGCTGCATTCGAATCGCAACCATTACCGGTATACCAGCATGAGGGCCAAAAATTAAAACCAATGCCTGATGATCGGTACGCAACACAAAATACCGACCATATAGATACTGATAGAACTTATTGACTTCAAATATAATAGCTAACGCCTCGCGATGTATTTGAGTTTTTTTCCCTGTCATTCAAGGCGGTACCATACGGTAACGGCCTCGCACGGTTAACACCGGCGATCCCATCCTAGTCACCAATGTTATATTTGATACTATAAATGAAATGCCGGACTCACATGGACGGCGTTTATTTTCTAAGTGACATAACTGACAGAGACACACATTTATTTTTCTCATCGTTATCTACACAAAGTACCTATTTTGTATTATTATTTCAAGATACTTTCATACTAGGTCTCCTTATAATCAGCCGTTTTAGTATGAAGGAATAATAACTATTCCGCAGGAGCCGTGCTTTTCTTCGGGATATATCGTTCTGTTTATTATTTAACGATGTTGTTTTACATCGTACTTCATATAAATTTTTAGTTAAATACGTTTAGCCATTTTAGTATAAATAACAGCTATCCCGCAAGAACCGTGTAGCGATAACTTTTATCTATCTATCTATCTATAACCTCACGCCAGATCCCTTGCGGGGTAGGCAGAGAGTACAGAGTTCCAACAGGTTCTTTCCTTACATACCTCTCTGGCTTCCTCGACTCTCATAGTTCGTCTCATACACGCTCGCCGGTTACGGAGACTCTTGACTTTTCCATCTGACAAGACTCGGTTTATTTGGTCGTGGTAAGATAGTCTAGGTCTTCCCCGGTACCTGCATCCTTCCACTTTCACATTGTATATCTGTTTTGTCATTCTTTCCTCTGGCATTCTTTCTATATGCCCGAACCAACGGAGCATGCCCTTTCTCATCTTTACACCGATACTATCTTTCATACCTACTCGCTGTCTTACTATGCTGTTGCTCATGCGGTCGGTCAGCTTCACTCCGCACATCTTGACGGACGATTTAGCGCAGTGGTTAAGAGCTTGAGCGGCTCCGCCCACTGTGTCGAATAGTCGCGGGTTCGATTCCCGCACGGGACAAATCTTTGTGTGATCCACAATTATTTGTTCCGGTCTGGGTATTTGTTTGTGAATTTTCATGTTTGTAAACGCACCCACGACACCGGAATAAATCCTAGTGTGGGGCTACGTTTTTTTAAAAAAAGAAAAAAAAAAAATCTTCCGCAGAGCTCGCATTTCTACCGCATTTATCCTACTTTCATTCTCCTTCTTACATACCCAGCTCTCGCTACCATATAACAGCGTTGGGTCAAGAACTCCGTTATGTATGCCCAGCTGCGCCTTATGGCTTAAGTGCCGGCTCCCGAGTAGCTTTCGCATCGCACCATTCACTCTGTTCCCTGCACTCACTCTTCTCTCTATGTCAGCGGTGTATTTCCCATCCTTACTGAAGGCGCATCCAAGATATACAAACTCATTCACTTGCTCCAGCACATCGTTACCAACCACAATCCTTACATTCGTTCTGGTTTCTTCCCTTTCAACATATAACTTTTATATTCATAAAATATATTTTATAAATTTCCACCACATCTATTCTATACTAACTGTTACTCGCGGCTGCGCGCGCGTTTATACTGTAATTTGACATAGGTAGGTCTTTCCAAGATAGGATTATTCCAAGACCTAAAACACCTCCATACTAAGTAAGTATGGAGAAATAAAAAATACCCCGCGGGCAACTTGCATTTCCAAGCTAAAAAGTGGCCTTAAACAATATGATATATATATATATATATATATGAAAAATCCTTCATTTTTCATTGATAGTCCATTTAAAATCTGTTCTGTCGTGCCGGATATTAACACGGACATACAAACATTTTTTATCGTGCATATGAGCTTAAAATATCTTTATTTCAAATATATTAACACATCAATTTTGTTATTTGTGTTCCCGTGCGCCGTGCAGGAATTTTATCTGCAGCTACAACGCGGTCAAAATTGTCTAAAAAGTCAACTTAAAAATTAGTTCCAATGCAATGTTCTGCAACAATTGCAGATCAATTTTAAAAGGTACCCAGACCAGCCCCTTCAGCCACCTGTGAAGGAAGAGGAAAATTGAACAATAGCAGGGCTTTTAATTAGCTAAAATAAGATTAATATCTTTGTGCCTTCACGCAGGCTGGTAAAAAATTGATATGCATATTGGTGTGATTTTATGTCACTTATACGGGTAAACAAAGTACCTATCTTGTATTTTTATTTCACGACGTAAGATACTTTCATGTTAAGTTTCTTTAAAATCCGTTCGGCCGTTTTAGTATGAAGAAATAATAATAGCTATTCCGCAGGAGCCGTGCTATTTTTCGGGATATAAAGTATTCTGTTTATTATTTTATGATGTAACACACCTGTCAGCCGATCGTCGTGGCGGTCTTTAGGGGAGGCTTTTGTCCTGCAGTGGACGTCTTTAGGCTGAGGATAGGAATAGGATAAGAAAAGGTGTCTTCCTATATAACGTTTTAATTAAATCCGTTTAGCTATTTTAGTATGAATAACAGCTATCGCGCAAGAATCGCATAGCGATAACATATATTCATCAAATATATTTTATAAACAAATCTATAGCGCGATCTTATTCAACGTTATCACCGTCGCGTAAAAAAACATATACGATACCTGGGTACTTTCTTTAAGAGAAGGATTACCAGTTTATATATTTATCATAAAGTTATTGGTAAAATGGCTGATTTAAACCTTTTCTACCAACCCTGGTAAAGATCGTAATTTAGCGTAATAATATTATAAAAGGTACATTGCGAGCTAAGTATGTAACAGTTTTGTCAGTACATTTCGTGTCAGTCTTCTCGTAAGAATATACAGTTCATGTTTATGATCAAAATCATGATTAGATCTTAAATAAATGAGTATACAAAGTTTCGTGTCCTGCCTATTCATCGTTAAAGAGTTTTCTCCAGAATAGATAATCCTGAATGCATCATCGGTACACGCACGAAATCATGATTGAGTGTTTAAAATCTAACGTGAAGTAACGAGTGCTTTTAGCCACTGAAGAGTTTCTCGTGGGGAGACGAACCTTGGTCCAATATCAGTTCATAAAGGTACTCATGTGTAGGCAAAATCACACATTTTAACGTAACAATGCAGCTCGAGACTAACAATAATAAAAATAATAAAGTTTTATGGTTTATCCCCCGATTTTCCCGGATTGCTTCTTGTTTTCGGAATAAAATGTTATATACCTATAGTTATATACCCCAACTTAAAATTTATTACTTTAATTTAGGGTATAAGCTATTACCATACATAATTTCATTAAAATCCGTTCGGCAGTTTTTGCGTGATTGAAACACAAAGAGAGTCGGCCTCTATATCAATAAGGAAATATACCCCAATCAAAATTTGCAACAAATATCCAATGTACAGATTCGGCTCAGTTTTATTTAATGTATAATTTTTTCTTACCTGTCCACCGAAATCGTCTATAGTGAGACAATGTTCTGCATCCACATTTTCCTTGTGACAATTTTCAGTCTGTGTGGATTATTTAGGGGGCCCATAGCCCTCTAGGAATGCGATAGGTTAGACATACTTTTGTATAACGATTTTATCCCACCCACAAGGTATCTGATGTGATGATATTGATAGATAGATTTTATCACTGTTGCATTGCCATAATTAAACGGAAAAAAATATAACTTCCATTATGTGTAGTTACATATATGGATAAATACATATAATTAATATAATACTTGTAACTACAATTGTTGTTAGATGATATTGCTAGACAGAAGTCAACAACCATCTCGACCTGCTTAGTAAAGCAGGGAAGCTCGTTGGAAGTTAGGTCATAATACATACTGAACGATTCGATCCAAGCGCATGTCCCATGAGAAATTAGTTATAGTTTAGTACTCATTATGTGTATACTATTTCTATATAGTATACTATATTTTATGATGCGAGTTACTACGACTTACGCCAATAGACACCGCATGCGAGCAAAAAATCGCAAGGCTATTACGGTTAGTACCTACGCGAGCGATCGAAGGCAATCTATTAAAAGTTTATGGAGAAACGATCGTTCCGATTGATAGCTCAGCTTATTTTATTTGTTCTATTTGACACATGGGAATAATGGACCTCACAGATATGTAGTGATGTTTCTTATTCCACTTCAATATTTTTGCACTACCTTTTAACTGGCAGAAGGTCTTAAAGTTGAATTCTACCTAATTTGACGACGGCTTGGGAGTTACCGCAACCTCTTTAACAAAACTATTTCAATCTTACTTTGCCGTAAAAAAGAGACAGACATTGAAACTGTGTATATAAACTTTTCTTTCTTAAAGAAAAGTAAGATTATAATAGCTTTGTTAAAGAGATTGTGGTACGCGCCTTAGTCTTGTGATTAGGGCATATGAGCAAAAACTAGGGATATTTACTCTTATGGTTAGAGCGTAGCCCGTTGTGTTCACTCATCGGGTATTCAATGGTTCGATCTCCGTACGGGACCCTCGAATAAGTATTTGTTTAGGTCTGGGTGTTTGTGCATGTGAAATTCATATTTCTAAACACAGTCATGATCTGACAATTAATACCAGTCCGGGTCAACTTTTTTTTTAAAGAATATAAAAAAATCTTGGGAAGAGTGCAGAAGTCGAGTCATTTGACAAAACTTGTATTAACGATCAAACAGCTTATGATAATGATCATCAAAGTACTCGTTCTCCAGTACGTAGGCTGTTAAAGAATATCTTTTGGTGAAGACTGGATCGACGAATTCTTTATAGTATTGAGGTGGGGACAGAACCCGTTGGAACTCTGTACTCTCTGTCTGCCCCGCAAGTGATCTGGTGTAATGATATAGATAGATTATTCCATGTTGTGCTTCTGTACAACATAGAATAATCTATCTATGTGTTTTGATTGAAAACTTACACTACTGGGTACAAATTTATTTTCGAACAAAATCACCAACATGGTCTATTGAGTTTCGGATGTTCAATTACGTTAATTATGGCGACCTAACTATGTCTAAATACAACAGGCAAACTACTCTTTAAAGGGATTACTTTAGCTGAAGCCCTAACTATGCGTTCGTGACCCGATTGCTGTCTACGGCGCATGCTTATATGCTTCATGTTGTCTGCAAGTTAACTTCGCTTAATTTAATAATAGTACTTGTAGTAATGGTAATCTTTTACCAAGGGCGAAGTATGGCAGTCTGCGATATTGGTTCGACGAGGTTCGGCCGGGTGACTGGTCGCCGGTCTCAGTGTTAGTGCTCAATAGACATGGGTGAAGTTCCTGAAGTGATTGTGGAAAATTGCAATGGTGTGGACGACGAGGTCGACACGTCACCTGACGCCGCTGATGTGGCTGATCAAAATGGGGACGATGGGTACGTTGCGAAATTGATTGTGGTAGATAGTTTAGTAAGGTCGGACTGTCAAATGGTTAATTCAAGTCCGGTCAGTTTGGAAAGCTACGATAGTGAACTCGTTTAAGTGTTGCTATCTCCTGAATTTCATCAAAGGATTGCGGCGTAAGCGTTATACTAATAATAAAATTAGAAATTAATGTTATTAATAACATAACTAATTAATTACCTATTTGTAATTAGTACCTATACGAAAAGCACAAGTGGTGCAATAAAAATTGAATTGGATTTTTCTATTTTGTAGATTGGCCATTGATCCCAAACTGGGCTGCCGTGTTCATTTCCCGAGTGACGTCATAAGAGAAACGTGAGTTATCTAGTCGCAACCAAGTTACCTGCAGGCGATACAGTGCCTGTGACGTCATTTCCCTCTGTTAACATCACGCTATGACGTCCTGCACGCGCAATCCTAGCTTTCATCATTCACACATAATATTATGTTCATCATGCATGACTGCGCTAAATGTTAAGGCATAGTACCAATTATTACAACATATTTTTGTATTAAATATTTTGGTGTTATATTTTGCATGCTAATAGAATATAAAATACTTCGACAATATTATATTTTTAGGGTTTCGTACCTAAAACGAAACCCTTATAGGATCACTTCGTTGTCCGTCTGTCCGACGGTTGTCACCCTTTTTTAGGGTTTTTTTTCTCAGGAACGGCTAAAGGTATTAAGTTGAAATTTATACCAAATACGAAGGTCTACTGTCCCCTACTTTTTTACATTTTACACTTAAAATGAAGGTTCTAAGTATACCCAAACAAAAGATATGGCTATTTAAAGTCACTCATTAGAAATTATATAGCACTTCCCGTTGACCTAGAATCGTAGAATTTGGCAAAAAGCAAGGTTTTAAAGTACAAGTAAAGGGAAAAATCCGATATTTGTCAATTTGTAACTATTACATATGAAAAAATAATTATTTTCCCTCAAATCTGATAAAAATTAAAATAGCGCAAAATTTTATGAAGAAAGACCACTGTTTTAAAAGGTATTTTTATGGGCTGCCTCGTTGAACAAGTAGGTACCATAAAATGCGTTTAAAGATCGCTGAGGATCTCGTACAAATTGTAGGACGAGCAAAATGTAGTTTTTCTATAGAAAATTTTTAGTATCAGTCCGGGTTCCGAAGTTGTGCCCGGTATAGTAGCAAATGTTTCGCCCCTATTACATTGGCACCTTACATTCTCAGCAATAAGTTGGTATGCGCACATAGTACACCTCTTAGCCACTGCCGCTTGGAGAATGTAGGCGTCCCGGTGTGTGTGAATTTTTTATACGGAAATAATTGAATATTAACGTTGTTCAATTAAATTGTAAAATATATATAAATTAACATCGTCACACCTGTATTCCCCAAGGTTGGATGTTAGGTCTCATGCAATAGGGGGCAAGCCTAATGCCATTATATCGGGCGCAATGCCACTTGACACTGGAAATATTACTATCGAAAAATTACATTGGTTCTGGGATTCGAACTCAGGACCTCGTGATCGCTATGCGCATTATTCGCAAATAGACTAACGAGGTATAGGTTACTTTTTAGAAGCTTTTGTGTTCGAATGTCTATCTGTCTTTCTGGTTCAAATCTTGTAATCCATTTTCAAGCACTTCGGGTATTTTATTTATTAGTTTTATTTTATTTTTTTAAGATATCTAATAGCGTTTGGCAATAGAAAGCATGTATCCGACTGAGCTGAAATTTAGCATACGTATGTAAGTTCGGTGACAATGCAATAATATAGTACATACTATGGACCCAGCTCCAGAACAGTCTTTTGATGGGGTCGAAAGGTGGCCATAGGAACATGTCAACTACACAACTACCAACTCCTGTTTTGGCTTGTTAGAATGGTATTGACAAGTACTATACAATCAGACGATGTTTAGTTTTCCACAGAAGGCCTTTGCCCAGCTGTGGAAAAGCATAGGCAGATTTATTTTTATTATACATTAAGAGCTATTCAGCGACCGTTATATATACGAGTATGTAAGTACGATAATGCCTTAGTAGGTTACTTAGATAAATCGCACTTGAAAGTATTCACGTTGATAATCAGAAGCCCTATTTCTTCTATGAATAAACGTTCAAGATTGTAAGTATCTATTTAGAATTTTTCAATCCACATTCTAATAAGCTATACAGTAGAGCAGAATGAAATATTACTTGCCAAAAAATAAATATACGTTATAAGATTTATTTGTAGAAGAAAAATAAACAAAGCTAGAGCTACGCTGAAGAGACTCCTTATGTAATACACTACCTTAATGAGTTAGTAACTTACTAAGCTTAATTTAACAGAAACAGGAAAACTTAATTTAAAACAGGTGAACAAAACAGGTATAATGTATGTGATACGCGTATACGTGCAAAATGTGTGATAGATTTCTTTAGTTAAAATCAAAATCAAAAGTTTTTTTATTCATGTGGACCAAAAGGCACTTTACTTACATATAGTCAAAAGCTTCGCCAAACAAGCATTCAAGATTTTTTTTCATACATGATTCTATGTAACTTTCCTAGTGAACACAATAAAAAGCATGGTAACACACATGTAGATCTTTAGTGCGATTGACTGATAACTATTGCTTTCAATTTTAAACAGAATAAAAAGGAGGATGGAAGATAGATAGAGATTATTAAAGAACTTATCACGCCTTTTTTACACAATATTTTACCGCAGTATACATATTATCATCTTAGTACTAAGATGTTTTAATATTTACTGATATTTTGCTGAGATATTTAAAGCTTTTACATCCCGAGAAGGTGGTAAGCGTCCGGTAGTAAAAGCAATGCTAAATTACTAATATGCCTTACTCCCAATTTAAATTAAGCGCGGTAGTGTGTAGAAACATTTCAGAGCGCATTTTCATGTCCGTTTAGGTGCCTGCCTACTGTTCCGGTTTACATTTACTATCGTTTAAGGATAAATGTGAATCAGAAGCTAGAATAGATAAGAAATATCGCGCAGACATTTCATAAGAAGGATAGTAAGAAACTACTACCGCTGAAAAAATATCGAACGAAAAAATTACCAAACAGATATACAATTTGAAAGTGGAAGGGTGTGTTTACAAAAGGACATACTGGGGTAGATTTAGGACCTTACTCTATGAGAAGTAAGATGGACAACTCAATCGGCGAGCGTGTATAACTCGAATTATGAGGGTGAAGGAAGCGAGAGATGTCCTGTAAGGAAAGAAGTGTACCCTATGCCTACCCCAAACTGACCCCGTAGTTATTAAGAAGAAGTATATTAATGACAAAGCGTGCGTACAAACAAAAACAACCTAGTTATGATAAAAGAACTGTTTCCATTGTTAAATTAATTAATTTACTTATAGTATATATTTTGTTCATAATACTATCTACAAGGTGTATCGTAAATAAAGCAAGACCTCAGACACCCTGATTAGATAATTGCTTCACAAATTCAATACGAAAACCAGTTTTCCAAATTTAACATTTTTTACCCCCTTATTACAATGAAATTTGTATGTGTATGTGTGCATGTTGAGAAATACGTTTTAGAAATGCTGCGTTATCAAATCTCCGTATTGCTTTGAATCAAGAATAAATTTTGTTTATTATAGCGCGCTAAAGGAGTAATAGCACTTTTTTCAAATTTAAAAATAATGTAAGATACATTAAAAATTTTTGGAATGAAGTTAGTTACCGATTTAGAACAAACTACTTTCAGGTCTTGCGTTTATTATGTAACACCTTGTATATACAAGCTGTAACATAATAAACGCAAGACCTCAGACACCCCGATTAGAGAATTGCTTCATCAATTCAAAACAATAATCATCTATCTATCTATCTATAACCTCACGCCAGATCCCTTGCGGGGTAGGCAGAGAGTACAGAGTTCCAACAGGCTCTTTCCTTACATACCTCTCTGGCTTCCTCGACTCTCATAGTTTGTCATCAATAATCATATTACCAAAATTAAGGTTTCACCCTTTTTTTAAGCACTTTTATACCCCAATTATCAATGAAACTTGCACGTTTATGTGTCCGGTTTGAACAATACGTTTTTGGACTGCATTTGAAATCTCTTTATTGCTCTGAATCAAGAATGAGTTTATTTTTTATAGCGCACTGAAGGAGTAAATGCATTTTTGCAAATTTAAAAAAAAAAGATACATTAAAAATTGTTGGAATCAATTCAGTTACCGATTTAGAACAAACTACTTTCAGGTCTTGCGTTTATTAAGTTACACCTTGTATATATCGTCACACGAGATCCTTTGCGGGGTAAGAAGGGAGTTTAAAGTTCCAACAGATAAAGACTTAAGACATTGTAATTGTAAATTATAGAAATAAAATAAATAATTGCAAATAAGCAAACTTATTTCCTCGTAGGTTGTTGTAAAAAGTAATAAATGTTACTTGTGTAATAAACGGAAAAATATTTTTTCGATACTGTTTTAGGTATCAGTGTCTGCTATCATGAATAAAGCAGAAAATAATTGATTTCTCGATGCAAGAATGGATTGCAAGATATTGAGTCAGACAAAACGTGTCAAGGCGGTACGCCGGACGGGTGACACAACAGATACAAAGCGAATGTTTGCATGGGCTAGAAACTGGGATTATTGTAGTAAAACAGTTTTACTCATGACATATTTTATGCAATATTATGTTAGTGTAAATGTAGAGATATAGAACTTGTAGTGACTCGTATTGTACAATGTGGTGATACAGGAAAATCAAATAGGTTCGTTTGGCATGTCGTGTCAAACGAGCTCGAAGTACTGCTCTTTTGTAGATTTTTCTTACTAAACTCAGGGGTCTGGTCTGGGATTGGTCATGCTCATTAAAAAGTCTATGCTTGCAGTGGCTATTTGGTGCGGGTTAATTCCTTCCCTCTAATATTGTCGAGGGAGGTGATGGCTGCTCAAGTAGTCGTACCTGTGCTTGTGGAGACTGGTCCACCCAGAATCCTCTAGCTTTTCATTATAAAATGTATTCAAATATTAGTCTTATATCTCAGTCGTAAGGCATCACACTGGAGCTGGATAGCATAAATGATTTTGTATAATATAAAAATGTAAGTATCTATACAAAAAATGATGAAAAATAATGAATGGAGAATTAGACAAAGAAGACAAGGCCACTGAGTTTCTCGCCGGGTATTCTCGGTGGAGGCCGCGTAAAAAAAAAAATGTAAATATGACCATATGTAAACACCCCCCCAGGGTTTATGAAAAATAAACAATTTGAGTTTGAGTTTCTACTAGTTAAATCAATACTACTAACTTAACGAATAATACGCGTAGGGATTAATAGGTCCTGGGTACCTAAGTCGGATAATATTTAATTTTTCAATAGAAAAATTCCCAGTAGCAGTTATGTCCAGTATATTTGCAATAGGCACATTGGACCTAACATCGTCGGTGGAAAGCGGGTATAAACAGAACACCTCTTGGAGAATATTACGTTTATTTAATTTTTTCATTAAAAAAAACTACGATAAAGGTTTATTCATGAATAGAAAACCCGTCCTAGACATGTTATACAATAAACCTAAATTTTTAGAATAAATTATGTAGTTAGAGGTATACCTAAAATAGAAATAACAAAGTTGTTCTGCCTTGTTTTCGAACCTATATAATACACAATTACAATATGTTATATTCGTTTATATTACACCCGCTTCATATTTTGATGTTAGGAAATCAGAATCTGTAATTGCGTAATGCGGATATGCCGCAGATTATATTGTTTAAAACGTCGCCCCACACTAGGATTTATTCCTGTGTCGTAGGTGCGTTTACAAACATAAAATTTTACATTCACAAATCGAAACCGAAAAACTTTTCCCAAACCGAAAAAAAATATTGTAGGTCACACAAAGATTTTTCCCATGCGGGAATTAAACCCGCGACTATTCGACCCAGTAGACGGAGCGGCTTGACCTCTTAACCACTGCGGCAAATCGTCCGTCATATACTTAATTCAAGTAAATTATCCAAAACGAAACGTTCTTCGCTCATTCTATTCCTTAATTATTGATCTTCGATGAAATCATAATTCTAATTTAGGTCCAAATCTGAATATTATTTTATTAATCCGAAGTTTATTTTTCATTTACAGGTAAGTGTCTTGTAAAACTTCCACGGAATTGTGAAACGAGAGCGTAAAATCGGTGCGATGTCGGAACAGGTGAGCGAGCTATATGTTATCTAAACACTCTACTCATATGTTTCAAAAATAACAATTTATTGTTATCATAAACTTTCCGGTACAGTTTATCTTGCACAACGTAAAAGTGGTTCACACTGAACAAGATGCCTATTTGGTATGATTTATGGGTAAACGAATGCTATGACGTCTTCATTAGAGTGATGCAACCAATAGTTGTTTGACCGGATATTATAAAAAATACAGGCAAAAAAAGTAAACTGATGTTGCAGCCATGAAGTACGGCCTTAGATTCTATCCCTATGTACAAGGTGTAACAGTACCAAAACCAAATTCAGTACCAAAACCAAATTTACAAATTTAAAGTTTTTACCTCTTTTTTAAGCACTTTATACTCCAATAAACAATGGAGCTTGTATGTGTTAGTTTGTGCGTATTGAGAAATACGTTTTAGAAAAGCATTTGACATCTCCGTTATGCTTTGAATCAAGAATAAATTTAGTTTGTTACTCCTTGTATTCAAACAGCATAAGTCAAAAAAATGTAAGATACATTAAAAATTGTTGGCATCAATTCAGCTACCGATTTAAAACAAACTACTTTCAGGTCGCGTTAATGATGTTACAACTTGTATAATGCCTCGTATTCATTAGAAGACAAACATCCCACGACACGTGTTGTATGTGAAGTCGAGCGACATTGTGCTCCTTGTTCCTTTAAGCGGCGTCGTTTTTGTTGAGGAACAAAAGCCACAGTCACACAAAGTCTGTAGACGTGTGATGCGCAACAAAATGGGCAAATGATTTATAGAACCTTTTTGGCTGATATGATGCAATGGACTAAATAAACGTCGATGAAATAGGTCACGGGACAAGATGTAGAGCGACATGGCCCAACATTTTTAACGACACGTGTCGCGTGATATTTATCCCTTAGTGAATACGAGGTTTAACAATTAAAAAAAGGTTAAGAGACAACCGTTATGACCTATAAT
The DNA here is from genome assembly GCA_905147815.2 of Phalera bucephala. NCBI lineage: Eukaryota > Metazoa > Arthropoda > Insecta > Lepidoptera > Notodontidae > Phalera > Phalera bucephala. Next base: position 12,693,595 of record LR990615.1, read on the forward strand.
TCATTCGGTTTATGTCACCATTCTTTGCTTATATCAATGACCGTCGGAGTCTACGAAAATTGGACGCGCTACGGTCTACGACTGTCTACTTAACTACGCTACGCTCGTAGCGTGTGTTCTGTCGCGAATAAGCTACGCACTTATAAGTATATGTGGGATAAACAAATTAAACTCAACGTATTAGGACTGTAAAAATATATGTACTTTGGATTTCATCAAATTAATTACCGATCTAATCAATTGTGAAAATGTTGCTTAAATTAACGACTTAACGTTTTGTCAACATATATGTAGGCGACTATACAAGTATATACAAATAAATGGATTTTATCGGATAGGTTGGGGGACCTCATTCGGTTTCTATAACATTAGGCAGTACGCACGCGATAGCGGTTCTTTGCGTGATGATTTTAAAAGGAATGAATGCATAAGTATCGCAGGGATATCTTTTTTAAATTTCTGTTTATAAAAATTAGAGGTAATGAGAAAGAAACAAGACTTTTACGAATAACCAAGTAGGCTCAAGTACGTTATTTTTACTGCTCAAGTAAATATTATCGGAATTTAATGAATAATTCCTTCTGATTAGACGTAGAGCAAAAATTTGTTCTTTTTGTGTAATATAATTATGGCGTTGACTGGTGTACAGGTTCATTTTAATTGCAAATGAGATGGAATATTATGCGTTAAATTATCATTTTTAACCGGTTTGGTGGTTGCTGAACCTACGGAGTTACCTATAGGTATAGAGGGAATGAGAGAACATTTATATAGCGGTCAGTAGTTTCTATGTTATTCAACTTTTTGAAAAGTGTCGAAGTTGCCGAAAGCGTCTGTTTTACTAGCATAAAACAGTATGAATTTGCACAAAAATACTCGAGTGCATGTGTAAGTGTTAAGTGTAAGTGAGATACGTACCTCATTTACACTTAACAACACACAATTGCTTTGTTTGGCAAAGAACAGTAGGCACGTGCCTACTGTTTTTTGCCAAACAAATAAATTGCGACAGTGGACTAAAAGGATAGATGGCGTAAAACAAATAAATACATTTCCAATACGTAGACATAGTGCCGAAAGTGTATCTACCATCTGAATAATAAGGGGAAAAATACTCCCATGTAATACGTCAGTATTCGTGTCGAGAGCGATTAGACATCTTTTAACAGGATCGTACGAGCTTCGATAAACACTTAGTCGCTCTTAAAAGTGCGGGACGGAATGTGAGGAATTTAAGGCATTGGGCGCGGAGCGGCGGGGGCGGGCCGCCCGCCCTGGCTCCACGCGCCTCGGCACTCGCCCGCCAGTTGGCTGCACGGCCCCTCACGTGATAACACGTACTCCCGTTCGGGTTTCTGCAGTTTCTTCGCGCGACTTGTAAACATACTTTGTGTTTCGTATCCGCGGTGTGTTCTACTAATTTTATGAATTTTTAATAGAACTGAAAACTTTAAATTTGAGTGATAAAGAACTTGGATGCTTTTGGTGATGCATCAGCGAGCGCCATGAGCTTTGGGCACCAGCCTGCCGCCTGTGCCGGCTAACCGCGCACGCGGTCCATTACTAACCCCCACGTGTGTTCGTAAGTACAGATTACTTTTATATTAATAAATTAAATAATTTATTTTTAAACATATCATATTTTACTTCTTGAATTACTCATCAATTATCAGTTTATTTTGTTTTAGACGTGTAGTAATATGCTGAAATTTTAAAAACAAATATGTGATGCAAATTTCTGTCCAATTTTGCATTCATTTTTAAACTTTTTGTACTTAATCCTTATGAGTCGTTGTAGTCAAAGTGTCAAAATATTATTTAAATACACAGTACGCCAACACAACAAATTACACGGTAATAACACAGGTAATCTTGAAGAATGTTTCGGAAATAGTCGCATACTACTAATCGTAGTAAGAAATTTTAGGACGCGAAAACAGAATCTAATAGAAAACGTTATAAAATGATATGATCACGTATTCTATCCACATGCCTTTAGTTCTAGAAATGGACGGCAGATTATATCATATCATAACTAATAACTTAATTGACGCTCAGATCATAACATTAATCTATTGGCGTCCCCGAAAATAATAGGCAATCACAATGGACGTAACATCGATCGACATGTATTCAAAGCGCGAGCTATTATTATACATATTCATAGATCTGTACAGAGCTAGTCAATTGATCGTTATTATAGTTGATAAATACCTTATTCAATACCTACCCTATTATATAAATCGAAATCCGTATATTGACGTAGTACCTATGATATTAAAAATTGATCATACTGTAGGTCGACAATAAAGAGGCTCAAAATCACCATAGTTATTTCTAGTTTAGTATCGCAGATGTAGCCGAACATACGTTTTATAACGGGGCGACTATAAACCTGAATATAACTCAGATTTTCACCGGAAAGAATACGAGCAACGAATCAACTAAATATTTACCTACGCTAAACTAAAACTGTTATGTTATTGCATTCGACGCGAGCGCTTTCAACACTTTCGTACTTTATGATTTTGAAATGACAGCAGTACATTGCTAGATCGTGAGAAACGGCTTCAAGCTAAGTTTTCTTTTCACCAAATCAAAAATAATTCACTTAATCCATTAAAGAACGTTTACGAGAATTACAACTGAACTCGAACTTTTGGGGTCAGTCGTATGATACTTATTTATAGCTGTTTTGTGCAAGAGCAAAAACAGGGATCTTTAATAAAAGACATCCCAAATGTTGGCTAAAGAACTATGGTAATACGATGGCATATCAATGGCTACAATTACACTACGTCTTTTATCGGTAAAACATTCTTTACTTTTCTTCAATATGTTTTGAGAGAAGACTAACGCTCAACACGTATCCTGTCTTTTTCTGATGATAAGTCTTTTTATGACTTCTTGGGGTTTTAATATTCTTCTTATTAGTCGTCGTGCTTTCTTAACTTCAATATGTAAGCTTATCTAACGTCTTACTATGCTTTTAAACTCTGTATAGTTAGAACTTATTGAAATTTTGCGATATTGTCGAATATAACATAGATTTACAAACACTGTAATGGGCAAGCCATGAACCAACAATGTGCACGATTAACTACTGCACTGGTTTTTATCTGACTGACATGGTTCATATAAAGTCGAAGGTGCGTTTTTTCAAACAATAAATTTTCAGCTTTTTAAATAATTATATCGCCTAATCGCTTCATGGAAGTGGAATTTTTTGGGGGCCCTAAAGTTAGGTCTACGTTTTTCTCATTCTGACGTATCACGGCCACCTGTATGGTATCAAGTACTTTTCTCCTAAATATGGACATATGGACGTCCATTTTACCTACGCGGCCAAAATCGTATAGAATTAGGTTATCAAATCGCTAGTCTGTGAAACGCATTATATTGTGTGATGAGACAGGACATTATTTTATGATCGCGTATAATATCGCGTCCAAATAAGCCTTCATGGTACAATTCGATGAAACGTAATGCAGGTACGAAACGCTACAATGATACAAATGCGGATCTATATTAACATATACATACGTACGTCTATTTGAGGCCTGAATACAATAATAACATCACCGTAAAAATAGTTTCGGATAAGCTCCATTGGCTTATATCGAAGTCCGATTTGGTTACTCCCTATCGGCACTGTACGCTTTTCATCACGTATTAGCTTATCCAATTAGGGATTTATCCTCACAATCCATACATGTTTTTTTTTCTATTCGGATGTTCGTGTACCGACATCTAAGTGTGAAGCCAGTCATATAGAATATAGGTAGACAAAGTTGTTTATTATGGCGAACCTATATAGCATCGTATTTACGTTATGATAATTTAGATCTAATGGTACGTATCAAATATTATTTTTGTCTTGCTTTCTAATCATACTTGTATAGGTATGTTATGTATTGATATCCATATGCTTAAATCAAATTGGCATCATTAACATCAGTACTAACATGTATGTATGTAAGTGAGTACTTACTGGACCATTCCTAATGGTCGTAAATATACAAGTTCCGATTATAATGATCTAATAATCCTACTAATATTATAAATGTGATAGTTTGTGTGTTTAAATGTTTGTTACTGAATCACGCATTTGGATGAAATTAGGAACGCAAATAGATTACATTATTACCTAGATTTTCACATAGGATTCCTTTATACCCGGAAAAATGTAAGGTTACTGTGTAAAGTCAACGCGGACGAAGTCGCGTGCAAAAACTAGTGAATCAATAATATGTTGACGACAAGGAGCGAAGTTCACTCAGCCTGAGTGGGTCTTGTTATTTATGCATGTCCTTGATCACACTCATAGCCATGTGCGACCGCGGTATTCTTACCGATTACAAAGGTTAAGCAGCGTTCGACTCCGTTGGCCCGAGATGGGTGACCGTTTGTGGCATTTTCATATTCGAGCGTCCCCGTGCTTGAGAAGGTACGTTAAACCGTTGGTCTCGGCTACCACTTAATGTGGTAGTCGTTAAGCCGAGTTGGTAGACTTAAAGGCGGCTTGATAAGTTCCAACAGCAGGTGGCCACAAACTTGCCTCCATCAATCTGCACTAGGTCTGCGTGGTGGAGTATGACCTAATCTCTCTCACCTCGATTTGTGAGAGAAGGCCTCTGCCTAGCAGTGGGCGGTATAGGCTGATATTATTGATCTCCATGTAGCAACAAATTGAAATACCCAAGCACACTACTTTAAAACGCAGTAGATCAACGAAAGATTACCTCAATTCAATATCCGGGCCCTTATTCGCTATGATCAATTAAACAAGTAACGCGGCGCGTTACGATAACTTCGTGAAATGATCGTTTAATGGTAGGGCAGTGGAACACAAAATACCATTACATCAATCCAGGAAGATATTGTAACTTGCCGCGTTTAGTCATGACAAAACAAATCCTACTACATTATAGATGAATACTTGAATGATAAATTTTAATTAAAATTATTAGACGATAATATGTTATAAGTTTAAAATTATCAACAAATATAATAAATAAAACATATTGTATGATAAATAATAATAGTATGAAATGTAGATTATTTTATATAATATATTCTATAATGGTCCCAATTGAGATAATCAACCCTCTTCCTCTGTCTTAACTTGCTGCGCCCGACAGGGTTTTAACCATATATAAACACTATGGAAAGCAATAAACGTTTGAATTTGAATAAGGGCCCAGTTAAGTATCTGCGACGTGCAGGTTAAAAGCTATGGATAGATATTTTTCCTTTCCTTCATTAGTAGTAAGCGGGTGCCGCGGAGTTGGGAAGTTAGTATAAGGGTAGGTCGGCTCGTTACCGGTCGTTGGCTCAGCTGAAAACTCCTTGTGTATAGAGACACTTAATTAATAACCTATAGAGACTCAGGTAATGTACAAAGATGATAGAGATTATTTCGCGTAATACCTCGTTTTCGATCATGGCTTTTAAGGTGCCTGCCTCGTTGGTCTAGAGCCGAATAATGCAAGTTGCAAACACAGGGCCCTGGTTTCGTATCCTAGGTCGGACAAAAATGTAATTTTCCAATAGAAACATTTCCAGTATCAGTCCGGAGTCTGGCATTGTGCCCGGTATATCGTCAATAGGGTCGCCCCCTATTACATGGGACCATTGTCTCTGCCACCGCCTCTAGGGGAATAAAGGCGTGACGGTGTAACGTACAAACGTGGTAGAGACAATGTGATGTACTATATTTCTCAAAATAGTTCGTTTAAGATCTTTTAACACACGCGTTACTTGTCCGAATGAATTAATGCTTGTTTTACGAATTTGTATGTAAAAGTTTATACGATAGGGAAAATCCCCTCTAATTTATAGGTAAGATCGGGAAAATTTCCAATTCAACTTAGCGATAAATCTGACCGAAACAAAAAGAGAGATACACAATCTGTTCAACATTTTTAAGAGTTCCGTTTCTCCCAAGGGAAAATGGACACCTTATAACATTCTTTCTGTGTCGATCTGTCTGTCACACCCGTTTTAGTTCGAAATGGTAATATCGAATTTGGCAGTGTGGAATCATGTTGACATGCACGCATATAGTTACTATGAATTCAGGAAATACATAGGTATATCATTTTCATTTTTGAAAAGTGCTATGTTGGGTACTCCTATTTTAATATTTTTTAGGTATCATTTCAAAGGACAGCTTTAAAAAACCAGGAAATCGAGAGCATATTTTTAAAATATTTTTAGTGGAATGGTTTAAAGCTTCGGAATGTTATTCCAATCAAAAAAGGTCAAAAACATAACGGTTACTTTTTTGAAAAGCTTAGGAGGGTTGAATTTTCGGAAAAGAAGGGCAGGAAATCTCCACGGTTACCATTTAAAAAAAATGGTTTTACATTTATTTGTGTCTGAATTCTTCATTGTGGGATATGGAAGAAGAAGGTGGACTGGTCCCGTGTAGGTAAGTCTGAGGTAAGTGAACAAAATTATACTGTTCATGTGATAGAAACATGATTTCCTTATTTACAGAGAAGGAAAAAAGCCAATAATACTGAATCCATAAAGAGCGGGAAAAAGAACTAATAGTAGCTGAATATTTATCTATATTCAAGTGGAGCTAGAACAGCATGGATCATACTACGTAAGGAAACTTGCTTCAGAAGTGTATGTTAAATGCAAGCTTTGACCTTATTTTCATTAAGATCAGTAATGCCATAAATCATTATGAGATATAAAGTGATCACAACCGCGTAGTTGAAATAAAATATCTTTCCACTAGTCGATTGTCTAACCTTATTTATAACAAAGCGAATCGAATTTAAAGTCAAAGATACTGCCACGAGACTTTTCGAGGTGGTCTTCGAACTAGGTGTTGTTGGGCGCGCCCCCGAAAGCGCGCGCCCCTCGCCTCGGTAACTTCAATGTACAGATAGTGCACAACGATAAGCTCTGGTTTGGTAAAGTTTGTGATAACGGACATATATACGATTGACGTGTTTATCAAACGATAACGTTATCTATCTAATGATATTAATATTATTATAATCTGCTATATCTAAAAATGACTTGCATATATACTATACAATTTAAATAAGAATCTTTTTAAAACCAATTAAAACTTTGATGTTTTGTAATATTGTTTACTTAGCTACGTGATGTAGTAAAAAAACTTCGTGTATGCATTTTTTTTTACTTTTCAGTGTCCTATTTTTATTTGGATCGCAGTGTATATATATTAATTGTAAATTTAAGAGGTTACTGTAGTAGAATAAAACTACATCGATCAAGTAGCTTGTCGTCAAAGAAATAGCTTGTTTCGGAAGTATGATCAGAGTGATACGAATTTCTGTAACCTTACGGATCATCATCATCATCTCAGCCTATACTTGTCCACTGCTGAACATAGGCCTCCCCAATCGCTTTCCAGCGTAACCGGTCCGATGCCACCTGCATCCAATGACTTCCTACGATTTTTGCCACTTCAGCTTGCTAATACTGAGGGCTATGTCGGTGACCTTGGTTCTTCTACGAATCTTCTCATTCCTGATTCGATCACGTAGAGAAACGCCGAGCATATCTCTTTCCATAGCTCGCTGAGCAACCATGTGCTTTTTTATGAGACCTATTGTAAGAGATCACGTCTCTGATCCGTATGTCATCACTGGTAACACACATTGACTAAAAACTTTAGTCTTGAGGCACTGAGGTATTTTGGATGAGAAGATGTTGCGCGGTTTCCCTACGGATATGATCATGAAAATACCTGCTTTTCAAATTGAAACATAACATACTGCGTAAATTATGTCTTGTATTCTCTACTTTGATCATTTTATTAGCTAATAGTTAAATTGAAATAGATACAACGAGTGAAAAATCAGTAGCTACGATACTAATCTCTTGTATTTCAAATAGAACGTCAGTGAAAGACGTAGGCATCAAAATATAGGAATGATGATGCTTTTTGAACGTTTGTTTGTTTACCATCCATCACGATAAGACGTGTGTATAACGAGCGCTAGTACTAAATCTCTTGGTAACAATCATAAACATTTTTAACATACGAATCGTCGGCTGGTGTAGGTTGTCAGAATATTATTAACTAAAAATACCGTCTGCCTCGTTGGTCTAATGGCAAAGCGCATCACTTTGTGATCACGAGGTCCTGGGTTCAAATCCTAGGTCGGATAAATGTAGTTTTTCTAACGAAAAATTCCCAGTATAAGTCTGGAGTTTGAAATTGTGCCCGGTATATGGCAATAGGCTCGCTCCCTGTTACATAGGACCTAACATCACCAGTGAAAAGTGGGTGTATTCAGTACACCTCTGCCACCACCGCTTGGGGAATATAGGCGTGACGGTATTTTTTTATCCTGTTTAGTACCGTCTCACCTATGTTTCCAAAGCGGGGGTAGCAGAAGTGTTCTGTGTACACCCACACTGTCAATATTAGGTCTCAATGTTAGAGGGGACGAGAGTAAAGTTATTTTTATACCAATGTATAATAGCACAATTCCGACCATTTCCAATTTTGTCCGATTCTAAATCCAGAACTCGTCATTGCCACCCGTACTGAGCACGGAATGACCAAAGAGTCAGTCAACTAAAAATGACAGTAAGAGCAAAGATTTCAGCCAGTCCATAAGTTATCAAGATAAGATATTTTTTCAATCGTTCATTTGACTTCTTATAGCGGATTGATCAAGAATATAAATTATACATACTGAAGTCTGGGTGATATAAAATGATATAATATATTGTATTATATACAAGGTGTATCGTAAATAACGCAAGTCGTCAGACACCGCGATTAGAAAATTGCTTTATGAATTCAAGACGAAAACAAAATTTCCAAATTAAAAGTTTTTTACCCTGTTTTAAGCAAATGCGTATTGCGAAATGCGTTTAAGAAATCCGTTTGAAAACTCCTTATTGCTATGAATCAAGAATAAATTTAGTTTTTTATAGCGTAGCTGAATGAGTAAAAGCATTTTTTGTAAATAAAAAAAATTAAGATACATTAAAAATAGTTGGAATTAATTCAGTTACCAATTTAGAACAAACTGCTTTCAGTTCTTGCGTTAATTATGTTACAGCTTGGTTACAGGTTGTTGGGGTTTTGTGGGTGTTACAGGTTGTATAGGTGCAAATGTTTACTGCGATATAGTAAAAATATTTATCTAGAGCGTAGTTTTAAATGTTTATCTATACTAATATTATGAAGAGGAAACATTTGTTCGTTTGTAATCGATCGTTCGTAACTTTGACACTACTGAACCGATTTTGAAAATTCATTCACCATTAAAAAGCTACATTATCCAGAACTAAAATAGATCCTGTAGATCACATCCTCGTTCATGGACAGAAAATAGAGCGGGTTGATGAGTACATCTACTTAGGACAAACCCTTAGCTTCAATAAGAACAGGCAAGAAACTGAAATCCTACGCCGTGTTCGATTGGGATGGGGCGCTTTTGGAAAATTGTGCGACATGTTTAAGGAAAACATACCCATGTATCTCAAACGTCGCACCTTCGAACAGTGTATCCTGCCCGTTATGGTATATGGAACCGAAACCTGAACGCTCACTAAATACAACTTGAATAAACTACGTGTGAGCCAAAGAGCTATGGAGCGAGCTATGTTAGGTATATCGCTAAGAGACCGGGTCCAAAACATGATAATCCGGGAAAGAACAAAACTTACCGACATAGCTTAAGTGATAGCGGAAAGAAAGTGGAGATGGGCAGGACACATATGCCGGAGATCGGACAACAGATGGGGGGAAAAGGGTACTTGAGTGGAGACCGCGAACCGGCCATCGAAATGTATGAAGACAACCCGCAAGATGGAGTGATGACCTGACGAAGGTAGCCGGAAAGGATTGGATGAGAAAAACGCAAGACCGAAGGGTATGGAGTGCCATGGAAGAGACCTACACTCAGCATTGCGTGATGATGATGATGAACATATACCCAGCAGGTGGCGCTGTTATCGACCGTAATTGTGCTAAGCCGCGGGAAACTGCTATTAAATAAAATAGTTTTTTTTTCGGAAGGCACGTTAAGCCGTTGGTCCCGGTTACCACTCAATGTGATAATCGTTAAGCCGAGTTGGAAACCTTATGGGCGGCTTAATTAGTTCCAACAGCAGGTGGCCACAAACCTATCTCCATCAAACCGCACTGAGTCCGCGTGGTGGAGTATGACCTAACCTCTCTCGCCTCGATATGTGAGAGAAGGCCTTTGCCCAGCAGTAGGATAGTGTAGGCTGATATTGTTATGTAATTACTTACTGTCATTGAGGCCCTCAGAGACGGTTGTGTTGTTGGTTAACGCAGAAATTATAAAAATATATTAAAATAATTTAATTAGTATCATTCTCAAAATTCAACTCTAAAAAAAATAGTCAGTGTTCAATTTTCTTTGTGGAACTCATTAAGTACTCGTCGTCATTAGACTTGCATCAGAAGAATTCTGAAGAAAAGACAGCGAATTAATCACTGTTAATAGTGGCATCTCACTTACACAACGATACGTACATTGCCACAGTACATTAATTCTCGCTTGCGTCCGCTTGGCCCATCGCCACCCCGTAAAGAACGACACGGAATAATAACTCAACGGAAGAGATAAACAATGATGCTCTCACCGCCTGAGCGGACCTGCTCCGATACAAATTTAAATGAGACTCATGTCACACAACTTAAACGTAAACACGGCGATAAGTTTTCTGTACTATTTAATGAGTTTACGGTGGATTTAACATGTAAATTAGCAAAATGGAAAACGGAAGTTTCTTCTGAGATGTCTAAAATCAGCGCAAATATAAATAGCGTTAAAGACGATCTTTTAAAGCTAAAGGAGGTATCTCGTGAATGGAAGTCCGATATGAATGGCATCAGGAACGATTACTATGAAATAAAAAAAATAAGAGTGCAGGGAACAGAGTGAATGGTGCGATGTGAAAGCTACTCGGGAGCCGGCACTTAAGCCATAAGGCGCAGCTGGCCATACATAACGGAGTTCTTGTCCCAACGCTGTTATATGGTAGCGAGAGCTGGGTATGTAAGAAGGAGAATGAAAGTAGGATAAATGCGGTAGAAATGCGAGCTCTGCGGAAGATGTGCGGAGTGAAGCTGACCGACCGCATTAGCAACAGCATAGTAAGACAGCGAGTAGGTATGAAAGATAGTATCGGTGTAAAGATGAGAAAGGGCATGCTCCGTTGGTTCGGGCATATAGAAAGAATGCCGGGGAAGACCTAGACTATCTTACCACGACCAAATAAACCGAGTCTTATCTGATGGAAAAGTCAAGAGTCTCCGTGACCGGCGAGCGTGTATGAGACGAACTATAAAAGTCGAGGAAGCCAGAGAGGTATGTAAGGAAAGAACCTGTTGGAACTCTGTACTCTCTGCCTACCCCGCACGGGATCTGGCGTGAGGTTATAGATAGATAGATAGATAGAAAAAAATTAACCCAAAATATAAACGACGAGCATAATGAATTAAACGTGGAACTGGAATCAATTAAAACTTCCATGCAGCACCAGTCTAAATATGATGATTTAAAGAAAACAGCTAAGGTACTTAATGAAAATTTCAAAAAAATTACTGTCCTGGAATCCAAATTTACTGAAGTACAAAATGGAAATAGATTGCTTAAGCTACAAATTAATTCAAATGATCAAAGAGACAGACTTATAAACCTAGAAATTGATGGTATCCCAGAAACACATAATGAGCAACCAGTAGAATTAGTAATGAAAATTGCTAAAATTGCCAGTGTAGATATTTTACATACTGATATTATCAATTTCAACAGAGTAACGCCTAAACCTAAACATCAAGGTCGCCATGGGTTCTTATTGCCAAGTTATCGTCTCGACTGATAAAAGATAACATTATATCTGAGGGGCGCAAAGTGAGATTGAATACGAAAAACCTAGGTATTGGTAGTTAAATAAAACCAATACATGTAAATGACAACTTAACACCGTATAACAAACAGCTGCTGAAGAAATGTAAAGAAGTTGCCAAGATCAAGGAATATCAGTATGTTTGGTCAAAAAATGGGAGAATTTATATAAGGAAGTGCGATACCGGTCCCTTGATACAGATATGGGACGAAGAAGAATTAAAGAGAAAAATGATGTAGTCACGCGTGTTTTCTTATTATAAATATATGTATATATATATATATATATATATATATATATATATATATATATATATATATATGTGTTTATGAGCATGTTAAAATCATTTTATTTAATAATGTAGGATTAACTTTTTGTGTAATAAGCGTGGAAGCCATTAATATCTCGAGTGTCACTTCGTGTCATTCTTATTCTGCGGTTCAGTTAAGCAACTATTTTTTGTTCTACCCCATACATTTATGCTTAAGATTGTTTCGTATTTATATTTGTTTACAAGTTACAAAGGATCAGAAATAATAGTTAAGATGTTAAAGGTAACTATTTTAAATATTTCATTATTGCGCAGGTACGATCTATTTTATAACGTGTTATTTATTTTAGCCGTTAATAGCTATTTTGTTTGCATAGTGCGTAAAGTCGGATTTATTCTATCTATCTATCTACCTATATCATCACGCCAGTTCCCTTGCGGGGTAGGCAGAGAGCAATTGATTCAAGTTGTTAATATACTGTTTCATCACTGCTTTGGTAACTCAGACATTCTAGTATACGCGGAATTTACATATCATGTACTATGCATAAAATCATATCTTTCGGCTTTCTGGTACCAATTACTAGACGGTGTGATTTGTAATTTAGTTTTCTTGACACATACAATACGTGCAATATACACAGTGCAATTAACCTATAATGGCTACTCCTAATATAAATATTTACTATCAGAACACGCGTGGTTTGCGAACAAAATGTTGTGAGGCTTCGCATCCCAAACTTTAGGAAAGGATATTATTACACTATATATTACACTATGTTAAACGGTTATTTCCATAAAACAGACTGGCAAGTTCTCTTCCTTGATAAACATGTAGAGAAGGTGGTAGCGGTTATTTATCAAATTATTTACAAGGCCATAGATCAATATGTTCCATTAACAAAAAATAATAATAATCGTTCTCATTCCATTTGGTGCAGTCAGGCACTTATAAAATTATCTAAAGAAAAGATGAAAGTTCATGCTAAATGGAAAAAAACGAATGAACGAACGCAATAGACGTTACTATGATTAATTTTCCCTGTAACGTAGAATACAAAAATTAGTTCAAGACTGCTGTTACAAGAGGTATACAAACAATATACAAAAACACTGAGGACAAAACCGAATACTTTTTGGTCGTTTATAAAAAAATATGCGTGAAAGTTCTATTTATCCTAAAGTGTTATCGTATGGCAACTCTAATTATACGGATGGTGAGCAGATCTGTGAAGCCTTTAATGTTTTCTTTAAGAGTGTATTCGGAACGGCTACCACGTCTGTACCACCAACAATCGGGGGTGCGGAAGGATGTGATGCAATCTTTAAATTACATATTTCAACAGCCACAGTAGATTTTTTTTCAAAGGGCATGGTACGTCCAAATGCTTGGGTTGCGATGGGATTCCAGACGTCTTTTGGTCTTCCTGTGCTTCATCCTTAGCGACCCCCATTTGCTATTAGTTTTAATAGATCCCTCTGTGATGGTATCTTCCCCTCAATTTGGAAAAAAGCGCATATTGTGCCAATACATAAAAAAGGTTCGAGCGCCAAAATTGAAAACTACCGTGGTATCTCTATTTTAAACACAGTTGGTGAAGTCTTTGAAAAAATAGTTTACTGTTCGATATATTGTATTATCGCAAAAGGTATTCCCAGTCAACAACACGGTTTTCTCAAAAACCGTTCAACAGTAACCAATTTGACATGTTTCTCAGATTATGTTCTCACAAATATGGACGCTGGAGGACAAATTGATGTGGTCTACACAGATTTTGAAAAGGCTCGTGTCGATCACGCCATTCTTTTAAGAAAGCTTTGTGAATTAGGTATTCGTGGCGATCTATTAAGGTGGATAAAATCTTACCTGACAAATCACTCGCAAGCTGTCGTGGTTGGAGGATTTCGGTCGGACTTTGTGGAAATACCAACGGGAGTGCCATAAGGATCCCACTTAGGGTCATTATTTTACAATGCATACCTCTATGATATATTAAACCGTTTTAAATTTGCCAAACATCTCATGTACGCCGATGATAAAAAAATATATTACAAAATAATTTCTATATCAGATTACTTAAAACTACAGTCAGATTTAAATAATATTACCGTTAATGTACAAAAATGTCAATGTATAACTTTTACCCGTAAAAGAAACCCTATCTCGTTCTTATATAATCTGAATGGTATTAATATAGAAAAAAACTAATGCTGTTATTGATCTAGCTTTGACCAAAAAATGTTACTGAATGATCATATCGACAAAATAAATAATAAAGCGTTTAAGAATTTGGGATTCGTCATTCGGTCATGTAAACCATTTAATGACGTTGCAGCTATTAAAACGGTTTACTGTGCATTCGGACGTTGTACTTTGGAATACGCTTGTCAGGTTTGGTCTCCACAGTATTCGGTTACTAAGATCGTATCGAGCGCATCCAAAATATCTTTATCAACCACCTCAATTATAGACTTCGAGCATCAGAAACTACATACATAGAGAGTTGTCGGCGCCACAGTCTGTTAACTTTAGAAGAGAGACGTAAATTAATGGAAAAGAGTCTCCTTTACGATATTGTAGGTGGGCATATAGACTGTGAGCAACTGGTGGCGGGTGTGGCTCTGCGCGCACCGTTTCGGCGCACGCGCCACACACCGCTGCTAGACGTGCCATATTGTACTACTAACTACGCAGCTAACTCCGCACTCACGCGACTGCCTAGAATCTACTTTTTTATCTATTTTTTTACATTAATCCCGCTTTCAAAAAACGCATTATGCAAAATTGTAAATCATTCAAATGTCAACCAATGCAAAAAAAGTGATATTACCCAGGTTATATCACTTTATCTTGATAGTATAATGTATTTATGTACCTACGCACTTATTATTTAAATTTAATTTATTTATTCTTACCTATCTCGTTAATTCTTAAATTGGCTAAAGTTGCTTTAACTCGTTTCAATCGTTCCCGGATTCGCTGTATTATATATACACGTTCAAAAATAATTAAAACTCTTCAATATGCCTAGTTCAGAGATGGACAAAATGTAATCAGATTAATGATTAACTACCCCCGCTTGGGGAATATAGACGTGATGGAGTATTAATGATTAACGATTACAATTATATCTTGTAATCTTCAACGATTACGATTATACTTTTAATCTTGAATCATGATTAAATATTACAAAATGCATTTGTCATCATTAATCTGATTACATTTTGCACATCTCTGGCCTAGTTTATAGTTAATTTGTATATCTGAATTCTTAAGAAAATGGTAATCACCTCTACAAAACTGGAACATCGATTTTTGGTAAAAACCTGCTGGGCTAATTGGGGTGTCTGAAGACTTACGGTATTTAAATTACATGCTGTATATAATAATAAGTGATCAAACGAACTTACCTGAAGTGAAGTTCGATCATTATTATACGAAGTCCTTCGTTCGAAGATATAAACATGCAGCTCTCTCTACTCGCTTGGCAAGCCGCTAAGTTTTTTAGAAACGTCAACGCCTCCTCTATGGTATCTGTGGACATAACCTCTGCGACCATTCCTTTTAGAAGTAGTACATTTCAACTTTACCAACGGGCAGGGCGGGTTGGGTACTTATATCTTCGAACGAAGGACTTCGTATAATAATGATCGAACTTCACTTCAGGTAAGTTCGTTTGATCACTTATTATACTGTGTCCTTCGTTCTCGATATAAACATGCAGCTGTTTAGAGCTATAAGGGTAAAGTTGAAGTATACCACATGAATGTCATTTTTAAGCGTGAGCTCTAAAACATAATATGTCATGAGTACATTTGTATAACACATTCCTGTTGTTTGCATTGCTACACAACACAAATACAACATATATTGTTTCTTACAACCAGTCTGTCTAACTTATTCAAAATAAATTTATTTAATCAAATTCTATAACATGTTATGTTATATAGCGTAGATCCATCCCAACAAAATTCTTTAAAGCACCTGTTATAGCACACCTGTTGTCCATAACTCATTACTACCGGGTAATAATATTCAATCATTACTTATCAGATATCAGTGCATTCTCCATCTGTTATGTCTTCTATATGTAGATTTTTTTTTTTTTTTTTTTTTTTTTTTTTTTTTTTTATTAGTCTCTTTATATAACGAGAGTTGAGGAATTACCGATCCAGAACTTTGTTTATATGAAATTAATCCCTTTATAATAATTCTTGTATCATAGAAAACCCTTCCGAAACGAACTATGAGAGTGGAGGAAGCCAGTAAGTAAAGAATCTGTTGGAACCCCGCACCCCCCTGCCTACCCCGCAAGGGGTCTGGCGTGACGATATAGATAGAGATAGATAGAAAACTCTTACTGTGTACTAGATCTGGAAACAAAGTATGTTAGTACCCAATCTATAACAATATAAGACAAATAAGACAGGGAAACCTGTTTCCCCACTAAAGTGTCTTCCAAGTGGGGCTTTTTTTATTTTTTTATCATATGATCTCGTTTTTGAGTACAGTACCAGACAAAGGCTACAAATTATATTGGTGATTATAAGGATGCTTTGCTATAATTACTTATTTAATTTATGATAAAGTATTTTCCTTTATGTCAAAGTTCGGTTATATTTAATGTTAGTAATATTTATAATCTTTAAAGATGTACATATACCAAAATTTAACATTTTTGTACTAGAGGCCTTTGTACTAATGTCCTTATCTAGAGCTATTCCTCACATAAGGCTATGTACATTAACTATATGATCTCGCCCCCCCCCCCCCCCATTTTTGGGTTTGGAACGAAGGGCAGTGCTGATGTGTGGTAACCTAATTTAACCTGCCCCACTGTTAAACTATACTACTACTATTATTATATATTTCGAAACTATCCCGGAATCATTTCCATGTCCTGAGTGGCCACCTAAATATTTATGTATCACTTAACAATTCGTTCTTGCGCAATAACGCCCGCGAACATTCATTTTTGGCAATACGATCGGGCCACCCCTGACCCGTTATATTACTGATGAAAATTATACTCAAATTTACTAATTTCGTAATGACTTAAGTAGCGAATAAGTCACAGGCAACTAGACCAAACCACGGACTATAACTTTATGATATTGGGAATCCTATTCATAACTTAACTTTTTCATACCCTTAAATGCCACACTTCCTCTGCTTCTTTGTATGTGGCTGTTTTTTATAAGTAGCAACTGTAATGAGTAACTTTCTAGTAAGTTCTAGATTTCCAACTGTGAGAATTGAGTGTCACTTAACTTATACATGTAGTACCTACGTATCATTCATATTTCATTTAATATCATAATATTTTTTGCGCCCTCGCCTACCCACTTGGGATCTGGCGTGGTCTTATAATTAATAATAAATAAATAATATCAAGTTCCCTAAGACTAAGGTTATTGCAGATACTACCTAATATTTATCATACCTGTGATAAAAATATACTTTTGATTATTCTTGTTTAAGATAATCTATACTTTTAAATATTGTAACTCAATATTTCATCAACTATATCATGTCAACCTAATATCGTTAAATTTTTAAATAGGTATTATTATCAAGTCATTTGCATGACTTTATTTTCTTTTTATATATAGATACATTAATAAGATACATGTAACATGTGGATGTAATAATTTAAATGTAACAATATGAAAAATGCAAATTTTTTGTATGACATTTCCAATTCAATATTTTTACACTGAACCACCTTCAAATAAATTACAGCATGTATAGTGCTCTAAAACCACCTGTTTCCATAATAGTAGCAGGTTGTGTTTGTGTCATATCTCCGATATCCTAACTGTACCAGAACCATCACTGGTGCTCAATATAAATGTGCACATTCAAAACTAAACACAAACCTATTTTTTATAGTTATTAATTACTTGAATAATTTTATTTGATTATATATTATTTATTGATTATCATATTATCAAACAAAAGTACAATAAAAACATCTAATTCTTCAATTCATGAATTGATGTATAATCTTTCCTCTGTGTGTCTCAAATTTCTAATGTATTAATTACACTATAAATGATGCAGGACGTAACCAAAAACCAAAACCATTGGACTCATTACCCAATAGAAAGCTGAATAGCTCCTAATAAATTTTTATTAGTATATTTAATATGACTCTAATGTCTATTATTAGCATTGAGTTTCTTTGTGGGATAAGGATTATAGCACCGTTGTGATCATCTATCTTTAATTAAATTCTAATGAGAATGGCTATAAATTGTATATCAATTATTAAAAATTATGTTTCTAATAATAATGTTTCTATACATAATGTTAAATATATGTAGGACCAGATTTTTTAACTTTCACTTGTCTGGATTACTTGCAGTATTTGCACAAAACCCATAAAGTTATGTTTGCCGTTGAAGGCAGACAGACACACATTTTTATTAGTGTCATAGATACATTGTAACATACCAAAGTCAGTGAATACCTTTAGCCTCCAATATTATGGTTTATTTGTAACAGCCATGTTGTATTCCTGAATGTTTAAATGATTTTTTCAGTAACATAAAAAAAAAACAAAACAAGCCTTTATGTAAAAAGCCTAGCAAGCTTTTCTTACCTCACATTCTCTGGTAGGAGACTTCCAATGTCCATTGTGATTTGTTTTTGGTGGGCTGATAGGTACACTGTAGGTACATTTATACATACATTTGTGGATAGGTGTACATTTTTACACACCGGATGAGGATTGTTGTTCCATATTGGTTACAACACTGGTGGTTTCTTGAAATTTAAACTACTGCTTATGAATAGATAGTTATAATTCCATCTTGGTACTCCACTATATTAACCTTATTTAATACAAAATATATACTGCTGACCACAAAGGTTCTTATCCCAATCAATGTTTCATGACTGTATTGTTAGGACTCATCTTCCCTGGCTACCCTGCAAGGGGTCTGGGCTGATAATATTGATAATTATTAGTTTTATGTTAACTGGATAGACCAGGTATTTTATATTATATTTTAAGGATGTATGTGTGTAACACAAATTATTGTACAACTTGCCTGTCTCAGCATCGGTAGGCTGTGATATTATATTTGGAATATTTCCACAATTCTGTTGCTTGTCAGTTATAACAGGCATTGTTATAAGTAGAGACTACTTTGGCTCATCTGTTTATAAACCCTGTTCAGGGATAAATATTGCAAGGTTTACTTTTGTAATACAAGTGCTCATAATATTGCACAATTCTTTGTGTAATAAGCTCCACTTTGGGCTATTTTAGGATTATTATACAAGTATGTCTAATAATGAAATCAATGCAAAACATTATGTTTCTGCAAAGGGGTGGCTTATGTTATTAATAATGTATTGTTATTCATAAATTCATAAACAATTTCCCTTTAGTTACCCTTTCAGAAAGTCTCCTTTAGGAGATATAATATCACAAATTGCTTATAGTTTATAGCAATAGTCTTTGTATTTACTGTTTAAGGTATGTATGTTGGGTAACATTTTAGTTTCTTACCATTGTAGAAATGTGAACTGCACAGGAGCACCTCATGGGTGAAACCTATGAGTAGTATGACCTTCAGCACATATCTCGTATGGACCCCAAGTCTTGCGGATCACGCCGATGCATCTCGTACACCGCTCGTGTCCTTGAATTACCGTTAAGTCTTGCGGACCACGTCGATGCATCTCGTACATCGCCCGTGTCCTTAAATTGGCATCGATCCTTAACAATCATTATTGATTAATGTCCCCGCTAATTTCTCTCATTAGAGGTATTACCTTGCCAATTTATAGACGGTTAATAATTGTTTGCAGGTATATTGCGTGTTAAACTGTTTTTACACGAAGAGGGACATGAGACTTCGTAAGTTTACTTTTCGAGTGAAGACTTTACAAGTCTTAATATAATAAAACTCACGTCTCCAAATATTCGATATTATATACATAAACAAGTTAAGCTGAAAACGCCACAAATAAACAACTATCAGTTGATCTTTTTTGAATGTACTCTTTTGTCAAGACGTAAAATATTTCTGAATTTGCCTATA
Source organism: Phalera bucephala (assembly GCA_905147815.2). Classification (NCBI taxonomy): domain Eukaryota; kingdom Metazoa; phylum Arthropoda; class Insecta; order Lepidoptera; family Notodontidae; genus Phalera; species Phalera bucephala. The sequence continues at coordinate 12,713,810 of LR990615.1, forward strand.
CGATGTTTTAAATTTATTTCACAACATCACTTGAGTATATAAAAACCTTTTGTTATATAATTTCACTGCTACGATTATTTGATTAAATTAAATGTCGACCAAAACTTTATTACAAGGCATCGGCTGCCACGCTAAAAGAAAGAATGGTCGCAGAGGTTATGTCCACAGATACCATAGAGGAGGCGTTGACGTTTCTAAAAAACTTAGCGGCTTGCCAAGCGAGTAGAGAGAGCTGCATGTTTATATCGAAAACGAAGGACACAGTATAATGTACGTTTAGTAGTGGTGTAAAGATGAGAAAGGGTATGTTCCGTTGGTTCGGGCATATAAAAAGAATGTCCGTAGAAAGAATGACAAAACAGATATACAATGCGAAAGTGGAAGGATGTAGGTACCGGGAAAGACCTAGACTATCTTACTACGTCCAAATAGACCCAGTCTTATCTGAAGGACAAGTCAAGAGACTCCGTAGCTGGCGAGCATGTATGAGACGAACTATGAGAGTGGAGGAAGCCAGAGAGGTATGTAAGGAAAGAACCTGTTGGAACTCTGTACTCTCTGCCTACCCCGCAAGGGATCTGGCGTGATGATATAGATAGAGATATAGACAATTCCAGACTCCAGATAAATATTGCGTATTTTTTTTTAGAAAACTACACTTTATCCGACCTAGGTTATGAAACCAGGCCCTCGTGATCGCTACGCATATTATTCGCCGACCGACGAGGCAATCACAGTCTCATTTTAGTATCAAGAAATTCGACGCGTCGCGTTGGTAGGTAAGGGTGCGGCAAATGGTATATGGTGAGCACACTAGTTGTTTCACCACTTACCGGCATGTTGACATGTTTGCCGCCCTTTTGCCATCTTGCCGCGCCTCTTGTTGCCCCAAAGTTACCCATAACTACGTCCTTATGTAGGGGTTGTACTATCAAATTTATTTGTAGAGCAAATTGATATTTGGTTTATTTTTTGTAAGCTACTATAAAAGTTCTATAGTATTTATACACAATGTTTATCCATTGTATAGGCTTATAAATAAAAATTAAGTACGTATAGTTATGACATTTTCTCCGCGGGTTAGAAAAGTATGTAAATAAATAGTTTTAACTGCCTAGTTTTAACTACTCTACTCTTGTCTACTACTACTAATTTCCGTTAAAATGATCTAAAACGGAACACAAAATAGTTTTTTTTTGCTATATTAATAATCAGTGGTAGTGTTTGTAGGGTTCCATTCCTTCAATTATCTTTTTGTGTCTATTTCTATCTACATAAACCCGAAAAGAATAGCGCTATTTTACTTGTTAGTCTGTATGCGGGCCCTTCAGGTAACTACAAGAAAAAAGTTATTCATCCAATAACTTATAACTTAATTTAAGTACGTTTTATTCTCAATATGCGTAGTGTCCCCCACTCGGTAAAACAAAATAATGACTACTTTACCAATTCAGCAGACGGATAGCTCCCTAAAGTTATTCAACTGTAATTTAGGGATCAAAGGGCATTGTAGTGTGTGCGTACAATGGTTGAATGTATGTGTGGACTGGTTGGAAACAAAAATTAAACTTCAATTTTACGTTTGGGCATTCGTGGGTAATTGCCTTGCATTTTATTGTGACAAGACTTGCCCGAAGTCAGTATTGCTAACGACTAATTCGCATTTGATTATCATTAAATGGTTTAGGTAGGAAATATTGTTGTATTTACTATAGTCGTTAAGCCGAGTTGAAAGCCTAATAGGCGGCTTGATAAGTTCCAACAGCAGGTGGCCACAAACCTGCCTCCACCAATCTGCACTGGGTCCGCGTGGTGGAGTATAACCTAATCTCTTTTACTTCGATTTGTGAGAGAAGGCCTTCGCCCAGCAGTGGGTAGTATAGGCTGATATTATTAACATACTATATTGAATTGCTGCCACATTTATAGGCATAGGCAACCACGACGTTCTTAAGTAACTACAACTGTTACTCTGCTATGAAATTATACAACAAACTATTGCTATAATACAAAAAAGTTTTTACACATTACAAATACAATACAATATTAAAAAAACAATGAAGTATTTTATTAATGCTTCACACGTATTCTAGCGTCGGGTGTTCTAACACCATACTTCTGAATTTTATGGTTTTATCCGAAAAAATGTCAATAGTACATGAATTATGTAATGCATTATATTGCCTTGCTAATTGTTTATGGGACAATAATGGTATAAATTAGTTATGAACGGTTGCAATTTAAAAGGGACATATTTGTTTAATCTTTTGTGTAATACGAGTACCTAAAACTATCTCAGTAATCACTTTATGTATACGAAGAATTTTTTTTTACCTACGGTCTATTTATAATCGTCTTATAGTGAAACTAAAATTATTACGTTTGGATAGAAGCAATCCTGATCTTATTTACTAGTTAATTTGTTTAGTACAAATACAACCTACAACTGTTATACCAAATTAACTTTGTTTGAATGTTCTGGACAGTCTCGAGCATTTTGCAATAAGTTTAATTAAACCAGAATTTCAGCACAAACTTCTCTCAGCACGTAACAGTATTATTCAATTCTTAATTTTATCGACAATCGCAGGTTGAATTGAATGTTACATACAGAACACAGTATTATGTTATGGTTTTCAGAACAAGCAGTTTCCAACACAGATTTCTGTAGTTTCCAAGAATTGGTTGATTTACAATACATATTATATTAACTTCGCGCAAGCTCGGCGGAGCTGTGTTATTCGGTCGCACGTTTAATTAAACTATTATTATAGTGTTAGTACCCGGATGTTAGTCAATGTGTGTTACCAGTGATGATATATGGATCAGAGACGTGGTCTCTTACAATAGGTCTCATAAAAAAGCTCAGAGTTGCTCAGCGAGCTATGGAGAGAGCTATGCTCGGCGTTTCTCTACGCGATCGAATCAGGAATGAGGAGATTCGTAGAAGAACCAAGGTCACCGACATAGCCGTTAAGATTAGCAAGCTGAAGTGGCAATGGGCGGGCCACATAGCGCGTAGATCGGACGGGCGTTGGGGCAGAAAGATTCTAGAGTGGAGACCACGTATTGGCAAGCGCAGCGTGGGACGACCGCCTGCCAGATGGACCGACGATCTTGTGAAAATCGCAGGAAGTCGTTGGATGCAGGTGGCATCGGACCGGTTACGCTGGAAAGCGATTGGGGAGGCCTATGTTCAGCAGTGGACAAGTATAGGCTGAGATGATGATGATGATGATGACCCGGATGTTTATTTGTGAGCTACCTACGCTATCTGATGGGCACTTTCGCTAACGTGTTGCCTGAATGTCGATACAGTGAAGCAACGTGATGACGTCAATGTTGCTTTATGATTCAATCTGCCGTTAACTGTGTTCTCACCCAGCTGAGTGCAGCCCGCTCTAAAAATATCTTAACAATTTTACTTATGTTTTTGACGCGGCCGTCCAATTTCCGATGGCGCCTCTTTTCCTAGCTTCAGCTTAGTATTATCGGGTAGATACATATCATTGTGCTACAATACCCTTTATTAAATTATGGTTTTATTTATTCCGACTTCTTGATTTTTATTTAGAATAACAATATAAACGTTTATTTTGCAACGCGCAATACAGAAATGCTTAAGATTAAATATTACACGGTGCAAGTACATGATGGCATAAGTAAGTATGGTAAGTACCTATTAAAAGAGACGGAACAACTTTAAAGTGCACAACAAAATAGGCCCTAACTTAGCAGGTTTGCTGGCTGTGGACAGCCAGCGCTGATCTTCGGTTAGTACCTTATTGCAGGATTTGCAGTAATGATATAGATAGATAGATATCCCATTTATAGTTTATCATGGTAATTTGAGTTATTATAAAATAATTTTACCGCTGTAAGTATTCTCCAAGTGACAACCTTGCAATCAGACCAGCGTGCGGTAGCAGTCCATTTTGCATACAATTCGCTTACAAGTATCATTTGCTTACCTTGCTCTCAGTCTTGGATATTTATGTGTCCTTACATAAGCTTTGCTCTTGAACCATTATGTAACAAAACGATGTTCATAATATTATCAGTGTGAGATGAAGGCGTAATAGTTCATATAATATTTTTGACGGACGATTTAGCGGAGTGGCTATGAGCTAAAGCCGCTTTGCCCACTGTGTCTAATAGTCGCAGGTTCGATTCCAAATCGAGTGCGAGGAAAAATCTTTGTGTGATCCACAATTATTTGTTTCGGTCTGGCTATTTGTGTATGTGAATTCTCATGTTTGTAAACGCCCCCACGACACAGGGATAAATCCTAGTGTGGGGCTACAATTTTTGAAAGAAAAAAATATAATAATAAATATATGGCAATTTTGTCTGATAACCAACAGGCTAAATATTTTCAAGGTCCTTTCAGATACCTCTAAATAGAGAAACCATTGGTTATCAGGCACAAGTGCCATATGTATGTGAATCAATATTGTTTGGATTCTATCTATCTATATCATCACGCCAGCTCCCTCGCGGAGTAGGCAGAGAGTACAGAGTGCCAACACGTTCTTTCCTTACATACCTCTCTGGCTTCCTCTACTCTCATAGTTCGTCTTATACACACTCGCCGGTTACAGAGACTCTTGACAGTGTTGTTGACTCTTGTTTGGATTGAACTCGAAAATATAATTCTATTTTACCGCAGGACGCGAACGGATTCTAGGGAATGGTAAAGGTTTCTAATAATAATGTTTATTTGCTGAGAAAATAAATTACAGACATATAATTTTAAAACTTAAAATAGAATACAACACTTAACTCGGAAATTAACAAAAGGTTAGTCTTCTTAATTAAAAAAACATTTTTAAGTCGTCGAAAGGTAAGTCTGTAAAATTTTGGAGTTACTTGTGTCTAACACACTAGGAAAAGCCTCTCTCATGATCTGGTTTTGATCCACCATATTGCAGTTTTTGCAGATACCATACTTAGCAATAAGCATTACTACTAGTAACACCGGCCGATGTCCGACATGCGATATTCAACATGTTAATACCCGGAATAAAGATGGTCTTATTGTGTTCGACATGTCTCCACACAATTAGTTAGTAATTCTTTGATAGGTATAATACCCAATTATACATGGCATTATACGCTTCTACAACAATCTGCCCAAAAGATATCCAGAACACTTTAAAACGGGTATCAAAACTGTGATGAAAGGTAAAAATACATAGTCGAAATTCCGGATAATCTTGACGATAAAACTGATTAGTGATTGGTTTGAGGAGCTCCTCAATCAGCAATATCGTCTACTGTAAATGACAATTTTTAAATTATTTCAGTAAAAAAGGCCATCAAATAGAACCATTAAATGTAAAAGTCTAGCTCGCTGGATCTTCTCGGTTTAATTAGGGTTTCGATCCGGGTTGGCCTATGCAAACATATAAATGATTTATGGATTTGTCATTCATAGTCCAGAATTTGTTGTCTATGTAGCTTACAGTCATTGGTTGCAGTTGATTGTTACCGATAGATTATTGCACCGAGCAAACAAGAACATTCAATCAATCAATCAGCCTATCGCAGTCTACTGCTGGACATAGGCCTCTCCTAACACGCGCCATTGCACACGGTCCTCCGCCTTCCGCATCCAGTCTGTCCCAGCGACCTTTTTGAGGTCGTCGGTCCATCTAGCTGGGGGCCGTCCTACCTTACGCTTACCAAGTCGCGGTCTCCACTCTAGGACACGCTTGCTCCATCGGCCGTCGGTCCTTCTGCAGATGTGACCAGCCCATTGCCACTTTAGCTTACTGAGTCTGCGAGCTATGTCGGTAACTTTGGTTCTTTGTCGGATTACCTCGTTACGAATTTTATCCTTCAAAGAGACGCCGAGCATAGATCGCTCCATAGCCCGCTGTGCGACTTTGAATTTGTGGACTAGTCCCACTGTGAGTGGCCACGTCTCAGCCCCGTAAGTCATAACAGGTAGGACGCATTGGTTATAGACTTTAGTCTTCAGGCATTGCGGTATAGGCGAAGAGAAAACGTGACGTAGTTTGCCAAATGCTGCCCAACCTAATTGGATCCTGCGGTTGATTTCTTTCTCGAAGATGTTTCTACCAAATTTATATTTGTATTCCCGAACAACTTCGAGCATCGAACCATCGACGTAGATCGGTCCCGGCGTGACATGTTCATTAAACATGATCTTGGTTTTATCCAAGTTCATGCCGAGACCGACACCTCGAGAGGCTCCATTTAGGCTATGCAGCATTTCGCTTAACTGTTCCAGTGACTCTGCCACGATGACGATATCATCGGCAAACCGAAGGTGTGAGATGTATTCGCCGTTGATGTATATGCCCCGCCCAGTCCAGTCCAGCGTCTTGAAGACGTCTTCGAGTGCATTGGTGAAGAGCTTGGGGGATATTACATCCCCCTGTCTTACCCCTCGACGCAGCTCGATCGGAATGGTCTTTTGGTCCTGGAGCTGGACGGTCATTGTGGCGGTATCATACAAACATCTCAATACCTCGATATAGCGCCAATCGATGCCACATCGCTGCAGAGCATCCAAAACCGCCCAGGTTTCGATGGAGTCGAAGGCTTTCTCGTAGTCCACGAAAGTCATACACAGCGGCTGATTGTACTCTTCGGTCTTCTGTACAATCTGCCGAACAGTATGGATGTGGTCTACGGTGCTGTAGCCTTTTCGAAACCCGGCTTGTTCCGGTGGCTGGAACTCGTCAAGTCTTCTGGCAAGGCGGTTTGTGAGTACTCTCGAGAACAACTTGTAGACGTGACAACAAGAACATTAGCTAAATATTCTACTATTTCGTCACAATCCCCCGATTCACTGTCAGTAATAGAATGTCAAAGACATTCGGAATACTAGAGAGTTTTATGAATATTCTGTCAAATATGTCTCATTCAATGAAATTTTAAAGGACAGTGAGATATTGAATTAATAAGATAGTCCGGCGCGTGTATATATTTTGATAATAGTTACTGCACAAATTAACTGGACCTGAACTGTAAATATTCAAATATAAGACAGGAATACATAGATAACTATGGGGGAAGTTCGTGCGTGGCTAAGTCTACGAATGACCAAGGACGATCTTGGTCAATTATTAAGACGTGTGTTACTTGCACGTGCTCGAAATTACTGGGTATCGGGTCAGTCGTATTTTATTCAGGGGCAGGTATATTTTTACATTAGTTACTATACTTGTCTTATTCTAGTAATAGAACAACCTTGTAGGTCTAGTGTCAAAGCAGCAAGAAATAAGTTATTGTATATGTAAGAAATTCGTTAACATTTTATTCGGATATTAAGAATATAATTATAATAAATCAGTTTATACTGTTCTACTGCTGGGCAAAAGCCTTCTCTTACAAATCGAAGTGAGAGAAATTAGGTCATACTCCGCCAATGCACACTGGGTAGTGTGAATTAGTGGAAGCAGATTTGAGACCTCCTGCTGTTGGAATTCGTCAAGCCGCTCATAAGGTTTCTAATTCAGCTTAACCACTACCACATGTAGTGGTAACAGGGATCAACGGCTTAACCTGCCTTCTGAAGCACATAAACGCTCGAAAATAGAAATCCCACAAACGGTCACCCAGACTGCCCGAGCTGAACGCTTCTATATCTTGGTGATGGCTACGAACACCGCGATGCGACAGCGCTATGGGCCACTCATTAGGAAATTATTATTAGAATTCCAACAGCAATTTCATCGAATCTCATTTTAAGATATTATATACCTGACCAGTTGGTAATCATTCAAATGGATATCTCTCACGCCCGTTTTCTTCTTAAAGGGGTGCGCAGAATTGTGCGAGTTGTAATTACATTTTGCCGAGGTATTTCTGATAAATATTCGATAATACCAACCTTAGATCATAGAAGTCAAGTTACTGTAGAATGAGGATATGATATCATTCAATATACTTTGCCAAAACACTAAACGAAGTGTAAGTGTAGAATAACACAATCGTGTCTTTTAAATTAGTGTGTGAGAACTAGTGTCACGTTATTATGTGAGAGACGAACTGAAAGCGGGTCGTGAAAATAGTCTTATTTGTTGTACTAGAAAATAGAAGTCCACTTTGTGTACACCGTACGATTGGTTAGGTACCTAAGTACCGTTCAAGAAGAGTACTTGTATAGATACCTACCTACTGCTTAGATAACAATTGTATATAAACATTCTTCAGTGCCTACGTCCAAATAGATTAAGAATGTTTACTTGAATCTGTGTAAGTATTGATTCATTCACTTAAAAGTGCCCCGGCCGTCGTAAAAATAGATATCAGAGTTTGCCGCTGTGAAGACATGGAAATGTCTCCCCGCGAATCGAAAGACTGGTATAACGAGCTAACAAACATAGCCGATATAAACGAGCAAACGACTTGTTTGCCCTCCCGACACATTTGCCATGGCTCTTTAGCACCATCCTAGTTGGCTGTTTCAAGCTCAGCTAACGAGGAAACTTGGACATCCAATGAATTTTCCAACACCTACTCAGACTATTTACGGATGTACTACATACATGCTTTGAGTTAGGTAAATCCTAGGTAGCTATTTTGGTTTTCATATTAAGAATATGTATGTACATTATATGCCGACTAATAAACAGGTAAATGATCGTACTCGCAGTATGTTTTACGAAAATAGCAATTGACTCAGAATATCTGTTTTCGTATTTGTTGAACAAAAGTGGTTAGTATCAGAATTCAGCGTGCATTACGTAAATTACTACGAAATTATTATTAACATGTATATTTATCACTATCAGTCAACACGACTGAGTCATGTTACTATCGCTTATAAGTACGCATGTACTGCCTTCATAATATTACTTGTACTTACTAGGCCGAGGTCGAACTGATAAGGCGATGATGTTGCGAATTAACTAAAATAGCATTGCCGCTAATGCGTACTGTTAGTTAATTAATGCGATGTATCATCAAAACATAATTTACTGAAACGATTTTGATCTTTCTCTGAAACTCTTTTTTATTTATAAAATAAACAAAAACCACATTTATCGACCTAATATCTGGCCTAATACCGGCTAAGTCTATATTTACTTTTAGACTAATAGTATAGATGCTTGTCTCCCTAACAGAATATTATTAAAATGAAGACCAACTATTAGCATTCTCACAAATTTGACTATTTAGATCCAATAGATAAGCTATGATAAGGGTTGAAAATTCATGTCCAAATAAATGTTGGAGTGAGATCTTTATTCTTTATTGTACAAAAAGAGATAACATGTTTGTAAGCATATTAATACAAATGATGTACAAAGGCGAACTTAACTCAGTTTGAGTTATCTACCAGTTAACCTTTGTAGACAGAACAAAACATATGGAAATAAGGGCAATTGTACAACAATTTTAGATTTATAAAGAAATAATTATATTAACACGACACAATAATACAAAGTACATATATAAATAAAAATATACATACTTATACATTTATATGTATTATAAATATATATTAATATATAATAATATATATCACACAGAGAGGAAATGCTCTTTAACTCTTGAGTGTGTTGATGTTTGTCAAAAAACCAGGCAGTAGAATTGAAAATCCCGTCAAAAATATGCATAAAGATTTGCAAACACTCCCTTCGCGTATGTGTGCATAACTTTACACATTCCAATGTCGTAATTTATGTAAAAGTATGTACCTACCTGTACATTTACGGCTCTCGGACGCTACCGTAGTTATTGTGTATTTTATGTCGCCGTGATACTAATTCATGTAAATTAAGTTAGCGGAGCGAAGGCACATAAACACATGATGATGTTTGTACAAGTCCCTCAATCTGGTATGGTACTGATAATATTACTCCTAGATATTATTTGTTGTTGTTAACTTCCACTTCACGGTACAATAGCACTTAAGTCAAAGTTATCGTGCTGGTGTATTTTGCGATAGAATTACCACTTTCAATTAAAAGTGTTATTTTCTCAGTATTACAAATGTGGTCAATTGCATAATATAAGTAGAGTTTATAAATGACATGTACGAAAAATCTGATACAGGGGAATCTTAGAGTATAAGACTAAAGCATAGAGGGAGCGTTAACAAGATTATAGATTTGTACTGCTTACACTTATGGCGTGTCAGTGATAAAAAGGTCAAAAATGTATGGTAATCAGTTATTTTCTTGTACATTTGTTTTGACATTAATAACATAGGGGGTTTGAACGTTTTATCGACAAAATTCCTCATCATAAGTACTATGACCCATTCTAGGTTCCATCTGTGTAACTTTAAGTACTACTAAGCGTAACAATAGCCCTAAAAATACAAATCTTTCCTCTTTATTATATTAGTGTAGAATAAAACTAGTTTTATTCTACACTAATATAATAAAGAGGAAAGATTTGTATTTTTGTATGTTTGTAACGAATAAACTCAAAAACTACTGGTCCGATTTTAATGATTCTTTCACCATTAGAAAGCTACATTATCCAGAAGTAACATAGGCTATAAAACATATACCCGGTAGTTGGTGCTGCTGTCAACCGGGTACAAAGTCGCGGAAAACTGCTAGTACATAATAATTAGATACTATAGTAACGGTAAGAGAGTGAATGAAGTGTACATTATGGCTATCAAGTTTAGAAAAATGAAAATTAACAAAAAAACTAAATTTAAGAATAGTTGGAATCAATTCAGTTGCCGATTTAGAACAAACTACTTTCAGGTCTTGCGTTAATTATGTTACACCTTATAGATAGATAGAATTATTGGCCTGGCAGGAAATCCATAGACGTAGTAATTATTGACCCGGAATGAGGTGATCCGACAGAGAACCAAGGTCATCGACATAGCTCGCAGGATCAGCACGCTGAAGTGGCAGTGGGCTGGCCATATTTGCCGAAGGACCGATAACCGCTGGGGTAGACGTGTTCTCGAGTGGAGACCGCGGCTTGGCAAACGTGGTGTGGGACGCCCTGTAGCTAGATGGAGCGATGATATACGGAGGGTGGCGGGCAGCGGTTGGAAGAGAAGAGCCGAAGATCGGGCTCAATGGCGTGCCTTGGGAGAGGCCTATGTCCAGCAGTGGACTGATACGGGCTGGTGATGATGAATGTCCTTGTATTTGTTGTTGTTTATCGAGGTCGAAGAATCCCTTGCCCGCCGGCCGGTGCAGAGCACCACGGCGGGACACCTAGTATACGCCCTCCCCCATAGCGACTGCCCAAGCCGAAGCCGTTCCTCCTTGAGGCGCCCTTGAGCTAGTTGCCCCCTTGCCCTTCTGGCTCGAGTGTAGCTGTAAAGGCCCCGCGGCCAACAGCGAAGATCATTCACACACACACATACACAAAATTGTTGTTGTTTATATTTGGATCGAGAAAATCTTTCTACGCGTAAATTTCGGTTTATTAGTGTACTTGACTTTACAGACATACGAAATAAGTACGAAAATAAGAGTGAATTTTGTGTATGTTTTTTCTTGGTGTCTACATATCCAGGCGGGTGCTTAAAATAACGGACAACCCTCGGAATCGCAAACGTCTGGGGTGTAGGTACCTGACGATTTTGTTTCCCTTGAAGATGTTCTCAATGGAGCGAGACACAAATGGAGACACCGATGTGTTCCGTTTGCAGTGTTCCACACAGAAGACTGACAATCTATTAAAGTTAAAGCAAGATATTTAGCTGAGTTTAAATGTCCGTGAAAGGTATATACTTCGGTACTACTTCCCATTACAAAAAAAAAACTAAAGTTGTAAAATGAGGAGGAGGAGAGAACGCGGAGTTCAGGTGAACTCTAAATGTCGTATATATCAATAAAATATTTAGAGAGTCTTGCGTCAAAGTAAACTTTGATATACTCTGATATTAATTTATAACTATCACCTTTCTCGGCGACGGCATCAAAGACTCTTTAATCATTACTTCTGATACCATCTTTACAAAGTTGACAAACATCCAATTGTAATCATTAAAAAAGTAAAAAGAAATAACAAAAATGCTTTAGAGAACCACACGGTCTGAGTGCAAATCTTTATTCGTATTAAACCCTTTTTGGGATTACGTTACAAAACACTTTTGTATATATCCAGAAAGGTACCAACGTTTGATCTAAAATAAATATTGGATTTCACTCATTCGCGCCTTCACAATAAGTACCGGTACTGTAATACAGCTACAGGCCATTTGGATTTTAGGTGAATTTTTAAAAAATCTGAAAACCGTGTGGTGAATTTATTTGTCAAATTTGTGGTAGATCTGGTTGGAGATTATTTCTTAAAAATAAAATAACATTCTTCACGCCTATATTATACCCCAAGTGGCAGAGGCGTACTCTATAATCATCCGTAATTCGTTTACATCCGTAATTCGTTTGATCACGCTCAAAAGATGTCTTGCTCTAATAGAACCCATCTCAAAAAAGAAAACCCTTCTGTGTACCCTGGATGAACGGTAATATTGCTCAATTATGTGAGAAGCGCGATAAATTATTTACCCTTAGGAAAAAAAGTCCCAATAACCCCCAGCTAAGGCTCGAATACAATAAAATTCGTAACAAGGTTCATCATATTTTAGAACATCGAAGGAACTTACACTACACAACCTTTATTGGAAACCATTTAAAAAAAGCCCTAAAAAGCTATGGTGTATTATTAATTAAATATTGGGTCGAAAAACATTGTCCATTGATAAAGCTATAATGAATGCCTTCGATTCTCAAGGGTTAACAGCAAAAAAAATAGCTGATAATTTTGCAACTGTATTCGATAACGAGGTTAAAAATATAATTCCAATATTAAACACTAAATTTAGCAATTTAGTGTTTAATATTGGAATTATATTTTTGCAACGCAAACCAAAATGTGAAGTCAATAAACTCTAGTATATACTTCCAAAAAGCGATAAGTAATAAAATATATAAAGTCATAAAAAATCGTAACTCTAGCAAGGCCCCAGGACCAGATCAAATAAGATATCCGATATTAAAGCAGTAGGTGAAGATATATCAGTAGCCCTAGCAAACCTCATCAATAGCAGCGTCAAATAAGCCTTGTATCCCAATGACTTTAAAAAGGGTGTATTCGTCCCATCTACAAAAAAAGCAAGCGCAGCGATTGTGCAAATTATCGCCCAATAACTCTTTTATCATCTGTAGACAAAATAGTCAAAAAGTATATCTGCGAACAAATCCAGACCTTCTATAAACAGACACTGTTATTTGTCAAAACCAGTTTGTTTTCAAAAAGGTAAGAGCACTGCAGATCGTATTTCCAAATTTACAGATGAAATCCACGAACTCCTAAATGAGAAAAATAATGTGCTAGTTCTTTTTGTTGACTTCTCCCGTGCATTTGACACCCTCGACCATACTAAACTTATTAAAAGTCTAGATGATAGCGGCGTACGTGGACCACTCTTAAACTGGTGTCAGGATTACCTGCGAAACCGTAGATTCTGTGTCAAAATCCAAAATATTTACAGCCATACCATACCAACCTGCCAGGGAACAGCACAGAGATCTGTATTGGGACCGTTACATTTTTTGTCTTATGTAAACAATCATATCAATAATTGCAAATGTTATCAATTCGCTGACGATACTTGCTTACTAATCGGTAAAAAGAATTTGCAAGAAGCAGCCCAGCTTTTACAGTCCGATTATGATAACCTAATTAAGTGGTGTCATGATGCAGGCCTCGTTTTAAACGCAACTAAAACCAAATTTCTACATATTAAATCTCCCTACTTAAAGCAGTCTCCAATGACAAATATAATAGCCCATGAACAGAACTGCCTGCATAACTCTTCTACAATTTGTAATTGTCCCACCATTGACTTTGTTAATTCTTATAAGTACCTTGGCTAATTGACTCCAAATTTAATTGGGGTTATCATATCGAGCATGTATGTTAAAACACACCGCTAAAACAGTTCCTAGCAAATATTATAATTATTAAACACCGTATTCCCTTCAAGATAAAATTAGTGTTATATAATTCTCTTGTACAATCCTATGTCCAATATGGTCTTAGCAGTTATGGTCGTACTTACTATACTTATTTGGATAGCATATATAGACTTCAATTAAGAATATTAACAGAATCGTGTCTGCTACTATTAACCTACAGTGCAAGGATAACGAAAAATTTTTTAATATACAAATCTAAAAGAACAATTTTTAATTTACAATTACGACACAAAATTGATCATCCTATATTTACGAAGGCAGTGGCTCGTGGGTGTTTGTGCCTAACACGAGCAAACAATATGTACGGCGAGAGAACTGCGGTTCCTCGTTTCTCGACTTATCGACAAACTAACCTCCTCTATCAAAGATAATCTAACAAAATAAATCTAAGGTAAAATGTTATTTTTTCGGTTCTTAGTTTGACTTATTGTGTGTGTGTGTGTGTGTGTGTGTGTGTGTGTGTGTGTGTGTGTGTGTGTGTGTGTGTGTGTGTTGTACCAATTAATGTAATCCTACGTAGCTCTTTAGTTGGGTTGATAACTGTTGATTTCTTTTTTATTTTGCTATCAAACAGTATGAAACAATTAAATAAATTTAATTTATGTACTTTGTACACTCATAGGCCTGATGTAGATTTATTTATTCTTGGTATAAGTTACAAACCTCAGTGGTTTATATTGTGCCAATTTTGTAAACCTTTTATTTTGTTATCTTTAATATTGATAAATAAATAAATAAAAAGAATTATTAATGAAATAAGTGTATAGATTCACTTCGCCAATGATGTTGGTCCCTATTGCCATCATACCGGGCACAATTCTACACTCCGGATGGCTACGGAAAATTTTTGATAAAAAACCTGAATAAACTTTATTTCTCACATAGCATTTGAACCCAGGAAATCGTGATTGTCAATCGCATGCACAAGACCAAAGAGGTAGTACCCTGGTCGACTATACTTTTTTTGTTAAATGGATTGTAAGCTGGTTTATACGATGAAAATTGCGTAAATCAGTCTGACAAGTGATTCTCCGAGAACGGTAAAAGCTTTGAAGGTAGCTTATAGATTGAAAGCCCCTGAAGACTATTACTGCCATACTCCTTGCTTTCTCGCCTCTTGTTTACCGAGAGTGGGTTATTCAGTGAGTACATCAAGTTGTCGAGTTTTATTGACGTTGCCAGAGATGAAAAAAACTAACATAAAAGCTTTGTGGCTACATCTATCTATCTATCTATTTATAACAGCACGCCAGATCCCTTGCGGGGTTGGCAGAGAGTACAAAGTTCCAACAGGTTCTTTCCTTACATACCTTTTTGGCTTCCTCGACTCTCATAGTTCGTCTCATACACGCTCGCCGGTTACGGAGACTCTTGACTTGTGGCTACATGATAATTTTTTTATGAAATAGGAGTAAGCCCGTAATGAGGCAAATTAGTTCATTTTCTTTAATAGAAAGGCACCAATCGTGAACTCCAAAACGAAAATCTCCACGTTTTATCGCCCACACTCTAAAACAAATAAAACAAAAAATAATATTGAGTGCTCAGATTTATCTACGCGAATATTGCACATGAAATAAAACTTTTTTTTGTATGTTATCGCGGTTGATTTCGTTTCCATGAGTGCTGTAAAACACTCGTAACGCCGTAAACTTAAAAATTTTAAACAAACCGTGATGAAATCTGAAAAAATGTTTTGTTTCACAAAAATATAATTTTAGAAACTTGGCTTCGAATTTTAAAATTTAACACCATACCAGATCATCAAGTCTAATAAATGGACTTCTTTGTCCGTACTACAAGTGGATAGCTACATAACGCTGAAAGAGCTTGATGGATTAGTATCATAAGACAGCGAAAACGGAAACCTTTTACCACAGTTATTGCCGAGATGAATTGGGCTGTTGTCTGGCCAAGTTTGAAATAGACCCAATAATAGCCCGCGGCTTCTGAAACTAGTGCAGAGTTCCGTTATAGTTAATTACGTAATAACAGTAATAACTTTTACGGCAGACCTAACAAGTTAATGTTAAGGTTTGCTCTCTGCCGTTTTACGGATAGAATTTATATAGCCTCCCTCGCTGTCAATTTTCATTTTAATCAATTCAGTCAGATAAACGTGATTAAGTAATAAACATCCAATTGTTGCTTATTGCAACAGCATTGCATCAATTATTTAGGCATTAAATGCAATGCATTGATCATAAAATGCATTTATATTCAATGTAGAAGTACCATTAGACTAAATGTCGGTTTATGATTATAATTTCCCATACATAACCATAAGTCGCCTTTTATCACCTAGGTGATATTATCCCATTGTTAAATTGGAATTAATGAAGAGCAGCCAGAAAATACAGCGTCCCAACTGGATATTTCTCTACAGACCTCTTTCGCCTCCGCCACGTCAATCACATAGTTTGTCTCATACTTGCTCGCAAGCTACGGAATCTCTTGACTTGTCCATTCATAAGGCACGATCTATTTGATCATGGTAAGATAGTCTAGGTCTGATCCGGAAGCTGCATCATTGCAGTTTTGTACTGTATATCGATTTCGTCATTTTTCTTCTGTCGTTCTTTACCACATGCATTCCGTTTCACACCTTTACTTACTCCTATTCTTTCTTTTGTAGACAGAGTTATTGGTATTTAATTAATAAGTTCTTAAAGGCAACTTGTGTACACGATGAGAAACAACGTTTCTTCTGAGATTATTTTTTAATTTTAGAGAAAAATGTTTGCAGTTGCATGGATAAAAATTGACACTCGACAAAATGCATGGAAAAGCTGATATTAAAAAATGTCTGAGCAAATGTTTCTCATGGTGTACAGAAGTTGCCCTCAAGAGGTAATTAATGAATTACCAATAACTTCGTATATAATTATGTTCTCTATCTATGCTGTTGTCAAGGTGTTGTTATCGTTATATCTTAAAATGTTCATGGTTAAAGATTACTCGAACATCTACCTTAATTTTATTTTTATCAAAACTCTTATATATTAAAAATTTGAAGGATGACTGAACTGAATTTATCACATATTGAATATTGTAGTTTGAAGTGTCCTCCAAGAAGTGGAGTAAGATAAATCTTTGAGACTTTATACATGTTTACCTGATATCAGTGTTGGGCAAAAATTAATTGAATAAACAATTGATAATTAACGATTGATCAATTGTAATTGCAGTGGTATGCAATTAACAGTTAATCAATTTCATTGTTTTGGCAAAATGTGGGGATGTACAATCTACACTTCTGTCTGGTGTTGTAAGGCTTCAATCGGAAGTACAAAGCTTAAGTAAAAGCTCGCCTTAAAGACTCGAGACAAAACAAGACATATCATCATCTATGAGATTTTAAGGGATGCTGATAACCAATATTGCGTTAATATATGGATAAAAGATGGCGGACGCGACTACTTACCTATTACATACCAATTATCTACCTACCTCCCTAGCGCCTCCCTACCACCTACCTACCACCTACCTACCACCTACCTACCACCTACCTACCACCTACCTACCACCTACCTACCACCTACCTACCACCTACCTACCACCTACCTACTACTATAGACTTTCACTACTTTCTTTTTACTAAGTATACACAAACTATATATTTTTAGATTGATTCAGCTAATTGAACCCCATCTTTTGACATCATTTTCGAAAAATTTCCCGAAGGAAAGTTATAATTTTTCCATACATACAAAAATTTTTGTAACTTCAAAGTCAAAAATTTTCAAAATTTTCTTCTAGTGAAAGCCCAAGTTTGGTACCGTTGAACAGCCCCCGTCGCCCTCTATCCGCAGACACCCCGTTTATAGGGGTAGCGCGAAATATTGACATACTGTGAACAAACAGTAAAGTAATTAGACCAAAGTCGTATTGACCCAACCTACTTACAGTTGGCTTAAAAATAATTGATTATAAATTATAGATACGGACGTACTGTTAATTAACAGTACTTAAAAATAGAGTGTAGGAAGAGGCCTAATCGAGTACCACAAACAAGCTATCTCACATTACCTAAATAAACTTAAACTATTATCATAGCACTAACATTCTACATTAAAATTAATTCATAGAACCCATAGTACTTTAAATAAATTAAAAATCTCTGTCCCTGCGAATAACGTAAAAGAAATTAATATTACATATGTTGCAGCGGCAATTAACTAAAGCAATGTTAATACATCGCAATATTATAGATTGCTAATGTAATTTTACTAGGCGTAGGCGCCTCCGTTCATGTGTCACGCTCAATGTCATTTTTTTATATATTCTCGAATAAAACGGTTCGCCGCGTGCTGCACATCAAACAGAGTGTTTTACTTTCTCTCCAAGCTATAATCTTCACCAACACCTCTACAGCGTCTTCATGGTCCTTCGAGCCGGATGAAGCTAATCAGCAAGTGGAATGATTGAAATTATTTGAAAATCCAAAAAGTAAAAACAAGAGAGGTGCACGTGCAGAATTAAGGAGTAAAGATTTGTGACCAAAATTAAAGGATTTACGAAGAACAGTGGCTTGGACTTTAGGGTGATTTAATTAATAAATAAAAAGCGTTACAATTAATAATTTATTATTTGCGCCCAGCACTCTTAGGCAGGTAATGTTCAATACCTAGGTACATACTCGTATCATCAAGTTGTTATAAGGTCAGTATAGTGATTTTGCATTTACCTAATTGTTAATAGAATTAGATCTACACATTTCAATAGGTATTTGTTACATTGCATTAGGTTAAATTGTAAATTAGTTAGCACGTGCTTAGCTTAGCTACACAGCACAGTAACAATATAGTTACATTAGTTGACTAAATTTATTTAATTTCAAACCTTTATTATTTTAGCATTGTAATTTATTAAATCCTACCTATTTACATAATTTGTCTTAGTGTAGATTTGAATTATATACAATTTTAACTATTTACAATTATTACTCACTATATGCTTAAATTTTACTTAATTTTATACCTTATGCATTTAATTATGCAACTATAAATTATACCTAGATACTATTTACAATCATCATACAATTATTTAGACTGACTTAGGTAAATGAACCACGCAATAAAATTATTTACAAAGTCTATGTACGATTAACCTGATTTTAAACAATAAACATATTTAAAAGTATTAGTTTAAACATTAGTCAGCTTATTATTGTAAATTTCCAGGTCTTCAACACACATCTCTCATAATGGCTGACATAAAGGAACTTAGAAAGAAACGAGGCAGTTACAAAGGTAGATTAACAGCATTCGGAAATTATCTCACTAGTTTAAAGGTTTCCGAAATAACTTCTTGTCAGGTAATGGAGTTACAACTGCGTATTGATAAACTAGAGAGTTCATCTGATGATATTGAAACTGAAATACTTGAAAGAACTACTGTTGACTCTCAGTATTATCGAACATTAGCTGAAGGTAAAAATATGATAAATATCTTCTCTAAATCAGAACAAGATGATACAAAATCTAGTTCTAAGCGACAGTTGGTCAAATTACCTACTATTAATTTACCTAAATTCACTGGCTCATACGATAACTGGCTCGAGTTCCGCGACACCTTTTCTAGCCTTATTCATGACAATGACGACATCGACAAGATTAACAAATTCCACTACCTAAGATCGTCATTGGAAGGATCAGCTGCTGTTGTGATACAATCAATTGAGTTTTCTGCACAAAACTACACAATGGCATGGGAACTTTTGTGTGAAAGGTTCGATAACAAAAGGTTATTAATCCAGAATCACGTTTCCGCATTGTTTAATCTCGAACCGATCACTAAAGAGTCCTCAATGTTGTTAAAACGTATCATAGACCAGGTTAACAAAAACATTCGAGCGTTAAGTGCATTAGGCGAACCAGTCGATAGTTGGGACACATTATTAATTCACATAATTAGTCATAAGTTAGACACAAAAACATTCCGTGAGTGGGAGGAATGTAAAGGGCATTTTGACAAAAATAAAACGATTTCTTTTGAGAAATTTACAGAGTTTATGCGAAACCGTAGTGATTTACTTGAAACATTGGAATTATCTCGTCAACCTACACCTAGTTCTCATTATAATGTTTCTACTAAAAACCGTTCAAACTTAAAGGCTATGGTTTCATTTAATAACACTAAATCAACCTCACACGGGTGCCCTAAATGTAACGGCGATCATAACCTCAATAATTGTTCACAATTTTTGTCGTTGACAGTTAGTGAAAGAACGGCTTTACTGCCAACTTATAAGGTGTGTTTTAATTGTTTACATCGTGGTCACTATCCCAAACAATGCAAAAAGTCTGGTTGTAAAATATGCAAACGCAAACACCACACGTTAATTCACAACACTGAGTATAGACAAACACTAAATAGCAAACCAAGTCATTACGCGATTGATAACAGCGGCCGGGTCGAATCATCGACCACTCCCCCCGCTGCTTATCCTACTAATCATGTTGCACTATCGGCAAATGTCGGCGCGCATTCACAGGCACGCAGTTCGGGCGACGTCTTGTTATCAACAGCGTTGATCAGATGTTACGATAATTACAATAAAGAACACATCGCACGCGCCCTTCTTGATTCTGGAAGTTCTTCGTACCTAATGACCGAAGCATTATTTAAAAAATTAGATTTACCTTTTATTAATACAGATAAATCTATACAAGGTATTAACAACTCTGTTTCGCCCGTTGAGAAAATGTGTCGTATGCATATAAAATCATTATATGAATCTTATTCTGAAGATTTGATGTGTTTTGTGTTGCCTACTATAACTGATAACGTCCCAGCAAAAAAGATAAAGGTGAATAATATCCCACCAAATATTCATTGAGCCGATCCTTACTTTCACACACCAGGACCAATTGATATCATAATTGATGCTGATATTTTTTGGAATTTATTAGGATCGGAACGAATTGTTTTAGGTGCTCAGAGTCCAACACTTCATCAAACCAGGCTTGGCTGGCTGGTTTGTGGTCCAATTAACAGCGGCTACAATGTGTTGATGCACTCTTTTCCGATTAAATGTAATTATACTATCATTAACAGCCAAGGTGCTTCACAGTTTAAGGAACTTGATGACATTCAAACCCAATTAGCGCGGTTTTGGCAGCTGGAAGAAGTCTGTCATGAATCATCCACCTATTCAGCTGAGGAAAAGCTGTGTGAAGAACATTTTATTAAAAATACTTCGCGATTAGATAATGGCCGTTTTTGCGTTAAAATACCATTAAAGGAGTCTCCAGAAATCTTAGGCGATTCATTTCATCGTGCAAAACGGTGTTTTCTATCTTTAGAGCGTAAAAATCAGAGTCAGCCCTCACTTGACATATTGTATAAGGACTTTATGTCTGAGTACATTTCATTAGGTCATATGTCCGAGTGTCACGTTATTGGAGACCATCGGTCTTACTTTATTCCACACCAGTTGAGAGTAGTTTTTAATGCCAGCGCACCTACCACTTCTGGAGTCTCTTTAAATAACATCCAGATGGTAGGACCTACCGTCCAAGATGATTTGCCGGCTATTATTCTTAGGTTTCGGCTGCACAAATATGTACTCTCAGCAGATGTCGAAAAGATGTACCGACAAATATTAGTACATCCATCAGATAGACATTTGCAGCAAGTCGTATGGCGTGCGGATGCCACTCGTCCTATTAAGAACTACCAATTAAATACAGTTACTTATGGTACTGCTAGCGCTCCATTTCTTGCCACCAGGTGCCTCAAGCAAATTGGGCTTGAATGTACCGATCAAAGGGTCGCGGATATCATCCTTCATGACTTCTATGTCGATGACCTTTTGACCGGTGCAGACCAACTTGAGGATATTAAAATGTTGCGCCATAAAGTAACTGATGCTCTTGCTTCTGCTTCCATGTCTTTAAGGAATTGGAAGTCCAATGAGCCAGCCTTAATAGCGGACCAGACCAGTCAGACTCCCTTTGATTTTAATATGAAAGGTGACGTCACAAATAAAACTTTAGGTCTGAGTTGGCTGACGCATACCGACGATTTGTGTTTTCCAATTGCCGTCCCTAAGAATAATAAAAATACCAAGCGTGAGATGCTAGCAATCATTGCTAGAATATTTGACCCCTTAGGGTTATTAGCACCATGTGTAATACGCATGAAGATGCTACTTCAAAGGCTGTGGCTTGAAAAGCTTTCATGGGATGAACAGCTTTCAACCCATGTTGGTGCTGCATGCGCCAACATAATTCAAGCTTTACCAGCTATTAATAATTTACGCATCCCTCGTCGCGTCGTCTGTAATTGCCATCAACGGCTAGAATTTCATATTTTTACCGACGCTTCGGAATTAGCTTACGGTGCATGTCTATATGTTCGCAGTTTTAACGAACAGGGTGATGTCGAAGTACATTTATTAATGGCAAAGAGTCGCGTTGCTCCTATTAAACATTTGACCGTACCACGGCTAGAGCTATGCGCTGCTCTTATTGGAGCACGTTTATATCAAAGAGTTGCCAAGTCGCTTCGAATTCAAGTTTTAGGTGTTGTCTTTTAGACTGACTCCATGATCGTGTTAGGTTGGTTCAGGATGCCTATTAAATTAAACACTTTTGTCCGTAATCGTGTTGCAGAAATCCTTGATATTACAAGCGATTTATGTACTTGGAGACAAGTACCAACACGTGAAAATCCTGCAGACCTGATATCACGAGGAGTTAAACCTTCTTCCGTGCAGTCGCTTAATCTGTGGTGGTTTGGTCCAACTTTTTTACAGAAAGACGACACTACTTAGCCTAAAATTTGTGAAAGCTCAGTTCCATTACCCGAAATCAAGACTAACATATCGCTTCAGGTTGTTCCCCACGATAACCAACTTATTCATTTTAAACGTTTCTCAAATTTTAAGAGACTGCAACACAGCATTTGTTATGTTTTACGTTTCATTAATTTTTGTAAAAGGCGCACTGCGAGCGATTTACATTTTACTACAGACGAATTGCAAAATTCATTAAATTTGATTATTATTCAATCCCAGAAGGAGTCATTTTCTGAGTACAATTTATTAATTCATAATCAACGATTGCCACATAAAAATCGCCACTCAAAGTTAAATATTTTTCTAGATAATAATAAAATTATACGCGTAGGGGGTAGATTAGAAAATTCTGACTATTGTTATAACAAAAAACATTCAATTTTATTACAGTCCACTAATCATTTTGTAAAACTTTTATTTAAATCTGAGCATATTAGGTTATTGCACGCAGGTCCACAGCTATTATTAGCCACAATTCGCGAGACATATTAGCCTTTAGGTGGTCGCAATTTAGCCAGAGCTTGCTACAGGCAATGTGTTCGTTGTCAACGTTTAAAGGGACAGACTGTCGTCCCACAAATGGATCATCTGCCGTCAAGCAGACTTTCACCAGCAGACTATCCCTTTCAAAACGTTGGTGTTGACTATGCCGGTCCTTTACTTTCCCTCAGTCGTCAAGGTCGTGAATGTAGGCTGATGAAGGTATACATCGTACTTTTTGTATGTTTTACGACCAAAGCCATACATTTAGAGTTGGTGGGTGATTTGACCAGCAGTACTTATATACAAGCTCTGCGTCGATTTATGTCGCGAAGAGGGAAACCTCTTAATATGTACTCCGATAATGGGACTTCATTTGTAGGAGCTTACAATGAAATTTCAGATTTTTTAAAGCGCAATTGTAACTCCATAGCTGAAAGCGTTGCTTATGACGGAATTAATTTCCACTTTATGCCAGCCTATGCACCGCATTTTGGTGGTGTATGGGAGGCGGGTGTCAAATCGACCAAACATCATTTAGTCAGAGTGTTGGGCAATTGTCATCTAACTTATGAGGAACTTAATTCGACACTTGTTCAGATTGAGGCTATATTAAATTCACGGCCACTTACTCCTTTATCGTCGAATGCAGAAGATCTGTCGCCTCTCACTCCAGGTCACTTCTTAATAGGAAGACCGCTCACCTCTCTCCCTGTCAAGGATCTTCGTGATTACTCCACACATCACCTCACCCGGCACCAAAGGATTGAGCAGCTTCGTCAGCACTTTTGGGCACGGTGGAGTAAAGAATACGTTTCCGAGCTCCAACAGAGGATTAAATGGCACGGCTGCAGGGATGCTTTGAAACTCAATTCCCTTGTGGTCATTAAGGAGGATAACCTGCCGCCTTTGAAGTGGAAGTTGGGTCGCATCGTTGCTCTTTACCCTGGGAAGGATCACATTTGCAGGGTTGCCGACGTCAAGACTGCCACAGGAGTCATCCGAAGGGACTTCACCAAAATTTGTCCTCTGATTGAGGACTCTGGTTGAAAGGGATCTTTCAACGCCCGGGGGTATGTTGCAGCGGCAATTAACTAAAGCAATGTTAATACATCGCAATATTATAGATTGCTAATGTAATTTTACTAGGCGTAGGCGCCTCCGTTCATGTGTCACGCTCAATGTCATTTTTTTATATATTCTCGAATAAAACGGTTCGCCGCGTGCTGCACATCAAACAGAGTGTTTTACTTTCTCTCCAAGCTATAATCTTCACCAACACCTCTACAGCGTCTTCAACATACTAAAAAAGGCGAGTCCCACCAAGCCGAAGAAATCCATGGACCCGCAGTCCAGCAGACCTGTAACAAATAAAACAGAATTAACTCCTACAGAAAAACCAGGATCCAAGGCCAACACACTGTTCTAGGAGGGCAAGGCCCAACTGGAGCAGTCTGGAAACCTCAAAACCACGATCAAGGAAAAAGTTATGGCAAGTCTGTCAGGGTTATATGAGATAACCCTCAAACAGAAGGAACAGAGACAGGCACTTATGTTGCAATTAGAACAGCTGAAAAGACAGCAGGAGGAAGAATTACGGAGTATGCAAACAGACCACCTGAAACAACTGACTGGACTGACGGACACCATTAAGGAAACAAATTTAAGCACACCGGTGACAGAAGTACTCGCGACAGTTAAAACCATCAGGGGCCTGATTTCCTTTGATGTAATAGGGCAAGAAATCACAATACCGAAAAGGGGCACCGAAGTGTGACACCGGAAGAGACAGCAAAACAGGTAGCGGCCCTAAGGGAGACAACGCCCTCATATGCCGATGTCCTTTCGGGACCTGAACGAAGCCAAAAAACACCAAAAGCCCTGCCTAGTCACCCCAGTCACTCGATAATAGTGTCCTCGGAAGAGGAGATGGACACGAGTGATGAGGTGCTTGGCAAGGTAAGGAAAACCTTGGAAGCCAGAACAACCGGCTTCCAAGTACAGAAGGTACGGAAAATAAAAAACCAGAAGGTTGTGCTAAGTTGTCACAGTAAAGAGGACCTAAACAAAATCCAAATCAAACTCAAAGGAAATCAGGAGCTCAAGGTGGAGGAGGCCAAAAATAAAAATCCGCTGGTTATACTCAAAGATGTGATGAGCTACAACACCGATGCAGATATAGTAACATCGCTAAAAATCCAAAACGCGGGACTGACAGCCGATATGACCGGAGAGGACCTAGAGGCGACTGTCAAATACCGCCGAAGAGCACGGAATCCACACCAAAACCACGTTATATTGGAAGTCTCCACCAAATTCTGGCAAAAACTGACTACAGCAGGGCGGGTCTTTGTAGATCTACAACACCAGGTAGTGGAAGACCAGTCCCCCCTGATACAGTGTACCCGGTGCCTGGGATACGGCCACGGACCCAAACTATGTTGTGCACCTACTGTGGCGGGCCGCACTTGCGAGCAGACTGCCCGAGGAGTACAGCCGGCGAGAAACCAGCCTGCCGGAACTGTACAACGGCGAAATACGGGGACACGGAACACAACGCCTTCAGTTGGGACTGCCCTATCAAGCAAAAATGGGACAGAATTGCTAGATCAAGCGTAGAGTATTGTTAAAGCCGAAGACACCACAAAGATCATAATAACCGAAGGAGCCAAAAATAAAAACCATAAAGTATTAATACTTTATGGTTTTTACCATACAAACACACATAGACAAACCTACAAAGTGAAAAACCGACGACACAAAAACAAATTCAAGACACACAAAAAAGGAATATACATAATGCAAAAGATCTAAAAGTCTATGTAGGACTAACATGTAAACCTATTCAACATCACGGTAACAGAACAACACAAGAGGGAAGAAATAAAATAAAATCTATAAAATCGGCCACCACAAATCTATTCAAATACACAAAAACCTGGAAAACCCCAGAAACAAGAACAAATAACACAGCATTAAAAACAATAAAAACAGGAAAACGGAAGATTGGCGGAAAACTAAACTATTCTGAGGATAGTAAACCAATCAAACCCTACTTATACAAGTTTAAAAGGAAAATAAAAATACCAGATATAAATTCAATTTATAACACAAGTATACTCAAGCCTATACTGGGAAACCACACTAAAAGAAAGATACAAATAATAAAAAGAACATACAATACCATAAAAGCAAACCGGAAGAAATATACTCAAGAATCTAAACAGTTGTCAAATACCCAAAACATAACATCGGAACTATACTCAAGAAAAAAGAATAACAAACAGATAGAAGAAATAGTCAAAATTCATATACATAACAAACAGAGTACACACAGAAAAATTAAAATAATAATAAAGATCAAAACAAAAAATAGATACCCATTTTGGTGGACCGTAAAAAAGATAAATATTAAAATAGATGTCACAGTGAAACGAAGAGGTACTACCCATGTAAATCGTAGCATAATATTATACTTAGATATGCAATGTTTACACCAAAGGAAATCACTGGAAAAACACGTACAGGGCGATCTGAGGAGCGACAAGGAGGGAAAAAGACCAAATCTAAGCGTAGATCGAAGAACAACAAGCCAAGGAAATCGCCAAATACTCGGCGACCGCACTCTTCCCGCGGGATAATAGACGCATAGATAATGATATCCATAAATCTATTAAAGTAACCAGGAATGTCAAACAGCAAGTTGCCGAGTAAATTTGAAAATATCATCATAATAGCCGAAATAAAAAACCTCAAACCAATATTAACCCAAATGCACCAGAAACAAATTGAGTAAAACAGAAACTGCAAATAAAAATCAAATATACTTAGAAATCGCAAACAGGACAAACGCAAAAAACCCCTTATCACCTCAGTCGCAAACATAAAAGAAGTTATTAAAACAACAGAAGTTTAAAACTATGAAAAATAACCAATAAACTATAAATAATAGGAACACTGTAATAAAATAACCAAAAATTAAAACTAGAAAACCAAATAAGTAACGAACCTACAAAATGGCTCCGAAGGATATCGGAGGGCCTCACCTATTCACTCATCATAAAAAAAACCCACTACCCGCCTACTAGCCACCTACGACCTACCTATCTACCTATCTTTCTATCTATCTATGTATAATAAACAGCTGACCGCACCCATGGTTGCTGTTCGAATCTCGATACTCGCCGCACACATACAACCGCTTTACGCTTTTTCCTTACTAATATTCTTTTTTGTGTCCCTTTAATTGTTAATTGCTTAATCGTAAACATGCATAAAACGATTAACAATTGATCAATGCAACATTTAGCAATTACCATTGATCAATTGTTAATTGTGAAAACCTACAATGAACAATTAATTTTTCATTCGTCAATTGCAATTGACGTTTTCTGCGATTGAAATTTCAATTGTTTGATCCTAAAATTGAACAATTAATCAATCAATGCCAGTACTGTAACATATTTGCAGTATTGTGAATCTGCATAATACGGCAATATCTACTGGTACTATGATAATATTGAAGTCCTGCATCTTGATTCTGGGAGAGTTGGCGCACACGATATATAGGTTATATATACTTATTACGAGTTACGACAAGGAGGTACACACACAAACATGGACAATCAAATGCCATTATCATAATTTTGTTTTCATTTTATGTATTCCTCTAAAGCATTTTAGATACGTTAGCAGTTGCTAACGTATCTAATATACTCATTTATTTAATGTTTCTATATTTTATTTTGGTAAATTTAAACTCAAGAGTCTCAAAACACAAGCCATGCTTAGTTTGAGGCTCAAAGAAATTGTGTACTATTGTTGTTACAAACTTGTGAATAAATGCTTTTTTTTATTTTTTTTTTATACTTCAATGGCGTATTTTTAATATACCGATACGAGTTAGTCAATCAGTAGCCGTGCTAGTTATTAGGGTCTGTTACTATAAAAAGACTCTTTGGTGACGGACTATAAGAGACTGGACCGAAATCGCCAGAGCAGAGCAGAATCTGCCTGGGTCAGCATACAAATCGATTCGCAAAGCTGACAGCCAATGTCCAGTGATAGCGAGGCACGTGAAGATGAAGAATCAATCATGCCCTTATTAGACTTTTTATTATATTAAACCTACCTAAAACTGCCTTGGAGAATTCCATGGTACTTTTGACATCCAGACCTTCTCCATGTCTGAAATCCATCTTACGGGTTGTGTAGTTACTTAGTTTCTTTAAAAGTTTGTCCTAAGTAGACTAGTAGAAGGTAAGACAATGTAACAATGTAACCTGAATTAGTTAGGTGATACAAAGCAAATACCTATTTTAGACCAAGAAGTGGTTCCTGACTTCACTTTGTTGATATAATCGTAAATGTGTTGGTTATAAAAATATTTTTAACCTTTTGAAATGCAAATTTATCATCACATCCAGCGTTTGCACGATGTTTTCATATTCTAGTAGTACATTTTTATTAATACTCTATTTTTTATGAAAGTTTGATACACAAAGTTAAAATGATTGCCTGGCATAAATTAGTTCTTCGTTGTACAAAAGAGAGTATTCGATAATACCTTTTGAAGCATCTACTAATTAGGATCGCTAGTTGAGTAGCTAAAATATTTATAGTAATAATTTAAGAAGCTGGAGAGGGGAATCGAAGGGCATAACGAGAGGGTATTTTCTCTAAGTGGAAGGTAGGTGTATGCTGACTACAGCAGGGTGGAAATGAGTGTTGGCTAGAATGTGGTTGAACTAGGTGTTTACATTGAGAGCTAAGGCCCACTGCTCACATTTCCATTTGTTTACACTACATTCAGCCGAGCACTTATATAAGTACATCGCTCAAAATTCCATTAGTCTCCGCTGCATTTAGCCCAAAATAAAAAAGACGGCGGAGGGTCTTGGAAATAATGACATCATATTAGTTCTTTACCGTCGTGCCCTCCTTCAGCATTTTAAAGTGATTCAGATCTTACAAACGCGAAACGAAGCATAAAATCAAGTTAGTTGCAGAATTACCTCTAACAAGGAAGGTTAAAGTAAAGAGTTCTGGTGCGTTTATGCAATTTAAAATAGAGGAACGAGACATACTATGAAGGTGGAGGAAGTGAGAAAGTTTTGTAAGGTAAGAACCTGTTGGAACTCTCTACCCTCTGTGGCGTATAAATAGATAAATGTATGTTCTAAAATCTATTAGCATAATACCTACTTTTTCACTTTTAATTTATTTGTTTAATAGAGTGTTTTGATAAACCTGTAAATATTGGTTGGAACACCATAGCCTAGCAGTATATGTCTTAAAACCAGAACTACTTAAGGAAATTATAATAATTTAATATAGGCGTTATGTGCTATAATATGTTGTTTGCTTGTATATAATAAATTGTTTGCTTGTTGCTTGTTCAGGCATTTTACACGAAGTTTTTTCGTTTGTTTATATTCGTGTATACTATAATGGTGCAAAGTGAAAGTGTCATTCAAACATCTCATTTATCGCGAACATGCTCGCATCACAATTTATCTTTATTCCCACCGGGTCAAAGCACATTTTACGGCAAATCGAGGCGTATTCTCTAATAAAAGGAAAACCGAATATT
Source organism: Phalera bucephala (assembly GCA_905147815.2). Taxonomy (NCBI): domain Eukaryota; kingdom Metazoa; phylum Arthropoda; class Insecta; order Lepidoptera; family Notodontidae; genus Phalera; species Phalera bucephala. The sequence continues at coordinate 12,743,631 of LR990615.1, forward strand.
GTTTTGTTGTTTTAAGGGGTTCCGAGGTAGGTTCTGTGATAACGTTTAGGTTTATCAACCTTCGAGTTCTTCCGTGAAAGTTATGTTATAGATATTATAATATAATAATATTAACTGTTCAACTCAGCAGCAGTAGGAACTAAGCGGTATCAGAGTTTTTAACCTATTTAAAAATATTTATAATTTAGATCCTCTCCTCCGTCTCTTATCTGAAGGGCAAGTCAATGACAGTGGACGAAGCCAGAGAGGTCTGTAAGAAAAGAACCTTTTGGAACTCTGTACTCACTGCCTACCCCGCAAAGTATCTGGCGTGATGATATAGATATATAGTACCTACTCTTATATCCTGTAAGCCAAGTAAACTTATTCAATCTTGGAGGAATAACTCAACGGATTTGAAGGAAATTTAAAATACCTAATGCGTGTAGGTAAGATAAAACGCGTTCATATGTACCTCGCTTTTCTTTTGTTCCATGCAGATGAAATAGCGGTGCAAATGTGGTATTCAAATGATGTTGATCTCATCTATATACGAATCAATCATTAAGAACATTTTTTCTCTGATTTGAAGAGAGTAATGTAAAACGGCTGTGTCGTTTCCGCATACAAATGGACTGTGATGATAACAATAATATATTGTGTTGCTCTGGGCGAAATATTACAAGGTCTTTGATGGTGTTCTGAAGTCGTGGGTGACGTCAGACGGCAACCGGTCGTCACCGTGACGTACACCTTACAAACTCTTTGTACATAATACAAATTCTGACGTATGATGGGGATAAAAGAAGTTCGAAAAAGATTTATTACGAGGGCAACAGATTTATTGCGAGATTCATTTCGCCCTCTCTGCGTTAAGAAATAATATAACAAGATGATAATTATTATAACGCTGTTATATGGCAGCAAGAGCTGGGTATGTAAGAAGGAGAATTAAAGTAGGATAAATGCGGTGGAAATCCGAGCTCTGCGGAAGATGTGCGGAGTGAAGCTGACTGACCGTTTTCGCAACAGCGTAGTAAGAAAGCAAATAGGTATGAAAGAGAGTATCGGTGTAAAGATGAGAAAGGGTATGCTCCGTTGGTTCGGGCATATAGAAAGAATGTCCGAAGAAAGAATGACAAAACTGATATACAATGCGAAAGTGGAAGACCTAGACTATCTTACCATGACCAAATAGACCGGGTCTTATCTGAAGGACAAGTCAGGAGTCTCCGTAACCAGCGAGCGTGTATGAGACGAACTATGAGAGTAGAGGAAGCCAGAGAGGTATGTAAGGAAAGAGCCTGTTGGAACTCTGTACTCTCTGCCTACCCCGTAAGGGATCTGGTGTGATGATATAGATAGATAGATAGATAATTGTTATTATGTAACAGTATTACAATAGATAATATTTATAATTCTTATAGTACTGAAGACGTTCGAGCCACATTGCCTTTCACTTTGATACAAGAGATGAAACGATTTCTCCCATCTAAAAAAGTGTATAATATTAATACATGTTATGAAAATAAAACAGTAATATATGATATTTGAAAGCTTATTCATTAAGCTTACAAATATTCCTAAGTCGGCATCTGTATTCAATAGAGAACAGAAGAATTAAACATGAACTAGATGATAATACTTTTAGTATTGCTCAGTAGTCTTTAATGTATCAAAACGATGTTTGAAGTAACTCTGAAGTATGCTTTTTCGATGCTCATAAATAGAATAGTAAAGTTTAATTTGTTTAGTGGCTGTAAACTCTTACAAGCTAAACAGCATTCAAGAAGATATAATTAGGAGTTTATTGTATTGAAATTACTATTCACTATCTTCAGTAAATATAGGTAAACTACTGTACTTACAATTTCTATGGAAATTTAATCTACTTCTTTGTGGTAAGTTCACAGGTGGATAAAGGAAATATTGTTGATAATTTTAACGTTAATTGTGTCGAAATTCATAAAAGCAAAATAACATATATAGTATTACAGTGTTGAGTAGTATAAAAGCTGCATAATAAAGGGCCTAGAAGCTTCGATTAAATCCTCATATACTACATCTAATATGCCATAGTTTTTATGATTCTTCAGTATAATGACTGTAATTTCTCCTATTTTTCGGAAGCAGAACTCAGGCAGGACGAAGTGTTAGGTAGCCGTTACTCTATAATCCGGTAAACCAATCAAGCATTTGAAAAGTAGTGGATTATGTATTTGAAGTACGTAACGAGCGTAACGTGAATAAAAAAATCATAATAATGTATTCTGTGATATTCTTTACCGCATTTACTGACTCTATTCTTTGTAAGTTACATAAATTAAGATGTCAGTATCCCGGTTTGAAATTTATTTTTCGACGAATAAGCGTATAAGCATGCTAGTCAAACGCAAACCAATATGTGCCCGATCGTTTCCCGCCAACAGAACTTACGCATTCACACGCCCAAGCAAACATGCACTCACAGAAGTATAAATAGAAAGATTGTTTCCAGTACAGTCGTGTAAACATATAAAAACGTAAATGGAAGCTGTTCGTGTTTTATTTGTAAACTTAAAATTAGACGCTAGACGTTTTATATTTAGTCAGCGATTGTTGTAACCTGAATGTGTTGTAAACTGAAAAAAATCGGCGTCTAAATTATTTTTTGTGAATGCCTCCCAACTTGGGGAATTACGTAATTTTTTTAATAGCAGTTTATATTTGTTAGTTTTGTATGTATTAAATATGAAATAAGACTGCCACTTTGAATATCTGAGATAAAATCCGATAAGTTGTATTATTTCTTGTGTAATATTCGCGTATAACACCTAATTTTTTATACCTCAATTACATATCACAATTTCAGGAATTATCTTTTTACTATTACATGATCATGTAAAAAATTATAAATAAAGTATATCTTGACTAAAATACAAGCTATTCTAATAATAATCATCTGGTCTGTTCTGAATCTATAATATTGGCATCACTTTATCTATCGCTCAAATGTTCTGTGGTGCTATCATTTGGTATGTTACGGTCAGCTTGTGTCAGATACAAATAAAGATATAACTCGATTAAATTATAGAGCATAGGATAGACAGAAAACTTATCGTTTTGAGCAGGAATTAAACTCACATATTCAGCCATGTGACCTCAATATTTACGGAATTTCATGTGTTACAGGTGCGTCTAAATGGCAAAAGTGCGATCCATGGTTATACATTGGTAAAAGTGATATTATTAGTGTCGCTGTTTCAAATAGACAATCAGGGATTAAATCATAGTCATTCTGAGCCGTATGAAACTACAATTTGAAGTTGATTCGTTGCCGCTGATATTCCGATTATATTATTATCTATTTGAATGGTAGCCACGTGAGCGTTGCGTGCTGTATTCATTCAAAATTATCGAGTCCGAGTTATTTTATAAGCGATAATAAATTGGTACTTATATGAATATGATATTTAACTGACATAAAACATTTTGAGTGGGAACCGCGTGCCAATAATATTTCAATGAAATCATCAGCCGAAACCTTCCCAAAGATGGCTACCATGGCCGGCTTCGTGCTGTACACAGGGTTTATTTAATTATTTGCTTCCCTGCTTATCATTATCATACCGACTCGTTCTTCTGAAAAAACAAGATCAATATATTTATTTCTGAATCACAAAGTGATTCCATCATTATTCTTCGTTTTTTCTAAGTAACATCATAATTAAACCTTTGTCAGAGACTGAGCTTTGTATATGATCTAATCAAATCAAAATAAATCAAAACATCTTTATTTCAGGCTAAAACACCCATAAGTTGTTAGTAAACATTTGCTTAAACTATGTTAGTAAATTTACATTTATTATTTTTATTTACCGTTACACCAGGTGTATCCTACACAGGTGCTCCATATAAAGGCCCTCAGTTTTGCTGGCAACAACTCTCAGCAGACTGTTGTCACTGTCTCGCACACGTCGCAACAGGGATGCGCATCTTTTGCGTATAATACCGGAAAAGTCGTCAGTATGCGGCGCCGCAAACATACCTGATGCGCTGCAGAAACGAGGCAGCGACAACAGTACCCTAAACGCGTTATTGTACTGCACGCGCAAGACACATGCTTTTTGTGTGTATCTGGTCCACAGGGTACAGGTATAAAAAGATTGGCGGAATGCCTTAAATAATGTTTTCTTGACATTACTGTCACATCTCGCAAACCTGCGGGCCAGCATGTTGCATCTTACAGTTAGCGCCCTACGCTCTCTTTCTATATCACAGTCATATGTGCCATCTTCCGTAACCCAGTGACCAAGGTATGTGAACCGTGTTGTGTTCTGCTCAATGGCGTTCCACATAGCGGGTGACATGGGGTACAGTATCGTAATTTTTATTCCGGGCTTTGAAAACTAGTAGCTCGCTTTTCTTAGCATGGTATCTCAGTCCCTAGGCCTCCCCATAGCACTCGCAAATTTTACTAGCTTCCTAAGCGCACTGATCGACGGACTCAGCAGCACCATGTCATCAGCATAACTTATGTTGTTGAATGAAACTCCATCTATCGAACATCCAATACCAGTGCTGCCAAGTTCATCGATCAGTTTATTAATAAAAATATTAAACAATTTGGGTGATGTTGAGCCCCCCTGCCTCACTCCACACTCGAGCTTATAAACATCTGAGTAAGTGTTTGCCCATCGTACACAGTTTAACTGATTATTGTACCAGTACTGAAAAATTTGTATGATTTCTGGTGGTAGACTTGTCTCCTGCTCCAGCTTACTCCATAGGATGTCATACGGGACAAGATCAAATGCCCGAGACAAGTCCAGAAAACATGCATACACAGGTGTCGCCCTCCCAGTATAATATGCATTGTGTTTTTCACTGTCATAATCGCTGTCTCGGTGGATAATCCATTCCTAAAACCAAACTGTCTGTCATTTATAGATAAATGCCTACCTAGGCAACTATCAAGCAAACCGTCCATAATTTTAGCTATAACAGTTGCTAAGGATATAGGCCTGTAGTTATTTTTATCAGACAGGTCGCCAGTTTTGTTTTTAGGAACAGGCACCACCACTGTCTTTATAAGCGCAGCCGGTATGTATGAATGACTGACACATAGGTTGAATAATAGCGCAAGACATCTTGGGAGATGTACACCTGCGTTCTGTAGGTGTTCTTTACTCAAGTTATCATAGCCGGGAGACTTACCCCTTGTCATATTCTTAATAACTGCTGCCACCTCTCGAGCAGTAAAACGTACACTTACGTCAGTCGCTCCCGTGTAAGACGTTTGGCAACTCGGATTCAGAAGTGACTGTACTGTAAAGTGTTGCTGAAACAGGTTAGCAATATCAGTAGGTTCCGTTTTCCCCTCCACAGTAGATGGGAGACCCGACCTCGGACATAATGCATTAGTCTCTCATCAAAAGCTTCTAAAGTTTCTGTTTGCATGGTGAGAAGTAATTATGTCTATTAATATTTGTTGCTGGTTATTTTGACACCACCTTAGTTTGGCTTTAAAAACTTTTCGAGATTCACACATTTGGTAATAGATGGGTCCGGAGTCGGGCCTACCGTACTGTAACCAGGTTTGAAACCGAAGTCTAGCCTCCACATGCGCCTCCTTCACATGTTCATTCCACCCTGTTACATATTTCCGCTTCCGGCCAACCTTACGTTCACACGTTAGCACTGCCGACTCACTTAAAATGTTAACAATGTTCTGATATAACTTATCTACATGTAACCGGTGCTCTAAACTATGACACATATTATCACCACAATTGTGGAAGATAGTAGGCATGTTCACTTCTCGTAGTTAAACATGACAAAGCTCTTGATACTTTTTGATCTGGTCAACATCCCTCTTACCCCATACAACTTTATTATGTACACTTTTATTATTTACAATTTTGGATCTTAATTGTCTGTTAAGGCTAATTAGTTGTTTGTTTTCTTTATGAACCTTTATAATATCATGTTACTAAAGTAATATATTAATTCGAATCTAGACTTGAATTACGATATTAGGTTGTCCAGAAGGGTATATGCTACCTATTGGTTTTATAGTGTGCTAAAGCGCCACATATTTCAGTCTTTGTTAAAAATACAAACGAGAGTTTTTCCCTCCGAGTGAGGGAATCAAAGTATAATATGTCGCTTAGATATAGATGCTCGTACCGCGGTAAGGCTGCTCTTAGGTAGCGTTCGGCTTGGTCTGATTGAGATGGGTGGCCGTTTGTGGCATTGTAATATTTGAGAGTATCCAAGCGTTGAAAGGCTTGATAAACCGTTGTTATTTTACTTACTTAATTGTCTGAAACCGATTGTTATGTGTAATAAATATTCCCAGTGTTAAGTAAAGTTCTTATTAACGATTTCATTAAATACTAGCGGCCACTCTCACGACTCCATAGGGCATCCAAATATATGACATCCATAAAGTTGCGTATAAATTATAATCTAAGTATTACATGATTTATAGGCTATATTACTGTAAAGTTTCATCAAAATCCGTTAAGTGGTTTTGGCGTGAAAGAGTAACAAATATCCATATATCCATCTTTACAAAATTTCGCGTTTGTCATGTTAGTGGTAAAAAACGACCAAATAATCAAATACCCTACGGGTTTTAAAAGTAGGATGATGTTAGAAAAGGGGAAGTTAAAATTGTTAGAAAAGAGGAAGTAGGGGATTGGAAAAATCAATACCTCGTATGCTTATAGTCACCGTATGCAGTTACGTCTAATCGGTCTGCGCACACCACGCGTAATTATTCAATTTGGGGGTGGAACACCGTACTTCGACCCTTCAGCCGTCATGCGCCAAGAGTTAATTAAAAATGCAGTCAACAGAATACATATAAGTACTCCGAGCTGACGGGGGACTTCGTGCTCTCATTACGAAACAGATACATTTTTAACGACGAAATTAAAACATTGGACACGTGTTTTAATGAAGACGACGGGGATATTAGAAAATGTTACGCCATATTTGTTACAGCACAATAAGGAGCACATCCCTTGAAGTCATACAAAGCCACGTGATTAAAGAGTCTCATTAAAAGTTGCGTCTCGGTACGCCTGAACCTACGGCAATCTCTTAACATAGCTATAAATTTGTACTTACGGTAAATTCTACGACTAAGAAGTTAAAATACGTCCCCAATTATACTAACTTCTCATTTGATGTAGTTGTAGACGAAACATTAGGCTTAATGTAGATTTAAACAGAGAAAAATCTTTATGGACTGGATTTGAGGACAAGGAAGGGTAAAGAATTTTTTAACCCATTAAAAGGAAGATATGTATTTCCATGTACAGTTGTAATGTATTGAAGTGAGAGACGTATCCCTATTGCATCACATTCTGTGTTGTTCTCTAAAATCTTCCATCAAAGTATTCGGTATTGGACACTTATGGAAAACTACCAATAATTTTTTGCTAGTCAACATGCACCATTAGACCAACCAAAAAGGGCATGTTATTAATGATCGTAGAATAATATCACGTAATAATAAACAGTTAGTTAATAAGCTTAGTTCTCATAGTTTACCTGGGAAGGGTATTGGTGTGAGAATATATTACGGATATATTCGCTTTATTGTACTTAAACTATGGTACAATGAGGATTATCACTATCGTGGAGATCTTTAATCTCAAGCCTAAATGTTATTCATGTTGGGAATCATAAATCATTTGTCTTAACAATGGGACGTGGTATTAGTAGTAAACACTAAGCTTGAAGTGTAGCCTATTAAAAGGGTTTTTATAAGCAATGACTCGGGATAAATTTCAATGGAGTACTCTGTAGGGCCTATTAATGGGCTTAGATTAAAAATCCAACATGCCTTTAGAGTAGGAAGATATTTAAAATAGTAAAGTGTTCCAAATATCTGCACATTACTGAAATAATCAACCTTCTTACCCTGTTAAAAAAGAACAACTGAGTTGGTGAAAATTAATGATATTTTGTTATAATTATACATATACTAGTACATACTTAATAGAAATGTCAATTTAAGACACTCACTGAGTTGCCGTTTGCCGTGGAATTTATTCAAATTCTTTTTATAATTAGTAGCCGTGCGTAAATTTTACTAAATAAAATAAAGTAAAAATAAACTATACGCATCAAGAGACACAAGAGATAACATGTATATTAGTACTGGTTTGTTTTGCTATTCTGTGAGAACATGATATATCAAAAGTTGAATCCGCGCTGAAGTATCAAATTCGTATTCTCTAAAACTCGACAGTGCCTTTAGCGTCACCTCGTCGAGTGCGGATGTGAAATGAACCGTCAAGCGTGAGATTGTTAACATTATTTGGTATTCGATAATATCTTCTTTTGCACGAGTACATTTTCCGTAAAGGATATCCTTGACAAGGCTTACAATTGAAGTTCATGTTAAGACTACCAAAGAGATAGGAATTATGTGTTAACGTGATATCCAGGCTGGCATGGAAGGCTGTGATCCTGGAATCTATAAAGTACTTTATAATAAGCTTGTTATAAGCTTTGAATTCAACTGAAATCAGTGTATACGCAGCCTCATACCAGGAACCAGGTTAGTTAACACTGACATTGTTATTAGAACTATTAACTAGTTCATGGCTTCGTACATTTCTTGGAAAAGGGTTGGAATGACATTGTTTTATTGAATCTTGGTTACCAATTCTTATGTTGAAAGGTGCTTAAGAAAAAAGAAAAAACACGCGAAGTGGTAACATAATAATACCTTTCCCATTCCATTTGTACGTTTAGATGTGGAGTACTTCAGAATCAATTTATCGGCGTAGATCTGATTGCCTTTTTGGTCCTTAAGCTCATACGACACCCTCGGAAGGAGTGACAGAACGTGCGATTACCTCTACAGCGGTTATTCTTCTAGTCTTCTTTTTCTAGTCTTCGTGTTGAAAATACGAAAATAACATGGAACTAAAGCTAAAAATAAACCATTTTAAAAATAATCGAAGTCTTATTCTATACTAGCTGTACCCGTAATTTCGTTCGCGTTATTTTTAAGCGTATATTTACGCTCTTAGACTACCTTTTGTCTCCAAAAAATAAACTTATGTCTTTCCCCTAGATAAATTCTATGTCCTTGCCGAATTTTATCAAGATCTATTCAGCGGTTTGGTCGTGAGAAGGTAACTGACAATCCAACAGATAGAATTATTTTTGAATGTATAATATATATATATTTTTTTTATTTATTCTTTATTGTACATAGTTACATAAATTAGTAAGTACATTTACAGATATGATGTACAAAGGCGAACTTAACTTAATTTGAGTTGTCTACCAGTTAACCTTGGAGTGCAAAGAGAATATTTAACGTATACGTGAAGGCAATTGTACAACAAACTATACAGTAAACTCTAAAAAAAAAACGAACAAAACAAAGATAATAATGAAAACAAATATCGAAGTCTCTGCATACATAAATTATACTAACATATACTAAATTAAAAACTATACAAATAAATACACCTATATACATAAGTTTATATACACAGATATATACTTATATAAATATAAAATAATTAATAATTAATAATATAAATAATATAATAAAACTTATATCAATTGCAAAGGAAATGCTCTTTTACTCTTTCCCTGAAAACATCCAGAGAACAGCTGACGCGTATGATATGTGGAAGGGAGTTCCATAGTTTAGTTTAGTTTTTTAGTACACCGCACGTACAGTGAAGGAGCCATCATAAAGGCTGGAAGTATGACAGGGAGTTCGGAGAAGGAGAGAGGTAGCTGTACGACAAGTTTTGCCCCGAGGAATAAGAAATTCGAAGCGTTCGCGAAGATATTCAGGTGAGTAAGGGTTATAGAGAACAGAGAACAGAAGAGTGAGAATATGTAAATCCCGACGTCGCCGAACAGGTAGCCACTTCAGTTTCATTCGATACACAGAGATATGATCATACTTGCGTAGACCAAAAATGAAGCAGATACATAAATTCTGCAGGCGTTCGAGTTTATTAAGAAGTTCCTCTGTCAATCAATCAATCAGCCTATCGCAGTCCACTGCTGGACATAGGCCTCTCATAACACGCGCCATTGCACACGGTCCTCCGCCTTCCGCATCCAGTCTGTCCCAGCGACCTTTTTGAGGTCGTCGGTCCATCTAGCTGGGGGCCGTCCTACCTTACGCTTACCAAGTCGCGGTCTCCACTCTAGGACACGCTTGCTTCACCTTCCCGAAAGTAGAACAGGTGGCCTGACTCAAGGGTTATCGTGTCCTCGCCCTGTCTTCGGACTTCGGATAACCCCAATATGTGCCAGTTTATGCGACCTAGTTCTACCTCGAGTTCAGTGAGGTGTTGGGCCAGCCGTAGAGAGCCAGGTGAGGGTCAGGTGTTTTTGGTAGCATTGTGTCGTAGCCCGGAGATTCTTCGCACCCCCTGCCCCGCTGTTACCGCGACCGCTACCGTAGCAGCGGACAGCGGGACTACCGGGAACTGGGGGCCTTTGGTTTAGGTGCCTTATCATGTTAGGAGGTTTTTTGGCCTACTATACCACGCTGGCCAGACGGGTTGGTTTAGGGTTTATTTCGAATTTTCCTTTTCTGGTCTTTGATCGGACGACGTTACTGCCTTTGGTGGACTCTTACCACCAGCCTAGCAAAAGTAAGGCTACTGGGGCATTCTAAGTTTTTCTTTCGCTTCCAGCCCAGTAAGGAAGTTCCTCTGTAGCGTCAAGAAAACAAACATCAGCATAGTCTAAAAGTGATAGAAGGAAGGAATGGGCAAGAATTATTCTCGTTTGAAAGGGCAGGAACTTCTGGAGACGTTTGAGAGATTGAAACGAGAAGTATACCCTCCTGCTGACTTCCGCAATGTGAGTGCTCCAGGAAAGATTGCAATCTAAATACACGCCTAAATTCTTCACACTGGTGGTATAAGGTATAGGGACAGAGTCATAAATTATTGGGGGGAGAGACTGATGGTCCAGGAGATTGTAGAAATGCCTGCCACCAATAATGAGAGCTTGCGATTTGGTTGGGTTGACTAAAAGTCCAAATCCCTTAGCCCATTGATTGATGTTTTTAAGATCATTATTGATGGCATTAATTGCTACCGACAATTCTTCGACCTTAAAATGACGGTACAGCTGCAAGTCATCTGCGTAGAGGTGATAGTGTGAAGCTATAACTTTAGTGATCGCATCGATAAATACCGAGAAGAGAAGCGGAGAGAGTACGCCACCTTGCGGTACGCCCGCAGAAAGTTCACACCATCCTGAGGAGGCCTCGTTAGAGCGGACCATCTGCGAGCGACCGCGAAAAAATGAATTAAACCAAGCAGTTACAGAGGAAGATACGTTAAGTGAGGATAGGATTCCCAAGAGAATGTCAAAATCGACAGAATTGAAGGCACTGGTAAAGTCCAGTAGAACCAGAGCTGTAAGTTGTTTGTTTTCCATGGCCAATCGAATGTCGTCAGTAATCTTGACCAGTGCAGTTACTGTACTATGGCCAGTACGGAATCCAGACTGGTAAGGACTAAGCAGGCTGTTAGAGGCAAGAAAGTAAGATAGTTGTTTCTGGACAACACCTCAAGAACTTTAGACAGGATGGGAAGTATAGAAATTGGACGGAATTGCGAGACTGAAGAGGGATTTGAAACTTTAGGAAGCGGCAAAACATAGGCCTTCTTCCAGGCTGAGGGAAAGGAGCTAGATTCAAGTGAATAATTGATAATGTGGGCAATAACAGAAATAAGTTCATCCACGAGGGGGCGAAGCATTTGAATTTGAAGGCCATCATCACCGATATCCTTGATGAAGGCATCAAGATAGCCTTGGTAGAAATCGATAAGATGGATTTTTTGACCTCTGCCTCTGTGACTTGCCGAAAAGAAAACTGAGGACATACAGGCAGAGGTTGGCAAGAAAGGTTGCAGAGTGTTGAAGTTTTAATATCATTGTCTAAAGTGACAGGAGATTTTGAAAAGTGCATATTAATAGCATTAAGGTCGATATCTAGGATGCAATCGTTAGTAGATTTCCCGATACCTAGAGACTTAAGGAATTGCCATGCCTGAGCCGTATTGAAATTTTGAACTGAAGCGTTAATGTGGCGTCGCTTAGCATCCCTACACATACGACTGCAGCGATTTCGTAACTTTTTATACAGAGACCAATTCTCATCTGTAAGGAACTTCATATACCGTCTTTTAGCTTTGTCTCTTTTAGACATTTCTTTTTTGATGATGTCAGACAACCATGGTGCGGGAGAATGTTTCACTTTTACTTTTTTTATAGGAGTATGCACATCAAAAAGGTCTAACAGCAGTTTATTAAAGGCGATCACTTTAGTGTCCAAGTCGGCGCAGTTGTATACACGGATACCGATTCAAAGGACATTGTCGAAATTTGCCCCAGAACCAACAAATATTTGACTCATGCCATCATAATTTATCTATTTTATTAAAATAATGGCAAATATCCGTAACTTACGGACAATTTGCAATCTAAAACGAATATTTCAAAGTATTGTAAGTACTTATATCGAAGTCGCCGACATCTTTACTGAATGTCAACACACAATATAACCTTATATGTATTAATGGCTACTGAATTATAACCTCAAAATCTCATACTTTTTGTGCAATATTGCGATTCCCCCACTTGTCCGTTTAATAATAAAGGCCTCAAAAGAATTTATGGGAAATTGTGTCAATGTCCTTCAATTAGGTACGTCATGGAGATGTACTTTAGTGACTACAATGTAAAGGTCTAAATAAGGTAAAGTCAAACTCAAAAACAACATATATATATGTTGTTTTTGAATTGTGTGAATATTTACGTGGGTCATGAGTACTTACAATAGGCGAAATGTAATGTACTTTTATACATTTACTTTTAACTTTAATGGTCTATTCGATGGGCCTTTTTTGTGTGTGTGTTTTTATAACTGATATTGTCTTAAATTCTGTTTAATATTTTGAAAATGGCTGATTACCGAGCTGCTTAAATCAATCAGTTATATCGCAGAGTTATTCTCAAATTTTGTAAAAAGTTTAGTGTGTTTTAGAGGTCTATATATTGCCCCATAAAAGTATTACTGATTCTATGGAAACGGCTAAAATCTTTGCTCTGTGTGATGCATTTTGAATTTTGCAGTATATGTCTGCTGATAATAAAACATAGTTAATAATACATACAAACGTAACTTGGAAGATGTGAGATATGTTCGAAACACATAAATATTTCAAACGTCCACAACTCTAAAATTATCAGCTATGATAGACTGTTATGTCATGACATCGATCGAGTATAAATGATTATCCTTTAGGCCGCGTTTTCATTGGTTGATACGGCAGCGATGCTATGCGACGTACGTCTTGTCAATGTCGATACCGCGTAGTTACATTTCTTAATTTGCCAACACGATTACGACTAGATAAGACAGACAGAAGTATGGATGACAACATCTTTAGTTATTTCTGCCTCCGCTTCGTCCGTTACACTCTTTTTTGCATATTCTGACAGGTGGTTATTCTATACACTTAATTTTACCTCTAAAATTACAATAAAAAGTAGTATACAAAGTATTTAGACGTCACTGTAAAAATACCGCACTGCAGCAAAAGGACAAAGCGACAGATATTTCGCGATGGAAAATGTCGAGGACGTGACGTACCTCTATCTCGTTGCGCTGAGTAATAAAGAATCCTCTTTTATTAAATGTGCGCTCAAAATCGCCTCGCAATGTTGAGCGTATGGTCCATGGCAGTTGTACCGACTAATGAGAAAGCGGCTTTATTGGGCTTTTCGAGACGTATATGTGGCTTTATTCGACTACTAGGCAATTAAACATTAAATTTAAATTACACTATTTGTAATATAATACTTAAATAACGTATACCTACATTCAGTATATTATATTAAGGTAAGTGCCTTCTTTAATTTAGTTGCCTATATGCAATGCTCGCCACTGCCTAGTAGTTAGGTACAGTTATTCCGGAGGTGTACGGAAAAATATCCGGCACTGCATAATAAAGGATTATATATGGAAGAAAAAATTATAAAAATACTTACGTACTTTCTCTACGAGTATCAGTACGCTCTACTTTAAACTCAATGACCAATACGGATAGCATAAAAACTGGAGTTTTAATCATAAAATTTATTTTATTACATATTGTAAACTTTTAAACGCGTAATTAAATACTTAATACCACATAAAAGAATTTTAAAACATAATAACCAATCTAGCTTTTAATCCAACCAAAAGCTCTAAAGTTTACCAAAAAAAATAAAGTAAACATTTTCAGATGTTTATTGGAATTTATTAAATGATTCAACATCAATGAAGTGTGTGTGTGGGTATGTAGAGTGGATAATTTATATTAATCGATGTAGTTTGCGATATTATGTGGTCGGTATCGCGGTGTTGGCACGCGCTCGCCCGCCGGCAGACAATGCCGCCTTGGTACCCACTACAAAGGCATACCGACCGCTTCTGTTTGATCTGCACTATTTGTTGATCTTATATAACATTTAGTCCACAGTCCACCACGCATTTTATTCATTGTGGTTCGGTTCGGAAAATACAAAAGGCTAAAATTCTTATCTTCATTATTACATATTTAGCTTTCAATACTATGTGGAATTAGCAGAAAAATAAAACTTCATTTGACGGGCGGCCATTTTGTGGACAGACCCAATATAAAGAGCGCGCGCGTGTTGATTAAATCATTTTTGTCGGGAGCACTCGCGCTTTCTAGACGTGTTTTGAATCCTAATTTAATTATTTTATATCGATTTAATCATATTTTGTTAAACCTATGTATAGGTCAAAAATAAATAAACCAGACATTAAAATGCTAAAAATAAACACCGTCATGCCCGTATTTCCCTAGCGGGGGTGGCCGAGGTGTACTGTGTGCATATCACTGACCATTGGAGATCTTTATATAATTGAGGCGAGCCTTTAAACCAAGCAGACTTCAAACTGCTTGATTGCCTCGTTGGCCTAGAGGCAAAGCCCATCGCTTTGTGATCACGAGGTCCTGGGTTCAAATCCTAGGTCGGAAAAATGTAGGTTTTCTGAAGAAATTTCCCAGTATGAGTCCAGTACTAGTCTGGAATTGTGCCCGGTATATGGCAATATGCTCGTACCCTATCACATGGGGCCTAACATAGTCGGCAAATCACACTTTGTCCCACTTAGGATTCGAACCTGGTGATCGTCAGCTGCAGCATACGCCGCTATAACAACGTGCAAGTCTATGCTCTACGTACATGACATTTTTACCACTCTGATTAATTTTACTTTTACTTATTGACTTCCATATACTCACCCAGTGAAAAGACTCAACCAAATATGTGAACCCAATATATAATACGAACATTGTCCCTTATGTTCCGTGAAGCTGTAAAGGCCCCGCGGCCAACAGCGTAGATCATTCATACACACAAACACGAACATTGTACATACAAGTAAATATTTCAGCTTTACGAAATGATGGACGAATACAATGTATCTCTTCGTCTCTACACAAGATTCACAGAGATCAAAGTGGTATGCTAATGATTTTAAATGTTTAATGATCTATATTCTGACTTTGTGTCACCACTTCGATTTAGTGTTAACTATATTATATTAAGTAATTAAGTTAGTAGTGAGGCAGTGACGTCGAATGAGAGTGTGCGTACATGAGGATTTAATTCGCCTTTCGTTGACATTGAGTTATTATAAAAATAGAAAAGACTTGAGGCATCCTAATTAGCAAAAAGTTATGGTGTATACACTCTAGCTGCTAGTCTAAGTGCTAAGGTAGGTAGAAAAGTTTGAAACCTTTTCTACCTACACTATCAAATATCGTAATCTGGCGAAATGATATTTAAAAAAGGAACGAACTAAGTATGTAACAAAGTTTTCCCAGTACATGTCGCGTCAGTTTTCTCGTAAAAATATATATACACTTCATTTTCATGTTACAAATATGTTTCGATATCTTTAATAAATGATACAAAAATCACACAGTTTAACGTAACATTGCAGTTTGAGACTAACAATAATAAAAATAATTAAGTTTTATGGTTTTTCCCGCGATTATGCCGGATTGGTTGTTGTTACCAGGATAAAAGTATTTATTAATTTAAATTCGGGTATAAGCTGTTACTTAGTTAGTAGTTTTTTCTTGATTGAAAAACAAAGAAACAGACGGACAGACAGACAGAAAAACGGACAGACAATAATTACAAATAATTGTTTCGGCCTCTGTATCGATAAGCAAATGTACCCCAATTAAAATTTTAGATAAATATTCAATGCACCGATTCGGCTCGGTTATAGTTTTATTATATGTATAGATATACTGAGTTCTTAGATTTACGCGAATATTACACATGAAATAAAACTATTTTTTCGGATTTTATCGCGGTTTATTTTGATTTTTAAGTTCCCGACGTTTCGAGTGCTTTTGCAACACCCATGGTCACGGGAAGGACTGAGGTGTCAGACGTCCAAAAGGCATAGTTGTTCCGGGGTACCCTAAAACTTCTTAATTTTTTTTGTTGGTCCGATCTACGCAGAATGAGCTCACGGTGTCTTGAGGCCTTGCAGTGTTATGCTTGGTTTTGGATTTGATTATATTAATTACCGGATCCCAAGTCGATGGAAGCACCCAACCATCATCTCTATTGAAATTAGGATGTTTTATAATTTCAATAGCCTCGGGAACCATCCTTGGTAGGAATCACTGTTTTTTCACGAGGATTTGTGGTCTATCAAATCTGATATTATGGCGGCTGCGGTCAAGGACATGTTCACAGACTGCAGACTTCTTTGAGCGACGGTGTTTTAGGTCAACTATGTGTTCTTTAACCCGAGTTTTTACCGGTCTTTTTGTTTATCCTATATAAGAGAGGCTACATTCACAATCAAGCTTGTACACTCCTGCATCTTGTAGAGGGATGTGACACTTGACAGATGGTAAAAATTGACTGATCTTCTTCGGCAGCTTATAAAATGTTTTAATTGAAGCACGCTCCAAGATGTAGCCAATCTTGTCCGTGACTCCTCTCATGTAAGGTAGTAGGTAGCCGGGAGACGTTCGACTGTGGCTGGTTTCACTCGGTCACTGTGACGTTGACGTGGGACTCGAAGCTTATTGTCGTGCAGGACTTGCTTGACATATTGAAGGTCGGCAGCCAGATGTTACTTGTCACAGATCCCTTGTGCTCTCTGAAGCAAAGATTTACCCACGCCCGCCATAAAATCCGAAAAAATAGTTTTATTTCATATGTATATATGAAAGCACAAATATCCCCGATAATTTTGCGTTCATCATCATATAGTGTGACAAGGATATTTTGGCCCGTGAATGACATCGACAGGGGGGCATTGGTATGTAATAAGGGTTATCATTCAGTAAAGTTTTCATACTTTCAGGGAAAAACTTCAACAGGTGGGTCCGCACGGTTATTAATTGAAAAAAGAACTTGGTTAATTTTCATAGCAAACGGCAACTCTGCGACTGTTATGATGACATTTATTGTTACCTTCATTTTGTTAAGTAAAAATCCCTTTTCTTACATTAACATATGAATATATATATATATATATAAACAGATATACAATGTGAAAGTGGAAGGATGCAGGTACCGGGGAAGACCTAGACTATCTTACCACGACCAAATAAACCGAGTCTTATCTGATGGAAAAGTCAAGAGTCTCCGTAACCGGCGAGCGTGTATGAGACGAACTATGAGAGTCGAGGAAGCCAGAGAGGTATGTAAGGAAAGAACCTGTTGGAACTCTGTACTCTCTGCCTACCCCGCAAGGGATCTGGCGTGAGGTTATAGATAGATAGATAGATATATATATATATATATATATATATATATATATATATATATATATATATTCATATATAAGTTATACTGTATAAGGCATTTTTGATAATTAATTTATATACAATTTATAATGTCGGAACGTATTTGATTATTGATTTTTGTTGAATTTATTTCGAGCTACCCTTATTTTAATTTGTGCAACGAACTGTATAAAAAAGCTTGAAAATTATATTAAGCGTTCGGTTCCTTGTAAGAAGTCGTACTGACAACTTCATGTTGAGTGTATTATAAAGTGAGAGATTTATATGTCAAAAAAGTAATTAAAGTGTGAAAATGAAACAAGGTGTTTAAATTATCATCTAATCTTACAGTACTCTCCATATACATATTAACTTAATGTTGTTTCAGAGCATTTTCCATCTTTAGCTGATAATGTATATATTCTCTCACGTTGTGTACTCGTGACATTATGTCAAGTGCGTTAGGGGACTGAGAATCGATTATGGCGTAGCACCATTTGGGGTGTCACAACGTATATTCTGTTCACATCCATTTAGGTAAATTACTTACGAATCAGGTGAATTAACTGTCAAACCTTTATAATTCCTGTAACTATATAAAATGTGTTAGGCATTAGAACAGTTATACGTATCTATCTTTTTTATTATTCATTCTTTAATTAAATTTAAATCCTTGATAAATGGAACCTAAATAATATTTTTAATTGTTTAATTCTTATAATTTTTAATTCTTGTAATGTAATTCCTAAAATTTATCTTTACTTGACCTTATGTATTGCAATAATATAATTAATCATTTCTGAATTTATTTATGACAACGCTGTACACATCTGTAAAAACGGTATATGCTGCCCAGGACATTAAGATCCACCATTGTATAAACAATTTGAGCAACTGTTGTTGTTGTGTCTTATTAAATAAATAAAAATAAAAAAAAGAAATAAAACGATACCTTTGGTCCAATGAAGTTTTTTTTTAACAGAAACTTTCTTTGGTTTTACAAGCTTTTATTTAACTTGCAATGTTCGTATGCCTGTCTGCCTGTCTGTTGGTCTTTCCGGTTCAAATGTTGTGATCCATTTTTTAAGTACTTGTGGGTATCCGGGATATAGTGATTGAGCTGAAATTGGTCATACGTATGCAAGTTCGGTGACAATCCAATATTATGGTACCATGGAGTTGGTCTGATTATGGAGTCGGAAGGTGTCCATAGGAACACGTAAAATATACAACGTAACTCTCTCGTTTTAGGCTTGTTAGATGGATATTGACAAGTGCTATATAGATAGTGTTCAGGGTCTGATGATGGAGCCTAAAGGTGGCCAATGGAACCACCCAACTACCAAATATTAATCCGCCGTGTTTGGGCTTGTTGGATTTTTCTTGACGAGTACTTTAGACCCGGATGGTGTCCAAGGTCTGATGATGGAGCCAGAAGCAAACCATAGCAATTTATCTTCGTTGTGTTTTTGCTATAAAGTGTTTTTTTTTAAACGTAGCCGCACATTAGGATTTACAAACATGAAAATTCACAAACAAAAATACCCAGAGGGGAAAAAATAATTGTGGATCGCACAAAGATTTGACCGGTGCGGGAATCGAACCAGCGAATATTAGACTACAACGACGAATATATCTTGGTTAGCTTATAGCTCCTTCCGACTTAATCATCAGGACCTGCTGACCACTTAGGACTATAGTACCTACTTTTGAAGACACATCCATATTGCTATGATCTCCTTTAGGCTTCGTCATCACACCCTGGTTACTGGTGTGGTTTATAGAGCTAATCAAAATATATCTAAAGAGCCCAAACATGGTGGAGCATTCCTGTTTAGTCAAATAGTTTCTTTGACTACCTTCTGGCTTGAGCATCAGACCCTGGATACTACCTAGGGTTATAGTAGTGGTAAAGACAAATTAAATGAGACTAAGCACGAGGGAGTTATGTTGCGTAGTTGACCTTTTGCACCTTCCGACTCCATCATCAGGCCAGGTCCATAGTGCCATATTCTTAGACTAATACTTGTCTAGACACGCAATTGCTAACAAACATGGCGCCGGAAAACGGCATCAGTTACAATGGTTATCCGCCATGTTTGTGTGTTTTGGGGATCACAGCTAAAGGAATATTTACCCCACTTTTTGTAAAATTTTGAAATATCTTGTTTAAGTGTAAACATATTATTACAATAAAATAATATGTGTGTTTTAATAACTTTGTGATATACAGTCGCCTGGACTAATATGTGCACAATGTATAAATTAAAAATGATGTAACTATCAATTTATGCCTCAATCATGTATACGTTTTCAACGACATTATTTTAGTGCATCTGTATACAGAAATTGGGGTTTTGCACCGAAAATCAATATAACTTTTGGTAGAATACTACGTATATGTTCATATAATAAAACACAAGATATCGTTTTATACTTATTTTACGAAGAATATAATTTTACAACCAAATGCGTTAGCTATGTTATCTATTGTGCAACATTTTCCTTCTTATAGTTTCTGCCCTCGACTTCATCCGCGTTAACTTAAGACAGGCACCTTACATTTTTTCGGAATAAATAGTGTCCTATTTGTTAATAAAAACCCTATGTGTTAATTCAGGAGCCAAATTTCATTCAAATCGGTTCAGCCGTTTTTGCATGATTGAGTAACAAACATCCAAACATCTAAACATACAAACTTGAACATTTATAATATTAGTAGGATAAGTATATTAGTAGGATGTTAATATAGTTAATACAGCTATAATATTAATAAAGCTGTTAAGAATTCTTTGAAATAATATTAATTATTCAAAAAAAGTGTACTTTATTTTTTTTTATTCAGACCTTAGTGCTTAGGCACTAAGATGTTTCAGCGTTTATATTTACACTAAGCTAGTACTCTAACATCACCTCAAACACGTGACCCTTTTTCAATGGTAAAAATAATATTTCAATCATACTTAAACAAATTTTAAGCAGATTTCCCATTATTTTGATAAATTACCCCATTTCTGTAAGGCAAATTTTACCAACCTACAAAATATCGAAATTAATATTGGTGATTTTATAAAAAAAATCTTAAAACTAACCGCTGGAAAGTAGTCTTTTTGTTATAATGATGTTTTCCTCTGCGATTGTGGTTGGATTTTACAGCACAAACGGAATTTTTATTTTTTTTAAGAGCTCAACAATGTGTAGATGATGAAGTGACATTGACACACACGACATTTTTGGTGCATACATTTTATACCGTTTTCACGCGCAGGATGCTCAGTCTAGACAGGCTAATCATATAAGACCATATTATTGCATTGCCATCGAACTTATACACACATATCAAATATCAGCTCAACCGGATGCGCGCAAGTGCTCGAATATGGATCACAAAATCCGAACCGGAAGACTACTAGGACTAGTAGTGTACTCGTATGTCAAAGCAAATAAAAGCTTGTAAAAATAATATTGGCGCACCTTTGCCGCAGCAGAATTGCGTTCTATATCATACAGACGCTGGGTATATACCACATGATGAGGGTTTAACACTGATCTTACACCTCGATGAGATATAAAAGACAAATTAAAATACCTCCATCAATGTCAACAACGGATTACAAGTTAGACAATATTTGAACGCCTGTCGTGAAAACTTCTCATATCGTTCCACACCTGAGGGCTACGCACGAAAACTTTGGCGTAAGCGTGACGCTAGCGAGTAATCGTCCTGTTACGTTTCTGTTTATTTAGTAAATTTATAGTGTAGCAAATATGGCATATCAGCTCATCAGTCAATCTTTTCGTGCTAAGCTTGCATATAGTAAAAGGTACTACTTTTCAGAGTTCTCATTCACCTAAAAAGTGGCAGAAATATGTTTGCTATTAAAACAGCGTTTGCTATTAAAATTTTGTTGCCACACAGAAGATATCTATCTATTTATACCAGCACGCCTTGTGAGGTCGGCAAAGGGAACAAACTTCCAACAGGTTCTTTACTTACAGTTTTTTTTTGTTTTTTGCACTCACAGAAAATATATGTTTAACAAAACTGACCCACTGCTGTCCAAAGTACTTTTATCGTAGTAATTATCTACTAAATGACTTTAGACAACCTTTGGAAACTTAGTTCGTTGACTGAAAGACCACAGTGGGACTTTATTAATTATTAGTGGGTGTCGTGCCGACGCTATATTGGATCGGACAGTTTGAGTTTGTGCCTATTCCGAATATTAAATGTATACTGAAACTGTCTGTGAAATAACAGGTTTGTGTTTAAAATTTTTATAGATTCTCAAATAGTAGGTGTATTTTAGTAGAGCTGATATTTGCATCTCTATTAAAATAATAAAACACAAACATAATAAAGCAAAAATTTCATTGTTTTTGCTTTGGCAACTGTTCAATAAACCCTGTGACCGCTTGATTCGAATAATTATCGGACGACGAAAAAAAGTTGATGCCATCGTGTGCTAGATTCAAGGTTAGGTTAAGGTGGTAATACGAGTATATAATAACAACTACTTAACATAGGAATATTTAAGATCAAAGTATACTGTAAAATGGTATCTCTGAAAGAATGTTCCGTACGTGCGGAACTTATATGAATTCTAAATTAACCATATGTCACCAAATTTACCTCACGGCCCACGTGATGTGGGTTAAGCCTATTATCATGGTAGACTGCTTGATCCATGTTAAATGGTTTCAACTTCTTTAGTCATTTTTCACGATCCGTACAGGAAAGGAAAGGGGTCCTCTTTTCCAAATAAAATAAAATATTATGTTCATTTATTAAGCAGTTAGTAATTGACGTGTTTTGAAGTTTTAGCGAAGACGTGTATAAAGAACCGTAAGGAAAAAAATGAGCTAGTTAATAATAAACACTTGTTGCTGTTATTAAATTACATAGCTTATAATAAGAAGGAACTTTAAGTGAGCAGAATTAAGAAAAAAATATATACGAATTGAAAATCTCGTTCATTTTTTAACTCTGCAACAAATAGGTACATCATAATGTTTGATTAGGAAACTTACTTTCAAAAGTTGTGATGGTTTAGATTTAGTTGAGAAAATCATAGAGTTAAGATTTCTAGAATTAAATTAGGTATTTTGAAACGGTTATGGATAACGCTATCAAAATAATTAAGATAAAAATAAATGTGCAATTTTTTAACTTTAAAAGATACAAAATTTTTATTCGATCAATATTATTGTCCATAGTCCGTCCGGTCCTTGTTTGTTTAAGCCACGGTGCAAGCTTTATTAATTGCAGTTCATCATTATAATGGTATCGATATCAGCATACGCTGAGACTAAAATAATACGTGATATTAAAATTAAATACTACGTGATATTAAATATTATCAGTTTAAACAAGGCACGTTGGCTATTAATTGCTTCGTTACAATCGCCAATAAACTGGCTAAGATATTGCGGGAAATGGTTTCATCTAAACTTAATAAGACGTAAAACGGATTTAAGGAGGTACTTAAATAGGTAACTATTACTAGAGAGTGCACGAATGTGTGGGAGCTTGAAATTAGTTTGAGACTAGTATATTATACATAGGAGAAGTTGTATTGCTATTGCCGCTAAGTCATACTGGTTATACTTGCTGAATTTACACCCTACCACTGTCGTCACTGGTTTGCATAGAGTAGTTCAGTGACAGTGTCTACTATTCATATTATTGGTATGGTGTTACAAGGATCTTTTTGCCCATGGATGACATTGACAGGGTATGTGTGTAATTAGGGTTATGATTTAGTAAAATTTTCCGACATCTAGGGAAAAATTTAATAGGTGGTTCCGTCATCATCATCATCGTCAGCCTATAGCAGTCCACTGCTGGACATAGGCCTTTCCAAGTGCACGCCACTGGGTAAGATCCTCGGCTACTCGCAACCAGTTTCTGCCAGTCGTCCTACGAAGGTCATCGATCCACCTAGCCTGAGGGCGTCCTGCATTACGTTTGCCAGTCCGTGGTCTCCACTCAAGAACTCGTTTGTCCCAGCGGTTATCGGTTCTTTGGATATTGTGACCGGCCTATTGCCACTTCAGCTTACTAATCCGGTGGGCTATGTCGATTACTTTGGTTCTCTGTGGAATGATTTCTTTCCGGATTCTATCCTTCAGAGAAACTCCGAGCATAGCCTTTAAATTTATGGACTATTCCAACCGTGAGTGTCCATGTTTTGGCTCCATATGTTATATGTGTTATTATATAGGTGGTTCCGTGCGGTTACTAATTGAAATAAGAACTAGGTTAAATTTCGTAGCAAACGGCAACTCTGCGACGGTCATGAAGTGACATTTCACTTGATGACAGTGTTAGTTTCGATTTTGGCCGCGGGCCA
This sequence comes from Phalera bucephala, assembly GCA_905147815.2. Classification (NCBI taxonomy): domain Eukaryota; kingdom Metazoa; phylum Arthropoda; class Insecta; order Lepidoptera; family Notodontidae; genus Phalera; species Phalera bucephala. Next base: position 12,767,797 of record LR990615.1, read on the forward strand.
TAAGATCCTTGTATGACTGTACATACTCCCTCCGCACTCAAACAATTGACCTAGAACTGAAGCGTAGATCACTGCCTGATGGCAGAATTCTGTTTTTCTTAATATAAAATCTCCCCACTCTCCATTTTATTCCCCGAAATAATAATACATTCTTTAATAAAAATACTCAACCTGAAACAATTTTGTATGTTAGATTTCCCTTGCTCCTCATTGTTTTTTTAGGTATATTTTTTAGATTTTATTTCTGAAGCTTTTCTGACCCCACACTCGCCACACTGACTCGGTAAGAGAGCGCAATGTTCGATCCTCCTAATGCTGTCAGTCCTTTGATTCCCGTTAAAAATACTATCAGGGATCGGAGCAAGGGGCGGCATTTAAAATTTTGTCGTCGCAGTGACAGCGCGACTAATGTACTTGAAATTTCTGCGCTGTTCTTACTGTCTGGGCAGAATATAAACCGGGTATTAGGTAAAGGCAAGGTAAAGGCAATTAAGGAGATCGGCTTCCAGCGCTCTGTCATGGTGTCTGACGCAATTCATAAGGAGGCCCCGTACTTTGAGCAAGATGTTCGCGACAAAAAGAAAATCGGTATATGACTTCAGTCATGGATTTTTATACCAAAACGGATAGAGTACTGTCAAAATATTACTAGAGAAAATTGAACTCTTACTAACGGACATTACATTAAAATTTTTATGCTTTAAACAACTAGAGAAACTATGACGAGTAAGAGCAACTACTCGGAGCCCGGTGTCCCGCTCGCACTTATTACGATGCAGTATAGTAACCATATTGAAGAAATTATATGGAATATACCTATTTATGATATCATATAAATGTCCATAAAATCATTTTGTTTACTAATGTATAATATAACAATTAACAGACATTAACGATTATTTTCGTGATGTTTTTAAACACTGCCCCGGAATTATTCTTGCGTCGTTAGTGCGTTTACAACACACACACACACACACACACTCAGACCTAAACAAATATTTGTGGGTTCGTGTCTCGTGCGCGAATTGAACCCGCAACTTCTCGTTTTAGTGGGTGGAGTGACTTAAGCTATTAACGACTGGAATAAGCCGTCCGTCACATACTTGTAATTATATCATTACTAGCCCCGGCATGGGTGAACACATAAACCTTCCTCTTGAATCACTCCGTCCATTGGTGAAAACCGTATGAAAATTCAGACAGACAGACAGACGCGGTGGGGGGGCGTTTGTTTTATAATATGCAGTGCTGATAGTGAGAAATTATTTATTAAATCCTTAATCATGCCAATATATGGTCACCCTATTTAGAAAGAGACGTAGGGCTCCAGGGTCCCTTGTTGTCAACTTTTTTCGCATAGTGCTCAATCCGTTTTGTATGGAAATCCATCCATATATCACATGTATATGTTATAACTAATCATTATTTTCATAGACTACTAAAGTTAAACCTCTTTTACCAGTTCTCCTGGAAAATTACTTAATTAAACAAAGGGAAAGTTAACTTTCATGAGTAAAGCTTATTTTACTGAAAAAATCGGCATTATAAAAGCTTACCCGATGTTGAATATTTATATTTGTAGGTACTTCAGAGTTTACTCGGAATGTTGCGCGTTAGGAATATCAATGATGAGGCTCGTGAAATCCATAGTAAGTTATTATAAGGCTCATTAAAATTCACGCATTTTATGTCGTTCACTTTTAAATGTTTTTGTAAGCTTATTTTCTTTTATCCGGTCGCTTTTAGTCACGGACCCTCGTAATTACACCGTCCAACGGGAAAATATTGTCACAAAGATTCGTTAGGCAATATACAGTTACATGTGTGGTAATGGGCCTTTTTGGAGACGCTTTAACACTTTTGGACGCGATTTTTAATATTTATGTTTACGGATTTATAATTAGGAATTACTAAAAAAATTACTTTGACGTCACATTATATTTACGTTCTATAAGTGATCAATCTATAATATTTTTCACATAGGATGGGTAGTGAGAGTTCTAATTGCCAAACGTAATTAATATTTAATTCAATGGTGATAAGGCATAAAACCATAAGTATAGAAACGGGTCATGCCTCTTATTGCCATTGAATAAAGTATAATTTTCTTTGACACTTACAACTGTCACAGTACCCACCTACATGAAAAATACTATAATACAGCATATAGTGCGACAAGGTTCTATTGGCTCATGGATGACAATGACAAGAGGGTTAATGTGAAATAAGGGTTGATATTTAGAAAAAAATGTTACTTTCAGGTAAGTATTTTAACAGATGGACCTATCTGTTGACTTCACGGTGAGTTACATCACTCGAGAGTTCCTAACGCAATTCCTTATCATTATATTAATACGTGAAGAAAAAATTTTGTACCCCTTTTTACGAAAATTGCGCGGACGGAGGATTATGAAATTTCCCACACTTATAGTTTATATAGAGAAGGAGTGCAGAATGCTAATATTTTTTTTTAAGTATGCGTAAAAAATACATTAAATCAATAAAAACTATTACACACACTACCATGTATCTGACACAATACACTTCAAATTGAGAATAGATTAATATTGTTTGTATTTAATATTATTTGTCTATAGTCTTACTAAATGTCAAACGATGAAAGAGTTTACACAAAAAACATCGTTTACAGAGAAGTTTTGTATCATTAATTAAATTATCGAAATATGTGTGTCAAGTTCAACGGACAGCAATTTATTTTGGTTTTTCTGTTTCATTAAAAAAAATTAAAAAATAGGTGTTCTTTATTTTTATCTATTTTTGTTTTTTTTTTTTTTTATATTTAAATATCATGTAATTTGTTTGAAAAAAATAGGCAAATTAACAGTGTAGCCTTGGCGAAATCTGTGATTATAGAAGTATAGTGTTTGACAATTGAACCTTAATAATGTTCAAACTTATAATTTAAATTAATTATGGTATAATTTCGACCAATGGGGACCACTAGCTATTTATTATTATTAAGTCAAGCTGCACCACGTGGACGTAGTATACCAAATTGAAATATGAAACAAAATAAAAAAAATCTTTTATGATATTCCTACTAATTAAAAACGAACTTGGGTAAATTTCATAGCAAATGGCAACTCTGCGACTGTCATGTAGTGACATTTCGTGTTACTTCCGATTTTTGCCGCGGGCCAAAGACCCTTGTCTGACTGTACATGATGATGGTGCTGTTCTGTTTTCAAATAACGACCTATGTAAATTGCTTGAACAATAGGCACTTAATTCCCAAAATATTGTCAAGTGGCAAAGTTGCAAATAACCTAATAATAATTATAAAGTAAATAAACGTTGTCACACTTATATTCCCCAAGAGGTGCACTGTGAACACCCACATTTCGCCTATGACGTAAGGTAAACCTAGCGTAAACCTACTGACATTATAGCAGGCACATTTCCAGATTTCGGATTGCTACTGAGAATTTATTGATGGAAATGCCCCAAAAAAGCTTTCGACCTAGGATTCAAACCCAAAACCTCATTGTGGTCTTCCGTCACACCTCACCGGTTATCGAGGTAGTATTGTATTGAGTTCTTAGATTTACGCGAAAATTACACATGAAATAAAACTATATTTCCGATTTTATCGCGGTTTATTTTTGATTTTCAAGTTCCCGACGTTTCGAGTGCTTTGCAGCCTGTCTGTCCTGTCTGTCCTCCCCGTTGCCGAAAAATAGTTCTAAGTCATCAGGTAGTACATTTAAATGCTATGCTCCGTTGGTTCGGGCATATAGAAAGAATGACAAAACTGATATACATTGCGAAAGTGGAAGGATGTAGGTACCGGGGAAGACCTAGACAATCTTACCATGAGCAAATAGACCGGGTCTTATCTGAAAGACAAGTCAGGAGTGCCCGTAACCGGCGAGCGTGTAGGAGACGAACTATGAGAGTGGAGGAAGCCAGAGAGGTATTTAAGAAAAGAACCTGTTGGAACTTTGTACTCTCTGCCTACCCCGCAAGGGATCCGGCGTGATAATATAGATAGATAGACAGTACAGTTAAAACTAGAATGAAGCCATTACTTCGACATAAACACTAATGGGATAGTTAAAGAACGTTGATGGCATAACATTTTCAGGTGTGAATACGGTTGCAATCTAGACCTAAACTAGAAACAGTATATCGATCAAATGAAGGAAAGATAAATTAATATTCCTAAGAATCACGCATTCTTTCTAAAACAGCCAGCGTTCGCTTGGGCGATTTTTTAATGCACTGTAAGCGTATTCAAAAATTGAATACAGTTTGTGGTTACTTTCATTCCAGCGCTTTTCTAACGCCCATTGAAAAAGCGTCCACCATTATGACTCCTGCATCGTTCTCCATCTTCTGTTCTGTTCCTTATTCTTCTGTCTGTTCCTTATTTAAAATTCCGTTGACTATGGCGTTCCGTCAGCGCGCGGCCAAAGCGCTAACTAGCTGACGATTCGCGTACTCTTTGCCACAAATAATAACCACGCCGATATATTATCTACATATTTCCAAAAACGTACACTGAAGATGTTACGGAATAATAGTGGGAGTTGAAAAGGTACAAAAATGAAAATAGCAATTAAGTAATAAACACGAGGAAAGCTACAAAAGCAGACAAGCACGAGCGATTAGTCTCTAGTCAAAAAAATACTCTACGCCCCGTTAAATTGCTTTCGTGCGCTAATAAAGATATTTATTCGACATAGTTATTATAAAATATAGCGGAACAATAGGTAACTGTTACTGTGTATTTAATTATAAATACCGCGTGAATAATGTTCCGAAATTACTATGTGTCGTAGTTAATTATGCGGCATGCATATAAATGATTTTGGGAACAATTTGTATTGTCACGCCATTTCCGTACATACCTATTTGTTACATGTATATAACAATATTTAAATATTGTAATTAACATAGCACGGGCCTATTCTAAGCGCGACAAGCTGATATTTCTAATTAATTTTGTACTTTCAGTAAAAGGCACTTTTGGATTTTTTCATATTATCAGTGTATGGTATAATGAGCAGTGCCGTGGTAGCGTCGACTGTTCATATGCTCCCTTCACACTTTAAGCATCGCTTAGTGTTTTTCTTATGTTTGCAAAAAAACTCCCGATATCAGCTATTTTTTTCCCCGAAACGATTTTGTTTTCATAAAAATATTAGAGTTATAGAGTTAAGTTCGCCTTTGTACATCATATCTGTAAACTAAAATATATGGGAACTGGAATGAAATAAAATCAAATTGTGGAAATTTCAATAGCCGACTTCGAACCAATATTTTCTTGTTAGCCAATCAATTCTAGATATTTGTTTAGGTTTGAGTAAATCAATTAAAATATAGATAACTTGTGAAATGAATCCTTACTTTTAAAGTCGATGGAATATTCAATGAAAGCCACGCTTATTTTCAATAATTACGTAGCAACGTACTTATCATGGCTATTTTTCAAATCAAATCAAATCAAAAGTTCTTTATTCATGTAGACCAAAAAGCACTTGAGGCGCTCGTAGCGCTGTGTGACCGCGGTGTTCTTACAGATCACCAAGGTTAAGCAGCGTTCGACTCGGTCGGCCTGAGATGGGTGACCGTTTGTGGCATTTTCATATTCGAGCGTCTCCGTGCTTCGGAAGGCACGTTAAGTCGTTGGTCCCGGTTACCACTTAATGTGGTAGTCGTTAAGCCGAGTTGGAAGCCTTAAAGGCGGCTTATGAAGTTCCATCAGCAGGTGGCCATAAACCTGCTTCCACCAAAAGTATGACCTAATCTCTCTCACCTCGATTTGAGAGAGAAGGCCTTTTCCCAGCAGTGGGCTGATATTATTATTTATATAAAAAGCACTTATGAATAGTCAAAAAGAATTAGAAAGAAAAGAGAATAAGAAAGAAAAGAGGAATTTATTGATTACTTAAGACTCTACCACCCGTTCGGATAGTCATTCCTGTGGAGAAGAAGGGCCAGAAACTCCACGGTTACTCTCTCTCTTTTTAAAAATGAGAGTATTTCATTACTTTTTGTATACATTGCATTCATGGGGTATAGGAGAACAGTGCAGAACGAGCTAAATAGACGTGCTTAAGTATAGATTAAACATAAGTGTACTTAGATTCATGGTATCTGTCAGTGTCTGCATAGTCCTCCCATTTACAAAATAGAAACTGCAAAGGTATATAATAAAAAGTATAATAATAATAGTAAGTTACAGAAAGGGTTACTATAAAATATGTATAGAGTGCGTACAAAATAACTGGTTATACCTCCAGTGTGATGCCGAACGAGACAAAATTTAATATTACTACGGTACATGTTTAATCAGTCGTCAAAGGATAGAGAATGGACCAGACCCCACTAGCAGCACCCGTTCACGAATATGACTTGGGAAGCAGCCATCGCTCTCCTCGACTATATTAGAAGAAAGAGAGTGATCCGTTCCATAGAGCCACCACTGGCAAATTTTTTCGCCAATGAATATTTTCATCTTTTCCAAATCCCTTGTAGGGTACAAGTTTACTTGGCATGAAATATATTATTTTTCGTTATCTTAAAAATAGTTATTACATTAAAACATCGACTGGTAGCCTTGCAGTTTTTGTTTCGAAATGTCAAATATCGATAATAATCTAGAGGTAAATATTCCCACCTGTTGCATTTCACAAAATTATCACAAACAATCGATGTAAACAGAGGCCATTATTTTCTTGTTTTTTAAACGTAGCCTCACTTTTTATTTATTATATTTATAGGTTTATTCCTATCTCGTGGGTGCGTTTACAAACATGAAAATTCACATACACAAATACCTAAACCGAAACAAATAACTGTGGATCACCCAAAGTTTGTCCTGTGCGGGAATCGAACTCGCAACTATTATACACAATGGGCGGAGCGGCTTAAGCTCTTAACGTCGTCCATCTATTATAAAAAATATTATCGTATCCAAAAAATACCAAATATTTATTGTTTAGTTTGTTATACAGAATGAGGGGTGCGGGCCTCATCCTATTACGAAAGCCGTTGGATGAGATCGCTTTTCTTACGGTGGTCGCGATAATACCTGTAAAAGTAACAATGTTGAACTTATTAAATTTAGAAATAATTTAACATGCAATGATTATAAAGTTATTTTTTAGAGATCTATCTTTATCATCATACCACATCCTTTACGGGGTAGGTAGAGGGTACAGAGTTCCAACTGATACTTTTCTTACAGAACTCTCCGGCTTCCTCCACTGTTCGTCGTATAGTTCGTCTCATACACGCTCGCCGGTTACGGAGACTCTTGACTTGACAGCATGGCTGTTTTCACCGATCCCCCCGATGTGTTCTCACCAATCCCCCCGATGCTTTGTCATCCATTCTTTCCGCTCAGAATACGGGCGACAACGACGTAGTCGTAGATCCCCTCTCATAGCCGGCGGTTGACCGGTGCACTTAGTAGTGCACCCCGTCCCCGCACAGCGACTGTCCCAACCGAGGGCGCCTCTATGTCGCCCCTTGCCCTTCTGGCTCGAGCGTAGTGGTTGCACGTTCGCCCTTAAGTCCGGTGAAGCTGTAAAGGCCTCGCGGCCAACAGCGTACATCACTCACACACACACACACACTTGACTGCATGGTAAGGTAGTCTAGCATCCGTATTATCGAAAAATAATTACTTAGTCGTAAGAATGTACTTAGTCGAGTAAAGTAAAGTGTTCAGAATTCTGTCAGTCGTAATCCTATTCTATAATCAAGTAATGACCAAAAAAAAGTATGACTTCAGAATCTTTTGGAATTCGCAATATTACGTTTTACATTTATTATTGAATAGAAAAGGTGCACAGGTATTACAAAATTATGCACCGTTACAAGTAATGTTCATTGTTTGTATAATTATACATTAAGTAGGAGAAAAAGGTTAGAAAAGTAACTTTTAACATTTCTTACTTTTGACAGTTTCTCAATTATAGAATAAAGATGGTGTACTAAGTAAATATTTGATCAAAGGGATTACTTAGACTTGTTTATAGATACGGGTGATAGTCTTTCCCGGAACCTACATTCTTAGAAAAAAAGCGTTTTTTTTTATGAAGCTTTTTCAAATATTTTATTAAGAATAGAAGGTGTGTTTATTTCATAAGCGTCAGGAGGTGGGTATACATGTGGAGGGATCATGCCCGTATTCTCGTATATTGTGTTGGAAGCATCTTTCTCGTACTTAGCCTTCAGCTTATCCCCGTTATCTTCCATCTCCTTATACTCGTATTATGCTCATTATTTACTTACATGCCTACAACATCAAATATGTGAATAAGTAAAAGAATTTTCTTATTTATTTTCTCGGTATGAGGCATGTAACGAAAGTTGAACTAAGGAATTGTATACAAATATAGACGATTTATAACTCTTTACCGCCCAAATTTACCCGTTCGCCCCTGTTTTCTCCCTTGTTATTAAAACGTTGTCCTTTTACGGTACCCGTTTGCCCCTGGACATGGGGATAACTTCTTTTTAATATTTATTTAGTACCCATTTGCTCTTCGTTCAGTAAAAGCATTATTTTTAGAATAAATGTAATTGTTGACCGACCGCATTAGCAACAGCATAGTAAGACAGCGAGTAGGTATGAAAGATAGTATCGGTGTAAAGATGAGAAAGGGCATGCTCCGTTGGTTCGGGCATATAGAAAATAATGCCAGAGGAAAGAATGACAAAACAGATATACAATGTGAAAGTGGAAGGATGCAGGTACCGGGGAAGACCTAGACTATCTTACCACGACCAAATAAACCGAGTCTTATCTGATGGAAAAGTCAAGAGTCTCCGTAACCGGCGAGCGTGTATGAGACGAACTATGAGAGTCGAGGAAGCCAGAGAGGTATGTAAGGAAAGAACCTGTTGGAACTTTGTACTCTCTGCCTACCCCGCAAGGGATCTGGCGTGAGGTTATAGATAGATAGATAGATAGAAATGTAATTGTTATCTAAAATTTATTTCACTATAACTACACATTATTTTGAGTTTGATGGCTTTAAACGTATATCAATAACTGTACTTTGACATAGACTTAAGAAGGGGGAAACGGGACCGTTTTAACTTTCAAGGGTCGAACGGGTTCATTTTGGTTATTAGGTGCGAAACTTCCGGGGCGAACGGGTGTGTAACTCAAATTATTTTGTTTAAATATTGAATGTGCTTCCAGCCATTGATATAATATTTGATTGATGCTTCCAGCATATCCCTATGTACCTGCAGTACAAAAAAATACTTTGAGTGATACTCACAAAAAAGAAGTACAGAAATCAAAAGATTCTAAAAATACCTATGTACTTAACCAAATTATCCATGCAGAGAGAAGGAATATACACCATCACGCCTATATTCCTCATGCGGAAGTGGCATACGTGTCCTGTGTATACCCACTTATCGAAAATGTTACGTTCCCATTTAAGGTGGAAAGTCTATAATTTCCTGGAACAATTCCGGACATCGGATTGGTACTAAAAATATTTTGATAAAAAAATCTTCAATAATAATTTGTACGACCTAGGATTCGAACTTGGGACTTCGTGGTTGCTAATAGCATCATACACCACTAGGTACGACGAGGCATTGTATTAAGGTACATCTATATTAATATTATAAAAAGGAAGGATTTGTGTTTTTGTATGTTTGTAACGAATAAACTCAAAAACGACTGGACCGATTTCAAAAATTCTTCACCATAAGAATGATACCATATCCAGAAGTAACATGGGCCATATAACATAGACCCGGTAGGTGGCGCTGTTGTCGACCGGGTACAAAGTCGCGGGAAACTGCTAGTATAAAAAATAAAATTCTTTATCGAAGTATTACAATATAGTTCTAAGTAATTATTACATAAATAGGGTACAGTCCACAGCGTTATCCACAGTTTACCATACAATAATGTTGCCACTATGTGAACGATGAACTAGTATGTACCTATACAGTTTTTATAGGGAAAAAATACCACGAGTTCCATGTTAAGTCATAATTATACGTCGAAAGAGATGTTGAATTTAATTTATCTATCACGCCGTTTTTAAAATTACGTCGATTAAATAATATATCGACCTAATTTAAAAAAAGGCGTGATAAGTAAATTGAATTTAACAGATCTTTCGACCTAAAAACTGTAAAGCCACAGGGTTAGAAAGTGTGTCTTTTACAATTTGACTAGCCGACGAAATGATATACAATATGTAAATATGTTATAAAAGCACATTTGACACTTCAGAATATACAGGCTTGAAATAGCGCATACACTCTTAAATTGACAATACGCTTTGCAATTGGTAAGAGTCACTGTGTTTAGATAAACAGTTCGCGAGCGCCTGTCGTAAACTCTCGCACATTATGCGCGCCGTAACGACGAGTGCAGTAAACGTACACGAGGCGCACTGACGCCATTAAACTCAACCGATGACGTCACAACTAGGGTTTGTTACGACGAATAAGTTGCCTCCAGCCATTGGTTTTATGTACTTCGTACTAGAGAAAGTCACTTCAATATTTTTTTTGTAGCAGAAGTTTGCGTGCATACACTGTAGCTCACTTTTTGCTTGGTGTTTATCGCAATGTGATACGTTCGGGTTCTAAGTTTTATTAACAAAAATTGCCTCCATATGCACTGAGATACTGTTTAAACAGCTCGAGAAACTTAAGATTTTATTATCTACTAGCTGCCCAGCTTGGCTTCGCACTGGTGTACTAATGAAGAAAATGATACCAACCCCTTAACAGCACGACCATGAGTTTTATAAACTACTGTTGCTGATATTCTTAAAAACGGCAGGTTTATTATAACGTTCTACAACTTTTTTACATTTTTTTTTTCACAAAACAATTTTTTTTTTGAGCTATGTGTTAAACTAAGTATCTCGCCGAATGGTTCTGAACCTGCAGGCGGGCAAGGGGTTCTTCGACCTCGCCGGCGAGTTCGGTGTCTAATCCTGTGTGCGGTATCTGTATCCGAAAGAAGGGAATAGAACAACAAATTATTTTTTGGATGTAACAGATAAAACAATATAAGAAACTGAACAACTAAACGTCAATCTGTCAATTCGTTCAATGTTTTTGAAGATACTGTCTTCTGTTTCACTTACTCACTCACTTTTTTAAATGGAGATTTTTTAACATAATTTTTCACTTTTCCGTACAATTATTCAAATTTATTTTTTGATTCTAACCTTGCCTGACAATTACAAACACAACAAAAGAAGAATAAGCCAAATAGTCGCAACCGTTCTGAAGTGATGCGCTTACATACATTCGACAATTGAGTTTTATTTATATAGTTGAAAACACAAATATCCCCGCTAACTTCGCGGTTTACAAGGTACGTGTAATTTTTTGTTTGGAGTACCTTCTCTAGTACACAGAACATAATAAATCAATGTCTAAAACTCCTACCTACCTATGGTCGACAACGTGGGCACAAATACCAGCATCAGGGCTAGTAAGGGCAGCAGGACTTCTCGCACGAAAAAAAATCGATTTGGCGCAGTAGTTAAGAGCTTAAGCCGCTCCGTCCATTAGGTCGAAAAGTCGCGGGTGGTATCAAACCCGCGACTTTTCGCACGAATCTTTGTATGACCCACAATTATTTGTTTCGGTCGGGGTTTCTGTGTTTGTGAATTTCCATGTTTGGAAACGTACCCACACACAGGACACAGAAATAACTCCCAGGGTAAGGCTGAGTATCTCTTTTATTAAAAAATAATATTGACCGCACATTATTCGAGTCCTGTACGCAAGTTTTTTGTGTGTAATATTTATGCTGTTGGCCACAGGGCCTTTATTGCTTTACCGGATAAGAGGGCGAGGGTGTAATAACTACATTACAACCAGAATAGCAAGGCGGTGACTGACAACTAGCTGAAGGGCGTCTCAAAAAGGAACGGCCTCGTCTTGAGCTGCCGCTAAGGGGGACAGCGTTAAACTAAGTGTCTTGCCGAGTGGTTCTGCACCTGCAGGCGGGCAAGGGATTCTTCGACCTCACCGGTGAGTTCGGTGTCTGATCCTGTGTGCGATATCTGTATCCGAAAGAAAGGAAGTAAGGGCATCGGGAGGCTCCGTCGACTTGTACGCAAGTCAAAAACGGTTATCTTACGGCTAGGGCGACAAAATCCGAGACATACGACTTGTCGATTTCCCGAAGTTTGTGCTAGCCCTGCTGGTGAAATATTCGTGCCGTAAGCACTTTGGTCCTCTAGGGACGAGTGTATAATTATGAAACTCGCACCGGCGTATCTAATAAATTATTTGTAATTTTACGGCTCTCTTGCATGCTAAGTTGCTTCTGTAATTTATGTGTCTAAGGGGTTAACAAAGCTATACAACACAAACGTGACGTTCATGTATACGCCTGGTACAATACAGATTTTGAAATCTCAATTAAAAGTTCATTACTAGTTTGAAAGTAGTGGTAATTAACGTTAATTCAGGCGGCTTATTACGGTAGAGTCACCCTGATACAAAACTCAAAGTTCTTTAAATTATAAAACATCACAACATTATCTGTTTTCCAAAAACTAATCAAACCTGAAGATTTTCATATCTACTAAATCATCGCGTTAGATCACTTGAGGTCATTTTTATCAGCTATTACCCCTTATTTGTACGAGCGCTTTTTAACGCGCATTAATAAATCGCTGGAATTATATGGCTAATCAAAGAATTTAAATTCTTTGTAGTAACAGTACGTTTTTTGGAAAACGCTTACAACACTCGAAAACCGCTTTGCGAATGCGGGCTTACCTACTGCAGGGCTCCTCCCTTTTGTACCATTCCACCCCAAGTTCTTCCTCCAACTCTCACAAAATCATCTACACATAGAGCCGCCGGGTTGACCAAGTAAGTAATAAGTATAGAGTGGATTTTTGGACGGGGCAGTAAACACACCTTTTACAGCAGCAGGCTGTACATTTCTTCAAAATCTATGAATACAGTTCATAATGTCTTTAAAAAGTTAATTACAGTTTCCTAAGACCGTTTTCCTGTAGCCACAAAGGTGAAGGTAGCTGCTCTCACAGCGCCATTCAAAAATCCACCCTGAGAGATGTACATTACCTATGTATTCAATGTATTTGGAAGGAAAACCTAGCTCAATAAGTAGATGAACACCTTAACTTTCAGTTAGTAGGTATTCATTTTCACTGTACTTGTTACCAAGTGTTGAAATGTAAATAGAAGAGAATTTTGTATAAGAACTCATCAATCAGCATTGATTTGTGAATTGGTAGAAGGTAAGTAATTTAATATTGCGCGGGCCTCGGCTGCCGTATGTGGAATTACGGATGGCTCTACATATTTGAATGGTACGTTTCGTCAACGTTTCATCTTTTCAAGTACAGAGAGCTTAGCATGCAGGCACAGATGTAAGCGTGACGGTTTCACACACAAAACTTACTGAATACATATGTGTGACACCATGATTTCGTGATAGCATTACACGAACGCCAATATCTTTATGCTAAGCCCTCAGATATTGCTGGCCGAATGTAAGAATGATAACTCATTTGAATATTTCAATAAAAAGAAAAACTAAAAATTTGAGAGTGAAAGTAATCTCCCTTTTTAGTTGTTTCACTATTCCGTACGATTATCTATCTATATCATCTATATATCTATATCAACACGCCAGTTCCCTTGCAGGGTAGGCAGAGAGTACAGAGTTCAATAGGTTCTTAGTTACGTTTGATCTAACGACCCAAAAATATTATACCTAGGCATGTATATAACCGTCATGCCATTATTTAACCCCTGTTTTTATCACTCGGCTAAAAATTGGGTGAAAAACCTTATCTTTTTTATAAAGCGGTTATATAACCGCTCGGTAAAACGGTGAACAAGTGGAAATTGATAGCATTTTATAACTAATTGACTTATTTACCATCTTACAACGAGAAGGTTTTTATGTTATTTTACATTTGAGCTACTGACATAAAGTTGCAAATTAGTAACTGCTCATATTATTTGTTCCTTGCGCACAGTATCACACGTGAGTATATTCTTTATAAAGATTAATATGAGTGTAGTACGCTCTCCGACTGGAAGTGGCAGATGTGTTATACGTAGTGACTCGCAACCTGACTTAACAAAAATTGATTTGCAAGCTGAGTTCTCGGACTCAACCAAGGTTATCTTTCGCAATAAGTGCAAGCATTATGAACACGATGATCACACAAAAGATGAACAGAGTAAAATACGGAAGCAAATCTAAAATAATAGAAATGAAAAATATACTGGCGATTTAACTGCTAATAAAACGCAGATCAACGACATAAAAGCAACAATCTTCTGCGCTGCACAGAGACTGCAATATAAGTGAGACTTTAATGGCGGAAATCAATGAATGCGAAATAAGAAGCAAAACATAATACTTTTTGGAGTTTCTGAACCCGGCGTAACTAACAGAAACGAAAGAATAGAGAAAGAGAAGAACAAATCATTAAAGTCTTGAAAAATGTTATTCCTGGTTGTCCACTGACTGAAAAATTATTCGCCTTGGAAAATATACCACTAAAAAAACCTGCCCTCTTAAAGTAAGCTTCAAATCTAAACAAATAGCATTGGCTATTACGTAACGAAAATAATTTAGAAAATGATTTTAAAATAGACTCCACCCTCACGCCTATGGCCATATACCGGGCACTTTTCCAGACTCCGGACTCATACTGGGAAGTTTTCGTGAGAATAACCACATTTGTGCGACCTAGGATTTGAACCCAGGACCTCGTGATTACAAAGCGATACGCTTTGCCACTACACCAACGAGGCAGTCGTTAAAATAGACTCCCTTGCTAAACAACTACAACGTGAATATGAAAAAAGCAACAAACATTTGATTATGAAGTATGTAAATGGAGTACCCAAAATAATAGACTTAGTGCAAAAACTACAATCATTAAAAGCAATTCGTTCTAATGATCATCTTTCCGGTAAAGACAATATTGTGACCGACCAAGTAACCGACTCATACGACAGTTTGATAACCAGTAAACAATCCTTAGCTTCCTGTATACAAATGCACGCAGTATCGTAAACTAATTATAAGCCTGAACATAATAATCGATGAACTAAGATTTGATGTAGCTGGTGAATATAAGTTTCAACAAAAGTTGAAAGACTTTGAGGAACAAAAGTGGAGGTTGTCTTTGGCGACTTCAATTTTAACCTACTAAACTCAGATAATTTGACAAATACATACAAAGATATACTACAAGAGAACGACTATATAATTCTTAATACTATTGAACAGAATTATTGTACCCGAGAAAAGACCACCACTAAAACTATAACTGATCACGTGTGTTCGAACCTTAAAGAAAACAAGTTCCATTTTGCCATAATTACCACAATGTCGGGTCATAAACATATATATCTCGAAATCAAAATACAACACCCATGGCCTGTAACTAGGATCAAATATGATGCGGTTAATTATGAAATGATGTACAAAAATGTAGCAGAAAATCAGAATGACAATAAATTTATTTATTGGAGAATAAATTAATAACAAATATTAATAAAAGCATAATAACAAAAAATTAAATACTGGATCCGCTGAGACAAGATTGAATGAACAAAGATATCATATCCAACACAAAAAAAAATCGGGATGACCCAAATTGTAATAAAAAAAATATTTATAGAAAATAAATGCTGTCCCTGAAAAAATATAACTTACAATGTCTACATATTATCGATCTGCCTTCGAAAATTGCAAAAATAAGCCGAAGAAAAGGTGGCAATTAATAAATAGCTTCTATGATAATAAACTAAAGAAGTTATAACACCAAACAAGCTTCAACTGAAGGATACTTATTTAACGGATGACGTAAATATCTGTGAATGCTTCAATCATGTTTTGTCTAATGTAGGATCAGTTTTAGCAAATCAGATTCCTAAACCCTCAAATAACCTTCACACTAACCCAACGTCCACTAACAACGAAAAGCGAAGTAGCAAAAAAAATACACAACTTAGACTCAAATACCAATTCAGGACTAGACGGTATCAATACGAAATCTCTTTAATGGGTATCCAATCTAATAGTAAATAAACTTATTAACTTATTATGAACTTATTAATGAAAACCTAAAAAACGGTACCCTTCCAGACAAAAGTCACACTAATACATAAATCAGGTAGTAAACCAAAACCAAGTTACTTTCACCCTATTTCAGTACTTCTTGTGCTCTCCAAAATTAACGAACGGATACTTTACAATCGTCTAGAATTATATTTAACAAAACAAATATTTACGAGAAAAAGTACGGCTTCAGGCCAAAAGCGAATACACTCTCTGCGACAGTAGATTTTGTTACAAAAATAAAACTTAATATTGATAAAACACAAATAGCTTTAGGTATATTCATTGATCTCAAGAAAGCTTCGATACTATTAGTCACAAACTCTTATTACAAAAACTAAATGACATTGGTATAACTGATATTGCATACGATATTTTTAAACCATAATTTATGGAACTTTGTTACTACTCTTAGTTGGAACTCTGTACTCTCTGCCTACCCCGCAAGGGACCTGGCGTGATGATGTAGATAGAGATATTTAACAATTATTATTAACAAACAGGACACAGATAGTAAAGATAGGGAAAACGAAAAGTACTCTTCGTACTAAGATACAAGGTTCGGAATACGCGAAGGATCAATATTGGGGCCGCTATTGTACCTTGATTATATAAACAGAATCCATAAAATTGGACTGAAAGGTGATTACGATTACATTATACGCAGATGATACGCTTTACTTTGGTAACTCAATTAATACAATAATCACAGACGCTCAAGTGTATTTAGGTCGTTTTAATGACTGGTTCCAATATAATTTATTAACCATCAATATTACAAAAACTAATTATATTATATTTTCGCCTAAAAACAAAAAGATATTACAACAAAAACCAGTAAGTATAAAGTCAAAGTCAAAGTCAAAGTCAAAAATCATTTATTTGTATAGGCCAACTACATAACCACTTACAAACGTCAAAATTATTACATTTTTTACATCTACCACCGGATCGGAACGCGGCCTCCACTGAGAAGATCCGGTGAGAAACTCAGCGGGCTAGCCTTAATGATCATTTAATTAGTAAAGTATATCAATAAAAATATCTAGGTCTAATATTAGATAGCCATGTAACATGGAACCGCACCTAGATAACATTCAAACAAACTTAACTGCTCTCACCGGTCTGTTAAAAAATACTACAAATTGTTTTCCACGCCAATTAAAATACTTAATGTACAACTCACTGGTTAAGCCACACTTGGACTACTTAATAGAACTATGGGGCACAGCGGCCCCAACAAATTAAGCAACATCACAAATAGTGCAAATTAAATTAGTAAAAAGATACCAACATAATGAATCTATAACAAACTTATTATTACTACAACTGCATATTGATCCGGAAATATTAAATAAGCAAATACATACACTAATACACTTCAATAAAAAATATCATACACAAAAATACAGCTAAGATGCGCTAATGACATTAAACTGCACGCGTTCCACTTATGGCAAAAAATATTATGTACGATGGTGCAAAAATGCATAATATAAGCAAAGCAAGTAAAAGAAGAACCATGCCAATATTTAAAAACATATTAAAACAATATGTTATGAACTAAAATAAACATTGCAACTTTTTTCATTAACTTAAATACATGACACATCCAGCCACGCTTGATCTATGTATTTACAGTAACAAAGCTTGATAACTGCCGAAGTATTTACACTTACCCTCTTTCAATATAAAATATTTTTCTTTTGCTCAGAAGTTTCTTTTGTTGTATTCGTTACGCTGCTTGATATAATGATGGTATTATCTTGTGTTCTCCTGTAAGTGAATATAAATTCTATTTTAACACAGGCTTTTTTAATACTTAAAAAATGATTAAAAGCAATAAAGTGATTTCAATTATTCCTCAATACGCCTGGTTTTGTAATTCATTTGTATATCTAGGTTCTTAAGAAAATAGTAATTAACTCTTGAAAACTAGAACTTTCACTTTCGTTTTGAATTTGTAAAGCAATTATAATTAAATATTTGAATTCGGTGCCAAATATTTATTTTTTTATTAGTTTTCCTTTTTTTAAATGTATTTATTTTATAATTTTAAGTGATTAATGAATTAAGCATTAATACTTATATACCTATAATTACTAATATTTTAGTATTTAGCTTAGTTCTACAGTAAAGTACCCCACTACCCACAGGATTGATATAATACCCATAATAACGGGATCTATACAATCGTGCCGTTCAAGGTTCAATACCGATTACATTAAAATGGGACCACCTCAAAACTATACTAAACTTAACGCAAATAGAAACATCAAAATCAGTTCATAATTAAGGCCTTTATGAAAAACACAGCCGAATTGTAAACCTCCTCCTTTTTTGAAGTCGGTTATTATTCTGATTAGTTCTATGGCATTAACACAATACTCAATCTACAGATTCGTATTATTTGTCGTTAAGGAGTTCCCTGGTGTATCCTCATAGTTCAAGGTCCTATACCAATGAAATTAAAATGATAACACCTTGGAGCTATACTAAACCCAATGCTAAAAGACTCAACAAAATCGGTCGAGAATTGACGGAAATATCGGTGAACATACATACATACAAACGAACATAGAACCTCCTCCTTTTTGAAGTCGGTTAAAGCTCTTATTGGGCTGTCTAAGGTCTTGCGTCATTTAAGTTACACGTTTTATAAGTATTTTAGGTGTACGTTTTACTGAGTTATTTTTAGTGCCAGTGTAAAAGTTTTCCATTCCATTCTTCGGGCCTGTTATTTGATTTGACGTCACGTTTCCCAGAAACATGTTAAGTTCTTTAAGAAAGCAGTAAGTAGGTTTCCTCACGAAGTTTTAAAGAAAACCTAAAGGTATTTAAATTGTTGACCTGCTAATTACAACCAGAATGTTTAATACAATGGCTTTAAAAAATGAGAGATATAAAAATGAATGTTGAAATATCTCCGTTTTTTCTCGAAGCGGTCTGCACGTGAAGAGAAGATACTACGCCTAATTTTCGGTAAGGCCTCTGGATACATCATTTCACATTTCTTTCGACATTTTTTAAATCGTCTCAGGTATGGAGGTTTTTCACGACGTTTATCTTCACTCTTAGCAAAAGACAACGGGTAAACATAGGTTTCGAAAAACCCAATGTTACAACTAGGTTTTGTGTGACTCTATCAAATCCAATAAAACTATCACTGCTTTTTATAGTGAATTATAAATCGACACATTACAATTTCCCTTCTCGTGTCTGGGATTTCCTCGGTCAAATCCCAATTACACTTCCTCTTCAAAATCAGATAAAATAAATGTAAATCGTGGTCGATATTTACTAGTCTAATTAAATAACTGAAAATAGAATGCGAGAATAAGAATGTATATCGGGGAACATTTTTTTTTAAAACATAGCTCCACACTTTGATTTATTCCTGTGTCGTGGGTGCGTTTGACTTACTATGACTTAAAATCCTAAGTCCCCTAGATGGGGTAGAGGGCGTCAACAGTGCGCCGCCTTCCCGATCGATCTTGAGCTTCGCGCTTCAGCTCGCTCCAGCTGTTCCCTATAGCCTCCGCTTCTGCAATGATTGTCCGCCGCCAGGTGTACTTAGGACGGCCACGTTTACGCTTTCCTTGGGGTTCCAGTCTAGGGCTGCCTCGGTATGTGTTCATTCAGGGCCCCTTCGGAGCGTCTGGCCAATCCAGTTCCATATCCGGCGTTTTATCTGCTGGTCAATCGAAGTCTCATGGCAGCGCTCCCATAGATCCGGCGTGGGTGCGCTTACAAACATTAAAATTCACATACACAAATACCCAGACCGAAACAAATAATTGTGGATCACGATCAAGATTTATCCCGTGCGGGAATCGAACCCGACTATTAGACACAGTGGGCGCAGCGGCTTAAGCTCTTTACCACTGCGCTAAATCGTCCATCTAGGGTTTGGAGTCTAGGTGTTCCCCTACAGGTGCACACCTTGAGTCATTGTATGATAGTTTAGGTCCTAGACTATCATACCATGACCAAATAGACCGTGATGGTTACAGTAACCTAGGAGCGTAAATGAGGACGAACTATACGGGTGGAGAAAGCGAGAGAGGAGTTCTGTACGCTATGCGTGCCTTGGTAGGGATTTGATGGATAGATAAAAGGACCTAAAATATAAGAAGTGATTTCATAAACTCTTGCAAAATTCATCGCAGTTAATTATTTTAGTATTTACTAAGTTAGCTTCGCAGATTCAGATCTACCGAACAGTAGTTTTCAATTTTTTATTATTGATCCGAAAAATATCAGGTATATAGTGAAACCGTTTCATAAGGTAAATTTCATTCATATGAATGTGTTGCATCGTATTGTATTCTTTTCTGTAGGTAGGTTTCGAATGACAGGCTTCCAACGCGAATCAAATTGAATTGACGTGGCGGTATCCATATTGAGATTAATTTCAAAGGAATTCGGTTTTATAGGCATCAGTCGACCTATTGAACCGATCCAAAGAGCACAGTGTATTGTGTTCATATTGCTCTAATTGCTTTGCGCTAATAATAATACGCTTATTATACGTGTAAGTAAGAATTCCTATTGGTTATGTTTGCGCTTTGTGTACCTACATATTAAAAGTTTGATTAATTAATTCGGAACTGTTCATAACTTTCATAAAATAAGCTCGTATCGTACCGAAAACTCGCTATTTGCTAAAGTAATATAATGATTTATTTTACAACTCAACTGAATTACCCCCGTAATTTTCCGCCGTAAAACTATTGTTGAAATGTAGACAGTTTGATGAATATATGTATGAATGTTTGAAAACTGCATTAGTAGATGAGAGTAGTGAGCCTAGTGGTAACCTGGCCGCATACCTAATTAATCTCTTTAACGAAGTTATTATAATCTTAATTTGCCGTCGGATGATAGATATACGCAGTTTAAGACTCCTAGTCTTTCTTTCTCACTAGTGTAAGATTAAATATTCAATATCAATAAATCGTTACAAAATACAATAATTAGCACGGTCGCCAAATTGCACAACACAGTTTGTTGGATAACTCCCTGTATTGGGTTGCAGCTCGTATATGGGCTGACTCGGCCGGGGAAGTACTACCGTCTTGCAGAAAACTGGTGTGAATTAGTGACATTGTTACTGCGCTCCCCGTCTGGGGAGGGCACTAAAAGGCCGGTAATGCATCGCTGACTGATGATGCTAGTGTACATGAGCAGCGGTGATTGTTTACCAACAGACAAACCGCAACTTCGTTTTTCCCACTCTTCCATAACAAAAGTTCCGATATTTCTGGACCGTAATTTTTAGGATTTGTATTGATGCAATACAACATGCCAAATTGACCTGCTTCAAGTGTTATTCGCAATCATTTCATATTATTCTACTTAAAAAAAACGGGGAAGTTCTCAGTTTGGCAATATTTTTGTTTATGTTACTCATATGTGCGGTATTTTTTGACGGTTTTGGGCATTTTTTTTTGAGCGCAGGAAATAGAGTAAGCTTGATGCGTACAGCAGAGAGGCGGCTGTGGTGACTATTTTTGGGAAGGCCTTTATAGGACTAGCAGATGTCTTTCGGTTAATCATGATAGGTTAAGTTCATCGTCATTGTGTTATTGTTGTTACTCTGAAATTGGATGAATGATGAATGATAAAAAATCTTATTTCTCGACTGACGACTCGACACTCGACTGTCACTTGAAACTTCCCTACATAACCACAATGATGCTTATACAAACACTGCAACAGATAAGAAAGGTACTTAAATAATCCGCAAAGGTCTTTGTGACACAACAAACTTTCCGGACCGAGGGTTGTTATCTAATCGCGTATCAAGGTCGGCAACGGGAATACCCTAGTAGCTTAGAAAAGTAAAAGGAAACTTAATAATTTAAGCTGCCGCACTGGTTCACTGGCTAGCAAAAACTGGATAACTGGCCATTATACGCCTGGGTATTTACTTTTTTTTGTAAACTTTTAGTTTATCAAGATTTGATTTCAAATAAAAAAAAATATACGTTTGGATATGTAATAATTTAATAATATACATACATTTTTTTTTTCGTGGAAGGTTAATATCCTCATGAATACTGTTTGGCCCGTACCAAATAGCATGCCCAACTACACTGAGATAGGTGCTATCCCTCAATGGCCTACGGACTAAAACCTCCTCCCTGTGCTTGCTATCTCTCTGGGACCGCTCTTTGGCATTGCTTCAGAGAGTAGCTGTCTCTAAGGTTAGGTTATTCGCTGCCTTTCCCTTTCGTCTATCTCCCTCTTCTTCATTATTTTATGTAGCATTGTGGCACCTCGTTCCCAGGTTTTACAATCTTTCAGCATCCTGGGAATCATATTTGCTGGGCCAAAAGGCTCGTCATTTTCCTCAGCCTTTCCCCTTTCTTCTTTAAACTCCTGGCAGCTGAAGATTGCGTGTTCTGGAGTGTCGAGTTCCTCACAATACAGGCACGTATCGCTGGGTGCTTTGCCTATGGCGTGAAGGTAAGTGTTAAACACTCCGTGGCTGGTTAGAGCTTGTGTCAGGAGCCTGTCTACTTCACCGTGCTTCCTATTTAGCCATGGCTTTAGATCTGGTATCATCTGGCGCGTCCGGGCACCTTTCCGCCCTTGTTTCCATGCCTGGTCCCATTCCTCTATGGTTCTATCCCTTGCGTTCTGGGTCGGTGTTTGTGCATTTTTTTTTAACGTTCTCGTTCATTCGGTAGCCAGTCTGTCAATTGGAATTAAGCCTGCTATCACCAGGACGGCTTCCAGTGAAACTGTTCTGTAGGCCCCGCAGATTCTTATGGCCTTTTGCCTTTGGATCTTGGTTAGCATTTCCTTGTATTTTGTGTACTTTAGTGCTTTCGACATGGCCGGCGCTGCGTACAGCATTACTGAGTGGGCTACTGATGCAAGGATACGGCGTCGGCTCGATTTAGGGCCTCCTTTCCTTGGCATTAGCCGTCCAAGCGCGGCTGTAAGTTTCTCAGCTTATTGACCGTTTCCTGGATATGTAGGTTAAACTCATCCACTCACTTATGCGCTGTAGTGCTGTGTTTGCCAGATCCATGAGTTTTATGTGCGTCTGGGCTGTAACCATGAGTGCTAAGTCATCCGCAAATCCAATTAGACTTGCCCCTTCTCCTAGTTTGAGCGAGAAGACCTCATTGTAGAGAATGTTTCATAAGGTAGGACCAAATAGGGAACCTTGAGGGACACCGCTAACTATTTTGATGATTTCGGTTAGTCCGGCAGTATCCGTTACCTCTATGAATCTCTCATATAGGTAGCTGCTGATTAGGTTATAGAGGTACTGTGGGAGGTTCCTCGGCTTGATTCCTGCCACTGAGCAGAATTAAATGCGTTTTTGACATCTAGGGCAATAAGTGCGCAGAGTTTTCTGGTACTACGGGTACCACTTTTTGCCCCCTCGGCCACCTGGATTACTTTCTTATTCGCGTCCACTGTCGACCTGCCGCTACGGTAGCCGTACTGGGCGTCCGCTGTTTAGAAGAAGGCGCTCGAGTAACTTCCCGTAGCAGTTCAGCAGGCAGAGAGACCTGTAGCCTGAGGGATCGCTAGCTGGTTTATCGTGTTTCCTCAATAAAATGAGCCTTGCAATTTTCCAGGCAGCTTGGAATTGTCTTTTTTGTACGATGCTATCCATAACTGAAGCAATCTTTTCTGGAATAATTTCTACAGCCAACTTTACCAATGCCGGTGTTATGAGGTCGAGCCCGGGTGCTTTTTTCAATTTAATTCTTTGGCAGGCTACTTTAATTTCTTCGACAGTTACTGTTAGTGCTACCCCGGCTATAGGTACCGATCTTTGGAATGCCCCATGTGTTGGGAATAGTACGGTAACGATCTGGTGTATTTTATCTATGTCAATACGGGTTGGCTCCTTTCTAGGTTTCTTGGTGACAATTTTGTAGCCCAATCCCCAAATGTCTCTGTCAACTTCATCGCATACTAGAGTACAGTGGTTTTCCTTGGATTTTAGGATTAGTAGTTATAGAACATGTTTTGCGTTTTTGTATTCATATTCGAGTTGTTCGCTTTAGTCGTCCTCGGGTGTTTACTTTTTCGCGTTGAAACGTGTCGATTTCTTCGTTCCACCAGTACACTTTCAGCCTCTTTTGCTAGTTTTCCTTCTGGGCATGGCTCTGTCAAAGGCTCTGATGGTTGAGCTTACCAGAGTTTTGGCGTTGATCACCTCTTCGTGTCGGAGGGAGTGCGCAAATTTGTCCTTGTCTATTTTATTGTAATTCCATCCCATTGGTGTGCCTAGCATTGGCTTAGGCTGTGGTCATGCTGTAATTTCATACAGGATGTATTTATGACCGCTTATAGTTTCCTCTTCCAGCACTTCCCAGTTCTCAAGCTTGCTTACAAGATTTTGGCTGGCTGCTGTAACATCAGGTGTTGATCGCCTGTCGCCTCCTTCGAATGTCACTGACTTTCCGGTATTCATTGTGGTCAGGTCGAGGTTTGCAAAGGTCTCCAAGAGGTGGATTCCTCTTTTATTAGTATTTTTGCTGCCCCATGTTCGAGACGCGGCGTTAAAGTCCCCAGCGACAAGGATGTCTCCACTTTGCGACTGGATGCAGCACTAAAGATTTTCCATATCTTCCTGGTAAGTTTCAAAGCTGCAACTGGGAGAGATATAGCAGCTAAACACGGTTAAACCAGGTATGTTTACGGCTATGAACCCGTTTCCTTTAAAGATTTCTTTTACGGTTACGGTTTTATTGTAAATAACCACGGCTGCGTCCCCTCTAGAATCCCTTTCTCATCCAGCGGCTTCTGCAATCTTTATGTTGGGTTCCGCTAGTAAACATAAATCGATCTTTATGACTATTGCTGCTAGCAGGTCGTGAGCCGCTCGAACTCTGTCCCCGTTAAATTGCAGAATCTTGAGAGCGAACTTTGTTGTCGATAGTGCGAATTTGTGGTTGGGAGGTAGTGCCTTACCTGTCCACATTACCTGTTTCTATCTCGTTTATAGTAGCTCTGAACTTTGGGCATCCTGTTGTAACGGCTCTGTGCCCTGCCACTTTACATGGGGGGCAGTATGGTTCTTCTGTGCAACTAGCAGATTTATGTCCAATCCAGTTCTTGCAGTTTCTTGTTCTGTCAGGTCCTTGACACTTGGCTGCAATGTGGCATGACTCCCAACATTTATAGCAAAACTTGACGTTCACTCGTTTCCTGAGTCAGCTTTTTTCCACCCAATCGTAACAAAATTGGGCACCACTAGATTATTAAGATGGTTATGCGAAATAGTGATGATGGCAGTTTGACTACCGTACTTTGTTGGTCTCAGAGATGTTATGTTTACTGGTACGCAAGATCTTGTTCCAAAGCTTCTTTGACTATCTCAATGTTGGCTTCTTTTTCAATGCCCGTTATATGGTACATTGAATGCCCTCCTATGCTTACTTGAGCATTGTCTAGTGCTAGAGCAATTTTTACTTTGAGGGTTTCTGTTTAGCGTGGAGCGCCCACCACTTTCGGGCGTTGAATTTCTTGCCAACTGATAGCGTAATGACAATCAATCGTAAAATTATGAATAAAAAAATCACAGACATGTTATCTTATGTCACAAGTTTTTGTAATTTCTGCCTAGATTTGTATGTTTTGGGAGAGTAATGACATTAGTTGCAGGTATATATTATTCAAATACCGACACTAACATAAGGATACAAGCAACTACCGACACTAACATAAGGATACAGCATCACGCCAAATCCCTTGCGTGGTAGGCTCAAAGTACAGAGTTCCAACAGGCTCTATCCTTAAGACCTCTTGAGCTTCCTCCACTCTTATTACGCAGACTTCAGAAAAGACACGGTCTGTTTGGTCATAGTAAGATAGTCTAGGTCTTCTCCGGTACCTACATTTTTCTACTTATATATATTATTGTATATATTTTAGTGGTTATATAATTCTATTCTGTAATGTCTGTAGTTTTTTTAGATTTGTTTTTGCGTTATGTATTTAACATGTCTTAGGATAAATCGCACAATGTCACGTAGTGCATTTGTTAGGGATCAGTTTAGTTCGAATAATTTCTATTTGCGGTTTCCATGTTAGTTGACTATCCAGAATTAAACCTAAATATTTTTACGTTTTAGCTAAAAACAAAAAAAACCTGGTACATACAATAACCTAACCATAAATGGAGAAGTAACTTTCAGGTTTTTTCTTTTGTTTTTTTGCTAAAATTGATATAATTTGTTTTCGATGTGTTAATACTGAGTAAATGTGTGTGTGTGAATGATCTACGCTGTTGGCCTCGAGGCCTCTACAGCTTCACCGGATTTTAAAGGCGAGCGTGCAACCACTACGCTCCAGCCAGCCAGAAGGGCAAGAGGCGACATACTCGAGGGCGCCTCGGAGAGGCGCCCTCGGTTGGGACAGTCGCTGTAGGGGGACCGGTGCACTACTAAGCGCACCGGTCGACCGCCGGCTATGGGAGGGGATCTACTACTGCGTCTGCGTCTACGGCGTCGCTCGTATTCTGAGCGGAAAGAAGGGATGACAAAGCATCGGGGGGGTCGGTGAGAACATGTCTCGGCCGGCGGTAGCGGCAGGGGTCGCGAGGGAGGTCGTAGTCGGCGGTGGCTACGATTAACGGATTCGCATGGGAAGATGCGTTCGCGAAGTGACGTGTTGACGCCTTTTTAATAAAGGCGCGAATAGGTTCGAGACCTAGATCGGAGTGGAGGTCGACGTTCCGTACGAACCAGGGGGCTCCTACGGCTTTACGGAGGAAGCGGTTTTGAACCGCTTGAAGTCTGTCGATGTGAGAGGGGGCCGAATGCCCGAACACAGCACACGCATAAGTCATGATGGGACGAACGCAAGTTTTGTAAAGCGTCACCTTATTTCTAAGGGACATTTTACTCCGCTTGCAGATTAACGAATGGAGACGACCGAGCACGAAGGATGCTCGGTGACGGACCCGCTTGATGTGCGGGCCGAAGGTCATGGTACTGTTCAGGGTGACCCCTAAATATTTGACCTCTTTGACCCAGGGAATGGGTCGGTCGAACATGGTCACTTGACCTCGGTTCCTTCCGGGGTGGCGCAGAGAGTGGTGCGAAGGTGCACCTCTGGAGAAGAGCACCGCCGCGCTCTTGTCCGGGTTCACCTCGATTCGCCACTTCCTGAACCAATCCCCTAGGGTATTGGCGGCGGTCTGGAGTTTCCTCGTGATGCGGGCCTTGTTCCTATTGGAATAATAAAGAGCGGTGTCATCCGCGAATAAAGCTAGTTTAACGTCACTCGAACGAGGAATGTCGTTCGTGTAGAGGCTAAACAGGAGCGGAGAGAGCACTGAGCCCTGTGGGACTCCAGCACTGATGGAGTGGGAAGCGGAGCGCGTCATTTCGACGCGATAACGAAAGGCGCGATTCGACAAGAAGTCTCGTAAGATGAGCACGAGTCTGTCCGGCACACCCAATCGGTAGAGCTTGTAGATCAAGCCGTTGTGCCAGACTTTGTCGAATGCCTTCGCGACATCCAGGAAGAGGGCGCCCGTGTAGACGGGTCTTCCGGGCCCATTGAGACCGGAGAGAATGTGCTCCGTGATGCGGTGCACCTAATGGACACAAGAGTGTTTGGCTCGAAAGCCGAACTGCTCGTCGATAAGGATACCCCTGGACGTTATGAAGTCCTTGAGCCTCGCCAGAAGGAGGCGCTCGTATATCTTGGCCAGGGAGTTGAGGAGACTGATAGGGCGGTAGCTCGCGGGGAGATTGCGAGGTTTGCCGGGCTTGGGGATGCCAATGACGTCCGCCTCCTTCCACTTAGCGGGGAAGGTGCAGTTCGTCATGGCGGCGTTCAAGATGGCCACCAAGAGGCAGATGAGTTGGGCGGGCAGGCATTTCAGAACGCGATTCGAAATGCCGTCAGGGCCGGGGGCTTTTTTAGTTTTAAGACCCATGATCAGATCTTCGACCTCCGTTTGCGTGATAGGAGGCAAGGAATCGACGGGGGGGAGGGATGCCCTGCGCTCGACTTCCCTGTCTACCGCGTCGACGTGGGACTGGTCGACGGACTGAGAGCTGGGGGCGCACTGGCTCTCGAGGGAGTCGGCGAGAAGCTCGGCCTTTTCGTCGTCGTCGAAGGCTGGGGGCGCTGCGCCTGAAGGGCGGGACAGCGGGGGCATGTCAGTCGAGGAGTCGGATTTGAGGCTACGCGCCAGCTGCCAGTAGGCCAGATGCGACGGCGCGATGCCCTCTAGGAGGACACCCCACCGTTCCTCCCGGACCTCCGCGACACGACGCTTTACCTCTCGTTGTAAAGCGCGCATCCGGGCCCGATTGGCTTCGGTGGGGTAGGAGTCGTACGCTCGGATGGAAGCATTCTTGGAACGAATGAGATCCCTAACATCGTCCGGCAGTCGAAAGCGGTTGAGGTAGAAATCTTCCGCTTCGACTTGCTTGGACGATCGACTGACCGCCGATCGGATGTGTTCGGTGAAGGCATCTACGGCCTGATCGGTGTCCTGAGGGGACGGGATGGAGTCCGAGCTGAGAGGCAGGGGGGGAGGGTCGGCATCCGCCAAGGCCGTGCTTAGCGCATGCCAATCCACCACCGTCTTTTTGGGTCGCTGAGGGGCGGAAGGGGGGGAACCGAGTCTCATGACTACAGGTCGATGGTCAGAGTCGAGTTCCTGGACTACTTCCAAGGAGTGCAGCCGTAGGGTGACACCCTTCAGAAGCGCCATGTCCAGGACGTCGGGTCGGTGATTGGGATTGTTAGGATAGTGGGTAGGGTGCATGGGTGCGATGACGTCAAAGTCGAGAACGTCGACCAGGGCGTCAAGGCTCCTACCGTTAGGGGTAGTGGTGAGACAGTTCCAGGCCACGTGTTTGCTGTTGAAGTCGCCCGCCAGAATGACGGCGCTTCCCAGATTGAGGAGTGCTTCAAAGTCACTCCTGAGAACGGATTTAGTGGGGGAAAGGTAAACGGAGGCGATCACGATGGGCTGGTGCCCCGTGAGAGAGACGCGACAGACCGAGGCTTCGATGTTGGTGAGCGCGGGGGGATCGAGAGGGATGCAGTGCAGGGACCTCCTGTAATAAATGAGAGTACCGCCTCCGCGGGAGCCGATTCTGTCATTGCGCACGAGGTTGTAGTTTGCGATCCTAGGATCGCGTTGTGCGGGCTTCAGGAAGGTTTCCTGCACGAGGAGGATATCAAGTTGGTGATCTCGGAGGAAATCAGCAACCTGATCTCGCTGGGAGCGAAGGCCATCGGCGTTAAAGAACGCCAGGGATAGGTTGTGGGGCTTATGGCGGGGAGGTCGCAGATCCATTATCGGGTGCGGGGGGGTTGGGTTCTGAGGGACGTCAGGACGTCATAGACGTCCCTGTATTCCGCGGCCAGGAGAACCTGGTCCGCCAAGTTGGTGGCGGCGCGGAGACGAAGGGCGAGTTCGCGGACTCTGGGAAACAGAGCGGGGCTTATGACCGCCGAGACACTCATTATGAGGTCGACATCCTGACTGACGTTAGTGGGCGGAGGGGGACAAGCCGCCACCGGCGGGATCGCCGGCGCGCGCTTCGGGGGGCAGGCGGGGCCCACTGACGCAGGGTGGGAGGCCGCGGTGTAGGGCAGCGGCTTCACCCATGCGTTGGCGCCGAGGGACGGCCTGAGCGGCGGGGGAGGGGGGGCCAGCTTCAGCGTCGCGGGAGCGCGGGGAGCCGCGGTCGCTGGCGCAGAAGGCACCGGACGAGGGTGCGCTGAGGGCGCGGGGGGGTGTTGCGCTGAGGGCGCAGAGGGGGGGGCAACCGCGCGGGGGCGGCGGCGGCCGCCGCGCCTCGCCCGGCCGCGCTTCCCCTTCGGGGCCTTGGGGCAACCGCGATAGTTCGCGGTGTGCCCCTTGGTGCCGCAGAGGACGCAGCTGGGGGGCTCGGCCGCCGTCTCCTTCGAGCGGGCGCACTGGGACGTCGCGTGGTCCCCGATGCACTTAACGCATCGAGGGCGCGCGTGACAGTTACGGGCAGAGTGCCCGTACAGCTGGCAGTTGTGGCACTGCCCGGGCGTGCCACGTTTGTGGGGGGCCTCCACGGAGAGGCCAGAGATATGGCACACGGCCTTCAGGTCGAAGACCCTACGGCCGGACTCGGTGCGGTCGAGGACGACCTGCACCATGTCGTACGCCTCCTTGGAGCGCCCATTCACCATTCTGTGCACCTGGCGCACAGGAAGGTCCTGGGACTGGAGGTCGGCCTTGATGACGGCGGTGTCCAGCTCTCTCGGGACACCGCGGATTACCACCCTGAGCTCCCTTTCCTCCTCCAGGGTGTAAGTATGGTATGCGATCTTATTAGATCGCAGGAACGCGGATAGCCGTCGGTGGTCGTCCGAAGACGCCACCTTGACGGCTATGCCTTGCGCGGTGGAACGCGCGTGCGTATAACTAATTTGGCGATTGTAAATCGCCTTGGATATACGCTCCCAGGCGCTCTTGTCCTGAATGACAAGCGGCGGGGGAGTGATGTTCGGACGTGCGGGGCGCGCGAGGGGGGAGGCCCTCGCGGCCGCGTTGGGAGACGGAGACGGCCGGGGGCCGGGAGAAACAGAGTCGTTTCCGGCCCTCTGGATTTTGGGTGGCGGCGAGTCGCGCGGTTTGCGCGCCCGCTTCCCATTCGCGATGGGAACGAAGTCGTCCTCCGACGAGAGCGACGGGGACGGGGACCGGGCGGGGGCGGCGCGTCGCGCGGACGCGCGCTTGACCTCCATATCCGAGTCCGAGAGAGGCTCGGACCCGCATGGCGAGACGGGGCGGTCGGCGGGGGTCTGGGGCTGCGCCCCTACATCAGTTCGCGGCGCGGCGAACGGAGTCGCGGGGCGCGCAGAAGGCGCGGGGTGCGCGGGGCCGGGGGCCGACGCGCGCGCGGGCGACGCGTCGGGCGAGGCGGGCGAGTACGTCGCCTTGAATTCCCGGACTATGTCCGGGCAGCGTAGGACGATGTACTTCGCGAGCTCCCGGACGAACTCCGGAGGGAAGTCTTCCGCCATTTCCAGAGGGGAAATGGCAGGTCGAGTGAACTAAAAAAACAAAAAAAACAAGGGGCCCTAAGACCCGGGCGTGAACGTTGCCCTGATCCCCCCACCGGGTAGCGGCGGGGGGGTGGCACTACCGGGGAGACGCGGTGTGCCCCTTCGCCTTAGGGGCGAACGGGCGGCACCAAACCCTATCTGCTCCGGGGCGAAGAGAACCGCCGCACGGAGAATAGGATAGAAATAGATATAAGAGAATGGATAAATCGAATTAGAAAAAAAACTCACCCTAGAGAAGAAACCGCGGGAGGGCCGGCCGCGCCGTTAGCCGACGCGGCTGCCTAGCAACCCACGTGCTTGGTCACGCCGGGCTATACGCGAACCGTACCTACACGGGACGCAAAAGCACACGCACAGCGAGTGCAAACACGTAAACACGCAAGCACAACACACGCAAGCACAGCCGCGACGAACCACGTAGGTCGCGGAAAATGACCGTTACTAAAAGCGCGGGAAGGCCGACCGCCGTCAGAACGGCGAGTCTACCTAACGGCTCGCCTTGTTGCTACGCGCGAGCCAGACGCGGAGAAGCAACGTCGCAGCCCGTATATGCGTACGTATACACGTATACGAGCTAACCTGATTACCACTCCACGCAAGCGCAGGCGTTTCTAACAAAGCAAGTCGAAATCGAGAATTACGTAACACGAAAATAGCGAGCGGGCGGGCAGCGCAGTGACACGACCGAACGCGCGAGAGGCACTGCCACGACTCGCGGGCGACTGAGTAAATTTGATTGAAATTAAACATGTAAAAGATCTAGATCACATCGTGCTTGTTCTATTATAAACTCAATTGAGTAGCCCGAATGAAACAAGCTCGTATCGTCTGCATATAATGTAATGTCTTCCTTTAGGCGCCGTTAATGTATATTAAAAATAATAGGGGACCAAGGATTGATCCTTGGGGAACGCCGCAAGTAAATTTTTGAGATTCGTTCCGATGGTTATGGAGTTTAACAATTTGGTGTCTGTTGTTCAAGTAATATCTAAACATTTCGTAAGTATTATCAGACATACCTATACTTAGTAACCTCAATAAAAGCAGATCATGGCTCACCGTATCGAATATTTCAACCACTTTTTGATAAATCAATTAAGTTTTTTATCAATAAGTCGTTAAGTAAAAAATAAAGGTATGAAAGTAACATGAAAAAATTTCAAATATAATTATATTTTACCTATATTTAATTTACACTACGTTGAAATTACTGAACCCAAATCCCATCCCATTTCCAGTGTGGTTTTTCGACATATCGGTAGAGGAAAAACACAGTTCAATGTCGCGCTTGGCTCTACGTATTATACGTAAATACTTGTCAGTATTTAGGCATGTCTGTGAATATTAGTCCATGATATCGAATACGCACGACTCTTAATCTAATAATTATTTGAACGAACTGTATATTCGTTTATAATTAAACCATTTGTAATATGTCTTAATTCCAAAATCCTTGAAAAACTGATATTTTTTAATTATATTGCGAGACAATTGGTCGTATGTACACTCGTCAGAAGTGTTCCAGGGACACTGACAACGGTGAAAAGTGTGTCTCAAAAATCTAAAACACAGAGCTTTTCCTAAAATTATAATTATAATGACGATTTAGGCCAATGGTTGATAGCTTAAGCCGCTCCGCCCACTGTATCTAATAGTCGCGGGTTGTGTGACCCACAATTATTAGTTTTGGTCTGGGTATTTGTGTATGTGAATTTTCATGTTTGTAAACGCACCCACTTTACAGGAATAAACACTAGTGTGTGGCTATGCTTAAAAAAAAATTAACCCAAATGAAAAAGTCATCCATACAGTTTATAGAGCATATCTTAAGGTTTCTTTTTATGTATATTTTATACATATCCAACCTACCATTGAATATAATATATATTCAAGATAGAGTTTTTTAAAACAAATTATTTTGGAAAATTGAATACGTAAAATTAAATTTTACCCTATATATTAAATTCACGACCTTTTATCTTCATTTTTATATATATTTCTTATTACAAATACGCAGATGATTCAACAGTTTTCTAAATAGAGTTTTTTGGGTATTTAAGTTATGTTCACCTTTAAGCATATTATTTTGTCATGTAAAATATAGTTACAGCTTCGTAATTTTGCACAAAACGTAGTCTCCAAAATGCTGCTACTTAAGCTGATTATTTTTGTTGCATTAAAATGGTAATTTCCTATTTTGTATTAAAAGGGTTTAAACTCCGAGTGGAAAATGTAAGTAAAAGGTATTTTAAAAACAAGTTACCCCAGTTGCTTAATCTTCGCCTCGTGTCCGCCTTTGTCAAAGGTAATCCCTGTTACGCGTTATAAACCTTGCTTGCGATTCTTTGTAGCTGTTCGATCTCGGGAATCTTTACGATACATACATTGTTCGTGTATGTATTGTAAAGATTCATTCTATTTAACGTAAAATACTGACCCGCAAGAACATTATTGGCTGGATTACTAAAACATTTTTCATAATGGCGGTAATAGATTTTATATTATTTTTTGTACATGTCGCCGAGACGGTGCCAACAAAACTATATGACCTATGTACATACACACATTTGTAAAATAAATAAAGAAGAAGATAATTTAATTAGAATATAATCAACTGGATGATTTGTCGCTAGGTGATCATCGGGCACAAATTGGTTGTCTTTGTTCACCCAGGTGATTTTAATGGGATATACCCTAACCGACCGATAAAGTTTCATGAAAATTAATTCTATTATTGAAAATTGCTCATGATTTAAATACTGATCCGGTAGTGCGTATTTACTTTTATTTTGTTGTCAGTAAAACTCGACCGTCGAAATAACTTTGACTTACACAAAAAACGTCATTTAAACTTTGTATGAAACAAATATTTATGGGTCACACAAAGATTTGCCCTGTGCGGGAATCGAACCCGTGACTACTTGATCCAGTGGGTGGAGGGGCTTAAATTCTAAACCACTGGTCTAAGTCGTTTCTGCCCCACCTGCATCATAATGCGTTAATCAACACGCTAACATAGACATTACTCAGATACAGCCAATATTTAATGCGTTAATTGAGATGGTACATAGAATTATTTTAACGCCTTGTTTAAAGCGCATTTGAACTAGGCTTGTGCTTGTTCGGTCACTGAAAAGGGCGCTCTGATCTTGTACATTCAGTCAACTGAACTAATTCGGTCTTCTAGTACAATTAGTTCAAAAGTACACTGCTTCCCTACGCCGCTTCCGAATAGCACAGACCACAATTATTCTTAAAACACTTTCTTTCATACTTTGTAGGGACTGCGTTCTTAGAAATATTGTTTTTTAGATGAAACAGAATAAAATAACGAATGTTTATCAAAACAAATATCTAAAGCCTAATTCGTCAAAGAAGTCTGCTAAATTCCGAGTATTCTTAGTAACAAAAAGGCGTATTGTGGCGGTGAATTTTGAGAATATACTAGGACCATGTACGAATACGAACTATGAAGAAACTATTATCTAGTTCTGTTTTACATTACAGATTATAAATTACACTGAAACCTGGTTCCTTTGCCTCGTTTAGACCACAAATGTACTAAATTAACAATGACCGCTTAAGCAAACGGAATAGTTCGTTCTAGTTCACAATTCTGCATTATTTTTGTTAGTTCTTATTACATGTACTACACAAGCCTAATTTGAACGCAGGTGTTAACACTTACGTTAACCCAGATGGGGCATAAACATTTGTATTTTCGTAATAACTTTATTAAAGGACCTGTTGCAACTTTGTACTTTTTGCCTAACCGGCAAAGGAGCTGGCGTGATAATATATGTAGATAGATAGTTACTATAGAGTTTTAAATAGTTATTATTGAGAGTGATCGTGATTGATATAACAGGTGTTTCAAATTTTATCATGGGGTAAGTAAATCGCGAAATATTTTTTTTATTAATTACCTCAAAATGTTTTAAATATTTGTAAAGTCATTTACGTTTAAGGTATGCTCTTTCTATATAGGACTTATATGATCTGTGAATGCCGGGAGATGTTATGTCAGCCTTTTTTTTTAGTTTTCAATGTAAATTGACCAGCTGATCGAGTAACGTTATATGCGAAAGTGCATCGATAAATTATTCGATAGGAAAGTGACAAAAATATATCGTAAAAGTAGTTTAATGATGTTGATGCGTACTGTCACTTGCGTCAGGCTTTGAACAAACAGAGGGCTTAGCACGAAACGTTCGTTCGAAGCGTGTCATAGTTTCGCGTTCATGTTTGTTTAGTAAATTTATAGTGTAA
This sequence comes from Phalera bucephala, assembly GCA_905147815.2. Lineage (NCBI taxonomy): Eukaryota > Metazoa > Arthropoda > Insecta > Lepidoptera > Notodontidae > Phalera > Phalera bucephala. The sequence goes on from LR990615.1 coordinate 12,803,216, forward strand.
CAGAGATGGAATATCAATTAGCTAACGTCAATCTCTCCGTGCTAAGCTCCTTGTTCTTTAAGTGCTGCGATAACAGAAATCAAAGTAGTACCTATATTATTATTTCTATGGCGTAACTTCAGTGGCGTGCATATTATTATAGGCAATTAAGCAGTACTTTTCTTAGTATAATATACTGGATGTAAGAGTAATAGCCGCGTGAATTTATCGCATGTGAGATAATTATCACAAAATGCTTTACGTCTGCGTGTTGCTTCATGGCTTAGCCCAATGTGTGATAAATTGGCTAAAATTTGTATGAGTTCTCCAACATTTTTAACTATACTTATTTTCTATACATAAAATAAAACTGTAAGAAAGTCGTGTCTGTACATGGAACATTTTAAGGAAATAACAACACAGGGTATCATACTATCGATGTAGAAGCCAATTCTACAATTTTCGGCGTCGTGTCTTTTTGTCTGTCTATCCCAAAAAAACTTACCTACCAAATTACAAAGTAAACGCGTGCGAAGCCACAGGTAACAGCTAGTAAGGTAATAAAATTCATCGTAAAATATTTTTGACGGCAATAATAGGAGGATATGTGAGTCTGTGTCAGCGTTCGACTCGGTCGACCTGAGATAGGTGACAGTTTGTGGCATTTTAATATTCGAGGGTCTCCGTGCTTCAGAAGGCCCGTTAAGCCGTTGGTCCTGGTTACCACTTCAAGTGGTAGTCGTTAAGCCGAGTTGGAAAGCTTATAGGCGACTTGATAAGTTCTACCAAAATGTTGCCAGAAACCAGTCTCCACCAATCCTCCAATCCAAGTATGGACCTAATCTCTCTCACTTCGCTTTGTGATAGAAGGCCTTTGCCCATCAGTGGGATAATATGTTTTTATGTAGTAATATTTAACTGTAGTGTGTTTGAATTCCTATGAGACAGTCCCTGTTTAATTGCCTATATGCAATGCACTGTATATCTTTTCATTTCTATGGTTAGTATTAAAGTGAGCTGATACTGTTTTCCTTTGTAGATACACAATTTTAGTGTACAATCGTGGAATTTACTAGCGTGTGAATTCCAAGCTTTATGTCATTGACGATAAATGAAGCGCGAAATTTTAACGATCTCGTACGTACGAATGTTGCATACATTTTAACAAGAACGTTTAATATTCATTCAATGCGCAATAAAATTGGTATTGCATTGCTTTACTGCCTACCAGACCGTTATTCCGAATTGTTAACACTACTTTATAGCATCTGGCGTTTGTAATCTGCGAATTTAAGATGGAAGACAGTTGTCACTTATGTGATTAGCAATGTTATGTATGTCTTAATATTATTACATAGAACTTTACCTACTATATTATTAATAGTAATAGAACTGGATGTCTAGTCAGATTTTATATTTATATTAAGTTGCGAAATACGTAACTTTCTGGCTTCAAAATGTTGGTAAAATAAATGAAGTAAGTAAAAGTTTATTTCCCGTAAAGTTTACAAATGTTTAAAAAGAAATACGCCTACACCCACTTTTCGCCGACGATGCTAGATCCCAATGTAGGTAGTAAGGGGCGAGCCACTTACCGTTATACGGGGCACAATTCCAGATTCCGGACTGAGACCGGTTTTTTTGGTACACATTTTGTCCGATCTAGGCTTTGAACCCAGGACCTGGTAATTAGCATTAAACACCACTAGTCCAATGAGGCCAATGTTTATTATGATATAAAACTAAAAACACGTATACTTAATGAATAATTATACAATATTAATCAGTCCATCTTAGCAGGCAGACCGCATAACATTAAATTTTCTCAGTGTTGTTCGTGTCCTCGTGCAAGCCTCCATTCCAGATTCCGGACTGAGACAGGTTTTTTGGTACACATTTTGTCCGATCTAGGCTTTGAACCCAGGACCTGGTAATTAGCATTAAACACCACTAGTCCAATGAGGCCAATGTTTATTATGATATAAAACTAAAAACACGTATACTTAATGAATAATTATACAATATTACTCAGTCCATCTTAGCAGGCAGATCGCATAACATTAAATTTTCTCAGTGTTTTCGTGTCCTCGTGCAAGCCTCCTACGAGTCTGAGTTACTCCGATGCATGAGATATACATATTACTATAATAAGAAAAAAATACATAACACCAGTCTTTGCATTAGGCTTGAAGTCTGTGATGCACAGACCATAGAAGAAATTACCGCGGAACATTATATTTACACTATAAAGGTGGTGTCTTCGGGTGGTTAAATAAACAACGGGGCTAACGCTTATTACTAACTAATCTAACTATCAAACAAGTAGTTCTTAATATAAGCGTAATAGTAAAACCAGCGGCGTATTTACTTGCAGACTGAGTAGGCTGGAGCCTAGGGCGGCTAAGTTTAGGGGGGCGCCAAATTTGGCTCATTTTTTTTTTGTCTCACAGAAATTAAAAAGAACATTATTATATACACGTGTAAGTAGTTTAAAGGCATACCTTACCCCACCTTATAAGAAGTACATGATTAAGTTTTTGTTAGCTCAAAAATATACCCAAAAACTATTTTTTGTGTAAACTTCACTAAATAATGAGTTGTAAGAGTAATGTAGGAACTGACACAACGATCTCTTACTTCACAATCATACTAATAACGGGAAAAGCTGATGTAATGATGACAATAAAGCACAAATCATAAAATTTCATTGACCAAGAAAATGTTATTAATATTATTATGAACTAGGGTATTGCATTGCAGAGGTTAGTAGGGGCGGCAAAAATTAAATAGCCGACTGGCGGCAAATGTGTAAATCCGCCACTGAGTAAAACTATATAAGTTGTTTCTATACCTATATAGGTACATCATTGTCACGTACATGGGTAAATCACATACACATCACAAAAAATCATTATTTACAAACACTTCTTGAGCTACACTCGTTTGTTTTATAATTTTGACTTAACGACTCATAAAAAAATAACAAATCTTCCTTGTTTTATTTTTTTCCTATATATTTTTAAAACACGAATTATAATTGATTATTCCTCAAGTAGATGATATAGTTTTGGTTTGATTTTCATATCTTTTGTTTATATCTGTCTCAAATTTAAAAAAATACTTCAGGTCTTATAATCTGTTGCTATGGTGTATAGAGGCGGTGGGAGCGCAGTGAGCGAGGGGTGCGGGCAAGGGCGGCGGGGCGGGCCCGCGACATGAGGAGCGCGCGCGCAGCCCGCCCCTGCCGCCATGCAACGCCTGCGCACGACGTTCAAACGGTCCCGCACTCCCACACCGGCAGATATGAAGACGCAAAGCAGCCTCGAGGTCCCTAAGCAGGTAAATATAAATAAACGTAGTAAGTGGTGCCTGAAGGCTAAGCACGAATAGATTGACGTTAACATAACGCGAGTTGATTTGATACGCCATCCTTTGAGCACTACAAATTTATTAAATAAAAATGAACATGATAGCACACTTTCTCGATAGCGCAACGATAACGTCAAATGATTTATGTACCTATGCTTGCCCTCCGGTATAGGCATATAAGACTATATGGATCAAACTATGCGAATCAATGACGTCCTTAATACTGTTCTATCACTTAGATCGACTATATTTTAGAAGGTAGCTTAACTCTCGTTAGAAAGAATAATAATACATTAGGTATATAGCACACAACAAAAATACCTTTGTACTCATGTTTGCTAGAACCAGTGCCGATACCGATATCGAGAGTAGAATAGACAGTTCTACTTCTCACGAGTAAAGATACGAACGTACGAACATACGAACGTATCGAAGTAAAAACAATTTAAGAACCATCAATCATTCGGTACTGTTTGTGTTTTCAAATCCGTATAGAGAGCATACGTAGTAATGAAACAAAACATGTATTTCATGTGAAGTATTCTTCATTGTTTAAATTGCTACAGGTCCGATCTGCTTCGTTCGATGAAATCCAGTTGGAGGCAGCACGCGGGTCTGGTACAAGTGTATTGCTTGCCGTACCACAGACTGGCGGACGTAGCCGGTCCTTTGACTCTGCCGGTTCCGATGACTCAGGGACTTATCTCGAGGTAAGACTAATTACTTTTTTCACGTTTCTTTTATCCGCTCGGTTTGGGTCAGTGAAGCCGGAGCACGAAGTCCATTCTATTCTCTGTGGGGCGGATCAAATGCCATTGCCAGTGTACAACGGAATAAACAGGCACGGCTAAATTACTCTACGTTAACATGAGCGCTGTATCAACGCGCGTTAATCAAGCGCTGTAATAAAAATAGCGGTTAACAGAACAGTATTTATTAAGGCGCTTACAGCGCTTTAGTACAAAGCGTTGAAAAAGCGCTCGTGTGAACGATTGATAAGGACTTTCGATAGGCAGTTTTTTTAATAGATAGTCGAGCTAACATGTCCAAAAATGACTAGAATATATAGATTTCCTTATTTTTTTTTTTAAATAAAGACTGATATAGGTTTTGATGCATGAGTATTATGTTTAATATCTCACTCGTGGTTGAGTTATGATAGTTTATTGAGAAGTTATGTTTACGTTGAATATTTCTTCTTTAAAAAATTGGCACGTGGATGTACGGAGGTTCGCTACACCTGGTCTAGTTAAAAAAAATCCTCTAGAATGCATATGTTTAGATAACACCAAACATTTTTAATTACCTATAATCATTGATTTAATCGGTAATGGTGCGTTAGTGGTAGCAATATCAATAGGTAATAATATATTCGTAAGATTCAAAATTGGTAGAATGTTTATTAAAAGTTCTTTTTGCCTATCATTACTCATTTTTAAATAAAAAAATAAATATTAACAAGAGCTTATGAAGATACATTTAATGAATAAATTGAGCGTTAATTTTAGAGTCAACTTTTTTTTTAGAGTCAAGATTTTATCATAAGGCCCCTATTACAGTACGTAAATAAGGTATGAATCTAGTTTTAAAAAACTGATTATTGTACTAAAATGTTAGTTTTTTAAACTAGATTCACGACAAGTTTTCGTCTGCAATACGGGCCTAAGTCCTGTTAAGTTTCCTAAAGTCAACAAGATCTATATTTCCCTCTTGGCTTAACAACTACCCCATAAACAACATTAAATAGCTTTGTAGAGTCTAGCAAAGCTGGAAGTGTTTGTTTAGTTATTGCACCAATAATATAAGCGACAATTTCTCTTGACGTAGTATTTTTAAAAACTTAAATATGTGTAATAAATTTCAGTCATTCCGTTACTAATTCTTGTATAATGAATAATAAAATGTTAATTAATTATTAATTCCTCGAATCAAAGAACTTACGGAGAATAATTTTCAATATTTTCTCTACACACGCTTACCACTCGAAATAGAAATTAATCTATGAATGTTATATGAAGCTACCCTAGTTACTTAATGGATCATTCCTTTTTGTCAGGTACCGCGTCTATGGTCACGTCGTCGATCTGGTAAGGGAACTCCGCCACCATGCGTCCACTGCCGTCACATGGAGACGTGGCTCGCACGCCGGAGCGAGGAGCGGACCACGCCGGAGCGCCCGCTCGTTTCCTCCTCAGCGGAAGACGACGACGACGACGAAAGCGAAACGGAGACTCCAAAAGTTTTGTTGGCCCCACCTCCGCCACCGCGAATGTTTTTGCCTCCACCGGTGCAGTCACCACCTCCAACGCCCGGCGCTCCGTCCTTCGAACTCCAACCACCAAACGACGAACCTCTCATCCCTCCACAACGTCGACGATCCATATCTCGACAGGAAGCTTTCTTCGTCGAACCGACCGGCAGTTCTCTAGAAAACGTTCGTGCATCCGAGGAAGGGGCCGCTAATACGACTAAAGACTCTCTCGTTCACGATATTTATTTGGCTGTGCCGGAGCTAAAACGCGATCGTGCCGCGTCTGTTGACTCTACTTTCTCTAAAGTTTCTGGCGGTGCAAGAGCAGAGGAGATCAATGGCTCTGACGATTACCTCACTGTTCCTGGTTCGGGACTCAGATCGAGATCAGTGGATATTGTTTTACCGACGGCGGAACAGTCGCGATACAAGGCATTGGCTCTAACTTCAGCACAGGCTGCGGTTTCAAGTGAACAGGAGTCCGAAAAAGCCGCTCGTCCAACTGCACCAGCAGCAGATGTCAGGTCAGTCCACATTTACTCAATAAATTGTTTAAAACTGTTTTTGGTTGTACATTTTTATTTTTCGTGCGCGTGAGTACCTATTTAAGGAATGATTTGATAATAAATTCTCATTTTATAAGGTTAATTAGGTATGTTGTCACTATTCTTAGAATCCGCATCACCGGGAAACTGTCTGCTAAGTATAAACTAAGCAGACAGCCGTTGATGACCATTAACAATTTGATATTAAGTATTACCCCACTCCTTGTCAATTAAGACAATTTGAAAAAACTTTAAGTTACCGAAAACTCCGACAAAGGACATTGTCAAAAATTACCCCAGAACCAACAAATATTTGACCCATGCCATTATTATTTATCTATTTTATTGAAATAATGGCAAGTCCGTATCTAACGGACAATTTGCAATCTAAAACGAATATTTCAAAGTATTGTAAGTGCTTATATTGTAGTCGCCGACATCTTTACTGAATGTCAACGCACAATATAACCATATAGGTACTGAATTATAACCTCAACATCTAATACTTTTTGTACAATATTGGGATTACCCCGCTTGTCCGTTTAATAATAAATGCCTTAAAAGAATTTATGGGTGATTTGAAAACATACAAGTATTTTTTCATTGCTGTTGGTTCTAGGGCAAATCATGTCTGGGCGCAGAACAATATTCTTTTGACAACTGCGTTTCCTTGCAGTCATTGAATAAAATAGCGTCCTTGAGTTCATTGTTTCGCGGTTGTCCTCATTTCGTGTTTCGGCCCCATAAAAAGGTACAATTTATACATTGTGGTGTGGTACCTATAAATGAAAACTATGATAATTTTGTGTATAAACATTTTAATTAAACATCACTGGTTATAAGTTATTTCGTAAACAAGGATGTAACTAAAATGAAATGCTCATAGATTAAGGCAGTTTCGGCTCTAATATCTATAAGCATTTAAACCTCAATATTGTTGATCAAAGAGGACCTCAGATAGACTAAAATCTATTAGTCGGACTAGTAAGTAACTGACTAACACTGTTGTTAGTAAGTACTTGAGTTAGCGTATTTTATTCCATTTGCGTGACTTGTAGGGTAGGGTAAGGGATTTTAAATGAATTAGGCAATGGTGTTGTCAGTAAACGGTGCTAAAATCCAGCGATTAGTGTTTCTTTAAAATTATCATAATTTAATTCTGAGAATCTATGAAGAACATCCGCATCGTACCTTTTTTTAAAAAGGCGACAGCCAACAATCCGATAATCGTAGCCGTCGCCGAATACGAACTTAACTCCCATCCTATCAGCCGCTACCGCCGTCCGCGGCATTTTCTCACCGACCCTCCCGATAATCTTACATCCCATCTTTCGGATACAGCTGGGTCGAAGAATCCCTTGCCCGCCGGCCGGAGCAGAGCATCACGGCGAGACGCCTAGTAGACGCCCTCCCCCATAGCGACTGCCCAAGCCGAGGCCGTTCTTTCTTGAGGCGCCCTTGAGTTAGTTGCTCCCTTGCCCTTCTGGCTCGAGCGTAGTGGTTGCACGCTCGCCCTCTTGTCCGGTGAAGCTGTAAAGGCCCCGCGGACAACAGCGTAGATCATTCACACACACACATAAAAGAACATCCGCATTTAGTGGGCGTAATGATTATGCTTACATATTATTATTTATATACTGGATTGTATTTGCTGAAATAGTTCACGTAATAATGAACGTGGAAGCGTATTAACGCGTGCAGTAAAATCGACGAGAGCTAAATGTAGGTTAATAAAACTTATATTACTCGTATTTTACACTGCGGAGCAGTGAACTGCCCGTTGTATAGTAATCTGGCGTTCGATTTTATTTATCTGCCGACAAATTGATTATATGCAAGCCAATGAACCGAAAGTCTAATAAGTTATTGGAGATTTTGTTTATCTAGCGTCATTTTTCTTTCAGGACATCGTAATAATAAAAACATTTTACGTGAGTTCTCATGCGTGATATGTTCGTAGTAAAAAAGTTTTCTTACCCCATTTTTCTTTTCTTTAAAAAAATATTGTAGCCCCACTCTAGGACTAATTCCTGGGTCGTGGATGCGAATGATGCGATGAATTTTTTTTCACAAACACAAACACCCAGACCGAAACAAATAATTGGGGGTCACACAAAGATTTGGCCTGTGCGGGAATTGGCCCCGCGACTATTCTACCCATTCAAGTTTCTGTATAATGTTGTTTTCATTGATTAGGGCGGCGTTTTATCTTGTAGGTAGGTAAATTTTCATAATTCTCATTTACAGGCTTGTGGTGCTACAACACTGTCGCCACCTCTTCTCCAATATACTAGAACTACTGTTAATGTTATAAAAGGCATTTAACTGAAAAAAAAAAATTTTAAAACCGATTTTCAATGAGAAATAGGCTCGCCCTTGTTGTCCGTGGGTTATTTTTTTATGTCTGGTGAAATGAGAATGTTTGGAATATGAATATGTTCTGAACGTTTCTAAATATACTGAGACTATACCGGTGATACCTACATTGTACCCATTTTCAAATGACTGAGAAATAGTAACTTCATTAATCAGTTGTTTCAAAGATCATCTTATAGGACATACGCCTCCTTTCGGTTAGAGGGTGGGTTCGGACTTTTTCTCTTGTTAAACAAATATCCTAATTATTTTTGTGTTATGGTTGCTTTTCAGACCACATTGTGGGTTTGTCTCGCGACTACGTGGTGTTGCTACTTATTCAAATTACGACTGCAAATTGGATTCGAGAAAACCAAAAGTGCGAATGGTTTTTACCCTCGATAACGTCTTATCGAGGGTAAAAACCATTCGCACTTTTGGTTCGTTGGACTTCCCTTACAGAGTAAGGTACTTAATACAAAATTCTACCTGCTTAACCAATTTTATGCTTATTACGTGAGGGGCTCGTGGTATTGTAAAACTGTACTTATAACGATCACCAAGGTTCAGCAGCGTTCGGTTCGGTCAGTCTGAGATGGGTGACCGGTTGTGGTATTTCTATTTTCCAGCATCACATTAAACGACCACAGGTACCGGTTACCACTTCATGTGATGGTTGTTATACCAATTTGGAAACCGACTTGATAAGTTTCAATCACTTGATAAGTTTCCAACAGTAGATGGCCACAAACTTGCCACCACCAATCCGCAATGGGTTAGTGTTTTGATGTATAGGTCATACAATACTCTTACCTCAAATTGTAAGAGATATACATTTGTCAAGCAGTGTGACATTGGCAAAATATTATTATTTGTTCTTGATGAAAAATGCAGCTGGAAGAATTCATTTTCAGTCGTTGTTATTTTTTGTTTATATGATCTATCTTTGTTAATCTGATGAAGACCGTCTAATGCATCTAAACATTAGTTCAACTGCAAATCTTGTTCATTTATGTAACTACGATTCTCTGAATGAATAATAAGCTTCACTCTTAAAATATAACACAAATAAAATTCCTTTGAGTTATAATTGCATGTGAAAAAACTAGCATGGAGTTGAAATGGCAATGATTTTAAGGAGCGAGCTTTTAAATGTTCTTGGAAAAAATTAATAAATACGGCTGTATTCTCTAAAGTTTGGGGAATACAGGCGTGATGTAAGTGAATACAAATGTGGAGTACACCTATGCTATCATCACTTAGGGCCTACGCGATGATAGCAGAGGTGTACTACCTGTTTTTGTTATTTTTTTTTAGAAAAAACGTAGCCCTACACTAGGATTTATTCCTGTGTCGTGGGTGCGTTTACAAACATAAAAATTCACATGCACAAATACCCAGACCGGAACAAATAATTGTGGATCACACCAAGATTTATCCCGTACGGGAATCAAACCCGCGACTATTAGACACAGTGGGCGGAGCGGCTTAAGCTATTATCCACTGCGCTAAATCGTCCGTCACCTAGATTTACCGCCACCGTCACCTACATTTCGTCGATGATGTTGGGTCTCAAAGAGTGCCAACAGCCATTTAAGTATTTAGCCGGTATCAGTTCCGGACTGCTATTGAGAAATTTTTGTCAGCAAAGGCTACAAAAAATACAAACGGACAAAGACCCCTACACCAATACGGCAGTCCTCTTAAGGAATTTTGATTGATAATATAGCTATTCCGATTTTTGCGTTTTAAATTAGACCAACCGAACAATTTAGTTGACTACTTGGCGTACCTAAGTAATTCCACAGAGCACAACAGTTCACATTCCACCGATTCCGCGGTCGAGAAATGTTCATCAGCAAACCACTACTTATGATTATAGAGTAGGTATAGATAATTCAATCTAAGACGTAGCTCACTTTGTCTCCTGAAGGGCAATTTTCGAAAGTGTTTAAAATGCGAATTCGAACTAATTTCAATGTGAATTCATTTAAGGTCGTAAATAGTGTAAATTGTATTCTCGTAAAATATTAAATCCTTCGAAGATTTGACCAAGTTGACATGGCGTCGAAAGTTGAACAAAATGTAAACGGTATTTGGATAATAAATTTTGATCTAACATAAACAACAAATACAAAGTAAACGTCAAAGAGGAGATTCTAATTAGATTTTTGTATTTAAACTTTGACAGCTGAGATTAATAGTCCAAGATCCCAGGACCCCCAGACATTACTTATTTTCTCAGTAATAAAGTGTATGGGATAAAGTCGTGTTAGTATGTACTTTGGGTGGACGCATATCTGCTAGCTTGCCCCGGCTGCCATTTGTCAGGTACCAGTTGCTAAAGACAGGTAAAAATAGTACTTACTTTTCTTAAATTCTCAGTACCGATTTTTACGTATGTTTTAGTTATATTGTTAGAAATGCCAATATTGCTAGACACTTTTCGTCGGTGGTAAATTTTGCAAGAACTTGAAAGCTCTCAAAAAAAAAATTATAACTTTACTTATATTCTCTGTCTTGATTTTTATATATGATTTTCAGGGAACTATTTCAAAACTTCTTGCCAGCAGCCTGACCAATCGGAAGGACCAATCATTGCCCCAGACACACATAAAGTGCCGCTATGAGTATCTCTCCGACATGAATCGACACAACTGGAGTTTAACATCACTGAATCTGATCAAGTTCGTTCGTCTGATTTCGCAAACGAATTAAAGAATATACGGTTTAAAGAGGCTCTCGTTGATTTTTTTATATTGCACTGGTTTACTAATGAGAGGTACCATTTTTCAACAACAAAAAAAATTGTTGTTAATTTCAAGAAATGTCATTCTTTTATCGTCAGTAACAACAAAGTAGTGTCTGATATTGATGATAATCTAACGTAGTTTGACCATGAGGAAGCTGACACTAAAATTATCTACCATATCTGCAAAATTGATGCTCAAGCTAATTTTGTTATTCGATGTTCTGATCACTAAGGTTTACGAACATTTAGGACCTTCGTTTAGTCGTTGCTTGCCAAGATTTCACGTAATCACTAGAAACGATACTCTGTTTAAAAATTTTTTTATTTTTTACTTATTATTCTATATAAGAGACAAATAAACTACTATTTTATTAAATTGGTTATTGTTAAAACATTCTTCATAGTTTAGCAACGGTACGTCTATAATTTTCATTACAAGTTGAAATGTATTCAAATTTAATTATTCTATATTTATCGTTATAATTAAGCGTGAAAATATTACTAAAACCTTCCATAAAATATTAATACCATACATTTTATGAGGCTATGATATAAAACTATCTTATTCATGCTTGTACTCATACTCATAGCGACACTTTATGTGTGTGTGTGTGTGGGGAGATAATTGGTTCCTCTGATTGGTCTGGCTGCTTAAAAAAAGTTTTGAAATAGTTCTCTGAATATCATATATAAAAATCAAGTCTGCATACACTGCTGGGTTGAAATCCTAGGTCGGACAAATGTAGTTTTTCTAACGAAAAATTCTCAGTATGAGTGCGGAGTCTGGAATTGTGCCCGGTATATGGCAATAGGCTCGCCCCGTATTACATGGGACCTAACATCGTCGGCGAAGCGTGGGTGTACTCAGTACACCTCTGCCAACCCCTCTGGGGAATACTCCCCAGAGGCGCGCCTATATAGGCGTGACGGTAAGAATTTAAGAAGTTAGTACTATTTTTACCTGCCTTTAGCACCTGGTACCTGACAAATGGCTGCCGGGCCAAGCTAGCAGGTATGCATACACCCAAACTACTTTACTACCACTACTTTATTCTATGCACCTTATTACTGTAATGTCTGGGGGCCCTGGGATCTTGCTTTATAACATGCAGTCAACAATAAATTTTAAATTAATATCATACCGCGATTAGGCTGTGGTGATACCGAAATCGGATTGATATTTTAGTATGAAGAATAGCAATTGTGAGTCAATTCATAATCAGTCAACATAGGATTATATCATCTGTGCTTCATAAGGCATATTTAGCCATTAGTCCTGGTTACCAGTTCATGTGGTAATAGTAAGGCCAAGTTGGAAGCCTTATAGGCGCCTTGCAAAGTTCCAACAGTAGGTGGCCACAAACCTGCCTCAACCAGTCCGCACTGGGTTTGTGTGGTGGAGTATAACCTAATCATTCTCGCCTCGATTTATGAGAGAAGGCCTTTTACCGACTGTGAGACAGTATATTATTATCAGTCAACAATGTGTAAATTAAATATTAGAATTGGTCTTCTGATGGCTACAGCTGGTGGCTTCAAAGCACAAAACTGCACACTTAGTTTTGTGCACTAATTTTATTCATGCGCACATCATTACATTATCGTTAAAAGTGTGTTGCGATAGAATTAGTGTTGCCCAAATGCAAGACTCAGACGAGAATGACCCTGGTCTTGGTCTTGGTATTGCAGACTCAGTATTGGTCTTGGTCCTGAGCAAGAGTCTCGCAAGAGCATTTTTCTTGCATTGACCTAATGCTTCATATCAATCTATACATATGTTCTTAGAAAAAGTTACAATGAGTGTCGATTCCGATTTTATAAAAGGTGCAATTAGCAACAAAGCAAAGAGCTCATTCGTTTTTTATATTATTTAAGGTTTATAAGGATTAATTAGGTAGGTACCTACCTCTACGAATCTATGTACTTTATCAAATAATTGACTTACCTTGATCTGTCTCAATTCTTATATGATATGGGTCGAAATATCTGGTATGGCTCGAAGTGATATAATGTGTATATGTCGTTGCGCTAGGAACTGCGAGTACCAAGCTGCTCGCAGATTTTAGCGTGATCAGGAGTTTTAGTGTGTAGCCGAGGCATAAGTTTAAGGTCTCGGGCACAATCTGTACGCAATTTTGTTCGCATTCATTAAATTCTCATTGCTTATGCTACACTGTAGCACGTCAGCATTTGACCATACTCGTGAGCACCAAAACCTTGGGCATCCGCAGCCACATCCTGGTCCGGAATTTTTAATTTGGCCACAAACACACACACACAAAACATACGAAACAATAAAAATACAGAACTGATTTAAAATCGCACGTAAGTCTGTCAATAAAAAAGGTACTCACGGAGACAGCAAGAGTCTCGCAGAATCAGTCTAGGTCTTGCTCAAGTCTTGCAGGGTCGGTCTTGGTCTTGCTAAAATAAGGTGGTCTTGCAAAACTTCAAGACCAAGATTAGGAGAAATGGTGGGATAAGTCTTCGTGGAATGAACGATCTTTGGGTACTTATATAATATTGTGTTTACCCTGACTGCTTCAGTAGCTCCGGGATCGTGGAGCCGTTATACGCAACTTATAATATCACATATCTTCAGAAGCAGATCCCTGAAGGGTGGTTTTAGAAACGTTAGGAACACGTCAGTATTTTAATAATATTTATTATTATTTTCTTGGCGGCACCGCCTGCATGAACCTAATTTACCTATTCAAAAACATTATCCTCGTACTTTTATTTACACGGACACGGAACTTGACTGAAATGTGTTTTAATTGACAGACGCAGACGGTTTGGTCCTCTGGACCATGTATTGTTGTAAAAACGCTCGAGTCGGCGCTTAAAACGCTCGCGTCGTCTACGTATTTCAACGCTCGTGAGCGTCGACTCAGCGCTAAACGCTCGACTTCAGCGCTCATTTTTACAATACTAGGACTAAGCCGTCCGCGTCTGTCAATTAACACACATTTCAGCTTAAGTCGCTTCACCCAATGGATTGAGTAGTCGCGGGTTCGATCCCCGTACGGGACAGATCTTTGTGGGACCCATAAATATTTGTTGTTATGTGAATTTCATGTTCGTAAACGCACCTACGATACAGGAATAATTACTAGAGCGAAGCTACGTTTTTTTTTAATATGAATTGCTCACATTTGGTATTCTGCTCATCTAAAAATATCGGTCCGTTTTCAGTATCATCGCAGTCTAATCTCGATATAATTCCAAGTTATTCAATTTTTAAATATTTTGTTGTTACAGTATAAATAAAAAAGATCCAGCTGAATCAATTTGACGTATGCTTGTATTTGTTGTTTATGCCATATTAAAAATTTTATCAGATTATCCTTTACTCTTTGCTCAAAGTTCAGCCCTATCTCGATCCGGTCAATGTTATTGAAGGATTTGATATTTTAGGAAAATAACATTTGCGAACACTTCGTTTTGAACACTTTTAATGACAAGAATTGGCTTTCTGACTTAAAAACTACATAATTGTTGGATGCATGTAACAGTAACATAACATAACGTAATAATATGATTATTTGAGTTAAGTTTAATTTTGCTTCATAAAGGCACTCATAGCATAGAAGGAGCATTAACACGATTCTATAATAGCACTGCTGACACTTATGTCATGTTAGTGATAAGAAAGGTATCGTAATCAGTTACACTCTTGTAGACTTTTTTTTGACATTAATTATTACTGGAAAACAAATAACAGTCATCAAGAACACATTCACTAGACCTAAGCACTAGATTTTTTATTTTTTATAAAACGTAGCCCCACACTAGGATTTATTCCTGTATCGTGGGTGCGTTTACAAACATGAAAATTCACAAACAAATACCCAGACCGGAAAAAATAATTGTGGATCACACAAAGATTTGTCCCGTGCGGGAATCGAACCCGCGACTATTCGACACAGTGGGCGGAGCAGCTCAAGCTCTTAACCACTGCGCTAAATCGTCCGTCAACGATAAACAAATATTAGCCGACAAATTTGCGTGGAGTCTACTTCAAAATGACAAGCCATAATATTTTGAATAAAAAGGAAGGACGAACCGTGCAGGAACAAAGATTTTCAGATTGGTTACCTAAATGGTACCAAGTGTCCACAAAAAGTGTACAGCTCCCAAGTGCATCCCTCTATGCTTTGCGTATTTCGTTATGTTTTGCTCTGTTCTTGCTTTTTTACGGCCGGTTCCTATATTCAACTCAAGGATAGATTTGCTTACTGTATGTAGAATTTTGATTTATTTTTCGTACAAAATATGTCAAAATTCTATCCGTAGTAGGCAAATCTATCCATGAGTTGAATATAGGAACCGGCCGTTAGTCGTGTCGCTATTTTATGCGGCCAGCGATAGTATGTTGGAAAATCCCAGATAGCTTGACTTCTCCAAAGTACTCGCCTGCATACTACGGAGAGGTCAAGCTGTGTTGGTCTTCTCCCTAACCGATTTTCACCAAAGTTTTAATTCAAACTATGCGCTATCTAAATATGAAAGTCCAGTTTCAATCTGTCTGTGGTTTTTGTGGGATGACTGAACAAATATATAGACATTTTTTTGAAATGGTTTCGTGTTCGTTCAGAGACTTCTAATTAATGTTAATAAATGTGTAATGTTAAAACCGAATAATATATGATCATTACAAAACTAACTATACATACAGACACATACTTGCAGAACATTGCACACATGCATTATAATTATGGGAAATGGTGCCTACTGGAACTCTGTACTCTCTGCCTACCCCACAAGGCATCTGGCGTGAGTGACAAATAGATAGGGGAAATGCGGGTCTTTGCGTATTGAACGACATTTACCTACGTACTGTGTAGTAAGTAATCAGACTGATCGATAACTAACTTGATTTATATTTGTATTTATATATTTTCATCATATAAGTAATTATTTTTGTTAAGTAAGTGGCTAAAAATTGAATAATCAACAATTTATAAAAAAATTAAAAGAACATTTAAAAAAATATTTCATCTCCATAAAAAATTAAGGAAATTTAAAAATCTAAGTTATAATATACTAGCACCAGAGCTAAAGTTGGACGACTGAATTTTGAAGTTAACTTAAAATTCAACCACTTACTTATTTGCGAGTTTTGCCGCTAACTTAATGTTTTAGTACTAAATTCTTTCGAAACTTATAAATAAATAACCACGGAGAATGTTTTTGACCTAGTTCTAACTTTTAAAGGTTGGCATAACTTTTTTAAAGTATGCCATATGTTCTTCTAATTATAAATCTCAATTCGTTTTCGTCAGAGCATCTTAATACCTACTTTATCTGCTACTTCTTCTTCTTCTTCTTTAAGTTATGGCTTCACACTAATTTTAAGTGTATTTTGCCAGTGTCCAGTGAGATACACATATAATCGTGTTTGTTTAAATTAATTCAACTCCCCGATGAACTTGATGACAACGATGATAATGAAATTAATGAAGTACCCCATCCTGAATAGTAAAGCGGTGGATACTTTACATACCAATTGCGACGGCCGTTTTGAGGGAAGTCAAAAAGCCACGTTTTATCACTTTGTTACAATTACCTTCACTCAAGCACATATAAAAACACATAATGGTTAATATTCCACCAACATTACACATTATTAGTCGAAATAACACAAGATTTGAAAATTAAAACAAATTGACAACATCACTCTTTGACTTCCCGCCAAAACTCCCATCTGCTACTTATTTGCTGGTATTATGTTTTTTTTTTTTAAAAACACGTTGTTGTCAATTTGTCTTAATTTTCAAAAATTGTATTATTTCGAATAATAATGTGTAATGTTAGTGGAATATTAACCATTATGTATTGAAGGTAATTGAAGCAAAGTGTCAAAGTGTGTAAAACGTGCCTTTTCGATTTCCCTCAAATAGGCCGTCGGAATTGGTATGTAAAGTATCCATCGCTTTACTATCCAGGGTGGGGTACTTCATCAATTTCATTATCATCGTTGTCATCAAGTTCATCGGATAAACAAACACGATCATGCATCTCACTGGACACTGGCAAAATACACTTAAAATTAGTGTGAAGCCATAACTTAAAGAAGAAGAAGTGTCAATACCGCCTAAATGCGTGAACACGGTCAACGCCGTGCCGTAAAAATCAAATTTAGATTAAGGTTAAGTTTTTTTTAATATCATCTATTAGTGGTCCTTTATGTAAAGTATTGTGATTATTGGCGTTAAACATAGATTCTTTAAGCGTTAAATATAGAGATACCTGCAATAAATTATCGCCGTGTACTGATTGTCAAACAAATGATTTATTTAATTCAATTCGGATTTTATAGTTTAGCAATCAAAACTCATAAATGAGTAGTAAGCTAATTTCTCGCAATCAACAAATTAATATAAAGCAGAATGATATCATTAATTATGAAGGCCGAATTTTGTGCAAATGAAAATACGCTTTTCCATTTTGTGAGTAATAATTTATAAGCGATGAAAAGTTTATGTAACGGAAAATAAATCGCATCCTTTCAAATTACTTATCTATTTCTATTTGGTTTATATTTTATGCTCCAGTTTTTGCCTGTGGTTCCGTCTGTAAGATTTCTAGCTTCATTTAACACACACCGTCACGCCTATATTCCCCAAGTGGGGGTGGCAGAGGTGTACTGAGTACACCCACGTTTCGCCGACGATGTTAGGTCCCATGTAATAGGGGGCGAGCCTATTGACATATACCGGACACAATTCCAGATTCCGGACTCATACTGGGTAGTTTATCAGTTAGAAAAACTTCATTTGTCCGACCTAGGATTTGAACCCAAGAGACCTCGTGATTACCAAGCAATGCGCTTTGCCACTAGACCAACGAGGCAGTCGCTTTATTTAGCTAACTTTATTTAGCTTACGTGTGTTTTCCAGTGTATGGTCTATCTCTGCTTAATTTCATCTAAACCTAGACGTAATAGAATAACAATCATATAATATAACGGATTCTTTAAATATAACAACTGTGACAACCTGCTTTTTATCTCAAATCCATGCAACCTAGTAACATAGGTTGTCTCAATTTCGTGCGTCTCAAATCAAACTAGTAAATAAATATGAAGTGCCATATTCATTAAAAATGAGAAGCTTTCGTTTTTCGAGAAACACTAAATACAATATCGTCAATCGAATTAGAATCGTTCATCTAATAATTTTGTAACATCCACTAAGTCTATTTATTACAACTGATTAATAGTCTTATTACGACAAGGCGAGCGAACGCCTAAAAGTTATATAAATTTGTCCGAATCGTTATTTAATGAAGCTTTCATGTTCAAACCTTCTTATTATAATTTAAGAGAATCCTTGACAAATACTGAAAGCTAATAAAATTCTTAAGGTTCCCCTTTTAAATGACCTCTTTTCTAATTGCATTTTTTTATTCCTGTTTTGTGAAAACTCTTTTATCTCCGAAGTTATTATGCTGTTGAGTTGAACAGAAATAGTATTTTCTGAACGATGGGCTCGTTCGGGCATTATGAGTATATACAGAAAATTATTACGCTTACTAGATACTAAACTTGAAATATAATGAATGACTTTCGTTGACAACGTTTTTTACGATGCTGTGACATAAACATAACATTTTAAATCGTTATAGTTTTGGATATTCATATATTTTTTTAAATTTAATGTTGCATATTTACAATTTATGACTAAATTTTAAGAGTATGGCTTTATTTTGTTTCGTATTATTAAATTAACATATTTTTTAACGCAAATAATGTAAGATACTTAACTACAAAAATACCACAAAAATAGCTAGCTATTTTTGTGGTATTTTTGTAAATTACGAATGGCATTAATAATAATAGTAAAATATTAATCCAAATACAACGACATTATAATAAAATTCGCAGGTATCTTTTGTTTTCGCATACATCACGAATTTATAACTAACTGAGTTTCGATCCATCATCATCGTCTGCTCAGCCATATACCCTTTTCCCAGCCCTGCACCAAACGTCAAGTCTTTCAAGTCAAGTCGTTCTTCAACTTTTTAGTTTATTGTTGTTTCGTAAAAAGAGAACATACCACATTATTATTAGCACTTAAATAGAGTAAAACATTTTATAAAACAAGCTTTTGTTATAATTGAATATACAAAATTTCGTGCCTGTGATGTCGACCATTGATGAGTTCAGATGAGGATCTAAACCAATCCTGGGTGCAGCAGCCAGATATTTAAAACGACCAATCAAAATAAAATGTGTAAAAAATTCGTGTCTATGCTGTTGACCGTTAAGGAATTCCTTCGTATGGAGCCGATCCTGGTTGCCAAAATACATTGTTGTCGGAACTTAACCAACATATTCGCTTTCTTCCTTCTACTAATTTAGTATTCTTTGTATTTGTCAATTCTCTCTTCCTTTGTAAATGAGGGAATCATGTAGCCATTATAATGAATAGCATAATTTGTTTAATTTAACTTAGCCCCACCTGATAGACCAGCCTACATTGTTCTCCCATGCCCGACAACAAAATGTAGATGGAAGAAGAAAATGTATTTTAAAAGAGTAACCGTGGAATTTCTTGCCCTTCTTCTCCACGGGATTTATCTTCTGAAGTAGTGGTAGAGTCTCTGTTACTTTTCCGACGATTCATAAATACTGTAATGGTTTACATGAATAAAAAATATTCTAATTCGGAAAAAAATCATGTCAAATATTAACTTTGTAGGAAAAGAGGTAGTGATTCTAATTCAGCTCACAAAATTTGACCTAAACCAACTAACAAACACGTAATGCAAGCTAAATAAAAACTTATGTCAAGGTATTGTAGATTTAAGGGAAAAACGAACAAAGTTTAAAATTATCTGGCATAATATTTTGCTCAACACTCTGAAGGAACAAAGTGGTCATCTATCGAATATTGCGACAAGTTTGTTGGATCTTATCCGTGCGCACAGACAGGTAAAGTTTAATTTATGTTTGGTAATTTCCTATTGTGAATAGATAGGATCCCATCCCGTGATAGATTAGGTAAGTTTAGTTATTTTCAGTTAATGACACTCCTTATAACTGAAGTGTTATGGTTAAATTATTTGGGATCACAATTAGCTATACTTGAAATTGTACGTATGAGTTTGTATTCAAGTTCGAGAAAGGGTTCAAATGATAAGTACTTATGCTAGAAGAACTTTGGTGTTATAGCAACTGGAAATTTAGTCACCTTTTACAACGTCCACAATAGTGGCGGACCCTGTAACAAATACAAGAGTTCCGACTCTATGCGGAGACTAAGAGATAAACTATATCAATAATAATATAATGATAATAATACACTTTATTGTACACCAGCAAAAACCATACAAGAAACAAATTTTATACAAAAATAGACAACCGTTGGAAGGAAAACAGATACGAAAAAAAAGGGCAGTTGGTGGCGTACACTATTGATGATTATTTACGATACATACATATATAATATAAACCTAGTCATATATATACAGACATGACAATATATACTATTACATACTATACACATATTATAGCTAAACACAGGTAAGGATTATGACAGTTTCAGATTTCCTTATACCTATAAGTAGCAAGTAGTCATATTATTGATAGATACTCTTAACCATATTTTTGAACGAAAGTAACGACTTTGCACGTCTAATTGACACTGGCAATGCATCACAGACGAACGGCTTGAATTGTAAACCTGATTGTGTCTCATGGAGAAACTCAAATCGATTTTTGAGTAAGAGAGGGTTATCGGATTAAACAGGACACTATTCAGAAGGGATAATATGACTTTCTTGATATTGTAATGACAGATATGAACCAAGGAGTCCCAATTAGTGCTATATTTACGGATATGACCAAAGCATTATAATGTATTGATAAATAAACTTTATAATTATGGAATAAGAGGGAACGTACTTTCACTTATAAAATCCTACCTTACTAACAGAAGGCAGTATACGGAAATTAGTCGAATATGTAAAAAATCTAAAAGACAACTCAAATATATTTCAGAAGAACATGAAATAGCTTTTGGAGTCCCACAGGGTAGCGTATTGGGACCACTCTTATTTTTAGCTTATATTAATGACTTTCCAAAACATGTAAGTTTCCCTATGGTGCTATTTGCTGATGATAGCACAATAATAGTAAGGCACGATAAAGAAAGTGACTTCAAATGTGATATAAATAATGCTTTAACAAAATAATTTAATCTTAAATATAAATAAAACTAAAATTTATACTTTTCGACAAAGAACTATTGCACCGGACATTAATCTAATTATCAATAATGAAAGAATTGAAGAAGTACATTATACCAAAGTTATAGGTTTAACAATTGACTATAAACTGACGTGGAAAGAACATGCAACTATCCTAATTAAAAAACTGAGTAAGTTCTCGTTTGCTGTGTACAAACTTCAAAAAGTTGTTAACCAGACAGCTGTCGTCACTGCCTATTATGGTTATGTCCATTTTGCGATAAGGAGTTGTATTTTGGGGATATTCCTGCGAAAAATCCTCCATTTTCAAAGCGCAAAAAAGATGCATTAGATCAAAATGTAACTTCAAACGAATTGATAGTTGCAAAGCTCATTTTATTTTACTTAAGATATTACCATTGCCATGTCTTTACATATGAGACCGCACTGTTTGTGAAAAAAATAGTGATCTTTTTATAAATATAGCCGAAAAGCGATCTAGAATATATCGGCATGAATTATGTTTGAGACCTTCCAAAACTGCACAAGAGCATACTATGCATGGCTCCAAAAATTTTTAATAAAATCCCGAATGACATCAAAGCCTTAAATTTGACACAGTTTAAACAAAAATTAAATATATTTTTATTGGACAAATGCTATTAATAGTATTATGTAATGTTGATAATAGTAAAAATGTAATTGCATGTATTTTTAACTACCTAAACAGTGTACGCCCAATGGGTAGATTTTTGAGAAACTTAAATGTTGCCGCGTGGTTCCCGGCTTAGAATAGGACCAACCCATCTCATCCCATCGGGTGTCGTACAAGGCGACTAAGGGAAAACTAGGGAATGGGCAGCAGCGTTCCCTTAACACTTCGACGATCAATAACTGCGCTCGCCAACCCGCCTGCCAAGCGTGGCGAGTATGGCAAACACCCCCAATTATGGAAGAAAGTAAGAAAACCAGGCCCCTAGTCCCCGGCGGTCCTGTTCGTCCTGGCCACGGTAGCAGCCACGGTAACGACAGGACAAGGGGTGCTAAGAATCTCCGGCAGAGATTCGGCTACCACCGAAACCGAAAATTGGCCCTGGTGACATACAACGCACGCACATTGAGGACAGATGAGAAGCTAGTTGAGCTGGAAGAAGAGTTAAACAAGTTGCGGTGGAGTATTGTTGGTTTATCGGAGGTCCGAAGAGAGGGCGAGGACACGATAACCTTAAAATCCGGCAACTTGTTTTACTAACGGGAGGGCGAACAGCAGTCCCAAGGTGGTGTCGGATTTATCGTCCACAAGTCACTCATAAACAACGTTGTGTCCATCACTAGTGTATCGAGCAGGGTAGCGTACCTGATACTCAGAATATCCAAAAGATATTCGCTGAAGGTCATACAGGTCTACGCACCAACCTCGGCATACTCAGATGATGAGGTCGAAGTTATGTATGAGGACATTAGTAGAGCCATACATACTTCCAAAGCACACTTTACAGTAGTTATGGGTGACTTCAATGCGCGACTGGGCAAACGGGGCGATGATGAGTTGAGAGTGGGGCAATTTGGATATGGGCAGCGCAACCCCAGGGGTCAGAGGCTGGCCGAATTCCTGGAGCAGGAGGGACTCTTTATGATGAACTCTTTCTTCCAGAAGCCGCCTCATAGGAAATGGACCTGGATGAGCCCTGATGGTTTCACAAAAAATGAGATAGACTTCATCATGAGCACCAAGCGACAAATATTTGATGATGTCTCCGTGATTCAAAGGGTAAAAACCGGCAGTGATCACCGAATGGTCAGAGGCACATTAAATATTAATGTCAAAATAGAAAGATCGCGTCTGATGAAGTCTACGCTCCGACCTTCTAATGCACATATCCAAAACCCCGAGAACTTTCAACTCGTTTTGTCAAACCGTTTCGAATTGCTAGACAGCAGCGCATCAGTGGACGAAATCAACAATAGGTTGGCAGAGACTGTCCATACGGTCGGGTCCAAGCATTTTAAGCCCCACCGTAAAAATAGGCCTCAAAAGCTATCTGACTACACCCGAAACCTTATGGCTGAGCGACGTATCATGACACTCCAAACCTCCGATGATGCTAAGTCCTATAGGCAGCTCAATGGACAGATATTGAAGTCCTTGCGACACGATTTACGGTCCTTCAATACAAGACGTATTGAGGAGACCATAGAGCAGAACAAGGGCTCCAAAGTGTTCGCAAGAGACGCGTTTATTGGGCAAAGCCAGTTGACGAAGCTGAAGACGGAGGACGGAAACGTAACGTCGAATAGGTCAGAGGTGCTCAGGGAGATAGAGAGGTTCTATGGGCAGTTGTATACCTCAGTAGCTGAACCTGTTGTTGACTTGGTAAAAGACCCAAGAGCCAAGCTAACCCGACACTACACTGAAGATATTCCGGACATCAGCCTGTACGAGATTAGGATGGCTCTCAAACAACTTAAAAACAACAAAGCGCCGGGTGAAGACGGAATTACCGCAGAACTTCTGAAAGCGGGTGGATCGCCGGTGCTTAAAGTCCTTCAGAGGCTGTTTAATTCCGTCTTGCTCGAAGGAAAAACGCCGGGAGCATGGAACAGGGGTGTGGTGGTACTCTTTTTCAAGAAAGGTGATAACACTTTATTAAAGAACTATAGGCCCATCACACTGCTGAGCCATGTTTACAAGTTGTTTTCGAGAGTCATCACGAATCGTCTCGAACGCAGGCTTGATGATTTCCAGCCTCCCGAACAAGCCGGTTTCCGGAAAGGCTTTAGTACCATAGACCACATACATACGCTGCGGCAGATTATACAGAAGACCGAGGAGTATAATCGGCTACTATGCTTGGCGTTTGTGGACTATGAGAAAGCCTTCGATTCGATCGAGACTTGGGCGGTTCTTAGTTCTCTCCAGCGATGCCGCATTGACTATCGGTACATCGAAGTTTTGAAGTGCTTGTATAATAACGCCACCATGTCAGTCCGAGTACAAGGGCAGTGCACAAAGGCGATCTCCATAAAAAGAGGAGTAAGGCAGGGAGACGTCATTTCTCCGAAACTGTTTACGACCACCAAAGGGACGCCTTCAAGCTCTTGGAATGGCGAGGACTTGGCATCAACATCAATGGCGAATACATCACTCACCTTCGATTTGCCGACGAAATTGTGGTCATGGCGGAGTCGCTGGAAGATCTAGGACGAATGCTCGGCGACCTCAACAGAGTATCTCAACAAGTGGGTCTTAAAATGAACATGGACAAAACGAAAATAATGTTTAACGTCCATGTCGTACCCACCGCACTCACCGTTGGGAACTCTACTCTTGAAGTTGTCGACGAATACATTTACCTGGGACAGGTAGTCCGGTTAGGTAGGTTTAACTTTGAGAGAGAGATCAATCGACGAATCCAACTCGGCTGGGCAGCGTTCGGGAAACTGCGCAACATCTTCTCATCCAAAATACCTCAGTGCCTAAAGACTAAAGTTTTTAGTCAATGTGTGTTACCAGTGATGATATATGGATCAGAGACGTGGTCTCTTACAATAGGTCTCATAAAAAAGCTCAGAGTTGCTCAGCGAGCTATGGAGAGAGCTATGCTCGGTGTTTCTCTACGTGATCGAATCAGGAATGAGGAGATTCGTAGAAGAACCAAGGTCACCGACATAGCCCTTAAGATTAGCAAGCTGAAGTGGCAATGGGCGGGCCACATAGCGCGAAGATCGGACGGGCGTTGGGGCAGAAAGATTCTAGAGTGGAGACCACGTATTGGCAAGCGCAGCGTGGGACGACCACCTGCCAGATGGACCGACGATCTTGTGAAAATCGCAGGAAGTCGTTGGATGCAGGTGGCATCGGACCGGTTACGCTGGTAAGCGATTGGGGAGGCCTATGTTCAGCAGTGGACAAGTATAGGCTGAGATGATGATGATGATGATGATGAAATGTTAAACCAAGATCATATTGTATCACCAAAAATCACACTGTATAAATGAATTATGATTTATGATAATATATGAGAATTCCGGCGAAGGCCAATTGGTAGCCACTTGAGCTTTGTACGAAATTTAGAAACATGGTCATATTTACGCATGCCAAATATGAACCTTATACAAAAATTTTGAGTCGCTCGAGTTTTTTGTTGCTGCTGTGTGAGTTCAAGATAGCTGGCGTCTGCATAATTTATTATAGGGGTAAAAGAGATTGTGCAAGTTCAATTTTT
The DNA here is from genome assembly GCA_905147815.2 of Phalera bucephala. Lineage (NCBI taxonomy): Eukaryota > Metazoa > Arthropoda > Insecta > Lepidoptera > Notodontidae > Phalera > Phalera bucephala. The sequence continues at coordinate 12,828,890 of LR990615.1, forward strand.
GTGGCATTTGAAGAAAATTGCGCAACCTTCTTAAACGATATTTGGAGACAGATTTAGGATTGGATTTTTTAGGCAAGGGCGTTATTTGGGCTTTTTCCAAGAGGATGGGAAATCGCCACTAGATAGAGAGTGGTTAAAGATATGGGAAATGATGGGAAGGATTTCGTCAAGGATAGGAATGATGTGGTCGATTCTATGCTCTTTCTAACATCACAAGCAGGAGTCGAAATGGATAAAAGATAGTTAAGCGTACTTACTTTCATAGTCTTATCAAAGTTAGACGAAGTCGAGAAATGCTGATTGAGGAGGTTAATATCTAAATCTTTAGAGAAGTTATCTTGGCGAGATTTACCGACCCCCATTGATTTAAGAAACTTCCAAACCTTTGTTGGTTTACGATTTTGAACCGAACTATGGATGTGTTGGCGTTGAGCATCCGTTGAGTAGTCATCAGGAATCACTGCAACAAGATGTATAGGGACACACCTTGTTGCAGTAATTCCGGATGGCGATGTAGTTGATCCAATTAGAATCGGTGGATCTAGCTTTATACTTGAATTTCATTGCCACTTTTTTTATTCATCAATAACTTATTGAGTTCTTAGATTTACGCGAATATTACACATGAAATAAAACTATTTTACGGATTTTATCGCGGTTTATTTTTTTATTTTTAGTTCCCGACGTTTCGAGTGCTTTGCAGCACCCATGGTCACGGGAGGGACTGAGGTGTTAGACGTCCAATAGGCATAGTTGTTCCGGGGTACCCTCAAACTTCTTAATTATTTTTGTTGTTGTTGGTCCGATCTACGTAGAATGAGCTCACGGTGTCTTGAGGTCTTGCAGTGTTATGCTTGGTTTTGGATTTGATTATATTAATTACCGGATCCCAAGACGATGGAAGCACCCAGCCATCTTCTCTATTGAAATTAGGATGTTTTTTAATTTCAATAGCCTCGCGAACCATCCTTGGTAGGAATCGGTGTTCTTTCACGAGGATTTGTGATCTATCAAATCTGATGTTATGGCGGGTGCGGTCAAGGACATGTTCACAGACTGCAGACTTCTTTCGCTCGCCGTCAACACCGTCGCTCAAAGAAGTCATCTAGTGTGTCCGCTAACAACAAAGGTTGCTACTCAATGTTAGAGGCATCTTGCCGAAGTCTGTCAAGAATAATGCCACTAAAATTACGCTACAGAATAATTTTAACTTTAGGCTTAGGTGGCTGAATTTTGTAGGAAATATAATAATAATAATAAATCATTTCACAAAAATAATTAGGTGCAACTTACAGGACCATAGAATATATACCTTACAGACTAACATACATATCATATATAAAATCTTATAAACGAAGACACATGTGTTGAGGGGGACATGTTGCGCTGAGCAGGGGCGTGTCGTAATCTTCCACGCAATCTCCTGAAGACGACACCCTTCGGCCAGAACTCCTCGCTCATGAAGGTCTCCAGCTTGGCGGTGGGAACCCGCACAAAGAAGGAATTGAATGTCGTATTGTTTTGCGAGTTCAGCTTCTCGACCCTCAGAGTGTAGAAGGTCTTCTTACGGGCGTACTCCGCAATGTCCTCGGCTTTAGTGGTGTAGTGTAGCCGAAACACGTACAGCAGTGTTGTTGGTACTGCTGAGTGAAGGAGTATGTCATCTTCTACCGGTGCAGTCCCACACCGGTTTCGTCGGGGAGGCTTCTTCTTCTTCTCCACCTTGATGAAGCCTTCCTCATCAACTTGATCCTTCGTGCGGGCCTTCCCGGTTGTCTTCTCTGGCGCACGGGCAGCGGCGGCGGCGTAATCACGACAAGAAAAAGTCGTCTTTACGTTTGACGTCACCAGCGGGGCCGCGGAGCTGGCGGCGGGGCGCGGGGAATCGCACGGAGCCGTAGCAACAGCCGGCGACGCTTCGGCCGACTCAAAACTGCCGAAGGATGCATTTTGCGCCCCACGACGTACGTTGACATGAGAGGCCTCGTGCGACCTACTTTCCGAGCTGGCACCACGCAATGACTCTTCCCGTAGATCGCTGATGGAATTTCCTAACCCTCCAACCTGAATGTAACCTCGGCCAGGCTGGACTTTAGGGTGTTTATGTCCTTTAGCAGCCTGGTGACGTCGACGTGGTCGACTGTGACGGGGGGCAGCCTGTGCAGCTGCTTCGCCACAAAGGCGGGTAATTCGTCGGGATCTGTCTCCTTCAGCAGGGTGATCATGTCTTGGAGACGCGATCATGACATGCGATTGCTCATCCCGAGCGATTGGTACAGCAGCACCTTCGCGCTGCAAATTTCATCGTGTTTGAAGTTAGTCTTGCAAATCTGCAAGATGCTAACTTCATCCATCGTGTCTATGGCGTGCTGTAGAAACGCCAAGACTTCGTTGGCTATGAGTTTTCTCGAACTCATAGCGGCAATCACTTGCAGCGGCTATAGCCGCGCAAATCGAGAATTATGATAATTCGTAAATGCAGTGTGGCACGTCCTAATCCAAGCGCGCACTGCACTGCACGATATATAAACTAAATCATGATAAGAGAAGGCGTCAGCTAAACACTGATTATGTTTGGCTACATGTGCAGTTGAGGAAATCAAGATAAGATCTAAAAATGATGGAGTAGAATTAGGGAAATAATGAGTAGCATCAAGAGGAAGAATTGATAGATTACAGGATTCAAGAACTGATTTAAGGTTGGAAAAATGAATCAATGATCTGCAGACATGCATTAGAATCGCCCATTATAATGCTATGACTGTAAGAAGGGACAGCATTTTCCAAAAGACTCTCAAAGGAAGAAAAGAAATCAATACGTGATGAGGGACAGTAGTATACACCGAGAAGTATTTTAGAATGGCAAAGCTCAATGTCTATAAAAAGATGCCTACCAGCGTCAAAATCAAGAGGGCCATAAATTTATTCATTTAGTAAAAAGTCAACGTTCGTTAGTGTTCAGACTTAGTCCTTATATTGATATCAAGTTAACAGTAGCTTATTCCACGGCGAGACTCAATTATACACCCTCCCCCATAGCGACTGCCCAAGCCGAGGCCGTTCCTCCTTGAGGCGCTCCCTTGCTCTTTTAACTTGAGCGTAGTGGTTGCGCGCTCGCCCTCTTGTCCGGTGAAGTTGTAAAGGCCCCGCGGCCAACAGCGTAGATCAATAACACATACACACACACACACACACTAGCTTATTATTATTTTGTCATGTGACATTTGGATTAGCTATAGTTTAAAACTCAAGTGAAAGTAAATTGTTTTATACATTTTTTAATATTTATTCAACCAATTGGTGAGGCTGTCAGTAAAATAAAAAATAAATCAATTCACATAATATGTACTTACTTCTGCCTATTTCAATCTTCAATCAATTTCGTTTAATCATAAGTGATAAGAAATACTCCGTTTTCTTTAATACATCGAATAAAAAGAATCCTTGAGCTTTTGTGTGAATAACAGATAATAGACATAAACAAGTTGGTCTAGTTAGTTCCCTGTATGAGTCCGGAGACTGAAATTGTGCCCGGTATATGACAATAGGCTCGCCCCCTATTACATGGGACCTAACATAGTCGGCGAAAAGTGGGTGTACTCAGTACACCTCTGCCACCCCGCTTGGGGAATATAGGCGTGACGGGGTTTATTTATTTATTTATTAAGTGGGTAACCAAAACCGTTGCTCCGACATGAAATGTTTTCGTTTCAAATGATTTATTTGTAAGTTTTTATTCAAAGCAATGTTAAGAACACTTTGGTATACAGAGAATACTAATGGAAAGGTTAAAGTTATTAATGATTCAGTAGGCACTCCAAACCTTTGATTACCGGTTCCCGGTTTGAATCCCGACGGAGCTCACCGGCTAATACTATTAGTTCAGCAAATCGCTCCGTCCTCTTTTTCTGACAAGAAATGAAGTAGGCGGTTCCTATGAAAACTGAATTAATAAAAACGTCGAGAAAACTGAGACTAACGAAATACTAATAGAATATATTATTATTAGGTATGATTAAAATTCTCAGAAGCACAGGGTTAATACCCGCATTTGTTTTGCTCGAATCGTTAATCCTATAGGTGAGTTATATTTTGTTTATGATGTGCAAGATATACAGTATTATTATTATAAGATAATCAGTCAGTGGATGATGGAACAAGTGAAATATTAGAGAATGTATTAGTTATTTTGCTAATATTACCTGTTATTAACTGGGATTAGTAACATCGAATATTACTTATGCTTGGATTTGTCAAATATCTGCCGGCGAATAATGGGCTTTGCGATCACGTGGTCCTGGGTGAATCAAATCCTAGGTCGGGCAAATGTAGTTTTCCTATCGCAAATTTCCCAGTAACAGTCCGGAGTCTACAACTGTGCCCGGTATGTAGCACCAGGCTCGCCCCCTATTGCATGGGATCTAACACCGTCTGTGAAAAGTGGGTGTACTCAGTACACCTCTGCCGCCTCTAGGGGAATATAGGCGTGACGGATTTTATCATATATTTTAAGAACTAAAGTCACTGATATAGCGCTTTGAATTGCCAATGTGCAAGTGGCAGTGGGCGAGGCGCGTCGCTCGTAAAAATGATGGTTACTGAAGCAGTAAGGTTCTCAAGTAGCGACCACGAGCAACAAGCCGTGAGCAAGTAGAACCCCTAAAAAGCAATCGACGACCTTGTGAAAGTTGTGGTAAAAAGTAAAATACATATAGTGATGACGAAGAAGTACATCTTCTTCTTCTTCAGCCCAAAGACGTCCACTGCAGGACAAAGGCCTCCCCTAAAGACCGCCACAACGACCGGCAGAAGTACATACACCGAAACAAATATTCCTGGTTCACACAAAGATTTGTCTCGTGTAGAAATCGAAGCCGCGACCACTCAGTCCAGTGGGAGAAGAAGCTTAAAGGTCTACCGCGATATAAACATGTTTTTGTACTCCATTTACTTCAAGTAGTATATGGATTAGAGACTTAATATATAGAAATATGATTTTTGACTCTATATTTTAGAATCTGGTAATTCGAATACACGATTAAACGAAATTTACTCAATACGAAAAAAATGTTAGTCATCTTTATTGCTTTACATTTTCTAATTCCAACTAGTGTTGCCTAAAACCAGTTTTAGTCTTGCGGTCTTAGTCTTTGTCTTGAATTTCTGCAAGACCAGGAGCAAGACCACCGAATTTTAGCAAGACCAAGACCCAGACCGATTCGCAAGATGTACGCAAATATGATCAAATGCTGATGAACTGCGATGAAGCACATTTGAACAATTGCAAACAAAATTGCGTGCAGATTGTGTGCGAGACCTTAAACTTAGGCCTCAGCTCCACACTGAAACTCTTGGTAGCACTATGATCTGCGAGCAGCTTGGTACCACCAAAATACCCGCAGTTCCTAGCGCGACGACCCATACATATCATGTCATTTCAACCAATAATAGACATTTCGACCCTTATATCTTACAAAAATTGAGAGAGATCAAGGTAAGTCAATTATTTGATACAGTAGGTAGGTTCGTTAAATCAGGTATCTACCTAATTAATCCTTATAAACCTGAAATAAAGTAAAAAAATGAATGAGCTCTTTGTTGTGTTGCTAATTGCACCTTTTATAAAATCTGAATCGACAATCATTATATCTATCTATCTATCTATAACCTCACGCCAGATCCCTTGCGGGGTAGGCAGAGAGTACAGAGTTCCAACAGGTTCTTTCCTTACATACCTCTCTGGCTTCCTCGACTCTCATAGACAATCATTATAACTTTTTCTAAGAACATGTAAATATATTGATAAGAAGAATAACGTCAATGCAAGACTTTTGCGAGATTCTTGCTCAAGACCAAGACCCAGACCAAGACAATACCAAGACCAAGACCAATACCAAGACCAGAGTCACTCTCGTTTTCGGCTTGCATTTGGGCAACATTTAATCCAACGCGAAAAAAGCAATTTTTTTATATCATTGTGTAGTTTTTTAGAATTTAATACAAATTGTTTTCGCACATACGTCATTTATTTCCGAGCGCGCCCTCAATATAACCGTCCCTAATTATTCCTTTGTAAAGTACTTGATTCATTCTCACTCTTTCGGTTAATAAGTAGTCGATCGCGATAGTCCCTTAAGCTCTTAACTCTCATACTTCTAACATCATTTAAAGATTATCACCCTCTATATTTACTGCCACGCAATTTTGATATACGGATATGCTTAAATCGAAATAATATTTATGATCAACTAAATACCATTCTGTATTTATTATGTAAATCGAGTTACACGAAAATATACTTCGCGCTATGTTAAATTTATAACCCATATCAAGTATAGCCGATTGTGGGTGACAGTGTTAAAGTTTGTTTGGAACAATAAATGTGGTAACCAGAGCGGAGTAGAATAGGCTCTTATAATATTTGCATACTTATTCTGTAAGCTAACTGTTATTAAATCTGGAGATTTGCGCCTGTTTCAATCAGATTTACATACTGATCAACTAATAAATTTTATTACACACGTGAAAGCACTTTGTATACACATTATGGTAATTTGGGCGCCTGGCGTATACTATTTGCTACATTGAATTAGGATCTTACACATGTTTTAAAATTCTCGATTGACTGATCTGAATGACTGTTCATTAATTATCTATCACGCATAGTATACGTAACTTTTATTGCAAGCGGAAAAAATGTAATCACAATAACATTTACCTAACTATCTATATAATCACTTACCTAACTAAATATATCATCATTTATTTACCTATGGAATAATAATTTTATTTGTATATCGGCGCTTAGGTTATCTGGAAGGCCATTTCAATGCTGGTAACGGTGAAAAGTGGATTTATCTTCGTTTTCATAGTCCTCCGTATGGTGGCCGAACATAAAGGAATCTTGAAATAACACTAGGGTCTTGTCCGGTACACTGATCTTCCTTGATATCCGAGTATGCGCACAATAGTTGGAGATGAATATTGTTACATGGAATGCAGTGAGATTAGCCGCTCCGCAATACGTCCGACCGCTTGCCCCGTTGCCAATCGAATAACAACGCAGCGCCGTCCACCATCTTATATTGACTATCTGCCATCGGTGATTCGTCATCTGACAGATGCCATCTGTCATCGCTTTACAACTAAACACACTCGAGCAATCATAGAGTATGTTTATGACAAGATTAGAAGGTTACAAAAATGAAAATAACTGATCGTGATTCCATTATCTGATTTCAAAATAATAGGATACGACATGTATAACATACATAATTTTATTGTTACAAGGTATTTAATGGAGATAATATTTCCGTTTGTATATTATGCTATCGAATCATATATATAATATCAGCCTATACTGCCCACTGCTGGGCAAAGCCTTCTCTCACAAATCGAGGTGAGAGAAATTAGGTCATACCCCACCACGCGGACCCAGTCCGGATTGGTAGAGGCAGTTTTGTGGCCACCTACTGTTGGAACTTATCAAGCCGCCTTTAAGGCTTCCAACTCGGCTTAACGACTACCACATTAGGTGGTAACCGGGACCAACGGCTTAACGTGCCTTCCGAAGCACGGAGACGCTCGAATATGAAAATGACACAAACGGTCACCCATTTCAGGCCGACCGAGTCGAACGCTGCTTAACCTTGGTGATCGGTAAGAACACCGCGGTCGTACAGCGCTACGAGCGCCTATCGAATCATGCAAAAACCAAATTATTGTTTTTATTTCTACTATATTGTTTATTGTCATTTAATTTTGACACAATGTGGGTATAGCACGGGTATACACAGTATACATCTGCCGTCCTTACTATATATGCACACGGAATACAGAAGTACATTTTCTGTGAATATATGCGTGGAGGTATTTATTTATGATTTATTCTTTAATTACATTTTAGTGCTTACAAAAAATAAACCAAATTAACCATTTTCCCTAACGTTACGGAAATGAAAATGAAACTAATTTAAAATTCGATTACGAATCTCGAAGCCCAAATACCCAAAGTAATGGGTCGGGGAACAATGTACTTGTGCCCTAAATGAGATTGGAAATAAAAAAAAAACTATGTACAGATTATAATAGTATAAAAATAATTCTGTTAATTTCCGATAGTCTTAGATCCTGGTCGCGATAGATAATTAGAGGAGTTAATATGATATATGTACCTATTTTTTTAATATAAGCAATATTCCCTGAATTTTAAATATCGCATGTGCGCAATATCGATCAAAGCACGACAATTTCCAGGCATCTTCTCTTTTCAAAAAAAAGGTGTGGTAAGCAGAAAGTGAGACAGATAATCAAAACCGAAATATTTCTGTACTCCGACTCGTGCTTGACCTATAATTTCCTACAATATACCGCACAAAGACTTCTTTAAAGCTTTGTCAATAGGATGTAAGAATATGTAGGTAAATGGAATGGAAAATATGAAATAGAATATTCTTTTCTATGCATCAAAACATGTTAGAACTGCTTTAAGTAGGGCTTCTCAAAGAGAGCAAGGGATCTAGCGTGATGATATAGATAGATTCTCAAAGTGGGGTATTTCTAGGGGTTCGCCATTTAAGCGTCGGAGTCAGCGACAAGATTTATACACGACGATTTAGCGACGTGATACAAACTCCTTCGTTCGAAGATGTAAGTAATGAACATGGAGCTCTCTCTAAGTCACTGGCAACCGAACGCGATTTTAGAAAATTCCATTGAAACTATTCCATTGTTATCTGTGGAGTTAACTTCTGCTAACACAATAATTTCTTTGTGCTTTTTAGAATCGGTATACCTCAACTTTACCACCAGGCAGGGCGGGTAGCGTACTTATGGTAGGTACTATGAATGTGAATTTCATGTATAATATTCGCGTAAAGTTAAGAAACGAATATGTAAATTTCATGTTTGCAAACGCACTGACGACAGGAATAATTGCTAGTGTGAGTTTACGTTTATTTGAAAACAAAAAAGTCTTTATAATTATTGATCTATCTATCTATATCATCACGCCAGCTCCCTCGCGGGGTAGGAGTTCCAACAGGTTCTTTCCTTACATACCTCTCTGGCTTCCTCCACTCTCATAGTTCGTCTCATACACACTCGCCGATTACGGAGACTCTTGACTTGCCCTTCAGATAAAACACGGTCTATTTGGTCATGGTAAGATAGTCTAGGTCTTATTCTCATAATAATTAAAGATATTTTATTTAAATATCTCGCACACCCATTTTCCCAGAAGGGATAGCATAATTTGTTCCAAACACATCCACATATTGCGAAGGTACTTTTGGTCCTAATATGACTGGCAGAGAGTTTAAAAACCTTGTTCCGTTTTATGGCGGGATTTTTATAAAAAACGGTTCGCAGTCATCTGGGAAATTTATTTGGGGTAGAAACTTAAAAATAAAACGACTATGTAAAGTATTATTTCTTAATTAACATTTTCCAAGGAAGTATACAGCAGCACCTCTCGTTTTAAGATGGTAATAAATAGCCGTCACTTGTATTCAGGCGTGGAGACGGTGGTTCCAGTTATTTTGTTGAATATTCAGGCGAGCTTGCAGTGGTAATTATGCGCTCTTGATTAAAGTCCCGCTGTTCTATTAATAAGCCACAATAGCCTATTGTTATGATTTCCTCGGGTTGTGCCTCAGTAATTGACTAAGAAAAATCAATCCTTAAATTAAAAAAAAAAATCTCTGTATTAATCAGTATTAACATACTGGTACCTGTTTCCTTATGGGAAGTAAGATGATTTGTGATATAATTTACATGCTTTAGACTAAGACAATTAAATGAAAAATGACTCGCTTACGCGCAGTCATATAGTAGCTACCTGTTCACCTAAGTTTGAAAAGCGATCAACATGAAATTAAAGGATCATGCTCCGGCAGCATGAGATAATTAGTAGGAATATATTTTATATTGAGTTCTTCGAAGATTACACATGAAATAAAACTATTTTTCGGATTTTATCGTGGCCATGGGTGCTGCAAAGCACTTTTAACGTCGAGAACATAAAAATAACATTAATGTATTTTAAATTACAAAATACTAAATTTATATATTACACAAAATAACAAAAAAATTTAAATGGAAGCAAAAGCTACCAAAAATACAAATGGACCAATATCCCTACACTAATATGGCAGTCCTCTTATTGAATTTCGATTAATAATATAAGTATTCAGATTTTTGCGTTTTAAATTAGACTAACCGAACAATTTAGTTGACTACTTGGCGTACCTTAGTAATTCCACAGAGCATAACAGTTCACATTCCACCGATTCCGCGGTCGAGAAATGTTCATCAGTAAACCACTACTTATGATTATAGAGTAGGTATAGATAATTCAATCTAAGAAGAGGTGGTTCACTTTGTCTCCTGAAGGACTGTTTTCGAAATTGTTTTAAATGCGGTTTCGAACTAATCTCAATGTCAATTCATCTGAGGTCATAAATCTTCCAAATTTTATTCTCGTACAATACCAAATCCTTCAAAGATATTGACGAATCGAGATCGCGTCAAAAGTTGAACAAAATTTAAATGGTATTCTGATACTAATTTTGATCTGACATAAACAACAAATACAAAGTAAACGTCATATTGGAGATTCCAATTATGGTCCAATTAGATTTTTTTATTTCTTCTTCTTCTTTAAGTTATGGCTTCACACTAATTATAAGTGTATTTTGCCAGTGTCCAGTGAGATATATAATCGTGTTTGTTTAAATTAATTCGACTCCCCGATGAATTTGATGACAACGGTGATAATGAAATTAATGAAGTACTCCACCCTGGATAGTAAAGCGGTGGATACTTTACATAACAATTGCAACGGCCTTTTTGAGGGAAGTCGAAAAGGCACGTTTTATCACTTTGTTACAATTACCTTCGCTCATGCACATAAAAGAACACATAATGGTTAATATTTCACCAACATTACACATTATTAGTCGAAATAACACAAGTTTTGTAAATTAAAACAAATTGACAACATCACTCTTCGACTTCCCGCCAAATAAACCCGATTTTTTTTATTTATATTTTGGCAGCTGAGATTAATATGCGGTCAAAAATGAATTTTATATTAATAGCATATCGAGATTAGGCTGAGGGTATACCGAAATCGGATCAATATTTTAGTAAGAAGAATACCAATTGTGAGTCAATTCATAATCAGTCTACATGGGATCATATAATCCGTGCTTCAGAAGGCATATTCAGCCATTAGTCCTGGTTACCAGTTCATGTGGTAATAGTTAAGCCAAGTTGGAAGCCTTATAGGCGCCTTGCAAAGTTCCAACAGTAGGTGGTGGGTTTGTGTGGTGGAGTATAACCTAATCATTTACACCTCGATTACTGAGAGAAGGCCTTTTCTCAACTGTGGGACAGTATATTATTATCAGTCAAAAATGTGTAAATTAAATACGAGCTACGAGCCTTCTGATGGCTACAGCAGGTGGCTACAAAGCAAGTGTGCAGTTTTATGCGCTAATTTTATTAATACACACATCATTACGTTATCGTTACAAATGTGTTCCGATAGAACTAGTGTTGCCCAAATGCAAGACCTAGACGAGACTGACCCTAGTCTTGGTCTTGGTCTGGGTATTGCACAATCAGTTCGTCTTGGTCTTGATATTGCACACTCAGTCTTGGTCTTGGTCCTGAGCAAGAGTCTCGCAAGATTCTTGCATTGACCTAATGCTTCTTAACAATCTATACATATGTTCTTGAAAAAAGTTATAATGAATGTCGATTCAGATTTTATAAAACTGTACTTGAAATCACAATTCATATAACAAGGTTCAATTAGCAACAAAACAAAAAGCTATTTTTTTTTCATTTTATTTTAGGTTTATAAGAACGAATTAGGTAGGTTAGTCTGATTGCTTACTACACAGTACGTAAGTAACGTACTGTGTAGTAAGCGATCAGACTGTTCGATAACTAACTTGATTGATATATGATATATTCTTTGAAGTGGCTAGAAATTAAACTATCAACAATTTATAAGAAAAAGTGTATAGAACAGTTTAAAGAAATATTTCATCACCATAAAATATTAATGAAATTTAAAAATCTAAGTTATAATATACTAACACTAGAGCTAAAGTTGGGCGAGTAAATTCTGAAGTTAACTGAAAACTCAACCAAAACGTTACTCATTTGCGAGTTTTGTTACTAAGTTAAAAACTTAATGTTATATTACTAAATTCTTTTAAAACTTAAATAACCACGGAGAATTACTTTAACCTAGTTCTAACTTTTAAAGGTTGGCATAACTCTGTTAAAGTATGCATATGTTCTTCTTATTATAAATCTAAATTTGTTTTCGCCAGAGCATCTAAATACCTACTTTACCTGCTACTTATTTGCTTGTATTATGTTTTTTTTTTAGTAATAGAACACCGCATAATACGACAGTGAAGTGTCATTACCGCCTAAATGCTTGAACACGGTCAACGCGGTGCCGTCAAAATCAAATTTAGATTAAGGTTTAGTTTTTTAATATATCATTGATTATGAATATGAGTGATTATTGGCGTTAGACATAGATTCTTTAAGCGTTAAATATAGAGATACCTGCTACTTACTAGGACGTTGCAACATGTATCGCGAAATCACAAATAAATAATCGCCGTGTACTAATTATCAAATCAATAATTTAATTAATTCAATTCGGATTTTATAGTTTACCAATCAAAACTGATAAATGAGCAGTAAGCTAATTTCTCGCACTCAACAAATTAATATGAAGCGGAATGGTATCATTAATTATGAATGCCAAATTTTGTGCAAATGAAAATACGCTTTTCCATTTTGTGAGTAATAATTTATAAGCGATCAAAAGTTTATGTAACGGAAAATAAATCGTATCCTTTCAAATTGCCCACCTATTTTTATTTGGTTTAAGTTTTATGTTCTAGTTTTTGCCTATGGTTCCGTCTGTAAGATTTTTAGTTTTATTTAGCTTACGTGTGTTTTCCAGTCTATGGTCTATCTCTGCTAAATTTCATCTAAGCCTAGACGTAATAGAAAAACAATCATTTAATTAAACGGATCCTTTAAATATCACAATTGTGAAAATCTGCCTTGGATTTCTATCTCAAATCCATGGAACCTAGTAATATAGGTTGTCTCAATCTCGTGCGTCGATACCATTGTTAAATCAAACTAGTAAATAAATAAGAAGTGCCACATTACAAATAAAAACACATACACATAAAAAATGAGAAGATTTCGTTTTTCGAGAAACACTAAATACAATATCGTAAATCGAATTAGAATCGTCCATCTAATAATTTTGTAACATCCACTGAGTCTATTTATTACAACTGATAAATAGTCTTGATAGGACAAGGCGAGCAAAAGCCTAAAAGTTATATAAATTTGTCCGAATCGTTTTTTATTGCAACTTTCTCGTTCAAACCTTTTTATTATATATTAAGAAAATCCTTGACAAATACTAAAAACTAATAAAACTCCCCTTTTAAATGACCTCTTTTCTAATTGCATTTTGTTCATGTTTTGTGAAAACTCTTTTATCTCCGAAGTATAATAACTTCGGAGATAAAAGAGATGAGTTGCACATAAATAGTATTTTCTGAATGATGGGTTCGTTCGGGCATTATGAGTATATACAGAAGATTATTACGCTTACTAGATACTAAACTTGAAATATAACGACTTTCGTTGACAACGTTTTTTACGTCGCTGTGACATAAACATAAAATTTTTAAATCTTTATAGTTTAGGTTATATATTTTGTTATTCAATTTCCAGAATTTCTTCTTCATATTACATATTTATAATTTATGACTAAATTTTAAGAGTAATACCGCCGGATTTATTTAGTTTTATATTATTAAATCAGCATTATTTATACAACGCAAATAACGGAACCATGTAACCGAATGGCTACATGGTTCCCTCATGAATAGTATAATTTGTTTAATTTAACTTAGACCCACCTGATAGACCAGCCTACATTGTTCTCCCATACCCCACATCAAATTGTAGATGGAAAAAGAAAATGTAAAATACTATTTTTAAAACAGTAACTGTGGAGTTTCTTGCCCTTCTTCTCCACAGGAATGACATTCCGAAGTGGTGGTAGAGTCTTTGTTACTTTTCTGACGATTCATAAATACTGTAATGGTTTACATGTATACAAAATATTCTGATTCTGAAAAAAAACATGTCAAATATCTACTCCGTAGGACACAAAATGCAGGACTGACAGCGGATATGACTACGGAGAATCTTGAGGCCACAGTCAGATACCGCGGAACCCGTATCAAAACCACGTGAGTCTCGAAGTATCCACTAAATTATGGCTTACACTAACATCGGCAGGGAAAATATTTGTAGACTTGCAACACCTGACTGTGGAAGACCGGTCCCCTCTAATACAGTGCACCCGGTGCCTGGCTTACGGTCATGGCCATAAACTATTCCAGGAGACTGCCGATCTGTGCACCTACTGCGGTGGGCCACATCTGCGGGTAGACTGCCCGAGAAGCACAGCTGGCGACAAACTAACCTGCCGAAACTGTATGTTGGCAAAATATGAGGACACAAATCATAACGCCTTTAGCTGGGAGTGCCCTTTTAAACAGAAATGGGACAGAATAGCTAGAGCGAGCGTAGCGTATTGCTAAAGTTAATGACACCACGGAGAATAAAACAACGGAAAGAACCACAAACAGCACAAACGAAAGTAAAAATTACAGAATATTACAAGTTAACCTACAAAGAAAAAGACTGGCGACACATGAACTTATACAAGATGCACAAAAAAGGAAAACAAGCATAGCACTGGTACAGGAACCCTACGTAGGATCAACAGGAGAATTAAAACAATATGACGGCACCCGAGTAGTACAAGCAGGAACAAATAGAACAAAACCTGTAAAGTCGGCAATCATAATATTTGACAATGACATAGAAATTTGGTCCAACCCTGAGACAATCACGGAAAATATAGTTGCAACCACGCTAAATTGAACCCTACTTAAATAAGTTAAAAACCATATGCCAATCAATAAAAATAGACAAAATATTAATAGGGGGGATGTTAACGCATGGAGTACGTGATGGGATAGCAGAAGAGAAACATTAAGAGGATTCCTGGACGAGATTGACATGCACAAACGGCAAAAAACGCGCAAACTGAAAATTGGAAAAGTTTTTGCACTAAACAAGAGCGTGAAAGTTTCTGGGACAGCATATACAGGGTGATCCCAAGGGTGACAGAGAGAGAAGAAGACCAACTTCTGGTGGAGGCCGGGGAGGTTCTTAGCCCGGAAAGGTCGGTCGAACTTTTGGCAACCACGTTCTTTCCGAGGGACGATAGAGAAGTCGATAATGCTATCCACAAACCCATCAGAAAAGAACCTGGAACTATAAATGACAGGTTGCCAAATGATTTCGACAACCCACCTTTCACGATGGCTGAATTAAAAAGAACCCTCAATGACCTAAACCTCCAAAAAGGGGTGCCTTTTTGGAGGGGACCAGACGGATTTACAGCTGATATTTGCTATCAGGCAATAAATGCTGCCACAGAAATATTTCTGGCGATTGCAAATAAAAGCCTTGACTTGTCGCACTTCCCATTACCCTGGAAAGAAGCCACAGTCGTTGTTCTGAGGAAACCGGGCAGGGACGACTACAGTAAAGCCAAATCCTATCGCCCTATCGGACTGCTGTCTGTCCTCGGCAAAATTCTCGAAAAACTGATGATAAGAGAATCAGATGGCATCTCTTGCCGGGAACGAACAGCAGGCAATACGGATTTGTGCCGCAAAGAAGTACGAAAGACGCCCTGTACGGTTTGACACAGAAAATCAAAAGAAACCAAGAACAAGGGAGATTACTTTAGTCATCTCCCTTGACATAGAAGGTGCTTTTGATAAAGCATTGTAGCCGGCCATAAAATGCCAAGCAATAAACAAAAAATGCCCCCTAAACTTAAGAAAACACGCCGGCAGCTACTTCCAGAACAGACAACAACAAACTCAGATTTGCCGCACTTAAAACATATGCGATGATAGTCACGAGAAAATTAAAATTTGATACCCCACACGTGCACATGAACGGGGAAGATATAAAAATTGTGGATCAAATAAAGCTACTGGGGCTAACAATAGACAACAAGCTGACTTATAACAGTCATGTTTCCAAAATCAGTGAAAAAGCCACAAACATCTACAAAATCATCGCGAAAACCGCAAAAATTGAGTGGGGTTTAAATCCGGAGATTATAAGAAAGATATACGTTTCCGTAATCGAACCCATAATTATGTACGCGGCGAGCGTCTGCGCAGCGGCTGTCGAAAATGCTATGGTTCAAAAACAACTGAACACCATTCAGAGAGGTTTCACCCAAAAAATATCAAAAGCGTACAGTCTGGTCTACTTCCCTTGGATCTACGTATTAGGGAGGCAGCCCAGCTATACGAAGCCAAGAGGGGCAAACTTCTAACTGAACACGAGGACGCATACATAGAAGAAAGAGCTTGTTACATGGAAGCCGCTCACCCGTCCAAAGAAGTGGATATATCCTTCGAGTGCTTTGACAACATGGATAGTGCAACGATAACGGAACACAATTTACTCGGTATACTGTTCTACACGTATGGTAGTAGAATCGAGGGGAAGGTAGGTGCTGCATACACCTGTTGAAAAAATGGCACCGAGGTTGAAACCAAAAAACTGAAACTCGGGTCGTTCTGCACCGTCTTCCAGGCAGAGCTCTACGCACTATATCAAGTTACGGAACACATGCGTAGAACAAAGCAGGAACGAGTGGGGTTGCTGACCGACTCCAGATCAGTTCTAGAACTGATCAAAAATGCAGACACATGCCATCCTCTCGCATTTGCTATCAGAAAAAAAACGTAGCAGTAATAAAACAACAAAACCGGATATTGAACTTCTATTGGGTCAAGGCACACGAAGGAATACCTGGGAATAAAAGAGCGGATGAGCTGACCAAGCAACCGGCTGAACCAACTAAAGTGGTTCCTCACTATGCGAAATATCCTATAGCATATGTAAAACAGCATATAAGACAGAAGTCGGTACAGGAGTGGGTCTCTCGATATAGGATGACACGATAAAGCAAAAGTCGCCAGTACAAAATAGGAAATTATAAATATAAATACACAAACGGAAATAAATTAAAAAGCCAAACAAACTAAACCAAAATAATGTCTCCCAAGAACATCGGAGAGATTTATGAATTAAAAAAATACTTGGAAAAAGGGATTGTAGATTTAAGCCAAATACGAACTAAGTTTAAAATTATCTGGCGTAATATATTGCTTAACACTCTGAAGGAACAAAGTGGACATCTATCGAATGTTGCGACAAGTTTGTTGGATCTTATCTAATTAAGTAAGTTATAAGTGTAATTTATCTATCTATATCAATATCATCGCGCCAGATCCCTTGTGATCTCTTTAAGTTATGTTTTGTAATTTCCTATCGTGAATAGAAAGAAACCCATATTGTGATAGATTAGGTGTACCTTATACCATAAGTGTTATGGTAAAATTACTTGGGTTCAGAATTGAAATTGTGCGTATGAGTTTGTATGCTAGTTCGAGAGAGGGTTCAAGTGATAAATTAGTACTTATGCTAGATGAACTTTGGAGTTATAGCCACTGGAAATTTAGTCGCCTTTTACAACATTCACAGTAATGGCGGTATTCAAGGACCCGGTAACAAATACAAGAGTTTCGACACTACGTGGGGACTAGCGATAAACTATACTTATCAATGTATCAAAATCAATACGGTCATAAATTTATTCCTTTAGTAAAAAGTCAACGTTCGTTAGTGTTCAGACTTAGTTTTTATATTGACATCAAGTTAACAGTAGCTTATTCCACGGCGAGACACCTAGTATACGCCCTCCCCCATAGCGACTGCCCAAGCCGAGGCCGGACCTCCTCGAGGCGCCCTTGAGCTAGTTGTCCCCTTGTCCTTCTGGCTCGAGCGTAGTGGTTGCGCGCTCGCCCTCTTGTCCGGTGAAGCTGTAAAGGCCCCGCGGCCGACAGCGTAGATCATTCTCACATACACACACACACACACAGTAGCTTATTATTATTTTGTCATATGATTTGATTTTGTCATATGATGATGTCAGTTGATTAGCTATAATTTAAAGCTCAAGTGAAAGTAAATTGTTTCATACATTTTTCAATATTTATTCAACCAATTAGTGAGGCTGTCAATAAAACAAAAAAAAATAAAATCAATTCACATAATATGTACTTACTACTGCCTATTTTAATCTTCAATCAATTTCGTTTATTCATATGTGATAAGAAAAACTCAGATTTCTGAAATATATTCAATAAAAAAAAACCCATTAGCTTTTGTGTGAATATCAGATACGAGTAATATACATAAACAAGTGGGTAACCTCGTGGCTGCCTCGTTGCTCTAGTGGAAAAGCGCATCGCTTTGTGATCACGAGGTCCTGGGTTTAAATCATAGGTCAGACAAATTTAGTTTTTCTAACGAAAAACTCCCTGTGTGAGTCCGGAGTCTGAAATTGTGCCCGGTATATGGCAATAGGTTCGCCCCCTATTACATGGGACCTAACATCGTCGGCGAAAAGTGTACTTAGTACACCTCTGCCACCCCCGCTTGGGGAATATAGGCATGAAGGGGTTTATTTATTTATTTACTAAGTGGGTAACCAAAACCGTTGCTCCGACATGAACTTTTTTGTTTCAAATGATTTATTTGTAAGTTTTTAGAGCAATGTAAAGAACACTTTGGTATACATAGAATACTAATGGAAAGGCTAAAGTTATTAATGATTCAGTGGGCACTCCAGGCGGTTGATTACCGGTTCCCGGTTTGAAACCCGACAGAGCTCACCGGCTAATACTATTAGTTCAGCAAATCGCGCCGTACTCTGCTACTGACTAGAAATTAAGTAGGCGGTTTTTATGAAATCTGAATTAATAAAAACGTCTTGAAAACGGGGACTAACGAAATACTAATAGAATATATTATTATTGGGTATGATTAAAATTCTCAATTCTTGAGGAAAACAAATGCGGGTGCATTTGTTTTCCTCAAATTGTTGATCCATAGATAAGTTATATTTTATTTATGATGTGCAAGATACACAGCATTAATTATAAGATAATTAGTCAGTGGATGATGGATAAAGTAAAATATTACGAGAATGTATATAGAGGCGCTCGTAGCGCTGTGCGACCGCGGTGTTCTTACCGATCACCAAGGTTAAGCAGCGTTCGACTCGGTCGGCCTGAGATTGGGTGACCGTTTGTGCCATTTTCATATTCGGGCGTCTCTGTGCTTCGGAAAGCACGTTAAGCCGTTGGTCCCGGTTACCACTTAATATGGTAGTCGTTAAGCCGAGTTGGAAGCCTTAAAGGCGGCTTGATAAGTTCCAACAGCAGGTGGCCACAAACCTGCCTCCACCAATCCGCACTGGGTCCGCGTGGTGGAGTATGACCTATTCTCTCTTACCTCGATTTGTGAGCGAAGGCCTTTGCCCAGCAGTGGGCAGTATAGGCTGATATTATTATTATTTTATTAGTTATTTTGTTAATATTACCTGTTAATAATGAGATTAGTAACATCGAATATTACTTATGCTTGGATTTGTCAAATATTTGCCTCGTTAGTCTAGTGGTGAATAATGCGCTTTGCGATCACGAGGTCCTGGGTTCCTAGTTAGGACCAATGTAGTTTTTCTCTCGAAAAATTTCCAGTATTAGTCCGGAGTCTGGAACTGTGCCCGGTATATAGCAAAAGGCTCGGCCCCTATTACATGGGACCTAACATCGTTGGGGAAAAGTGGGTGTACACCGTACACCTCTGCCACCCCCTCTAGGGGAAAATAGGCGTGACGGTGTTAGAATTTCCAAATTTAAGTGGCAGTGGGCGAGGCGCATCGCTCGTAAAAATGATGGTTACTGGGGCTGTAAGGTTCTCACCACGTGGCGACCACGAGCAACAAGCCGTGAGTAGAACGATTGACGGACGATTTAGCGCAGTGGTTAAGAGCTTTAGCCGCTCCGCCCACTGTGTCTAATAGTCGCGGGTTCGATTCCCGCACGGAACAAATCTTTGTGTGATCTACAACTATTTGTTCCGGTCTGAGTATTTGTATCTGTGAATTTTCATGTTTGTAAACGCACCCACCATACAGGAATAAATCCTAGTGTGGGTAAACGTATTTAAAAAAAGAAAAAAAAAGAAAAGTAGAACCCCAACAAGATAATCGACGACCTTGTGAAAGTTGTAGTAATAAGTGAAATACATATAACGATGACGACGAAATACATACACCAAAACAAATATTCGGGGTCCACACAAAGATTTGTCCTGTGCGGGAATCGAAGCCGCGACCACTCGCTCCACACGGGATATAAACATGTTTTTGTACTCCATTAACTTCAAGAAGTATATGGATTATAGACTTAATATATAGAGACATGAGTTTCGACTTTATATTTTAGAATCTGGTAAAAGGAATACACGATTAAACGAAATTTTCTCAATACATAAATAATCTTAGTCATCTATATTGCTTTACATTTTCTTATTCCAACTAGTGTTGCCCAAAATCAGTTTTGGTCTTGTGGTCTTGGTCTTGAATTTCTGCAAGACTAGGACTAAGACCACCGAATTTTAGCAAGTCCAAGACCAAGCTCGATCCTGCAAGACTTGACCAAGACCAAGACTGATAACTCGCGACTCTTGCGGTCTCGAAATTCCGTGAGTACCTTTTTTATTTAACGACTTACGTGCGATTTTAAATTAGTTCCTAATTTTTAATGTTTCGTATGTTTTGTGAGTTTTTTGCCAAATGAATAATTGCTTCCCAGTTCAGACGTCGGCTGCGGATGCTTAAGGTTTTGGTGCTTACGAATATGGTCAATGAATGAATAGAAACAAAATTGCGTGCAGATTGTGTACGAGACCTTAAACTTAGGCCTCGGCTCCACACTGAAATTCTTGGTGGCACTATAATCTGCGAGTAGCTTGGTACCACCAAAATACACGCAGTTAATAGCGTGACGAGCAATACATATCAAATCACTTCAACCAATAACAGACATTTCGACCCATATCTTATAAAAATTGAGAGTAATCTAGGTATGTTAAATATTTGATACAGTAGGTAGGTTCGTAGAAGTAGGTACCTACCTAATTAATCCTTATAAACCTTAAATGAAATAAAATAACGAATGAGCTCTTAGTTTTTGCTAATTGCACCTTTTATAAAATCTGTATCGACACTCATAACTTTTTCTAAGAACATTTGAATAGTTTGATAAGAAAAATTAGGTCAATAAGACTTTTGCGAGATTCTTGCTTAAGACCAAGACCAAGACTCAGTATGCAATACCAAGACTAAAACAAAGACTAGGACCAGGTGACTGATGCGAGACCAAAACTAAGACCAGGGTCGGTCTCGTCTTCGGCTTGCATTTGGGCAACACTAATCCCAGTGCGAAAAGCTTGAGAACTAGTCAATAGAATTCGCTTAAAAATATAGAGAATAACTGTATCAAAGTAGCTTTAACACATTTAAAACATTTTTTTTTTATTTCAATGTGTAGTTTTTTAAGAAAATAATTAAACGTTTTTGCACAGACGTAATTTATTTCCGAGCGCGCGCTCAATATATCCGTACCTTATTATTCATTTGTAAAGTAATTGAATCACTGTCACTCTTCCGGTCGATAAGTAGTCGATCGCGAGAGTCCCTAAAGCTCTTAACTCTCATATATCTGACAGCATTCAAAGATTACCACCCTCTATATTTACTGGCACGCAGTTTTGTTATACGCGTGTATTTAAATCGGAATAATATTATTGATCAACTAAATTCCATTCTGTATTTATTATGTAAATCAGGTATACCTGATTGTGGGTGACAGGGTTAAAGTTTGTTCGGAATATTAAAAAAAGTAACCAGACCGAAGTAGAATAGGCTCTTATAATATTAGCATACTTATTCTGTAAGCTAGCTGTTATTAAATCTGGAGGTTTGCGCCTGTTTCAATCAGATTTACATACTGCTCAACTAATAAATTTTATTACACACGTGAAAACACTTTGTGTACTAATCATAATACATTTACCTAACTATCATAAACAACAAATTCAAATGGGAGATTCCAATTAGATTAGAATAGCATGTCGAGATGAGGCTGAGGGGATACCGAAATTAGATCAATATTTTAGTAAGAAGTATACCAATTGTGAGTCAATTCATTATCAGTCAACATGGGATCATATCATGCGTGCTTCAGAAGGCCTATTCAGCCATTAGTCCTGATTACCAGTTCATGTGGTAGTATTTAAGCCAAGTTGGAAGCCTTATAGGCGGCTTGATAAGTTCCAACTGTAGGTGGCCACAAACCTGCCTCAACCAATCCGCACTAGGTTTGTGTGGTGTAGTATAACCTAATCAACCTCCCCTCGATTTATGAGAGAATGCCTTTTCCCGACTGTGAGACAGTATTTTATTGTCAGTCAACAATGTGTAAATTTAATACGACAATTGGCCTTCTGATGGCTACAGCAGGTGGCTTCGAAGCAAGTGTGCAGTTTTGTGTGCTAATTTTATCCATACACACATTATTATATTATCGTTACCAGTGTGTTGCGATAGAACTAGTGTTGCCCAAATGCAAGACCAAGACGAGACTGACCCTGGTTTTGGTTTTGGTCTTGGTATCGCACACTCAGTCTTGGTCTTGGTCATGAGCAAGAGTCTCGCAAAAGTCTTGCATTGACTTAATGCTTCTTATAAATCTATACATATGTTCTTAGAAAATGTTATAATGAGTGTCGCGTCAGATTTTATAAAAGGTTCAATTAGCATCAAAACAAAGAGCTCATTTGTTTTTTATTTTATTTAAGGTTTATAAGGATGATTTAGGTAGGTACCTACCTACCTCTACGAATCTACCTACTGTATTAAATAATTGACTTACCTTGATTTCTCAATTCTTATAGAATATGGGTCAAAATATCTGTTATGGGTCGAAGTGATATGATATGTATATGTAGTTGCGCTAGGAACTGCGAGTACTTCGGAGGTACCAAGCTGCTTGCAAATTCTAGCGCGATCAGAAGTTTCAGTGTGGAGCCGAGGCATAAGTTTATGCTTTTGGGCACAATCTGTACGCAATTTTGTTCGCATTCATTGAATTCTCATTGCATGTGCTACACCGTAGCACGTCTGCATTGACCATACTCGTGAGCACTAAAATCTTGAGCATCCACAGCCATCGCCTGGCCCGGCAGGCCATTCTTCATTTGGCAAAAAACACACTTATACAAAAAATATGAACCAATAAAAATACAGAACTAGTTTAAAATCGCACGTAAATCGTTAAATAAAAATAGGTATTTACAGAACTTCGAGACCGCAAGAATCTCGCGGAATCAGTCTGGTCTAGCTCAAGTCTTGCAAAACTTCAAGACTAAGATTAGGAGACATGGTGGGACATGTCTTCGTGGGATAAACGATCTTTAGGTACTTATATGATATTGGGTTTACTCTGAATTCTTAAGTAGCTCCGGGATCGTGGGGCTGTCATACGCAACATATAATATCACATATCATAAGAAGCAGATCCCTAAAGGGTGGTTTTAAAAGCATTAGGAACATGGCAGTATTTTAATAATATTTATTACTATTTTCTTGTAACATAAAACAAAATTGTCATACTTTTATTTACACTGACACTGAACTTTGACTGAAATGTGTTTTACTTGATAGACGCAGACGGCTTGGTCCTTAACCACTTGACCAAGTCGTCCGCGTCTGTCAATTAAAACACATTTCAGCTTAACTTGCTTCACCCACTGGATTGAATAGTCGGTTTCGATCCCCGTATAGGACAGATCTTTGTGTGAACATTTGTTGTTATGTGAATTTCATGTTTGTAAACGCACCTACGACACAGGAATAATCCATAGTGTGGGGCTACGTTTTTTTAAAATATGAAATGATTTACGGCCCGTTTTCAGTATCATCGCAGTCTCGATATAATGCCAAGTTATTCAATTTAAAATCTATTTTTGTACAGTCTAAATAAAAAAGATCTAGCTAAATGAATTTGTTTGTATTTGTTGTTTATGCCATTTCAAAATTTTATCAGATTATCCTTTACACTGCTCAAATTTCAACCCAATTTCGATCCGGTCGATGTTATTGAACATTTTGATATTTTAGGTATCCTGAATAATATTTTCGAACACTTCGTTTTGAAACATTTAACTACGACAATCGGCTTTCTGACTTAAAAAATATAGAATTGTTGGACGCATGTTGCAGTAACATAACGTAATAATATGATTATTTGAGTTAGCATTCTAATTTAAACTCTTTAATAATTTTGGACTTTTGGACGTCTTACACCTCAGTCCCTCCCGTGACCATGGGTGCTGCAAAGCACTCGAAACGGCGGGAACTAAAAATCAAAAGAAAACCGCGATTAAATCCGAAAAATTGTTTTATTTCATGTGTAATATTCGCGTAAATCTAAGAACTCTATAATAATGTTTAATTATGCTCATAGAAGAAGCAGTGATAGCTTAGTGGTTAGACCGTTGGAAGCAGTGATAGCCTAGTGGTTAGACCAATGGACTGCAAAGTCTAAGGTCTTGGGTTCAAACCCAGGCACGCACCTCTGTCTTTTCGAAAAGCATGTGCGTATTAAAATTAATTATTACTTGCTTTAACGGTGAAGGAAAAACATCGTGAGGAAACCTGCATGCCTAAGAATTTCTCGAAGGTGTGTGAAGTTCGCCAACCCGCACTGGGCCAGCGTGGTGGACTATGGCCTAAACCCTCTCAGTTTGAGAGGAGGCCTGTGCCCAACAGGGGGACAGTTTCTTAACAGGGCTAATATTATTATGCTCATAGAGGGAGCATTAACAAGATTATATATTGCACTGCTCACACTTATGTCGTGTCAGTTATAAGAAAGGGAACAAATCTATCGTAATCAGTTACACTCTTGTACACTTTTATTTTGACATTAATTATTACATGAAAACAAATAAAAGTCATCAAGAACACAGTCACTAGACCTAAGCACTAGAAAAACAAATATTAGCTGATAAATTTGCATGGAGTCTACGTGAAAATGACAAGCCATAATATTTTGAATAAAAGGGAAGGACGCACCATGCAGGAACAAAGATTTTTAAATTGACTGACTCCTCCAAATTACTCACCTGCATACTACGGAGAGGTCAAGCTGTGTTGGTCGTTCTCCCTAACCGATTTTCACCAAAGTTATAATTCAAACTATGCGCTATCTAAATATGAAAGTCCTGTTTCAATCTGTCCTGTGGTTTTTGTGGGATGACAGAACAAATAGATAGACATTTCATTTGAAATGGTATCACGTTCGTTCAGAGACCACTAATTAATGTTAATAAATGTGTAACGATAAAACCGAAGAATATATGATCGCTACAAAACTAACATACTAGCAGAACATTGCACACATGCATTATGATTATGGGATATGGTGCCCGTTGAAACTCTGTACTTTCTGCCTACCCCACAAGGCATCTGCGAATGCGAAATGCGAGTCTTTGCGTATTGAACGGCATGCCATCAGTCTAATCAGAATGATGACATAACACTGATTGCTTACTACACTTACTGTGTAGTAAGCTGATTGCTTACTACACAGTAAGTGATTAGATTGATCGACAACTAACTTGACTGATATATGATATATTCTTTGAAGTGGCTAGAAACGAAACTATCAACAATTTATAAAAAAAGTTTAAAGAACAGTTAAAAAAATATTTCATCACCATAAAATATTAATGAAAATAAAAAAAATCTAAGTTATAATATACTAGCACTAGAGCTGAAAGTTGGGCGAGTAAATTCTGAAGTTAACTGAAAACTCAACCAAAACGTTACTCATTTGCGAGTTTTGTTACTAAGTTAATAACTTAATGTTTTATTACTAAATTCTTTTAAAACTTAAATAACCACGGAGAATTACTTTAACCTAGTTCTAACTTTTAAAGGTTGGCATAACTCTTTTAAAGTATGCATATGTTCTTCTTATTATAAATCTAAATTCGTTGTCGCCAGAGCATCTAAATACCTACTTTACCTGCTACTTATTTGCTTTTATTATGTTTTCTTAGAAAACAAACTCCGCATATTACAACAGTGAAGTGTCAATACCGCCTAAATGCGTAAACACGGTCAACGCAGTGCCGTCAAAATCAAATTTAGATTAAGTTTTAGTTTTTTTAATATATCACTGATTAGTGGTTCTTTATCTAAATTCATTCATTCATTCATAGCAACGGCTGGTGTGGTCCTCCATCAACCGAATAAGAACCGGAATCGCAAGGTGCAATTTTCATCTGCATAGGTGGGGCGTCACTGAATCTCCTTACTGTGGCTGTGGAGACTCAGTACAAACTATCCAGCACATCGTGGAGGACTGTCCTACTAGGAAATTTAGCGGAGGATTCAAGGGGCTGCACCAGCTGACACTAGAGGCTAAGCAATGGATCCTTCACTCTGACATAAAATTTTAATCGTATGTCGCATTATATCTAAATTCATTTATGTAAAGTTTAGTGATTATTGGCGTTAAACATAGATTCTTTAAGCGTTAAATATGGAGATACCTGCTACTTACTAGGGCGTTGCAACATATATCGCGAAATCACAAATAAATAATCGCCGTGTACTAATTGTCAAACCAATGATTTATTTAATTCAATTCGGATTTTATAGTTTAGCAATCAAAACTGATAAATGAGCAGTAAGCTAATTTCACGCAATCAAAAATTTAATATGAAGCAGAATGGTATTATTAACTATTAATGCCGAATTTTGTGCAACTGAAAATACGCTTTTCCATTTTGTGAATAATAATTTATGAGCGATTAAAAGTTTATGTACCGGAAAATAAATCATATCCTTTCAAATTACTTACCTATTTATATTTGAGTTCTTAGATTTACGCGAATATTACACATGAAATAAAACTATTTTACGGATTTTATCGCGGTTTATTTTTTTATTTTTAGTTCCCGACGTTTCGAGTGCTTTGCAGCACCCATGGTCACGGGAGGGACTGAGGTGTTAGACGTCCAATAGGCATAGTTGTTCCGGGGTACACTCAAACTCCTTAATTATTTTTGTTGTTGTTGGTCCGATCTACGCAGAATGAGCTCACGGTGTCTTGAGGTCTTGCAGTGTTATGCTTGGTTTTGGATTTGATTATATTAATTACCGGATCCCAAGACGATGGAAGCACCCAGCCATCTTCTCTATTGAAATTAGGATGTTTTTTAATTTCAATAGCCTCGCGAACCATCCTTGGTAGGAATCAGTGTTCTTTCACGAGGATTTGTGGTCTATCAAATCTAATGTTATGGCGGGTGCGGTCAAGGACATGTTCACAGACTGCAGACATAGCTGACCTAAAACACCGTCGCTCAAAGAAGTCTACCTCATCGTAATCCTGTAAATGAGGGAACCATGTAGCCATTGGCATGAATAGTATAATTTTGATTTAACTTAGACTCACTTGATACACCAGCCTACATTGTTCTCCTATACCCCACAACAAAATGTAGATAGTAAAAGCATAAAATACTATTTTAAATGAGTAACCGTGGAGTTTCTTGTTCTTCTTTTCCACAGGAATGACATTCCGAAGTGGTGGTAGAATCTTTGTTACTTTTCTGACGATTCATAAATACTATAATCATACATGAATAAAAATATTCTGATTCTGAAAAAACATGTCAAATATTGAGTTCTTAGATTTACGCGAATATTACACATGAAATAAAACTATTTTACGGATTTTATCGCGGTTTATTTCGTCTTGGGATCCGGTAATTAATATAATCAAATCCAAAACCAAGCATAACACTGCAAGACCTCAAGACACCATGAGCTCATTCTGCGTAGATCGGACCAACAACAACAAAAATAATTAAGGAGTTTGAGGGTACCCCGGAACAACTATGCCTATTGGACGTCTAACACCTCAGTCCCTCCCGTGACCATGGGTGCTGCAAAGCACTCGAAACATCGGGAACTAAAAATAAAAAAATAAACCGCGATAAAATCTGTAAAATAGTTTTATTTCAAACATGTCAAATATCAACTCCGTAGAAAAAGAGGTAGTGAATCTAATTCAACTAACAATATTTGACCTAAACCAACTAACAAACAAGCATTGCAAGCTAAATAAACACTTGTAAATAGGGATTGTAGATTTAAGGCAAATACGAATAAAGTTTAAAATGATCTGGCATAATAATTTGCTCAACACTCTGAAGGAACAAAGTGGTCATCTATCGAATATTGCGACAAGTTTGTTGGATCTTATCCGTCGGCCAGTACAGACAGGTAAAGTTTAATTTATGTTTGGTAATTTCCTATTGTGAATAGATAGGATCCCATCCCGTGATAGATTGGGTAAATTTAGTAATTTTCAGTTAATGACACATTCCTTATACCTGAAGTGGTATGGTACACAATTAGCTAAACTTGAAATTGTGCATATGAGTTTGTATGCAAGTTTGAGAGAGGGTTCAAGTGATAAGTACTTATGCTAGAAGAACTTTGGTGTTATAGCAACTGGAAATTTAGTCACCTTTTACAACATCCACAATAGTGGCGGACCCTGTAACAAATACAAGAGTTCCGATAATACGCGGAGACTAGCGATAAACTATATCAATTTATCCAAATCAAGATGGCCATAAAGACATTGTTGGAAATTTCCCCGGAACTTATATATTATCATATATAAAAGCATATTTCATCTATTTTATTAAAATAATGGCAAATATCCTTAGCTAACGGACAATTTGCAATCTAACACGAATATTTCAAAGTATTGTAAGTACCTACTTATAACGTAGTCGCCGACATATTTGTCTATGTCAACCCACAATATAACCTCATACGCACTTAATTATAACTTCAAAATCTAATACTTTTTGTGCAATATTGCATTTCCCCCGCTTGTCCGTTTAATAATAAATGCCTTAAGAGATTTTATGGGTGATTTGAAATTATACAAGAATTTTTTCATTGCTGTTGGTTCTGGGGCAAATCATGTATGGGCGCAGAACAATATCCTTTATTCATTTAGTAAAAAGTCAACGTTTGTTAGTGTTCAGACTTAGTTCTTATATTGACATCAAGTTAACAGTAGCTTATTCTAAAGCGAAAAACCTAGTATACGCCCTCCCCCATAGCGACTGCCCAAGCCGAGGCCGTACCTCCTTGAGGTGCCCTTGAGCTAGTTGCCCCTTTGCCCTTCTGGCTTGAGCGTAGTGATTTCACGCTCGTCCTCTTGTCCGGTGGAGCTGTAAAGGCTTCGCGGCCAACAGCGTAGATCATTCACACATACACATAGCAGCTTATTATTATTTTGTCATATGACATTTGGATTAGCTATAATTTAAAACTTAAGTTAAAGTAAATTTGTTTCATACAATTTTCAATATTTATTCAACCAATTTGTAAGGCTGTCAGTAAAACAAAAAATAAATCAATTCACATAATATGTCCTTACGACTTACTGCCTTATGCAATCTTCAATCAATTTCGTTTAAACATTTGTGATAGTGATAGAGAAGTGATAATAAAAACTCCGATTTCTGAAATACATTCAATAAAAAAAAATCCATTAGCTTTTGTGTGAATATCAGATAATAGACATAAACAAGTGGGTAACCTTGTGGCTGCCTCGTTGGTCTAGTAGAAAGGCGCATCGCTTTGTGATCACGAGGTCCTGGGTTTAAAGCCTACGTCGGAAAAATGTGGTCTTTCTAAGAAAAAAATCCCTGCATGAGTCCGGAGTCTGAAATTGTGCCCGGTATATGGCAATAGGCTTGCCCCCTATTACATGGGACCTAACATCGTCGACGAAAAGTGGGTGTACCCAGTACAACTCTGCCGCCGCTTGGGGAATATAGGCATGACGGGGTTTATTTATTTTTTAAGTGGGTAACCAAAAATGTTGCTCCGACGTAAACTGTTTTCATTTCAAATGATTTATTTGCAAGTTTTTTGAGCAATGTAAAGAACACTTTGGTATACAGAGAATACTCATGGTAAGGCTAAAGTTATTAATGATTCAGTGGGCACTACAGGCGGTTGATTACCGGTTCCCAGTTTGAATCCCGGCGGAGCTCACCGGCTAATACTATTAGTTCAGCAAATCGCACCGTCCTCTCCTACTGACAAGAAATGAAGTAGGCGGTTCCTTTGAAAATTGAATTTATGAAAACGTCGAGAAAACTGGGACTAACGAAATACTAATAGAATATAATATTATTAGGTATGATTAAAATTCTTAGAAGCACAGGGTTAATAGCCACATTTGTTTTGCTCGAATCGTTGATCCTACAGGTGAGTTATATTTTGTTTATGATGTGCAAGATATACAGTATTAATATTGTTACGTTTGCGGGGTAATTAAATGCCGAATAACGTGCGAAGTACTTTATTAGGCGCTCTACACACAAAACAGTACGTCGAATGTAAGTACACACGCGAACCAATTACACACTTGTACTACTCTCGTTAGTACCCAAATACTGCTTCCGAATCGTACACAACCCTCTAAGTACATCGAACAATAGCCGGAGCGGCCCACAAAGCGGTATTATTATTACATACCTATTTGTACGTGAACAAATAGGTACTTGCATACCGCGACCGCGCGCCGGTGATAATTAAAGGGGAGAAACCTTCTAGACGTTTCAGCACTCAAGTGCGGATTCTAGATCTTTCTAGACAGATCGGGGGACCTATCAATGATACATCTTTTTTAGGGGTTCCGCTTGACTCCAAGTTACAATGGGGTGCTCATATTTAGAATTTAGGTAAACGGCTTAGCTCCGCTGCCTATGCCGTAAGGAAGATCAGACAACTAACTGATGTAGACACCGCGAGGATAGTCTATTTTAGCTACTTTCATAGTGTCATGTCGGTCGCCACGGTATATTATTGTGGGGTAGGGCAGCGGACATTGAGTCTGTTTTTATCTTGCAAAAAAGGGCTATTAGGGCCATCTATAACTTGAGTAGTCGCGACTCTTTAAGAGAACTGTTCATAGTAGCTAATATCATGACGGTCCCATGTCAATATATTTATGAAAACATTATGTATACTAGAAAAAAATTAGATCTTTTTAATCAGCTAGGTGATAGGCATTGCTATAACACACGACATAGAAATAAATTAGACAAACCGCAGTTTCGTCTGTCAAAAATTCACACGTCTTTCATGGGGCACTGTGTTAGATTTTATAACAAAATTCCCATTGACGTCACTAAACTTAGTGAAAATAAGTTCAAAGCTTGTGTAAAACGAACACTTTGTAAGCAAGCTTATTATTCAATAGAAGATTATTTAAAAGATAAAAATGCTTGGATAGATGCTATTCCAGCTCCACTTGAGTCATGACAACCTATTCAACTGTTGTTAGTTAACATTTCCTCTCTTCCTTCTATTAATTTAACACAATATGTACTTTTTTTTTGTAAATGAGGGAACCATGTAGCCATTCTCATAAATAGTATTATTCGCTTTTTTAACTTAGACTTACCTGATGACTAACCTACATTGTTCCCCCACAACAGAATGTAGATGAAAAAGTTTGTAATTTCTTATTTTAAAAGAGTAACCGTGGAGTTTCTTGCCCTTCTTCTCCACAGGAATGACATTCCGAAGTGGCGGTAGAGTCTTTGTTACTTTTCTGACGATTCATAAATACTGTAATGGTTTACATGAACAAAAAATATTCTGATTCTGATTCTGATATGGGTGAGTACTGCTGAGTTTAGAATCGACATACCCCGATAAAGGGTTTTCGAGATATCGGGATATATCCGGGTCGTAACATTACTCCCCTTTTAGGCATGCTCGTCCTGAGCATCATGAGCTCCGTGGTACCGCGCTAACCTGTCCACTTGAACTAGTTTTGGTTTTCCTCCTTGTTCCTTGGAGCCTCGCAGACCACTTGATCAGGTAACCTCCTCCATCCTTCGAGAAATCCAGTCCCAAAATACAATCATTGGTGATGGCAGCAATCAATACCGACTGCATATACCCGATCACCAACTTTAATCTTCGCCTTCGTTTCACCGAAGATGGTAACTAGCTCGCCGGTCACTGTCTGAAGATGACATGATGGAGATCGCTTTTTCCACGATATGGTGCGTTTTAGTAGCTCTGGTTTCACGAAAGTGCGCGATGCTCCCGTGTCCACCGTAAAGTTACAAGCATGATCATTTAAGGAGCCTTTTATGATCAGCCTATCTCCCCTAAAACTTGAGACACGACTCCTGTTGAGACATTGCCGGATTTCGCGGTCTTCGTCTTCTGTCTAGGGCACTTCAGTTGAATGTGCCCCTTTACTCTGCAGTTATAACAATTAGGGGTGTACTGAGGACTTTTCTTGTATATCAATGGGTCTTTGATTTTCTGCATACCAGTAAGCCGTCACACAGCTTCTATCTCCAGGGCTTCAGCTAGTGCGCTCTTCAGAGCCTATGATGACTCAACGGTACCTGCGCTCTGACTTCATCGTCCCGTATACCGTCGACGAAAGCGTTTAACAAGGCCAGCTCGATCATCACTGGCATCGAAGAGTTAGCCCGACTAACCAACCTCTCAATATTAAGTGCCCACTGCTGAAGGCTTTCACCAGCCACCTGCACTCTCTTACGTAGTTGTGCTCGATATACATATTCCAAGTATTTCTCACCATAATATGTGTCCAATGCCTCCGTAAGAGTCTGCAATGTCTTAATATTTTAATGATTTGATTTATGATTTTCGACTCTATATTTTAGAATCTGGTAATTCGAATACACGATTAAATGAAATTTTCTAGATAGAAAAAAGTCGAAAGTCATTTCTATTGCTCTCCGTTTTCTATTTCCAATGGGAAACGCTTAAGAACCAGTCAATAGAATTTACTTGAAAACATGGACATTAATTGTAGCAAAGTTTTTGTATGTAGTTTTTTATTTCATAGTGTAATTTTTTTACAAAATGTTAAAATAATTTTTTGCACATACGACCCTTACTTCAGAGCTCGTGTTGAATATATATTCGTCCCTTATTATTCATTTGTAAAGTTATTGCATCATTGTCATTCTTCCGATGGATAAGTGGTTGATCACAGTAGGCTCTTAACTCTTACATATCTAACAGCATTCAAAGATTTCCACCCTCTATATTTACTGCCACGCAATTTTGTTTTACGCATGTATTTAAATTGAAATAATATTATTGATCAACTAAAACCCATTCTGTATTTATTATGTAAATCGAGTTACACGAAAATATACTTCCCGCTACATTAAATTTATAACCCATATCAAGTATACCTGATTGTGGGTGACAGGGTTAAAGTTTGTTCGGAACAATAAATGTGGTAACCAGACCGAAGTAGAATAACCTCTTATAACATTTGCATACTTATTCTGTAAGCTAACTGTTATTAAATATTTGGCCTGTTTCCATCGGATTTACATACTGCTTAACTAATAAATTTTATAACACACATGAAAGCACTTTGTGTACACATTATTGTAATGTGGGCGCCTGGCGTATACTATTTGGTACATTGATTTAGGATCTTACACATGTTTTAATGGCGTGTTATTATATTTAGGTACCTGATTTATTTCTTCGGTTCATATATCAAATTGTCGTTTGACTGATCTGAATGACTGTTCATTAATTATCCGCCTCAGCATAGTAAACTTAGCTTTTATTTTAAGCTAAAATAAATTAATCATAATATTTACCTAACTATCTATATCATCATTTATTTACCTATAGAATAATGACTGCCTCGTTGGTCTGGTGGCAAAGCACATCGCTTTGTGATCACGAGGTCCTGGGTTCAAATCCTAGGTTGGACAAATTTATTTATTTATTTATTCTTCATGCACTTTTATGTACATAAGCGGACTTAACGCCTGAGGTATTTTCTGCCAGTCTACCTTAGGGTGATGTAGAGACAAGTGTGGCAGGTGCGAAATTACACGAGTTGGAGAGGGTAAAGGAAAAAAATATAAATAACAACTAATTAACTATACTAGTGGTCGCCCATTGGTCGAAATTCGACCTACTCCTTCATCACATGCTGGTTATGTTTGGCATTCAGTAAGACTATAGACAAATAATATTAAAGAAAAACAATATTAATCTATTCTCAATTTGACCACAGCCTTTACAATAAACAAAAGATGAAGATATGCGTGTGTGTGTCAAATACATGTAGTGTGTGTAATAAATTTTTTATTGATTTAATGTATTTTATATGCATATATTTAAAAAAATATTAGCATTCTGCACTCCTTCTCTATATAACCTATAAGTGTGGGAAATTTCATACTCCTCCGTCTGCGCAATTTTCGTAAAAATGGGTACAAAGTTTTTGCTTCACGTATTAATATAATGATATTAACTATATATAATGCTTAATATATATTAATCATATATAACGATAATATACATATATACGTATTTATATATACCACAAATATATACATATATAAATAATTATAAAATGTATACATAAACTAATACTGTGCGACATAACAACGTGAAGCAACTAACATTGAGAGGGATTCAACCTTTTGTGTAGATAGTCCTGCAGACTTTTTTTAAAAGTGGGCCGATTAGTGGCCATCCTGATTTCCAGAGGCAGAGCATTCCAAAGAAGGATAGACTGAACAAAGAAGGAAGAATGAATGAAATCAGTACTATGAAGGGGGCACTGAAGAAGACAATTATTTACGAAGCGAAGATGTTTATCGTAAATGTAGTTTTTCTAACGAAAAATTTCCAGTATGAGTCCGGAGTCTGGAATTGTGCCCGGTATATGCCAATAGGATCGCCCCCTATGACATGGGACCTAACATCGTCGGTGAAACGTGGGTGTACTCAGTACACCTCTGCCACCCCCGCTTATAATATAGGCGTGACGGTATGGAATAATAATTTTATTTGGCGCTTAGGTTTTCTGGATGGCCGTTTCAATGCTGGTAACGGTGAAAGTGGATTTATCTTCGTTTTCATAGTCGTCCGTATGGTAGCCGAACATAAAGGAATCTTGAAATAACAATGCAGTGAGGTTAGCCGCTCCGCAATACGTCCGACCGCTTGCCCCGTTGCCAATCGAATAACAAGCGCCGTCCGACATCTTATATTGACTATCTGTCATCGGTGATTCGTCATCTGACAGATGTCATCTGTCATCGCTTTACAACTAAACACACTCGAGCAATCATAGAGTACGTTTATGACAAGATTACAAGGTTACTAAAATGAAAATAACCTGTCGTCATTCAATGAAGATAATATTTCCGTTGGCATATTATGTTCTTGAATCATGCAAAAACTAAATTATTGTTTATATTTCTTCTATATTATTTATAGTCATTTCATCTTGACACAATGTGGGTATAGCACGGGTATACACAGTATACATCTGCCTTCCCTACTATATATGCACACGGAATAAAGAAGTACATTTTTTGTTCTGTGTAAATATGCGTGGAGGTATTTATGTATGATTCATTCTTTCATTACATTTTGGTGCTTACAAAAATTAAACCAAATTAACCATTTTCCCTAACGTTACGGAAATGAAAATGAAATTAATTTAAAATTCGATTACGAATCTCGAAGCCCAAATACCCAAAGCAACGGGTCGGGGAACATTGTACTTGTACCCTTAATGAGTTTGGAATTTTAAAAATGAACCATATACAGATTATCATAGTATAAAAATAATTCTGTTATTTTCCGATAGTCTTAGATCCTGGTGACGATAGATAATTAGAGGAGTTAATATGATATATGTACCTATTTTTTTAATATAAGCAATATTCCCTGAATTTTAAGTATCGCATGTGCGCAATGTCGATCAAAACATGTCAAATTCCAGGCTTCTTCTCTTTTCGAAAAATGGATGTGGTAAGCAGAAAGTGAGACAGATAATCGAAATCGAAATATTTCTGTACTCTGACTCGTGCTTGACCGACAATATACCGCACAAAGACTTCCTTAAAGCTTTGTCAATAGGATGTAAGAATATGTAGGTAAATAGAATAGAAAATATGAAATAGAATATTCTTTTCTATGCATCAAAAAATATTAGAACTGTTTAAAGTAGGGCTTCTCAAAGTGAGCAAGGGATCTAGCGTGATGATATAGATAGATTCTCAAAATGGAGTATCCCTAGGGGTTCGCCAGTTCAGCTCCGGTGTTAGCAACAAGATTTATACGCTATGACGGCTAACTTGCGCGTGCAAAGAACGTGATCATACAAACTTGTCTGATGTTAAATTCGATCATTATTATACGAAACCTTTCCTTCAAAGACGTAAGTAATGAACATGCAGCTCTCCTAAGTCACTGGGCAACCTAATGCAATTTTAGAAAATTCCATTAAATCCATTCCATTGTTATCTTGCCTTGACTTATATTGACTTGACATCTGCCAACACAGCAATTTATTTGTGCCAATATTCTTGTTAGAATCGGTATACCTCAACTTTACCAACTTTACAACTTTTACTTTAGCAGGGCGTAGCAGTAGCGCAGTAGCGTCCTTATGGTAGGTACACACAACATTGTTCCAGATTATTAATATTCAAGTGTCTGATTTTTTCTCTTTGAAATTCACTAACATCCCACGTTTCAAACGCGGTATTATTTCTGAGCACGCCTGTTGAGTATCCATCCATTCGACTTTTTACCATTGGATAGGTTTAATTTGATAAACTCGTCGACCGCTTTTTTGCATTTATTTTCAAATGGCACCGGCACATTTTACGGCAGCGCTGATAGAGCTCTCCAGCTAAACAGAGAGCTTAGCAAGAATACATTGAAGTGAACGTGACGCTTTCGAGTTGATGTGCTATCCTTTTCATACAAGATATGAACTAAGTATAGATGAAAGTGGTAACACACGTTCTCGATGGCGTTACGCCAGCGTCAATGTCTTCATGTTTAACCCTCAATATTTAGTATCGTGATCTGCCAACACAGCAATTTATTTGCGCCAATATTCTTGTTAGAATCGGTATACCTCAACTTTACCAACTTTACAACTTTTACTTTAGCAGGGCGTAGCAGTAGCGCAGTAGCGTCCTTATGGTAGGTACTATGAATGTAAATATCATGTGTAATATTCGCGTAAATTTAAGAACTCGATATATGTAAATTTCATGTTTGTAAACGCACTGACGACACAGGAATAATTGAGTGAGTATACGTTTATTTGTAAAAAAGGACCCTTTATAATTATTGATATTTTATTTAAATAGTTATATATCTCACACACTCATTTTCCCGGAATGGATAACACAAGGTGTTCCTAATACATCCACATATTGCGAAGGTATTTTTGGTCCTAATATCACTGGCAGAGAGCTTGATTATTATAAAAATCTAGGAATTTTAATTGGGGTAGAAACTTGGCTTAAAAATAAAAACAACTATGTAAAGTATTATTACTTAATTAATATTTTTCAAGGAAGTATACAGCAGCATCTCTTGTTTTAAGATAGTAATAAATAGCCGTCACTTCGTTCACATGTTTATTTAAAAAATTATTGATATTTCATTTAAATATCTCGCACACCCATTTTCCCAGAAGGGATAGCGTAATGTGTTCCAAGCACATCTACATATTGCGAAGGTACTTTTGGTCCTAATATGACAGGCAGAGAGCTTAAAAACTTTGTTCCGTTTTATGGCGGGATTTTTATAAAAAACGGTTCGCAGTCATCTGGGAAATTTAATTGGGGTAGAAACTTGGCTTAAAAATAAAAAACAACTATGTAAAGTCTTATTACTTATTTAACATTTTTCAAGGAAGTATACAGCAGCATCTCTTGTTTTAAGATGGTAATAAATAGCCGTCACTTCTCGGGCGTCGAGACGGTGGTTCCAGTTATTTTGTTGAATATTCAGGCGAGCTTATTGTGGTATTTATGCGCTCTTGATTAAAGTCCCGCTGCTCTATTAATGAGCCACAATAGCCTATTGTTATGATTCCCTCGGGTTGTGCCTCGATAATGGACTAAGAAACATCGATATTAAAATTTAAAAAAAACCTCGGTATTAATCAGTATTAACATACAGGTACCTGTTGCCTTATAGGAAGTAAGATGATTTGTAAAATAATTTACATGCTTCAGACAGACAATTAAATGGAAAATGACTTGCTTACACGCGGTTATATAGTAGCTACCTCTCTAGCTAAGTTTTAAAACCATTAACATAAAATTAAAGGATCATGCTCCGGCAGCATGAGAGAATTATAAGGAATTTATTTTATATTGTGTTCTTAGATTTACATGAATATCACACATGAAATAAAACTATTTTCCGGATTTTATCGCGTCTTGTATCGTGTAACACCTCAGTCCCTCTCGTGACCATGGATGCTGCAAAGCACTTGTAACGTCGGGAACATAAACATAAAAAATAATGTATTTTAAGTTACAAAATACTAACAAAAGACTTAAATTTATGTATTACACAAAATAACAAAAGAATTAAAATAGAAAATTCTTCTAGCTCTGTGAGCCACTTACTAATTATATTACGTTTGTGTTATTCTTAAAAATAGTTGCAAAGCTAGATGCTTCATTAGACTTCTTTCCTTATTTATCTATTTATTATATTATGAAAATAAAATAAGGAGCTTTCTGCGCTAAAGTAGCAGACAACCATGTGGTGCAAGAATAATTCCATAGACAGGAAAATAATAACAAAAAATGTTCACGACTTAAAGTTGTAACATTGGCTTACTTAGAAAATCAAGTCTCCTGAGATGTACAGGGCCGAGATTTCGACAATTACCCGATCGTCCAAATGTACGGGAACGGCAGTATATTTTTTATTTTTTTTTAATACCGACGCTACCTATCGTGTTTACAACCGATATATAACTGATTATGTTTATGTCGAAAACCATCAAAAGTACATCTTGTATATTTCCTGAAAAGATAAACAAACGTACAGAACATTGTTCCAGATTATTAATATTCAAGTGTCTGATTTTTTCTCTTTGAAATTCACTAACATCCCACGTTCCAAACGCGGTATTATTTCTGAGCACGCCTGTTGAGTATCCATCCATTCGACTTTTTACCATTGAATAGGTTTAATTTGATAAACTCGTCGACCGCTTTTATGCATTTATTTTCAAATGGCACCGGCACATTTTACGGCAGCGCTGATAGAGCTCTCCAGCTAAACAGAGAGCTTAGCAAGAATACATTGAAGTGAACGTGATGCTTTCGAGTTGATGTGCTATCCTTTTCATACAAGATATGAACTAAGTATAGATGAAAGTGGTAACACACGTTCTCGATGGCGTTACGCCAGCGTCAATGTCTTCATGTTTAACCCTCAATATTTAGTATCGTGATCCGTGGCTAATAAACTCGGCTTATCAATCTAATGATATCGACGTTCAATTTAATTAGATTCCAATATGATGGCAATAAGGTCGCCCCCTATTGTCTTGGAACTAATATTGTTGGAGATATATAAGTAGGTATACACAGTGCTCGTCTGCCACCCTGGTTAGGGAAATATTATGTATTGTCATATAGGCGTGACAATGTTTTCAATTATAAAGAATTATAATACACCTACATTTTGTATAAATTCCGCACACGTTGTTACTAAATATGACGTTGCAACATACGCTCAAGAGCGTCTCTTGTTGGCCGGGATTGCGAGCTTCTATTTAGCATTCTTACTATTTAGTATTCCGTAGCACAGCTTTTCTGTGTACATGCTATTTTCCGCGAAAGCTACTCTTTTGCTTACGAGTTGTTTACTATTTAGAAGTCACGTCAAGAGAATTTATATTGCACGGGTGCAGTCAATTTACTATGAAATATAAGGATCACTTTCTGAATGAATGCGGGCTGAAGAGAGTACAATACTGAAGTACTTATTAAGAACGCTGATCGACATGCTGGATGTTTCTTTAATGGTAGGTATATAATAGAAGTCACGACTGTGGAGAAATTTCGCCTACCACATACTCTAGTTGTGACTCTAGTGGGATGGTGCGAAGTGGATGCTAATCCAAGGAGCGGACTGGAACTTTCTTTGATTAACGTACGAGTAGTATCAACTTTGCTGTCCAGATATATGGCGAGGTGAGTCGTGGTTTTATTCTGCGAGAACCTTATCGTTGACGATGACGCTGCACTGCGGTTTGATATGGCAACGGGCTACATGGTATGGTTCCCTGGTGTTTCGCTGACAGAGAGATCTTGACCCCTCAAGACGATGTGACTGGGTCTACACCGTCGTGAGCTCCGAGAGGGTATAGGGCAAGTTTATTTTAATTATCTTCCATGTTGTACTCAATCAAGCGAGGAAAAAGAGCCCTCTTTGCACTAGTACCTCTGCACCAGTGCGAGACCACTGCGGGGTTTCCTTATGTGGTAAAAATCCCACATAACTCTGTATTCCTTACAGAGGACTAAGAAATTTCTGACAATATTTCCCCTGCGATACCCAAAACAGGATATGAAAAATTACTATCTGAGTGTCACGTAAAATTTTAAATTTACGATAAAGTACGTATTCATTGACGCCATCAAGATATATAACCAGCTATTAGAAATATGTGAGGTGTTCCTCATAAAGTGTGTAGTTGTGCCTTAGACTCTTACTCTATGTTCGCTCGGACGTATTTTTAACTCGCGTTTTTTGTAAGCGCTATACAGCGCTGCATCACCGCACGTTAAAAAAGCGTCCGTGCCAACGCCCGATTACCCAGCACTTGTCGATTTTAAGTGTAACAAAAAAATAACAACGAATCGATGGTTAAGTAAAGAAAGATAGATTTTCATATTCGTTCTATTTTACCAGCCTCTATTGTAAACCATTTTTTTACAATAGGCCATGAGTCGTGAAATATGGTGTTGTAGGATACAGGCGAAAATGTACATTTGCGTATGTAGATATTTATAATCCTTTCATGATCAATATATTGGTAGAAGCATATAATAAATATGTTGGATAGAATAGAACCCTCGTTATACAAAAATAGGGTCAAACGGGAAGTAGTATTCGCTCTCTAATGGGTATAAGGTTTATGTGGGCGGAGCCGCTGGAAAATCTAGATAGAATCTACTTATTAAGCGTTATTTAAATATTCTATACATTGCATAAATACTACTTGGAACAGTCACGAACCCGTCCGCCCCTTAAAAGTTAAAATGGTCCCGTTTGCACCCTCCTGTAGTCTACGTCAACATACAATTTTGGAAAAACTTATAAAGCCATCTACTCAAAATGAATTGTAGTCATAGTGAAATAAAATTCAGATTACCATATTTTGAAAAATAATGCTTTTATTGAACAAGCGGCGAACGGGTACTTCATAAATATTAAAAATAAATTCGCCCCGTACTGAGGGGTGGACGGGTACCGCAAAAAGGGGCGAAAGACGTTTTTAAATTATAGGGGGTGAAAACAGGCTGCGACCGGGTGCGAGACCTACTAAGGGTACGCACGCGTTCGCCCGTATGTTTCGCCTCTGAGAGCCAAACTGAACCCGTTCGACGCTTAAAAGTTAAAATGGTCAAATATTCGAAAAATATCGCGGGGGAAAGCTGCATTGGCAAACTTTAAAGTAGGCCTATGTCCAGCTGTGGACGTACTTGTTAAAGAATATGACTGTCATCCGTTACATTACCTGCCAATTCTTAGCATAATCAACTCAACAAACCCACACGTAAGTCGGACAACATATTTTTCGCAAACACAATCCAGATTAAAAAAAAGGTACAAGGAACAATGTGAAGAATACTTGTCTATTTTCTTCCGTGTTTATCTTTAAAAAATTCTTTATTGTGCCTACTTAAAATAGATATCTGAAGTGGTCGGTCACGCGTATTTGTGAACTATATATAGTTTAATCACTTGGCAAATGTCCTAGCGATCCCTCGGGCGGCGGCTGCGCACTGCGCGCGAAATGTCGCGTGCTCTGCGCCGACGCTCGTCTCCGAGTTTATTTTTGGGCATTAACATAGCGATTGACGCGTAAATCTAACTATTATCGATCATCGATATTAAATCTGCTAACACATGGGCTCGTACATATGCTACAGTAATAAAATATACGTTGATTGGCCACGTAGCATTTACGTCATCGCAACGTCATTTTGTATTT
The DNA here is from genome assembly GCA_905147815.2 of Phalera bucephala. Classification (NCBI taxonomy): domain Eukaryota; kingdom Metazoa; phylum Arthropoda; class Insecta; order Lepidoptera; family Notodontidae; genus Phalera; species Phalera bucephala. Next base: position 12,871,180 of record LR990615.1, read on the forward strand.
CTTGCGCGGAACTGTGCAGACATTGATGCATACGATTACTATTTAGCATACAATACAAAACAAGGGATGTTATTGTATTTAAATTGTATAACACGTGTGTGTATTTCGGTGCGTTTGCGTTGCCGCTCGTTGTTGATTTTGGTCTGTTTATTTTTTTATTCATGAAAGCCATTTGTTTTAGTATTAATTCTCCGTTGTAACGGTGTATAGACCGAGTCTTATCTGAAGGACAAGTCGAGAGTCCCCGTAACGCGCAAGCGTGTATCAGGCGAACTATAGAGTGTTTGCCAGGGAGGTATGTAAAGAAAGAATCTGTTGGAACTTTGTACTCTCTGCCTACCCCGCAAGGGATCTGTCGTGATGATATGTACGGTTTTATTTCAATATGTAGAGCAGTTCCATGTCTATTATAAATATAAAAACACTGTTACGTCCGTTTATCTTTTGTGACAAAACTGCTTGGCACAACCCGGTCTATATATCTTATACAGTTTATGACTTCGGACTGCTATTGTGAATCATTCGATAGAAAAACCATACTTTATCCTACCTACTAACCCAGGGCCTTGTGATCGTTTCCTGCACTTAGCACCACACATAGGGGAGCTACACGGGGGCAGTCTTTTCAGTCAATATTTTTAGTCAATTATAAACATTATGTAGATTATATTAAAATATTTTTTTTAGTATGCTGTAAAGTACTCGAAATGTCGGGAAAATTATTAAAAACTCTAAAATAACCCGTCATAAAACAATTTTATTTTTTCTCTAATTTTCGCGGAAATCTAAGACCTCAAAATGCGTACTTGTCAATAAGGATGTAATGATGTCTATGTATTAAGGACTTATTAGTAAGAAAAAATTTATTAGTAAGGAATACTTATGCAAAAATAGTTCACATATGCTAATGCGTAATATTTTTTTTGAAATATAGAGATATGGAATGCTTTCAGTTTTCCAAATGCTTCCGTTCTTCTTCAAGCTTTACAATCAACGGTTAATAATTAATATAGATAATGTTTAATAGTAGAGTAACACCAAGTTAGAATTCTGTATTCCCTGCTTGTGTACCCTGCGAAGGATCTGGTGTGATGATAAAGAGGTTAAGTAAGTAATCTTATAAATATTATTTATTTTGCTTAGAATATATTATTGTATATTTTTATTGCGTTGCTTATGCAAGAGAGTAATGTTTGTAAGAGTATTATTGAGTTATTCAGTTTTATTTTACTTATTTTTTTAAACAATTTATATGAACAATTTATCTTAACCATATTAATCACATGTAATTTTAAAACAAATTGAATCACTGTTTTTTTATCCAAATAAATCGTTACCGTCATATTAGTATTTGTGTATTTTTTATTAAAATGACATGTTAATAAAGCTTGCAGGTTTTAAACCTGTGATAATTTTAGATTCAGTATTTTGTCATAATCATATACCTACGAGTGTACCTATAATTATAAGAAATAGCTTGTGCAGGCATAGTTAGGCAACATTATTAAATCTACGCACTCAAATAAGCGAACAAAATCGTAACCCCGAGTGAAAGTGGAATTACAAAATGATTTGCAATTAGATAGATCGTCGTGGAAGCCAAGTTTTCCCAAATAGATTCAACACTCGAATGCACTTGCAAAATGTGAATTCCGTCATTGACTGCCACCGCCCTGGGTTACGCCACCGAACTTTGTCGCAATTAACTGGCAATCACTAGCTCGGAACTGTAGCGAGAATTGTTTGGAATTAACTTCTTAACTAGTATGTATGCAGCCCGGCATTTGGTAGTTTTTACAAGCTTTTATTTAACTTACAATGTATGTTTGTTCGGGTGGAATCTTGCAACTCAATTTCGAAGCAGATATGTTCAACCGATTAAGCTGCAATTTTGTATACACGTTTAGTTTCGGTGACAATGCATGGTGAGTTGTGTGATGTCATTTTAAATCCAACATGGTGGAACACCCAAGATGGCGGACTGGTTATTTTTTTAATGCACTCCTGCAATATGGGTATCAAATGAAAGCGCTTGCTATGAATAACTCGAAAAATAAAGTGACGTCACTCTTAATCCAATATAGCGGACTTCTAAAGATGGCGGACTAAGTTTTTTATGCTTTCCTACAATATGGGTATCAAATTAAAGGACTTGCTGAGAATGATGTGTTGAATAACATAAACAGATTGGGAAACCTGATCAGCGATAACTCGAAAGTAAAAAATAAATTGAAAGGTTATTTTTTTTTTAAATACAAGCTTTTATTAAAATGCTCTAAAAAGAATAACATAAACTTTTGCTTTAAAATTTATAACGTCATTACATAATGTAGATAATATAAAAGCTTGTCGTGAGATTTACCTGTGTAGATAAACAAGTAAATTAAATAACTTGATCTGATTGATTATAATTTTTAAAATTTTCAAACTAAGTATGTACGTGTACTTAAATCTCGCGACATTAGCCTTGACTGTCTCACTGCTGGAGGACCTTCTCTCACAAATCAAGGTGAGAGAGATGAGGTCCTACTCCACAACGCGGAGTCTCCGCGACCAATGCTTTCAGGAGCACGGAGATATAGAATAACTGTGCCTAAAATATATAAAACGTACTCTGCCTACCCCGCAAGGGATCTGGTTTGATTATATAGATAGATAGAGAATCATAAAACAATTGCAGCTTGATTTACCACTGGCTTCGAATCACAAGGTTCAAGGTGCTATACCAAGATCACTCGTCTGTATTTTTTGAAATTTATTAGATGAATGTCTATACATATCGAAGTTAATTTAACAAGTAGGTATTCGTATGCTCACCAAGAATTGCATCCAGAGCTGAGCTCTTTGGGGCTAAAAATACTTAGGTCAAACGTAGTTACCATCACGCAGTTGTTTTATATACTATATTAGACTTCGACAGAGAGATATGTAAGTAAAGAACCTGTTGAAACTCTGTACCCTCCGCCTAACCATTTTAGTTAGATAATATAGATCTAATCCGTTGAAGTAGACCTACTAGATAGATAAATAGATACGACACAGTTGTGTTCTTTGCCATCACCAAGATTAAGGAGCGTTCGGCTCGAACGCCATCCTTTCTGAACGCACATCCAGGATATACAAACTAGGTCACTTGTTTCAGCATATCATCACTCATCATAATCCTTGTATTATACCCGGTTTATACACAGCTACTACCGCCACTTCCCGCTTAGAGCTATGAGCAGTACCGCGGCAGCGTCGAATGTTCACATACTCCCTACGTACTTCAAGCATCGCTGCTTAACTCATGTTTGCAAAAAATCCCCACAAGATTTTATTTTCCCCGAAATGATATGGTTTCCATTAAAATATACTCAAGGCAATTTTTATACTAGCTTTCCCATGGTTTTTTTGATGCGCCTCCCTTACATTTTTTATGTATTTTATATTTCTTCAGATTTTTATCCTTAAGTTTTTCCAAAATTATTTTTTTCCCATAATTGCAACAAGCTTTCTAAACCGTGCGTGAGGGCGTCGCCTGTCGGACGGAGCGCCGCGCAGGGATAGTGTGCGAAGGGAAGTAGTGCGTAAGTGGCGCATTTAAACTACTAACATTACCTCACTTCGCGCGAAAGTTGGCAGTGTGTAAGTTAGGTATTATTACATATTTAATTTTGCTACGTAACTTATATATTTTTCGGTGTAGTTGTTCTCACTCCCAAGGTTAAATGGGCGGCTTTGTCACCGTTAACTAATTAGTTTTATTAAACAGAGGCCTAGTTTACTTCCATATGTAGGTATCTATTCTAGAGCGAACATTTATTAAGTAAACGAAAAAGCAAATACGTTTCTACCCACGGACTCACCTAATCTATGGTCGAAAAGTGGAAACGAATTATGTTATTTAGGTATTATTATCAGTAAGAAACCTTATATTATGTACCACTTTATCTCTTATTATTAAAGTTTTCTCCTATTATTCTTGTTCTTTATACAAGCTTTTATTTAACTCGCAATGTATATTTGTACGGGTGTAATCTTGCAACTCAATTTTGAAGCAGATATCTTCAACCGATTGAGCTGAAATTTTGTATACACGTTTAGTTTGGATGACAATACATGGTTAGCTGTGTAACGTCATTCTAAATCCAACATGGTGGAACACCCAAGATGGCGGACTAGTTATTTTTTTATACACTCCTACAATAGGTTATCAAATGAAAGGGCTTGCTGAGTATAAATTGAAAAATAAAGTCACTCTAAATCCAATATGGCAGACTTCGCAAGAGGGCGGCCTAATTATTTTTGTATCGACTAATTTTGTATCGGGTTTTGTGGCGGGAAATCGAAGAGTGATGTCGTCAATTTGTTTTAATTCCTAAAGTTGTGTTATTTTTAATTATAATGTGTAATGTTGGTGGAATATTAACTATTATGTATTCTTATATGTGCACGAGTGAAGGTAATTGTAACAAAGTGATAAAACGTGCCTTTTCGATTTCCCTCAAAACGGCCGTCGCAATTGGTGTGTAAAGTATCCAACGCATTACTATCCAGGGTGGGGCACTTCATCAATTTCATAATCATCTTTATCATCAAGTTCATCGGGGAGTTGAATTAATACACCTTCACGCCTATATTCCCCAGCGGGGGTGGCAGAGGTGTACTGAGTACACCCACGTTTCGTTGACGATGTTAGGTCCCATGTACAAGGGGGCGAGCCTATTGCCATATACCGGGTACAATTCCAGACTCCGGACTCATACTGGGAATTAATTTTGATATGAATATTCGTAATACTTGACATTGGCAAAATACGCGTCGTCGTGGTGGCAAAAACATTAAAAAATGGGTATCAACTCAAAAGGACTTGCTAAGAATGATGCGTTGAATGTGATGAACAGACTGAGAAACCTGACCAGCGATAACTAAAAATTAAAAAATAAATTAAAAGTAAAAAAAAAACCTTTTAAATACAAGCTTTTATTTAAATGAGCTAAAAAGAATAAAATAAACTTTTTCTTTAAAACTTTTACTATCAACTTACGTCATTACCCAATTTTTATGATATAAAAGCTTGTCGCGAGATTTACCTGTGTAGATAAACAAGTAAATTAAACAATCTGACTGATTTTAATTTTTATAATTTTCAAACTAAGTAAATACGAGTACTTACGTTATAAGTTAAAAGTAAAAGTTTCAAAGAAAACGTTTATTTTTTATCCTTTTTAGAGCATTTAAATAAAAGCTTGTATTTAAGAAAGTTTATTTACTTTTAATTTGTTGTTGATACTAACTGCTCCGGTTTCCAAGACTATTTGGCGATCGTCAAGAATCTTACAAGATCGAAGTTCATTGATTTTGATTGAATAACATAAAGATGTAGCTGTTTTAAAGGAGTAAAAGTAGGTATGGTATTTTGTAATTTAGGCAGGAATGGAAAATTATGGCTAAGAAGCGAAATGCCTCAAATGCATTATGACTAAAAAGCGGGAAGGCTAAAATGCATCATGAATGACAAGCAGAATGCCTAAAATACAACTTTACCTTACGGGTAGGGTGTCAAAAGACACTATATCATACAATAAAACAGCATTTATTTGAATAACATTACATTACGTGACGTAACTATATCATAGTTCAGTTTTACTTAAACGATCGACTATCTAAACATTTTGCTTAGTACCTAGGTATTCTTCTATGGAGGCAATTTACTGCACAAACAATTACAGAATTTAATTTAGCTACTCAGGCACTTTGTTTCTCGTACATTCAACTACCTAGGCATTTTGCTTTATAGGTTTTGCAGTTAGGTATTCTGTCTTGATAGGATTTTATTTTAAGGCAATTCGCTCATAACCCGTTCAGCTGATAGTAAATAGTAACTGTCTCCCAGAACATCTGCAACTTGGTATTGGGTATTGGATACAATTACCTGAATATGTATAAATTTCTAAAACTAAATACGTACATTATGCTTAACTCGAATATTTCCTAGGGACTTTCCTTCAATGAAGTTTTAATACGTTTCCGAAGACACGCAGATATAGCTGTTAAGGAAGTTAGTTCTATAGTTTTCACTCATTTCACTTGTCTAGCATTTGAGAAAAACGTTTCTTTTTATTTATAAATCGAGATCGGTTATGAGCGAGTTGTCTAAAAGAAGCAGGATGCCTAAGACGCATTATGGCTAAAAAGCACTCTGTATTCTCTGCCTACCCCGCAAGTGATCGCGTGATGATATAGATAGATAAGTTATATTATTATAAATCCGATGCCCTATTTTTGTTTGTCGCCTTTTGTTCTTACTTTTTCTCTTTTTGAAATGGCTCTCCGACTGTCTTCTTTATAAATATTTAATTTATGTAAATCACTAGGTACTCTTACTTATCCCACCGAGGTGGGCGTTTTAAATTGCTATTTTATTTATTCTTTACCAACAACGCCGAGTACGGAACAGAAGTCCATACTCTGTGACTAATAATCAACAATTTTTCTTCGAGCAAACCTTAATGTGATAGAGATAAAAATTTAGTAGAAGACAGCAACCGGTATCACCGGTAGAAATAAATGTGTTTAATGATGTTTTCATGTAAAATATTTTAAAGCTGGCTACTACTAAAGTTTTAACACATTCTTTAAATGCATGGCTACTGTTACGTCTTAGTAAAAGCTTTTGTACCAAAGAAGAATATGCTAGGTGCAACAGCTGGGTGTAGTTTTATACAGTACAGTACACACTCTCCCTGCGCTCGACAGTAGCCTCGTAATGAAATTCTTCATTAGTCGTGTCGTATAGAATATACTTACTACTAACGGATCACTCAAAGGCAACCGCGAAAAAACAATGAAAGAAACTATAGGACGAGAGGCGTTTCGACCGTTTGGCTCACTGAACTCATGTTCGCGTTCTGGAAATGCCTCTTTGTATTGGCCCTTTAGAAGTTACTGTATTATTTTTTGGACTTAGACAAGGGGGTTAATTCTATTAAAAAGTCTTGTCAAAGTAACTAAACGGATCGCATTAATAGTGGTTTTTAAAACGCATACATAAAACTGATTTGTTCCAACGGTGTTTGAGTTCAAAGAATAAAAGCTGAAAACTAAAAGCATATTAGGACTATTGTTTTGTAACCTTTGTCTGACAAAAAAATCAACAAAATAATTATCAAGATAGACGTCAACGTTTTGTTTTAGTTTGTGATAGTTCCTGGAAATAGGATCTTAATATGCTTTGAAATCATATTTTTTTCAGATCAAATCCTCATAAAAAACAGGCTTTGATTAAACAACGTTGAAGATATATTATGTTGATATTTCGATCAAGAGTAGAATCAATCAAGTGCTTAATTATTGTCACGTGTGTACATGTCAAAAATATTTGGTCGTACACTATCATTATCTGATAGCGTTCTTTTATGTATGTTATGGGTATATTATATGTCTTTTGTTATGGGTAATATCAAAGTGCTAATTGCATTTGCAATCTTAGAGAGGGGCGCTCTTTTTATGCCATTTATATTTTTTGGGTTATTTCCGACAGCTACTAAGAATTTATCGCCAGGCCGACCCGAACAACAAGGCCTGTTCCTTGTGAACGTCTGCAATATGCGACTACGACTACTAGACTAACAAGACAATCCTATCCGAGACACGTCATATTTTCTATGCATTTCGGATTATACGGTCGTATTACACACGATGTAATTTTAGTAGTCCTGGAACGAAGATCCGGGTAATATATCCAATGCCTATAAGTTCACTGGTAATAAAAAAAAATAATAAAAAGAACACTTTAATACATAACATCTACCTACTGACCTATCCGAATAACATAGCTAGGGTGAAAATCCGTAACACCGAAGGTATCTTAAGGCGAGCTGACAAGCCGCACGCCCCTCAGTATCATGTTGGGTTTGATATAGCTGTTTTTCATGTACTAAATTAGTATTGTTATGGAGCTGTTACTTATTGATGTGATCTTTTTTCCTTTTATTTAGTACCGGTGAACAGTATCACTCAATAAACTAGACCGCCTACTTAATATGCGCAAATATGCTCATGTGTCGGACCATCCTTCACAGTTAATGTGGTTGCCTATTCGTCAGCGCAGAGCTCTAAGGGCACTAACAACATTGTTTTCTATTCTTCATTCTTTTGCCTCGCCTGCTTATTTTGTTTCCCATTTTCAATACCTGTGCTCCAATCATAATAAACGCTTCTTCGCTTTTCTAATAATTGTCTCCTTCAGTGTCCCTCTCATCGTACTGATTTCATTCACTCTTTCTTCTGTGTCCAATCCTTCTGTGGAATGCATTACCGCAGGATCTCAGGATGGCTACCAATCGTATCTCATTTAAAAAAAAACTGCAGGACTATCTGTTCAACAAAATGTTGGCGGATTCGTATAAACGCTAATTGTTTCATGTCGTTATGTCACACTGTCTATTTCATATATAGTATAGTTATATGTATATGTACGTAATATATTTGTATGTATTATATGTTATTTATATATTATGTAATTATTATTGTGTTTTTAAATATTTTAATTTCTATTTTAAATTGTATTTGTTTTTTTAGTACTTTTTACTCTCTTTTTTTATTACTCGTAATTTTTCGCACCTACCACAGCTGTTTCCACACCACCTCAAGGTAGACTGACAGAAAATGCTTCTGGCATTAAGTCTGCTTATGTACATAAATGCATAAAGAATAAATAAAACAGTAGGCATTGGATACATCCTCTGGGCTTTCGCTCCAGGACGACTAAAGTTACACCGTGTATGCCGAGAATTTTCTTAATATCTTAGGTAACCTTCAATATTTCTCAGCACAGTTATTCTATCATTTAAAATGTTGTGTTAGTTTATTTATATAATTAGTCTACTCTCGAATTTGGGAGGTACTCCAAAGGAGCTCCATTAATAATAATGAAGGTACCAACCACGCTAAATTAGATCGTCTGATAGTCGTAAAGGTCTTGTGACCTTTACGATTTACGAAGTAAATCTACATCTAAAACATTAAAGCTGAAAATCTATTAAGCCTGTTCATCTATTTTTACTCGTTTAGCTGTAAGTATATAAAACCCATCTATTATACACATTATGTACCACAATAATAATCCTTCATAAAACAATTACACGGTCAGTAAATAAATTCGTAAAATTCTCGCTTCGTAACAACTGACTGGTAGGTAACTCGCTCTAAGGCTGTAATTATCTTAAAACGGTCCATCAATTCATCATCAGTTTATATAAGTAATACATCATCTTCAAAAACTCTTTGAAATTTTAGCGGCGAATCAGATTATTTATGTCGCCATGTACATGGGTCAACTTTCGTCAAGGTGACAAGGCGACAAGAGTCGGTCTCGTGCGGTGGCTATGGTTTCGGAGGCATTTCTATTTCGGCGCGAATGTCGCGACACGGCGCGCGGCGAGACGGAGCGGCACGCGGCCGGCGCCCGCGCACACTTGTGCACTCCTTAGTTCACGCGTATGATTCCCGTACCGAACACGTCTAACCTCGCTGTGAGCTTAATCGTTTTGTATTTGTGATATCAACAGTTCTATACTACAGTAATTGAGTGTGTTACGTAGCAAGGACAAATACACAGTGTGTCCAGTTAAACATTCTGTGATAAATGCACGTTAATGGAACGGACAATTGGTTCCGTTAAGAGTTTTTGTTACGAATTGAAAGAGATGATGCCCCGTTTTATTACTTTAAGTTGCAGTTGCATTTTTTAATACAAATAAAACAATAGCCGCTGTGGCAAATGTCTGCTGCGAACGCGACGTTATAATATGTTTTTCTAATTAAGATGAAATCAATCAAAATTAAATATTCCTGTTGTGAAGGTCAAATCCTCGTCACGCCTACCATGATTTACAGTTTATTGTCACTGTAGAACACCGAGACAGTCATTTTCGTCTATAAATTACACTTCGGTATATAATGTCATTTGAGTTTAATAACTTTGAAGAGCACACCGGCATTCTGTTAAAAATGTACTGCTAAAGTTTGTTCCACAGTTATTAATCAATACAACTGTTGTGTCGCATCAACGAATACATGACGATGATCGATTCATATAAATAATTGAAAGGAAGTCCACTGTGTGTGCGCGTATTGGCATTATTTGTGTGTGTTGTTATAGATCATAGGATATCTCCCTCTCATGCCCGCCCGCATCACATGTGATCACCGTTAATGTACGCGCCATAGATACCACTGTTTGCTCAGTGATAATGATGCCGGGAGGGCACTGCGCGCGCACGCCGCACACTCCACTCACATTCTTTGCATAAACCGACCACGTGTTTTCCTGTTTTGTGGTAGCTGTATTCGTATAAGCCGTGACGTCACTCATCTCCATCGGAGCATGCAGTATATTCAATTAGTGGATTGATGGTGAAAAGTGCGCGTGGTTCTTGTGTGCCGCGGAGTGTATTTTGCTATCGGCGCGCCGATATGTTGTTGCATGACGCCGGGGCAGTGAGAGGGGCTGTACAACGGAGACGCTTAGGTCCCTGCGGAGTTCCATGCTGTCCTGGGGCAGGGGCGGGGGCTCCGCGGGGAGCTCTAAGCCTCGACCCGCGCCGGTCCGTCAGCGACCAGACCATTCTAGTGGCGAGGAGACCCTCACCGACGGCGAAGCTGAAGGCGCGCTGCTCGCGGGCGCCGCCGCCCTGGCTCGAAGACGACACGCCATAAGATTCAAAAGAAAAGCTAAAGTTGCCTTCAGGGTTATAAGGTCTGTAAATGAGTCCATTTTACCAAATAAGGCTTACGTATCTTTCACAGCATCCAGAGTAAAACATCTAACGCCAATACCATATTTTGAATAGGTAGGTATTTAAAAAAATACTTTGTTTGAGTACTGAACTAGTTACAGTTAACGACATGTTTTAGGTGGGAGTGGTGTAGTCGAACATTGTTAGGCGATTGAGGTCAATCTATGAAGCCTACTTAACTCCACTAAAATTAAAACATTTACTTTTGTATCGCGATAAAATTTATTTCAAACATAGATTCAATTTTCTTCTTATTATTTTAAATCTTATACGTCCACACACACCTGTGGCGAATTTTATATTTTCACTTTCGCGTAGGATATAATTAAGACTAAGCAGACAGTGTCGCGTTAGTTACAAACTTGCGCTACAGAAGTGTGATATTAACAAAGGAACAGACATCCGGCAAAGTGCCAATTAACATTCTAGTCACGTGTGTCGCGCTCCAGCAACAGGTATGAGACACCCGCCACGCCACAACCGAGAACATATCTACATCCATACAAAATCTATTTAATAAATTACAAGTCGATTCTCTTGTCCAATAAGAGGATATGAAATCCTTAACGAAAGGAATTTTAATGGTACAGCGGGTGTTTCGATTACTTTCAATCTGCACCAAAAATAGTATTGAATGAACGTTTAGAGGAGGACGACAAAACGAAATTTTAGTCAAGGATCGTTCAATACGGGAACTTATTGAATTATAAATGTACATAGAAGGTACATACGAAATGGAAGCGGAATGTCAATTTAAAGAACCAATTAGATTCCAGACCGGCGGACATTTGACTTCAATTTATCAACCCGGTATCAATTAAATGTTTCGACAATGAGTGCTCTAATAGTAGTCATCAGATATTTGTGTAGGCATTTGAGTTGGATCAAATAATTTATTTAAAGCTACATTGTGTTGTTTCACGTATATGTACGTTACGAAACAAAAGCTTCTTATAGCTGTTTAACTTGAGCCTGCAGATTTTGATCAGCCGTTTTAGTAACAAATTATGTAGGTATTTATATACTACATAATAATAAATACTAGATAGATCCCATTTATGTTGGTACCATTATTTGTGATAATCATCGCTCCGTCAAGTCCTCTTAAAAAATAGCTGAAGCCGTACATTAAATATTTTGGTTTACGGTCAGACAACTTTATAAACGATATACATAATACGGATATTACTAACACCTAGTATTATTAATACCTGTTGAAATATTTCATTAGCTGAGTGTGACCTAAGTGACCTTCAATCAAAGCGATTCTCGTCGACGCTCTGGAACAGGCCCTATCGTAATTGAAAATTAATTGTACCGCCAATCAAGTGCGCTCGTAGTACGGTATTAGCTGCTGGGAGCCCCTCTCGAGCGCCGAAATATCGAGATTCCCACTCGATATCGTGCATAATTAATACTCGCTTTGACGACTACGTCTAATCGAAACTGATAGTTTCTAAGGAAAGCTTTTAAACCAACTACTTTTCGGGTAATTAAGATAGGAAGTTAGTGAGACGTACATAATGAGTCTAAGATTATTTTTCTATTGCAATTACAAAGGAACAGATGATCAAATTTCAGTTATAAGTACCGTCATATTAGTCTACATATTATGTTGTATTTTGGTCGACATGTATAACCCACTATATTTTGGCAACATTTGAAATATATGTACTAAAACACATCTGTGTATATATAATCTAAGCGACTGATAATATTGTTTTCTCAACAATATTTTTTCGTTTTATTGTGTACACTTGCTATTTATATTATTATGAAGTATAAACGTTAGAATCCTTCGTGTCCGAGAGTAAAGGCAAAGGAGAACTTCTTCAGAAGATACTGTTTAGTGGAAAGTCATGGTGGTCTGCATTACGGGCCAGAACTCCAAACTGAACACCGGTGCCCCTCTCTTGTGCCACTGCCCATTGATCCCACACGGCGCGATGGTATGGTTTTAAATTACATCGACCCTTTCGGGCTAAACTGGACGCCATAGGAGTCAATTGGACACTTCAGACGTCTGCGAACAGTGAGGGTCTGGAACTAACAAATTTTGATATATATGGTGTAGATTGCGATGCAGTAGTTTCCCGTTTTAGGTCACGTATGGTCTGTATTTAGAGCATTGGGAGTGCCTAACTATTCAGCATGGAAACAAAGCCAACCTGCAGGAAACCTTTTCTGTCGACGATGATGTGGAAACTTTTTTATGTACATAAATAAGTTCTGTTTCATTTTATGCCATATCAAATAAATAAATGGATACTCAAACTAATTTTTAAACATTTAGGAAAGTCCGAAATACTACATCGCAGTTGTGGTAAAGAAACACGCGTAAATTGTTAACCTGTAATTCCTGCGACGGTAATATAACACAAAAGAACTGCCAGTAGGTATACTTTAAATTTTACAAAAGCAAGTGTCGAACACCAAGTGAATTTTATCCAGTCACAGTTAATGGTCCTACAAATATTGGAATACCGCTAACATGCCAAAAGATCAACAGAAAAATGACATAACTGATGTTAGGTATAATATTGTCATACTTAACTCATAAAACATCTAATGTTATCTTAGTCTTTTTTAAGCAATCAAGTTCTTTTAGAGTTATTTATGCAAGAGCGATACGTCGGTATGTAAACATGATATTGCTTCTTTTCAGCAAGAATTATTGTATAAATATTTTCCAAGTAAGTTACAAGTAGCATGTTTCTATGCCGAGTTAGTTTAGTGGGAACGTGTATCAAACGTAATAAGTACCTATCTTGTGTTTTTAACCTTTTCGCTTCTTTTGGCCGCATTGAAATTTGAACATTTCATTTTGGGAATATTCATACATATCAGAAACTGTTAAAAATAGTGGAGGTGCTGTACAATTTTATATAACGACTAGCATTTTTTCGCGACTTCGGTCGACACGGTCGACAATAGCGCCTCCTACCGGGTCTATGTTATATAGCCTTTACTTACGTTACTTCTCGACAACGTAGCTTTCTAAAAGTGAAAGAATTTTTGAAATAGGTCTAGTAGTTTTTGAGTTTATTCGTAACAAACATACAAATCTTTCCTCTTTACAATATTAGTATAGATATACATTTTTAATCAATGCTATGCTACATATATTGCCCTATATGCCTATATGCCCTATAGACCCCAAGCGGGGGTGGCAGAGGTGTACTGAGAACATCCACCTTTAGCCGGCGGTGTTAGGTCCCATGTAATAGGGGGCGAGCCTATTGTCATTTACCGGGCACAATTCCAGACTCCGGACTCATACTGGGAAACTGTTGTTAGAAAAACTACATCAGGATTTGAACCCAGGACCTCATGACAGCAAAGCGATGTGCTTTGCCACTAGACCAACGAGGCAGTCAAATTAAAGTTTCTATCAAAATGGTATAGCGACTTTTTCATGATGAATTAACAAATTCATCGTTATTAAAATTCACTCCTTTTAGCTTGTTTTATTTTGCTCTATTGCAATGAAATGGTGCTTATAGAATTTTAATCGTACTTTGGGAGATAATACAAAATCCTTATTATCCGGACCGAGGTTAATCTTCAGTATATTACTTCTGAGCCTGTTGCTTTTGGCAAAATATTATAAAGATGAAACAATAATAAGAAAACTCTGAAATTTAGTTTATTAGATATGAAATTTTGCTTGTGAACCGTTATGCCGATTATACTATAATATTACTTATTTTCTATCTTTATGTATGCTATCGTTGTTTGTATAAGCAAACATTAGTTAAAAAAATCTTATCGTCTCAAAACTTGATTTTAAGCCAATATCCCCGAAAATTAACATGATTATTTATGTAAATCATAACAAATATTACGAAAAGATATCATGTAATCTTCATTTGTTTTATGAGACCTAATATAAAAATTAGGTATATCATCCTTATATTAGCATTATTTCCATCCATCACACAACATAGGTCTCGTATAATTATGGCAATTATCCCTGTCGATCGTCAGTCTTGCCCATGGCGTCCTAGTGAGCAAAGGAAAGAGCAATAATATAAAAATACCTTTACAAAAATAGTACTACTTTGAATCAAAAGAGAACAGTTTTACTACCAATAGTGACAAAATTTGGGATTATGAGTGCTGCGTCATTCGGATCGCTTTAATTGTTAATCGCATTAAAAGTTCAGTTCTGTTCCCTACTTCGTTGTTCTGTTACATACGTGGTTTTGAGATTTAGTGTATTCTTTAACTATCTGGAGATGGTCAATGTCGTTATCAATAACAGAGAAATATGGTTGTTAGAAAAGAAACCCTTTCTTCTCTTTGTAGCAGAAGTAATTATAAATAGATATGTTGATCTTCTTTCTCACAAATAATTCTCTATAATTTTGGTTCTCTATAATTTTGGCTAAATCTTATTTTAGGTAGGTATATCTATCAAAGACGGATCTTGTGAGGATCGCAGGAAGTCGCTGGATGCAGATGGCTTCAGACCGGCTGCGTTGGAGAGCGATTGGGGAGGCCTATGTTCAGCAACGGACATGTATAGGCTGAGATGATGATGATGATGAAGATCAAAGACGGAGTCAGTTCTGTAAATTAAACAATAATACAATAATTATGAAAATGTAGGTAAGACGCATTTGTAAGAAACTAGGAAACCGTGGCTTTCTTTCACCGTTTGCCTTGGTGTACCTACCTACGTTCTCTGTATAAAACCAAATCGAGAGTTTTTCTGACAAAAACATAATAATTAACACCGTAACGCAAATATTCCCCAACCAGGCTAACAGTGGCGTAGCGTGTACTTGCATTTCGCCGACGATTTTAGGTCCCAGTGTAATAGGGACCTATCGCCATTATACCGGGCACAATTCATTTTTCGTAAGAAAAACTACACTTTTCGGATCAAGAATTTGAAACAAGAGCGTCGTCACCACCAGTCGCACAATTTGCCTACTAACGAGGCAATAACTCTGTTCTGAGCGTTATTTTTACTCATTGATAAAAATAATATTGTTCACAGACACTTAGACTTAAAATAACGACTTGGTATCGTTTCGCACGTCCTTAAACGATCCATTTCTGCGGGCCACCTGCGCGCTGCCGTAATAAACACCTCCCTCCCTCTTCATTAAATACACTTAAAACGTCTAATTAATCCGACTACATAAATTTATTGAGATACGGAGCTGTACCTTTTAATTTTTTTTACCAAGAAATTTTTCTGTGTCACCTTAAATAAATTAAGCGCGAACCTCCACGTCCCGAGCTGGAGTTTTTCACTTTACGAAATGTTCCGTCTTATTTCCTTTGAGCTTTGGAAAATTTTAATTTAATAATATTTGAGGCCCGCCGTTCGCGCCGTGGATCGTAGTTCCTAGTTATAAAATTCGACGTTGGTGATTGAAGGCCGTATTAAACTTTGCATATGTCGCTGTAAGTAAAAAAAAACATGATATAGTTCTATCCCTAGTGATATTATCATATGCTGTAAGATAGTTGTACGAAACCATTTCGTTACTATCTTACTAGTGATATAATTACAAAACGGCCCAAGTCTAGTGAAATAATTAGAATACTAGAGATGTGCTGAGCTGTTTTTTGTACGTGTGTGTGAATGATCTACGCTGTTGGCCGCGGGGCTTTACAGCTTCACCGGACAAGAGGGTGAACGTGGAACCACTACGCTCGAGCCAGAAGGGCAAGGGGGCAACTAGCTCAAGGGCGCCTCAAGGAGGAAAGGCCTCGGCTTGGGCAGTCGCTATAAGGGAGGGCGTATACTAGGTATCTCGCCGTGGTGCTCTGCAACGGCCGGCGGGCAAGGGATTGTTTGACCTCGCCGGCGAGGTCGGTGTCTGATCCTGAGTGCGGTACCTGTATCCGAAAGAAGGGATGTAAGGGCATCGGGAGGGTCGGTGAGAACATGCCGCGGACGGCGGTAGCGGCTAATAGAAGGGGAGTTAAGAGAGGATTTCTATGATTGGACGCGTTCGCGAATTATCGGGTTGTCGCCTTTTTAATAATAGATGAGCTGTTTTCTAGTTATATTTCTAGTGAGATCTCTAGTGACCCTAGGAACTAGGAAGTGATTAATTTAGTGAAATAATTATTGTCGACCAATCCAACTAGAAAGGGTAATTTGCTGTAAATTCGGGCCGGATTTCTCGCTTTCGGGCCTCGACAAAAGTTTAGTTGACTCTTTGTGTGATAATTTGAGTCTTTTATACTACTGTTACGAGACACGATATTTGCCGTTGCAACTTATTTTCTTACTGTGCGAGAAAACAATCACAAATACCTAAATATTTTCATCAGCGAAATGTGGGCGTTTACAATACGCCTATCGCTGGCGAAATGTGAATGTATAAAGTATACCTCTGCCACCGCCCCTTGGAAGAACATATTTTTGGGATCTAGAATCATTGGACTTAGACGTACCTACATGATATACTTACCTGCCATTTTGATACTTTTGGTTCATACTCGTATTTTGGAAATAAAATCACTTTTGAGAGATTAAGAAATTGAAAGAACGACCTGTTTCAAATCAAACTCAAATAGTTTATTTTGCATAAACCCTGCGGGGGTGTTAACAAATGGTCATATTTACATTTTTTTTTCACTTACTAATCTACCACCGGATCGGAACGCGGTCTCCACTGAGAAGATCCGGCGACAACCTAGCGGGCTTGTCTTTGTTGTCTAATTCTCCATAAAAAAAATTTCATAATTTTTTATATAGATGCATACATTTTTATTATTATATAAAATCATTTATGCCATCCGGCTCCAGTGTGATGCCTTACGACTGAGATATAAGACTAATAATATTATTTTTAAATATTTGTTATAATGAAAAGCTAAAGGATTCTGGGTGGACCAGGCTCCACAAGCAGCACCCGTTCACGAGTCCGACTACTTGACTAAATAAACTCACAAGCATATTACCTACTTTTTGGAATTAATTAATTTGCTAATACAAACCTTATGTATGTACATATTTATCCTTAGTATCATCACCACTAAAACTATCACTACATATTATAAAACTAATTCCCCCCCTGGATATCTGTCTGTCTGGACGCTATAAACTCATTAATTACCGTACGGATTTTCATTTAAGAGAAAGGTTTATGTGTATAATTCACCTGTGCAAAGCTGGGGTGACCGAGCTGAATCTGTACATTGAATATTTTTTGAACATTTTAATTTGGGTACGCATCCTCGTCGATACAGAGGCCGAAACAATTATTTTTGGAATTATTTTCTGTCTGTCTGTCTCTTTGTGTTTCAAACACGGAAGAACTACTAAATCGATTTTAATGAAATTTGGTATGGTAATAATTTATACCTTAACTTAAAATATTAAATTCTATTTATCCCGGAAACATAAAGCAATCTGTCATTATTGTGGGATAAACCATAAAACTTTTTTTTTGTTATTGTTAGTCGCGAACTGCAATGTTACGTTAAAATGTGTGATTTTGTCTACACATGAATTCTTCCATGAAATGATATTGTACTCAGGTTCGTCTCCTAACGAGAAACTCGTGCTAAGTGCACTAACCCAAAATTGTTCATGCATGTTTGATTTAAACACTCAAACATGATTTCATGCATGAACCGATGATGCATTCAGGATTGTCTCTTTTGGAGAGAACTCCGTAAAGATGAATGGCTCGGCTACGCAACTTTGCATATTAATTTGTTTATGATTTATAATACCTAAACATTACTTTCATCATGATCATGAACTGAATATTCAGACGAGAAGACTGACACAAAATCTACTAACAAAACTTTGTTATATATTTAGCTCGCAGTGTACCTTTCCTAAATATTATTACGCCAGATTACGATCATTAGCAAGGTAGGCAGAGAAAGCTTAAATCAGAGCCATTTTTGAGCAATAATTTTATAATGTATAGAAAAAAAAATCCAATAATAATGTCCAATGATCACCCGGCAGTTAATCACCTAAGTTATTCGCGATGGCGATCGTTCCATGTCTTCTTGATACGTATTCAAAGAAGTACCCAAGGAAGTCACATCTACTTTGAAATCTAAGATGTAAATATAAATAAAATATTGTGCGCGATTCCGTGGAAAACAGCTAGTGCACTTCTGTTGTCGCGTAGCGTTAAATAAATCTGGTGGTCCGGTGGTACAGCTGGTGGAGGCCTAATAGCCTAGTATAACCTGCGAACTAACGGGTTTTATCAAAATATTTACCAAAAAAATTAACCGTAAAATCGTTTGAATCAATTTTGTAACATGTGTTCGGGCAGAAAACTTTTATGATCACAGATAATTAATTAGTTCTAATGCTATTTTATGGCAACACCTTAAGAAATTTTATTCCCCTGAAACTCTTGTTTACAAAATAATAACATCATAATGTACTACCAACAAGATTTGCGGCATGTTGTTTCATTTGTTTATGTTTTCCCTTTTGTTACAGGTAAGACAAATGGGTCTACAGAGACGCCGAATATAGGTATTTATGAAGGTATTCTGAAGCTTGTATCTTTCCACTACGGCAAACTTTTTGTGTAATGAAATACTGTTTATAAAGCTGGCTGCGTTTTTTTTCTTTCGTTTGGTCGCCCATTCACATTTATAAGGTCTCTAAATTGGCTTATCAAGTGCAGTTAAAAACTACAGCCAGTGGAGATAGTTAAATATGGCCACTAAAATTTTAAGTTGTGGTGATTTAAAGGAGAGCTTAGTTCAGTGATTCAGAGCGGCTGCTCAGCCTACATGATCGAGTATTCGCGGGTTAGATCCACTACGGGACAATCTTTATGTGACCAACAAATGTTCATAAATGTTTGTAAATGGATGCACTACACAGGAATAATGCCTAATGTAGGCGCGTGTTCTATCTATCTATACCATTACGCCAGATCCCTTGAGGGGTTGGCAGAGAGTACAGAGTTCTGATAGCCGCGTGGTTCCCGGCTTAGAATAGGACCAACCCATCTCATCCCATCGGGTGTCGTACAAGGCGACTAAGGGAAATCTAGGGAATGGGCAGCAGCGTTCCCTTAACACTTCTACCATCAAAAACTGCGCTCGCCAACCCGCCTGCCAAGCGTGGCGAGTATGGCAAACCCCCCCAATTTATCAAAATGGAAGAAAAAGATAAAACCAGGCCCCTAGTCCCCGGCGGTCCTGTTCGTCCTGGCCACGGTAGCAACTATGGTAACGACAGGACAAGGGGTGCTAAGAATCTCCGGCAGAGATTCGGCTACCACCAACTACGAAAATTGGCCCTGGTGACATACAACGCACGCACGTTAAGGACAGATGAGAAGCTTCTTGAGCTGGAAGAAGAGATAAACAAGTTGCGGTGGAATATTGTTGGTTTATCGGAGGTCCGAAGAAAGGGCGAGGACACGATAACCTTAAAATCCGGCAACTTGTTTTACTACCGGGAGGGCGAACAACAGTCCCAAGGTGGTGTCGGATTTATCGTCCACAAGTCACTCATAGACAACGTTGTGTCCATCACTAGTGTGTCGAGCAGGGTAGCGTACCTGATACTCAGAATATCCAAAAGATATTCGCTGAAGGTCATACAGGTCTACGCACCGACCTCGGCATACTCAGATGATGACGTCGAAGTAATGTATGAGGACATTAGTAGAGCCATACATACTTCAATGCGCGGCTGGGCAAACGGGGCGATGATGAATTGAGAGTGGGGCAATTTGGATATGGGCAGCGCAACCCCAGGGGTCAGAGGCTGGCCGAATATCTGGAGAAGGAGGGACTCTTTATGATGAACTCTTTCTTCCGGAAGCCGCCTCATAGGAAATGGACCTGGATGAGCCCTAATGGTTCCACAAAAAATGAGATAGACTTCATCATGAGCACCAAGCGACAAATATTTAATGATGTCTCCGTGATTCACAGGGTAAAAACCGGCAGTGATCACCGAATGGTCAGAGGCACATTAAATATTAATGTCAAAATGGAAAGATCGCGTCTGATGAAGTCTACGCTCCGACCTTCTTATGCACATATCCAAAACCCCGAGAACTTTCAACTCGAATTGGCAAACCGCTTCGAATTGCTAGACAGCAGCGCATCAGTGGACGAAATCAACAACAGGCTGGTAGAGACTGTCCATACGGTCGGGTCCAAGTATTTTAAGCCCCACCGTAAAAATAGACCTCAAAAACTATCCAACTACACCCGAAACCTCATGGCTGAGCGACGTTCCATGACGCTCCAAACCTCCGATGATGCTAAGTCCTATAGGCAGCTCAATGGACAGATACTGAAGTCCTTGCGACACGATTTACGGTCCTTCAATACAAGGCGTATGGAGGAGACCATAGCACAGAACAAGGGCTCCAAAGTGTTCGCAAGAGACGCGTCTATTGGGCAAAGCCAGTTGACGAAGCTGAAGACGGAGGACGGAAACGTAACGTCGAATAGGTCAGAGGTGCTCAGGGAGATAGAGAGGTTCTATGGGCAGTTGTACACCTCAGTAGCTGAACCTGTTGTTGACTTGGTGAAAGACCCAAGAGCCAAGCTAACCCGACACTACACTGAAGATATCCCGGACATCAGCCTGTACGAGATTAGGATGGCTCTCAAACAACTCAGAAATAACAAAGCGCCAGGCGAAGACGGAATTACCGCAGAGCTTCTGAAAGCGGGCGGAACGCCGGTACTTAAAGTCCTTCAGAGGCTGTTTAATTCCGTCTTGCTCGAAGAGAAAACGCCGGAAGCATGGAACAGGGGTGTGGTGGTACTGTTTTTCAAGAAAGGTGATAACACTTTACTGAAGAATTATAGGCCCATCACACTGCTGAGCCATGTTTATAAGTTGTTTTCGAGAGTCATCACGAATCGTCTCGAACGCAGGCTTGATGACTTCCAGTCTCCCGAACAAGCCGGTTTCCGGAAAGGCTTTAGTACCATAGACCACATACATACGCTGCGGCAGATTATACAGAAGACCGAGGAGTATAATCGGCCACTATGCTTGGCGTTTGTGGACTATGAGAAAGCCTTCGATTCGATCGAGACTTGGGCGGTTCCTAGATCTCTCCAGCGATGCCGCATTGACTATCGGTACATTGAAGTGTTGAAGTGCTTGTATAATAACGCCACCATGTCAGTCCGAGTACAGGGGCAGTGCACGAAGGCGATCCCCATAAAAAGAGGAGTAAGGCAGGGAGACGTCATTTCTCCGAAACTGTTTACGGCCACATTAGAGGACGCCTTCAAGCTCTTGGAATGGCAAGGACTTGGCATCAACATCAATGGCGAATACATCACTCACCTTCGATTTGCCGACGACATTGTGGTCGTGGCAGAGTCGCTGATCATTCGTCCTAGATCTTTCTAGGACGAATGCTCGGTGACCTCAACAGAGTATCTCAACAAGTGGGTCTTAAAATGAACATGGACAAAACGAAAATAATGTGTAACGTCCATGTCGTACCCACCGCACTCACCGTTGGGAACTCTACTCTTGAAGTTGTCGACGAATACATTTACCTGGGACAGGTAGTCCGGTTAGGTAGGTCCAACTTTGAGAGAGAGGTCAATCGACGAATCCAACTCGGCTGGGCAGCGTTCGGGAAACTGCGCAACATCTTCTCATCCAAAATACCTCAGTGCCTAAAGACTAAAGTTTTTAGTCAATGTGTGTTACCAGTGATGATATATGGATCAGAGACGTGATCTATTACAACAGGTCTCATAAAAAAGCTCAGAGTTGCTCAGCGAGCTATGGAGAGAGCTATGCTCGGCGTTTCTCTACGCGATCGAATCAGGAATGAGGAGATTCGTAGAAGAACCAAGGTCACCGACATAGCCGTTAAGATTAGCAAGCTGAAGTGGCAATGGGCGGGCCACATAGCGCGTAGATCGGACGGGCGTTGGGGCAGAAAGATTCTAGAGTGGAGACCACGTATTAGCAAGCGCAGCGTGGGACGACCGCCTGCCAGATGGACCGACGATCTTGTGAAAATCGCAGGAAGTCGTTGGATGCAGGTGGCATCGGACCGGTTACGCTGGAAAGCGATTGGGGAGGCCTATGTTCAGCAGTGGACAAGTATAGGCTGAGATGATGATGATGACAGAGTTCTGACAGGTTCTTTTCGTACATACTTCTCCAGTTTCCTCAACTCTCATAGTTCGTCTCATACACGCTCGCCGGTTACGGAGACTCTTGACCTGTCCTTCAGATAAGACTCGGTCTATTTGGTCATGGTAAGATAGTCTAGATCTTCCCCGGTATCTACATCTTTCCACTTTCGCATTGTATCTATGTTTTGTATCTTTTTTTAAATACTACTAAGATCTGTCTCTATTCGATATGACTTAATATTGTCCAGTCGTAATTCCAACTCAAAGCCGTCGGAGCCTCGTGGTATGGAACAAAGGTGCCCAATTTGATGTATATCTCGAAACTATATTTTTTGTCAAATAAGCGGCGGATCGTTATTATAATAAAATGTAACAATAAAATAAGGCATGTCTATATAAATAAAGCAATCGTAACTCGATAGTTGAACAAGAAACCCGAAGCCAATTACCTATTTATTCGAAAATATTGTCGAAGTGATTGTACAGTCTCAATCGAACATGTAACAAAACTTATCTTAACGCTCAGATTACCTCGAATGAAACCTGAACAATAAAAAAACATCAATGGCTGTAGGTATATTGAATGATCAGCGTTCACTCTCTCAGTGTGTCAGATCAAAAAAACAAAATGTTTGTCTATGTGTTTGTTCCGGCAACGCACAAATCCGCTGTACCGATTTTTATGGATTTTTTTGCATTTTGTTCTTAGTCTGAATTGAAAAGTACTAGATATTTGCTCAACTTAAACGCTATTTATTAGAGGGTAAATAAATACAAAAGAAAACCGAAGTAGATCACATAATAAAGTCATGAAGTGCCTGTGATGCGGTCGAATACTACTAATATTATAAATGTGAACGATTGTGTTTGGATGTTTGTTACTCAATCATGCAAAAACGGCTGAATGGATTTGGATGAAAGGACATTGTGGAAAATTGCCCCAGCACCAACAAACATTTATCCTATGCCATAATTATTTATCTATTTTATTAAAATAATGGCGAATATCCGTATCTAACAGACAATTTGCAATCTAAAACGAATATATCAAAGTATTGTAAGAACTTATATCGAAGTCGCCCATTTCTTTACTAAAAATAACCTCGTACGTATTAATGGCTACGGAATTATAACTTTAAAATCTTATACTTTTTGTGCAATATCGCAATTCCCCCGCTTTTCCGTTTAATAATAAATGCCTTAAGAGAATTTATGGGTGATTTGAAATTTTACAAGTATTTTTTATTGCTGTTGGTTTTGGGGCAAATTATGTATGGGCGCAGAACAATGTATTTTGGCTCACAGATAGTTTATTACCTGGATGTTAGATTTCTGTCTAAGGTCAACGCAGCCAAATCCGCGGGCAGAAACTAATTCGTAAGATTTTAAACGAAGGCGGTTGTATTATAGATCAACTTGTTATGTATGTTTGTGTTCATCCGCCTTTGAATTTACGCGGCCGGTTACCTTATAAAATTACCCAGGGAAGTTTCGAGGCCGACGAGTTAATCTCGTTTAATACTGCGGTGATTAACTGGACTCAAGTTTGTTCAGCGTTTGGGTCGCCATTAAGACAAAAAGTAACCTAAAAGGCTTTGGTCTTATCATTGATGGATTGGTGTAAGTAAAGTAGCGGATTTCACATTAGAAGTTACGCTGATAGATCTTCCTGAATGGGTTTTATAACTGAACTTAAAGATTTTTTTATATCTAACACATTGTTAGATTTTATCTTTGTTTCCATTTGTTGGTAGATACTGTTGATATGCATATATGTAGGAACGCATTATTTTATGCTATTTATTCTTGTTTTGTAAATAAACGTAGCCCCACACTATGATTTATTCCTATGTCGTGGGAGCGTTTACAAACATGAAAATTCACATACACAAATACCCAGACCGAAACAAATAATTGTAGGTCACACAAAGATTTGTCCCGTGGGGGAATCGAACCCGCGACTATGAGACGGAGTGGGCGGAGTGGCTTAAGCTCTTAACCACTGCGCTAAATCGTCCAATGCGTTCATGCGTATTTATTCATTTCATTAAAGATATCAAACATTATTTATATAAACTATATATTAGTTGCCATTCATTGGGCCATTCTTTCAGATGTGATTCACTCACAAAGATTTCCTTCGGTTAGGTTTCGAGAAACCCCGTGGAACGAGGCAGAATGTAAGCTCTGTAATTTATTATTACAGGCGACAGTGGTAACAACCAATTTACCAACGCTTTAAGCGATTTATTTACTTTAAGTTATTACTCAAGTTGGTTGAATGTCATGGTTTATTCTTAATTTTACTGCAATGAGTTCAATGTTCCTCCTCCCATCAAGTTTAGATTCTATCTAAACACATCAGAAATACACAACATGAAGTATGTATTTTCATACTGTATGTGTAGTATTCTCGTTGGTGCCTGTGTGAATTGCTGCATATATTTATGCAATGACATTGTATTTTAGAAACTGTAGGTATGTATAGTGCGACAAGAATATTTTGGCCTGTGGATGGCAATGACAGGGGCATTCGTGTTGGTGTGAAATTAGAGTTATTATTTAGTACAAAATTTCTTTCTTTCAAGGAGATATTTCAAGAGGTGCGTTCAACGGGTGGGTACAAAAGAACTTGGTGAAATTTCATAGCTAATACTGCGACTGTCATGAAGTGACATTTCACTTTCTGACACCCTTAGTTTCGTATTTTGGCCGCGGGTCAAAGGACCTTGTGATTATACATACATACAGTCCGTATGTATGTATAATGGTACATATCCACGGACAAAGTGACAGGTGTAAATGTCAGAACAAAAATAATGTCGCCAGCTTAAGACAACTAGTGCAGAGGCAACAACTAAATCAATCGCTGTAAATTATGAATAAAAATATTTATTGTAAAATAAAAATATTATTGTATTTATTAAATTAAAGTTAAATTTTAGTAAGTGTTCATTTTAACAATAAATAGTGCAGTTATGAATTTATTTTGGACAAACATAAAAACCGATTTAACTTAAAATTTTTAAGTAATTCAAATGACTAAAATATTATATATGTCTTTTTTACATCTGCCTTAACATTTAAATCTATCCATCTATCTATATCATCACGCCAGATCGCTTGCGGGGTAGGCAGAGAGTACAGAGTTCCAACAGGTTCTTTCCTTACATACCTCTCTGGCTTCCTCCACTCTCATAGTTCGTCTCATACACGCTCGCCGGTTACGTAGACTCTTGAATTTTCCTTCAGATAAGACTCGGTCTATTTGGTCGTGGTAAGATAGTCTGGTCTTCCTCGGTACCTACATCCTTCCACTTTTGTATTGTATATCTGTTTTGTCATTCGTTTCTTCTGACATTCTTTCTATATGCCCGAACCAACGGAGCATACCCTTTCTCATCTTTACACCGATACTATCTTTCATACTCGCTCTTAGTATTTTTCCTACTCTTTTATCAGATTAATATAATATTCAGTGGTTATTTAACACAATTTCTATTCTGTTACTGTACTGTTGTCTGTTACTGTAATATGGAGTCATTTTAACAGCTATAGCATATTATTGTCACACAAAGGAAACTAGTAAATAAATAGTTTGGCATCAATCATCATCATTATCTCAGCCTATACTTGTCCACTGCTGAACATAGGCCTCCCTAATCGCTCTCCAGCGCAACCGGTCCGATGCCACCTCCATCCAACAACTTCCTGCGATCTCCATAAGATCGTCGGTCCATCTGGTAGGGGCCGTCTCACGCTGCGTTTGCCAATACGTGGTCGCCACTCAAGAATCTTTCTGTCCCAACGGCCGTCCGATCTTCGCGCTATGTGGCCCGCCCATTGCCAATTCAATCAATTTGGTATCAATGATTTCATAATATTCCTGGCTCATACATTATGCCAAGTAGTGATTATATTTGTATTATGCTTTCGTTGTGAGTTCATTAGTATGTGACAGATTCAAGTATAATATTTGGCTTAAATGCATGGGCTATGTTTGTATATTCAACAGATTTATGCTGTGTAATCTTGAGATGTAAATTTGTAGGAGCTGCTGACTAGCTAGTAGACACTGTAGCTCTGTTGTGTTTACATTGCCGATAGTTTAGTCAAGAGCTAGTCCGAACCATGTATTTACTGGCAAGCGCGTTGATGTACAATGTTTACAGAATGAAATGGTAGACTAAAATTAATAAAAAAGTTTGCTCATTTATTCGTCTTAACGAAAAACTACAACCGTCTATGTCGATTCGGTAAAGCTTTTTCTAGCGACTTAACGCTGCTCTTTAATAAATGTTGTCGTTGCAGTATGCCAGTTAAACCTGACTACAGTCGCTACGAGAATAAACTTTTGCTCCTGCTAAGCTCGCCGATGCAAACCTGAGCCCCGATCTATTTTAAAGCTCGACAACTGGCAGCTTATTAGTTAATGTTGACTTTAATAATATCTTAGTCGTGCTTCTTTCGCTATTTGAAGCTAATAAATTATTTTATCATTATAGTACGAGGCATCTGTAGTAGGGACCGCTGTGTTCTTAGCTATCACCAGGATTAAACAGCGTTCGACTCGGTCGGTCTGAGGTGGGTGACCCTAGCGGAATTTTCATATATGAGCGTCTCCGTGCTTTGTAAGGGACGTTAAGCCGTTGGTCCTGGTCCCACTTAATGTGATGTAGCCATGAAGCCAAGTTAGAAGCCTTATAGGCTGTTTGATAAGTTCCAGCAGCAGGTGGCCTCAGACCTGCCTCCACCGATCCACGCTGGGTCTGCTTGGCCGAGTATAACCTAACTCTTACCTCGATATGTGAGACATGGCCTTTGACCAGCAGTGGAACCATATAGGCTGCTTATTTTATTGTTATTAGCTCAAAATGGAGAAAAACCGCACGACTACAAACCGCGCATTAAACTATATCGTTGTTACTTTTGTACCTACGATAGCTTAGTAATTTTTATTATTTACCTTATGATACTGGGTTCTTAGAATATTACACATGAAAAAAAACTATTTTTCGGATTTTATCGCGGTTTATTTTGATTTTTCGGATCAGGTAATTAATATAATCAAATCCAAAACCAAGCATAACACTGCAATGCCTCCGTGAGCTCATTCTGCGTAGATCGGACGAACAAAAATAAATAAGAAGTTTGAGGGTACCCCGGAACAACTATGCCTTTTAGAAGTCTGTCACCTCAGTCCTTCCCGTGACCATGGGTGCTGCAAAGCACTCGAAACGTCGGGAACTTAAAAATCAAAATAAACCGCAATAAAATAAGTAGCTAGTAGTAATCCGAATAATTGATTTATTTCATACCTTATGATGTTAACATTTATAGTAATATTAGCCCTGTTAAGAAACTGTCCCAGCGTTGGGCACGGGCCTCCTCTCAAACTGAGAGGGTTTAGGCCATAGTCCACCACGCTGGCCCAGTGCGAGATGCCGGGTTAAAATTTTACAAAGCTGTATTCTATGGCATAGTAGAAAAGCAGCATAATTGTTTCTGTGGATATGAAAAACAACTGAAACTTTAATTTTGATAAAGCAGCGTTGAATTCAGCAATGGACTTAACTCTACTACTTGAAATATTTGAGGCCAGAATTTTGTTTTTCTATCTATCTATCTATATCACCACGCCAGAACCTTTGCGGGGTAGATAGAGAGTACAGTTTCTACAGGTTCTTTCTTTACACACCTCCCTCCCTGGCTTCCTCCACTTCGATAATTCAATTTTGTTTTTATTTTGTATTAAGTATTTCTTTGCTACGCTAATTGAGGACGGATGGAATGAGTGAATAAATGAAATGAGTAATGAGTGAAAAAATGTATACCTATGAATACAAAAAATAATTAATTCCCCAGAAATATCAGAAAGGTTCTCTGGAAGACATCACTATTAGTGAAAATGCCGCCCATTTTTTCACCACCTCGTAATTTATAATTTTGCATTACCATTTTGTGTATATTTGATGAAACAGTAAAGTGTTATATGTCTATATAATTTATAAGTACATCTACCAATAGTGACATTTCTGTGAATTGGATAAAAGGAGGATACAATCGGGAATCCGACTTAAATAAATTACATGGCCATCATTCCTGAGCCTGAATGATTAAATAGGCAAGTTAATGAGTTGATTTACTTACAATTGAAGTGGCTCAGTACCCATATTCGCTATGACTAAACGCGGCGCGTTACGATATCATCGTGAAATTGACGGGCGGCTTTGTCCAGTGGTTAAGAGCTTAAGCCACATCGCCCACTGGTGTGTGTGTGTGTGTGTGTGAGTGTGTGAATGATCTACGCTGTTGGCAGATACAGATACTTTTACAGATACACCCAACAAGAGGGCGAGCTTAGTGATTGCACGCTGGGGCAAGTGGCAAGGGGGCAAGTAGCTTAAGGGCTTCTCAAGGAGGAACGGCCTCGGCTTGGGCAGTCGCTATGGGGGAGGGCGTATACTAGGTGTCTCGCGCCGTGGTGCTCTGCACCGGCCGGCGGGCAAGGGATTCTTTCATCTCTTCGGCCAGGTCGGTGTCTGATCCTGTGTGCGGTATGTGTATACGAAAGAAGAGATGTAAGGACATCGGGAGGGTCGGTGAAAACATGCCGCGGAAGGCGGTAGCGGTTGATAGAAGGGGAGTTAGGTTCGTAATCAGCGGCGGTTACGATTAGCGGATTTCTATGATTGGACGCGTTCGCGAAATATTGGGGTGTCGCCCTTTTAACAAAGGTGCGAATAGGTTCTAGACCGAGATCGGAATGGATATCGCCCACTGGATCGAGTAGTCGCGAGTTCGATCTCCACACAAGACAAATCTGTGTGTGACCCACAAATATTTGTTTCGGTCTGGGCGCTTGTGTAAAATTCGTGTTTGTAAACGCACCCACGACACAGGAATAATTCTTAATGTAGGGCTCTGGCGGGGCTTACGTTTTTTTCTAAAGTAGGAATCGTGTAAAGGTCTTTCTTATACCACTGGAGTACCATTAAATGATCATATCACGACGTTATCGTAACGCGTCACGTTGCGTTATGGTCATAACGAATAGGGGCACATACCGACGAAAGCCGATAAGAGTTACTTCCTCAGTGGTTTGGTTAAAGTATGTAATTGAATTAATACGTAATTTACTTGCTCCTGGATGGCTTTTATTCGTTAATAGGATTGTATCAAAGAAGTCCATACAAATAATTGCCGGCCTATTTAATTTGATAAGATTGCCTTATTATTACTTTTTAATTTTAGGCTTTAGGGTAGGTAGGTATAGTAAGTTCAGGATAAAATATCGCTGAGTGCATTAGTGACACAATCAAAATCTAAGGTTAATCCAATAGGGACTATAAAACCAAAATTATGAAGCTTGATTTTCCCTATTTTTGCTTTTCTGATTGTGACTTTATTCAGACTCTTGGTGAAATTTCAGGTATCTATTTATTTTACAGCAAGTGTGTATACACGCTATAAAATTGAGTTCTTAGATTTACGCGAATATTACACATGAAATAAAACTATTTTACGGATTTTATCGCGGTTTATTTTTTACAACAACAACAAAAATAATTAAGAAGTTTGAGGGTACCCCAGAACAACTATGCCTTTTGGACATCTAAAACCTCAGTCCCTCCCGTGACCATGGGTGCTGCAAAGCACTCGAAACGTCGCAAACTAAAAATAAAAAATAAACCGCGATAAAATCCGTAAAATAGTTTTATTTCATACATGCTATAAGTTAATAATTAAATGCGGTAAATTTTAATCTATCGATCTCGCTATATCATCACGCTAGGCTCTATTTCAATCTCGGTCTCGGACCTATTCGCGCCTTTATTAAAAAGGCGACAACCCGATATTTCGCGAACGCGTCTAATCATAGGAATCCCCTAATCGTAGCCGCCGCCGACTACGAAACTAACTCCGCTTCTATCAGCCGCTACCGCCGTCCGCGGCATGTTCTCACCGACCCTCCCCATGCCCTTACATCTCTTCTTTCGGATACAGATACCGCACACAGGATCAGACACCGACCCCGCCGGCGAGGGCGAAGAATGCCTTGCCCGCCGGCTGGTGCAGAGTACCACGGCGAGACACCTAGTATACGCCCTCCCCCATAGCGACTTCCCATTTCCCAAGTCGAGGCCGTTATTCGTGAGGCGCCCTTGAGCTAGTTGCCCCCTTGCCCTTCTGGCTAGAACGTAGTGGTTGCACGCTCGCCCTCTTGTCCGGTGAATCTGTAAAGACCCCGCGGCCAACAGCGTAGATCATTCACACACACACACACACACACTAAAATCATCGCGCCAGATGCCTTGTGATGTAGGTACACAGTTCAGAGTTCCAGCAGATTCTTTTCTTACAGACTTCTGGCTGGTAAAATTGAATATTATGAAATAAAATAAGTACATATAGAAAAATAAACCTTTCAGCTAGATCTAGCATTCCAACACGCGCGGATCCAATTGTACAAGTTGTACCGACTCCCATAGCTAAGCTTCTTACACATTTTCATGTAAATTACTTTTAAAAACGATTCTGTTAAGGGGGAACCTAACTCCCAAAAATAGGCTCTGTTAACAGAAGATGGTTGATGAATGTACTGCGTATATGTTATAAGAAATATATATAAAAAAGAAGATAAAGTCGTGCATTTAACGTATGGAGTAAAATTTAATTGAGTTCTTAGTTTAAGATATGTTCTTTAACTTGTATGGATTACTTTTTTATTTTAATTAATTATGTCTGAATTATCTGAAAAAAAACCCGCATTTTGGGTTCTTCGGGCGCACTTTTCACTGCTGTCAAGGTGATCAGACCAATATCCAAAAAAAAATCTTATGGTCACTAATTCGTTCGTAATTCCCTTAACCTTCGTTCGACACAACCACATCTATTTGTTTAACCTATGTTCGTACGAGCCCTTTTCTAACGCCCTTCAAATAAAGCGCTGCAATGATGCAAATGGCTAAGAGCACATGTTTTGAAAAGCACTTACAGCGCGTTACACGAAACGTTTAAAAATTACCCGTGCGACCAAGCTCTTAATGACTACATATTGCAGCGATTTTTTTCTTATATTATAACTTATTCCGCATATAAAAAAATAACTAACTAAAAAAACGTATTTATCTTCGCGCTAAGAATTGTCTGTGTGTCGTGTGTACATTTAAAATCATTAAATTCACGTGCTCAAACAACCCAAAGTGAAAAAATCATTTGTGGGTTATACAATGATTTGTCCTATACAGGGATCTAACCCGAGACGATTCGATCCATTGAGCAGAGCGGCCTCTCTAACCACTAGACCGACATCAACTGTACATCAAGGTCAACGTGAATAGAAATAGGAGTTTATTGTTTTCGTTATTAATATATTCACATTTCGAAAATAATTACTTTCCAGTATATTACTATACTCTTTGGTCCCATTAATGCAGAAGAAGGCTCGTTATCTATAAAGGAATACCTTAATAGCATTCGCAAAGGGCCCATGGAGTTGTTATCAGCATGACAGATAAAGCATTTATAAACGGTGATAATATCATGCTCGGGATACTTCAGTGATCGTGTATTAAAATTCCACTGATCTACTATTTAAATATAAATAGATAATCGCTTCTGTTGTGCAGAAGATACGAATTAAATTGATGTTCTAGCGATAGTGGGTGTCAAAGAATTTATAATGGAAGGTCTTATTTAACGAAAAAATAGAACGTCCTCTTAAAAATGGTTGCGGTCGAGTATCGTACAATAGTCGTAGGTGTGCGGGCGTGCGGAGCCCACACGTGTCTTTCAATTTGCCGATCTGGCAACGTGGCCGGATTCGGTGGGAACACAGAAATCTTAATAAGACACTAGACTAGTATACTCGCTTAAATTTGTCGCCATGCATGTGAGAAAATTAACACAAGAACCGGACTGTGTGGTTCAATGTATGTGATGCTATAGTTGGTATAAAAGTCTTCCTAAACTTGTGACTGAACTTATAAGGTAATAATCATCCGAAAATATTTCTACAGCAATGACGTGTGTACGTGAGTCTGTGTCTATTTTTTATGTATGCACAGTTGCGAAAAGTACAGAAAAATAGTGGTATATTATTGCTGTAAAATATATTTACGACGAATTGTATTACGCTATAAGTGCAGTTACAAATTTAAAAAGAATTTAAACTAACTTTAGCCACTGTATCACGACAAATAGCGACAGTGATTTCGAACAAAATCGTCCGCTGTTTCACTTCTAGTCTCTACGATTTCTGTAGTTGAGAGGGTCCTTACGGCACGTATTGAAAGAATGTAATTGTGAACGGGCACGTTCAGTGAAGTGCATCGTACGGTGCACGCCGGCACGATCAGCTCGTTCGTGGAGTCCGCAGGACCGCAAGCCGGTCGGCGTGGTCTCGCTAATCGCTTAGTCACGGCCCATGCCGCCTACGGCGCGCACCACATCTGTGATAAATCAGATTTTACCTCACCTGTATTGTGATGAATATATTGTGATGTTTGTGAAAATGGGATTTCTAGATGGTGTATCGTTTTCTGTATTCAAAAAATGCCCCAATTTAAGACTGAAGAGGAGATGCAAAGGACGAAGGTACTGAGATAAATTAAATTAATTATTTATAAGTATGCTATTTAAAATCTAGGTCTTACGCAATTGCCGCAAATATTGTTTACATAGTAGATACAAAATTGTCACGAACTAAGTTAAATCTACCTGCTTATTCTATAAAAATAAAATGATTTACAAATATTATAAATATAATTTTTTGTAAATTTATTCAGGCAAAATAGTATTGCTTAGAATAGACAGAGGAAATATTCATCCTCAAAATAAATGAGAGACAAGTTTGTTACAATTGTGAGTGTAAAATGTGAGATGAACCTCGTGGGTTTGTTATCATTGATAAGATATTACGTTTGGCGATCGTAACACTGGAACGCACATACAATAGATCAAGATACAACTGAGTTTTCAGTCAATGTAATGTTTACACATAGGTACGTAACATTTAGAGAAAATAACATGAAGATAAAATATTTTTTATAACGTTATGATAAGTTGCCCTGCAGGAAAATTACTTAATTAACATTAATGACATTCTAACCTTTATGGTATTTGTGATCGTTCGACTCTGATAAAATGTGATCTTGTTTGAAATAGCTAATGACCATGACATGACCAATGAAAGGTAATGCCAGAGACCTTAGCCTAAGCCAAGGTTATTCCAACTTATTTTTGATCTACTAAAGTAACTTTATAGTGAGCTGTACCATTGCGATCATGTCAAAGAGTACTTACGCTTTAAAAAAATAATTAATAGTGGTGTGATTGGTGCACGAGTGGAATGTAAATAAAATTATTAAAACGCTTAGGGCCTCCACCCTCGAGTAAGGTGCTGGTTAGTTTCATCTCAAATAACGTTACTCGGCAATTCATACTGACTACTTCAACCTTCGGATAGGTCTATTCAGGGATGATCAATTTCGTCAATCAGTTTCGAACTTCAATCTTTAATTGTCGATTAGTCTACTTCAGACTTTACTCGAGTGGTGAAAGAGACCCTTAGTCTAAAATATCGATTACTTACTCATTATTATAGCAGTTACCCACTTTCATACTTGTGCCTAAACCTACATTTGAGTTCTATTAACCCTAAAATTTGTAACTAATGCGATTTTAATTGCGTCGATATAAAATTTATATTCAATCGTTCCATTTTATTTGTATGTACTTATTGGAAAATGATCAAATATTTAAAAGGAACGCAAATGATGTTGACAAGTTTCTCTAACGATGTCAGAGGGTACTTAAATACTTACACAGTTGATAGTAACAATTCAATATTGAAACCAGTTATGCTTCATCAACCATGTCATCCTTGATCAGTAGGTATCTTACAAGACAATCGATGTCCGTGTGCCCTTTAGACTCGTCAATAAAAAGCAGGTAGGTTAAAGCCTTATTAGGTTGCAGTTATAATCAAGTATCAATACATAATTGGTGGTTAAATCCGAATTGAGGTGTCATGCCGAAAGTGTGTGTAGCATTTATAAGCAACTTTTGTTCTTTTTTTCTAGCATATTTACTATCCCACTCTAGACTAAGGGAGGCCATTGCTCTAGAGCAATGGCCTCCCTTTTATATTTCCATAATTGTCGATCAATGGTAATTATTTCAGGCCGCATTGTCGCTACCTTTTGCTAGGTCCATCTCGTCTGGCTATTTAGTCTGTGATAGAGTTTACTTACATCTGAGAGTCTATGCGTGCTTTGCGGCCAGCCCACTCCCACTTCAGCTTTTGCAGCTGTGCACTTTTGTTATACAACTTTTTATTATGCGCGATATTTTTTGTTTTAATATAAAATGATTTGCTGATCGAGTAAACTTATATGAGAAAGTGAAAAAAGTGAAAAAGTTGCAGAACAAAGACTGCGGTGGTTTAGACCACAAGTTTAGACTGTCATATAAATATAGAAATCCAAAATCGAATTCCGAATTACCTTGTGTAATCTTGGAGTAGAGCATGAGTATACAACAACTACTTTAAATATTTTTTACTTCTTAAATTACCGCTCTTTTAATCCCACATGGTGAAAAAAAATTGTATAATATAATGAACCTATACTGTCCCACAACTGGACAAAGGCCTTCTCTCATAAAAGGAGGTGAGATTGATTAGGTCATACTCCACCTCGCAGACCCAGTGCGGATTGGTGGAGGCAGGTTTGGGCACCTGCTGTTGGGATCTATCAAGCCGTCTATAATGCCACCAACTAGGCTTAACGACTATTACATTACAACGGAGACGCTCGAATATGAAAATGCCACAAACGGTCACCTATCTCAGGCCAACTAAGTCGAACGCTGCAAAACCTTGATGATTGGTAAGAACACCGCGGCCGCTCAGTGGCGCCTCTAAAAAAAATAGTCTCTTTGAATTGACCCAGTAAATATAAGTCCCGATGCAACCGCACGGACTACCACATTCGTTTGATTAAATTCCTAAGTGGAATTTGATTGCAAGCTTTTGCAATTCCATCTGACGCCAATCAAAAAAGACGACTGTGGGTGGTGGATACCGTTTAAAACATATGTATAGATCGTTGGATACCGGTTTTAGATGGAGGAAGCGAACGTATTATACTTAATAATATTGTAATATCGTTGTAGGACACAAATTGAAAAATCAAAATTGCAAACCGACCGATTGAACACGACATTAAAACGTGTTTAAAAATTAAACCAGTTTTTGTTAAAATTATTTTATAAAATACTAGTATCTCTGTGGGGCGACGATATTTGTAAGGCAGCAGGCAGGATTGGAGGAGGAGAGCTGAAGAGCTGAAGATCGAGCTCAGTGGCGTGCCATGGGAGAGGCCTACGTCCAGCAGTGGACTGACACGGTATGATGATGACGATCTCCATAAAAGCTGTAATCCAACTTATCACAGCCTATAAGAATACTTATATGATTTTTTATACAATATTGTTCTGGTCTACGCAAACGGGGCCGCAGCTAAAGTCTATTACTTAAAAAACTTTCATACACTTTATACATAGAAAATAGATTTTCAATATTAATAAATAATCTAGTAGACAAACTTGTAGACTTTATACGTAGTAGTAAAAACGGTTATAAACTGCCGAAAGAATGTGAACGGCCAATATCTATTACACAAGTTGTTCTCTGTCGTTTTTATTGGTAAGGATCATAAATTGACCATGTTTTTTACCTGGCGAAAATTCGGCATGTATGTATTGGACTCCTATCCACTTAAAACCTCAAAATGGCCGATGTTGATGAGCGCACACAACACGCTTTCCACGAGGAATGTACCTACCGGTGCCACTTTTTATCGTATTCCGAACGGACCATCTTTGAGGGGGGGAGACTGGATTTACTTCCCTTGCGGGAAGCGTATCAGGAATATAACTGCCTCAAAGGCCATAGTCCAGTATCATGCGATGCGAACGGCCAGTTACATTGCAGACTCTGTATTCGGTAGCACCGGACTCTTCAGAGTCGGTGGGATTATATGGGCGCCCCATAGAGCAGCAATTGCACGAACCCCGCGTAGATTTTGCGCCCGACTTTTGATGGTCTTCTGCCATAGGAATTACTAGTGTCCCATTGCTGGGCAAAAGCCTTCTTTCACAACCTGACTGACCTAATCTCTCTCACCTCGAGAGATTAGGTCATACCACGCGGGCCCACTGTGGATTGGTGGAAACGAGTTTTTAGTCACCTACTGTTGGAACTTATTAAGCCGCCTCTTTCCTCCAGCAACTATCAGATTAAGTGGTAACCGAACCAACGGCCTAACGTGACTTCGTGCACCGACACGCTTAAATATGCAAATGCCATAAAAGTGTCATCTAACCTAGGCTTATTCACTCTTCTTTAGCCGAAAGACATTCACCGATGGACAGGGAGGCCTCTCAAAGATCCTAACTCTAGTCCTAACTAGTTCTATCTATCTATCTATATCAACACACCAGATCCCTTGCGGGGTAAGCAGAGAGTACAGATTTCCAAC
Source organism: Phalera bucephala (assembly GCA_905147815.2). Classification (NCBI taxonomy): domain Eukaryota; kingdom Metazoa; phylum Arthropoda; class Insecta; order Lepidoptera; family Notodontidae; genus Phalera; species Phalera bucephala. The sequence continues at coordinate 12,908,603 of LR990615.1, forward strand.
AGGTTCTTTTCTTACAGACCTCTCTGGCTTTCTCCACTCTCATAGTTTGTCTCATACATGCTAGCCGGTGACGGAGACTCATGACTTGCCCTTCGGATAAGTCTCGGTCTAACTAGTTAAACTAGGATAGTGAACAAAATGATACGGTAAGACTATAAACTATCATAAATGTAAGCGTTACACTGTAAACATTGCGGTCACCGTCGCGCCTATATTCCCCAAGCGGGGGTGGCAGAGGTATATTGAGTACACCTACATTTCGCCTGCAATCTTAGGTCTCATGTAAACGGGGGCGAGCCTATTGCCAGATACCGGGCACAATTCCAGAATCCGGACTTTTAATGGGAATTTTTCGTTAGAAAAACTACATATGTCCGACCTAGGATTTGAACCTCGACCTCATGATCACAAAGCGATGCGCTTTGCTACTAGACCAACGAGGCTGTCGATTGTTGTTCACAATTTTACGTATAATGTCGCTAGATTTTTTATTAACTTGTTTTACTAACAATTTTCCGGCGAAATACCTAATACGAGGCGTTTAAATGTTAAATAGTAAGGAAATTTAGTTACAATTAAGTACTCACTATACACATTAATATTGCATAAAACAAACTTGATTTATTCGGCGTAAAACACAAACATCGCTGTGAAGGTGTATAGTTACGGCGCGATACTAAATTGTTACAAGTTAAGAGGGTAAGTTAACCCTACCGAGAGACTTCACGTCTCTAAGGTATATATAACGTACCTTTTGATACGCAGTTATATTTTATTCACCTCGTACCAACATTGTATGGGGCGGGCGATTATACTGCGGAACCACGGCACCGTGCCGTGACATCGAAACGGATCGGTGGCTTTACACCCACCACTTTAAAATAAACCCTAATAATCTAGATATAAGATCTCTAATCTATTACTGCACGAAGAATTGAAATAAATACACAAAAGTTCGTTATGAGGGGTAAGCTAAATTGTTTGCAGGTCACGGTGTTGCTTCATGTTTTTTTTTTTATAAAAGTATTTTCTTTGGTCACGGCTTGGAGTTCTTAGAATGTTATTTTCTATTAGTGTAAATATATAGAACCAAAATAAACGTCGATTATCCTCACCTAAGATCTTAGAAAAAGGTTAACAGGAAATTGATCAGATAATAACTCTAAGAAGGTTTTATTATCTATTATGATGTTTTATTAGATATATAAACTTTTCAGTATATTATTATTCATTTTATATTGAGAAATCGATTACGTAATAACAGCTCTCATGGGTAATTATATCGTAAATAATTTCAGTACTTACCTATTAATAAAATACTTATTTACTTCGATAAAAAATAGAAATGAAATAAACACACTCAAGTTCATATTCTCCAAGCAGGGGCAGCAGAGGTATATTGTATCACTATGTAATAGGCCCTAATGTAACAGGGGGCAAGCCTATTGCCATTAAAATGAGCGAAATCCCAGACTCGAGACTTCTGTTGTCAATTTTCATATAGAAATATTACAAATTTTCCTATGTAGGATTTGAACCTAGGACCTCGTGAATACTAGCCACAGTACGCACTACTAAACGAAGCAACCTTTACTTAATAAGTACATACATTTAAAATATTACAAGATTATACAACCAACATAGCCACTTAAATGAGGGCTGCAGGAAGAGAACTCATATTTAGAGTTAAGCTTGCGTTTGTATATCACTTGTAAATATTACAATTACTTCTGTATTGTATAAAAAAGAAAAAATAAAAAAATAGTAAATATGAGTATGTTAATAATAAAACCCAGGTAGCAGTTGGAAAATAGACCGTGTCATATTTGAAGGACAAGTCAAGAGACTCCGTAACCGGCAAGCGTGTATGAGACGAACTATGACAGTGGAGGAAGCCAGAGAGGTCTGTCAGGCGAGAATCCGGCGTGATGATATAGATCGATAGAGAAAAATATGAAATAAGGACCCACTACAACTCTATACTCTCTGCCTACCCTGCAAGGGAGCTGCCGTGATGATATAGATAGATAGAGAGAAATGTATGAAATGGATCACCAGTCCTTGTAATAGCCAGAGAGGTGTGTAAGGATAAAACCTGTTGGTACTCTGCACTTTCTGTCTACCTCGCAAGGGACATGGCGTGATGATGTAGATGGCTAAAGACAGAAATGTGAGCATGAAAATAGTATTTGTAATAAAGTATGATTAAAACGAACAAAAGTAATGGGTTTGTAGAAAGATATGAAGGGGGACGGAAATCAAAAAAAAGTACGCGTAAATTAAACATCAAAATATCACATTCTTTGTCACTCTTTCAAAATGCGACGTCGTCGTTCAGAAGTTCCGGAATTATTTCAATTACATAAATGATTTCAATAAAAAACATTTCAAATTTGTTTGAAGTTTATTTTGTATAAGTTAGAATTAAAATAAATAGAATGTTAAATATTTATAATTGTTAAAATAATGAGCTTTTTTATTGGAATGAAAGAATGAAAGGGCGCATGATAATATTATTTATAATCCGGGGGGCATAACAAAAGAAAGATAGATAGATAGATATCTCTTTATTGTGCACCAACTACATAGATATCAAAGTACAATAAAAAAGAACAAATAGTTACACAAAGGGCGGCCTTATCGCTAAAAAGCAATCTCTTCCAGGCAACCTTGGGATGGAGAAAACGATTAGGGTGTCCACACCCTATAATATAAACTATAAACGGGGGTGTACTTATTACGCAGAAGTTTTAACTTATAGTAATAAATACTTAAATATAATATAAAAATGCAAACACATACTACAAAATACAGTATGTTAGAGACATATAGTACAAGAATTTACTACACATACACATAAGTAACTATCACGATGCGACAGCAGGACTCGGTGAACAAGTAGATAAGTAATACTTCCTCGCCTGGCCCTTGAAGCTCTCTAGCGACGATGCACACCGTATACTGATAGGTAGAGTATTCCACAGTCGTACCGCCTGGACAGTAAAAGACTTATCATAGAAGCTGGTATTGCTTATCATAAGCTGCTATTGTGAAGGGCATCCTTAGGCTAAGATTTTCGAAGGACCTGAGGCATTGGGTGCCAGAGCTTTTTAGGAACTCGAAGAACGGTTGGGAAACCCTACATTAAACGATCATTTCACAAAGTTATCGTAACACGCCGCGTTAGGTGTTTTATTGGTCATAACGAATAAGAGCCCTGCTGTTACGATGTAATGAAAAGCGAATCAACAAAATCATTTCCGTCGCTCTTATGTGTCGCGTTTGTAAAGAGTGTTATGGATTTATATTCATCAAATTGGATTGTTATTGTGATTACTATACACGACGAGATGTTACTAATTGAAGTGTTGTTTTTTTCTTTTTTTTTACCAAAAGGCTATGCATTGGATACATCACATGGGCTTTCGCTTTAGGACGACATCATTTTTTTGTTTTTTTTTTGGTTTTTGTAAAGTACGTAGCCCCACACTAGGATTTATTCCTGTGTCGTGGGTGCGTTTACAAACATGAAAATTCACATGCACAAATACCCAGACCGAAACAAATAATTGTGGGTCACACAAAGATATCTCCCGTGCAGGAATCGAACCCGCGACTATTAGACACAGTGGGCGGAGCGGCTTAAGCTCTTAACCACTGCGCTAAATCGTCCGTCTTAAATTACACCGTGTATAGTAAAATGTTAAATCAATTACAAAGGCAACATACTGTCTTTGTAATTAATTCATTTCATAAGGATTTTGCAAACATATTATTTGCCTATAAAGCCAAATTTAAATAAAAACAATATGTGTGATCAAAGCAAGCAATATAAGCATGAAAAAGCTTCGTAGTTGGACCGTCGCATTTATCATCACTTAAATAACAGACCTTTAAAACACAAATACCACAATTATTTACCATGTACGTACAAACGTGTACCATTTATTTCTTAGATTGGAACCATGATACAGTCCCATTACATTATTTATAAGCTCCCTTAATCTTCGTGCGTCATACAGATGACATCAGAATACGGACTATCTGAAATAGAAATAATCTACGTGTGTGGAATTGAAAAGCACGCAAGAGCATAGTTTTCAACTACATAGTTTAAATAGAAAAAAAATCAAGCACGTTTATGTAAATCTTTTTAGCGGCAAGATCGGCGTGTCTTCCAAAGCTAATCTTGAAATAAGTGCACACGCACCGTCACACCGTCACGCCTATATTCTCAGAGGGGGTGGCAGAGATTTACTGAGTAAACCCACGTTTCGCCGACTATGTTAGGCCCCTTGTAATAGGGGCAGAGCCTATTGCCATATACCAGGCACAATTCCAGACTCCGGACTCATACTGGGAATTTTTCGTTAGAAAAACTACATTTGTCCGACCTAGGATTTGAACCCAGGACCTCGTGCTCACAAAGCGATGCGCTTTGCCACCAGACCAACAAGGCAGTCAGTCAGTTGAAATAAGTTATTAGTAAAAACATAATTAAAACAAGCTTTTCTAGCAAAGGAGTAGTGCACATTAAAATGGCCTTTTGGAATTGTGCCAGATATATGGCATGGGATCCCTATTACATGGGACCTAAAATCATCGGTGAAAAGTGGGTGTACTCAGTACCCCTCTCTGCCACTCCCGCTTGGGAAATATACGCGTGACGGTGTGTGTGCTTAAAATTGTCAATGTTGTTGGGGTTCCTTCGTTTGGTAATCATGGCTGTATAGAATCAGGTCATATTTACCATAAACATGCATTTCCATCGGAAATGAACGAACGCGACATATTTCTTGTCCGTAAAATAAGAAGAAATGGTTTCAATTCAGTCAAATTTAAGTTAAACAAACAAACACTGCAAGTATAATAAAAGCTTGTAAAAAGCTCCTACATTAATAAATTTCAGTGTATTTATTATTATACAAGTGAAAGGGACTATCTTAGGTCAATGTCGAACATTAAGTAATGATGTATCGTCTTGGATGACTCAGTCACGTTGGAATGACGTCATTAAAGTTTGTAAGCGGAGTGTTTTATATTCATAATATCATGGACGTTTTTGACTCGGGACTGTGACTGCGATGTGTTAACAAGATGACTTATAATAATATACCTCGTGTTATAGGTAAATGTAATATACTTAGCCTACAGTGCTCGAGGTAGGATCAAATCAAATCAACTATGTTTTTTTTTGCGAAAATAGGTTACAGTGTATGTTAAAAGTACATTGGTGGTACGCAATATTCTGCCTTTAGGCATGCAAATATTATTAGTAATTAACCAAGAACTTAAAGTAAAGTATTCAGAAAACATAATAATTGTATCGGACAGGATATTTTTGTAAGTTCATTTTTTTTAGGTTTGTACGAGCCATAGGATTTTAGTAATAGGTAACTATGGTTAATCTTCCTACAGACATTGCACCGTAATAACAAATAAATTACTATACTACTAAAGATTTTACTAGGTAATAATATTATACTTAGGTAAGAATATTATAGCTCTTTAATAGTTTATTACACATACAATTATAAATCATATTCAAGCATACAGAAAGCTTTTAAAGCATCATTCTCTGTCCTATAGAAGTGAGCCTGCATAAACTACAAAAGTTAAAATTGCAATAAGTATTGGAATATATGACCATGCGAACATTTCACTAAGTACCTACATATGATTGACTTGTATAATACTGTATCTAACAGAATCATATGTGCTAACTACATACAAAAATATACAACTTGTGTAACAAGTATGCGTACTAATTGTTTTTATTATGATGGTACTAATAATTACAATTTTTCGCGTTCTAAAGTTATGAATGAATGATGTTTACATTTTTTGTTAAGTAAAATACTAACATCGATCGTTAAACTACAGTTATTCATGCCACCATCTTGATTTCTCTTATCTATTAGTCATCTGAGTGGGTAGTTACTTTTTATATTGTATTAAGAAATGTAGTGATAATGAAAAATGTCTGAACTAATATTATAAAGATGAAGGATTTATTTGCTTGTATGTATAATCGATTTATATAAGCGACTGTATAATCGATAAACTTTGTAAGTGCTCTTATACTGGCTTAAACAATAAAAAAGTTGACTTTGACTTTCCTGAATCGATCTCAATAATTCTTTCACTATTAGGAAGCTGCATGGTTTTTTTTTTTTGTTTTTTTATTAAAACGTAGCCCCACTATGATTTATTCCAGTTAATATTTAATATTAATATTATATAAATATTAAATTCACATACACAAATACCCAGACCGAAACAAATTATTGTGGGTCACATAAAGATTAGTCCCGTGCGGGAATCGAACCCGCGACTATTAGACACTCTTTGCCACTGTGCTAAATCGTCCCGCAAACGTCAACATTATCCAGTTATTGCGGTATTGTCCACCGGGAGCGAAGCCGTGGCAAATTGCTAGTGTAGTGTAAACACAGCAACATTGCAGTTTAATCTCTGAGAATTTACATCCGAGCGAAATGAATGAAGGGAGTTGAATAGAGGGCCGTTCGCGCCACGGTTCCCCTCATTAAAAGAAGTCTTCGTGTGGAACCAAGGTTGCCTGTAGCTGTGCACAATTGTTCGCGCCACGGTTCCCCTCATTTAAAGAAATCTTTGTGTGGAACCAAGGTTGTCTGTAGCTTTGCACAATCTCTACTTATACACGTTTGGCCCTAGCCTTGTCCGGTAGACGCGACCCGGTATGACCAGATGCCTCGAGGCGGAACCGGTTCTCCTACACAACATTATTAGCGCTTTACTTCTGCAATGTCATTGAATGACTCCATTACATCAGATACATTCTTTACCTTAAGTGACGTTTTTAAGTGGCTTATCATACCACTTTTAAGCCGTGTTTAAAGTGATATTTTATAACGGGCGTTCACTATTACGGCGCGTTCGTCAAATTTGAGTGTTGGAAAAAATATCGGATAACTATTAAAAATTAATGAAAATTTGGAACTAAATTGCTTCGCTCACCTTGAAACAATAAACCCCAGATTCATGCAATATCTACAAAACTCCGAATTATATTGTTAACATATACAGAAATGAAATATTTTCGACAAGGACTTTGGTGGTCGGTTTTTATTTTATCGTTACCGATTATAGCATATGAATTTATATAAGTGGTAAACATGTTCATTAATACCATGTGCCCCTTGAAACAGGTAGATTTTTACGCTATATATAACTATTTTAATGTCATACGTACCTAGGTTTTTAAATGCCTGTTATAGGATACTAGCTGTCATACGCAACTGCGCACACGTTCATTTTGTAACTAATATCTTTATATATTATCTTATTATTACTGAAATACAATACCATAAGCCAGCTAATATAGTTACTTCTGAACAATGTAGCTTTCTACCAGTGAAATAATTATTGAAATCGGTCCAGTAGTTTCAGAGTTTATCCATTTCAAACAATTGAACAACTTTCCTTTCTATCATATTAGTGTAGTTAAATACAGATAGTTTAGATAGAATATATAGAAAGTTTAGATAGATAGATAGAACCAAGATTATGATTTTTGAAAGGGAAGAAACCAGAACGAATGTAAGGATTGTGGTTGGTAACGATGTGCTGGAACAAGTGAATGAGTTTGTATATCTTGGTTGCGCCTTCAGTAAGGATGGGAAATACACCGCTGACATAGAGAGAAGAGTGAGTGCAGGGAACAGAGTGAATGGTGCGATGGGAAAGCTACTTAGGAGCCGGCACTTAAGCCATAAGGCGCAGCTGGCCATGCATAACGGAGATCTTGTCCCAACGCTGTTATATGGTAGCGAGAGCTGGGTATGTAAGAAGGAGAATGAAAGTAGGATAAATGCGAGCTCTGCGGAAGATGTGCGGAGTGAAGCTGACCGACCGCATTAGCAACAGCGTAGTAAGAAAGCGAGTAGGTATGAAAGATAGTATCGGTGTAAAAATAAGAAAGGGTATGTTCCGTTGGTTCGGGCATATAGAAAGAATGGCAGCGGAAAGAATGACAAAACAGATATACAATGTGAAAGTGGAAGGATGCAGGTACCGAGGAAGACCTAGACTACCTTACCACGACCAAATAAACCGAGTCTTATCTGAAGGAAAAGTCAAGAGTCGCCGTAACCGGCGAGCGTGTATGAGACGAACTATGAGTGTCGAGGAAGCCAGAGAGGTCTGTAAGGAAAGAACCTGTTGGAACTCTGTACTCTCTGCCTACCCCGCAAGGAATCTGGCGTGATGTTATAGATTGATAGATAGATAGAATATGAGGACAGACTCTTCAGTACGTAGGTAAATAATTGATGTTCTTATAGGCGCAGTTTTTATACAGACTTATACAAGGTGTATCATATATAACGCAAGACCTCAGACACCCCAATTAGGTTTTTGCTTTACGCTTATGCTTTGATTTCGATTATGCTTTGAATTCAATACGATAATCAAACTTTCAATTTTTTGGAGTTTTCTACCATTTTTTAAGCTGTTTGGTACCCTAATTAGCCACAACATTATTTATAAATTAATCAATAAATATATGTGCAAATTGATGTGTGCGTAATAGGAATGCATTTAATTTAGCTGTATTGCTTTGAATAATTATTTATTATTAAATTTTGTTTAATACAGCTGTCTGAACAAATAATAGCAAGTTTTGATAATTAGAAAAAATTAACACACATTAAAAATAAGTAGAATCAATTCAGTTGCCGATTTAAAACAAACTACTTTCAGGTCTTTTGTTAATTTTGTTACGCCTTGTATAATAGTAAAGCCGTAACTTATGGCAAACTAGGGATAATCTTACAATTAATGAGGGTTGACTCAGAGGCAAACAGTGCATGCACTACGCCCCGAACGCTTATATACTGACGAACTCATCGAGATTAACTTACAGTAATATAGTAGAACAAAACTAGATCAGTGATAGCGTCATCTGGTTACATTGTGTGCAAATGTAGAATTACAGACAGCGCTCAGCGTTTCTCTTTTATGATTATGAAATCTTCTCACACATAAAATTTTTATTTTCGAAATTACACGTTTCATAATTTTATTAACAACATCTACAAGACCTAACATCGTCGGCGAAAAGTGGGTGTACTTAGTACCCCTCTGCCATTCCCGCTTGGGGAATATAGGCGTGACGGTGTGTATGTTCGGCGCTTCAAACGGCCCTTCAAAATTAAATGTATACAAAATTTTATATATGTTGTTAGCTTTTGAGTTACTGCGCCTGGTTATCATAGATGTGTAGAATCAGGTCATGTTTACTATAAAAATGCATTGCCATCAGAACTAAACAAACATGACATATTTCTTGTCGGTATTTCGTTCCTATTTTTAGGAGTTTTCTACCATTTTTTAAGCTCTATGGTACCCAAATTAACAACAAAATTAATTATTAAATGTATGTGCAAATTGATGTGTGCGTAATAAGAATGCATTTAAATTAGCCGTATTGCTTTGAATAATGATTAAATTTTGTTTATTACAGCTGACTGAACAAATAATAGCAATTTTTGATAATTAGTAAAATTTAACTCACATTAAAAATAGGTAAAACAAACTACTTTCAGGTCTTGCGTTAATTTTGTTACACCTTGTATAATAGTTAAGCTGTAACTTATGGCAAACGAGGGATAATCTTGGAAATAATGAGGGCAGACTCAGGCTAACAGAGCATGTACTACGCCGCGAACGCTAATATGCTGATGAACTCATCGAGATTAACTTACAGTAATATACTTACAGTAGTATATAACTAGATCCGTGATAGCGTCATCCATCTGGTAACATAGTCGGCAAATGTAAATTTGAGACAGCGTTCTGCATTTCTCTTATATGTTGTTAAAGAATGACAAAACAGATATAAAATGCGAAAGTGGAAGGATGTAGGTACCGGGGAACACCTAGACTATCTTACCAAATAGACCGAGTCTTATCTGAAGGACAAGTCAAGAGACTCCGTAACCGGCGAGCGTGTATGAGATGAACTATCAGGGTGGAGGAAGCCAGAGAGGTATGTAAGGAAAGAACCTATTGGAACTCTGTACTCTCTGCCTACCCTGCAAGGGTATTTACCTGATGATATAGATAGATTACACACATGTTTTTTTTTAAAAATTACTCATTTTCATACCAATTTTTATACTAGCTTTTATTAGTAGAGACGGTAAGGAAAGTAACGTAGATATTTTATATGACTGCCCTCGCTTCCCGCTCAAGTATGCAGAATATATCCCAGGTAGAAATAAAAAAGTTGCAAAATTATCATTTTATCACACAACAAACATACCGCAGTTAAATAAATGAGACGAGATAAGCTCGGTAATCGTCGTCGTGTTGTTAACACATTTATATTACTTATTTACAACTTTAAAATGTTGCCAAGGTCAAGTACAATGTTTACAAAATAATGGTATGTAGCAATAGCTAACCATTTCATGATCAATCATGAACATCATTATTCAGCCTCAACTGCCCACTGCTGAGTGTAGGCCTCTTCTTTATCACGCTGTTCGTTCCGGTCCTGTGTTCGTCTATTCCACCATTAGCTAGCCAACCCACACGATGTCATCGCTCCATCTAGCTGATAATTGACGGACTATTTAGCGCAGTGGTTAAGAACTTAAGCCGCTCCGCCCACTGTGTCTAATAGTCGCGGGTTCGATTCCCGCACGGGGCAAATCTTTGTGTGATCCACAATCATTTGTTCTGGTCTGGGTATGTGTGCATATGAATTTTCATGTTTGTAAACGCTCCCACGACACGGGAATAAAGCATAGTGTGCGGCTACGTTAAAAGAAACATCAGTTCATGATCATCAATTATGACTTTTTCTTTCTATATAGTGTACTCGTTTTGTGTATTTTCGTGTTTTTACACATTACACATTTTTTAACATTTCGTTACAGTGGATAGCCTGCATGCAATTAGCATTGTTGCGTATATGACTTAAGTAATTAAAAAATATTGCTTACTAGCTTTTGTCCGCGACTTAATCGGCGTTGACTTTAGACAATAATCTAAAATTTTTCCGGGATACAAATTATCTAAGTGTTAATCCAGATAATAAACAATCTGTGTGCCAAATTTTATCCAAATCCGTTCAGACGTTTTTGCGGGATCAAATAACAAACATACAAACTTTTACATATCTAATATTACCCAAGTAGGACACCTCTGTTATTCTTGTCTTGTGACATTGTTTCGTCATAAATAGGTATATGTTTAATTTATTGTACGTAGGCGTACTGTGTAAAAAGGTTTGAAATTAAAATAATATTGATCTTATGTCGCAGTGCGACCGGTATATTAAAACCAAGTGTTACATTAAACTAGATACAACGTGAAAGAAGGGAAATGCAAAATGTGAACAAAAGAATTCTTAAAGTGCAATCAATAAGGAAACTCCACTCATGGTCATCGGAACATTAGTTTACAGATATAATAGTAATTATGATTTTTAATTAAAAACAAACCTTATGCCCATAATACCATGCCATGCCACATAATATAGATTAGTTTTGCACTAGCGACAACGTAATGAAAAAGGAATTTCTTTTTTTTTCTAATTAATAACCAGCCAATAAACTTAAAAATAACTTTTAATCATTGTTAGTCCTGTTTTTTTTAATTTCTTTTTTTTTCTTTTTGCTGTTTTGGTTTAACCCACAAGTTAGTTTTGTATTCTGGTGTACTACTTTTGTCTGATTTAATAGGTGCTTTTATTTATCTCGCGATCTATATCATCATGCCAGATTCCTTGCGGGGTAGACAGAGAGTACAGAGTTCCAACAGGTGATATCTCGCGATCAAAGGTGCTTAATTAAATGATTTGCTACAAATTGGTGGAGGCTTGTCATTAGTTATTATAATTTATTAAGTCATTGTGTCTTAGACTGTACGTGTGTGTAATGTTATTGTGTATTTCTAAAATAAATAAATAAAATAAGACGATTTCCACAATTCTTTGTTACGGTCTGGGTATTTATGTATGTGAATTTTCATGTTTGTAAATGCATTCACCACACAGGAATAATCTTATAGTTGGACTAAGGAAAAAAGAAACTACATCTGTATTTACACTGATACACTTTTTGTATTGTTACTGCGCGCAGTTACGGTCTCAATTCGAATTCATATACACGGAAGACGGCACGTGTGGCGTCGTGGCGCTTGATTTGCCTCGGTATTATGCTGAGTGTATACCATTTCAGTGCCACATTTAATTTTTATTTTATATTATTTGCCGTGTATTTTGTGTCGCTGAAAAAGGTTTCTTTCTTTCTTTCAGTGGGTTATATGTACTACGTACATGTAACTCAATGTCACGCATATATTCCCTAAGCGAGAGTGTCAGAGGTGTACTGTGTACACTCACTTCACAGATGATGTACCCATGTAATAAGAGCCTATAGTCATATACCGGGCACTTAACAACAACTCCAGACTTCGTACTAATGTTAGGAATTTTTTAGAACAAATTACGCCTTATCCGACATCAGATTCGTATCCGGGATTTTTACGCTCATTATACGTCACTAGTTCAACGAGGCGGTCACTCAATAATTTCACTATCACAATAAAATTTTATACGTGATTTGCATTGATTAATAAGTGTGTTAATAAATATTTCATTCTCACTGAAACGCTAAATATCAGAAGCTATTAATGGAACAATATGCTAATTTATCAGAAGAGCTTTTGTTTTAGGGTCATGACGGCGCTGTTTTAAATAACGTATTCTGATTGAGGTAACTATTAATTAGCTACTATTGATACCTGACGGTCTTAATTGAAAGAACGATTGGAGAAACTGCAGAGATTCGAAACTTTGTGTGTATTAAGAATGTAGCGCACGATTCACCCAAAATGATCTCATTCTTTAAGAAAATGTAAATCTTTTAAAATAGAGAGTTCAGTGTCTTTGGTTTTAACTGTTATCAGAAAATGCACATAGAGATAAGTGTTTATGAGTTTGGAACCATAAAAAACGTAATAATAAGAAACTAGAAGCCGTAGAGCCGTGAGGGGGCGTATCGCTACCCATATGAAAAAATTAAAACAAAATGCTTCAGGACTACGTAGACGAATGTATGCCACACAGTAGTTAAATTTGGTATGAAAGTCTTCCAAAATTTGTTACTGTACTTGTAAGGGAATACAATCAATCGGAAAGTAATTTTCCAGCAATAACGTGAGTGTATGTAAGTCCGTACTTATTATATAAAAACCGTGCATGCATGGCAAAACGGCCATAGTCGTTTTGAAAAATATCGTGCCCTGTTTCACTTCTAATATTTTTTAAATACGATTTCTTTAATTGGAACCTATTACACTCATAAACCTACTAACTCTCTGCCTACCCTTCGAGGCTTTAGGCGTGGTAACTTGACTGTATGGATATTGGAAACATTTGTATACTTACTGGTACCACGGCCCAAAGGCATGCGCAAGCCAAATAAATATTTGTACGAACTTTACCGCAAAAAAGTTTGTTTGCTATTTTCATGTAAGTTACTGAAGTCAGGTTGGCTTTATTTCTGTTATGAATTACCACAAACTAGCCTACGAATATAATAAAATAGTAGCTACTTGGATGTTTGTGAGTTTGTTACTCAATAAACGGTTAAACAGGTTATTGACAGATGGGTAAGTTATAAGCTGGAATAACATATAGTCTATGAACAAGTTTATGTTACTTAGTATAAGTTTCTGAGCAGGCAGATAATAGATCTTATTAAAATAATAAAGAACTTGAATGTTGTGCACAATTCGCCTCTCGTCTGATCTTAAGATCATTGTATTTGTTTTATTTATTTTTAATTATATAGCTACTAGACTATACGTGTAGGCGAATACATTAAACATTATTACTTAGAAACAATTTCTTAAAATCAAATTAAAGTTAATTTGATTCAGTAAGATAAAAGAGATTAAATGGGAACTGGCGCAAATAATAGACCAAAATTAGGCTCTAACTAGATGGCTATTGAATGTAATACAACTACAAATGAGGCCAGACAATCAACAGGCCACCTAGCGTCTGGTATAATTGGTTTACGCTACGCTTGTGTGATTTACATCTACGTACTAGTGTCCAATGGATTCAGACTACCTACTATAGCGCAATCACTTTAACCATTGTAATTATTTACAATAGTTATGTTTTCATCTACCTATATACTGTTCATTGCTGGACAAAATCCTTTTTTATCAATCGAGGTGTAAGATAACGGGCAATACTCACAGAAATCGTAATAATACAATTTCTGTGGTCATACTTCACCCGGACAAAGGCAGGTTAGTGTTGGAACCAGAGATGGGCAAAATGTAATCAGATTAATGATTAACCACCCCCGATTGGGGGTATAGGCGTGATGGAGTATTAATGATTAACGATTACAATTACGTATAATACGAGTATAATTACGTATTCGCAACAGCGTAGTAAGAAAGCAAATAGGTATGAAAGAGAGTATCGGTGTAAAGATGAGAAAGGGTATGCTCCGTTGGTTCGGGCATATAGAAAGAATGTCCGAAGAAAGAATGACAAAACTGATATACAATGCGAAAGTGGAAGGATGTAGGTACCGGGGAAGACCTAGACTATCTTACCATGACCAAATAGACCGGGTCTTATCTGAAGGACAAGTCAGGAGTCTCCGTAACCGGCGAGCGTGTATGAGACGAACTATGAGAGTAGAGGAAGCCATAGAGGTATGTAAGGAAAGAGCCTGTTGGAACTATGTACTCTCTGCCTACCCCGTAAGGGATCTGGCGTGATAATATAGAGATAGATAGATTACAATTACATTTTGTAATCTTCAACGTTTACGATTACACTTTTAATGTTGAATCAAGACTGAATATTACAAAATGCATTTGTAATCATTAATCTGATTACATTTTGCCCATCTCTGGTTGGAACTTATCATGCCGTTTATAAATCTTCCAAAGACTACCACAATAAGAACAGAGATGCTCGATAAAGGAATGCCACTAACAATCATCCATTTTAGACTGAGCGAACCGAGCGGTGCTTAACTTGATTGCAACAAACATCGTGGTAATAGTATAAGCATTATATTGCAAGAAATATTACTCGAGCGTAATGGTTGCACGCTAGCCCTCTTGTAACGTGAAGATGTAAAAGCCCCGCGGCTAACAGCGTACATCATTCACACACACACACACACACACAAAAACTAGGAAATATTCGTAAAGAGGTTTAAAATACTGAGTTCTTAGATTTACGCGAATATTACACATGAAATAAAACTATTTTTTCGGATTTTATCGCGGTTTATTTTGATTTTTAAGTTCCCGACGTTTCGACGTTCAGAGAGCACAAGGGATCTGTGACAAGAAACATCTGGCTGCCGAGCTTCAACATCTTAAGCAAGTCCTGCACGACAATAACGTGCGAGTCCAACGTCACAGTGACCGAGTGAAACCAGCCACAGTCGAGCGTCTCCCTGCTGTTCTACCTTACTTAAGAGGAGTCACAGACAAGATTGGCTACATCTTGAAGCGTGCTTCAATTAAAACATTTTATAAGCCGCCGAAGAAGATCAGTCAGTTTTTACCATCTGTCAAGTGTCACAACCCTCTACAAGATGCAGGAGTATACAAGCTTGATTGTGAATGTGGTCTCTTTCACAAAGGACAAACAAAAAGATCAGTAAAAACTCGGGTTAAAGAACACATAGCTGACCTAAAACACCGTCGCTCAAAGAAGTCTGCAGTCTGTGAACATGTCCTTGACCGCACCCGCCATAACATCAGATTTGATAGACCACAAATCCTCGTGAAAGAACACCGATTCCTACCAAGGATGGTCCGCGAGGCTATTGAAATTAATAAACATCCTAAGTTCAATAGAGAAGATGGCTGGGTGCTTCCATTGACTTGGGATCCAGTAATTAATATAATCAAATCCAAAACCAAGCATAACACTGCAAGACCTCAAGACACCGTGAGCTCATTCTGCGTAGATTGGACCAACAAAAATAATTAAGAAATTTGAGGGTACCCCGGTACAACTATGCCTTTTGGACGTCTACCACCTCAGTCCTTCCCGTGACCATGGGTGCTGCAAAGCACTCGAAACGTCGGGAACATAAAAATCCGAAAAAATAATTTTATTTCAGGTTTAAAATATTAGAAGGGTGATTTGACTACATCACTTCGAAGTTGTATACTCAGCCACGCTCACCTTTTTTTTTTTTTACGTAGGGAAATCCTCATGGACTTCCGCCAGCCTCAGGGGCAGCTGGCGGGGCATGTCGGACTCTAACCGACTAAAACCCTACGGTGTCCGGCATCGACACTTCAGGGAGGGGCTCCGGGATCTCCGTTAGGAACACACCGGTGCCCCTTTGTACCGTGCTCCGAAAAGCCCGCCTTCAGGGGAGGAGCCTATGGACCCGCTCCCCCCCTGCACCGTCGCGATGATCACGGCAGCATGGGTCACACCACGCCACCGTCCTCCTCGAGGTCGCACGTGAAGAACGCTTACGGGCCCCCGCCCCAGCGCCCCACGACCTCAAGGGCCCCCCTGCGAATATTGGTACAGGGGGGGTCCCCCGCCAGATGTTACGGCGGGGGACACATGTTAGCCCGTATTATAAAGCCCCGGGCTATTGGGCTGGGGGGCCTGGGCGGGCTGTGCCTCCGCCCCGGCGCCGTCACCTTCGCCGAGCGGGATCGGCCCTCTCCCGATCCCGCTCGGCCTCCTCCTTCTGAGACATCACTGTCTCGCAGAAGGAGGATACGGCCCCCCACGCCGATTCCCCTGCCAGCATAGCCGCTACTACTGCCGGCAGGGAGAGGTCCGGTCCAATCCAGTCGACCAGGATCTGCCGCTCGGAGGCCCACGCTGGGCACTCAACGAGCGTGTGATCTGCGGAATCCCAGTCCCCACCACAATGGTGACAGGCTGCCGTCACCTCGCGTCCAATTTTGCTCAAATAATCACCGAAACAGCCGTGACCGGTGATTATCTGAGCAAGCCTGTAGGAGATTCGCCCACTCCTCCGCTGTTGCCAGGCTTCGAAGGACGGCAGGATAGCTCGGACGACGCGCTTGCGCGCGATGTGCTCCTGGCTAAGTCTTGCGCGCCACTCCTCTAGAGCGCGTCGTCGTTCCTGCCGTCTGATTTCAAGCGCGGGCACGCTCTCGCCGCTTTTGCGGACGACGCGAATCCGGTCATAGACTCTCGCGTCCATGTCCGCCAGAATATCGAGCGGCGGAAAGCGTGCCAGGAGGGTTGCCGCCTCGAAGGATACGGTCCGGTATCCTCGTGCGATGCGGATGGCCATCTTGCGCTGCAGGCTATAGATCTTGGTCCTGCAGCGCCGGACGCCCGACAGTCGGTGTGACCATACGGGCGCCCCATACAGGGCCACCGATCGCACGACCCCCCCGTAGAGGCGGCGTACCTCCTCTGACGGTCCCCCGAGGTTGGGTAGCAGTCTATGCATGGCACCCACTACCCTCTCAACTCGGGGGACAAGGCGCTCGAAATGCTCTTCGAAGCCCCAGCGACTGTCCAGGGTGAGGCCCAAGTACTTTAGGTACCGCCCCACCCGGACTGACGAATATCCAACGCGAACCCACGAGTCGGGCGGTTCCCTGCTCCTAGGCAGTTTATGGAACCATAGCGTCTCGGTCTTATGAGGCGCTATCTGCAGGCCCAACTCGCGGATTTTGGCGACGACGACCTCTGCCCCAAGCTCGGCGAGCTCAACGGTCCTCTCGAAAGTGCCCCCCTCAGCGACTATTAGAGTGTCGTCGGCGTAACAGACGACACTAACGCCTGGGGGGAGATCGACACGCACAGCCACGCTCACCTAGCTCAGCAGGTGACTGTACCATTAGAATTTAAGCAACCGACTTCAAAAAGCAAAAAAATAAATGTTTAAAGTCGGTGCCAAGTAACCGACTGCACCAACCAGCACCGACTTCTCATATTTATTTTTTGCTTTTTGTAGTCGGTTTACCTTTTTTTTAAAAGATTTTCTTTTTACAATTTTAAGTGTCGAGTGAATTATTTAGTAATATTTATATACCGATATTATATTATTTTGCTGAGTTGTACAGTAAGGTACCTACAGAATTAATATAATGACTATAATAACGGAATCTATACATTCGTGCTGTTTGCCGTTAAGGAGTTCCCTCTTTTATCTTCTAAGTCCAAGGTCCAATGCCAATGAAATTAAAATGGGACCACCTTGGAGCTATACTGAACCCACTGCAAAAAAAATCATCAAAATCGGTCCATAATTGACGGAAATCTCGCTGAACATAAAAAAAAGAGTGTAAAAAAAGCATACATACAACCGAACATAGAACGTCCTCCTTTTTGAAGTCGTTTAAAAAGGGGAAACTCACCTTTGTGTGAGAATTTTATAGGGTGAGTAGCCACCTAAGCCGGTACTACCAGTACTTTAGTACTTATTCTTATATATAGGTACAACCACGCAGGTATTATAATGCTCTTTGGGTACTACAAAGTTACGACCGCGTCACGTTTTCATTAACTGGACAGAAAGGAAATCAGATTTTTTCTAATGTAATCGGCGCCGTTGTTTCCGTTTAGTTCTGTACCACATCGAGGTCGCCGATGTAATTGCATATTGCGTAGACAAATCACTGTGAACAGTGCACTTTTATAGCTATTAATAGGTAAATAATCGCATGGCGGCAAGGTGTTTCGCTTTTCCTAGTTTTATTACTTTTGCGATTACAAATACCAATCAAATTGTTCCGACCTATTTCAATATAGCAATGGAATTAAGTAACTAGCTATTGAAGCGTTAGTAACATGATATTTTAATATCTGCCTCGTTGGTCTAATGGCAAAGTGCATCGCTTGATCACGAGGTCCTGGGTTCAAATTCTAGGTCGGACAAATAAACTTTTTCTAACGAAAAAACTTCCCAGTATGAGGCCGGAGTCTGGTATTGTGCCCGGTATATGTCAATAGGCTCGCCCCCTATTACATGGGACCTAACATCGTCGGAGAAACGTGGGTGTACTCAGTACGCCTCTGCTACCCCCGCTTGGGGAATATAGGCGTGACGGTGTTATTTATTATATATTTTAAAATCACAGAACCTATAAATAATTCTTTATTTCATATCTTAAATAGTTTAATTTGAAGGTAATCAATGTAATAGGCGACTGAAATCACGAAGAACCACTGCTCTTTGTTTAAAATATATATATATTGTTTTTATTTGGAAATTGTTTAATATCACTAATAAGCCATAAAAAATTTCTTCGAAGTTCATACGCCTTCAGGTCCAAAAAGTTGAATTTGCAAAATGTTGAATTTCCATTATGTTGAATCTCAAAATGTTGGATTCCCAAAATGTTGAATTCTCATTATGTTGAATTTTAGAAATGTTGAATCCCAAAATGTTGAATTCCTGTAATGTTGAGTCTCATAAGGTTGAATTCTCATTTTGTTGAATTTTTCAAATGTTGAATCTTATGGGTATGTTCTCATAATATTTTTCCCGTGTGGCTCCGTACTTAGAATATATCAACCCGTATTATCCCGTAAGGTGCCCTACAAGGCGAAATAGAGAATACCTAAATCAGAAACAAGCAGCACCGTAATGATGAGAATAAATATAACTTAAAAATAAAGGGAAACCTCTAAAAGCTAAAAATAAATATTTGAAGTCGGTGCCGGTTAGTGCAGTCGGTTACTTTGCACTTTGGGTGGTGGTGGTGGTGGTGGTTTGCACTTTGCACGTCGGGCACTTTTGCTTTTTTAAGTCAGTTACAATTTCAAGTGATGAGTTCTGCTTAGTTCTACAATAAGGTACATACAGGATTGATGTAATACCCATAATAATGGAATCTATACATTCACCCTGTTTGCCGTTCCTTATACCTTCAAAGTCCAAGGTTCAATACCGATTTCATTAAAATAGGTCCACCTCTATATTAAAGCAAAAAGAATTATCAAAGTCAGTTCATAAATAAAGACGTTATAAAAAACAGGCGAATTGTAAATCTCCTTATTTTTTAAGTCAATATATTCTGGTTATTTCTATAGTAAGGTACCTATGAGATTACCACAATACTTATAATAACTCCATGTACAGATTTAAGTTACTTGTAGTTAAGGAGTTCCCTGGTGTATCTTCAAAGTCCAAGATCCAATACCGATGATTAAAATGGTTTATTGTATTAAAATTAAATTAAAATGGTACCACCTTGAAGCTATACTGAACCCAATGCAAAAAGAATCATCAAAATCAGTCCACAATTAACGGAAATATCGGCGAGCATACATAAAAAAGCATACATACAGACGAACATAGAATACGAACTTCCTCCTTTTTGAATTCAGTTTAAGAGCATTAGGATTGACGTTCTTGTAGTCGACGTAACAAATATGAATTCAACATTTTGGGACTCAACATATCGGGAATTCAACATTTTGATATTAAATATTTTGATAAGTTCAACATTGTGAGAATCGCTTGTTCAACATAATGAGAATTCAACGTTTTTGGACTCAACATTTTGGGAATTCAACATTTTGAGATTCAACATATTGGGAATTCAACATTAAGAAAATTCAACATTTTGCAAATTTAACTTTTTGGACCTGAAGGTTCATACGGATGCCGCCGTATAAAGCGGCGGACACACTAGACGTGTCACATCCGATCTGTATCGTAAACACAGATGGCAAATACTGAAAAATCCATCTGGGGACCCTAATTCTAGATTCGTAGCGAATCCGTTCTTAACCTATGGTAAGCAACTTGTGTCCGTGTAGCGATTACACGTTAACAATTATAATTAAAAATATTTTTTTATGTGGCAAAATTAAGCTATTGTATCCATTCAGATCCAAAAAGTTAAATTTGTAAAATGTACATGTGAACTTGTCATTGTCTCTTAGTTAAGGAGTTCCTATGGCCTGATGACTCTCCCCACAACTTAGGTATATGGTCCTTGTAAAGATAAATTCAAGGCTATGTTGAGTAGTTGGGAGGAGTTCCTCTGGTCATCTCGCAGACCTATCGTCACACCCTGAACATCATCTGGATAGTTCCCTCGCCTAGTCCAATCTAACGGGCCTAAACACAAGACGGCCATGTTACTTAGGGCCTCTTTCAACGCCCTCGAGTAAAGTGCTGGTTAGTGACTTCTCGATTAGTGGCTCTCGCAAAACTGGCTGGTTTAACCGTCAGATAGGGCTGCTCGGAGATGAAATTCGTACATAGACGCTGATACAACTTTGACTGTCGATAAGTCTACTTTAGACCTTACTCGAGGGTGAGCCTTAGGTTCACTGAAATAACCAGAGTACTTTTTGAATGGAGGCCCTCTTTTAATCCTCTCGAGTAATATGCTTGTTTAGATTAGACTGGTGGTTATTTTAACCGTCGGATAGGGCTACTCAGAGATGGTGAGTTCCGTACATAATGCAAGTATGTACTAATTGTCGATTAGTGTACGTCAGATTAGGATAATGAAAGAGGGGCTAAGTGTATCTAACAAATTGCCACTGCCCGCCCCTACCTATGAGGAAAACAAGGCAGATGCAGGGGATTTCAGCAATAATTGTCCCAACTTCTGTAGCATGATTATATATCACAATTTAGACGGAAACATTTTGTAAGATTATCAGTAATTTAACATAATGATACATTTAGGCGGAAAAGATTGCCCTGTTATTCGGATCTAATGACCGTACAGAACATCAAATAATAACCAACAATAAAAACTCTGAAAAAAGTGGAAACACGTCAATCAAAATAGACGTCAATCAAAATACATCTATTTCCAAATCAAACATGGTCGAGGGTTCACAATCAATTTACAATATTCACACATGTAGTTTAGGCTCTGACAGCTGTGTCAATGATGGGACCCGTTGTGGCTGCGTTGAGCGACTCGCACCGGCAGCATCGCCAGCTATTCGTGTTGGGCATCAGATGCTCGCTGCTCACGCACTCCAAGTGGAACTGAGATGAGCACAAACTGCACTTTATAGACGCGCAACCTTCCATCGTACGGTTACAGAAAGCACAATCCATTTTCCTCGCAAACCTGTCAACCAAAACAATATCACTGATTTGTTACGGATCTCGTAAAGTTTACGGAAGCTAACGGTATTAATTATGTTCAGAAATATTTAATTATTTTTATTGGCCTTGAAATCTATTTTTAATTTTTATTCGGTTTTAGATTTAATGTATTCGGCGTGACGGGTAAAATGCGAATGAAAAAAATTTAAAGGAATGTCGACATTCTTTTTCTACTTTTGTTCCTAATATAAAAATAAAAAGAAGAAAATTAGTAAACAGGTTTAACTAAATATTGCGATATCGTATCACTTTCCTAAAAGTACGTACACATCTTTGGATGCGCCGCAAATTCGCTATATCTTCAGGGAGCAACTCAAGCAAGGTTTACAAGTCACTCGCGGCCTACGCGCGCGCAGTTGACTCTTGTGTTTTAGAAACTAAGATGCAGGTAGGACGGAAATTATAAATCCGCATACGGCACACGTACAGCGCGCAAATAAACAGCACTAAAGTTATGCGCGCGCGTTTTGCACTTGAAAAAAACATACATTCGCGGTACATTGGTCGCGCGTTCGGCAATATGGACGTATCCTAAACGTGCTACAGGTACTTTACGTGCAATAAAATGGTGGTAATATTTTGACTATGCGTTTACGCTTATTACTTGTGCGCCATTAGTTAAAGAGTATGCTCCGTTGGTTCGGGCATATAGAAAGAATGTCAGAAGAAAAAATGACAAAACAGATATACAATCCGAAAGTGGAAGGATGTAGGTACCAGGGAAGACCTTCTTTGTTTTTTTTTGCCTGGGGAAAATCCTGCATAGGACTTCCGCGAGCCTCGGGGGAAGCTCGCGGGGCGGGTCGAATTCCTACCGACTAAAAACCCCAGGGTGGCCGACATCAGCACTTTGGAGGGGCTTCGGGATCTCCGTATGGAACGCACCGGTGCCCCTTTTGGGCCTCGCTCTGACAAGCCCGCCATCGGAGGGAGACTTGATGACCTGCTCCCCCCCGCACCAACGCGGTCCTCACGGCGACGTGGGCCACACCACGCCGCCGTCCTCCTCGGGGTTGCTCGTGAAGGACGCTCAGGGCCCCCGGCCCCCCTGCTGATGTTGTAGCAGGGGGGGGGGGGTCCCCCGACCGGGGAAGATTATTTTACCACGACCAAGTAGACCGAATCTTATATGAAGGACAAGTCAAGAGTCTCCGTAACCGGCAAGCGTGTATGACACGAAATATGAGAGTGCAGGAAGCAAGAGAGGTATATAAGAAAAGAACCTGTTAGAAATCTGTACTCTCTGCCTATCCCGCAAAGGATCTGGCGTGATGATATAGATAGATAGTTAAAGAGAAAACTATCAATGGAAAACACGATCATCCTTTTTATTATTTTTATCTCTTCCTGAGATTATCATGAAGACATTGACTCTAACGTAACGCTATCGTGAGAGCGTGCTGTCACTTTCATCTGTATTTAGTAAATTTGTTGTGTGAAAAAGACGATAACATCGCGCTAATCTCAATGTCTTACTCAGTGACTAACGCCGTAATCAAGTGAAATGTTACTTAATGATAAGCGCAGAGTTGCTGTTTGCTATGAAATTAACCCAAGTTCCTTTTTTTAATTAGTAACCGTGTGGACCCACCTACTGAAATGTTTCCTTGCAAGTAGAATTTTTTTACTAAATAACCCCTTATTTCACACCAACGTCCCCCGTCAATAACCTCTACGGGCAAAAATATCCTTGTCGCACAATATTTACAGAAAATAAAATAAAATACGAAGTTTATTTTAGAGCGTAGTTAAGGACATTATTTTTTTTTTCTTAAAAAACGTAGCCCCACACTAGGATTAATTCCTGTATCGTGGGTGCGTTTACAAACATGAAAATTCACAAACACAAATACTTTTATGTGTCTATTTATTGAAATAAAACGGTAGACAAAGTTATATTAAATATTAAAATATCTATATCATCACGCCAGACCCCTTGCGGGGTCGGCAGAAAGTACAGTATGCCAATAGGTTTTCTTTCCATATAGACCTCTCTGGCTTCCTCCACCCTCGCGTTAACATTTTGCGATAGTAAATCCTATCTTATTGTGATCTCAGGGACTACAGCGAATAATAGCCCTGATTAGTTTTAAAGCTCTCAATAAGGCTTTATTTTCACGGGCTCCTCTGTTTGCTTCCACACTAGCTGCGTTTGAACATTTATAGATAATGTAGGATGTATCTTAGGGGTGGATTAAGCAATATTGGACGAGGTTAGCGAGTGGGCGACTATCATAATGGATAATTAGATGATCTCGCTGGGTCTATAGGTATCACTATTTCATTCTTTCACCATCAAGATATTCGAGGTTCACTATCATAAAACTATATATTTTCTCTAAGGGTAAATTGATGTCTTACATATTTATATCAGATGGACTGGCTTGGTCTAGTGGTTAAGAGCTTAAGCGGAATGGCTTAAGCCCACTGTATCGTGCAAATCTTTCTGTGAACCACGAATATTTGTTTTCGGTTTTGGTGTTTGTGTATGTAAATTACATGTTTGTAAACGCACTTACGGAACAGGAATAATTCTTACAGTGGCGGAACGATGCTTCAAAAAAAATATGCTACTGCATAAAAATGTGTAAATACTTTGGAAAAAAAGAAGAATAGGTCAACGAAACGTATATCTATCCCTCTACCGATGTAGGCTACCATAAAATCATTGGTTACCCACGATTGTTTCTTTCAAAAATGTGTGCTTGATTTTCTATTTCTGCATATGATTTTGTTTTAGTGAGCATTCATAGGAAGTTGAAGATGATTTCCGTGAATTTTAATTGCAAGCTTACCTTGTCTGCAGGTTTTTTCTACCTATTGTTTAAGTTTTCCTCTTATAAAATGAAGCCCTCGATTAATCTGAATTTCTTTTTTAATCCAATTGACTTTTCATTCTCGTCTTTTCTTGATAAATTTTGGTTGATGATCTTCTGTTAAGTCTTATGCAGGCTTTTTCTACCTATTGTTTAAGTTTTCCTCTTATAAAATGAAGCACTCGATTAATCTGAATTTCTTTTTTAATCCAATTGACTTTCCATTCTCGTCTTTTCTTGATAAATTTTGGTTGATGATCTTCTGTTAAGTCTTATGCAGGCTTTTTCAACCTATTGTTTAAGTTTTCCTCTTATAAAATGAAGCACTCGATTAATCTGAATTTCTTTTTTAATCCAATTGACTTTCCATTCTCGTCTTTTCTTGATAAATTTTGGTTGATGATCTTCTGTTAAGTCTTATTACTAATATGTCCCATAAGCTCAAAAAACATGTTTTGATAAAATATAATTCACGCACAGTTATAAAAGCCAGAAGTCTAGTATTTTGGTTGATATGTATGTGAATATAGATGTTGATTTTCTTAAAAAAAGTCATTGTAAAATAACCTCATTGCATCCTCCACAATGAATATGAGCTAAAAATTTAAAAGACCAAGAACGAAAAAAAAATGTTTGTTGACTTATTTGGTTTACTTTTACCTTTGAATTGTCAAAGTGGAATAATGTCATTTTCAAATATAAATGTACCAAACGTTTTGCCAAAGAGAATATAATCACTACGTTTTACGTGTGTTGTGCTCCATAGAAACAAATTATATATTATACTTGTTTTGCTCGTTACTCTGTGTTCGTGTCCATGAAAGCAAACGAACGTTCTAAATTAAATAGACAAACTGTTACGTACTTGTGTATTATTTGCATTAAGCTTCGCTAGTACAACTGCCGGCGGTATTGAAAACTAGTAATCCTTATGGGAGTCATGTGCACAGGTCATGTCGACGAACGCTTTAAGTCTAGTGCGCAGAATTTTATCTAACTACACCACTTGTCATTTGTATTGCAGGTGCTTTATTTACCAACCTAGCAAATACGTGAACCTAATTTTAATAGGGAGCAATATATAGAAACTTTTGTTATGTATGTCGATTGCGAAATTAAACATTAGGTTCTCGGATTCACATAGTTACCGACAGCAGTGCAGTCTCGGCAACAGAAATCATGTGTCCTGTCAACGCTTTTCAAGCGTTGAAATCTGACACGAAATACTTGCTCGTAGTGATAAAATGAAAGCCTGTTAAAGATGAAGGCCCTTTAACCTACAATGTTCATGTAAATTTATCGATTTATTCTTCAAAACCTACCATAATTAAGTTCTCGCCAATCTTTATGGCTGCTTGGAATGTAGCAGCGTATCGATGCACAGAACCATCGATATATTTGATCGATGCACAGAACGCAAAGTTTGACGGCGAAGTGCCGGGGCAAAGATCGTCAAATCCAACTTAACAAGGGCATTGAGGCGCTTGAAATCAACTTACACAACAAGTCCTATAAACGGCAGATTCCATTGAAGCATAAGGATAAATTATTGTTCAAATAACTTAATCTCTTAGGTACATTTATTAGTGAGTTCTAAACTAGACGGAGAGTCTGTATCTTTGAATTCGCTGTAAAGTTTTGTGCAAATAGTTATTATCTAGTTAAGTATTGTCAAACAACAAAAGTAAACAAGGTGAAGTTCTTCGCTGCAGACCTCTGGCTGGACGGCATCTTGTATTTGTTTACCGGCGCTTCAGGAAGGCAAAATCCGACTTTCCCTGTTCATTAAAATTGTATTGTTAATTTATTTACAGTAATAATTATATAGTAGCCGCTTCGTACGCGGTTGTCAACCGCGCCACCTACCGGGTGTATGTTACTTCTGACTTTTTAAGGGTGAAATAATGATTAAAATATGTTCAGTTTCAGAGTTTATCACACACAAAAAATCAAATCAGATATATTTTTAGAAAATAGAATATAATTTCGCAATAACAACAAGTTTCAACGGTAAACCATAAGAGACGACCAATATTAGAAAAAAAAATGCCGCAAATATTAAGCGGTCAAGTGAGGTATTACTCTGGAGGTAATAGGTACCACGTCGCACGCTCTACAATTGCAAAAAACGACGCGGCCGCGGGGCCAAGCTCTTAAGAGATTTCTAGCAACGCGGGTTCGTAAACTTATATTTTTTCAGAAACGCAGTCCCATCTTATGAATTATTTGTGTCGTGGGTGCGTTTACAAATATGAAATTCTTTTACACAAACAATTAGACCGAAAAAAGTATTTGTAGGTCACACAAAGATTTGTCCCGTGCGGGGATAGAACCCGCGACCAGTGTGCGGAGCAATTTAAGCTCTTAACTACTAGTTACTTAGTTCAGGTAAGCGGCGTTTAGCTTGCGGCGGCAAGAACCGCCGCTGAGCCCTAAAAGATTTCTTGCATTGCGTGTTCGAGATCTGACGATTTGGAGCGTAGATGCAACCACGGAATAAAGAACTAATTTCTACCCTCATTCTGTGCATTCTACTTTTCAATAAGTTGTTTTGTATTGATACAGACGTGGCGATGCCGGCACGGGCGGCGCGCGCGTGCTGCGCTCGACACCCGACTGGAGCGACGCCGCCATCAGCGGCGAGCACCTTTGGTCACCCACCTCCGTGTCCGGAGACTGCTGCTATGTCGGTGACGCCGAATGTCAGGTAACCAAATACTTATGTTCTACTCCATATCATGAGGGGAAGTAGGTAGACCGCATTGTTGAAAGCTTGCGAGATCCGCTAAGTACAGGTGCAGCCACATAGAGATCACACCAGCCGCTCAAGTACGTTGCCCGGGATTGACCACGAGGATTCTGACTGATTTCCACCCCATGTAGGGAAGTAGGACTCTTGGAATACTCTTTACAATTTTTTCTTTCTCCCTGTTCTATATTTAGAGAATGAGGTATACATATGTGGCAAAATGTATAAATACGTTGCATAGATGATCTTTAAAATGGTAAAAAATCTTTTCTAAGTAACCAACAAACCTAAAATTATAAGCTGAAGATAGACATATCTTCAGCCGAAAGACGTTCACTGCAAGACAAAGGCCTCCCCGAAGACCGTCACGACGACCTGTGCTGTACGCCTCCGCTGTAAAAAATTAGAACAATAAAAAAATATTAATTTCAGGATTAACAGGTTGCCAAATATATAATAAATTAATTTGTGTACAAGCATTATCTTGAATATAAATTTAACGTTTCCATTAATTTTACGATATGATGGCGTAGCTTGATTAAAGAAAATTAGATCCTGTCGTAATTTTTCTTAACAGTGCGCGGACATTACGTTTGATAATAAAAGCAGCCTTTAAATTTCTCATAACTTTTGTGAATATCATTGTCAGTCCGTCTGCTATTTTCTTTCATAATATTCATAAATCTGTTCAAACTTTTAAATAAAATACCAACTGGAGCGCCCAGCGAGCGTTTGTGACTGAGATACAATGGGCTTGAAACGTTTTTCTGAGTGACACAATAAGCTTCCAGTAAATTATCTCGGTAACTGAATTTGATGCTCCTAGGCAGCATTACAGAAAAGGTATATTTTAATCAAAATTTTCCTAGAAAATAGCTCGTCCAAACAGATTTTGATTTCTTTTATATTCTGTAACGAGGCTTACGGATCTACACAAAGATATCTTTCATTTTCGCTCTTCTATTGTATGGTTTGTTCCTGTTCGCGGAAAAAGAAATTAAGAATCATTGTGGACCGGAGGGAGGTTTAGTAAAAAGTATTGAATTTCTTACAAACCGGCGTGTATTTGCTCGGGCAGGTCGCGGTTGAGCAACAGGGCAAGAAATTGTAATTTCCCCTGCAACCATTAGCAAGTTTCCTGACTATTATGTCGCTGGTCGGATGTAAGATTGATGGCCCGAAGCCACCATTGTAGTGCGGCGATGACCTGTCACCGTGTCGACAATAAAGGGCCTTCTCTCGGTCCCTACGGTGGCGATCATTAGCTAATTGTCGCAATCCCGCCCTCGTTTTACAACGCCGCAAATACTCACCTACTTGTGGAAGTATTTTAATCCGCAACGCACTACAAACTTTTTGCAAGTGAAAGATATCAGTTACAGTTTGAATTCTCCAACTTAGTACCTTTGTCGGAGTTTAAATTCCTTGCTAATGTCTTTCGGCCGCCTGCTATCTTTGTAAATTTTCATGTTTTGAGTTCACCGTGTGGTTAGTGGGACTTAAGAGGAAGAGAAGGTAAAAGAAGTCAGAAATATTGACCCTCAAATTAACAGTATGTGTCGTAATTGGTATGAAGCTTTCTATACAATATTTACATAGGTACGTATTTCACTGCCTAACCGTTTCGGAGGATACATTATTTCCTATTCTGAAAAGTGGGATGGAAATAGTATGGTACGTACATACATATTATTAATGTTAATGTATATTTTAGGCCGAATGAATAGATTCACTTATTCGCTGACCAAACGCGGCGCGTTACGATAACTTCATACTGATCATGTAATGGTATTTTTATGCCGTTGGAGTCACACGATCATTTTACGAATTAACGTAACGTACCGCGTTACGATTTAGCGTAGTAGTTAAGAGCATAAGCCGCTCCGCCCACTGCGTCTAATAGTCGCGGGTTCGATTCCCGCACGGGACAAATCTTTGTGTGATCCACAATTATTTGTTCCGATCTGAGTATTGGTATATGTGATATTTTATGTTTGTAAGCACATCCACGATACAGGAATAAATCCTAATGTGGGGTTACGTTTTTAAAAGAAAAAAAGCCGTTGGTTGTTAAAGTTTTACAAGGTTCTTTTAGCATATGTCCAAAATCGGAACTTACGCTGTCATCAAGTAAAATGTCACTGCATCACCGTTTACCGTTGCCGTTTGCTATGAAATTTACCCAAGCCTTTTTTTAATTATTCCTACTAATTAAATCCTAAAAGACATTTATTTTGTTCTATAATTCAATTTGGTTTATTACGTCCTGCGTGGTGTATTTTGATTAAGTTTGGTGAACAAGTGCGTCAACTCTCTTGAGTTAGTTTGACCGTGCGGACCTACCTCTTGAAATATTTCTCTGGAAGTAGGAAAATTTTATTAAATTGTAACTGCTGAATTATGCCAACCGTTAAAACGCCCGTATTTAAAATTAATTATTTTTTATGTGACGATTTCCGATTAAATTTTTTTTTTTTTTTAAATTAATAAATTAATTATTTTATTTTAAAGAAAATAAATAGTACTTCATTTAATTTGTTCATTTAACGTAAGCGCTGATAATAATGGTATCTGATTTGACTCAACTAAAAGTATAAATTGATGAGGCCGGCCATTTTTAAGCTAGTTCGATTTGAGCGCTCGAACGGAGCAGACGTAGTAAACGAGTGACCAGGATTTGTTAAAAAGTGTATTGTGTACCCACACGAAATTAATGTTCGAGATTAAAGGTATTTTGATAACGATATACTAGGAGGGATCAAAAAGTAGTGAGAACGACATACTCCTTGGTAAAAAAAAGTACGGGCAGGCATAGCTCAGATACATATTTGTAATATCGATAAAAAAAAAATCTTCGATTTCTTTTGTTTTTTTCTGAATGTAGTCATTTGTTTGCTTCGTGTCGGAACGTGTTCTCGAAAATGGAGAAAAACGAAGTAAAAACCTCTGTTAATACCTCTGTTTAAAAAAGTTAACGACGCAAGAGATTCATTGCGATTTGGAGGCAACATTAGGAGAGTCTGCTCCGCCGTATTCCACTATCGCAAGGTGGGCTTCTCAATTTCGAGTAGGGAGAACGAGCACGAAAGACGAACATCGTTGCTGCCGTCCATCGACGTCAGTCACCCAAGAAAATGTTGCGAAAGTCGAGAAAATTGTATTGAGCGATCGAAGAGTTACCATCCGATACTTAATTCAAGAAACGGGCATTTCATATGGAAGTATTCAATCCATATTGAAACAATCTTTGAATATGAGAAAAGTTTCCGCAAGATGGGTGCCGAGAATGTTAACCGACAGTCAGAAACAAAATAGACTTGATATTTTGAAGATATTGTTGGACAAGTTTCAAGAAGATTATGAAAACTTTTTGTCTCGTTTCGTAACAATGGACGAAACATGGGTCCATCATTTTGATCCCAAGACAAAACAGCAATCTTCGCAATGGAAACGGCCATCATCACCGACCCCGAAGAAGTGTCGTGTCGTGGCATCGGCTGGCAAGGTTATGGCCTCAATATATTGTGGGACTCAGAAGAAATATTGTTGATTGATTACCTGGAGCGTGGAACCACTATTACAAGCCAATATTATGCAGCTTTAATTCCAAGTTGAGATATGCCATCAAAGAGAAAAGGAGAGCAACAACGCATCCGCGCACAGGTCGGCAGTTGCGATGGCTGCCATTCAGCAAGCTGGCTTCGAATTGGTTGACCACCCCCCTTATTCACCAGATCTGGCGGCTAGCGATTTTTTTCTGTTCCCCAAATTGAAAAAATACTTAAGGGGAAACAAGTACGAAGACGATAACGAGGTGATGGATGCCGTGGAGAGCTTTTTGCAGGACCAAGACAAAACTTTTTTTGTGAAAGGGATTGAAGCTTTGGAAAAGCGCTGGACTCGGTGTGTAGAGACTCTGAAACTATGTAGAAAAATAAATTATTAAGTTATCAATAGTCATTATATTCTATCTCATTCTCACTACTTTTTGATCCCTCCTCGTATTGAAGGTGTTTTATTTGTTTCTTCTCAAGTCAGAAGAGGGACACGCCCACAAGGTATGCACAACAATATTTATTATAACATTTTGTATTATTATTACCTTTTTTTCTGTTCTAAAACTAATTCATTACATGAAGATCTATTCGCATTTTATGATGATAATATTTTAAGCCACAATGTTTAAGTATTCACCTGACTATGTAACTATCCTTTGCTACACGCCTTCTAATTTACTCATTTGCGATTTACAATTGAGATTATCCACTTGACTTCACGGTTTTTTTTATATACACTTTTTGGGTATATGTATACACAGCAATATCAATAATGATCTATGATTGTAATGATTATCTATATATAATCACGGTAGTTTACTTGCGTATAAACATTTGAATACGTTTAAGGCGTATTCACAAAACTTCCAGATGTATATAAAGGAATTTCAAATAGATCCACCTACAAAGACAACTCTTGGGGTTTGCCACAGGGCAGTGTTTTAGGCCATTGTTATTTATATTGTACATTAATGATCTACCTAAAGTTACTCTATATCCATGCATTTTGTTTGCAGATGACATATCTATAATAATTCCCTTAAATGATGACAGTAATAGTTGTTCTAGGGACATTAACGCTACAAATAAATGCATAATCTCATGGCTTGACATAAATAACTTGAAGACTTTAATATGACAAAAACTAATAGAAGTAGATGTAACCAAATTTTAGGGCATTATAATTGATAAACACTGTAACTGGAAATCCCATGTTAACCTGGTATGCACTCAATTACATAAGTTTGTATATGTTCTATATCGCCTCTGTAAAACAGCGAATCAACACTGTCCTAACCGCATACTATGGCTAGGTAGGTGCAATATTAGGTTACGGTCTAATACTATGGGGCAACTCTACTGAAGTACAAAGTGCGTTTATTGCACAGAAGAAATGTGTCAGAGCGATAGCCGGTATAAGGCCCTGGGAGTCATGTAAGCCCATATTTCTTAAACTAAAAATTTTAACACTGCCCAGCATGTATATATTCGAAGCAGCAAAGTTTGTTAAAAACACCTGTTTACTCAAACACGTCATAGGTTTCCTAGAAGCACAAGGAATCGTAAAAATATTGTTTTGCCTAAAATACCTAGAACTACTTTATATAAAAAAAATCGTTATGCAATGTGCGGTCAAATTTACAATTAAATTCCTGGTGATTTTAAAAACCTTCCGACTTTAATGTTTACCAAAAAAACTTAAATTGTGGTTATTAGAACAATTCTTCTACTCTGTATCTGACTTCCTAACATAGATGTTTTTACATAGTCTTAAACTTTGCCTTTGACACTTATATTGCCTTAACAATTGACATTAATATTGTTGGATTATTTTATTATTGAATTGGCAACTTTAATTAGACTGCCATATTTTAGCAAGTAAGACGAATGTTTTGCATGTCAACATGTTGTGACTAAAGTTGTATGAGCCTTTTTATATTAAAATAAAAACGCAAATGTAACTACCAACGTTATTATGTCTCGTTGAGATCACGAGTTTTACCTGGTCATGGAGAAGAGGCCTTTGCGAGAAGTTAGAATTATGTGTGTTGCCTGCTCAGATTAACTATTGGACGCATGAAAAAAAGAACAGACGGGAAGTCAGGTTTTCAAGGATAGAAGCTTGTCTAATTCTGAGGATGCGAACACCAGCCGTAGTTGTTGATATCAAATTTTCGGTGGTTGTTCACTTGGTATTGCGGTCGGCTTATAATACTTATGACGGACGATTTAGCGCAGTGGTTAAGAGCTTAAGCCGCTATGCCCACTGCGTCTAATAGTCGCGGGTTCGAGTCCCGCACGGGACAAATCTTTGTGTGATCCACAATTATTTGTTTCGGTCTGGGTATTTGTGTATGTGAATTTTCATGTTTGTAAACGCACCCACGACACAGGAATAAATCCTAGTGTGGGGCTACGTTTTTAAAAAAAAAAACAAAAAAAAAAAAAAAACATTATTATTGTTATAAATCTAAATTTTCCTATGGGTCCTAGGAGGCGAAGGCCTCCTCTCCCTACTTTCACTTACTCCAGCGTAGTGCAAGTTGATGTCGGTCCTTTTGATTGATTATAATGTATTTGTACTTACCCATGCAAAATAAAGTGACACTAGTGCAGGATTGGTTGTTATGATTTTAATGAACGTTATTATTAAAATATAAATGTTATAATATGCAGGTAATAGAGTGAATGGTGCGATGGGAAGGCTACTTGGGAGCCGGCACTTAAGCTAAAAGGCGCAGCTGGCCATGCATTACGGAGTGCTTGTCCCAACGCT
Source organism: Phalera bucephala (assembly GCA_905147815.2). Lineage (NCBI taxonomy): Eukaryota > Metazoa > Arthropoda > Insecta > Lepidoptera > Notodontidae > Phalera > Phalera bucephala. Next base: position 12,942,640 of record LR990615.1, read on the forward strand.
GTTATATGGCAGTGAGAGTTGGGTATGTAAGAAAGAGAACGAAAGCAGGATAAATGCGGTCGAAATGCGATCTCTGCGGAAGATGTGCGGAGTCACGCTGACCGAACGTATTCGCAACAGCGTAGTAAGAAAGCGAGTAGGTATGAAAGATAGTATTGGTGTAAAGATGAGAAAGGGTATGCTCCGTTGGTTCGGGCATATAGAAAGGATGCCAGAAGAAAGAATGACAAAACAGATATACAATGCGAAAGTGGAAGGATGTAGGTGCCGGGGAAGACCTAGTCTATCTTACCATGACCAAATAGACCGTGTCTTAGCTGAAGGGCAAGTCAAGAGTCTCCGTAACCGGCGAGTGTGTATGAGACGAACTATGAGAGTGGAGGAAGCCAGAGAGGTATGTAAGGAAAGAACCTGTTGGAACTCTGTACTCTCTGCCTACCCCGCGAGGGAGCTGGCGTGATGATATAGATAGATAGATAATATGGATATGAATATAGTAAGATTTGAGACTGAAATGAAACCTAAAGACCATCCCCGTGTTCCCCTAGCAATTTTGGGGTATCTACCCTCGTTACTTTATTAAAAACCTCTGTCAATATCACGATGGGGTATTCCTTCTGAAATTACTAACTTTTTTTTGGGAGACATTAAAAATTTATAACATGTAGATGAATTTTTTGTTAATTTTACTGTCTGAATTGAAATGGTCACTGTGGCATCACCAGGGGTCGGAAAGTCGCCTGTACAGTCGAAACAGTTCTTTTGGTCACGCCACCTCATATCGTTTTTCCTAAATAAAATAGGACCAATAAGTTATTAAGTTATTGGCTAGATGTCACAACAGAACCGATTAGTATCAGTAGAAAATCGATTTTACTAATAAAAAAATGAGTGTATTTTAAATGAATATATTTCACTATTAAACTGTTACTTCGATTTATTTTAGTAAAAGTATTGTTAGCGATTATTTTCTACAAAAAATCGATACAAAGTGCAGGTTGTGGACTGTTCACTCTAATTAGTCTGTGAGTTTTACAAATGGCCGCCGAACTTGTATTGTTTGTTTGTTGTGCGCGTAGGTACGCTTTTAATTATGTGTTTACTGACTGATTTTGAGTTAAACTAATATGGATTTGCGTGGGGGATCTTTATCAACCTAAAAACATTTTTGCCCTTGCCTTACGTCGAGTTCAAATATCCTCTATTGGTTTTGGTGTTAGTTTTTACGAATTTTGAACTAAACTGCTTGTTGTAATATTGAACATTTTAATTGAATTAAACTATGTAATTTTGTGTCCTAAAAGTATGTGAGTTGCAAAAGTTAGTTGTGTAATAAAAATAAGATACGATTTTGTGCCTTTTATTTTCTCTAGATTTGTTGCTTCTCGTAATTATAAGTTTTTATTAATAGTGTTTTAGTAATAGTGTGTTTAATCTTAACGGATATATTCGTGAGTGCTACCTATCGGAATGTATAGATACAGCTGTATCTATAAATTCCTATAGGTAGCACGCACATGGATTCTGAACTATATATGCATATACGAATGTATACCTATATAGGCATATCACCATAGCTAGATATATAGGTACGTACGTCTAAAAAGTTTCGGAATACTAATAATAGACGGCGCTACTAAGTGACAGAAATCGTGTTGGCGTAAAAAAGCGCCGAGTTGGCTCTCTATTTCTACTATATTACTTTACTCTATGGGCATCACAGTAAACTTGTATTTTTGCGCTGTGGTGGTGTGGTTAATGGATAAAACCAAGTGATGGTTTATAGATTTTGAAATATCATCCATTCATGACATTTCAAAATCTATAAATAGGCATAATAGATATATAAAAACATAGAGATTTCAGATTTTAACAAAAATAAATGAAATACAATTTCAATTATTGATATAAAACTGCACATGATCTTACTGCTTATATAAACTGCTTTTTTTATTTTAAGTCATCTGGAGTTATATTCCTTTTTCATACACTGAGAATATAATTTCAATGAGCTCATATTAAATCACCTGTTAGCATTTGCTGTTCCTATAGATACATCATTACGATTTGAACTGGTAATTTTTATTTTTGTTTTTTTAAAAAAAACGTAGCCCCACACTAGGATTTATTCCTGTGTCGTGGGTGCGTTTACAAACATGAAAGTTCACACACATTGGTTTCAGAGTTAGTTTTTTTAATCGTTCTAGATACCTAAATGTGGAGCCATGAACAATAATTTTTTGCAAGTTGTTGTGGGTCCAGTAACCATTAGGCTTACAACTGATATCAGAGTAATCTTATTGATAAAGTAATCTTAAACTCATTCGCCAATACTTTTGGATTGCAACTTATTGTTGATATTTCATCTTGCAATCATATTTTCGTTGTAGTTAAATTATAATGTTAAATAATGTGGAGTAATTACTTTAAAAGTATCTCATTTTTAATTGTAGGTGTTGCTTAATCTTGTAGCTCCTTAATTGCAGTTTTTCTTACTATTATACTATTTTCAAGATGCTACTCGTATGTTACTCAGGGATAATGTAGCATTCTAATGGTAGTAGAATTTTTGAAATCGGTCCAGTGGTTTATGAGTTTGTTCGTACAAACATACAAAAATACAAATCTGTCCTCTTTATAATATTAGTGTAGATACATATTTTGTAAATAAGATTTAAATATTTCAAAGGTTTCTTGGCAATACTTTAGTTGCATTTTGTGCCAATATTTATATTCATTAATGCTGCTGACTTAGGTATTTATTGATCCGATAAAGCGAATTCTATCACTTTTGTCTTACGTTGTTTTTGTAATTGTGTGAAACTATCAGTAGAGATACGATGACTTAGTAGGTCATTTGATTGCAAAGTTAAGGATTGAATTAAGGGGAATCCTACGAATTCTATTGATAATGTATTAAATTCCATTAGCTCGATACTCGATATTCGATACCCCATAAGGGATCTGGCGTGATGATATAGATAGATAGATAGATAGATTGATGCTACAATCGCTTGTTATACTGTGATGGTTTTTGTATAACTTTAATGTATCTTTTGTGGATAAAAACAAAAATTCATAATCTGCTTACTGTTTTTTTCTAAAGAAGCAAGCATCTAGGCTGTGGTTGAGTTTCCCGGAAAATATTTGTTTTACCATTCATTTAAGCAAATGTTTTAAGTTTTCTAGAAGCCTCCGATATATTAATGTAACATGATAAGATCTTATTTAAAGTAAAGAGGATTTGATCATAATTTTGTTAGAAGGAACTGTTTACTTTCGGTCACAACCAGTTTTGCGGCATCTAGCAAAATAATAACTTTTACACAGTTACTTTTATACAGTAGAATTTTTGCAAAACTTGCACCGATCCTAAAGTAGAAACACATTCGAGTCAAACACAACGTATATACATACATACATAAATCACCACGCACACATACACGTACATACACAAATACATGCATACTTACACGCATACTTTCGTATACTTATATTTTCATTTATTTGGATCATAACAGTTTAATTAAAATTAAAAATGGTATACACTATTTACTTTGCGCCAGCCCCGAGATTTCGTTTGACGTGGTAATATGGATAGATAAATAGCATATCAAAGAAGTTAAGTACAATCATTTTAATTTTAAAAGATCTTTTTAAAGGACGGGCTTTTGTTGCGAAAACAAAATGAAAATTGCTTAGTTGGGTTCCATTGGCCATATTTCGGCTCTATCGGACCTTGAAGACCTTCTGGGTCCATAGTATTTGTAAAGTCAGTCCAACGAGTAAATACGGTGTGGTTATGTTGAGTAATTGGGTAGTTCGGTTGGCCACCTTCAGGTTTCATCATCAGACTCGACAAGACCGATCTATCGAGCCCCAAGCGCGATAGAGTTGTGTTGGGTACTTGGGTGGTTCATTTGGTCACCTTTCGGCTTCACCATCGGACCCTGGACACCATCTGGTTGTGTAGTGCTAGTCAATACTAATCTAACAGACCTAAACGTAGGAAAGTTGTGTGGTTATTGCCGCCGTCAGATTCTGCCATCAGACCGGCTCCATATTGTCATTGTTTCCCAACTAATGTACGTATGCCAAATTTGGGCAAAGTACAAGGGAGCAGTGGGGGCTGAGTGAAGGCTTATAGAAACAAAATAAGATTGATTAGAAACAGAATAGGTGTAAACGATATGAAAAAAATAATGATTTTTAGACTTTGATTATAATATTACGTTTGTGTGCTTTACAAAATATATAGTTTTGAATTGCTGTTAACGTCAAAATTCTATGTAAATTCATTATAAATGCTACATTCTCGATGTATAATAAATTCTTAATGCTACACTTCAAGACTTTCTTTTTGTAGTCCATGATAAGAGGAACGACGATCAAGGTATTTCACCATGGTTAAATTTGAGGAGGCCTAGGAATGGTTGCTGGGATATTATAGATGTTTTCTGCTTGATGTTGAGTAGGTTCTGTTTGTCGGATAGTTAAGTCGATATGTTTTTTACGGTATGCTGGATGGTTCACTTGTTGTCGGATTGAGTGGATATGTTTTCCGCTGGATACTGGATGGCTCCGTTGTTGGCGGATTCAGTGGATATGTTTTCCACTGGATACAGGATACCTCACTTGTTGGATTATAAAGTGGATATGTTTCCCACTGTCGAATGTTTGCTATTATTTGTAGTGAGATATTGCAATGACCTCAGAGGGTTGTGCTAGTATTCCACCTGGTGCGGACTGCGACGATGAGTGTTGGGCGGCATGCTGCCGACTTTATATCTCCGAAACTACGTCATTGCAGGTTTATAAAGGTTAAACTGAAGAATCTGCTATCTCCGTCCCGTCCCAATGATTAAAGCTGCTGTGCCAAAGAAATTATATGTGTATACGGCGTGCGACGTGATGGCGCAGAAGCTGAAAGTGGTTGGCTCCAAATCGGCAATTGAGTCCCATATATTTTTATTATACTCGAATGTAAGCTAGCAAGAAGTGCTGTCACTCCTTGGTCAAGTGTCTGGCAAGTCCGCTGTATTAAACAAAATGAAATCTTAATTCAAAATGAAGATGACTCTCTATGATGGCTCCTTAACGGTACGTGCGGTGAAACTTTAGACTCTCTCCACACTCCATACGCGATGGTTGTTCTCTAGATGATTTTAAAAGAAGAGTTAAAGAGTACTTCCTTTCCAGTTAATATATATGTTTTATATATGTATATGTGTTTTGTATTTATTATATTAATTCTATCTATCTATCTATAACCTCACGCCAGATCCCTTGCGGGGTAGGCAGAGAGTACAGAGTTCCAACAGGTTCTTTCCTTACATACCTCTCTGGCTTCCTCGACTCTTATAGTTCGTCTCATACACGCTCGCCGGTTACGGAGACTCTTGACTTTTCCATGAGATAAGACTCGGTTTATTTGGTCGTGGTAAGATAGTCTAGGTCTTCCCCGGTACCTGCATCCTTCCACTTTCACATTGTATATCTGTTTTGTCATTCTTTCCTCTGGCATTCTTTCTATATGCCCGAACCAACGGAGCATGCCCTTTCTCATCTTTACACTTTCTTTATTATAATTCATAGTGTATACATCATTTATGAACTTCATACTACATATAATTCTTTATATGTTATTTTTTTAGTTACGTCAGTGTTGTACAATTGCCCTCACTTCCACATAAATAGTTTCTCTTCCCTCTAGGGTTAACTGGCAGATAACTCAAATTGAGTTAAGTTCCCTTTGTACTACATCTTTTGTGTAAATGTTTTAACTAATATATGTTATTTTGTACAATAAAGAATAAATAAATAATAACATTTTTCGTGTCGTGTCACAAGTGTCGTGATTAATTTGTTTTATCTAAATGCTTCAAAGGTGGTAAATAACCCTTTAAAATTGAAAGTTCGGTTTTGGTGTGAGGTCTAGTCATTTTTGTTGCGTCTTAAGAGCATATACATATGTCACAGAGTAACGTGGTTGTAAAGAAAATAATGCAGTTGGACTTAATAATTGCCCATTTGAAATTTGAGGAAAATAATCACTCTTATCGCTTATTATTCATACTTTCTTCACGTGTTTGGCAGATGTAATAAGTCGTGGTATATATCTTAATTTTTAACTATCCGTGAAGATCTGTAATTGGCTTTCCGTTGTTATTTTAAGTTTTTATATTACTGTATTAGCTGTAGGTCTTCCACCAAATAAATAAATAAATTAATGATTGCTATAGAATGTAATTCGGGTTTGGTTAGGTTGGAAATTGTGATCAAAATCGGTTAAACAGGAATACATTTAATGATTATGTGTGTATAGCCAATTTCACGATTTAGTTACGCCTTTATCTATTTATATACAAAATAAATTAATGTGCCATGGTGTTAGTTTTGTTTTTTTACACAAAAACAGATTTCAATTATTTCACGATACATATTTATGATTATCGGTACTTAATAGAATTGTAATTGAAATAGTTGTTTCGGGAAGCGTTATGATTGTAAATAAACACCGAAATGGGTATGCTACCACTTATGAGAAACTCTTAAGGCAAATTAGAATGCCTGTATATGAGTATATATGTATAAGAGTGTTATTTTTTTGTATTATGAGTAAGTGATTGCCAGGAGGCATCACGATGCCGGATGGCCGATTGTCACGATTTCCGGTTACCGATTATTTATTTTGAATTGTAAAAGGATTTTATCTGAATTTTAATTGTTAAAGAAAATAAATAGTACTTCATTTAATTTTTTAATTTAACGTAAGCGCTGATTATAATGGTATCTGATTTGACTTAAATAAACGTATAAATTGATGAGGCCGGCCATTTTAATTCAAGCGGTCGAACGGAGCAGACGTAGTAAACGAGTGATCAGAGTTTGTTAAAAAGTGTATTGTGTACCCACACGGAATTAATGTTCTACATTAAAAGTATTTTGATAACGATATATTAAAGGTATTTTATTTGTTTCTTCTCACTTGCTTTAATGGTGAAGGAAAACATCGTGAGGAAACCTGCATGCCTAAGAGTTTCTCGAAGGTGTGTGAAGTTCGCCAACCCGGACTGGGTCATTATGGTGGACTATGGCCTAAGCCCTCTCTGATTGAGAGGAGGCCCGTGGCCAACAGTGGGACAGTTTCTTAACAGGGCTAATATTATTATAATATGACGGACGATTTAGCGCAGTGGTTAAGAGCTTGAGCCGCTCCGCCCACTGTGTCGAATAGTCGCGGGTTCGATTCCCGCACGGGACAAATCTTTGTGTGATCCACAATTATTTGTTCCGGTCTGGGTATTTGTTTGTGAATTTTCATGTTTGTAAACGCACCCACGACACAGGAATAAATCCTAGTGTGGGGCTAAAAAAAGAAAAAAAAAATAAGAATAAGAATATTATGATGGCCCGCGAGTGTGCACTCTGTTGCACTGGAATATTCATTTTTAACTTTTACTTGACTGACGATTTGGCGCAGTGGTTAAGTACTTAATCGGCGTGCCCACGGACTCGAATAGTTACGGGTTCGATTCCCGCACGGGACAAATAATCCTAGTGTGGGGCTACTTTTTATAAAAATACTTCAAAACAGACTATATTTGATTTTATTGGTTGAACTCATACATCTTTAAAATGACTTGTGCTGCGTAGTTAGTTGTCTGAATAAGAGTACAAAAATAAGGTTATTCACATTGATTACTCTTACAGTCCTTCATGTGTGTAACACGGGATGTCCACATAATGCAATCAGCGAACAATACCTTCCATTTCCCTCTAGGACCAATTTTGAAAAGCATATTTTTGCAATATGTGATTGATGCATGGAGCGGGGTAGGTCTGATTTATTGGTACTGATAAAAAGTTTACTTAGTGGTTGTTTAATTGGCCTGGAAATCTTCGGTCAATATTTTGATATTTAAATTTTAAATGACACCACCAAATGAGTTTGAATTAAATAACATTGAAAAAATAAAAACAAAAAACTGATTGCATCGCAGCGTGTAAAATTATATATAAACAATTGAGCGTTATTTTTTTTGTTTATGGCATCACGTCTACGCTTATTTTGCCAATGTCAAGTATTATGAATATAACTATTCATTTCTAAATTAATTCAACTCCCCGATGAACTCGATGACAACGATGAATATGAAATTGATGTATTACCCTCCCCCTCCCCCCCTGGATAGTAAAGCGATGGATACTTTACATACCAATTGCGACGGCCGTTTTGAGGGAAATCGAAAAGGCACGTTTTTCAATTACCTTCACTCATGCACATATAACAATACATGGTTAATATTCCAGCAACATTACACATTATTATTCGAAATAACTCAAATTTGAACTCAAACTCACTTTTGGAAATTAAAACAAATTGACGACATCACTATTCGATTTCCCGCCAAAACTCTCCTATTGAGCGTAGCCTAGGAACGTTACAACAAAATAGAAAAAAAAACTATTTTTCTAACCTGCCAGTGTTTCTTTTATAATTTTAAGATTTAATTAACAGTGGTTATAACACACAAAAAAAAACTGATTTTCTTTCTGCTAGGCTACGAAAACCTTCTACTTTATATTTTAAAACCACTATATACCTATGTCTGCAGTTAGATTTAGAAATACTTTACCTATTTCTTTAAATCAAGTTGGCAACCCTAATTTAGGAAGGTGCAGAACAAGTGAAAATAGTAGGTAAGTAAATACAGTTTTCAAGGAACTTCACTATAAATATAAAAATTACCAACATTTTACTTTTAATATACTGATACGTTTTAAATTACGTATATCGGCCACGTGACGGCGTTTAAGGCGACTTCGTGTGTTTCTGAAATCTACGGAATAAATGATCTTTGTTTTTTTTTGTTATTTTGATATTCATGAAATTGGTGTACAATAAAGAGTTCTCTATTTATGTAAAATATAAATTATTGGGATTTGGCAAATAGTGGTGATATAATTCATTTTTCAAGATTTTAACAAACTCAGTGGTGTTGGGTCGCCAATGTAATCGCTGGGCTTCGTGATCGGTGAGCTGAATCTAATGGACTTGGATGTGCAAAAAGTGCTTTTAAAATATTACACTTTAGTTGATGTTATGAAAATGGATGTTAAATCATTTTTAAAAGCTTTTAGGGGAAAACTAATGTTTCTTTCAGTATTTTATGACAATGTAAATCAACTCTGAATGCTATTCTCATTACTCATTTGGTATCACGATACATACCTGATGATTAGTGAAATCTGTGATCCGATTACAGTTTCATTATAATTATTGATTTCTAATAATCCAAAATTAATGAGGAAAGCTATATGTCCAAGAGAACATAACTAGAATTTTAAAGAGAAATAAGTATTACAATTTTAGTTTCAATTCCAAAATTTGTTCCGTTTTGAACAATAATAGTTACATAACTTTGGTGGATTACCTAACCGTTACGTATTTGTGTACGTACACGATTGTAGGTAATGTTAACAAAGTGTTGAAACGTGACTTTTCAATTTCCCTCAAGATTCCGCGCAGATCGTAAATAAACGCCTAGGTATATTCCCCAAGGGTCGGTGGTAGAGATGTACACGCACTTTTCGCCAACTATGTAAGGTCCCATGTAATAGTGGGCGAGCCTATTGCCATTATACAATATCAGACTCTGGACTGATACTAGAATTTTTTCTATCGAAATATTACATTTCGTCCGGCCTAGGATTCACTAAGATCGCTACGCGCATTTATTTGCTACTAGACCATCGATGCATTATTTTATCGATTTCCTTATAATCATTTAATCAGGAGTTATATTATTCTACTTGACACAGGCAAAAATGCCTAAATTTAGCCGAACAAGAGGGCAAGCATGCTACATGCTCTAGCCAACATTATAAAAATAATATTCTTCAACAGAAACATGGGTCCCGCATGAAGTGTTCGGCGTGCAAGATCGTTGCGCACACGGCGTGCATCGATATCCTGATGGACCGCGTGCAGTTCACGTGCAAGCCCACCTTCCGCGATGTGGGCGTGCGCCAGTACCGCGAGCAGACCGTCACGCACCACCACTGGGTGCATCGCCGTTCCGAGAAGGGCAAGTGCAAGGCTTGCGGGAAGGTAAGTGCATACCGTCAAGCTTATGCCTTCACCATTTCACCGAAGGTAGCTCAGTCCATTAGAAGTGATTAAATAACAAACATCTAAACTTACATTGAGTTATGTACGGCGTACTAGAGAAGACACCTCAAGTAATTTTTTTGTGGCAAAAGATAGAGTGCATACGCTCTAGTTCTAGTGGGCAAAATGTAATCAGATTATTGATTAACCATCCCCGCTTGGGGAATATAGGCGTGATGGTGTATTATGATTAACGATTACAATTACCTTATGTAATCTTCAACGTTTACGATTACACTTTTAATCTTTAATCATGGTTGAATATTACAAAATGCAATTGTAATCATTAATCTGATTACATTTTTCCCATCTCTGGTTCTAGGTGCTTCCCGCAACGTGACACCTTCGAGTGATAAGATTTATTTAAAAAATATGCCTTAATGTGTACTTCGATACTTTTTAAATAACTCAAGGACAAAATAATTTATTATCTATGAAAACCCAAACATCTCCGCTAATCCCGCGATCATGAAGTTACGAGCTATTTATTGTTTGGAATAGCTTCTCTAGTAAGTAGTACATAGGTAATAACTCAATGTAAGAATGCTGTAAATATTTTTGTTTGTTTTATCGTTTTCCTAACTTTGTTATATTTGCAATACTTAACATTGGCAAAATACGGGTCGTAGTGATACCATACACATGAAAAGAAATGTAAACTTACGCATTTTTATATTAGTAGCAATGACTTGCACATGTAGGCAATTAGCAGTGCCCACCTTAGTATAATATACTCAATGTAGGTATATGTTATTAATTACTATACATAAGTAAGTATATAACTGGTAAGCTGAAAAGTTCGTAGGCTAGCATAGAAAAATCTTTTTTTGATTTTCTTATTCAATATAGTTGCCTTCGAGGGCGATACAACGATTATAGCGGTCATACAATTTTTCGATACCATTTTTATAGTACGATTTGGCTTTAGCATCAAAATAGGCTTCAATTTCTGCGATAACCTCTTCATCGGCGCAAAATTTCTGTCCAGCAAGCATTCTCTTGAGGTCTGAGAACAGGAAAAAGTCGCTGGGGGCCAGATCCGGAGAATACGGTTGATGCGGAAGCAATTCGAAGCCCAATACATGCAATTTTGCCATCGTTTTCATTGATTTGTGCCACGGTGCATCTTGATGAAACAGGTCTTTCTTTCTTCTTCAAATGGGGCCGTTTTTCCACGATTTCGTCCTTCAAACGCTCCAATAACGCTACGTAATAATCGCTGTTTATGGTTTTTCCCTTTTTAAGATATTCGATGAATATTATACAATGCGCATCCCAAACTGATGCATAACCATGCCAGCCGACTTTTGCGTCTTTCCACGCTTTGGAGTCGGTTCATCACGTGCAGCCCACTCAGCTGACTGTCTATTGGACTGCGGTGTGAAATGATGGAGCCATTTTTCATCCACTGTCACATATCGACGCAAAAATTTGGGTTTATTACGATTGAACAGCTCCAAATACTGCTCAGAATCATCAATTTGTTGTTGTTTTTGGTCGATTGTGAGTTCGCGCGGCACCCACTTTGAACAGAGCTTTCGCATATACATATATTCATTCACGATATGTCCAACACGTTCCTTTGATATCTTTAGGGTCTCAGCTATCTCAATCAACTTCACTTTACGGTTATCCGAAATTATTTTGTGGACTTTTTTGATGTTTTTGTCGCTAACAGCCTCTTTGGGACGTCCACTGCGTGCATCGTCCTCGGTGCTCATTTCACCTTGTTTAAACTTAGCAAACCACTTCTCAACGGTTGATTTTCCTGGTGTAAATGTTTATCAAGCCAAGCCTTGGCTTCAATAGTATTTTTTTTCGCCAAAAAGCAATGCTTTATTAACACAAGATATTCCTTTTTATCCATTTTTTCAAACTAACAAAAGTTGCTTTACTCAAAATGCTGTAACTCACAAACTAATAGTACGACAGCTGCCAAATACTAGTAGCACCATCTATGTGTCAGCCTACGAACTTTTCAGCCCACCATATATGATAAATGGTAATATTTTATTTATGTAGTATTAAAAGTAGCATAATTGCGTTCTTAGGAGGCAGGCAGTCACTGCTTTATTGCCTATATGTTAAACACGGCACTTATTAGTAGGTTGTCACATTTTCGTGTGTCACTACCATTGTCACTAATCAAACGAGTAAAAAGATATGCAGTACATCGATATACAGTCAGACAGGGATCTTTTGGCTTGCGGTCAAAATCTGTACTAACGCTGTGATCAAGTGTGACTTCATGACAGTCGCAGAGTTGCAGTTTGCTCTGAAATTTACCCAAGCTTTTTTTATAAATAAGAAACCGTGCAGTTGAAACCTATTGAAATATTTGCTTGGAAGTAGGAAAATTTTACTAAATGGTAACACTACACAGCAACACCCTCTCAATATCATCCACGAGCCAAAAGATCCTTGTCAAACTATTTTTTTTTTGCTAGATTAAAAATGTCAGCCCACAAGACGGCCCGAAAAATATGAGCAAAAGAAATTACTTCAGCCCAACCATAGCCAACGTCAAATACTACTGTGTGCTAAAACTACCGTAATAAAAAGATCACCATTTGTAATTGAAAACTAATTTCGACAATGGCTGGTTAGGATATAAATATGACCAAAGGAATTACTTCAGCTCAACCATAGCCAACGTCAAATACTACTGTGTGCTAAAACTACCGTAATAAAAAGATCACCTTTTGTAATTGAAAACTAATTTCTACAATGGTTGGTTAGGATATAAATATGACCAAAGGAATTACTTCAGCCCAACCATAGCCAACGTCAAAAACTACTGTGTGCTAAAACTACCGTAATAAAAAGATCACCTTTTGTAATTGAAAACTAATTTCTACAATGGCTGGTTAGGATAAAAATATGAGCACAAGGAATTACTTCAGCCCAACCATAGCCAACGTCAAATACTACTGTGTGCTAAAACTACCGTGATAAGAAGATCACCATCTGTAATTGAAAACTAATTTCTACAATGGCTGGTTAGGATATAAATATGACCAAAGGAATTACTTCAGCCCAACCATAGCCAACGTCAAATACTACTGTGTGCTAAAACTACCGTGATAAAAAGATCACCATTTGTAATTTAAAACTAATTTCTACAATGGCTGGTTATAATTAGGAATAGATCTATCTATATCATCACGCCAAATCCCTTGCGAAGTAGGCAGAGAGTACAGAGTTCCAACAGGTTCTTTCCTTACATACCTCTCTGGCTTCCTCCACTCTCATAGTTCGTCTCATACACGCTCGCCGGTTACGGTTAGGTATAGATGCGTAAATATATCCAAACGCGGCCTTTTTTTAGCTGTCATTTTGTTCTTGATCCGTAATCACCGTCACGTCTATATTCGCCAAGAGGGGGTGGCAGAGGTGTACTGAGTACACGCACTTTTCGACGACGATGTTCGGTCCCTTGTAATAGGCGAGATTCCGGACTCAAACTGGGTATTTTTTCGTTTGAAAAATTACATTGGTCCGACCAAGCTTTGAACCCAGGACCTCGTAATCACAAAGCGATGAGCTTGGTCACTAGACCAACGAGGCAGTCAGTGTTCCGTAATCAAGGACGAATATAATAATATATTGACGGCTGTCTCATAACGTTCAATTACAAATCGCACGCTTAAATTCTAGTTTTATGTTATACTCGTACTAGCCGTTACCCGCAATTTCGTGTTATCCTATGTCCTTCCCTAGTATGCTATCTTTCTTCTCGGAAATTATATTAAAATCTGTTCTGTAGCTTAGGCGAGATGAGGTATCAAACAGACAAAGTTACTTTCATATGTATGATATTGGATTAGAATTTGCCTGTGGCTTCGTGCTTGTGAACCTAGTATATTGGAAAGCACTTGACTTTAAAAATACAATATGTTTGTGCCAAACTAGATAACCTGAACTCCCTAGGACACCTGTTCACAAACTTCGGAAATATACAGCTGTATTTCATGTTCTTTCTTTGCAAGTGATTTTGATCAAACATATCAGTAAATCATTTGTTTTTTCCGGAATGTCCCAACAAATTCATTATAAATTCTAAAGAAACTCTGTCTATCTGTTTGTCTGGGCACGCGGTTATTTTGTAATTTGACATAGGCATAGGAGTGTTTTCTTCTTCTTGAGGGATGATTTTTCAAAAACGCTGAAATAATGACAATAAAGAAAGAATGACAAAACAGATATACAATGCGAAAGTGGAAGGATGTAGGTGCCGGGGAAGACCTAGACTATCTTACCATGACCAAATAGACCGTGTCTTAGCTGAAGGGCAAGTCAAGAGTCTCCGTAACCGGCGAGTGTGTATGAGACGAACTATGAGAGTGGAGGAAGCCAGAGAGGTATGTAAGGAAAGAACCTGTTGGAACTCTGTAGTCTCTGCCTACCCCGCGAGGGAGCTGGCGTGATGATATAGATAGATATAGATAGATTTGAAATAAATAAATAATAATAATGTCTGTATGAATTTTCATATGCCTTACTTAAATAATGATGTGTTCCCCATACAAACTCTCATGCCCTATTTCACACCCTTAAATGTGTTTTTGTAGATAAAAAGTAGCTTTTATCACTTTCCCGGATAACATGTATCTCCATGCCAAACTTGATCAAAATCTGTTCAGCGGTTTAGGCGTAATAAGGTAACAGTCAAACAGACATACAGTTGCTTTCGAATTTATAATATTAATACGGATTTAATGCTCGGACAAAATATAGCCTTAATAATTTTACCTATGAAATATAGTAAAATAATGAATTAAATAAGTTACAATTTTAAGATTTATAGCAGAGTTACTTTTAATGAAACGATTTTTTATTGAAATGAACCATTTGAAGTTGACTTCAAATACTGCATTTCAATTAAAAATCGTTTCATTTAAACACTGAGGTCCATTTCTACATCGTGTTTATCAGAAAACATGTGAATGTTTTCTCATAAACACGATACATATTTTAGAAAGTATTTTTGACTGCCTCGTTGGTCTAGTGGCAAAGCGCATCGCTTTGTGATCACGAGGTCCTGGGTTTGAATCCCTAGGTCGGACAAGTGTAGTTTTTCTAAAGAAAACTTTCCAGTATGACTCCGGAGTCTGGAATTGTGCCCGGTTTATGGCAATAGGCTCGCCCCCGATTACATGGGACCTAACATCGTCGATGAAAAGTGGGTGTATTTTGTTTACCTCTGCTACCCCCGCTTCGGGAATCTAGGCGTGACTATGATAAAAAGTATTTTTTTTATTATAATGCATGCCATTAACCTGTTATTTTTATTTTACATACGTCGAAAACACCATATTGTAAAACTTTCTGTATTGAATTAAACAAGTATTTAAATTTAACAACTTTACAAGCCTAAATTACTTTTTTAACTAGTTAACCTTGAAAATGTAGTGTGTTTCATGTTTTAATTAGTTCTAAAAGTATGATTTACACATATTTAGAAAACTTACACATTGCCTTTTACGTTCATATGATAAGTAATTTTAATTTTGAGGAGCGAAAGGTATGTTCATGTCAATATCATACTGAAAATAAATATTTTTCTTGCCACTCGCAATAGTAGATATCCTAACAATCCTATTTCCTACTAATATTTTAAATGTGAAATTTTGTATGTGCATATATTTGGTTGTTCGGATGTTTGTTACTCAATCTCGCAAAAACGGCTGAACGTTTTTGGATGAAAGGACATTGTCGAAAATTTTCCAGAACCAACAAACATTTGACCATCTATCATTATTTATCTATTTTATTAAAATAATGGCAAATATCCGTTACTAACGGACAATTTGCAAGCTAAAACGAAAATTTCAAAGTATTGTAAGTACTTATACTGAACTCGCCGACATCTTTACTGAATGTCAACACACACAATATAACCTCATATGTATTAATAGCTACTGAATTATAACCTCAAAATCTAATACTTATTGTGCAATATTGCGACTCCCCCGCTTGTCCGTTTAATAATGAATGCATTAAGAGAATTTATGAGTGATTTGTATTCATACAAGTATTTTTTCATTGCTATTGGTTCTGGGGCAAATCAATGTATGGGCGCAAACAATGTCCTTTGGCACACGGATAGTTTATTACACAGGAACTTTTAACCCCGATAAAAATGTTATGTTCCTGTCTAAAGTTAACGCGGACGAAGTCTCGGGCAGAAACTAGTTAAATATAAACATTACTTGAAAACATTTACATACGTACTTAGTGTATGTGTGTGAATGATCTACGATGTTGGCCGCGGGGCCTTTACAGCTTCACCGGACAAGATACGTACTTAATCCTGTATCATATTATTGTGGTTTATGTATAGTAATCCGCAGTGAGACATAAACCCTTTGTAAAGTTGAAATGTGTTTTGTTGTTAAATAGTTTTTGAAATATGTAAATACTAATTTCTGCCCGCGTTTTCCGTGATGACTTTAGACAGGGACCAAAAACTTTTTCGAGATAAAAAGTATCCAATATATTAATCCAGGTAATAAACCATCTGTGTGCTAAATTTTATCCAAATCCGTTTAGCCATTTTTGCGTGATTAAGAAACAAACATCCGAATATCTAAACATCCAAACATACAAACTTTCACATTTATAATATTAAGTAGGATTAGTAAAAAGTAGGTTTGTACTTAAAGTAAATATGGTCCCTTAAAAAAATATTTGTGAAATTTTATTGTTTGCTCCAAAAAATACATTTGAACTTTGCAGTGCAACCTGACTTCCACAGAGGTCATGCTGTTGACGATTCCTGTGGCCCGGCAAAAGGGCAGTGGGACGCCGAGGGGTTTTAGTGGGTGCAAGCCCCACATAACCACCCGGGCCGTGGCCCGCCGGGCCTCGGCCCAGCGCATACCGCGTTAGGCATTTCCCCTCGTAAAAAAAGTGCAATTTGACTCTATGATTGTAGAGTACAATTAGCTGCATCCATCAGTCCAGTTTAATTTAGATTTTTATAAGTTGCATTGGATTTTAAAATAAGACGATTGACGCAGAAATAGTTAATGTACCTACACAATTTCATTGAAAACAATAACAGAAAGAAAAAAGAGAATTAAATAAAAAAGACAAGCCTGCCGAGTTTCTTCGCCGGATCATCTCAGTGGAGGCCGCGTTACAATCCAGTTCTAAGATTAGTAGATTAGATAAAAAAAATGTAATATAACAATTTGTGAGTGCCCCCGCAAGGTTTCTATAAAATAAATTATTTGAATTTGTAATTTTATATAAATAGCTCATCATTATCCCTAGCATCAGTCCACTTTCAAAGACAGGCCTTCAAAAAAACACGCCAAAGCCTGGTCTTAAGATCTGCTTTTAAACCCTTACCAGTTTATACGTGTATCGTGTGTCACTCATAGTGTTGGACGATCGCGGTGTTCTAATCAATCGCCAAGGTCAAGAAGCGTTCGGCTCGGTCCGTCTGAAATGGGTGACCGTGGTAATATCATATTCCAGCGTCTCCGGTGGACATGGTTACCATTTAAGGTGGTAGCCTTTAAGCCAAGCTGGAACCCAAATAGGCGGCTCGATAAGTTCCAACAGCAGGTGGCCACAAATCTGCCTCTACCAATCTGCACTTAGTCCGCGTGGTGTTTATGGGA
This sequence comes from Phalera bucephala, assembly GCA_905147815.2. Lineage (NCBI taxonomy): Eukaryota > Metazoa > Arthropoda > Insecta > Lepidoptera > Notodontidae > Phalera > Phalera bucephala. Next base: position 12,960,445 of record LR990615.1, read on the forward strand.
TAAGGCCTTCTGCCAGGAGTAGAATAGTACATATATCTGCAGGATGTCCTACACGTACTAAGCTTGCCGAGGCGCGCTCTGCAATCAAGAACACGTCTATTTACCTGACTATACCTGATAATTACCTACAGAACAAAATATATTCCGTGTACTTACCTAAGTTACCTAAATTAATTCAACTCCCTAATGAACTTGATGACAAAAATGATAATGAAATTGAGGAAGTGCCCCATCCTGAATAGTAAAGTGATGGATACTTTACATACTAATTGCTACGGCCGTTTTGAGGGAAATCGAAAAGGCACGTTTTATCACTTTGTTACAATTACCTTCGTGTGTGTGTGTGTGAATGATCTACGCTGTTGGCCGCAGGTCATTACAGCTTCAGCGGACAAGAGGGCGAGCTTGCAACCAGAAGCCAACCAACCACTACGCTCGAGCCAGAAGGGCAAGGGGGCAACTAGCTCAAGGGCGCCTCAAGGAGGAACGGCCTCGGTTTGGGCAGTCGCTATGGGGGAGGGCGTACACTAGGTGTCTCGCAATGGTGCTCTGCACCGGCTGGCAGACAAGGGACTTTTCGACCTCGCCGGTGAGGTCGGTGTCTGATCCTGTGTGCAGTATCTGTATCCGAAAGAAGGGATGTAAGGGCATCAGAAGGGTCGGCGAGAAAATCTTTCGGACGGCGGTAGCGGCTGATAGGAGGGGAGTTAGGTTCGTAGTCGGCGGCGGCTACGATTAGCGAATCTCTATGATTGGACGCGTTCGCGAAATATCGGATTGTCGTCTTTTAATAAAGGAGTGAATAGGTTCGAGACCGAGATCGAAATGGAGATCGACATTCCGTATGAACCATGGGGTTCCGGCGGCTTTGCGGAGGAAACGGGGTTGAACCCTTTCGAGTCTATCGATGTGAGAGCGGGTGGCGTGCCCGAGCACCTCACAAGCGTACGTCATGATGGGCTGTATACAAGTTTTGTAAAGTGTCACCTTATACCTAAGGGACATTTTACTCCGCTTGCAGATCATCAGGTAAAGACGATCGAGCACAAAGGCTGCTCGGTTACGGACTCGCTTGATGTACGGTCCGAAAGTCATGGTATTGTTTAGGGTGATTCCTAGATATTAGACCTGTTTGACCCAGGGAATAGGAAGGTCGGACATGGTCACTTGACCGAGATTACTTCTGGGGTGGCGCAGGGAGGGGCGCGGGGTGGCACCTCTGGAGAAGAACACCGCAGCGCTCTTGTCCGGGTTCACCTCAATACGCCACTTCCTGAACCAATCCCCTAGGATTTGTGGGCTCCACACGAGCTGAACCTTGTGGGACACCAGCTTGTATGGAGTGGGGGGGTAGAGTTCATTTCGACGCGATACCGAAAGCCGCGATTCGACAGGGAGTCTCGTAAGATGAGCACGAGTCTGTCCGGCACGCCCATTTGGTAAAGCTTGTAGATCAAGCCATTGTGTCAGACTTTGTCGAAAACCTTCGCGACATTGAAGAAAAGGGTACCCGTATAGACGGTTTTGGGTTTGTTGAGGCCAGTGAGGATGTGCTCCGTGATGCGGTGCACTTGATGGACGCAAGAGTTTGGCTCGAAAACCAAACTGCTCATTGAGAATACCGATGGACGATACAAAGTCTTTGAGCAGTGCCAGGAGCAGGCGCTCGTCGATCTTTGCCAGGGAGTTGAGGAGACTGATGGGGCGGTAACTTGTGGGACGGTCACGAGGTTTATCGGGCTTGGGGATGCCTATGACATCGGCCTCCTTCCACTGAGTGGGAATGGTGTAGTTGGTCATGGCGGCATTAAGGATGGGCACTAAGAGGCAGATGAGTTGGGTGGGAAAGCATTTGAGTACACGATTAGAAACGCCATCAGAGCCGGGGTTCTTTTTCCGTCTAAGACCTTTAATCAGGTACTCGACCTCGCTCTGGGTAATAGGGGGTAAGAAATCGATGGGGGGGAGGGACGCCCTGCGCTCAACTTCCCTGTCGATCGAATCAACATGAGCCAGGTCAACGGGAAGAGAGCTGGGAGTGCACCGGCTCTCGAGGGTGTCGGCGAAAAGCTCGGCCTTTTCGTCGTCATCGAAGGCTGGGGTTACGCCTGAGGGGTGGGTCAGCGGGGGACGTCAGACATGGAGTCGGATTAAAGGGTACGCGCCAGCTACCAGTAAGCCAGATGCGATGGCGTGAGGTCCTCTAAGAAGTCACTCCAGCAATCATCCCGGTCATCCACGACACGACGCTTTACATCACGTTGTAAGGCGCGCATCCGGGCCTGGTTGGCTTCGGTGGGGTAGGAGTCGTACGCTCGAACTGAGGCATTTTTAGCCCAACTAAGTTCTCTAACATCGTCTGGCAGTCTAAAGTCGTTGAGATCCTCCGCTACGACTTGCTTTGACGACTGACAGAAAGCTGATTGGATATGGGCGGTGAAGGCATTTACAGCCTGATCGGTGTCCTGAGGGGACGGGGTGGAGTCCGAGCTGAAAGGAAGGAAGAGTGGGTTGGCACCCGCCAAGGCTGTACTCAGCGCATGCCAATCTACCACCGTCTTCTTGAGCGGCTGAGGGGTGGACGTTACAATTACCTTCACTCATGTACATATAGGAATACATAGTCCACTGAAATTACACATTATTATTCGAAATCACACAAGTTTGGAAATTAAAACAATTTGACGACTTCACTCTTCGATTTCCTGCCAACAAACCCCTTGTGAACAGTTCAGGGCTATTAAAAGGCCAGACATCTTAAAAAAAAATAGCATATGTGTCATTCTTATATTATTTTGATTAGAAAAAATTGTTATCTACTTGACTAGTGAAGCTGTAAAGGCCCCGCGGCCAACAACGTAGATCATGCACACAAACAAAGTATCGTAATCATGATAATAAGACACTAGAAGTGGTATAGCCGCGTAAAATTGTCGCCACCCATGTGAGAAAATTATAACAGAATGCTTCAGGAATGTCTGTGATAAGTTGGCTAAAATTGGCAAGAAAGTCTTCCAAAACTTGTAGCTGTACTTATAAGTTAATACAAGTCTTTGGATTTTTTTACAGCAATAATGTGTGTGTATGTGCAAAGCGGCGACAGTCCAAACAAAAACGTGCGCTATATCACTTACAGTATTTTATAAAAAAACATATTAAATGAAAATAAATCAAAACGATTAGCGTCTAGATACTCAGAAATTTGATAAGAAAATAAGATGCCTATTCAAATTATTATCTTTTCTCGGTAACATTTAATTTTGTTAACCATAGATGAACGGTCGTAGTTTCATTAATTAAATTAATCGAATAACGTCTGGCTTCTCAACCGTGCCTTGTACCTATAGTACTAATACAGAGAACTCCTCGGGTGCCTACAGTGAAATTACTTAGTAATCAGTCCATACAAAATATGTAATGTTATTTTATTTGCTTACTAGTTGACTTTTTTTTTTTTTTTTTTAGTCTCCTATTTTCCGATAGTTACTCATTTTAATATGAACTTGTGGTTTTTGAGTGTTATTCTACAAGTTAATCGCGAAGAAGAAGCCAAACTGTCTTTATATTAAAATATTTAATAAAGATAATTAATAAAGACGCAAATCAGTCGCGGATCTAGTTTTATAAACTGATTTTTGTACTAAAACGTCAGTTTTAAAGCTAGATTTACCACTGATTTACGTACTGTAATATGGACCTAAGTCAAGAGCTCGAGATACTCAATTTAGTCATCATCTGCCAAAAGGCGCGGCTTCCCCAAAGCTTGCCACAACCGACGACCGGCTTTGTTCTGTACGCATCCAGTTTTACTTGCGACCTTCACCAGGTTATCGGTTCATCTTGTGTGGGACCTGTCCTCTCCACGTTACGAGGTCGACCCTCGAGAATCTTAGTTTTGATAATAATTCTCGCTTAGACTAAGGTCTGTCTAGACTGAGCATTCCTAACAAAAATGGCGCCAAAAGGCGGTATTAATTGCGTTATGTGCTTGATGCCAGTGTTCGGTTTGTTCAAAGGCTGTCAATGTGTGCGTGCGCGTGCGTACTACAATTTATACATTTATAAGAGGATAGATCAATTTTCAACAATAAGGAAATAAACAAACGGTATCCATGTTTTTAGAACATGGATACCGTTTGTAAATTAAAAAATTAAAATGTTACTGGACCGGACACATTATGATGACAAATAAAGAAAAATGGACGAAAGATATCATCGAATGGTACCCGAGGAACGGGAAAAGAGAAAGAGGACGTCATAAAAGAGATGGGAAGATGATTTACCAAAGGGATGGAGAAGAGCTCATGATAGAAAAGTATGGAAGAAACTAATAGGGCCTATGTCGAAGGACAACCTGACTAACAAACTGGTTACTGGAAAATAATGTTTCTTACTTATAATTATTATAGTTTTAAGCCATTCATTATAATAATACTTTAAGTTCAGATACTCATTTGGTCAGCGAATAAAGGGAATATCTATCTATCCAGATAAATTTTATGCTGTTTCCGCGCGCTTTGCTCCATTTAGACAAGTAATTCATCTAAGAATTAACGATTAGATAACTACTTACCTTATACGAGGATGAGCTCCTTAATGACCGAAGTTCTATCTAATTCTAGGTCCATTAACTTAGAATTGCACATTTAAACAGTAAACAAATCCTTGCGCGTGGCCACCGCCCGTATCGTTTACATAATTATATTTTAATGGATTAATCCTCGGAGAACACTCCTTCGTAGCACCTACTTAAATGATAGAGAGAAAATTAAAAGCGTGTGTACTTTATAATTTAATGTTATGAATGTTTGCTTTATGTGGCACGTGAACTTGCATTCGGTTCTATTTTTAAACTTGCTACGGGTACGTACTACAATTTATTCCTGTGTCGTGGGTGCTTTTATAAACCAGAAATTCCCAACACCCAGGCTTAAGCTCTTAACCACTGCGCTAAATCGTCCGTCACGTTGAAGATACATGGCTTTTGCTATCAACGGGTTTAAAAAGACAGCAACTCCAATATAAATCGTTATTTCTACAAGACGTTCGCCAGCCTGGTGAGTCCTGCATTTCATTTATATATATTACATTGGCGAATGAGGATTAATAGTCGATACGAACGAAATCAGGTGGTGATTGGCGGCATCAAGTTTTTAAGTCTACCTCAGGAGGATGTCGATCGGAAAAGTCAGCGAGTTCGACATAAAGACGGAGGTATGGTCGTTGTACGTAAAACGACTCGAGATGTATTTTGCGGCGAATAAAATCGGGGATGAACTCAAGCTGCCGACGTTGATAGCGGTAATCGGAGATGAAGCCTAAGAACTGCTGCTTAACTTAGCTAGTCCTAAGAAGCCCTCGGAATTGAGCTATAATAGCGTGATCGATCTGTTGCACGACCATTTACAACCGGCGCTGTCGGTTTTGGCGGAGATGTTTCAGTTTAGGCGAAGGAGGCAAGCGCCCGACGAGAATGTTTTCACTTATGTGGCGGAGCTGAAAAAAATTACTCGGCATTGTAGGTTTGGGGGCAATGTCAGTGAAAGTTTGCGTGCTCAGCTCGTGTGCTGGCTGAGAAGTGATCTTATTCGGCAGAGATTGTTTGCGGAAAGTGACGGTTTGAGTTTTGTTAATGCGGTAAAGATCGCTACTTTAATGGAGGCTGCAGAGCGAGATGCGGCGATGGTGGACGTATCGAGTGCAGCGGGAAGCAGTGAAGGTGTTTTGAGTTTCCATTCGCTGGCGGGGTCGGACAAAAGAGGGCGCCAGGGGTTTGCTAGTCGTGGCGGGTGCGAAATGCGCAGAGATCATACGACCTGGAGTGAGAAACTGAAACAGAATAGAGTTCTTGCAGGGGTTGGCGTCGTTCGGCGTTGCAGGGGATGTGGTGCGACCAACCACGAGTACAGTGCTTGTCCATTCCTGAATTATGTGTGTAGTAGGTGCAAGAGCGTGGATCACTTGCGCCGAGTGTGTCCTGGACAGGACACGGCCGCTCAGGTGATAGGGCGCGGGGCTCTACTGCACACGGAGACGGACCAAGAGGGTGACGTACTTGGTCAGGAGGATTTCCATCATCTGTGTTTAGATGATTATAAGGCGGTGAGTTTGCCAGTGTCTGTTGAAGGGAAGTTAATTGATATGGAGGTCGATACAGGCACTGCTGTGTCGTGTATTAGTACCCGGACGTATGAGAAGTATTTCGCAGACTTAAGACTTTTGCCGACAAGGCTCAGTTAAAATTTTTATGATAGCTCGGTGCTGGGGCCGGCAATTGTAACAGTTTATCGGGTGAGGGGAGTAGGATTGACAGTGAGTTAAAAAACTTATTTTGCAGGTTTAAGGATTTGTTTAGTGGAGGTTTGGGGCGGTACATGGGAGGCAAAGCGACATTAAGGGTGCCCGAGGAGGTATCGTCGGTGTTTCACCGTGCGAGGCCTTTACCATATGCGCTGCGCGACCGGGTGGACGCCGAGCTGGACGCAATGTTGCGTGATGGAGTAATCGAGCCCTTCGACTGCTCCGACTGGGCCTCTCCTTTGGTGCCGGTAAATAAGCCGGATTGGTCGTTAAGGATTTGCGCTGACTATAAGGCGACCTTAAATCCTGTTCTACTGGTGGTTCGTTATCCCTTGCCCAGGATCGACGATTTGATTGTTCAGTTAAGCGGCTCTAGGTATTTTTCGAAGATTGATTTATCTCAAGCATACAATCAGATAGAACTTGATGATGCTAAGAAGTTCACGGTAGTCAACACGCATCGAAGGTTGTATAGGTACAATCGCTTGGTACCATAAGGTGAACCATAAGGTTTAGCTTCGAGCGCGGGTATTTTTCAGCGTATCATGTGTAATTTGTTGGGGGGTATTCCTAATGTAGGAGGTTTTTGGATGACGTTATTATAGGGGGTAAGAGTGAGTTTGAGCATCTGCAGGCAGTGGAGGTTGGGTTCAGTAAGCTGCATAAGTATGGCTTGAAGCTTAAAAACAACAAGTGCGTGTTTAATGTAAGAGAGGTGCGTTATTTAGGTTAGGTTTTGAATAAAGACGGTATTAGAACGGATCCGAGTAAAGTTTCGGCAATTGCCAGAATACTCAGACCGAGTAATGTGCCGGAGTTGCGTTCCTTTTTGGGTTTGGTTAATTTTATGCTAAATTTGTAAGAAATATGAGTACTAAGCTTGTGCCATTGTACGGGTTGTTGAAAAAGGAGCGGAAATAGTGTTGGTCGGATGATTGCGAGCGGGCTTTTAAGGAGGTGAAAGATTTCTTTGTCAGTGCTGAGGTGTTGGCTCATTACGATCCTCAAAGACCGCTCGTGTTGACGTGCGATGCCAGCGCCAAGGGGGTGGGGGCGGTTCTTACGCAGCCCTGCACGGAGAGCGGTCGCGAGCGGCCGGTTGCTTATACGTCGCGTACGCTGAACGATGCGAAGAAAAACTACTCGCAGATACATTGCGAGGCGTCGGCTATTGTTATTATTATATTTGCAGACAATAAGTTCCATCAGTATTTGTACGGTCGGCACTTAGTATTGGATACCGATCATCAGCCATTGGTTTCAATTTTTGGCCCTCATTCTGGTGTACCGGCAGTGGTTGCGAGTCGTATGCAGCGGTGGGCGATCATTTTGTCTGTCACATGTTTAATATCGAGTATGTTCGGTCGGGTGAGAACGGAGCAGATGGGCTAGCGAAGCTGTGTCTCAGGTTGTTCCAGAGCAGACGTATTTACATTTTGTGCCGCAGGCTTTGCTTCTAAATTATGACGTGATTAGGGAATATATAGTCAAAAATCATATTTCAAAATATTAAGTCTCTAATCCATATAGGGTAAAAGCCGGATAGTTGCCTCAGTGGGATACATGCCCCGGTTTTAAATACACTATGTTAGGGATGTTGGTGGCATTAGCGCTTGAGTATTATACGAAGTGCCATCCCGTAGGCCTCAGAGTCATATAAGCCGTCGGAGTAGGCGTATGCGTTTTGTCCGTGTAAGCAAAAATCCTCCGCGGCGAAACTTCGACGGGCGTCGAAATTATATTGCTAGGTAGTTTCTGTTGAATATTTTTATTACTGATTGTGATTTCAGTCAACTTTTTGTTTCTTTGCTTGCATTAGGGTTTAAGTTGCACTGTTTAAAACGTTTTATTGTTGAATAGTTTTTATTTATTTTGCAAATAAAAAGGGCAAGTATCCGTATCAAAAAGGATAGTCGCCCTATTAACTTTTGCGGATAGTTGCTCTAGGGGCAACTATCCGTATCTATAATTATTTGTTCTTTTGGTGTTTTTTTCCAGCTTATTGTGCCTATAAGTTGTTTAATAAAAATACTTATCTATTTCATGCGTTCAATCTTGGTGAGCAAAATGCCAGAGTATAATAGCGTGAACCAAAATCACTCACCACCTAGGCCGTCTTTAAACCTCTTGAATTTTTCTTAAGATTGTTTAGTTCTAGGAGATAGCAACATTGTAAATTACATTTTTTATGGTACTGAGCTATCGTTGCCGTGATATCTTATAAATCACAGAACCAAAACCTTGCATTGTGAAGAAAAGAGGGCAACCGCAGTAAAAAAGAAAAAGATTATCAAATAATATCACCAGCAGTGAAACTGAATCTGATAACAGATTTTATTGAATGAAAAAAAGAATACAGTTACAGTTTCGACAGTGAACATGAAGAAAATGTTATAAGTTCAAAACCATCTTAAGGTAAAGCCACCGAAGGACTACCACTAATAAAAAGAAAAAGGACGAAAAAATCGATGTCACGAACACTTCGAACATTAATTCAAAATAGAAAATACGAATAAAAAAATCAGTTGATTATTGCGCAGAATGTTTTGAGAATTACAATTTAACTAAATCTAAATCAGATTGGATTCAATGTGGGATGTGTCGAATGTGGTAGCATCGAATTTATACAACATTCAAAAACCATTGCATGAGATGTGGAAAGTTGAAAACCCTGGCTTCTCGTGATAATTAATGCTAGTGCCAATCGACTTTGATTACCATATTGTTCTGTCTTTAAGATAGATAATAACATATTTTACTAATAACTTACCTAACTAAAAGTTGAGGGCCAATTTTTTAATTTTTATGGTTTAAAACGTTAAAACTTAATACTATTTTTATAATGTTGCTTAAAATTTTGATTAGTACTTAATATAGGATCTTGGTTAATAATAAAATTCGATTACTTAAATTGATATGCATTTGTTTATATCTAAAAAACTCATAGTGAAGCGTCTATACCAGCACGAGGCAAGTATCCCCCGAAAAAATTTTAACGTTTGGCTACTATCCGCTACAGTAGGCAACTATGCCTTTTTTGAGAGGTCAAAAAGAATAGGATTTACTCAAAAACAATTTTACTTATGTTTACAAAAATGGGCTTCTATGAAAGATCAAAGACCTATGTTTTGATATACATGTTGCATTATTCCTATTAAGTACATATTTTTCAGTAAAGGAGATTTTTGAAAAGTGGAGCAACTATCCGGCTTTTACCCTACATCTTGAAGTGTATCGAGTACAAAAACACCTTTTTTTATCGCGGTATGCCCTTAAGCACTGGACCAAGTTAGTCTCATGTCCAGTTTATAAGCGGCGAAAGGATATGTCAGTTTTGAGTAACGATGTTTATAAAGGCACCAATTAAAACTGACAATTATACGTCAGTTTTTAAACATTGCAGTGGATTTGCAGATTGGGTAAAAATCAAATAGGATTATATGAAAGTTTACAGACGAAAAGTCAGTAGCTGCATATAGAATTTGTGTAAAGCCTTGCGTGGGTGGATCGCGTTGTGTTATATTACATTTTACGTCGGCAATTTGCCGCAATTATTCGTGTCGTGTGGCGGTGCACCGCGATGAGACCGCGCCGCCGCGACTCGCCGCTCGAATAGCACCCTGGGCCCTTATTCACGTAACGCGACGCGTTACGATAACATCTGAAATGATCGTTCAATGCTACTCCAGTCCCTCCAGTGGCATACAGAATACCATTACATAATCATTTCACGAAGCTATCGTAACGCGCTTTGTTTGGTCATAGCGCATAAGGGATGACGACATTTTCTCGTCCACCACATACAAACTACATCGTAAATTATAAATATTCCTATTTTATTCAAGCCACAGTTATTTCTCCACAAGATTATTGTGTTTTCACTATTTTTCTCAATTCTAATGTTTACATTACCATTAGTTAGTATTATTATTATCAATCATTTGTAAATAATCACTATCTCAAAATATATTAACGTTTTTACTTGCTTCGCTTTCCATATCCATATAGCTTTGACAATGGAAAAAATATTATTTGTTATGGTTTTGAGTATACCACGTGTAAATTATGCGAGTCTACATCTGCGGATCAATCAGTTTTAATATCATGTTTATAGAGGCGTGCTGTGATCTTGATACTCGGCGTTCGCAAGGGCTCTACACGCGCCACGCAACCCTGCTAACATTAAATAATTTCCATATAACCTGAACTCACATAGCGGTCAATCGACATTGAACGTTCAATTTGATCTATGACGCATAATATAACTTACCCATTAACATTATACAAGGTGTAATAAATAATAAATGCGAGTTTTGAAGGCAGTTTCTTCTTATGTCCGCTTTAAATATTTAAGTTAATGATAGATTTGCCTACTACCAGTAGATTTTTGACACATTTTTTATGGAAGATCTGTTAAAATACTACTATAACTGTAAGCAAATTAATCTGTTAGTTAAATATTGTAAGCGGTCTTTAATACCTATTAACAGTTTAAAAAAATTAATGACCATAATTTGGAGCGACACTGTGGTTTCCATTATATTTTTAAAACGTATTCCTTAATACCCAGACATAAGTTGAGATTTGTAGTTAATTTAGATATATAAAAAATGGTAATATCGTAGTAATACTAGCGGTTCTCTTATCAAACCTTAAAGCAATAATCTCTTTGTTGGGGTGTCTGAGGTCTAACGTCAATTACGTTACATCTTGTATAGTTAGATTTGATTTTATCTAGGTCTACTTAGATCTGCTGGAAAATGTGTTCCATAACACTGAGGTAGATTGGTACATAGATTATATCTAATATAAAATAATAATTATCCGCCTACGTTTACAATTTATTTCCAATCGTGGGTGAAATAAATTACGTCCGTAAAAAAGCCTTTGCATCTTTGAAAGATGATGATTGATTGATTGATATAATTGAATAGGTGAATTTAAAATAGGGCTTCAAATCCCACTTGATTGGAAGATTATTACTGGGAAAAATATTTTTCCCAGTATTAATCAACCGACCGCAATGTATAGGTATAGATATGGATTTTGGTTCCCCTCTTAAGTTCCCCCTTTATGTTACCACTTAGGCCCCGTATTAGGTTCCCCCTTTTAAATTCCCCCTTTGGTTTTTCCCTTTAGGTTACCCCTCTGTGCTGATTGTAGTAAAGAATATGTATGACATATTATTTAAAAAGTTAACTATTAAAAAGAAGAACCAAAGTTAACATAACCGACATAGCTCGCAGACCCAGTAAGCTAAAGTGGCAATGGGCTGGTCACATCTGCAGAAGAACCGACGGCCGATGGAGCAAGCGTGTCCTAGAGTGGAGACCGCGACTTGGTAAGCGTAAGGTAGGACGGCCCCCAGCTAGATGGACTGACGACCTCAAAAAGGTCGCTGGGAAAGACTGGATGCGGAAGGCGGAGGACCGTGTGCAATGGCGTGTGTTAGGAGAGGCCTATGTCCAGCAGTGAACTGCGATAGGCTGAATGATTGATTGATGATTGATTAAAAACAATTATTATTTAAATTGAGTATTAAAATAAAATCCGGTAAAACCCTGTTGTAACTCTGTAGCCATTGCCTACCCCGCAAGAGATCTGGCGTGATGATTTAGAGAAAGAGAGAGAGAGAGAGAGAGAGAGAGAGAGAGAGAGAGAGAGAGTATTAAAATAAAGTACACCATACTCCTTTAGGTTACCCCTTTGGGTTCCCCGTTAAGGTTCCCTGCGGCTACCGGGTAGCACACGACCCCGCAAATTACTCGTTTCCCCGCGAAATTAAAACTTCATTTTTAATGACGTGTTAGCCAGGCACATCGCTCGACTACAGTTTTTAAAGTTTATATGTAAATATGATTTTTAATTTAAAAGCACTCTTATTAACCTTCTGTAGTGTTTATCTGACTGCCATTTTTGCGAAAAAAGCCCGTACTGTGGACTCCCGTACCTAAGTAATTTTCCAGGATTTAAAAATGTCATGTTTTTTGGAAAATATTTGCTAACTTCTTATTAGGTCGCCTTTAAAGTTTAAAGCGTAGATTATTAATGTTTGCTATAACAAAAACATGTTTGTTGAAGTATTACTATATATATCTATACGCTTTTCATGGTTGTGGTTAATAGTTAGGTATTGACAATGATAACTTATCCAAATTATTTTTAATTTTACATTCGTATCTGAATCACAAATAAGTATATAATATAGTTTTAGGAATCTGTGGCAGAAATAATAAAAAAAAGACATGGCTGCTGAAATGGCACCACTTTTTACCAACAAAAGGAATACTTTAATCATAAAACAAAACCTATAACTCAATAATACAATTAGATTATTTTAAAACAAGAAAAATAATTCAGAGCAGGCAAATTGACAATCAAACGGACAGAAGTTCCTCTTAGCGAATTGATTCTACCGCGAAGACTGTCCTACTGAGCGGGCAACCGCTTATATAGGTCCCCGCCACATTTCTTCCCCACTTCTTGTGAGGCATTTTCTTGTTCTGCTAACAATAGTTTAATCATAAGTGTATATTGAAATATAAGAATTACATGCTGCCGTCATTTTTCAAAAATAAAAACAAATTCATATGATATAATTTAAATTGAATCTAAACATGTTGTTCTCATATTTTTATAGAAAAGCTTCCGATACGTTTTATTTTGTGGCCGTATGTTATGTTGCTTGTTAGTTTTTGCATTTTATTTGTGTAAAATAAGCTGATGACACACCAGGTCGAAAATTGAACGGCTAATGTTCCGTCCAATGCTGGTTTCTAAACTAATAGTAGTGCACAGGCCGCGCGACAAGACATATGTCACGAATTTTGTTCCCCTATGGGTGAGATATGACGTTGTCTTTGCTATCAAGGCGTGCTGGGACAAAACTTTGACAGGTTTCCAAAATTGTATTGTATTAACAATACCATTTTGACTTACGTCCCAACGCTTACAAAGCGCGAGAAATGTCTTGCGGCCTGTGCTAACCCTCCTACTAATGGTATCAAGATGTAGGATATACTGCATTTTCGACAGTGCAACTTCGGCCTGTTGTAACGTCAGCTTAAATCTGCATGTGTGTTGCATGGTTGTTTTGTTGTCACAGTCATTCCGGCGCAGTTGCTGCGGGTGGTGCGTACCGACTCGAGATTCTGTAGACAAGGCTATTCGAGTAGAAAATGGTGACATTGATAATGTGCGTATTCACTCGCTCTCACAGGCTAGGTGCACGATACAGGGTTATTTTAATTACTCCCGGAACCACCGAAACAATTTTGTTATCACAATACAACAACTACAAAACTTTAGGAACCCATGTTTAGAAATACAATGTATGTAATGTCTGCGCTGGTTCCGATAGTACCTTATAAGGTATTTCGAGTTAATTTGAGATTAAAAGTTAATCGCTGAGGACTTACGGGTACCTCAGTAATTAAAATCCAACCTGTATTATTAAATTTTGCTTGCTTTGCATGTAGAAATCATTGTAGCTAACATTCAATTCGTTATATCTCTTGTCGATTTAAAATTTATTTTGGTATCGATTTATTTTCTTCCACAGTCGTTGCAAGCTAAGCTGTCGTTTAGTTCCAAGGAAATCGTTGCATTGAGTTGTTCGTGGTGCAAAGATGCTTATCACAACAAGGAGAGCTGCTTCAACCTTCAGCGGATAGGCGAAGAATGTTGCTTAGGTACAGTATGTTAAAATATTGGATATATTTACCTACTTACATATTCCGTGGGTGGTAGGATATTTTAGTGTTGATCATTGTGTGTGTGAATGATCTACGCTGTTGGCCGCGGGGCCTTTACAGCTTCAACGGACATCAGAAAATCATGCATAGAAAGCCATTTCACGTTTACGTTTGGAATAATTGATGTTTCAAATGGGCACATACGTTATAGTTTACTCTAATAAAAGATAATTAACCTGACTAGGACATATAAACGTGCCTGGCGCTATAGTTAATTAAGTTCAAACTAACTAATTACACATAGGCAAGCACCATCTTGAATAGTATAGTTACTGCTAAATATAGATAGCATAATTAGATTACTCCGCTTTAATGGGAGTGTTAGCATCATTCAACTGACTCAGTCCATTCCTTTGTGACATGTAGAGACCCATGTCACAACATCACCACTGAAAAGTGTTGCATATTCAAAACACGTCCACTAAGCTTTCTGTGTTCACGAACGTGTGAGCGCTTTGTACCTTGAAAGCTGACATTTCCGTAGATATCTCAACATGACATTAACATACACACCATCGTTCCAAGTCTTTTCTCATGAAATTACCGATTTTATATAATCTTCTGTTGTAACCTATTCTAAATAGGTCAATGTTATATATGTTCTAAAAAGGCCAACTCAAAAGCCAACGTTTTCATTTAAACAGAGGCCGATCTAATTTCATCATAACTATTTATGTTCAACAGGATCTCAATCGAATATCATGGTGCCACCTTCGTGGATAGTAAAGTTACCACGAAGAGGCAGCTTTAAATCATCATTGAGGAAATCGCCAAAGAAAAAGAGCGCTTCTAAGAAAAAATCTAAGGAGTCTAAAAATGAGCAAAGAACATTTGTGATAAAGCCTATTCCGACGTCGAACGTAAAGCCAGTATTAGTGTTTATAAACCCGAAGAGTGGCGGTAATCAAGGGGCAAAGCTGCTGCAGAAGTTTCAGTGGCTGCTTAACCCTCGACAAGTGTTTGACCTCACTCAAGGAGGGCCCGGACCTGGGTAAATATTTATAATTACATTATACTGTATACTTAGACACAAAATTCTTAAGGGAAATTGTTTATTTCTTAGAGTTTCGGTTCGTTTTTGAGTTTCGTATTGGTTCCAACTTTGACGGACGGTTTCGTCCAGTGGTTAAGAGCTCACGTCACTCTACCCACTGGAATGAGTATTCGCGGGTTCGACCCCCGCAAGGGACAAATCTTTGTGTGATCCACAAATGTTTCTTTCGGTCTGGGTGTTAGTGTATGTGAATTTGACGTTTATTAACGCACCTACGACACAGAAATAATTTCTAGGCCCTCGCTAGAAATTACTACGCTTAAAAAAAGTCGTGTGATAAAACATAAATTAACTATCTATACATTATTAATATAACTGTTATTAATGCTATGAAACGTTATACTATATGTACTTATAAGTTTTACTCGAATAACAGATGATAATGTTAGTTTTCTTATTGGTAGATATTCTTTATCTTGTATCATTCATACAGTCATTACTGTATGAATGTAATCTTCTTTAACTGATGCATCTAATTAATATTTTTTATATTCTATTAATGTTATAAGTAGTTTGGTTATATGTGCTACAAATGTGTTATTATCAGACTAATAGGTTCCTAAATCTCCGACTACATACAAAATTCATTTGGCCGTTTTATTATATCTACTTCATTTGTTTTGTGTGTCTTATAAGACCGTTGTCGAAAGTTTCCGACCTAATAGAGATTGAAGATACCGCGTCTAGCTCTCAAAGAGACTTTTCCTCAATTCGCTGCCTTTTTTCGTTGTGAACAGCCTTTGGGTTTATCTTATAATTCGTCATACCCAATTTTAGTAACTGACGTCGAAAAAGAACTTAATGGAATTGTGTCCCAGTCTAATTGTCTGTCAGCCCCGGTGCTCTATATCATTTTTCACCTGACTGACCAATTTGGGTTATGGTTTTTGCACGTATAATGTACGTTTCTATAACAGCTAGCTTTAGGAAAATTTTTGTCATTAGTGATAGAAGGAAGCTCTAGATCAGAGATTCCCAGACTTTTTTCATATAGACCATTTTCAAAATTTAGCTTGTTCCGGTAGACCCCCTGCAGCTACATTTCTACCATATTCCCAAAACTCGACAAAAATGTGAAGATTAGATCTAACTATGGAAATTTGCGTTGCGGCTGAGTTCCCCCACAAGTCGTATTTCGTTGCGGACGGCGGCAGCGCTTTGCAAGTCTCGACATGTTGTACTGAATATGGTATATGCAAGTTTTTAAAAGTAATAGTCGCTGAGCTTCTTAAAATATTATCTGCCTACATTGATAGGTAAAGTCAAGCCAACATTTTAGTTCTTCACTATCGAGAGCAAATAAATTTTCGCTTACGAGTTGTGAACCCCCATTTTTTTGTCACGCCTACGTAGACCCCCGTCGAGTCTCCCGTGCTTGGGAACTAAGGCTCTAGATGTATTGAATTTAAGAGCATTATAACTAACAGTAGATGCAAATGTATAGATTCGTGAATTTTTGATGCGCTACCATCGTAGGATAATGGGCGTACTATAATAACATATCTAGTCGTTATAATTATGTTAAATATATACTACAGAACTTCCTCGACTTTTTCTTCTTTAGAGATTGAATATCTCTCAAGCAAGACCGGTAATTAACATAGCCGACAATTAAATTATCAGTTATCATTCCGAGTAGGAATTTATTTAATAGTTTTTTTTGCTCGGTGGCCGGAGAAGGCTCGTGTGAAATTAAATACACTTTTTAATTTTTTATAATATTTCACTTACTTCGGTAAGTTTTTATAATAGAGCAACGCATTAACTAATCGTTGCATTTAGTAAGCAATTTGTTAACGCTCATTGCCACAATATTGCTTTTTGAACACAATGAAACAGACGGACAATTGACAGACATTTGACGGACAATCTAGCGCAGTAGTTAAGAGCCTAAGCCGCTCCGCCCACTGTGTCTAATAGTCGCGGGTTCGACTCCCGCACGGAACAAATCTTTGTGTGATCCACAATTATTTGTTCCGGTCTGGGTATTTGTGTATGTGAATTTTTATGTTTGTAAACGCACCCACGACACAGGAATAAATCCTAGTGTGGGGCTACTTAAAAAAAAAAAGAATGGGGAAATGGCGCTTTATTCAGCACACCTTTTTATAATAAACAAGGATCTAGGAATTATTCCTCTAGACATAACCACCCGGGCCAAAACATATATTTGTGGGTCGGCCCCGCGACATCTCGATCCAGTACATGGAGTTTCAATATTCAACTCAAGGATCAAGTAAATCTTTGCTTATTATCAGTAGAATTTTGACAGATTTTCCCTACAAAATATGTCCAAATTCCATCCTTAGTAGGCAAATCTATCCTTGAGTTGAATTTTGAAACCATTCATAAGCCGGCCGTCATGATGCTTCATATAATATCAGCCTATACTTTCCCACCGCTGGGCAAAGGCCTTCTCTCAAAAATCGAGGTGAGAGAGATTAGGTAGTCCACTATGCGGACCCAGTGCGAACTGGTGGAGGCAGGTTTGTGGCCACCGACTTTTGTCACATATCTAGCCGCCTATAAGGCTTCTAACTTCGCTTAACGACTACCTAAAGTGGTAACCAGGACCAACGCCCTAACGTGCCATCTGAACGTTCAAATATAAAAATGCCCCTAACGGTCACCAACCTTAGACCGACCGAGCCATTCACTGCTTGACCTTGGTGATTGGTAAAAACATTGCGGTCGCACAGCTTTACAAATGCTTCATCTATACTTATAATATTATAAACAGGAAATATTTGTTTTTTGTAATCAATAAACTCTGAAAATACTGATCTGATTTTAATTACTCTTTCACCGTTAGAAAGCTACACTATCCAGAAGTAACATAGGCTAAACTGTATTTCAGTAATAATAAAATTTCAGCCTGAAATAAAAATATTACAAAATAAACGCGTGCGCAGCCGCGGGGTAACGGCTAGTATAATATAGGTAAATATTTTATGTTGTTTTGAAGGTTGGAGCTGTTCCGCAAAGTGCCGAACCTGCGCGTGCTGGCGTGCGGCGGCGACGGCACCGTGGGCTGGGTGCTGAGCGTGCTCGACCGCATCGGCTCCCGGCCGGCGGTCGGGGTGCTGCCACTTGGAACCGGCAACGATCTTGCCAGGGCTCTCGGCTGGGGCGGGGTAAATATCAAAACTCGTTTTAGAAATTGCGCCTGTTTTAAGTTACATGGATTATATTAGATATGAAAGTGGTACTTACATTAGTGAGTGGTTATTTTATGCGGTTCCTAAGTATAGATAACTACAAGTATGCATAAGTTCATATTTACTCTGATAAAGATTGACGGACGGCTCGGTCCAATGTTTCGCCCACTAGTCACTATTCTATGTCCGCACGGGACAAATCTTTGTGTGACCCACTAATATTTTTTTGGGTCTGGGTATTTGTGTATGTGAATTTAATGCTTGTAAACGCACTGAAATCACCTGGAAAACTTCTAAAATTGGTGCTCAACATCTTAAACATGTGATAGAACCAATTTATATGATTAACTATTACTACGACGATACCTACTTAAGAGGTTGTAAATATACAAAATTTATACCAAATAGAGGCCTTCCATAAATTACATCACATGTTTCTACCAATAACTTTCAAATGTATATAGAATTTACTTTAATTTTACATAGGATGTTTTACAAAATATACAATAAAAATAAATTTGATTTTGTTTTTGCTGTTGCTGACTTGAAGTTAATAAATTTTCGAAAAACTGTTTTAATTTAATAATTGAGATCACAATATGTGATAAGGACGACGGGAGGCTTTAAAAATCATGAATTTCGTGTGTATTATGTGTGGCCCCAATATGACAGTACTGGTGCTTTTTTTTCGTTTATGATATGTGTCTCCATACTAAAAGTTGCCATGGGACCGGTAGACTAAGCTGTAGGACCACATGTTAACAGAAAAAAGTTTTTCAGAGTATTTATAAGCGCATTCGACTATTCGGTATTTATGCCAATTTTTACAAGCTTTTATTTAACTTGCAATGTTCGTATGTCTGTCTTTCTGTCTCTGTCCGTATGTCTGTCTTTTCGATTCAAATCCTGTGATCCATTTTTCAACTTTCAGTTATCCGATTGAGTTGAAAGGACATTGTTCTGCGCCCATACATGATTTGCCCCAGAACCAACAGCAAGCAAAAAAAACTTGTATGATTTCTAATTACCCATAAATTCTCTCAAGGCATTTATTATTAAACGGACAAGTGAGGGAATCGCAATATTGCACAAAAAGTATTAGATTTTGAGGTTATAATTCAGTAGCCATTAATACGTATGAGGTTATATTATGTATATCAGCATTCAGTAAAGATGTCGGCGACTTTGATATAAGTAATTTATTAATATAAGATACAATACTTTGAAATATTCGTTTTAGATTGCAAATTGTCTGTTAGATACGGATATTTGCCATTATTTTAATAAAATAGATAAATAATGATGGCATAGGTCAAATGTTTGTTGATTCTGGGGCAATTTCCGACAATGTTCTTTGGTATATGTATGTAAGTTTAATAATATAGTACCATGGCGCTGGTCTGACGATAGAGTCGGAAAGTGGCCATAGGAATATGCCCACTAATCCTCTCGTGTTTAGGTTTGTCGGATTACAACCAGATGGTGTTCAAGGTCTGATGATGACGCCCAAAGATAACTAATCGAACCACCCAATCACTTTACATTACCTTATCGTGTTTAGGATCGTTGAATTTGTCTTTACGAGTACCTACTGGAGACCCGGATGGTAAGCAGGATCGGATGATGGAGCCGGAAGGAGGCTATAAGAACTCCTCAACTAAGTACAATATCTCTGTTGTGTTTTTAATAGCAAAAACTAGTATCTAGTTTTAATAAAGATCTTTTTTTATATCAAAGCGGCATATAAATCGAGGGCCGTATAAGTTCCAATTCGACTAAGTTACGAGCGCTACTAACACACTATAAATCACCTTACTACCCACGTTTGACGTCGGTTGACGCCGAAATATATTACCAACATTTATTCCGCCAATAACTGGAATATAACATTTTTCACTACGTGACAAAAAATTCCTTTCTCGTACGATTTACGGTGGCGAATTTTTTAAATTTCCTTCACAATGCAAAAAAAAAATACCTTTATGCCTATATTTCCCCAGTTGTACCATGTACACTCACTTTTCGACGATTACGATGTTAGGTTGTAATGCTGATCCCTATTGCTATTATAGGGCAGGCTTAGACCCGGACTGATACGTACTGGGAATTTTTCGATAGAAAAACTACACCTATATATTAGATTCTTAGATTTACACGACTATTAGCTACATATAAAATAAGTCTATTTTTCGTATTTTATCGCGGATTGTTTTTGATTATTACTTTCCCGACGTTTGGAGTGTTTTGCAGCACCCATGGTCACAGGAGTAACTCCCTCCGACCCTAATCCTTGTACTTCAAGTACACTTTATCTTTTCAAGGATTAAAACCCGGCCCTCGCGAACGCTACACGCATTATATGCTAAGTACTAGATCAACAAAGCAAACCTTCTGGAAGGTAATCTACAAATAAATGTCTCCGTAACCGGCGAGCGTAGTTTATAAGACGAACTATGAGAGTGGAGGAAGGAAGAGAGATTTTTACGATTAGAACCTCTGTACAGATAGTACAGCCAACCCCACAAAGAGACTGGCATCATGATGTAGATAGATAATGAACCTACTCCTTTTTGAAGTCTGTTAAAAATGAAGCTAATTTTCATTAAGTATGGGGACGTCAAAAAATCAAAGGAGGTCATTGGGGAAAGGGCAAAAGGTCCCTAATGAGTCTCAGAAACGATTATGACGTTATCATTGTTTATGTACCGGGGTCGGCAGCTGGCGCGGGAATGCGTAAAATAATATCGCGCGTGTCCCGCGGGAATTGTCCCGGCTAATTTACTTTCGTGTAACACACAATATAGCAATAATACCTGTCTGACCTATTAGACTTAATAACGTAACGAAAATAACACTAGACTTCGGACACCCCAATTAGATTATTGCTTTACGAATTCAATACCAAATCTAAGCTGCCATTTTTTTTAAGAACCTGTGTGTACATATTGACTAATTGATTTTAATTCCCCGTAATTGGTTTACATTACACTTATATTTTGTTATTAATACCTACTGAGTTTTTCGCCTGATCTTCTCAGTAAAAAATAAATAACCTGACGACTTGTTAGAACAATATTTCAAAAATGTCAAACTGACAATTTGTAGGTGCCCCCCATAGAATAACAATAATCTAGAAGCCGCGGGCGCGCATTGGGTTGAAGCAACAATTAGTACCTGCAAAGCAAGTAGCCACACGTTTACGCGATTAGTCACTCGGCGACCGTCGCGCGGAACAACGTGCTCTACGCGTGTCAAATAATTTTAATTATGGCGTCTTGTGGCGTTCGTACGCGCAACAATTCGGTCAAGCTCAAAAAGAAATAGGATGAGATTACATTTCATTTGTAATTATCGCAATCGGACATCGTAATATTTAAATATTGAATTAAATGTTTCGTTCGTAAGTGTCACCGAAAATGATGCGTCCATTTTGTCTGTGTTGCCAATACCGCAGTGTAATTTTTCCCTACTTTTATTTACTATGGATCTAAGTTGGATCTAACTTTTATTATATTAGTTACTTATTACATAATTATTTGTCTACTTAGTTACGATGACGAAAATACTTTTATCACTTTTAAATACTAAAAGCTGTATGGAATGACGCTTTTATATGTAGGACGCAGTAGTAGATAGTTAAAGTCGGGACATCATTTTATTCCTAGTAGTATAATGATGAAGCCGGATAAATCATAGGCATACATTTTGCCGACGATGTTAGATACTAAAAACATATTTCGCCACGTGGCGGTGGTCAGACAATATTTAAAAAAATGATTCATCAAAAGGGATATTAAATATAATATTTCTTTTTCGTCCTAAGAATCGATTCCAGAACTTCGTAATTGTAACGCAACGAATCAAATAAAAAAAAAATTAACTTATAAAAAAATAAACATTAACTTACTGCTAATGGAATCGTGTTTAATTTTAAGAACCTTCTGAATTACGTCTATTTCCATCGTTAATATATATAAAGATACATGTTACTGCTAGAAATAAACAATAATGATTTTATAATTTCTTACTGAACATTTATCCCAAAAAGTGGTAAATCATTTAACTAGCAACATTATGTGGGTGGGAAGTGCGGTGAGTGCGAGACGTTTGTTGATGTTATGGCTTCACCGCGCGGCGTGCAATTACGACTGAATGCGGCTTCTGGATTATTGTTATTCTATGGTGCCCCCGAAGGGTTTATATCATAGAGATGAGACTAAAAGTATAGAGAGAGCGTTAACAAGGTTATATATTTGCACTGCTTACACTTATGTCATGTAAGTGATAAGAAAGGGGACAAAACTATCGTAATGAGTTACACTCTTATACAGTGTGTTTTGATATTCATTATTACTCGAAAACAAACAAAAAGTCACCATAAACACAGTCACAAGATAAATTGCCGAGCCTATGTCAAAATGATAGGCCATAATATAAATTTTAAAATATAAAATTTTTGAATAAAAAGGAAGTAGGAACCATTTAGGAACAAAGTGTCCACAAAAATTGAACAACTGAACTCGGTGTACAATCTCTCTATGCTTTTTGTCTTATCTCTGTGGTTAATATAGGCCCATAGAGGTAGGATTAAAAACATAGAGGGATTATAAACCATAGAGGTAGGATTAAAAACATAGCTGTACACTTTTTCTGGACACTTGATACCATTTCGGTAACCAATTTAAAAATCTTTGTTTCTACATGGTTGGAACTTCTTTTTTATTCAAAATGTATGGCTTGTCATTTTGACGTAGGCTCCACGCAAATTTATCGGTTAATATTTATTTGTCTAGTGATTGTGTTCTCGGAGACTTTTAATTTGTTTTCAATTAATAAAAAGATATATAACTAAAATCTTTGTGAAAACATGGTGCCACACAACTAAAATACCGTGCTTTATATTGGAATGCAAATCTTATTGGTCTAGAAAAGCAGATGAAGATAATTTAGGTAAGCTTCGGCCGGTGACTTGGTTTTGCTGTATTATGGTAAAGATATAATTTATTTTCTAAAAAAGATGTAATTAGTTTGAAGATGCGTAATAATTACACCAGATTGACTGTTTTCCGTGAGCATAAATGATTATATTTAGATAGATCTTAATAATCGTATTCCCAAAGAGATTAGTCATAATGATGGGAAAATTTACATCGATATCATTAGCATTTTCGAAAATTGGTAATTATATAATTGTTAACGCATTTTTTTTGTTTTAGTATGCCTACAGATATTGCAGCCTAAATGAATAGTGTTTTTATGCAGTACTAAGAGGACATTAAAACTTAGTATAGTTGCATCTTTTCAAAACATTATACAAAAGAGTGCTTCGATGTTGGACTCAAATAGCGAAGATTACACCAAGAGTTTCAATGTAAAATTAACTTTAATGTGTTCTCTCTTAAATTAATGATATTTTTTTGCAATAGGTTTTTTCCTATATATTTTGTTCGCGCTTATTGATATAAATAAAAACATTATGAAAGGTTCAATTTTATTTTTAAAAGCTTTTATGTAATTTACAATGTTCGTATGTCTATCTGTCTGTCTTTCCGTTTCAAATATTGCGATCCATTTTTCAAGCACGTGCGAGTATCCAATTGAGCTAAAATTTGACATACGTACGTAAGTCCGATGACATTTCAATAATATGGTACCATGGTGCTGGTCTGATGATAGAGTCTGAAGGTGGGTATAGGAACATGTAAACTATACAACGTAACTCCCTCATGTTTAGGTTGGTTAAATTGGTATTGAGAAGTATATAACCAGATAGTTTTCAGGGTCTGATAATGAAGCCGAAAGGTGGCCAATGGAAGCACACAAGTACCTTGCCGTGTTTGGGTTCATTGGATTTGTCTTGACAAGTACTTTACATCCGGATAGTGTCCAGGGTCTGATGATGGAGCCGGAGGGTGGCCAACGAAACTACCTAACTTCTCAACATAACCCCGCCGTGTTTGGGCTCAATGGATTTGTCTTGACGAGTTCTGTAGGCCCAGGTGGTGTCCAGGGTCTCATATTGGAGGCGAAAGCTAACCAACAGAACTACCCAACTATTCAACATAACCCTGAAGTGTTAAATCTCGTTACATTTGTCTTGACAAGTACCATAGTACTTGTCGGTCTCCGTTGTGTTCTTGCTATAAAAGCTTGTTTTTAAAAAGATATTTTTAAATTAAAATTATTCTATCTATCTATCTATCTATAACCTCACGCCAGATCCCTTGCGGGGTAGGCAGAGAGTACAGAGTTCCAACAGGTTCTTTCCTTACATACCATTAAAATTATTATACTGTGTCCTTCGTTCTCGATATAAACATGCAGCTCTCTCTACTCGCTTGGCAAGCCGCTAAGTTTTTTAGAAACGTCAACGCCTCCTCTATGGTATCTGTGGACATAACCTCTGCGACCATTCTTTCTTTTAGCGTGGCAGCCGATGCCTTGTAATAAAGTTTTGGTCGACATTTAATTTAATCAAATAATCGTAGCAGTGAAATTATATAACAAAAGGTTTTTATATACTCAAGTGATGTTGTGAAATAAATTTAAAACATCGTATAGGCAAATTCAGAAATATTTTACGTCTTGACAAAAGAGTACATTCAAAAAAGATCAACTGATAGTTGTTTATTTGTGGCGTTTTCAGCTTAACTTGTCTATGTATATAATATCGAATATTTGGAGACGTGAGTTTTATTATATTAAGACTTGTAAAGTCTTCACTCGAAAAGTAAACTTACGAAGTCTCATGTCCCTCTTCGTGTAAAAACAGTTTAACACGCAATATACCTGCAAACAATTATTAACCGTCTATAAATTGGCAAGGTAATACCTCTAATGAGAGAAATTAGCGGGGACATTTATCAATAATGATTGTTAAGGATCGATGCCAATTTAAGGACACGGGCGATGTACGAGATGCATCGACGTGGTCCGCAAGACTTAACGGTAATTCAAGGACACGAGCGGTGTACGAGATGCATCGGCGTGATCCGCAAGACTTGGGGCCCATACGAGATATGTGCTGAAGGTCATACTACTCATAGGTTTCACCCATGAGGTGCACCTGTGCAGTTCACATTTCTACAATGGTAAGAAACTAAAATGTTACCCAACATACATACCTTAAACAGTAAATACAAAGACTATTGCTATAAACTATAAGCAATTTGTGATATTACATCTCCTAAAGGAGACTTTCTGAAAGGGTAACTAAAGGGACATTGTTTATGAATTTATGAATAACAATACATTATTAATAACATAAGCCACCCCTTTGCAGAAACATAATGTTTAGCATTGATTTCATTATTAGACATACTTGTATAATAATCTTAAAATAGCCCAAAGTGGAGCTTATTACACAAAGAATTGTGCAATATTATGAGCACTTGTATTAAAAAGGTAAACCTTGCAATATTTATCCCTGAACAGGGTTTATAAACAGATGAGCCAAAGTAGTCTCTACTTATAACAATGCCTGTTATAACTGACAAGCAACAGAATTGTGGAAATATTCCAAATATAATATCACAGCCTACCGATGCTGAGACAGGCAAGTTGTACAATAATTTGTGTTACACACATACATCCTTAAAATATAATATAAAATACCTGGTCTATCCAGTTAACATAAAACTAATAATTATCAATATTATCAGCCCAGACCCCTTGCAGGGTAGCCAGGGAAGATGAGTCCTAACAATACAGTCATGAAACATTGATTGGGATAAGAACCTTTGTGGTCAGCAGTATATATTTTGTATTAAATAAGGTTAATATAGTGGAGTACCAAGATGGAATTATAACTATCTATTCATAAGCAGTAGTTTAAATTTCAAGAAACCACCAGTGTTGTAACCAATATGGAACAACAATCCTCATCCGGTGTGTAAAAATGTACACCTATCCACAAATGTATGTATAAATGTACCTACAGTGTACCTATCAGCCCACCAAAAACAAATCACAATGGACATTGGAAGTCTCCTACCAGAGAATGTGAGGTAAGAAAAGCTTGCTAGGCTTTTTACATAAAGGCTTGTTTTGTTTTTTTTATGTTACTGAAAAAATCAGTTAAACATTCAGGAATACAACATGGCTGTTACAAATAAACCATAATATTGGAGGCTAAAGGTATTCACTGACTTTGGTATGTAATAATGTATCTATGACACTAATAAAAATGTGTGTCTGTCTGCCTTCAACGGCAAACATAACTTTATGGGGTTTGTGCAAATACTGCAAGTAATCCAGACAAGTGAAAGTTAAAAAATCTGGTCCTACATATATTTAACATTATGTATAGAAACATTATTATTAGAAACATAATTTTTAATAATTGATATACAATTTATAGCCATTCTCATTAGAATTTAATTAAAGATAGATGATCACAACGGTGCTATAATCCTTATCCCACAAAGAAACTCAATGCTAATAATAGACATTAGAGTCATATTAAATATACTAATAAAAATTTATTAGGAGCTATTCAGCTTTCTATTGGGTAATGAGTCCAATGGTTTTGGTTTTTGGTTACGTCCTGCATCATTTATACTGTAATTAATACATTAGAAATTTGAGACACACAGAGGAAAGATTATACATCAATTCATGAATTGAAGAATTAGATGTTTTTATTGTACTTTTGTTTGATAATATGATAATCAATAAATAATATATAATCAAATAAAATTATTCAAGTAATTAATAACTATAAAAAATAGGTTTGTGTTTAGTTTTGAATGTGCACATTTATATTGAGCACCAGTGATGGTTCTGGTACAGTTAGGATATCGGAGATATGACACAAACACAACCTGCTACTATTATGGAAACAGGTGGTTTTAGAGCACTATACATGCTGTAATTTATTTGAAGGTGGTTCAGTGTAAAAATATTGAATTGGAAATGTCATACAAAAAATTTGCATTTTTCATATTGTTACATTTAAATTATTACATCCACATGTTACATGTATCTTATTAATGTATCTATATATAAAAAGAAAATAAAGTCATGCAAATGACTTGATAATAATACCTATTTAAAATTTAACGATATTAGGTTGACATGATATAGTTGATGAAATATTGAGTTACAATATTTAAAAGTATAGATTATCTTAAACAAGAAAAATCAAAAGTATATTTTTATCACAGGTATGATAAATATTAGGTAGTATCTGCAATAACCTTAGTCTTAGGGAACTTGATATTATTTATTTATTATTAATTATAAGA
Organism: Phalera bucephala; assembly: GCA_905147815.2. NCBI lineage: Eukaryota > Metazoa > Arthropoda > Insecta > Lepidoptera > Notodontidae > Phalera > Phalera bucephala. The sequence continues at coordinate 12,987,956 of LR990615.1, forward strand.
CCACGCCAGATCCCAAGTGGGTAGGCGAGGGCGCAAAAAATATTATGATATTAAATGAAATATGAATGATACGTAGGTACTACATGTATAAGTTAAGTGACACTCAATTCTCACAGTTGGAAATCTAGAACTTACTAGAAAGTTACTCATTACAGTTGCTACTTATAAAAAACAGCCACATACAAAGAAGCAGAGGAAGTGTGGCATTTAAGGGTATGAAAAAGTTAAGTTATGAATAGGATTCCCAATATCATAAAGTTATAGTCCGTGGTTTGGTCTAGTTGCCTGTGACTTATTCGCTACTTAAGTCATTACTAAATTAGTAAATTTGAGTATAATTTTCATCAGTAATATAACGGGTCAGGGGTGGCCCGATCGTATTGCCAAAAATGAATGTTCGCGGGCGTTATTGCGCATGAACGAATTGTTAAGTGATACATAAATATTTAGGTGGCCACTCAGGACATGGAAATGATTCCGGGATAGTTTCGAAATATATAATAATAGTAGTAGTATAGTTTAACAGTGGGGCAGGTTAAATTAGGTTACCACACATCAGCACTGCCCTTCGTTCCAAACCCAAAAATGGGGGAGGGGGGGGGGGGGGGAGATCATATAGTTAATGTACATAACCTTATGTGAGGAATAGCTCTAGATAAGGACATGAATACAAAGGCCTCTAGTACAAAAATGTTAAATTTTGGTATATGTACATCTTTAAAGATTATAAATATTACTAACATTAAATATAACCGAACTTTGACATAAAGGAAAATACTTTATCATAAATTAAATAAGTAATTACAGCAAAGCATCCTTATAATCACCAATATAATTTGTAGCCTTTGTCTGGTACTGTACTCAAAAACGAGATCATATGAAAAAAAAAAAAAAAAAAAAAAAAAAGCCCCACTTGGAAGACACTTTAGTGGGGAAACAGGTTTCCCTGTCTTATTTGTCTTATATTGTTATAGATTGGGTACTAACATACTTTGTTTCCAGATCTAGTACACAGTAAGAGTTTTCTATCTATCTCTATCTATATCGTCACGCCAGACCCCTTGCGGGGTAGGCAGGGGGGTGCGGGGTTCCAACAGATTCTTTACTTACTGGCTTCCTCCACTCTCATAGTTCGTTTCGAAAGGGTTTTCTATGATACAAGAATTATTATAAAGGGATTAATTTCATATAAACAAAGTTCTGGATCGGTAATTCCTCAACTCTCGTTATATAAAGAGACTAATATATAAAAAAAAAAAAAAAAAAATCTATATATAGAAGACATAACAGATGGAGAATGCACTGATATCTGATAAGTAATGATTGATTATTATTACCCGGTAGTAATGAGTTATGGACAACAGGTGTGCTATAACAGGTGCTTTAAAGAATTTTGTTGGGATGGATCTACGCTATATAACATAACATGTTATAGAATTTGATTAAATAAATTTATTTTGAATAAGTTAGACAGACTGGTTGTAAGAATCAATATATGTTGTATTTGTGTTGTGTAGCAATGCAAACAACAGGAATGTGTTATACAAATGTACTCATGACATGTTATGTTTTAGAGCTCCCGCTTAAAAATGACATTCATGTGGTATACTTCAACTTTACCCTTATAGCTCTAAACAGCTGCATGTTTATATCGAGAACGAAGGACACAGTATAATAAGTGATCAAACGAACTTACCTGAAGTGAAGTTCGATCATTATTATACGAAGTCCTTCGTTCGAAGATATAAGTACCCAACCCGCCCTGCCCGTTGGTAAAGTTGAAATGTACTACTTCTAAAAGGAATGGTCGCAGAGGTTATGTCCACAGATACCATAGAGGAGGCGTTGACGTTTCTAAAAAACTTAGCGGCTTGCCAAGCGAGTAGAGAGAGCTGCATGTTTATATCTTCGAACGAAGGACTTCGTATAATAATGATCGAACTTCACTTCAGGTAAGTTCGTTTGATCACTTATTATATAGTGAATATCAAGATTCTTTAGATCGTCAATAGCTAGATAGAATTACTATTATTACTACAAAACTAAGTTACGCATCTATAATAGGCACTATAAGATACAGCGATATTTTGTATTATAAAAAAATATTAAATTTTCGACTTATATACAAAATGATTTTAACGATTCAGCTTTCGCAGTTATATGGGAAAGTACTAATACTACATCTATGGGAAAATATAAGTATGATCTATGGTCTATGTCATTACTGTCAAAAAAATGTACAAGGGTGTAACGGGTAACGATGGATTTGTCCTCTTTCTTATCACTGACATAACATAAGTGTAAGCAGTGCAAATATATAATCTTGTAAATGCTCCCTCTATGCTTCTAGTACCTCTATGACCAAAATGGGAACTAACGCTGTCATCAAGTGAAATGTCACTTCATGACAGTCGCAGAGTTGCCGTTTGCTATAAAATTTACCCAAGTTCTTATTTTATTTACCCACCTGTTAAAATATCTCCTTGGAAGTGGTTTTTTTTATTAAATGTTGGACAACCATTTAATAAAAAAAATTTACTATTCACACCAAAACGCCTCGCTATCGATGTCATCCACAGGCCAAAAGATTCTTGCCGCACTGTAAATTATTTGAGAAGTACCGTACCTAGTACTTAGGGATAAAAAATAATAATAACAAACTATAAAATATATAACAAACTATATAAACACTAACGATACTCAATAGTACTAATAATTTTATTTCGTAGGGACTGCTACCGTGCTACCGAGTAGACCGAGTTCCAAACTCTACGTTCCGGAGAAATATATTTGACCGTCTTTATTTCATAAATATTATGTACCTTCCCCGATCACGGTCCCAATTTATTAGTGAAGGACCACTTTACAGACGATTTTGCTCTATAAAAGCCAAATTCGATTGAAGTTGTTTGTTTCAAGCAAATTTGACCTTAACGTAGATGTAAATAAATCCCAGCTACAGAAAACCGATCCGCCCTGTGCCTGTAACCAAGTTGACTTTCTGCAGTCGATAACGCTAATCGAAAACGAATAAATCTATGGGAATGACATTTTGCAACGAAAAATCAGGTAGTTAGAATAATGCGCTTTTGATTGCCACAAGCATTGATATACATGTTAACACTAGATTAGTAGTAACGGCGTAAATGTATGTCAGCTAAGAATATGCCCGCAGCCAAGTTACAAGCTTCTGTCATTCATTGGCCTGCCTGACGTCTGTCGAGTAACACGTATTGATAAAATATCACAAAATAGGTAAATGCGTGGTGCGCACGCAAGCGGAATTACTTTCCATATACTATAAGTTTATTGTTTTTTTTTTCATATATTTACTATTAAATAAAATAAAAAAACGATAGTTACAAAAATAAATTTGAGATTCAGTGTTGCCAATAAATACACCATTTGGTGTACCTGTCTTTATGGGAATATGTTGGATGATTTACTATATTTATGTACTATACGAATACCTGTTTTATTAATTTTGTTGGATTCCAAAGGTTGCAATTTCTATCACGCCATATCCCTTGCGGTGTAGACAGAGAGTATATAGTTCCAACAATTTCATTGGAAGATAATGAAAAGAAATAAGCTATTTGCTCAAAGCGAATATTGTACATAATTCTTTATTACATAATTGCCGTATGGATCCGGTAAAGAATAGCTCCACCCCATTTGTTCTCACGCGTGTTGTAGAAAGCAATTGGGGAATTAACCAAGACTTTTTCTTCCCTTTTTTTAAAAAAAGCCCAAACTACTAATTATTCTTGTGGTGTCGTAGATACGTTGTAAACGTACCCACGAAACATGAAAATCACACAAACAAATACCCAGACCTAAACAAAATGTGTGAGCCACACAATGATTTGTACTATGCTGGAATCGAGCCCGCGACTATTCAATCTTGAAACCGGAGCGGCCTACCGCTCTTAACGTCTGGACCAAGAAGTCGCTACTGGAAACAGGAAATGGGCAACAACGTTTTCCTGAGTTTATTGAAGAGATACGCATTTTGTAAATTTGTATTTATTTTACCCAGCTGTATACTGAAACCATCAACCTACGTATTTTGCAAATAATGCAATAAATAACACGAGGTGTGTTTTTATTTATTACTCATTCAATAATCTTTTCATAGTTTGACTACATACACTAATATACACTATTAATTATCTATCTATCTATATCTATCTATCTATATCATCACGCCAATATTCAAATAATCTGTATGACAAAGCTAATATCATATTGAATAAAATGAATGACTATAATAATTCACATTATGTATTAGATTCTAACTGAAATGTAACGAAGATAATTTAAAAAAATATAATAAAGAATTATATTCATAATATTCATTAAAATTTATTTTCATTGTGAATTTAAATTGTGGGAAGAAATCATATAGTCAGCAACACCGAGCCTCCCACTACTAGTAATATTGCTACCTTTATCGGATCGACATAATGTCGGTATGGTGGGGAAAAAGAGTAAAAGAGATGGATATATGTTTACGCCAAATTACTTATCGGGTTCAAAGCTACGTCGGCATATTTTTAGGTGCTTACACTTTTTTGGACGCGCCGAAGTGATGTTTTCATCTCTATTTATTTACCTCAATGGCCACAAGAGAATAGAACAAAACTGTTTCTGTTACTAGGCCGCTGGTTCGTATTTTACTTTTAGCGTTTAATGCTTCACGAAATGCCCATTTGTAATAAGAAAATATGCAAATAATATGTTTGTATAAAGCATATATGTATTTTACAGCTGCGTGACACATCTCCAACCAGCCCAATATCATTCTGAGAAATGAGAAAGCGTTTGCATTATTTACGTCTTTTTGTTTGACGTCTGCGACTGTCTTAGCATTTTTTATGCATGTTACATTTTTAATCAGAAAACAGAAAAGGAATAAGACATGAATATAAGAAATAAACAGTTCCCAGCTGAGTTTAATATGAATTTACTTTATATTTAACATTCCCACAGATAAAAATGAGGGTCCTCAGGAATCTCATTCGGCGTCTATTACTCTCATTTATATGAGTACCGAAACTGGTATAAGAAGCAAATCTATGAATATGCAAATAGCATGATTACTCGTTGTCGCCTGATGTACGACAATACGTTTTAACGAGCTCATAAACAAAGTTTATTACATTGTTCATGAAAATTTTAGTATTCACCAAAACGACAAACAAACTCCTGTGTGGTCCCGGTTTTGCGTAATTTTCTGTCATTGTTCCGCATTGCAAATGTTCCGATATTCTCAGTCTCCCTGTGTTTATTTTTGGGTAATCAGAAATCACGCTTAATTTCCCGAACGTAATCAATCGTAAAACTCAAATCATTCATAGTGTCTGTAATTTGTATTATTTTTTTTCGAAGTTGCCCCATTTCAAATAATTCCTCTGTTGAGTACAGTGAATTTCACATGCACTCAGAGAGAAAAAAGAAACTGCTTGTAGGTCAAATTGTTGTCTTGAGCGGGCATCTACTACTCGATAAAGTGACCGGAGTAGCCTATGCTTTGACCATATGGCCAAACCATTGTCATTAATTTGCACTGTACAAGTCGTGTTTCACGTCAGTTTCACTTCAGTTAGATATAGACACACAGGTTGACGTCGATATTTCACCAAAACTATATCAATGTTCGATGATTTTTACGCTTTTAAACTGGGTCCTTGTTGTTAATTGCAGTCTTAATTACGACATTTAAAACATTCATTGACAAAGTCGTCATCATTGACAAAGTAAGGTTTACCAACTTGAACATTCATGGTAAAGTTATAATTTCAAGTTAAACTTCTCCGTAGAGCAGATTAATATTATATCAAGGATGTAACAAGGCTGGCAAGTGATTCGTTTTTCTCTGGTCGTTAAGCAGTCTTCGGCAAAATTAACATTACACGGTACTTATCGTTTACCCAAGCATTAAAGTCATCTGTATCAAAATGGCCAAATAGCCTACTGTAATTTATATAATGTAATGTCAACTCTATGAACATTTGCATAATATAAACGCTATCATTTCGGCAGTAGATCATTAGGGCCGTGTGCCAAAACGACCAAATGTTTAGTTCAACATAAAGACTTAATTCACGCCACACGGCAGCCTTAATAGGTATAATAAGATATTAAAGGATACCTTAACATCATTATATGATTATGTAATTTACCTATTACATCCCGGGATCAGGGTGGCTCCTTAGATATGTAACACGGAACACATAATAAAATGTACGTTCCTTTTTTTTATAAATTATCTGCTTACTATTGGACTCCTTTAAGTCGAGATTGGAAACACGAAAAAGTAATAAAGACGGGAAATGTATCAAAACGTAATTGAAAAATACATTGAGGTATATTTCCGTAACGCATTTTGGTGTAAAATATAGAAATATACAGTATTGGCGCTGTATCTATATATGTACAATATATATTTTTTTGTTTGTCATCCTTTTGTGTGAGATCGTGAAAATAAAACTATGAAATAACTGTAAATAGTTTGACGGGTAAATAAATTTACTTTATCATCAAATGCTAGACTTAATGTTTTGCAGATATCTGAAAAAAGTCAGAATCTTATTGATTTCATGCCCTTATTTACAATTGTTATGGCGTCTATGTTTGTACAGAATCTGAATTATGAACTTCAATATACTTTTATGAAACCCCATAGAGAATCAAAAACTGGTAAAAGTTTAGTTATCTATGTAAAGAATAATGGGTTGATTTCATAGAATAACTTTACATCATCCTCATGTTGGTAAAAATAGGTCTATCTATCTATCTATATCATCACGCCAGATCCCTTACGGGGTAGGCAGAGAGTATAGAGTTCCAACAGGCTCTTTCCTTACATACCTCTCTGGCTTCCTCTACTCTCATAGTTCGTCTCATACACGCTCGCCGGTTACGGAGACTCCTGACTTTTCCTTCAGATAAGACCCGGTCTATTTGGTCAAGGTAAGACAGTCTAGGTCTTCCCCGGTACCTACATCCTTCCACTTTCGCATTGTATATCAGTTTTGTCATTCTTTCTTCGGACATTCTTTCTATATGCCCGAACCAACGGAGCATACCCTTTCTCATCTTTACACCAATATTCTCTTAAAAATAGGTATTCTAAATAAGTATGAGCACAAGCAGGGAGAAGTTAATTCTTTCAGTTATTATCTCTCTTGGCTCTTTCCCGAAATAGCTAAAGTTTTAATTTAATTAAAGTCACTTGAGTGAAACTTTCGTGATGCTTATTGTACATCGAGCAACTTTTTACAACTTCAAAATACTTTTGTAAATAGCAATTTATGATTACGCCAGCTAATTTCTAAAGTTTATTGACTTCAAAAATCTTAAGTATGACGATTAAATATTAATAAAATAAATTATGTGACTCATTTATCTAACAATCTATCAATCTTGACGATTTAGCGCAGTGGTTAAGAGCATTAGCCGCTCCGCCCACTGTGTCTTATTGTCGCGGGTTCGATTCCCGCACGGGAAAAATCTTAGAAAACATTACTAAAGTTTCAGTATAACATCTCCGAATAAAAATATCTTTCGGATATACAATAATCGCTCTTATTTTTCTGTCTTATCTCTCAACACTCAAAGGTTCGCTGGAAGAGAACTCATATTTTGAGTTAAGCTCGCCTTTGTATATAACTTTTGAAAATGACAATTACCTCTGTTCTGTATACAATAAAGAATAAATAAATAATAAAAAAATAAATAAATAATTATACTATCACAGTGAAAGATACAATTCCTGTTAGAATGAGTAAAATTATCGTGACATTACGTCGTCGTTTACATTTCTACGCATGGATAGGTGGGTATAGCACATAAACCATTTTGTTTCTCTCCTTCTAACTATAAATTTATATAACACATATACAAGAAGAATTGAATAGTACTACTGGTAGAAGAATTTAATCCGAAATTGTCTATCTTCCGTAATATTAAATATTACGGAAGATAGACAATGATGAGATAGACATCTTTGATGGATAGTACAAGATTCCGTCTGAAATATTTTGAGTTTGATATCCTTTGCTTTTTAGAATCGTAATATGGAAATCAAAGTTTTAAATCTTTTCCAAAGTTCCAAAATTGTGTATACTTGCAAAGAAAAACAAACACTAAATCGCTACAGCTGCGACAACTTTTACAAAGCCAACCCTAACCGTCTTCATATAAAATTGATTAGGAAAAACAATGTGAGTTAATTAATATACCTCACAGCATACACATTACTTGTTTGTACCTCACAGCCCCCTAATCTAGCCAAAAAAGGTAGGCAACATTCTCTTCGGCGTGCTTTGTTCTTATGTGTTTTACTTTAGATTGGTAAGCACAAACATTTTAAAGAAATAAGATTTTGCCGTACTTATTGCAAATAACAATTAAAAAATTTAATTAACTTATTCTTGCAGCGGCATTTTTATTTATACTTAATATTTCATAGATTATCATTGGGAAAAGAATGAGGGAATGTGGAGTCGGGATTTTCGACTAGGACGCACATTGACTGAACGCGTTGATGTGAACGATTTTTGCACGCAAGGTGATCGCCACTGATCGCCACCGCGGACGCCATCGTGCACGCAGATTGGATGTGTTAGTTTGACCGTACCTTTATGCACGGCAATTGATTTTTATATGCCCAAAATCGCCAGGAGATATATTAAATAAATTTTAATATACACATTTCCTAGGAATCTTAAACAGCAACCGGAAATATATTAAATTCAAGATATCGGTGGATCAGAGCTGCGTAAAGTCGTGTCGGAAGGTATGCTAACCTAGTTTTAAGCTACAGTGCAGTAACAATACAGTTGTTACTGTTGGGGGTCACCTCGGACCTGGCGCTTGTCGTCCGCTGAACTTTGTTCACAGTTCTTAACTTTTCTTTTTTTCTCGTCGGGAAATTCTCATGGACTTCCGCCAGCCTCAGGGGAAGCAGGCGGGGCATGTCGGACTCTTACCGACTAAAACCCCACGGTGGCCGGCACTGGTACGTGTCAGAGGGGCTCCGGGATCTCCGAGTGGAACGTGCCGGTGCCCCCCTTATGCCGCGCTCCGAAGAGCCCGCTTCGGGAGAGGAAACTTGTAGCTTGCTTGCTTTCCCCCCCCCCCCCCTGCACCGTCGCGGTGCTCACGGCGGCGTGAGCCACACCACGCCGCACTCCTCCTCGGGGTTGCGCGTGAAGGACGCCTAGGGCCCCCGCTCCAGCGTCCCACGACCCCAAAGGCCCCCCTGCCGGTGTTGGTGCAAGGGGGATCCCCCACCAGATGTTGCGGCAGGGGGCACAAGTTAACCCGTATTATAAAGCCCCGGGCTATTGGGCTGGGTCACAGTTCTAACCTTTTTTTTTTTTTTTTTTTTTTTTTTTTTTCGTGGGGAAATCCTCATGGACTTCCACCAACTTCGGGGGAAGCTGGCGGGGCATGTCGGACTCGTACCGACTAAAACCCCACGGTGGCCGGCACTGGCACGTGTCAGAGGGGCTCCGGGATCTCCGAGTGGAACACGCCGGTGCCCCCCTTGTGCCGCGCTCCGAAGAGCCCGCCTCGGGAGGGGAAACTTGTAGCTTGCTTCCCCCCCTGCACCGTCGCGGTGCTCACGGCGGCGTGGGCCACACCACGCCGCCATCCTCCTCGGGGTCGCGCGTGAAGGACGCTTAGGGCCCCCGCCCCAGCTTCCCACAACCCCAAAGGCCCCCCTACGGATATTGGTGCAGGGGGGGGGTCCCCCACCAGATGTTGCGGCAGGGGACACAAGTTAGCCCGTATTATAGAGCCCCGGGCTATTGGGCTGGGGGGCCTGGGCGGGCTGTGCCTCCGCCCCGGCGCCTTCGCCTTCGGCGAGCGGGATCGGCCCTCTCCCGATCCCGCTCGGCCTCCTCCTTCTGTGACATCACAGTCTCGCAGAAGGAGGATACGGCCCCCCACGCCGAATCCCCTGCCAGCATAGCCGCTACTATTGCCGGCAAGGAGAGGTCCGGTCCAATCCGGTCGACCAGGATCCGCCGCTCGGAGGCCCACGCTGGGCACTCGACAAGCGTGTGCTCTGCGGAATCCCGGTCCCCACCACAGTGGTGACAGATCGCCGTCGCCTCGCGTCCGATCTTGCTCAGATAATCACCGAAACAGCCGTGACCGGTGATTATCTGAGTAAGCCTGTAGGAGATTCGCCCAGTCCTCCGCTGTTGCCAGGCTTCGAAGGACGGCAGGATGGCTTGGACGACGCGCTTACGCGCGATGTGCTCCTGGCTGAGCCTCGCGCGCCACTCCTCCAGAGCGCGTCGTCGTTCCCGCCGTCTGATTTCGAGCGCGGGCACGCATTCGTCGCTTTGGCGGACGACGCGAGTTCGGTCGTAGACCCTCGCGTCCATGTCCGCCAGGATGTCGAGCGGCGGAAAGCGTGCCAAGAGGGTCGCCGCCTCAAAAGATACGGTCCGGTATCCTCGTGCGATGCGGATGGCCATCTTGCGCTGCAGGCTATAGATTTTGGTCCTGCAGCGCCGGACGCCCGACAGTCGGTGTGACCATACAGGCGCCCCATAGAGAGCCACCGATCGCACGACCCCCCCGTAAAGGCGGCGTACCTCCTCCGACAGTTCTAACCTAACCTAACCCATACTACATTTTATGGCGTTCATAGTAGTGACTAAAATTCGTGGCTTTGTTTAGATGATTATCACAAGTCTTGTCTTTTACCTGGGGAATATCCTGCATAGGACCACCGCGAGCCTTGGGGAAAGCTCGCGGGGTATGTCGGATTCCCACCGACTAAAAACCCTAGCACTTAGGAGAACTCCGGGTTCTCCGCATGGAACGCACCGGTGCCCCTCTTGTGCCGCATTCCGAAGAGCCTGCACCGACGCGGTGCTCACGGTGTAGTGGACCATACCGCGCCGCCATCCTCCTCGGGGTCGCTGATTATCACAAGTCTAATCTAACCCAACCTATTTTTTTTATTGTTTACTTATCTTATTTTACAAAGTTTCTACATGACTGGTGCCCTTTATAATAATTATTATTAAATTTCCTTGTACCGTTTTGGAATTGTATATAGTGCCTAGAAATTATATACCGTTCCTAGGCAATTGATGAATTTATAAACGTTTTACTATCCTTTTTACACATTCCCTAAATAGAGTAGGCGTTGTTTACTTTTCCTAAAAATTATATAAAATTTCTAAATATCGTACATTTCCGGTAACATATAGATAATATCTTTATTTACCATTTTCTTTTTATATTGACAGTTTATTTACCTCTCGTGTTGTCATGGAAGTTATTGCACTATAAAATGTTTCATTAAGTCATATAACGTTTTATAACATTAACGTTTAAAGCATTTCCTGGATGAAATTTATTTTTAATTTTTAATAGTGCGGTGATTTATACCATGTTATAGCGACTTTATGAAATTTTCTAAATTATATGAGTCACTTACTCTTGGGGAGTTATTTCCGCATTTTATTCATATAGTTTAGTTTTTTTCTGGGCTTTTGCATTGTGATCATGGAATTTATTTTTGAGATTCCGTACCTCAATCGGAAGACATGGATTTATAGGATCACTATATTGTCTATCTAAGGGTAATGGCCCTTTTTCTCAAGAAAGGAAAGAGTTATCACGTTGAAATTTCTGTCATATAATCTCTTAGACTTGACCTAGTCTATGGTCCTTTGACGCTGCAAAAAATAAACCATCTAAGGTAATACAATCGAAACATATCTTCTTTGAAACTCACTCATCAAAACCTGCAACGGGAGCTTCCGGTTGATCGCAAAAATCTTGCAATTTGTCAAGATGCAAGGTTTCACAGTACCAGTAGGTAAAGGAAAAGATCAGATTATCATTAATCTTTAATTATATCACAAATAAGAATCTCAAATTTATTGTAAATTAAAATAACGACATCTTGTGGTACTTGTACAGAACTTTCAAAGCGTAAATCCTACTCGTATTGGTTTTTATTTTTTAGACATCACTATAGTAAGTGGTATTTTTTTTATGGCTTCGTTATAGTAAGTGGTGTTGCTTTATCAGGGATATGAAGACGAGCCAATATCCAAGATCCTAGCCAACATCGGCGAGAGTGACACCGTACTGTTGGATCGCTGGCAGCTGACAGTGGAGCCCAACGCCGCAGCCTCGGGGGAAGACACCAGCAACGCAAAACCAGAGCTTCCACTGAATGTGGTCAACAATTACTTTTCGTTTGGCGTTGACGCGCATATTGCGTTGGAGTTCCATGAGGCTAGAGGTAAGTGTAGGTAGCCCAAAGTATACAACTATATACGGGTATAGCCTGCAGTAGAAAAGTAGGTGCTTTTGATATACTTAGCTTATTTTCACAGGGACGCTTTTTCAACGCAGAGCGCTGTAGGAACTTTAAAAAAAGTACTGTTAGCCAGCGTATTTCAGCTACTATTTGTATCGTTCCGTGGTTATTTACTTTACCAGGTATCAAAAAAGTGTGGCATGTCATTTCTGCATGTGCATTGAGTATCGATCAAGCAGCCTGCCACTACAATAGGCTCATTCCCTTTAGAATAACTTGGTGACACGTGTACAATTAAAATATGAAAAGTATTTCTAACTCAAATACTCGCTGCCTACCCTACAAGGGATCTGTCGTGATGATAAATGTATATAAATATAGAAAAGTATTTCTGCCCGCCCTTGCTCTTTTATGTAGCTTGATTAGCCGGGTTGAGATTGTCCTACAGAGATCGATGCAGCTGTTTCAAGTAATATTAAGCTTTTTTTTGAGTAACCCCCATCAGCTAACTGACTTAATTATTGTGAAAGTTTCAAGATAGAAATTCAAATTCAATGTTACGATCTCAACAATTTTAAGTGTATTCCCAAATTGTCTTCTCTAGACGGAAAACTATTAATTTTGAAATTGGCTGACAAAATGCCAATCCAATTACCTGTCACGTATCACTGAACACATTAAATTACATCTTCGATCGGCATTCTACATATTTCAGTATTTATAAAATCTATACTAATATATCTATACTAATATTATAAACAGGTAAAGTTTGTGACTTTGGATGTTCGGGGTAATCTCCGGCACTACTGATCCGATTTTAATGATTCTTTCACCATTAAAAAGCTACTTTATCGAGAAGTAACATAGGCTATAAAGCATACACCCCGTAGGTGGCGCTGTTGTCGACCGGGTACGAAGTCGCGGGAAACTGATAGTTAAATATAAAATCAACGACGACTTCGTCTAGTGGTTTAGTCGTAGGCGATTCGGTTCATTGAATCAAGTATTAGCAGATTTAATCTCCCACGCCACAAATCTTTGAGTGCTCCTTAAATATTAGCTTCAGGCTGGCTGCTATGTGAACCAAATTGTATTACATTTATAAAAAATATATTTCATATCTTACCGACGTCAAACTTATACAAAAATGGTATTAGTATTTTAATACACTTCATATTCGACGGACGATTTAGCGCGGTGGTTAAGAGCTTAAGTCGCTCTGCCCACTGCGTCTAATAGTCGCGGGTTCGAGTCCCGCACGGGACAAATCTTTGTGTGATCCACAATTATTTGTTCCGGTCTGGGTATTTGTGTATGTGAATTTTCATGTTTGTAAACGCACCCACGACACAGGAATAAATCCTAGTGTGGGGCTACGTTTTATAAAAAAAAAAAAAAAAAAAATATGGGGAATGAAAAAGTATGGGGTTTTAGTATGTAGTTTCATAAACAATACCTTCCTAATTCTAGCTGTCTAGCAACGCATATACCAATATACCTAAAGGGTTTATCAGACATACTGAAATATTTTAATATTCCCGACGTCCACATTTTAAAATGATCTTAAACAGATTGCCGTGACGGTTTGTGCCATCGATCCTAAGTGTTTTTCCAATCCTTTCGTCGTCTTTAACGACATTCGCAGGAAGTTAAAGTGGTGATATTTATCTAACATGTAAGTACGGGTCTTAGACAGTCTACTGGTGGACCGAGACCTGCAACTTAGTAAACAAAAAATAAGGAATTTTTGAATTTATACCCAATCTTGTAAGAAAATATCAATCGAATAAACCAAACAAATCGTAATAAACCATTAAAGTTAAAAGACCAGCCCGTCGAGATTCTCGCCGGATGTTCTCAGTGAAGACCGCCTTCCGATTCCGGTGGATGATATTTAAAATGTGAAAAGTTTCGACGCTTAAAAGTGCTTCTTTTGACCTAAACAAATAATTTTAGATTTTGAATTTCTATCTATCTATATCATCACGCCAGAGTACAGATTTTGAATTTGTATTGACAAATATGAATTACATACAGAGAATGATAATACATCTATACATTTTAGTGAAAACTGAGATTGACCGTGTCTGTCTGAACACATAAAGAGTAACGTGCCTATTAAAATAGCATAAACAGTGCGTCAAGGATCTTTCGACCCGTGACCAAAATCGGAACTAACGCCGCCATCAAGTGAAATATCAATTCATGATTATCAGTCTTAAAAGATATTTATTTATTTTATAGGTAAGGAAAACCAACAGCTATACAATATGAGCATAGTTACACATTATTCAACAAGTAGCCAATTAAAGGTTTTCACGAGTAAAATCAAAATGAGACAAAGACTAAAGCGAACAATTATTAACACTCATAACTAAGCAAGTTACTAGGCCTGACAACATACGGGTATAATCTTAATCTGATGAATTTTTTTTTAGGTTAAGCTGTTATTTGCTTAGTTTTTTCCTATAATTCAATTTGGTTTACTCCGTCCACATGGCGCAGATTGATTAAATTCGTTGAGCAACTCGCTTGAGTAAGTTACACCGTTTAATTAACCGTAAAATTTTACTAAATATTATCCCTAACTTCACACCAACTCCTCCGTGTCGATTTCATCCACGCACCAAAAGATCCTTGTCGGATTTATAATGTTTTTTTAGCAGAGTTTGGTATTCGCTTTTGAAAAAGCATTCTTATTTCTAATAATTTATGTTCGGCTTTATCAATTTTAATTACCTGTTCTTTTAACGGAACTATAAATATCGAGATTTAAAAGACGTGGAGATTTGTAGAACGAAATATATTTGATACCAATTCTTTGAAACATGACGAAACAAAAAGATTCCGAATTACAAGCTTTAAACCAAAACGTAGGTACTTATTTTTGCACGCAACAAACGATGGTTTGCCATTTGCTACACCCATTTATTTTCGTCAGTCTAAAGAGCTCACATACATTACAGTAATTAAAAGCCCAAAATGTGGCGGCGTAGTGGCCCTTGTGGCGTATAACGTGCGTAGCGATCACTGGTCCTGGGTTCGTATCCTGGGTCGGATAAAGTGTAGTTTTACTATCGAAAAATTCCCATTATCAGTCCGGACTCCGGAATTATGCCCGTTAAAATGGCAATCTTAAGTCCTATAAAATAGGTTGAGTCACCTCTTTCATGGGGCCTAACATCGTCGGCGAACACTGGATGTACATAGTACACCTCTGTCACTCCGCTTGGGAAATATATGCGTAACAGTAGCCTGGACGAAGTTTGCCGTAATATTGTGGATAAACGCACTATAGTTGAAAAACGAACTTCGTATTTTTATAGTAGAGTCCAAGTATTCATAAAAATCGTTTTAAACTACTCCTTCTTATTATCGCAGAAGCGCATCCAGAGAAATTCAATTCTCGAATCAGAAATAAGCTGTTCTACGGTACCGCCGGTGGAAAAGATCTGATGCAGAGGAAATGGAAAGGGCTCGCAGAGTTCGTTACCATGGAGTGCGACGGCAAAGACCTCACGCCCGTGCTGCGCGATCATAAGGTTCACGCCATCGTCTTCTTAAACATTCCAAGGTAACATAGTACTAATATTACACACTTGATATCCATTGCATACATTTGAGAAGCCTGGGATATACGTAAAACGCCTTTATAACAGACGTATTAGTTGTTTTTTTTATACAGAATTCCCACGAGGCAATATATTACGTACATATATATACATATCATAGATCCCTTCTAAGCTTTAAAACCCTTCGTGCGACATCTATTCTTCAATATAATAAGTCCTCTCGCTCTTTCACCTAAACACATGGGAGTTCACTTGACAAACGGTTTACTAAACAAACGTTTTATTTGTATAGGAACCATGAAAGTCAACATAAACAAATAATGCGCGACGACGACGGTTTAGTTTGGTGCGCGGTTTGAGAGCAGCCGTTTCCTTTATTGGATCCAGAAGTCGCGGTTTCGATCCCCGCCCGAAACTAATTTTTGTGTGATTTGTTTCGTTTGGATTTATCTGAGGTAGATGCTGTCATGTAACCCTCATAGCCAAATGGAATAAATACATGTACATGTTAATGAAAGTAACAATGGAACAAAAACTGTAAACACATGAGAATATAAACAAGACATAACCTTTTTACCCAATTCATTTATTGTTTACAGCTATGGGGGTGGAACTCACCCTTGGAACAAATCAGGAGGAGCCTTTGAACCCTCCACTGAAGACGGCTTAATAGAGGTCGTCGGTTTAACTACATATCAGTTGGTAAGCGAGATGATCGGATACACTTTCACCACCATAAAGTGGTTGTTATAAAGGAATTTTATTTGGCACACAATAGAATGAACACAACAATGGTTTGGATCAACAAATTATTCCCTATCGTCGACTCGAATACGTAAGCTTCTTAGAAAAAAATCTTTTCAAGGAAAATATCGCGTTACCTACTTTATACGCTTCTAAAAATGCTAACACAAGCAGTTTCTACGAAGCTCTTTCTTTGTATGAAAAGTAAGTGAATGTGAAAACTACAATAGGTTTGCCAACTTACAATTACGTTGAATAGGTACTCTTTACTTTTATTAAAATCAATAATGCCTATAACCTGTTTAGTTATCTCCAGACGGGCATTTATTGTTTTTGACTGTCATTTCTGTTTAGGTATTCATGGATTTAGATTTAGCATACCCGAGACATTGAACTCGAACTTGGAAAAGAGATAAAAATAGATTATTCTTTATGTTACGCATATTGAGTTCTTATATTTACGCGAATATAACACTTGAAATAAAACTATTTTACGTATTCCATCGTCTTGGGATCCGGTAATTAATATAATCAAATCCAAAACCAAGCATAACACTGCAAGACCTCAAGACACCGTGAGCTCATTCTGCGTAGATCGGACCAACAACAACAAAAATAATTAAGAAGTTTGAGGGTACCCCGGAACAACAATGCCTATTGGACGTCTAACACCTCAGTCCCTCCCGTGACCATGGGTGCTGCAAAGCACTCGAAACGTCGGGAACTAAAAATAAAAAATAAACCGCGATAAAATCCGTAAAATAGTTTTATTTTACGCATATTGTCTTTAACTTTTACTAACATAACATTGGTATATGTGTATTTTTGAGCTGTCGCATTACAAAACTTTTTAACAAATTTTGCAATGAACAAGAAAACATATTTTGTAACCCTTGTGGTAGCCCTTCTGAAATATTCAATAGTTGGCGACAAATTGATATTTGATGCATATTGTAGGGTTTCAATATGGTTTTGTGACTTAGCAACTGGGCAAGTCTATGATGTCGATAACCTTACCAGGTTACGGCTACCTCGTAACTTTTAATTGTCTTTGTATTATGTAAAGGTTTAATACGATTTTTTTATATTAAGCCTTTACATAACAATATACTAGGCGTAATACAGTACAGTGTACAGCCAATTCCTCCTCATGTATTATTAAACGTTTTTATTCTGGGTATACTAATGTTCATATTATGTAGTCAGCATTATTAAAGAGGGTTTTCACATAAACGTCAACCCCTGGGGTTGGTCGGTAAACGGGGATACGAAGCTTGCGATCTATTTGCAATAAAATTTATATTTCTGCTACTTACTAGCGGAAAATATTAGACCAAATTATCAAAATATTTATTACTAATACTGTGCAGCAGTTGGGAAATCATTGCACGTTATTTATTTTTGTAATAAATATTTATTAGAGGAACTAAATAACACAGAGTACATACATATTAATTGATTTACAGATAAAATTAGGGTTAATATTCTGTAATTGAGTGCGTGTAGATTCAAATTGGCACAAATGCGAGAATAGATTACACATTTTGTTTGTTCATTACCTTTTCCTGTATCGTCAACAGTATATTTCGATCTTGGTGATAATGATGATGACTTGTACGTACCCAGCCTTTACTACAAGCGGGTGGGCACGGCACTTGCATCACTCAATGCAAGACGGCCAAGATAGTGACGACGAAAGTAATACCTATGCAAGTCGACGGCGAAGCTTGCAGACTAGCGCCGTCGGTTATTACTCTGTCGCGCCTCAACCAGGCCACGATGCTGGCAAAGAAGAAGCCGGGCAGGACACTAGCACCGTAAGTAAAATCTGTGACTGATTTTAATTATCACTATAATGGTTCCCGTGTCGTTCCTAGCTTGCGTGCTATGACCGGAATAGATAAATAACATTATTTCATCCTATGCGTAAATGCAAACTAGGAGAATAAGAACACTGAGTACGATATTTACTTCTAATAGAATTACAGGTACCTCTATATATCTATGTCAACATACCACATCCCTTGTGGGGAAGGTAGGGAGTACAAAGTTCCAACAGGTTCTTTCCTTGCAGACCTCTCTAGCTTCCTCCACTCTCATAGTTTTATTCCTAGACGCTCACCGGTTACGGAGACTTTTAATCAGATAATATATATAGATATTTAATTTCAAAAAATTCAAGTTAAGGTATTCTGGGTAATTGCACTTAAAATTTATCTTTTTTTGTTGCAGTCAAACAACAATGGATAAATTAAGTGTAACAGTGAATCTCATAACGATGGCCGATTACGAGAGGCATCACTACGACAAGGAGCTGCTCGCTAAAACAGGTGACACATCAGCCGTACACCAGCCACAAGATTAGACACGGACCTCACTAGCGAGGTCAAAGTATCTCTTGCCAGCCGGCCGGTGCAGAGCTGTACAGCGAGACACCTAGTATAAGCCTTCCCCTATAGCGACAGTCTAAGCCGAGGCCGTTCCTTTTTGAGGCGCTTTTGAGCTAATTGCCCCCTTACCCTCCGGGCCGGAGCGTACTTGTTGCATGATCGCCCTCTTGCCGGTGAATCTGTAAAGGCCCCTCGACCAACAGCGTACATCATTTACGCAGACCATACACGCACAATAAATGAACACACGTGGTGTGTGTAAGGGACTACCGCGAAAAAAACGTGCTTTTGTACGCTAAGCGTTTTGAGAAGTAGTATATGATTTTTGACTGTATATTTTAAAATCTGGTAAAACGAACACACGAGCAAATGAAATTTTCTCGATAGAAAGTCTAAAGTTTATATAGTATATTGCATTCCTTTTGCATGATTTTTCTTTTGCACATACGTCGTTTATTTCTGAAAGCGCGCTCAATATATCCGTCCCTTATTATTCTGTCGAAAAATAATATCACTGTCATTCTCCCAGTCGATAAATGGTCGATCGCGGTAAGCCTTTAATTTATTCAATCGACGCTCTTCTTCAGATGTTGTTACACAATTAATTTTGGTAATTGGGTTGCACGATCACTTTAAGAGGTGATTTTAAACCATAATTTAATAAGAATTTGCCTAACGACCCTTTCCCGTACTTGATATTATTCTTGTTCTGTTTATAATAGTTGTTTATAATTGGTATGGGGATGTATAATATGTGCTAAATTTGTTAGAAAACTACATACATTCTTATTTTTGTTTGAAAAACATCGCTGTTATATATTTTTATTAATATTAAATGGAATCTTCGAACTCATCTGTGACTGTAATGATTATTGGTGATTTATCCTTGATGAAGTCCATTCCGGGGTCGTTGAATATTACATTTGACAATATTACATTTTCTCTTAAATCATGAGAATAAAATTACAAGCCTCATGAAGTTGTTCAACACAATGGAAGCTTTACGAACCTGTTTTGCGAGCACGCTATAAAATATTCAGGAATAGGTATTTCTATCAATCAGCAGTATTCTAGCAGTACTTTCACAGTAATAAAACAATAGAAAAATAAAATAAACAGTTATCCTACGTTGTCCAGTCGAAGCTTGAAAGTAATCTCAACCACTCTATAGTCCGTAGTTTCAACATTGACATTAAAAAAGCTTTAAAAAATGCCACGTTTGCGTATTCGACGCAGTGAAATACCCTTTTTTGCGCATCAAATGTTCGTTGCATTGAGCTGAGTCAAAGCTTGCGGTGCGTAGGCATTTTATATTAATTGGCGGGTAACCCGACCTCAGCTACATGCTTAGGCTGATTAGATTTTAAACAGAACGAATTGTTTGTGCGACATTTCAAAGTGCGTCAACGTTATTCACCTGGGGCACTGTTTTTTATTAAAGTGATATTTAGCTGCCTGAAACAATCGTGTTTTATAGTGGTTCCACACATATGTTATTGCTTATTCAGAGGTACTCTGTTCATTTACAAGAACCGTTTAAATACATTGGTAATCACGTCGAATTAATTATGAATAAATTATTTCTCTTTGAACTCTATTAGATTACTCTAACTTTATTAGTAAGATCAATAGATTCTTTGATTTCAGCGGAACGCATAGGAACTTTGGAAGTGAATCCCGCAGCTGATCTGGAGCAAATGAGAGGCCTCATTCAAAGCCTTATAAAAGAATCTCAAGCATACTCAAACCTCGTCGATTGGTGGTTTGTCGACTGTGAGTTTTCCAAATAACACCTACTATATACCTCAATTTTATCAGAAATAATAACGGCTTGATACAAGTCATTGTTTGAGAGTAAGCCGTTCGGATTACTGGATCAAGTAGTCGCTGATTTGATCCGTGCACGAAAGAAATCTTTTGTGACCCACAACGTATTTCTGTTTTTGTGTATTTAAAATTTATATTTGTAAACGCGCCTACGATGCAGTAATCATTCACTGATGCATACAACTGTTTTGTTAAACCTGGAACTAAAAATGTTACTTATATAGTAAGTTTGTTATCCATCTATGGTCCCGGTTTCCTTATGTAGAAATAAGTCCACGGATATTTCATTTCTTTATTTTCGTTAAGTATACACTGCCTATCAATATTCTTGTTACACATAGCCCGCAGCGTGTATCTTTAATTCAAGCGTAGAAGCGCTTACAGCTACCTGATGATTGAAACAAATGGATTTTATTCAGTCTTTTCGGGATTTTATCGTTCCCTCATAACATATCCAATCCTATAATAACAACAGATAGAGGGAGATTTCTTAAGGACCTCTTTACATTGAAGTGAATATCAACAATCAAATTTGAAAATTTGATTTAATTAAGAAAGAGTATCAGTGCCTGAGTGCCTCGTTGGTCTAGTGGCAAAGCACATCGCTTTTTGATCACGAGGGTTGGCCCGTGATGGGTGACCGTTTGTGGCATTTTCAAATTCGAGCGTCTCCGTGCTTCGGAAGGCACGTTAAGCCGTTGGTCCCGGCTACCACTTAATGTGGTAGTCGTTAAGCCGAGTTGGAAGCCTTAAAGGCGGCTTAATAAGTTCCAACAGCAGGTGGCCACAAACCTGCCTCCACCAATCCGCACTGGGTCCGCGTGGTGGAGTATGTTCTAATCTCTCTCACCTCGATTAGTGAGAGAAGTCCTTTGTCCAGCAGTGGGCAGTATAGGCTGATATTTATAAGGCAATAGCCTCGCCCCCCATTACATGGAATCTAACATCGTTAGCGAAAAGTGGGTGCACTCAGTACGCCTCTGCCGTTACAGCTTGAATATAGGCGTGACGGTGTTTATTTCTATAGTATCAATGCCTAAAATAAAATTGTAGCCAAAATAACATACTGACAAACATTTTCGTGACCTGTCGGTATCACAAGGAAACCTCAGTTTCAATTTAATTACTGAGGCGAAATACAGGTGGGAATCTTGAATGGCTGCTGATAAACTCGCAATATTAAACATATTTCCAACGCTAACAAATTTATTGTATGGTACACTTTTAAGTATCGATGAAAGTTTACTCTATATTAATCCAGTTTGATTCTACTCCCCGTACAGTTTTGATTTCATTTTACGTTGGTACCTGACTAGAGATATTTTTCAGCTGTAACTGCGGAAAGATTTTTCCGCATAGATAAAGCCCAGGAGAATCTTCATTACCCAGCGGATATTGGGCATGAGAATATTTACATACTGGATGCAGCACCACGTACTCCGGACACGGAGTCCACGGCACAACCCGACACCACGGCGACGGGTTCCTTCGACCGCACTGCCCCTTCCGTGTCCTTGGACACCACCACAGGGTTGTCTTTGGATATATCCCAAAGCGTGGACACACCAAGTGCTGGGGTGTCACTAGATGTTCCGGAATCACATCCGAGGTAGGTATTCTCTTAGTACCAATATTTAAAATCGTTAGGTTCAACCCGTTTTGGAACTAAAGAGTTCCCGTAGTGTCCCCTTAACAGGTGCTAGCTAATGGAGTTTAAAAAACTTTATTATTCACTCTTAGTAAAATCTGCTTTTATCTATATAGACATATTATATTATATATTAGGTAGGTAACGGGAAGACCTTACCACGACTAAATAGACCAGTCTTATCTGAAGGACAAGTCAAGGGTCACCGTTACTGGCGAGCGTGTATGAGAGTGGAGGAAGCCAGAGAGGTATGTTAGGAAAGAACCTGTTAGAACTCTGTACTCTCTGCCTACCCCGCAAGGGATAGATAGATATAATATAATCTATAATAATTATTAAGACGGTGGATAAAGTCAGTATTAACTATAATAAAAATTAACCAAGATTTGGTAAAGCGAGTTTCCCTTTTATAACGCAAAACCACTAATAAAGGACTTTTTAAAATACCTACGACCTCATACTATAGCGATGATTAAAAAAATGTACAGTACTTTCAAGTAAATATAATCATGTTTCAACATAATTTTGAATCACTGTTTATTTATAAGACGAGCTTGATACGAATATTTTATTCATAATAAAAAGCGTGTGAAACTACGATGTTGTATAATGTTGTTTTTTAATTAATTCAAAATGTTTAAATTATTATTTGAAACATCAAACCAAAAGGATCTTAATATTATACCCTGACTAAAGAAAGCAATCCTATATAGATTACTCAATGTTAATGTACATTCGGTTAGAATTATCCAGTGGGATGAATTAATTTCATTTAGTTGTGTATTTTGTATGAGGTATTACATTAAATCTTTGAGAAACGGTGCAGTAATTTTAAGAAGCGATTGTGAATTAACAGCATCAGCTGTCTACCCAAGAAATGTATGCGCAGACTACAAATAAATGTTTTGGTACCATTGGTAAACATAATTATATGGTTATTAGATCACAACAATTGCCAATGAATATTTGTTGCAGACCAAACGACGATTTGCATTATTCTGGTTAATTTAATGTCGCTTGAAAATTCATTTCCAAAACAAAGAAAATACAATCGTACACTATTGTCATCCTGTATTTCTAATAAAGAATACTGAGAACACATAGTTGGCTATAACGAAAATAAAGCATAATATGTAAAATTCATTTCCAAAACAAAGAAAATACAATCGTACAATATTGTCATCCTGTATTTCAAATAGAGAATACTGAGAACACATAGTTGGCTATAACGAAAATAAAGCATAATATGTAAAATGTGAACCATTTTAAAATGTTATATTATACATACATACTATGCTACAACATTAGTTATGTTTTTGGAACGGCGGACTTTCGGTCATTCGTAAATATTTTACATAAAAATTTACTATGGTTAGTCTACATGCGTTGATATGAATGTATGTTTTAGTGTTTCATCTCATAATACACAAGCTCAACATGGTTCATAAATACAATATAATTATGTTACTGCATTACTATTGAAAACTAGGCCTATGCGCTATTACAATACAAGTGAAAATAAAGAGTTGATAATGGCTAAAAAATGGCTTTTTATAACAGCGAATCAGGTCTCGGCAGTCCGGCCCGGTCATCAGAAGAACCTTTGTCTTCGCAAACACCTTCGCCCTCCGCCGTGAGTGCACCTCCTGAGCCCACGCCCGCTCCCACTCCGCCGACCCCCCAGACGCCAGTCACGACCCCTCTGTCCACTCCAATGCCTCTAGTACCGCTGAGTCCCTCAAAAGTAACACCACAACCAGCGCAAGAGCCAGTGTCTCCACCACTTTGCACCAGCCCGCTGGCGAAAGAGCATGAACCGACCAGCGACTCGATAGCTCGATTCAAATCGTGAGTACATCAAAGTTTTTTAACTAACATAGATGTGTGTTGTGATTTCTAGAACTATTTTTATTGTCATAAATACTGGGTCCTTATTCACTATGAAACGCCAAACGCGTTATGATAACTTCGTGAAATGGCCGTGTAATGGCATTGAGTTATTATGTACTTAGTACTAGAGAAGAGATCTCAACTATTTTTTTAGCTCGCGTTAGAGTGCATACACTCTAGATAACTTTGTGGCAGGTTATTGCCGCAACCAAGGCCGAACGGGTGCTAAGTTCTATTTAAAAAAATATGCCTACATGTGCATTGAGATATTGTGTAAACAACTCAAAAAACATACCATTTTATCCTACTAATATTATAATTATAAAAGTTTGTATGTTTGTTACTCAATCACGCAAAAACGGCTGCACGGATTTGGATAAAATTTGGCACACTGATAGTTTATTACCAGAATTAACACAGGATACCGGAACTTTTATCCCGAAAAAATGTTATGTTCCTGTCTAAAGTCAACGCGAACGAAGTCGCGGGCAGAAACTAGTAATCTATAAAACCACAAACATTCCCGAATCTCGCGGTCATCAAGTTATACGCCATTTTGTATGTTATATAGCTCCTCTAGAAGTACCACTAAGTAATCATTTCACGAAGTTGACGTAACGCGCAGCGTTACGTGTTTTCTCATAGCGAATAAGTACCCTGTGGTGAAAAAAATGCCCCAGAGGGTACTTGACCCCGAAAGCCGTCATTTTCAAAACAGATTAGGTATTATTTGAATGAACAAAAGCCTTTTGTAGTTAACCTACCATAGAATTTACAATTCAAAAACTGTATTGTACTTGCTGTAATTCAACATTTTTATTGTTTGTGATTAATAGACTTATTTCACTTGTTGTTCATTCAGTCGTTGATATAACCTTACAAGGATCTTTTAGCCCGCGGCCAAAATCGAAACTAACGTTGTCATCGAGTAAAATATTAATTCATGATGGTCGGCAGTCGCAACATTGCCATTTGCTATGAAAGGACATTGTCGAAAATTGCCCCAGATCCAACAAAAATTTCACCCGTGCCATCATTATTAATCTATTTTATTAAAATAATGGAAAATATCCGTATCTAACGGACAAGTTGCCATTTTAAACGAATATTGTAAGTACTTATATCGAAATCACCGACATCTTTACTGAATGCCAACACACGATATAACCTCATATGGCTACTGAATTATAACCTCAAAATCTAATACTTTTTGTGAAATATTGCAATTCCTCCGCTTGTCCATTTAATAATTAATACCTTAAGAGAATTTATGGGTGATTTTAAAACAGACAAGTATTTTTTAATGCTATTGGTTCTGGGGCAAATCATGTATGGATGCAGAACAATGTCCTTTACCTAAGTTCTTCTTTTAATCAGTAACCTTGCGGACCCACCTGTGGTTGTATCACCCTGGAAGTAGGGTAATTTTACTAAATGTTAAGCCTAATTCACACCAACGGTTTCAACCCTGTCATTGTCATCCTCGGGCAAAAAGATCCTTGTGGCACTATAGTTTTGGAATAATTGCAGGCACCGAGTGCAGTTCTGTAATAGACTATAGTTGCACGACTACTTCTGGACATAGCTACTTAGGGTGATTTGAAAAATAATAGTAGTAGATAACTTATAAATTTTCTATATCTATCACTGCAGATCCCCTACGGGGTAGGTAGAGAGGATAGGATTTGAAAAATAAACTAAATGAATTATAAAAAATATATATGTAAATTTTGATCATTATAAAAGCTTATCTTTTACTTATTACGTATGATACTTAGATACTGCGCCTCGCCTAGGAAGCCTTGAACCTTCTTGAAGAATTGGGCTATCAAATGCAAAAAGAACTTCTTAAATCTTTCTGGTAGTTCCAAAGCACGTTTAAACAAAAAAAAATCTTAGTTTTATTATATCAGTATAGATTATAGTCATAATTTAACATAAGTAGCATATAGTGCGACAAGTATATTTAGGCCCGTAAATGACATTGATAGGGAGGCGTTGGTGTGAAATTAGGGTTATCATTTAGTAAAAATTTTTTACTTCCAGGGAAATATATCAACATGTGGGTCCACACGGTTACTAATTCAAAAAATAACTTTGGTAAATTTCATAGCGAACGGCAACTCTGCGACTGTCATCAAGTGACATTTCTCTTGATGACAGATTTAGTTCCGATCATAGAGGTAAGACTTAAAAGCATAGAGGGATTATAAACCCAAGTGGCTGTACAATTTTTCTGGACACTTGGTACCATTTAGGTAACCAATTTAAAAATCTTTGTTTCTACATGATTCGAACTTCCTTTTTATTGAATACATTATGGCTTGTCATTTGTTGGACGTAGGCTCCACGCAAATTTATCGGTTAATATTTGTTTGTCTAGGGACTGTGTTCCAAGTAATATTTAATGTGAAAGTAAAGTGTCCAAGAGTGTAAGTGATTACGATAGATTTGTCCCCTTTCTTATCACTGATATGACATAAGTGTGAGCAGTGCAAATATATAATCTTGTAAATGCTCCCTCTATGCTTCTAGTACCTCTATGCTTCCGATATTGGGCGCGGGGCGCAAGATCCTAGTATGACTACACTATTATATTCAAATCACAAAGTAGATAAAACAGTATCTGAGCGAGTGTTGTTAGACATACTCTACTTACTGCACAAATATGAGCACTCAAACAAGACTCACTTGATTCGAGATTGTAATCTGCACTCTATTTCTTCTCTCTTCTATTGCATGCAGCATACATGAGAAACTGTTTGGACTTGAACAAGAAGTGTTTGGCTATAGGTGAGATTCACGTGGTGTATGTACGTAGTGCAGCTAATTTGGTGTTATTTAGTCGAAAGTAGCTAAATGAATTATTTGAATATGAGTTACAAAAAATATTATTTTGAATTAAAAATGTCATAAAAACAATAACGTGAAGTTAATTCACTAAGCTGTCGTTTTAGTGTAACTTAGTGTTAATTTATTCACGTATAATTTTGTATCTGCATCTACTCTTGTAAAAACGTTCGAGTTGGTGCTTAAAGGCCCAAATCTTCAACGTGCTTCAGCACTCGTAAACGTCGACTTAACGCTAAACGCTCGACGTTTAGCGCTCATTTTTACAACACTATTTGCATCAGCAGTTGGGATCCAGCTTCAAAGTAATTTTCATGAAACATGCGCGTAAAGCCTTACTAGCTTTATCGAAAAACGACTCGTATCTACCACAAGATTATTTGAATATAGAACTACGAGTGTTTTGGAATGTCAGTGCAGGCAAGAAATACTCAAGAGGTTGTGCTTTGACAGCTGTTTCCTGTAAGCCATTAAATCACCAGTTAATTATGTAACAAGTTCTATACTCTGACAGTGTTCGACACAACCGATAAAAACGGTTACTAGACTTAGCACTCTTAATAAAAACCATAAAGTTTGTTTTTCCCTATTCATACTTTTTACCACTATTCCATTTAGCCAAAGATATATGACAATCTACTTGATAAAATATATAAGGACTAATTAAAATTGAGTTAATATACAAATCTATCGTGACAATGTGACAATTTTGTATTTTTTTTAACTAATAGGATTTGACTAATAGGATAGGATAGGACTAATAGGATAGGTCTTTAGGGGAGGCCTTTGTCCTGCAGTGGACGTCTTTCGGCTGCAGAAGAAGAAGAAGAAGAATAGGATTTATCAATTTTATCCAATAGGAGCATCGATATATCATAATAATTAACTAACTTATATTTGATCGATGAGTACCCTTCTTTAATATGGCATCACTGGTTAAAATAGTGAAACATTGGCACAGACCATTTATGTGAAAATCGTATTCGAATGTATGTTAGACTTGAGTTGTAATATATACGACGTTTTGGTTGTGAAGATTTTAGAAAGTGTATGCGACAATTATTTGTTTGACTCATTTCTTACGGCTCTGCAACCAGCCCATATTCGCTGCTCGACGCTTAAGGATAATTTCTTGAAATGATGGTGTAATCTGTTATATATGCCACTGAAGTATTGTCTTATTATTCAATAGAAGATTATTTAAAAGATAAAAAGGCTTGGATAGATGCTATTCCAGCTCCACTTGAGTCATAACAACCTATTCAACTATTATTAGTTAACATTCCCTCTCTTCCTTCTATTAATTTAACATAATGACATTATTTTTTGAACTTTTTTATTGTAAATGTGGGAACTATTTAGCCATTCTCATAAATACTTTAATTTGTTTTTTTTTTAACTAAGACTCACCTGATGACCAACCTACATTGTTCTCCCATACTCCACAACAAAATGTAGATGAAAACAACAAAATTTTTATTTTAAAAGAGTAACCGTGGAGTTTCTTGCCTTTCTTCTTCACAAGAATGACATTCCGAAGAGGTGGTAGTCTTTGTTACTTTTCTGACGATTAATAAATTCTGTACCTTCAACGGTCATTTCACGAAGTTATCATAACGCGCTGCGTTACATTTTTAATTGGTCTGGTCTCAGCGAATAAGGACCCAGTTGCGGTAGAGGAAATATTATTCTTTATTTTAAACTGATTACGATAGAAGAACGCATATTTATTTCAAACTCTAAATACTTTATACTTTTTTACACTTCCTTCAATATTTCATTGCGTCAACCGCATGATGGATATATTTTGTGTTCATTGAAATTAGCACAAAGTAAAACTTCAACATTGTTTCAGAAATTTGTTGGAAAAAACATCTAACGCTCTACTTAAAGCAGCAAAACTCGGTGATCTAAAAATGGTAAGGAAAGTTTTTATCTGTCATAACTTTCCACGGAATGGTATTCTCAAATGTGGGTATTTATAATCTTGATAATGTTTATAAAAGCTGTATAAAAGCTAATATGGAAAGATATATTTACATAGGTACCAGAGGATATCTTACCGTGACCAAATATACCGTTTCTTATGTGATGGGCAAGTTAAAAGTTTACGTACCCGGCGAGCGTGCGTGTAACCTGTACTCTCTGCCTACTCAGCAAGGGATCTGGCGTGATGATATAGAGATTTATGAAAGCTAACCTATTTCCTATCTTGTCCCTTTATTACCTTCATGTCAAATTTTTTATGGGTAATAAAAACGAGCAAATCAAGCGTCCATTTTATTGCCTATCAAGATCGTTCACTAATCTTTACGACCAGGCGTCGCTAATAGCGTAGTGGATGGTGTGCACTTACACTTGCCATCAAAAGTGCCTGCGCGGATCGTCTAGTTAAGACGCCAATAACATATATACAAATCAATTTACTAAAAGGCCGAGCAAATATTATTGGCGTGTTTTTATCAAAAAAATCTCAGTAGCAGTGCGGAGTCTGATGTGTGCCACCTCCATTCCGATCTCGGTCTCGAACCTATTCGCGCCTTTATTAAAAAAGCAACAACTCGATATTTCGCGAACGCATCCAATCATATAAATCCGCTAATCATAGCCGCCGCCGACTACGAACCTAACTCTCCTCCTATCAGCCGCTACCGCCATCCGCGGCATGTTCTCACCGACCCTCCCGATGCCCTTACATCCCTTCTTTCGGATACAGATACCACAAACATGATCAGACACCGACCTTGCCGGCGAGGTCGAAGAATCTCTTGCCCGCCGGCCGCAGCAAAGCACCACGGCGAGACACCTAGTATACGCCCTCCCCCATAGCGACTGCCCAAGCCGAGGCCGTTTCTCCTTGAGGCGCCCTTGAGCTAGTTGCCCCCTTGCCCTTCTGGCTCATGCGTAGTGTTTGCGTGCTCGCCCTCTTGTCCGTGAAGCTGTAAAGGCCCCGCGGCCAACAGCGTAGATCATTCACACACACACACACTCACACACACACACACACACACTGAATTGTGCCTGATATTTCATTGAATATTATGCCTATAGACCCTTTATTGGTAAACACCAGTACACCTCTGACACGTTAGTTTAGCGAATATAGGCGTAACGGTTAAATAATAATATCAACCTACACTCCCTGCTGCTGAGCAAAGGCCTTCTCCCACAAATCGAGGTGAGAGAGATTAGATTATACTCCACCACGCGGACCCAGTACGTGTTGGTGGAAGCAGGTTTGTCACCACCTGCTGTTGGGACTTATCAAGCCGCCTATAAGGCCAACTCGGCTTAAGAACTACCACGTTAAGTGGTAACCACTAATAACGGCTTAACGTGCATTCCGAAGCATGGAACGTAAAAGGTTGCTTTCTTCTAATTTTCTTTTCTAGTATGCCATTGAATCAAAAACTCAAAATCTGGGCTGATGAGGATGACAATACGATCCGTGCGAAGTTTGCGTAATTTATATACTTAAGTTCGCTTAATAATGGTATCGTTCGAATTAACAGATATGCAATTATTAGAGATTGATGACATTCACTTAATGCTTATATTTTGTGTGCGGCCTGTACCAAGTATTTTGAACGTCAAAAGATTCCCAAATCATGACTGGGAGTAACGGATGCGTACAGCACACAGCCCTTCGTCGTGGCGTTTTGGGGGTGGCTTTCGTCTTACAGTAGATTATTCGGCTAAGATTATAGGAACCTGTATAGATACATTATATAATACAGAACAGATATATAAATTCTTCCGCGGCACACAAACATAATACATGCCTACATAACATGTAATTTTATCACTCCAAGATGAGAGACTTGCACTCCGCTGGCTACTCGTTGCTGTCGATCGACGCGACGGGCCAGACGGCTCTGCACATCGCCGCTCGATACGGGAATAAGGAGATCGTCAAGTACCTAATCGCTAGCGCTCCCACTTCTTTGCTAAACATGCGGGAGAACGAGCGAGGGCAAACAGCCCTGCATAAGGCCGCGGCGCACAAGCGACGCGCGATCTGTTGCATGCTGGTCGCGGGAGGCGCTTCCCTCACGCGCCATGACCACTCCGGCCTCACGCCACGCCATCTAGCGTTGCGGGCGGAGGATCATGACCTCGCCGCTTATTTAGAGAGTAAGTACTTTTCCTATCTGTCTGCCTCTTGTGCCTCGGTTGGTCTAGTAACCACGAGGTCCTGGGAATCTTAAAGTGTAAATTATCGATTAATTACTTAAGACATTATGCCCGGTTTAATGGCAATAGGCTCGCCTTCTATTACATAGGGACCAAAAATCGCCGACGAAAAGTGGAACATAGGCGTGGCGATATCAATAAAATACAAGAAATGAAATAAAACTACCTCGTGGGGTATGCAATTCGGGAACAAGACGTATAATATCAGCCTATACTGCCCACTGCTGGGCAAAGGGCTTCTCTCACAAATCGAGGTGAGAGAGGTTAGGTCATATTCCACCACGCGGACTCAGTGCGGATTAGTGGAGGCAGGTTTGTGGCCACCTGCTGTTGGAACTTATCAAGCCGCCTTTAAGGCGTCCAACTGGGCTTAACGACTACCACATTAAGTGGTAACCGGGACCAACGGCTTAACGTGCTTTCCGAAGCACGAAGACGCTCGAATATGTAAATGCCCCAACCGGTCACCCATCTCAGGCCGACCGAGTTGAACGCTGCTTAACCTTGGTGATCGGTTAAATACCGCGGTCGCACAGCGCTACGAGCGCCACAAGATGTGATGTTGCTTATTTGTTTATGTTTTTACTCTTTCTGGATTGCTTATTATTAAATTTAGCAGGCAGCTTACACATATAGCTATTAGATTAGACTTCAGACGCGCTGTCACTCCTAAGAAACTCAAGAAACACATAAAAAACTTGAGTACGTTGAGATTATATGTATTTTCGTGGGAAAAGTCACATTTCGGGGAAGAAATAATATGATGTGAAAAGATTTCATAAACATTTAGAGCAACACGTTGCCCAAATACAAAGTGAATGTGTAGACGATGACACAGAATTTCTTTTTGCTCAATGCGGGAAGTGGAAGCAGTAGCATAATATAGAGTCGGTATGTTGTATGATAATATCTTGAAAACTTAAAGTCGACTACTAACTAGCTATATAGGTTAACGATATAAAAATGCTGCAGTAATAAACTGAAGCTGTGATAGGTGGAAGGTACCTAAGTAATTTATAGGCAATAAATATTAAAAGACATATATTTGTTCAATGATTGCATAGGAACCTGATACGGAGAAAGGTATATGGCATTTTAATGGGTGCATGCATTTGACTTGTCAAGTAAGCAGTACTGCATAAACTAAGTGCGTCAAGGACATGAGAAAACCCAGACTAGAATAGCTTACATATTCCCTAGAAGTCTTCACTGTCACTACTGGTAGTGGCTTCCATACTTCCAAATTACTCTGTGAATATCACTGCCTACTTATATTTATTGATTCCATTATACTTATACTAAAATATATTACAGGTCAAGAACATTTCCAATTAGTTTCCGAAGACCTGGAAACTGCTGTTTAACTAAAAAAATCTCCAAAACATGAAGAAAAGACAGTTGGGCTACCAGCATACACCGCTCCAGAGTCAGTGGTACATAATAACGATAATAATATGACTATTATACTCAAACAATGGTGATATTTCAAGATCTTGTGAATTTCTTAGAATAATCAAAGTTTCACTATTAATATTTTATAATCTTATCGACGAGTTTATTAAAGATTTAATTATATTTAATATTAATGTAATTATTCAAGTAATTTATTGAATTCCAAACTACAAATTTCACAGAACAAAATAAATTAATTTAAGCATTTGGATGATAGTTATGTCGGATATTTACAAAGTCACATAGATATTTAGATTAAATCACTGGTTTATTATTTTCTGTGAAATTTGTGCTTATTATTAACTATTAAAATTTAGAATAGAATTAATACTTGTAACTTACAAAATGTTTGCATTTCGTTTTTGATCCCTTCTACAATCTTATGATTTCATGGAGTAAAGCATTCTTGTGAAATTACACTTATCTCATTTTTAAAGTTCTTTGTGTGTGTGTTGAAAATGGGAAGACAGTAGCGTGTATATGCAAAACTGTAGTTGAATTAGAAAAGACATTTCAATGTGACTTGCGTTAGTCCTTTTATACACATTAGATACATGTAATAAACGACAACCTACGAGTTAACAATAAAATGGATACAAAGTTAAAGTTCATGAACAGGATTCTGAGTTACGGGTTCGACCATATAGCAGATCGCTGAAAATTACCAATCAGTAATTTTCTCTCATTTGGGTGGAAGGTGTTGGGATCCCCGACAGTATATGAATGACAACGCAATATTTTCTTCCTTTGAGGTCTTACGAGTAATTTGTTTATTTATAAATATTTATTTATAAAAATAAAGGATATTGCCGTATAATGCAAAATAATAATATCCATTACAGATTTTTAAATTAACCGTTAATCATAGAATTATATATCTAGAAGACGCGTCCAGTCATAATTGCACGTCGCGCGGTGAAGTCAAAAATTCAACAAACGCCCCGCGCGCCATCCGCGTAATATTGGCAGCCCGGAAAGATTACCACTTTTTGGGGTAAATGTTGATGACATTAGAGTAGATGATAATAAAAACATTGCGGTAACGTGTATTTTAATGCATATTAAACTCAAGAAATGGATATACTTAAACTATTAAGGTTTCTAGTAATTGAATGAAGGTAAAATATATTTTCATCATGTTAACTAAATATTAAAACCGTGTTGTATTGGTTATCTATAATATACAATTTAATACTAGAATTCATGAAGCCCTCATCAAATAAAAAGTAGGGAAAATTTTATTTTTACACTAGCAACACTAACAAAATAGACGCGTTTTTTACTATGACAATTACAGACGTTAGAATTAATTCGACATTTAAATAATACGGCACCTAAATGCGTTAGTTACGAATAAAATGTGATCCTGTCATGTTTCGTTTTGAGCTCAGCAGCATGTTTACAGGTAGGAACGACACACGACGGTATAATTCAATTTAATCTGACGCGTGCAGGGCACGTTATTTCGCACAACGGTCGCAGAGTGACTACTGGCGTGACCGTCTGACTACTTGCGTTGCAGGTAGTGATTGTTGCTTCAATTTGATGCGCGAAATTTAATTTTTGTGACAAAATTAACGTATCATTT
Organism: Phalera bucephala; assembly: GCA_905147815.2. Taxonomy (NCBI): domain Eukaryota; kingdom Metazoa; phylum Arthropoda; class Insecta; order Lepidoptera; family Notodontidae; genus Phalera; species Phalera bucephala. The sequence continues at coordinate 13,022,418 of LR990615.1, forward strand.
GGAAAACATACACATATAAACATAATAAGTAACTAACCAGACGCGATACATTTTACCGTCTACCATATCACATATGTACTCGTACATACTGTTTAAAATCTCGTTTATACCATCAACTAGTAATTTCACAGGAGTTAGCTTTCAAGGTTCCCCTTCAAATTACTTCATTTCTTCTTCTATTCATGTATCTAAGAAACCTCAACATTTTTATCTTTTTATATTATTTAAAGTAAGAATAAGTCATTTTGTTGAATACTTTTTCACGGCACTCTTATTTTCGACATTCAAATACCTCTGAGTACACGCTGTAAGTACACTTATAGACGTACAACTTGAAATATTAAATTATAATGCAATTTTGAATAAAATATTGCTCTACGTATTCTCATAATAAAGATTAAATATAAATATTAGCCCTGTTAAGAAACTGTCCCACCGTTGGGTACGGACCTCCTCTCAAACTGAGAGGGTTTAGGCCATAGTCCACCACGCCGACCCAGTGCGGGTTGGCGAACTTCACACACCTTCGGGTATCTTTTAGGCATGCAGGTTTGCTCACGATGTTTTCCTTCACCGTTAAAGCAAGTGATAATAAATTTTTAATACGCACATGCTTTCGAAATGACAAAGGTGCGTGCCTGGGTTTGAACCCGAGACCTCTGACTCTGCAATCCAACGGTCTAACCACTAGGCTATCACTGCTATAAAGATTAATAGGGCATAAATTAGAAGTAAAGCAATGTTTTTTTGATCAGATATTCAGGCCTAATACTTAAATATCTTAAAATTGTAGGTATTGATATTCAGTTTTAATGCATGTATTTAAGTCTAAGACAAAATTTTATATAACAATTTTATTCCGCCGACATGATCGGTGTCTTGCGTAATATGATCTCAGTATTAATATTTTGTATTTAATTATGTTTTCCTATCATATGCCGTTTGTATCTGTGTGTAAATAAAAATGTGGGTTATATCCATTGGGTTATTATGTACCAGAGAAGACATCTCAAATATTTTTTGTAGGGCAAATGTTGGTGCGTACACTCTAGTTGCCTTTATTCCGGGTGCTTCTCGAAACGTGACACCTTCGAGTGCTTACTTTTATTTCACAAATATGCGTTCATGTGCACTAAGATTCTGTTTAAATAAATCCAGTCACAAAAGAATTTATTATCTATGAAAACAAAAACATTCCCGCTAACCGCGCGGTAGGGGTTTATTGGCGGGAAGTCGAAGAGTGCTGTCGTCAATTTGTTTTAATTTCCAAAACGTGTTTTATTTCGAAGAATAATTGTGGGTCGTGAAATATTAACCATTATTTATTCTTATGTGTGCATGAGTGAAGAAGAGCACATATAAGAATACATAATGGTTAATATTCCACCAACATTACACATTAATATTGGAAATAACACATGTTTTGGAAATTAAAACAAATTGACGACATCACTCTTCGATTTCCCGCCAAAAAACCAGTCATCAAGTTCCGCGCAATTTTTTTGTTTGACATTACATATCAAAGTGACATACTGAAGTGGGATTGGGCAACACATCGTGCATATGGTGTCGCAAAGGTGGGCAAACATCGTCCTAAAGATGGTAATAAATGTCGTGGTCAACCGAGACGAAAATCGCGTGACGACTTGGACACTTATGCGGGAAAGACATTGATACTACAGGCCCAGGATCGATTTGGTAAAGGCCCTGCCTTTACCTAGCAGTGGGATACAGAATAGTCTATAAAAATATATCTCTAATACGTAGTACATAATGACTCAATGGTTACGTCCCATATTTTTAAAATCTATGGATTATAAACCATTGCATTGCTTTCACAGAGCTGCTTATAGATATGAAATTATTAACATAAATGTGAATATCAGCTGTATTTTATATGATAAATGCATAGTGTAATGGATGAGTGCGCAAAATCTGTAACTGATGACCTTTCAATACAAACAATTTTCACTCAGGCAACAAACAGTTCCATAATTGTTGGAGGGATAAGTTCGTAAGATATCGTTTACTTTTTACTAACACTGTTGACTGTCGTCATGACCTCTATTTTTATTTTGTTTTTTTTTCTATATGAAATATTTATTTATTATTCACATACCCAACTAACATTACAGGAATTTCCTAATGCATTAGTGTGAGCTTATGACATATAACATAATACATAAAAACAAGTTTCAGCGAATTCATTCAGAGAGCATGTAAAAATGTCTATTTTGTCTGTTCGTAAAGCGCGCGTCATTGGCGCTTTGCTGAGCAAGTTGGTTCTGCCGCGCGGCACCACCAGCAGCTGCGGCCGCCGCCGCCGCCGCACATACTCGTCCGGCACGCACAGACCAATTGTTTGCAAAACCCTTGGATTGAACATTTTCCGCGTAGTAGCTTGATAATATAGGACATAAGCGCGTAATCCCTTCTACTTTTCAAATTGTTGTACCCAACCATGCCTATAACAAACAAGGTTGGGTACATCAACGGATAAAAAGGATGCACTCCATACAGTCTCATGAAAAGAAATGTAGTGAATTTGTTTTGTATGCGCTCAAGCATTAACTTATATTTTTCTTCATGTGGAACCCATATCACTGCATTGCATTCCAACTGACTTCTTATGAATCACTGAATTATATCCTATTGGCTCCTAGAGGCCCAATTACTAAATTTGAAACTACTATACTTAATCACGCTTAAAAAAATAACCAAGATTTGTTGCATGAACGCAAAATGCCGAGATGAGAACAACAGAGCCAGTTAAAATTTAATAAAATCTGTTTAACGGTATTTACTAATTTAGATAGTAATCAAAATTATGAAGTTTTTCTTAAAAATAAAAGCTATTGTAAGCACAGAGTAAAAAAATTCTTTCAAAAAGAATTGAATACACCTGGTATATTATTTTTTATTTCGCGCGAACTACTATTATGTTTGCAGGTAATAAATAACCTTAAAACTACTATATTGATATAAAAAAGGTGGCTACTCTAATCGCCACAGCAATAGTTCATTGTTTCGATGGTTACTTTCATCCAATGAATAATTAAACACACGGGGTGGCTGCCATACTTTTGTTTACGTACTGTACACGTACTCGTGTATAGTAAACGTACGTATGGCAGCCATATTTAGTTTCAAAGTAGACACCTTTTATCTGTAAGTAGAGTCTCTCCATATGTTTAGTTACTCATTGCTATCATCTGTTTCAAGTTTGCGCACCTGTCCGTGACATCCAGTATAATGTGCACTCATAAGCTAGACGCTTAGCTGAATCGTGTTATAATAATTGCCGAAGGCCCTCGCCCTTGTCCAACAATTGTTTATTGTCTCGTATATCTCCCGATTGATTTGTGTGGTTTAACTGTAAAAGTTTGGATCACTAGCATTATTTATGACTATTATGCCAATATCTACTTGTAGATATACCTAATAGTTTAGTGTTTAACGAATTTACTCGTACTACTCGCTAACAAGCGAACAATGAAAGACAAAGCTGTGAGAATTTTGATCGTAGGTAATGTAAAAAGTAAGTTCATTTGTATGTTAAGCGAGATAAATGTGCGCCATTAACGAAAACATTATGTGAGTTTCTTAATTTGCGAATATAGATAGACGTTTCAATGTTTACGATATAATTATATAGCGTGTAACTCTTTGCGTTGGGATCTGAATTAGCACTTTTAGCGATCGATTTCTATAACAAATAATGTTCTCGGAGGGCAACTGTGAACTTCATTATAAATATTAGAGCACTCCTTGTCGCGTCTGTAGCGTTCTTCTTCGGCAAAATTCGATCACAATAACAGTGCTTATGTATACTTATGTAGGCAACATACGCAGTAGCTGTCTCGATATTCTTATAGAATTTGATATACTTGCCGTTGTCCTTCCTTGTGTAATTATTTATATAAACGTAGCATTAGGCCCTGAACGGCGGGACACTATGTTTTATCTTAAAATGTGAGTGATCATTTTCCTATGAGATATTGTATCTAATCTTGTATATACTATAATCGAGGCCTTCATTCGCGTAGATCGTGTCCCTTTACACGATTAGTATGTATATTTCACGACCAAGTTCTATCTAAACGGAAATTAAATATCACTAGGTTAGGAATTGGAGCTTCTCAATTAGAGAGCATTTTGGATTGAATATTTGGAAGAATTTTACTATGAAGAAGTGCACTACTATTACGATATCTGTTAAATATTTTTCACGTGTCCTATCGATGTGTATGATATTATAATCTGACGAGATTAGTAACCTATTTTTTTTTGAAATAATGGTGATAATGTGCGCTAAGCCTGATGTTAAGATAAGGAAAGTATAGTGAGTTTGTTCTTAGATGCAAGCGACACAGGCGGCGTTATCAGGCACTTCGCAAAAATGATAAAACTGAAGTACGCAATTTTATTCTCCTACATAATATAATACAAATAATGTGTCTACACCGAGCGAGCTGGGTCGCCTGCGTCTCAGAATAAGTTTAGCGATATTGTTTCACCACTGTATGTTCATAATGAGTACGTTCGAAAACTTAATGTTGAATGAGGCCCTTTCTTGTGGTTCTTTAACAGGTTGTGGAGATATAAGTATACTTATTATAATATTTATCTATAGAAGTTGTGCGGCTGTTCTAGCCGATATATTATCATGATTAATCTATATTAGTCAATTTACTTCAGTGTTTATAAAATATCCATTGTCGTCATACAGCATTCCATGTATTGATGCAGATAAAAAAAGTTTTTGTTTAATAAGCTCTGTTTTAGATAAATACCACTGCGGGATATAAATTTATGTTATGAATGGTTAATCGAATACGAAAGAAGAAATTCTCATAGTATTTGTCCATAGCTGTTTGGAAATAAAACCTATTCCATAATATAAATATATAACATGTAGTGTTCGACCGAACTTTAGGTTTCGGCGAATTGGTCGCAAATTTGAATTTCGGTTTGGCCGGTTTGAGTTTTCGTGTTACTTTTGTTTGGTGGTCATCGGCATAGTAATAAACACCGACTTCTGCCGCTGCTAACTTTCGCAACGCTGCCAACTTTTTGTTTTACTGTGTTCAATTTAAATTAATCCCTTCTCTATGTAGTGGTTAATAATTAATTTCATTTCTGTTGCTGTATTTTGAATTCCACTGCTATTGTTTTACTTCAATATCTATTGACGACGACACTTTGTCATGTGCTTGATATATTTGCCAAAGTTATTTATCTAGTAACTTTCTTTTCTATTAAACATATAATATTATAAACATAAACACACACCTATTTTCAACCAGCTTAATTGAAAGAAAACACAAAAAGAATACAAAAGTTTAAGTAAACCTTACGATTAAGTTTCGGTTTCGGCCGAAACTGACACACAAACCCAAATTTTCGTTTGGACACTACATAGATATGTACAAGAATGTTAATAGATCTGTTTGTCGATAAGTTAGCTTGTTCAGAGTAAAACTAAGTACAAGGCAATGTGTTCCGCTGTACTGACTAAATGTTGGTTTGATTGTTAATTAAGTTAATTTATTATAAATGTTATCTAATAATATACTATTGATTTTATTGTTTTAGCATTCATTGAAGTATGTTGTTAAGTGTACCTTGATATTATTTCCGAAAACATCAGGAATAAAGTGCAATATATAAAACATGATCTATTTCTTAATCCATATAATATATTGATGTATCACCACAGAGCACGAGTGTTTATCGTCATGTGCCCCAAATTATCGCCTGTTTATTGATGAAATATTGTAAAAGACACAAATTAGTTTAAATTGGCAGCTGTGACACACACGTTTGTTATTATGTTGCGTGCCATCATGTGTATTTACTTGCTACGAGGGTGATTTAATTTATAAATATACAGAGTATAGTAGATAACTGAAAACAAGAGGCCAATTCTCGTAATTAGAAGTTAAGATTCTGTTTGATCTAATCTCAATGTCATAAATCACCTAAATGGTATTCTCATAAAATATCGAATCGTTAAATGACACCTACCGAATCCAAATAAACAGTTGAATAAAATGTTAAGGGTATTCTGATTAAATTTTGAACTGTCATAAACTACGGACGGACGATTAAACGCAGTAGTTAAGAGCTTAAGCCGCTCCGCCTGCTGTGTCTAATAGTCGCGGGTTTGATTCCTGCACGGGACAAAACTTTGTGTGACCCACAATTATTTGTTTCGGTCTGAGTATTTGTGTATGTGAATTTTTATGTGTGTGTGTCAACGCACCCATGATACAGGGATGAACCCTAGGGCTACGTTTAAAAAAAACAACGAACGCAAAACGTTTTCGGTTATTTTTTTATTATTAAGGCTATGGCAGCTGAAATGAACCTAAATTTAATAATAGATTTTAAATTGAACAACTTGATACTTTTGATTGATCTATCGAAATCAGATTGGAACTGAAAAAGTCAGCGGTTTCATATATTTTAGTGCAATAGCAGTATTAATATGTAACCGGCTCTGTTTTATACCGATAAATGTCGTCATAGAAATGGTCAATTGTTTTGATGGGTACTATATTCTATATCTAATCCCGTTCGACTTAAATTCTACGTCGAGTCACGGATACGGCTCTCCTATAAATAAAATAAAATTAATATTATTTTCTTATTCGTATATCTAAATGAAAATACGACGTGGTCCTAAGTTCTTTAAAAGATTTTAAAAATGTTTGTAAATTACCATTAATTCGTGTCTTTATCTATCTATCTATCTATATCATCACGCCAGCTCCCTCGCGGGGTAGGCAGAGAGTACAGAGTGCCAACAGGTTCTTTCCTTATATACCTCTGGCTTCCTCCACTCTCATGGTTCGCCACTCGCCGGTCACGGAGACTCTTGACTTGGCCTTCAGATAAGACATGGTCTATTTGGTCATGGTAAGATAGTCTAGGTCTTCCCCGGTACCTACATCCTTCCACTTTCGCATTGTATATCGTTTTGTCATTCTTTCTTCTGATATTCTTTCTGTATGCCCGAACCAACGGAGCATACCCTTTCTCATCTTCGTGTCTTCATCATCGTGTCTTTATTTTTTGCATATTAAAGCCTAATAGCGAAATAAAGCAAAGTAATATAACCTATGATGTACGATTTTAGAACAACTAACTGGACATTGACATACTTAATTCAATTTAATATCGGTGGATTGTCTTGCGTCTTGGAACCGCGTTGTGCCATAAAAGAATAAATGAATCTTAGTAACACCGATTGAACTACATCAGCCCCGCCGGCGTTCAAAATGGACTCGAGGGCTCTTAGCCTTTTTCCAATATCACTTGTTCCTAAGTTAAATGCCACGGACAGCGAATCACGCTTCAGTTAAGTTGTATACTTGTTTTTTTACGACCGAGAAGATAATAAATAAAATAACCATCATGCCGGATCCCTTGCGGAGTAGGCAGGGGGTATAAACTCCCGCCAGGTTCTACGGTTCAGGACTTTTCTGTTTTACAATTTCTCAAAGACGAATTTATAAATCAGAATTTATCTTTACCTAATTAACCTCGTAGTGAGAATATACACACATACATACGTGTGTTTAATAATGTTAGGTAGGTACTTATTTATAACCTTGGAGCAGCGATCATAAAATCTTAAAAGATTATTATTACTGTTATGTAAGTAGCACATACCCACCCCAGCGTATAACTTACTGTCTAAAAATATCTAACTGTATATTATTTTGTAAATATTGAAATTTAAATGGTAATGATATTTTAATAGTGTTTTGAAAGCACTCACTTCAATATAAGTACATGATACTTATTTTTGCACTCGATAAAGTCACTATTTTAAATAAAATTATTTGAATAAAATACACTGAATGAAACAATAAAGAAATTAAAACGTAAATTGGGTTTCATTTCGGCCTACCGACATTTTTTAAAGAATATAAACCCGTGAAAATGTACTGTCTTTATTCCCTAATACCGCATCCCATCCTATTATTTATTGTTCTTTATCCGTTGTGGTCCAAAATCCTGCCGCGGGCCCTCTCCTCACCTCCTACCTCAGACCAAAGAAAAGAGGGGCGGAGGACAGATGTTTGGTAAATAGCCAATAGGATGCTGTTCCCATACAGCTCCGCTTGATTTTAATAGATACCATCCTACTAGGTCCCACACATCCTACATCTTACATCCTATTAGGCATAAGTTTAAAAATTTACTTAGCCCTACTGGAATAGCTAATAAGGCGAAGAGTCTATTTTATCAGCCCCGAGTAAAGGTTGAAGTATACTAATCGACAATTAAACTTTCAAGTAAGTCTATGTATGAATTTCTATTCCCATCTTTTGAGTAGCCCTATCGAAGGGTTAAATCAGTTTTGATTGGCGAGCAACACTAATCGATAAGTCACTAATTAGCACTTTACTCAAGGGTTATGAAATAGCGCCCATACTATACCTAACTTAAAGAATAAACCTTACAAAAAAAGGTCCAAGTGGAGAGACAAAAAATATCGCTATTATTTGCCGCGAACACTAATGTGACGAAAGAACAATTTGAGAGAGGTTAGGTGAAAGCATTCCAATTCCGGTCTACCTAGTCAGCATACATCTCTACTCCACTATACATCCTCTATCGGTATTTCAATGGAAAGTATTTTAATTGTAGATTATATATAAAGGAATTGTACTTAAGTTACCCTAACCAGAGTGGTCCATTTAAATTGCCAGTTATACTTAGGCACACAGTAAACATGGTGACTTAGCGCTACTAGCTACTCGTATCTCCACAAATGGGGCTAATTCATATTTCATTCTTCGCCGTTCAAAATATCATTTAAGCAGTAGAATCAGCCACAACAGCGTTCTTCTACTCTCTTGGCCAGCTCTCTACCTGCATCGCAGTGCGTTAATTAACACACCATCAAAGGCAGATATAACCAATATCTATTGTGATGAGGCATTCTTAGTGGCCATATAAGTTAAGTGGCTTTTGTTTCGGCACGAAAAGGTTGTATATTGCACACTAGCATATTTTTATATATGGAATAACATAATCTTAAATTAATTATTTGTATAAATGGAGTATCGCGCGGGTGAAAACGGCATAAAATTTGTCTACACTAAGGTAGATATATTGTACTACGCGCACGCACGAGGACGCACACATTCCAAGCGGTTCAAAACCGCTTCCTCCGTAAAGCCGTAGGAGCCCCATGGTTTTTACGGAATGTCGGCCTCCACTCCGATCTCTGTCTCGAACCTATTCGCGCCTATATTAAAAAGGCGACAACTCGACACTTCGCGAACGCATCTACCCATGCGAATCCGTTAATCGTAGCCGCCGCCGACTACGATCCCCCCGACCCCTGCCGCCCCCGCCACCGCCGGCCGCGACATGTTCTCACCGATCCCCCGATGCTTTGTCTTCCCTTCTTTCCGCTCCGAATACGAGCGACGACGACGACGAAGTCGTAGATCCCCTCCCCTAGCCGGCGGTTGACTGGTGCACGTAGTAGTGCACCCCTCACCCCGCAGCGACTGTCCCAACCGAAGCCGCCTCTTCAAGGCGCCCTCGAGTATGTCGCCGCTTGCCCTTCTGACTCGAGCGTAGTGGTTGCACGCTCGCCCTTAAGTCCGGTGAAGCTGTAAAGGCCTCGCGGCCAAAAGCGTACATCACTCACACACACACACACACACGCACACACGCACACACGCACGCACGCACGCACGCACGCACGCACGCACGCACGCACGCACGCACGCACGCACGCACGCACGCACGCACGCACGCACGCACGCACGCACGCACGCACGCACGCGCGCACGCACGCACGCACGCACGCACGCACGCACGCACACACGCACACACGCACACACACACACACACACACTGGCTTCACGCGCATATAGTGTGTAACCGAGGCTGCTTTGAGGCGCCATTTTTATTGGCAATGCTCCGTCTAGACAAGCCTTAGTCTAAGAATATAATACTGAAAACGAAAAGTATTCTCGAAGCAGCTATCTTTCGGTAACACACGGAAAAATTGACATAAAACGAGCATTCTGATTACCATGGCAACAGGCTCACGCACAGATGCTATGTTGTGTCTTCTCTATCGCACAGAGTAGTGTTGGAATAATGCGTGCAGTCTTCTCTGGTATCTGATACTTCTGACTCTCCTACTCAAATATTAATGCACTACAATCTTGAGCCTGAACCACTTTTTAGGCAACCTAACTTTTTTCGACAAACCTACATATTTTTTTCTCAATAGTCAACAAGAAAATGGAGGGTGATTGGCCCACATCTGTTTAGGAAATGATGACACGCTATGATATAATAAGTATACTTTAAAAACCAATTAAAGATCTATCCAATACTTGCATAACTGGAACCCTTACAGTCGAATTCGTAAATAGGTTGGTATATCCCGCTTTTCCAGTTTAGTTTCATGTTATCTTCTTCCTCTTCTTCTTCAGCCGAAAGACGTCCACTGCAGGACAAAGGCCTCCCCTAAAGACCGCCACAACGACCGGCTTTGTGCTGTACGCATCCAACTTCTACCCACGACCTTCACCAGGTCATCGGTCCATCTTGTAGGGGGCCTACCCACTCCACGTCTTCCGGTACGTGGTCGCCATTCGAGAACCTTTCTGCCCCAACGGCCGTCAGTTCTACGAGCGATGTGCCCCGCCCACTGCCACTTAAGTTTAGCAATTCTGAGTGCTATGTCAGTGACTTTCGTCCTCCTGCGGATCTCGTCGTTTCTGATTCGATCCCGCAGGTTAACCCCGAGCATAGCTCTCTCCATCGCCCTTTGGGTGACCTTGAGCCTTCTTATGAGGCCCATCGTAAGCGACCATGTCTCAGTGCCGTAAGTCATGACTGGCAACACACACTGGTCAAAGACTTTTGTCTTGAGACACTGCGGAATTTCGAGCAAGAAGATGTTACGTTACGTCATGTTATCTACAGCTTATTAATAAAGAACAGCTAAATAATGAAATTTAAGTGAATTAGAAAGGATTTTTTGAACACTCCTACACTTATAATAATTCTATTTTTTCTTAGTGCTTACATATTTTTTAGGTACTTTGATAAATTTGACTGTGTATTCACTGTGGTAAATAAATTATTGTATATCAATTGTGCTATATATCACCAACGATGATTTTAAAATAATGATATTATTAAATAAACAATGAACTACGTCAAGCGGTCTTTAACCCCGGAAACATTATATAATAAAAACTTTGTTCTTATAAAGTATACACCAAATTTCAATATATATTATGAAATATAGCAATTAGCAATAGTTCATATATTTTTGAAATGCATTTATATCGTCACGCCAACGTTTCCTATACATGCCCCGCAACGATGCTCATCTGCAGGTACCCATTGCGTGATGTGGGCAATAAGGCTACACAACTAAAAAGGAAGTGGGCGGGCCGAGTTTTCGAATGCATTCTAAGAATCTGTAGTGTAGTTGTCACGCTATGAGTATATTGTTATAGGCACATAATGTAATATCATGTTTATGCTTGCGTTTGTTGTCTGAGATCATTTTTGTGAATTAATGTGGGCTTTAGGATACGGAGTTCATATGGAACTGACCAAACTATTAGAGATGTGGTGTTGATCGAAAAAAATTATAAATAAATACAGTTGTTTTATTATTGTCTACCTTTGTATCAATTATCAAAAAAATAAAGGTTTTTCAAGTACCTAAGTGAGTAAAAGCACTCGAGGGTAACGAACGTTATTTGCGACCCTTTCGGGTGTAGCTTAAGACCCCATCCTCCGCACTGTGCTACTTTGCATTTCACTGACTATTCAGGTAACATGTATGTTCCCGCGTGAAAAACCCCATTTATTCGACCGGAGCTTCATCCATTTATGTATGCCCGATTATTTCTATTGGGTTCACGGGGCACATGTTCTCTTTTTAACCGACTTCAAAAAGGAGGAGGTTCTATGTTTGTCTGCATGTGTTTTTATGTATTTTCACCGATATTTTTATCAATTCTGGACCGAATTTGATAATTATTATTGCATTGGGTTCATTTGGTGGACTCCAAGGTGGTCCCATTTTAATTTCATCGGTGTGGACCTTGGACTTTGAGAATACTCCAGGGAAGTCCTTAACGGCAAACAGCACGAATGTATAGATTTAGTTATTATGGGTATTATATCAATCCTGTAGGTACCTTAAGTACAACTAAGCAAAATTATATAATAGTAAAATAAAAAACTTAAAAAAAGGGAAACCGCCATTCAGAAGCGAAAAATAAATATTTGAAGTCGGTGCCAAGTAACCGAATGCACTAACCAGCATCGACTCCAAATATATATTTTTTGCTTGTTGAAGTGTTTCCCTTTGTTAAAAAGAATCACATCAAATAAGCATACCTTTTATCAGTTATTTTATAGGTATTTATCAACTAATAACTTGAAGACGCGGCGCTTGTAGCGTTGTGCGACTACGGTGTTCTTACCGATCACCAAGGTTAAGCAGCGTTCGACTCGGTCGGCCTGAGATGACCGTTTGCGGCATTTTCATTTTCGAGCGACTCCGTGCTTCGGAAGGCACGCTAAGCCGTTGGTCCCGGTTACCACTTAATGTGGTAGTCGTTAAGCCGAGTTGGAAGCCTTAAAGGCGGCTTAATAAGTTCCAACAGCAGGTGGCCACAAACCTGCCTCCACAAATCCGCACTGGGTCCGCGTGGTGGAGTATGACCAAATCTCTCTTACCTCGATGTGAGAGAAGGCCTTTGCTCAGCAGTGGGCAGTATAGGCTGATATTATAACTTGAACAAAAACGTTGTACTTGCGTAAGTAATAAAATGCCTAAACGCGCACTACTCTTACTTACCGCTGATGCGAACGAAAATTAATGCATTTTCTGTAGTTTAATATTACATTTTTCCTCCACTTTGCTATTTTCGTATTTGCTCAGCCCCTGCAAAGTTCACTGATATTTTCCAGTTTCACCCTTGACTTTCAAACTTTTCTTCCGCTACCGCAGCACTACAAATGCAGTTATGAACTTGGTCGTTTACTAGACACCTTTAATAAACGCAACGAAAAAAAGCTAAACGCATAGTCCAGGCAAAAAAGCGGAATATTTATGCAAATGTTTTTTGGACGAGATGGAATTTTAATATTTTTATTTTTGCAGAAGCACCGTCACGCCTATATTCCCCAGAGGGGGTGGCAGAGGTGTACTGAGTACACCCACGTTTCGCCGACGATGTTAGGCCCCATGTAATAGGGGGCGAGCCTATTGCCTTATACCGGGCACAATTCCAGACTCCGTACTCATACTGGGAATTTTTCTTTTGAAAAACTACATTTGTCCGACCTAGGATTGCAGAAGCGGTTTCCTAAAATCCTTTTCTTTGGGAATGGCCTGCTTTATGGAGTTTTTATTTACGCGGGTTACGACCTGGTTATTAGATTGCGTCGGTGAAGAATATGTGCGTGGAGACATAAAACACACGTGTGCGACACCTCGCGGCGGGTGATAGATACCTTTTCTCAATTATTAAATCTTACCACGAATATATCATTTTACGTGTGCCTACATAACATATAAACTAAAATATAAGGTTTTTATCTTTTTAACCGACTTCAAAAAGGAGGAGGTTCTATATTCGGTTGTATGTATGCTTTTCGTTTTGTATGTAGGTATGTTCATTGATATTTCCGTCAATTGTGGACCGAATTTGATGTTTTTTTTATGCATTGGGTTCAGTATAGCTCCAAGGTTGTCCCATTTTAATTTCATTGGCATTGGACCTTTGACTTAGAAGATACACCAGGGAACACCTTAACGACATACAATAGGCATATGTAAATTGAGATATTATGGGTATTACGTCAATCCTATAGGTACCCTACTATAGAACTAAGCAGTATATTAGCCAACTTCAAAAAAGGAGGTTCATAATTCGTCCTTTTTTATAACTCCTTTGCTTATGAACCGATTTCGATGATTCTTTTTGCATTGGGTTCAGTATAGTTTTGAGGTGGTCCTATTTTAATGGTATTGGACCTTGGACTTTGAAGATACTTAACGGCGAACAGCACGAATGTATAGATTCCGTTATTATAGTCATTATATTAATCCTGTAGGTACCTTACTGTACAACTCAGCAAAATAATATAATATCGGTATATAAATATTACTAAATAATTCACTCGTCACTTAAAATTGTAAAATAAAAATCTTTTAAAAAAGTAACCGACTGCACCAACCAGCACCGACTTCAAATATTTATTTTTTGCATTTTGAAGTCGGTGTACCTTTTTTTTTTAAAGTTTTTTTATAAATAAGTAATAACTAATAACACCGTCACGCCTATTTTCCCCTAGCGGGAGTGGTGGAGGTGTACTGAGTACACCTACTTTTCGCCGACGATGTTAGGTCCCATGTAAAAGGGGGCGAGCCCATTGCCATACACCGGGCACAATTCCAGACTCCGGACTTATATTGGGAATTTTTTGTTAGAAAAACTACATGTGTCCGACCTAGGATTTGAACCCTGGACCCAATGATCACAAAGCGATGCGCTTTGCCACTAGACCAACGAAGCAGTCTTCTATCTTTTTATCTCATTTTATAATATTATTATTCATTTATAATATCATACACTTACTTGTAAGTGATCACTTTAATTAGAAAATAATATATGTAATAGTATAATACGTAATTACGTAATTACGTTATACTATAAGTAGATTTATTAAATAAAAAAAAATATTGTCTCTTGTTTTCTCAGTGATACTGTAAAACAGAAGTAATGGAAACAGAATGCAGATAGTCTTTCACAGACTACAATTAAATCAGTATTAATTTCTTGTTGACTTGTCCCTTTTTATGTTTTAACAAAAAAAGTAAAATACTTCCTTACTAAATATTAATCTAATATACGCCCATTTTCTTGTCTCTAATTTGACTAGACTTTACACTTGGAAATATTTATATATAATTTGACAAGCTTTTATAGCAAGAACACAACGTAGACCGACATGTACTACGGTACTTATTAAGCCAAATGTAACGAGCCCCAACACCTCAGGCTTATGTTGAATAGTAAGGTAGTTCTGTTGGTCACTCTTCGCCTCTATTATGAGACCCTGGACACCATCCGGGTCTAAGGAACTCGTCAAGATAAATCCAATGAGCCCAAACACGGCGGTGTTATGTTGAGAGGTTGTGTAGTTTCATTGGCCACCCTCCGGCTCCATCATCAGACCCTGGACTCCATCCGGGTGTAGAGTACTCGTCAAAACAAATCCAAAGAGCCCAAAAATGACAGGGTTACATTGAGTACTTGTGTGCTTCCATTGGCTACCTTTCGGCTTCATCATCATACCCTGAACATTATCTGGTTATATAGTACTTCTCAATACCAATGTAACCAGCCTAAACATGAGGGGGTTACATTGTATAGTTCACATGTTCCTATTCCCTCCGTACGACTCTATCATCAGACCAGCTTCATATTATTGCATTGTCATTGGACTCACATACGTATGCCAAATTTTAGCGCAATCGGATCCCCGTAAGTGTTTGAAAAATGGATCACAAGATTTAAACCGGAAAGACAGACACAGACAGATAAACATACGAACATTTAAGTTAAATGCTTATAAATAAAACTTGTTTAAAAAATTGAACCTTTCATGACGTTTTTATTTATTTCAATATAAGCGCAATCAAAATATTTAAGAAAACGCCTACTGCATAAAATATAATTATTTTAAAAGATAACAATTTGAAGTTAATTATACATTGAAACTTAAACTGGTTGTAATCTTCACTATTTGACGGTAGAAAAGTGTACGGCTGAACTGCGTTTATAATCCCTCTATGTTTTTATTCCTACCTCTATGTATATATTATTAGTCAAAACCACTTTTCACCGATATTTTTCAGCCAAGACTCAAAAGTAGGTACTGACCAATCTCTTTAGTTAAAAATATTTTTTATTGATTTTTGCGATCAAAATGCTCCGTTGTCACATTTAGCCGTAAGCGTTCAATACAACCTACATCATACATGTTTAAGATCAGTTACTATCAAGGTGCAATGTCATACGCGACCTAGGTGTCCATCACGACTCTAAGCTTCTTTTTGATGTACATGTTGATGAAGTCATAGCAAAAGCTTCTAAAGCACTTGGTTTTATTATGAGGCTATCTGGGTGCTTTAAACAAGCTAAAACATTTTAAATACTGTATTATACGTTTGTGAGGAGTCACTTGGAGTATGCGTCACAAATTTGGAGCCCTCGCTATGACAAATATATACACCGTATTGAAGGCATACAATAAAGATTTATTAAATTTTTATGCTACCGATTACAGATCTCTCTCCATTCCGATATTTACTTAAACCTATGTAAGAAGTTTCACATTCAACCACTAGTTAATCGCCGACGTATGGCTGACTGCACATTCTTGCTAAGAATTATTGCGAGTGAAATTGACTGCCCCACTCTTCTCCAAAAATTATGTTTTAATGTTCCTCAAAGGTCCACAATGTTTAACCTACCACTTTCTGTTCCGTTAGTCTCTTCAAATTACAGACAAAATTCTTATATGGTGCGAGCAAGTAATGACTTCAATAAATTGTGCAAAGAGTTCTGTCTTGATCCATATACTATTAAGAGCAATAAGATAAGAGAGCTGCTGAACCTCAAGTTTTTTCAAATGTAACTAATTACTTAAGTAACATGAATTTGTGTATTAGTATTGTTTGCTAAAGTTTCTGACACAAATTTAGAGCTATTCGTGAAAACCTGTAATTGGCTTTATATTGCTTACATTACTTTTATTCTCATAAGTGCAGCTGTTGGTTTTCCTTACCAAATAAATAAATAAAATAAATAAATAAAATATACATAATGTGGGCGTGATACGATAATCGTCGTTTTCAAACTGCTAATCTGTTATCAATCAGTGCGAAGGTCGCAGTTTGGCTCACAGTTGTGCCCATAGACGCTGCATGCTACACTCTAATTCAGGACAGATTAGATTATTCGACTCATATGGTAACAGTAGCTAATTATTTTAATCTTTATTGATACCTACGATATGGTCGAGAGGAATGATGGCTGGTCCAGCTCGTGAATGGGTGCTGCTTTTGGGGACTGATCAAACTGGAATTATTTGGACACTAACTCTTTATAAATAACATCATTAGTCTTATATCTTAGTCGTAAGGCAAATAAACTGAAAATTATGCTAAATTAAAAAGCATTACGGTAGAGCTAGATCCTAAACTTTTTAATTATTTTTTTGACGGACGATTTAGCGCTACGACGATTAAGAGCTTAAGTCGCTCCGCCCACTGTGTCTTATAGTCGCGGGTTCGATTCCGGTACGGGACAAATCTTTATGTAATCCACAATTATTTGTTCCGGTCTGGGTATTTGTGTTTGTGAATTTTCATGTTTGTAAACGCACCCACGGCACAGGAATTATTCCTAGTTACGTTTTTTAAAAAAAATTGTACTGAAAAAAGAAACAGCAATAAAAAAGACAAGCCAGCTGAATTTCAGCTAAAAGCCGCGTTCTGAACCGGTAGTGGTAGATTAGTAATCAGATTAGATATAAAAACAAAATGTAAATTGACAATTTGTAAGTCCCACGCAGGGTTTACACAGAATAAATTATTTGAGGTTACGATAGTCGAATGTATGTAAAATTAGAACTTAGACATAAAAGTCTATTCAGTCTTCTACGCACCGCAAACTTGTGCGGAGTCGTAGAAGACATCGAAAACCTCTTAAAAAAGAAAACACTTTCTTTACCAAAATTGTAATATTTATTAATTAATTTAAGGACTACCAACGGAGTTTACAATATTAAATTACAATTAATCATTATGTATATATATGAAATATATATAAAAATATTTAAACTCCTGACCTGGACAAGTGCCTTTTGTATAGAGTTATCGTTACAGAAATATATAAGTACCTGTACTTATTCATATTTAATATCACTCTCATCTACATGATAAGGGTCAGCATGAATTATAGTTGGGAGGTTCCATTAAAATGAAACCAATTTCTTACTTTTGAGTACAGTTATTGCACTTTTATGTATTATTTATATATATTCTTTATTACCCACCCATTAGTCCTCTTAAGAATTACAAAACTCACACACTTTGAAGACCAGTTATTTTTTTTTTTATAAACATACACTAGGGATTAAAGATCCGTGTAAAAATTGGCAGACTGCTATATATATCGAATTGGAAAATTTGCAAAAATACAAAAAAGAACTTGTAGTAGGGATATGTATGGCAATAATAACCTATAGCACCTTGTGAATACCACGTATAGATACATATTGTCATAGATTTTTTAGTTAGTTTAGTGGCGTGAACTGAAAATGCCACTTTGTCTTGAGGTGGGAAGTTATCTTCCTAATGTATAACAGAAACTCTCTCTGATCATCAGAATACCCTCCGTCTAACTATGTATATCGGGCTGTCTTCTACAGACCGCGACTTACGTCAACAAGGCTCTGGTATCCGGCGCTGGGTGGTTGACTGCAACGGTGCTTTCGGTCAACTGACCTTCCACGATGCCGAAACGACTAACGACAGATGCTTCAACAACAACATTATTATTTGGTTTGTAGACAAACAGTTTTGGCAACTTTGGGACATTGGCTTTAGAAGCTAGTCTGCACCAAGGGACTAGTATCGGTACGCATCGATCATACTGTTATATATACTCGTATATATTCTTTTCCTAAACTTTATCAATACCAGCACATTTAATATTGATAACGGTTATCGATAACTACTTATAATTAATTTGAAATTGAGTTTATTATTAAGGCTAAGCACAGCCTTAATAATAGTAAACTTCTACCAGCGAAGGGATAGAAAGCTTTTTACCAAGTTTTACCAGAATATTTTTGTCTAGATGCAAATATTTTTAATACCGTTTTCTCTAAAATTATTCTGATTTCTATAGCTAGTTTCTTCTATGGTTAGTACAAATCTCAAATAATGATCGACACGATGAATTT
Organism: Phalera bucephala; assembly: GCA_905147815.2. Classification (NCBI taxonomy): domain Eukaryota; kingdom Metazoa; phylum Arthropoda; class Insecta; order Lepidoptera; family Notodontidae; genus Phalera; species Phalera bucephala. The sequence goes on from LR990615.1 coordinate 13,041,474, forward strand.
CAAATTCAAATGTGCGAAATTCCTTTGTCTTTCTAAGATAATAGTCGACCATCTGCCAGTCACTGCGACAAGTAAATTACTGTTGGGTATAATCCATTAAGACACATACATGAAATATGACACCTGAGCCTTATGGTCACTCAAGAATTGATAGTGACTGAGAATTTTAGAAGCAATTTCATTGATCTTTAAGTTTAAATTATTATTAAATTATTATCCGTTCGTCGATCCGTCGTCAGAGCTTGATGTTAACAGCTATAGTTCTATTTTTTCTTCGCACCTATTTAATTGAATAATTTCCAGACTTTAATAGAGATTAATATGTATTCATACTAACACGTATCTATATTGTTTTTACTTTCAGTCACAGTGTGGGCTTCATTGTCACGTTTGGAAGTTCTCTATCTGGTGTATGATCAGACCCCCGGATAATGTCCTGGGTTGCTATTGAGCAAAATGTAATTTTTTCGATAGAAAAATTTCCAATGTCAGTTCGAAGTTGTGCATTGTCTTTTAAATTAATATACTATCCGAATGTGTTACTCTGCTGGGCAAAGGTCTCCTCCTCTAGTCCCCAACGATCTCTATCCCATATCAATAATGCCTATTCTGCTCGATACGCGTCGAGATCATTTTTTATATCTATCTGTCTATTTATATATCACGCCAGATTTGCGGAGCAGGCAGAGCGTATATCATTTGTTTATGTTTTATGTTTTTAGAATTTTCGTGCTCGTATTGGCACCGCGGGCTACAATACAGTGACTTATACCGGTACATTTGGTGTATCTCAACTTCGTGATCAGAATAACTGCTTGGTTGACATCTACTTGGTCCGTGCCATCAACCAGATCCCCGTGCATCTGTCTACGACAAGGTAAAACTTAATGCTACAAGAGTGTTAAGTAAAAGTTTTAGTCTCGCTATACAAGGTGTAACATATATAAAGCAAGACCTCAGACACCTCTAGATTATTGTTTTACAAATTCAATACACAAATCAAACCACTAGGCTATCACTGCTTGAAATATTTAAACAACAACATTAAATATTCATATTAAGGGCCTTTACTTAGGTACCTGTCTTAAACATTAAACAGCCTTCCTATTCCTAAATCCGGTAAATTTAGGATACGTAGATTGGTCTTGAATTAAAAATGTAAAATAAAATGTAACATTTAATATACACAACACAAATTCTAAATAGATAGATAGTATTATCTGGGGATGTAGTGTAACGTCTTCATGAAATTGACGATGTCATGTTACCATACTTTGTGAACAGAGATAAGTAATAATTTTGTAGCTCTTGTTTATTGACTCAAGCTATTGAATTTAATAATAGTAATCTTCCATTAGTTTCAATAGATTATTTATTTACGGTAGATAGATATATCGCATTTTCGATACTTTATACCACTCTAATTATTAAACTTAAGATAAGAGACCGTTCGTTGTGATGGCTGGAAGGTGAGGCACGGTCCTTCTGAAGTCATCGATAGTGCAACAGAAACTGTAGCCGATATCAATACGGTCGGGCTGCCAATTGAGCCAGTTGAAGGCGCTATTGCCGTCTGTGCAGAAGGGCAGGGCACGAACTTCGGCAGCCGTGTAGTAGGGGTTGTTGAAGCTGACAAAGGCAGTACCGAGACAACGAGAGGCATCGCACACCACCTATGAATAGGGCCTTATCAGATGCAGTCACTTTTCCCGCACTCAGCTAAACTAGAGCCTTATTACGGCTCGCTAGGCTGACTTCAATAAAAGTGAATGGAATTTATTAATATTGACACGTTCTTGTTTATTTTTAAAGTGAAGTAGGTATTCAATCAATCAATCAGCCTATCGTAGTCCACTGCTGGACATAGGCCTCTCCTAACACGCGCCATTGCACACGGTCCCCCGCCTTCCGCATCCAGTCCGTCCCAGCGACCTTCTTGAGGTCGTCGGTCCATCTAGCTGGGGGCCGTCCTACCTTACGCTTACCAAGTCGCGGTCTCCACTCTAGGACACGCTTGCTCCATCGGCCGTCAGTCCTTCTGCAGATGTGACCAGCCCATTGCCACTTTAGCTTACTGAGTCTGCGAGCTATGTCGGTAACTTTGGTTCTTTGTCGGATTACCTCGTTACGAATTTTATCCTTCAAAGAAACGCCGATCATAGCTCGCTCCATAGCCCGCTGTGCGACTTTGAGTTTGTGGACTAGTCCCACTGTGAGTGTCCACGTCTCGGCCCCGTAAGTCATAACAGGTAGAACGCATTGGTTAAAGACTTTAGTCTTCAGGCATTGCGGTATAGGCGAAGCGAAAACGTGACGTAGTTTGCCAAATGCTGCCCAACCCAATTGGATCCTGCGGTTGATTTCTTTCTCGAAGTTGTTCCTACCAAATTGGACAACTTGTCCAAGGTAGACATACTCCCGAACAACTTCGAGCATCGAACCATCGACGTAGATCGGTCCCGGCGTGACATGCTCATTAAACATGATCTTGGTTTTATCCAAGTTCATGCCGAGACCGACACCTCGAGAGGCTCCATTTAGGCTATGCAGCATTCCGCTCAACTGTTCCAGTGACTCTGCCACGATGACGATATCATCGGCAAACCGAAGGTGTGAGATGTATTCGCCGTTGATGTTAATGCCCCGCCCAGTCCAGTCCAGCGTCTTGAAGACGTCTTCGAGTGCATTGGTGAAGAGCTTGGGGGATATTACATCCCCCTGTCTTACCCCTCGATGCAGCTCGATCGGGTTGGTCTTTTGGTCCTGGAGCTGGACGGTCATTGTGGCGGTATCATACAGACATCTCAACACCTCGATATAGCGCCAATCGATGCCACATCGCTGCAGAGCATCCAAAACCGCCCAGGTTTCGATGGAGTCGAAGGCTTTCTCGTAGTCCACGAAAGCCATACACAGCGGCTGATTGTACTCTTCGGTCTTCTGTACAATCTGCCGAACAGTATGGATGTGGTCTACGGTGCTGTAGCCTTTTCGAAACCCGGCTTGTTCCGGTGGCTGGAACTCGTCAAGTCTTCTGGCGAGGCGGTTTGTGAGTACTCTCGAGAACAACTTGTAGACGTGGCTCAGGAGTGAGATGGGTCTGTAGTTCTTCAGCAAGGTTTTGTCACCTTTTTTGAAGAACAGAACCACCGCACTCCCGCTCCACGCTTGAGGTGTTAAGCCCTGGTGGATGACGGAATTAAAGAGACTCGCTAGCTTTTTCAGGATTGGAGTCCCGCCTGCTTTTAGGAGCTCAGTGGTGATTCCGTCATCGCCTGGCGACTTGTTGTTTTTGAGCTGCTCGAGAGCCACTCTGACCTCGTCCTGGTTGACATCAGGGATGTCTTCCGTATCGTGGCGTGCTAGTGGGGCTCTGTGGTCGTCAGCGCTGGGTCTCGAGGGTTTAGCCATCCGTGATGTGTACAGGTCTTTGTAGAAACTCTCAATTTCCTCGAGTATCTCGAACTTGGAGGTCACGGTTTTGCCATCCGCTGTATTAAGTTTCGTCAGATGGGATCTACCTAGCTGGCGAGCGAAGACTTTGGTGCCTCTGTTCTGTTCAATCGCAGCCGCGATGGCGCGGGTGTTGGAACATCGGAGGTCACGTCGCACCCGCTTCCGGATCTTCCGGTTGAGGTTCCTCCCATCCGGCGAAGACGCCTGCGTGGATGACATTTCCCGTCTCTGCCTCATAAGTTCGAGAGTCTCGAGCGAGAGTTTAGACTCTCTGTTACCGCTTTTGCCGGGAAACACCCTTCGAGACACATCCTGTAGCGTTTTGACCACTGTGTCGGTTTTCTCGTCAACATTGCCTTCGGTTTCCAGCAGGTCGAAACGATTTTGAAGCTCCAGTTGGAACTTTTCGGACCCTAAAGCTATTTGAGGCGCAGTAGGTCTGAGATTAGACCTCATCATGCGACGTCTTTCGGCCTTGAAGTCTATATTTAGAGCGCCTCGGACAAGTCGGTGATCGCTGCCGGTATTAAACCTGTTGATCACGGAGACGTCTCTAAATATAGACTTCCTGTCAGTCATGATGAAGTCTATCTCGTTCCTCGTCACAGTGTCGGGGCTTCGCCATGTCCACTTTCTATGAGGCTTCTTCTTAAAGAACGAATTCATCAAGAAGAGCCCCTGCGACTCCAGAAAGTTGACCAGCATCTGCCCCCTGTGGTTTCGGCGCCCCACGCCGTGGGGTCCGATTATCGTTTCGCCGCGTTCTTGTACTCCCACTTTGGCATTGAAGTCCCCCATAACAACGTTGTAGTGAGCCTTGGTGGTGCCATGTAATGCCTTGGCTATGTCTTCATACATGGCTTCGGCTATGTCGTCGCAGTATGTCGAGGTCGGCGCATATACCTGTACCACCTTCAGGGTGTACCTGTTGGTGATTTTAATTATGAGGTACGCTACCCGTGTCGACACACTGCTGACTTCCACAAGTAGGTATTACTTATTTATAAATCCCTCTCAGTGGAATAAAAATATTATACATATTGGCACTTATTTTTGTTTCAAAATTTATTCTAGATAGCTTCGTGGCTTTTTTTTTTATTTAGGGACTTTATTCAGCTTTCTGGCAAGGCAGTGAGAAGAGAAGTGAAACTGAAATAGCACAATAATATTAAACCACGCTAGTGAGTTTTTAAGTCTATCAAATTATTTAATAATTGCACTAGTATTTTTTTCTAAAATAGTGCTGTTGAAAAAGTATCGATGCTCATGGTACACGTTGAAAATTTTAAGTTTTAAAAAGTATACATTTCAATTCAGGCCACTTTACATATCCTAAAGGTCATGAACAACGTACGCATTTTAATGCCCGCACTTCGCACGATAGGTACAATGTAATAGGGGTTGACGCGGTAATTAACGTATGTTTCAGTTGAAACACTAGGATCCAAACGTCCAACTACACGCCTTGGCAGAATAGGTACCTATTAATAGGCTTAACCTTTGTAGCTAAATAATTGTAAGGAAGGAGTGATCATATAAGACGGGGAGATAGATTATTTCTGCACACCTGTTTTATAGACACTTATGCACCCACATATAGTATGCGTGATTTTTTTTTTTTTTTAAATATCCATAGGTCCCGTATAGGTATCATGGGGAAAAACATTGTACAAAAACCAAAATTGGTGCTTATAATCTATGTCTTGTATATTTTTTTCGAAATAGCACATGTATCACCGAACTAACGTCAACATTAAACAAGTCGACGGGCCAAATCTTCTGTACTATTCTTATTTTAAATATAGCCACAAACAAACACTCCGACAGATACTAACATTTGTGGGTCACACATAGATTAGTCGAGCGGGAATCGAAGGCGCAACTACTCGATCCACGTCAAATATAATGATGTTATTTACGTTAGTGTTAGTTACGTGTTTTAACTATCTTACATCTTGTAACAAAGATGTGACACAATGAATGCAAGACCCGAAAGTAGTTTGTTCTAAATCGACAACTGAACCGATTCCAAAGAGTTAGTTATTCCAAAAAAATAGTAGAAATCTCTTTCAATTTGGAAGTTTGATTTGTGTATTGAATTTGTAAAACAATAATCTAGAGGTTCTGAGGTCTTGTTTTATATATGTTACATCTTGTATAGCGAGAGTAAAATTTTTACATAACACTCGCGTAGCATTTAGTTTTACCTTGTAGGAGACAGATGCACGGGGATCTGGTTGGTGGCACGGACCAAGTTGATGTCAATAAAGCGGTTATTCTGATCACGAAGTTGATATACACCAAATGGACCGGTATAGCTTACTGTATTGTAGCCCGCGGCGCCAATACGAACACGTAAATTCTAAAAACATAAAACATAAAAAAAATATTTACGCTCTGCCGGCCCCGCAAGGGATCTGGCGTAATATATAGATAGACAGATGGATATAAAGAATGATCTCGAGGCGTATCTTGCAGAATAGGCATTATTGATATGGGATAGAGATCGTTGGGGACTAGAGGAGGAGATCTTTGCCCAGCAGAGCAACACATTCGGTTAGTATATTAATTAAAAAGACAATGCAAAACTCCGAATTGACATTGGAAATTTTTCTATCGAAATAATAACATTTTGCTCAACAGCAACCCAGGACATAATCCAGGGGTCTGATCATACACCACATAGAGAAGTTCCAAACGTGACAATGAAGCCCACACTGTCACTGAAAATAAAAACAATATACGAGTAGACACGTGTTAGTATGAATACGTATTAATCTCTATTAAGGTCTAGAAACCTACTCTGTTAAATAGGTGCGAAGAAAAAATAGAACTATAGCTGTTAACATCAAGCTCTGACGACGGATTGACGAACGGATAATAATTATAAACTTAACAAAGATCAATGAAATTGCTTCTAAAATTCTCAGTCACTATCAACTCTTGAGTGACCATAAGGCTTAGATGTCATATTTCATTTATGAGTCATAATGGATTATACCCAACAGTAATTTACTTGTCGCAGTGACTGGCAGATGGTCGGACTATTATCTTAGAAACACAAAGGAATTTCGCACATTTGAAATTCATCGTGTCGATCATTATTTGAGAATCTCACCAATTTGAGAGAAACTAGCTTTCAAGATACATACAAATCAGAATAATTTTAGCGAAAATGGTATTGAAAATATTTGCATTTAGACAAAAATATTCTGTAGAAACTTGGTAATAAACTTTCTATCCCTTCGCTGGTAGAAGTTTACTATTAAATCTAAAAGTTTACTAAAGTTTATTATTAAGTCTTACATGCACACATCAATTTTAAATTAATTATTAGTAGTTATCGGTATTGATAAAGTTTAGGAAAAGACATATACGTGTATATATAACAGTATGATCGATGCGTACCGATACTAGTACCTTGGTGCAGACTAGCTTCTAAAGCCAATATCCCAAAGTTAACTTGCCAAAACTGTTTGTCGACAATCAATAATAATGTTGTTGTTGAAGCATCTGTCGTTAGTCGCTTCGGCGTCGTGGAAGGTCAGTTGACCGAACACACCGTTGCCGTTCAACCACCCAGCGCCGGATACCAGAGCATTGTTGACGCAAGTAGCCGTCTGTAGAAGACAGCCCGATATACATAGCTAGAGGGAGGGTATTCTGATGATCAGAGAGAGTTTCTGTTATACATTAGGAAGATAACTTCCCACCTCAAGACATAATGGCGTTTTCAGTTCATGCCACTAAACTAACTAAAAAATCTATGACAATATGTATCTCTATGTGATATTCACAAATTGCTTTAGTTTATTATGGCCATACATATCCCTACTACAAGTTCTTTTTTGTATTTTTGCAAATTTTCCAATTCGGTATATGTAGCAGTCTGCTTTACACGGATCTTTTATCCCTAGTGTATGTTTATAAAAAATAAATTTTAATCGGTCTTCAAAGTGAGTGAGTTTTGTAATTCTAAAAAGGACTAATGGTGGGTAATAAAGAATATATATAATAATACATAAACGTGCAATAACTGTACTCAAAAGTAAGAAATTGGTTTTATTTTAATGGAACCTCCCGTCTATAATTCATGCTGACCCTTATCATGTAGACGAGAGAGATATTAAATATGAATAAGTACAGGTACTAATATATTTCTGCAACGATAACTGTAGAATTAACTGTAACTAGGAAACTAACTTTTACTAGCTCGTAGAACTGACGGCCGTTGGGGCAGAAAGGTTCTCGAATGGCGACCACGTACCGGAAGACGTGGAGTGGGTAGGCCCCCTACAAGATGGACCGATGACCTGGTGAAGGTCGCGGGTAGAAGTTGGATGCGTACAGCACAAAGCCGGTCGTTGTGGCGGTCTTTAGGGGAGGCCTTTGTCCTGCAGTGGACGTCTTTCGGCTGAAGAAGAAGAAGGAAACTAAAATCATTTTACTGGCGTTACTATAGTTATGTTTTAGCTGATATATAGAAGCACCTATTTATTTTAAGCACCTAACTTTATGGCAATATAGATATAAAACAAATCTTACCGCTTCTGGTATCGAATGACGTGCTGAATGCGTTGACTGCTTTACCTTCCTCGGTTTCTAACCAAGCGTCCAGATAATCTTTAAAATCTTCTTCGTTGAGTACCAGAGCAAGCTGGCCCGGCTCCGGAAGGTGTGACGGTAGCGCCAAAGCGACAGTCCCGACGAAACCAAGTGCAATCAAACGCATTTTTAAGTATCAGTCTGACCCACAGTACACTGCAGGTATATTTAAATGATTTATATATAATGATTAATTGTAATTTAATATTGTAAACTCATCATAAATATTACAATTTTGGTAAAGAAAGTTTTTTTTCTTTTTAAGAGGTTTTTGATGCGATTTCTCATACTTATGCGGAGTCGTAGAAGACTGAACAGACTTTTATGTCTAAGTTCTATTTTTCCATACATTCGACTATCGTAACCTCAAATAATTTATTCTGTGTAAACCCTGCGTGGAACTTACAAATTGTCAATTTACATTTTATTTTAGTATCTAATCTGACTACTAATCTACCACCACCGGATCAGAACGCGGCTTTTACTGGGAAGATCCAGCGTAGAAATTCAGCTGGCTTGTCTTTTTTATTTCTGTTTCTTTTTTCAGTACATACAATGTTAAGTTAACAATTAAATAGTTCACGAGATAGCTCCACCGCAATGATTTTTGATTTTACATCATTTTTAGTTTCTTCGCCTTACGACCAAGATATGAGACTAACGATGTTACTTCTAAAGAGTAAGTGTCTATAAGATTCCAGATTGATCAGTTCCCAAAAGCAGCACCCGTTCACAAGCTGGACCAGCCATCATTCCCCTCGACCATATTGGTAGGGACGGAGAGACCAACCCCAGACAGGCACTGCAAGCAAAGACAATTTAGTGAGCATAACAAAACCAGAACCGCAAGGACGGTGTTCAAAATGTCTCTACAAATTTCTTTTTGTCTGCATTTATTGTGGTTTAAACTACGACCATTTAGTGTTTGTATTAAAAAAAACAGGAGAACTTTACTAGACTTGTTAGCAAACAATAAAAAGCTATGCACAAGCACATACAATAAAGTCTATGTAATTAATATCTTTTACTTGGGTAGAAACCGTTTTTAGCAACAGCATAGTAAGACAGCGAGTAGGTATGAAAAATAGTATCGGTGTAAAGATGAGAAAGGGCATGCTCCGTTGGTTCGGGCATATAGAAAAAATGCCAGAGGAAGGAATGACAAAACAGATATACAATGAGAAAGTGGAAGGATGCAGGTACCGGGGAAGACCTAGACTATCTTACCACGACCAAATAAACCGAGTCTTATCTGATGGAAAAGTCAAGAGTCTCCGTAACCGGCGAGCGTGTATGAGACGAACTATGAGAGTCGAGGAAGCCAGAGAGGTATGTAAGGAAAGAACCTGTTGGAACTCTGTACTCTCTGCCTATCCCGCAAGGGATCTGGCGTGAGGATATAGATAGATAGAAACCGTTTTTGGGGCTGATAAGTATGTAGGTAGTTATCACTAAAGATAAAAAGAATTAGCTACTGTTACCATATGAGTCAAATAATCTTATCTGTTCTGTATTAGAGTGTAGCATTCAACGACTATGGGTGCAACTGTGAGCCGAACCGCAACCTTCGCACTGATTGATAACAGATTAGCAGTTTCAAAAAAACGATTATCGTATCACGCCCACATTATGTATATTTCACATTATGTACATTCACAGACAAAACTCTGTAACTCTAAAGTACTTTTGATCGCAAAAATCAATGAAAAATATTTTTAACTAAAGAGATTGGTCAATAACTACTTTTGAGTCTTGACTAAAAATATCGGTGAAAAGTGGTTTTGACTAATGATATATACATAGAGGTAGGATTAAAAACATAGAGGGATTATAAACGCAGTTCAGCCGTACAGTTGTTCTGGACACTTGGTACCATTTAGGTAACCGATTTAAAAATCTTTGTTTCTACATGTTCCTACCTTCTTTTTTATTCAAAATTTATGACATGTCATTCTGACATACGCTCCACGCAAATTTATCGGTTAATATTTGTTTGTCTAGTGACCGTGGTCTCGGAGAATTTAATGTGTTTTCAATTAATTAAAATATTTGTGAAAACATGGTGTCACACAACTAAAATACCGCGCTTTATATTGAAACGCAAATCTTATTGGTCTAGAAAAGCAGATGAAGCTAAATTATGTAAGCTTCGGCCGGTGACTTGGTTTTGCTGTATCATGGTAAAGATAAAATGTATTTTCTAAAAAAGTTGTAACTAGTTTGAAGATGCATAATAACGACACCAGATTGACTGTTTTACTTGAGCATAAATGATCAGATTTAGATAAAATCGTAATAATCGTATTCGTAAAATTTACATCGATATCGACAGCATTTTCTAAATTGATTATTATATAAGTGTTAATGCATGTTCCTTTTTTTGTTTTAGTATGCCTACAGGTATTGCAGCCTAAATGGATAGTGTTTTTAAGCAATGCTAAAAGCACACGTGAAGTCAGTATAGTTGCATCTTTTTCAAAACATTTTACAAAAGCGTGCTTCGATGTTGGACTCAAATAGCGAAGATTACAACCAGTATCCGTTTCAATGTATTGTTCTGTGTATTCAATTATCTTCAAATTGTTCTCTTTCAAAATAATTATATTTTATGCAATAGGTGTTTTCTTAAATATTTTGATCGCGCTTATATTGAAATAAATAAAAACGTTATGAAAGGTTCAATTTTATTGTTAAAAGCTTTTATTTAACTTACAATGTTCGTATGTTTATCTGTCTCTCTTTCCGGTTCAAATGTTATATGTATGATCCATTTTTCAATCATTTACGGGGATCCGATTGCGCTGAAATTTCGCATACATATGTAAGTTCGATGGCAATGCAATAATATGGTACTATGAAGCTGGTCTGATGACAGAGTCGGACGGTGGGAATGTAACCGCCTCATGTTTAGGCTGGTTACATTGGTATTGAGAAGTACTATATAACCAGATGTGTTCAGGGTATGATGATGAAGCCGAAAGGTAGCCAATGGAAGCACACAAGTACTAAATGTAACCCTTCCGTGTTTGGGCTCGTTGGATTTGTCTTGACGAGTACTCTACACCCGGATGGTGTCCAGGGTCTGATGATGGAGCCGGAGGGTGGTCAATGAAACTACACAACCTCTCAACATAACCCTGCCGTGTTTGGGCTCATTGGATTTATCTTGACGAGGTCTGTAGACCCAGACGGTGTCCAGGGTCTCATAATGGAGGCAAAGAGTGACTAACAGAACTACCTAACTATTCAACATAAGCCTGACGTGTTGGAGCTCGTTGCATTTGGCTTAATAAGTACCAGAGTACATGTCGGTCTCCGTTGTGTTCTTGCTATAAAAGCTTGTTTTCAAAAAGATATTTATAAATTAAAATTATTATATAGTGAATATCAAGATTCTTTAGATTGTCAATAGCTAGATAGAATTACTATTATTGATTACTACAAAATTTAAGTAAGTTACGCATCTATAATATGTACTATGAGATACAGCGATATTTTGTAATGTAAATATTTAATACAATGTATATGTGCCGAAAATTAAATGTACAAAATATTTCATTTTTGGCATATATACAAAGTGGTTTCATCGATAAAGCTTTCGCCGTTATATGGGAAAGTACGAATACTACATCTATGGGAAAACACAAGTATGGTCTGCTTCATTTATGTCAAAAAAATGTACAAGGGTGTAACTGGTAATCATGGATTTGTCCCCTTTCTTATCACTAACATAACATAAGTGTAAGCAGTGCAAATATATAATCTTGTAAATGCTCCCTCTATGCTTCTAGTACCTCTATGGATATATACGGTCATAGATAAAGCCTTGCATAATCATTGTCATATGGCATTATAATAATATTGTCAATGTCATAAGACATTCGGCTACGAAATTAAGCCATTTTTGCCAGTGTTCTCTAGCATAAAATATCCACTTGTTACATAAAACAATATAGTAGTTTAGTATACCGTTAGCTTAATTAATCCTTAGGCAAAATCCACGAAATAGGTGAAATTAACTTGAGGTAGCAAAGGGTTCCATCTCATATAGGTATAAGGAAAACGAGGAGGCTGACAAATTCGCAAAGGCGCCTATATTGGAGGACATAGAATGTCCTCCAATATAGGCGCGTGTGAATTTAAGAAAAAATGTTTTTATCGGTTTAAGGAATATTTTGTTTATTATATATATATATATATATATATATATATATATATATATATATATATCTATATCATCACGCCAGATCCCTCACGGGGTAGGCAGAGAGTACAGAGTTCCAACAGGCTCTTTCCTTACATACCTCTCTGGCTTCCTCTACTCTCATAGTTCGTCTCATACACGCTCGACGGTTACGAAGACCCCTGACTTGTCCTTCAGATAAGACCCGGTCTATTTGGTCATGGTAAGATAGTCTAAGTCTTCCCCGGTACCTACATCCTTCCACTTTCGCATTGTATATCAGTTTTGTCATTCTTTCTTCGGACATTCTTTCTATATGCCCGAACCAACGCAGCATGCCCTTTCTCATCTTCACACCGATATTCTCTTTCATACCTATTTGCTTTCTTACTACGCTGTTGCGAATACGGTCGGTCAGCTTCACACCGCACATCTTCCGCAGAGCTCGCATTTCCACCGCATTTATCCTACTTTCATTCTCCTTCTTACATACCCAGCTCTCGCTGCCATATAACAGCGTTGGGACAAGCACTCCATTATGTATGGCCAGCTGCGCCTTTCGGCTTAAGTGCCGGCTCCCAAGTAGCTTTCCCATCGCGCCATTCACTCTGTTCCCTGCACTCACTCTTCTCTCTATGTCAGCGGTGTATTTTCCATCCTTACTGAATGCGCATCCAAGATATACAAACTCATTCACTTGCTCCAGCACATCGTTCCCAACTACAATCCCTGCATTCGTTCTGGTTTCTTCCCGTTCAAAAACTATAATTTTGGTTTTCATCACATTCAAATGTAAGCCATTTTTCATGCAGTCGTCTTTCATAACTGTGACTAGTGATTGCAGATCAGTGGCTATTGGCGCTATCAAAACCGCGTCATCTGCATATAGTAGATGATTTACCACTAGATCACTCATTTGTACACCTTCATTCATCGCTTTCAGTCCTTGAAGACTTTTATCCAAATATATTATAAACAATCTAGCGGACAACACGCAACCTTGCTTGACGCCGATTTCAACGTCAAACCAGGGTAACATGTTACCACCCACCCGTACGCATGCCTTGCAGTCCACATAGGTGGACTGGACGGCCCGCAGCAGAGTGCCATTTATACCATACTCAAGCAAAATGTCCCAAAGTCTCTTTTGCACAACTCTATCAAACGCCTTCTCCAGATCCACAAAACCGCAGAAAACCTTCCAGCCCACTGCCAGATGCTTCTCTACGATGTTGCGAAGGGAGAAAACTTGATTCGAACATCCTCTTTCGGACCTGAAACCCCCTTGTGCCGCGTACAACATTCCATCGGACTTCTCGCGCATTCTCCTTTCAACAATTTTGACGGTGTTCTTTTATATATATATATTATAATATATATATATATTATTTTATATCTATATATATATATATATATATATATATATATATATATATATATATATATATATATATATATATATATATATATATATATATATATATATATATATATATATATATATATATATAAACACCGTCACGCCTATATTCCCCAGAGGGGGTGGCAGAGGTGTATTGAGTACACCCACGTTTCGCCGACGATGTTAGGTCCCATGTAATAGGGGGCGAGCCCGATATATTGCCATATATCGGGCACAATTCCAGACTACGGACTCATACTGGGAATTTTTCGTTAGAAAAACTGCATTTGTCCGACCTAGGATTTTAACCCAGGACCTCGTGATCACAAAGCGACGCGCTTTGCCATCAGACCAACGAGGCATTCGTAGAAGTAACATATAAAACCATTAAATGTGAGCCTCCGCGGGTTCCATGGTTTATTGGCACAGATTACGTTCTGGTCACTTTCTATCTATGAAGTTTGGATTTCTAATAAAAAAGTCGTTTCGCCTGATTGTAAAGTATGTGGTTGCGGGATAGGCAGAGAGTACAGAGTTCCAACAGGTTCCTTCCTTACAGACCTCTCTGGCTTCCTCCACTCTCATAGTTCGTCTCATACACGCTCTTCAGTTACGGAGACTCTTGACTTGTCCTTCAGATGAGACTCCTTCAAATACGACGTAGAAACTTTTATAAGGATTTTGTCTGAGCCTATGACCGATGCAGCAAAATATCTATAAGATATGGTACGATACGCATCATTACCTCTTTCTCCATCGCAATAACTTCAGTTGATCGTGTAGTAGTGTTATATTAGATAAGGGTATGATGAGGCTGACATACCTTGTATGGTAAAATCCTCTAAATAAAATAAAACAATATAACTACCACATGACGGACGATTTATCGCAGTGGTTAAGAGCTCAAGCTGCTCCCGCCCACTGTGTCTAATATTCGCGGAGTCGATTCCCGCACGGGACAAATCTTTGTGTGACCGACAATTATTTGTTTCGGTCTGGGTATTGTGTGTGTAAATTTTCATGTTTGTAAACGCACCCACAAAACAGGAATTAATCCGAGCGTGGGGCTACGATTAAAAAAACAAAAATAATATAAAAATGATGATGATGATTAAAATGAAATTGGTGAATTCCTCCACCTCAATCTGAAATAGTGGACACTTCGGACGGGCATCTTAGAGAAAATTTGAAAGTCACGTTTCATCCCTTTCTACCACTACCTCCACACATGAATATACATGAATACACAGTTAATATTATTATTACTTCTCTAGTATCACATATTCAAAATCAAAACAGCATAAGTTTTGGGTATTGAAACAAAACGTAACATCATGTTGTCGTTCTGTTTCCCACCAAAATACTATACCTCATCTCTAGTGACTTAGTAAAATGCCTTAAGAAAGATACCTTGGAACATAATTAATCCATATGACCAGGCAGGATGTTAAAAAGCATAATCATAATTATTCATATGAGCTCTGCCTCCTCTGCAAGAGATCTGGCTTGATGATATAAATAAACTAGCACGGGCTACAACAAGAAATTTGCCGCATTATATGGTGGTAAGTCATAAAGGTTTCGCCACATAGTCAACGAAGCGCGACAGGAACGAGTGGCGCGGCTTGAGGAGTATTAATGTACTGAAATGTACAGGAGACGCTACACAGGGCAGCCACGCTCGGTGCGACGGCAAACGTCACAACGGCTATGTGACCAAACCTTTAGTAGTAAATCTAGTTATAGACTTGATCACATCTCCCGTGCGTATTTATACAAATAGAAAGGAGACTTAAACACACTTGCATCTACATACAGCCGACACCACAGATAACTTAATAATGATGAAAAAAAAAGACAAAGGTTTCGCCACATGGTCAACGCAGCGCGACGGGAACGAGACACTGGCGCGGCTTGAGGAGTTTTAATTTACTGAAATGTACAGGAGACGCCACACAGCGCAGCCAGGCTCGGTGCGACGGCAAACGTCACAACCGAACCTAGCCAAGCGCTTACGTCGCGCTCCGTCGGCTATGTGACCAAACCTTTAGTAGTAAATCTAGTTATAGACTTAATCACATCTCCCGTTCGTATTTATACAAATAGAAAGGCGACTTAAACACACTTGCATCAACATACAGCCGACACCAAAGATAACTTAATAATGATGACGGCATTAATTGGGAGTACTCGGAATGCCACAATACCACAATTAACCTGCAGCGACGTTTCTCCGTGTCGTTTTCTGTTATTAATATTGTTGGAAGAATACTCCCCACATTTCCAGTGAAGATAATTAAGAATCATGATGCTTTTAGTCCTTTGTAGTTACTTGAGTTAAGCAAAGTGCTAAATGGTGCATGGATGGAGGCCGCCTGGATGCCATCTTGTGGCTATCAAAGCTAACTCAAATGACCACAACTGTTAACTCTTATTTGCCAAAAATATTTAGACGAATAAAAGTTAATTGTCATCGGACTATAATATTTGTGGAGTAATATGACATTTATAGAACTAAGTTACGATTATTCTTCTATCGATATCAGCTGGTGACAAGCGATAGTTGAAATCGTGGCACTAAAATACTTGTAAACGGTCTTGTAAAAAAAACATATTTTTGAAATTAGGCCCCTTTGCAGGCCGGATGGCCGCGTGCATATTTATTCTACTGAGCTATCTAAAAGTAAAATACTGAAAGTTCAAGGGGGAAAAATAAATTGAAGTAGGTAAAAATGGGTACAATATTGTATTCGAGGTCAAGGAAAGAAAACGCAACACAGTAACAAAGCTAGAAAAATGCCTGACTGTATCTATGGGCCCGACAATGCAAGCGCGGTATTTCCTTACCACATTCTGCACCTAGTGCATACCTACGTCTTGTCCTGTACATGATTATCTTTAAACGTCTTCATAAGTTATGTATTTGTTTAGTTAAAATGCTATTTTATGTCTTACTCTCGTTAACTATCCCGATTTGCATAGGAGTGGTTTAATCATTCGAACAATGCAACAGGGGTCCACTTCAAAGAAATAACAATACAAAGAACGTCTGCTCATGTGCAATCATCAATGAGTATCGTGTTTTATAAGAATGGCACAATATTTTAAGATTGTTTAGGTATAAAAATACACCGTTTTATCAGTGATTGTGTTGATTACGTAATATACTAACACGTATTAAACGATTCCCGCTCTACGACAGTTTAACATGTATATAAAATATCATTTACCTTTTATTCTTACCACAAATATAGGCGTGACAAAACTAATATATTATGTCTCATATTTTATATTCAATCGTAGCTTAATATGAAATGAAACACAAAGCGTATTTGCCAGGAATCCGTCGAAGCAGTTGTGAATATTCCCCGCTGACACCTGAAAATCCGAACAGAGAAGCGACACGCCGCACTCGATAAGTAAAGCGGCTGTCCTTGCGCCTTGTTATAGGAAGGGAGCTTTCATCTGTTTCCACCGGATTCACAATATGCAGCAATATTCGTAGCGTAAAATGGCATACAATTTTGTTAAGCCAGGGATTCCTAGTAAGTTAAGCGACCACAATCATGGCGTTACCGTATTGGTAATGTAGCTGCAACGAACCTAACCGAATCCAGTTGTACAATTTAAGTTATGTATGCGTACTTCCACACGACTTTTCAACTGCGTCTATTAGCGACATATCAATCGGTAGATAATTGAAACGCAGTTTTATCACGGTAAATATATTATGTGAACAGTTTTATATAAACAGTAGAGCTTATAATGGCAAAAGGTAATATCCCCATTGGCGAAATGTGGGTAGCGTTGTAAAAACGCTTGCGGGCTCAAAGGCTTGAGTCGACGCTAAAAATGTAGCTAAGGAGTCCAGAGCCGAGGCGGCTTCAGAGCACTCGAGCGCCAGCTCGAGCGTTTTCTTTAAAACACTCACTGGAGGGTCGCGCTCGACGCTCGACTCGCGCTCGAGCGTCGAGCGCAACGCTCCAATTTTATGGATGATTTTAAGTCATGTTCATACATTTATATTTACTGCGTGGAGTATCTATTTTTTTTTAATTAACTTGCTCCTTATGTATATCTGTCTGACTTTCCGATTCAAAGTTATCGTTAGTTCAAAGGTAGTTTGTGATCTACTTTTCAAACAATTCGGTTCTGGCATACGTATATAAGTTTAGACAGACGATTTAACGCAGTGGTTAAAGGCTTAAGCCGCTCCGCTCACTGTGTCTAATAGTCGCGGGTTCGATTTCTGCACGGGACAAATCTTTGTGTGATCCACAATTATTGTTCCGGTCTGGGTAGTTGTGTATATGAATTTTCCTGTTTGTAAACGCACCCACGACACAAGAATAAAACCTAGTGTGGAGTTACGTTTTTTTAATAAAAGAAAAGAAAAGTTTGGTGTCGACTATTCTTTTTTAACCGACTTCAAAAAGGAGGAGGTTCTATGTTCGGTTGTATGTATGCTTTTTTTTTGTATTCACCTATAATTCCGTCAATAGTAGACCGATTTTGATGATTCTTTTTGCATTGGGTTCAGTATAGCTCCAAGTTGGTCCCATTTTAATTTCATTGGTATTGGACCTTGGACTTCGAAGATACACCAGGGAACTCCTTAACGACAAACAATAGGAATGTGCAAATTGAGACAATATAGGTGTTACGTCAGTCCTATAGGTCAATACTATAGAATTAAGCAGAATATTAACCGACTTCAAAAAGGGAGGAGGTTTATAATTCGTCTGTTTTTTTATAACTTAGTTGCTTATAAACCGATTTGGATGATTCTTTTTGCATTGGGTTCAGTATAGTTTTGAGGCGGTCCTATTTTAATGTTATTGGTGTTGGACTTTGAAGGTTGGATTCTTTCTCCGCTGGATTCAATATAGTTTTAAGGTGGTCCCATTTTAATTTCATCAGTATTGGACCTTAGACTTTGAAGATACCCCAGGGACCTCCTTAACGACGAACAATACGAATGCGTAGATTGAGATATTATGGGTATTACGTCAATCCTATAGGTACCCTACTATAGAACTAAGCAGAATATTAACCGACTTCAAAAAAGGCTCTTCCTTTCCTATACGGCAGTTATTATGAGTTTTATATCAACCTTGTAGGTACCTCAGTGTATAAATAAGTAGGATAATATAAAGGAGGTATATAAATAATAATAATATTCACTCATCACTAAAAATTGTAAAATAGTCGAAGTCGGTGCTGGTCGGTGCAGTCGGTTACTTGGCACCGACTTCAAATATTTATTTTTTGCTTTTTGAAGTCGGTTTTCCTTTTTTTAAAAAGATTTTTTTTTTTAATTTAGTCCAAGGACCTACCTGGTTTGATAATGGTAGATAACCATCTCAACAACCCCACTGAGTTTAGGCTCGCTGGTTTAGTCTTGATAAGTACTGCCTATTTAAGTATTTACTCAAGTATATAATAACAGCCCATACTACCCACTGTTGGGCAAAGGCCTCCTCTCACAAATCGAGGTGAGAGAGATTAGGTCATACTTAACCACGCGGACCCAGTGCGCATTGGTTAAGACAGGTTTGTGGCCTGCTGTTGAAACTTATCAAGCCGCCTATAAGGCTTCCACCTCGGCTTAACGACTACCACATTAAGTGGTAACCGGGACTAATAGCTTCACGTTAAGCCCAAGTTCCGAAGTATGGAGACGCTCGAATATGAAAATGTCACAAACGGTTACCCATCTCAGGCCGACCGAGTCGAACGCTGCTTAACCTTGGTGATCGATAAGAAAACCGCGATCGTACAGCGCTACGAGCGCCTCAACGCGCCTTACTCAATTACTTCACAATAGGTTTAGGTAGTGCCCAGAGTCCCACGATGAAACCGGAACATGGCTATAAGAACTATTTAAATTAAACAAGATAGCACCATCGTATTTGGGTTCTTTGGATTAGCTTTGACAAATGTAATAGACCTAGATAATAAGCAGGATCTGATGATGAAGCCGGAAAGAGATCATATAAACTCCAAGAATGAAAATAATATCTATCATCACGCCAGATCCCTTGCAGGGTACCGTGTTATCCGCAAAATACTAATTTATTAACAAAAACAAATATTCATTGACCATAACCATCAAATCAGTGCGTTTTGGTTGGCTATCCTTTGACCAATGCCGTAATAGCAAGCACACCTAGAATCACAAAACATCGTCCAATGTACCGACAAATCCTTTGTTGGCGCGTTTAATGTTTGTTTATTTAATTAAGGTTTCGTTTACACTATCGTTTCCGTAATAATAATAAAGAATGACAAGAGGTGTATAGTATACTATATTCCCTCAACCTCATACTCTTACGTAAGGATATAGGCGTGAAGGTGTGTGTGAGTTACCATTAAATTAAAAAAAAATCGTTTGTTTCATAGTAGGTATCGCGCATACCCAATCCTTGAGTCTACGAAAATTCATATTTCTTATTATCTATCACCGGGGAGACATTTTCTATTGATATTAGGTTTCCACCACCACACCGTCACGCCTATATTCCCCAGAGGGGGTGGCAGAGGTGTACTGAGTACACCCACGTTTCGCCGACGATGCTAGGTCCCATGTAATAGGGGGCAAGCCTATTGCCATATACCGGGCACAATTCCAGACTCCGGATTCATACTGAGGATTTTTCGTTAGAAAAACTACATTTGTCCGACCTAGGATTTGATCCCCCCGCGACCGCTCAGCCCCGCGGCGCCGTTGGCAATGACAAATAACTACAACTTGCATAAGTACGAGGGACCCGCGCCTACATTTTTGTTATATTTAGGTTTAATATAAACTGTGTGACTGCGTCGTTGGACTAGTGTCTAGCAAAGCGTATCGCTTGGCGATCATGCGACTCTGGGTTCAAATCCTGGGTCGGACAAATGAAATTTTTCTACCAAAAACTTCCCAGTATGAGTCCGGGGTCTGGAATTGTGCCCGGTATATAGCAATAGGCTCGCGCCCTATTACATGGGACCTAACATCGTCGGCGAAAAGTGGGTGTACACAGTACACCTCTGCCACCCCCGCTTGGGGAATATAGGCGTGACGGTGTGTAAACACCCTCTGTCCAGAAGCTTGCCATTAGCATATTACTGCACTTGTACTTCCCACAAGAGCTGCCTTTGGAAAAATCAGGCATTCATGCAAATACTAGCTTCGTGTGGGTGAAATTGCACGCCTTTTTTCATTTATCTAAATGGACGCAAAAATCTTAGTTACGGGTGTTGGGTTGGTGGCCTCTGTATACAGTTGTTTCGGCACTATAAATTAATTTCGATTTTCGAGGACCAAAGCAAAAGAAATTAGAACGCTATAACGCTTGAGCACGCAACTCGAGCGTTATAGTTCAAGTCTTCAACGCTCCGTGAGCCTTAAACGCTCGAGCGTTCAAGGCTCGAGTCTTGAACTCTCATAAGCGTCGACTCAGCGCTGAACGCTCGGCGCTCATTTTTACAACACTAAATTACCCACATTTAGTGTTGTAAAAATGAGCGTTTAAGGCTCACGGAGCGTTGAAGTCTTGGACTATAACGCCACATAGAGTTTATTTTCCTCATTAGATAATTAGTAAGTAGGCAAACGTTTTTGCAAGAGTTAGCTCAACGACAATAATTATCTTAATAAAAATAATAATATGAAGATATTATGTTAAGAAACTGCCCCACCGTTGAGCACGGGCCTCCTCTCAAACTGAGAGGGTTTAGGCCATAGTCCACCACGCTGCCCCAGTGCGGGTTGGCGAACTTCACACACCTTCAAGAAACTCTTAGGCATCCAGATTTCCTTACGATGTTTTCCTTAATTATCTGAAATATATTTATATAACTTATCAATGAGCAGTAATAACTGTTATCCATTTTATCTAGCCTGTCAAATCAATAATGCCACTAGGCGTCTCATAATCACGTCACTGAAATTGGCATGATATCTTTAATTTCTAGGGAAACTGTTTCCAGTCCAGTGCCCGTATAAACCTGATTGCCTTTTTTTCTATATAAAAATCGGGATTTAAGGTAGATTTGTGGCCACCTGCTGTTAGAACTTGCCAAGCTACCTATAACCTTTCTTAAGGATTACCATATTAAGTCGTAACCGTGACTCACGGCTTAGCATGCCGTCTGAAACACGGAGACGCTCGAATATGAAAACAAATCTACTTAAAAAAACGTATCCCAATCAGGAATTATTCCTGTGCTGAAGATGCGTTTTAAAATATGAAATACATGCACAAACACCCAAACCGAAACCGGTCTCAAAAGGTTTTATCCCGTTCGAGGATCGAACCCGCGACTGCTCGATCCAGTAAGAGAGGAGCGGTTTAACCACTGGATCAAATCATTTAAGTTGAAAATATATCATTCAAGGATGATTACACCAATTAGCACAATTAACAAATAGCACGCATATAAAATTACTACGGGAGATAAGATTATCTCCGGGAATAATTTTATATGCGTGCTATTCATGCTATTAGTGGAACGTGTACAGCTTCACTGGAGAAGAGGACGAGCGTGCAGCAATTGCGCTCTACCCGGAACTGCTATTACTACGTAGGGGATAACGATAACGAAACAACTAATCCCCAAGATTATAGTTGGTTCACAATGGCGTGGTATGACCAACGATATTGTAATTAATTGGATAATACTGGCCACGGACAGGGGGCGTGTTACCACTATCACGTAGGCTTAATTATGACGCCACCTCAGCATGTGGCTCAAAATGCCAATAGCTGCGTGCACCCGACATGCTTCCTTAAAAATTAGGCTTCGTAATCGATTCGCACGAAGATAATTTATAATAGCGTGATTCGCCATCTTTAGAATTGCGTAATAGGCTATTCGAATAACAACTTAGATAAAAACAACACTGACTATGCTTTGACTTGACTTTTGATAAACAACAATGGTGCTGCTAAGAGAATGGTGTACGCTACAAATTTGTAACCATTTTATTGTATTTACGAGTATCACCTATAATATTTGTTACACGTTCATATATGTATGTGTTACGCTCAAAGACCGAAAAATAGCTCACAACGCGAAATTCGTGTTATGGCTCTCTTGAAACCGCTCACGAGCCTTTGTAGCAATTACAGAAAGACCATTACTTAATCTATCTATATCATCACGCCAGATTCCTTGCGGGGTAGGCGGAGAGTACAGAGTTCCAACAGGTTCTTTCCTTAAAGACCTCTCTGGCTTCCTCCACTCTTATAGTACGTCTCATACGCGCTCGCCGGTTACGGAGATTTACTTGCCATTATTTAATAAGTTGATTTTTATCAATGTAAAGTAATCCCAATAAATAACAAATGTTCTTTTATTTTGTTGACACGATTTCTTTATATTGTGTTTAATAATGGCAAATACGTCATGCAGTTGCTTTCAATTGTAGCAGCAGAAAGAGCATTAGGACATTGTCTGTTTCATATGGGTACTAGAATCCTACCTCTATGGTCTGTCCAGTACTTATTACAAGACAAAAATATTTCCCAATGATATCTACCAAACAGTTTCGAGACTAGTGAAACTGTAGGACCCATATCCCAAATTACTATGCGTCGTATTCTAATATGGTTCCTACGCGTTATGGCTTTTCTTCATTGCCACAATGCTTGGTGGTCGTAGCCACGACACGAGTTTCGCTATGTGGTATTTCTGCGATTGCCATAACGCGTCATGGGCGTTTTTATAAGAGCTATAACACGAATTTTGCGATGTGGACGTTTTACAGTGACCACGACGCGTTGTGAGATGTTTTTTCGCTCAATGAGCGTTTTCGGTCTTTGAGCCTAATATAAGAAGATATACACGTAAGATATATGAAATGCATACACGTGTTGCTTAGAGGGTAGCCATACTCAAAGTGCGACCTGCGGGCCACACGCTGCCCATCAAGCTTTTTTGTAAGTTAACTTAAAACTTAACATTTTGTGTGTCACCCAATATAGTTTCAAATTCTACGTAACTTCCTACGTCAATTGTTTAAAATTTCGTGGAAATCGGTTGAACTCGACGTGGGCACCTGCAAGTCTTCACTAGGCGTCCGTACTTGTCAAGATGGCTGTAATTACACGCCGTATATATATAGATGAAATTGTCAAAAATTGTGCCCGATATCACCATCATCATCATCATCATCTCAGCCTATACTTGTCCACTGCTGAACATAGCCCTCCCCAATCGCTTTCCAGCGTAACCGGTCCGATGCCACCTGCATCCAACGACTTCCTGCGATTTTCACAAGATCGTCGGTCCATCTGGCAGGTGGTCGTCCCACGCTGCGCTTGCCAATACGTGGTCTCCACTCTAGAATCTTTCTGCCCCAACGCCCGTCCGATCTTCGCGCTATGTGGCCCGCCCATTGCCACTTCAGCCTGCTAATCTTAAGGGCTATGTCGGTGACCTTGGTTCTTCTACGAGTCAAAAAAACAAATATATATACCATACTAACAAAAATTAAAAAAAGTCAGTAAACTATAATAGGTTTCGTATAACACCTAAACAACAAATATTGTGATTTATGTTGCCACTCGTGCTTATAAAATATAAAATGATCAATTACGTAACATTAAAGTAAAATAATTAGGTATCGCTTAAACCGCTTATGTACCGATCAGGTCAAAATCACCCTTTTTAAAGCCTACTGCCAGGGTATATACACGGGAAGCTTGTGAGTCCAGTACACCAAAAGGTCGTTGAGTAACCTGCGCACGCAGTATAATAACATTTTCAGGATGTTGTTAGGGGCTGCCCCGCTTTTGCAGTGCCTCAGAGATGTTTGCGAGAGCGGACACTGATGGCTTTGCCACCATCATGCGTAAGAAAACTGCATTACTGCTGCGCAGGGTGCGGGACAGCCGTAATAGCATTCTGAGGATGGTGGCGGAGAGTGTGTCTTCTCGTATCCTTAAGCAGATGGTGTGGAGGACGATCAATTAGGACCGTTATCTTTAATTGATCGTCCTGCATACCTATGCTATATATAATTTGTACTGTTTTAATTTTCTGCGTTTACTAACACTAGGCATAAGTCGTATGTATACTAACACTTTGGATCACTGTTGTCCGTAAATAAAGAATTTATTATTATATTATTATTAAAGCCTAAATACCTACAGCTACCAGACTCCAATAAAGAAAACAATTATTTACACAGATAAAATAGGCCAAGGATTGGGATCCTTAGTTTATAATGAATTAAAAATTCAGCAAACTATAAATTTGTGTTCACCCGGGGTCAGATTTAATTATTTAATTAATAGTATATGTTGCAGTAAATTTGACAACCACTCTACCATTATTATATTATTTGGTGATAGTTTGTCTGTAAATAAAAAGGATCTAGTAAATAGCATTAATAGATTATTGGATCTGAGTGGTAAATATAATTGTAAATTTATTTTTTGTCACTTACCCTATACCGGTAATTTAACACGGGAACAAAATAGGCATAATATATATAACTTAAATCTAGCTATTTACAATTTGACACACCATCCTAGTGACCTTATTTTTTACTTTGACATAAATAATTTTTGTAGTAATGAGCTTAGGCTGACTATAGATACCATCCATGTGCAGATACATGGATGGTATCACACATTACATAGTACATTTTACATACAAAGACGTATAGCTACACTGTTAGCATATAATATACATCAGTTTGACACTGTTATATGTTATATAACTATGAATGATAGTTCAAGTAACTGTAATTTAATTGACATACGATGTGAAATTTTGACATCTCAAATAATTTAAATTAAATTTTAAGACAACAGATACTATCTCTCGCAAAAAGATTAATAAATGCTCATTTAATGTCAATATGTACATCAAAATATTCAAGGTATCATGAGCAAAGATTTAGAAATTGAATTGTTGTTGAACTGTAATGATATAGATTTTCTATGTATAACAGAACATTGGCTCAAAAGTGAACAATTGATGTTTTGTTTCAGTAATCACCGATTCGTTCTGTACAGTAAACCTGATTCACGGTGGCTCCTTAAAAATATTGAATAAAAATATAAAATTTAAAGAACGCAAGGATATTGTGACCCTCTCTGTTAAGCGTGTAGCTGAAATAGCGTGTGTTGAACTTACACAGTTCGTAGTGTTGTGTATATATGTTACAGTACTCCGTGTGCATCATTTGACGGATTTGAAAAAATACTAGATGTGTTATTTCAAATTTGTGCATTAAATAAAACAATTGCTATCTGTAAAGACTTTAACATAAATTTACTATATAATAATACTGTAACTAGTAAAGTTTTAACAGTTTTAAAATCATACGATTTATTATACACTTTCCTTGAGCCGACTAGAATAACAGCTACGAGTGCAACTTGCATAGATAACATATTTACGAATAGAAAACCAGTAAGCAAAGGAATAAAATAAGTTAGACTCGGATCACTGTGGACAATTAGTCGTATTCAATTGCAATAACGAGAAACCACAGAGAAAAGGCAATTTTATTCCGATAACTGCATGTCGTCTTAAGCACTTTAAGAATAAAATAGTGAATAGAGTGATTGGATTGCCCCTTTACAGCGATTCGAATGCTTCTTATAATTCCTTATTTTATCTTATTGATGATGAGTTTCATAAAGTATTTAAACAGAAACCTCAATGAATTAGGCAACGCGTGTCTTTTAGTGAGTGGGCAACTGTGGGTATATGGAAAAGTAGAAATAGGTTGTATGAATTATACAATGAAAGAACATATAATCCTTGCCCTCAATTTAAGGAATATGTCAAGAAATATTAAAAATTATTTAAGACTATTTACTATGCAAACTCTAATTATTTGAGAAATAAAATCTAAAACTCGTCAAAAAAAATCAAGACAACATGGAGTATTCTAAATAGTAAAAAAATAATCTTAAAACAATTACTGAGTCACTTTACAAATAACAATCTACTTCATAACAAATAATTCGGTTTGACAAAGAATTGCTCAACCATAAGTGCAGGAGTAGAATTGTTAAAGAACATTTTTAATGCTTGGGAAGAGTCGCAGGATGGTCTAGCTATATTCTGTGTAAGGCATTTGATTGCATGCATCATGAAATACTCCTAAAGAAATTCAGCCACTACTGCATCAGGAACAGCACTCACAATCTCCTGGCATCTTATCTAAATGATAGAATTCAGAAGGTTGATATCAACGGGAAGAAACCTGATGGATCTATGGTCACCTTGGGCGTTCCACAAGGTTCCATCCTCGGACCATTCCTGTTTTTAATATACATTAATGACTTACCTTACTTCGTAGGAACCCATCACAAAATTGTTTTGTTCGCAGATGAACATCTCTCTTTTTCAAAATTAAGAGACAATAACAAAGTTATGACGATGTCAATAGTGCAATTTCCAGAGTCGTGCATTGGTTTAAAGTCAATAATCTTCTACTCAATTAGAAGAAAACTAAGTGCATCAAGTTTTCGACACCTAACGTGAGGCAAGTAGGAACAAATGTACAACTAAATGTACAAAAAAAATCATTTCTAGGTATTACTATAGACGCCAAATTACAACGGGGCGAACATATTCATAAATTATCCAGTAAGTTAAGATCGACAGCATATGCAGTTAAAAGAATTAGACTCCTAACCGATGTTGAAACGGCTAAAATCGTTTATTTCAGGTATTTTCATAGTAACATGTCCTATGGAATTTTGTTATGGGGGAGCTTTGCAGACCTTAATACTATATTTATACTACAGAAAAGAGCCATCAGAGCCACATACAATCTAGCTCCTAAAGAATCTCTTAAAGATAAATTTAAGGAAATACACATTCTAACTGTTATATCCCAATGTATGTATGAAAACTTGTTAAATAGAAAAAAGAATATCGACAAGTTTGAAAAATTGAGTGACACCCATACTGTAAATACTCGGAATAAAAACAATCTCGCTGTACATGTCACGCGTCTCCACAGAATCAGCAATTCGTTCATGGGCCAGTGTATACGCTTTTATAACAAACTTTCCCACTATATTCGAAATTTGCCAATTAATACATTTAAAACCATAATTAAGGCTAAATTATGTAAGAAAGCATATTTAAAAATCTCGGATTACATAGAAGATAAGACTGCGTGGGATTGAAGTGTCATATTATTTCGTATTGCTATTTAATTTTCTTTTGAAATTACATTAATGTTAAAGCGTAGCTTGTTGTGTCTAACGAGCTTGAGGTATTTCTGCTTTATCCGTCTCTGGGGTTCTGGTTTGGTCATGCTCACTATAATGTCTTTGCTTGCGGTGGCTGCCTGGCGCGGGTCACGCTCTTCCCTCCAATATGGTTCAGGGGAGTGATGGCTATTTCAGTAGTCATACTCGTGAACGGGTGCTGCTTATGGGGCGTGGTCCATCTGGAATCCTTCAAACACTATAAATAACTTCATTAGTCGCACATCTCGGTCGTACGGCATCAAGCTAGAGTTAGAGTGTAAGCTATTTAATTGTAACCAAAACATTGTATCCACACAATATGATGAAAAAAAATGAAAGGAAAAAAGAGAAAGAGAATTAAATAAAAAAAGACAAGCCCGCTTAGTTTCTTCGCCGGATCTTCTCAGTGGAGGCCGCGTTCCGAGCCGGTGGTAGATTTGTAGTTAAATTAGATTTTAAAAAGTTAATTGACTATTTAAAGCACCCACGCAGGGCTTATACAAAATATATTATTTGAGTTTAAGTACACAGGTAAATAATATAATTTTTATTTTATTAAGGACAACTACATAAATTTATTGATTACCCGTCTCAATAAATGATCGCCACTCTGGTTTGTGAGAACATTACAGGTATATTAATTGACCCAGTTCGTCATAAATCTAATAGGGGGACACCTCAAAAATTAAGTTAATCGAATTAGCACTAAATTTCAAAACCCTAAACCCTAAAAGGATAGTTGTGCCCCTATCTATTTAATTTATTTTTTCTTTGATTTGCACTCAGCATGTACAACACTTGATATGACAGATTGTGATATCACGAAATTAATTACGTTATTAATTCATAATCACCTGTTACAATTATCAGCTAGCGTCGGTAAGCACTTTGTTTTCACGTGCTCGTCATGATGCGTGATTATGTTTAAGGAATTAATTAACTGTGGTTTCTCTTCCGTGTGATACGAGTATGAATATCGCGTATGAATTTCGCGTGAATAATATATGAATACATCTTGTATAGTTGCCAGTTACTACGTGATCAGCCGAAAGACGTCCACTGAAATCAAAGGTCTCCCCAAACATCCATCTTTAGTTATAATCACTATCACTACATATTATAAAACGAAGTCCTCCCGCCGCGTCTGTCTGTCTGTCTGAACGCGATAAACTCAACAACTACCGAACGGATTTACATAACATACGGTTTTTACCAATGTATGGCGTGATTCAAGAGGAAGGTGTATGTGTATAATTCACCCGTGCGAAGCCGAGGCGGATCGCTAGTAAATAATAAATCAGTCTATTCTTTCCCATTGTTGGGCAAAAACCATCTCTCAGGAAATCTTGGTGAGATATTGGTGGAAGTAAGTTTGTGGCCATCCGTTGTTGGAACTTAACAAGGCTTTCAATATAATTGTGTTGTTGTTGTGCATATAATTACGTTATTCTGAATAGCTTAAATTACTACACCTGTCTATAATAATTATGAAACTTACTACGAAACATTGAGTAAAAGGATAGCTGGAGTTCGGTGTTCAGTATCACGAGTGAAAAGAAGTATACCTATACTTGAAAAAGTGATTGAAAACGTGTCAACTTTCTTCAATTAGTTTGCTTCTAGTCGCATTGATAACTAACTAACGTAAATACAGTCAATGAATCTGGATAAAAATAACTATTTCTGAAAGTTTTCCATTCTAAGTATTAATACAAAATAGATATCTACATAAAATGTTTGTATTGAAACTCTCTCCCGCTCTCCCTAATGAATGGGTCTCCTTGGTGAATGCATTTTTTTACACAAATCAAAATAAAAAATTATACGTCACAGAAAGGTTTAGATCAAATTCCGCAGACATGTTTTGGTGAGTCATATCAATAAATCAAATCTGAGTTTAACCATAAAATTAACAGATCCATATCAACGACTACCACTGAATCTGTATGCTCGAAACCGTTTCATCTTTTCGGTCCCTACTTTATTATTCAACACAAATGGCATTAGCTTGGAAAATAGTAAAAGCTACAAACGTTGCTCTAACTTTGTACAGGGCTGTCAATTTAGACTTAACACTAAGCGCATCGTCCACGGCGGACTAATTTCGCATTGGACCGACATTTCAATGATGAAACTTTCGAACTATCCTTCGGTCAGTGCAGGCAAACCTTTTGCAGACTAAGTACTATTTCACCTGTCTAGGCATTACGTTTCACCAAAGTAATTTTGAACCCTATGTGGCAAGTAGTGATCTGGTCGACATTATTAAATCGCATACTTTTCTAAATATTACGTGTAGTATTTGTTCTCTAGAACATGGATTCTTCCTCCTCCTCCCTCACTGTCTTTTTATGCACAGTACGTGATAACTGCATATAGATTTGGAAAAACGATAATAAAAAATTGCAGTTCAAAAAGGCTATATTATATGAACTAACTCTCTGACTCTCTCTGATCTATGTATGTCTAGTAGTAATAAGTAATAAAAGAAAAAAAAAAGTGTTTTGCTGATAAGTCTTCCAACATGCGTTCATTAAATGGCTTGATATGATTGACTACTTAGAAAGTTAAAGGCATTAATTATTTTAATTGTTACGATAAGATAGAATTGATAAGAAGAATATAGAGCCGATTTTGACACCTACATCGTACTTCAATCATAACTATATTTCATATTAGTTATCTTGCGTACTTTGTCATTAATTAGACCGAAAACCCAAAATTTTAGTCGACGGACGTAATAAATTATCATAGTTTTTCATATTATAGCTGTTCATTATCATCATCATTGTATATAACCCACTAGAGGGTATACCTCGTGCCATTTCGTGTCATGCCTCTTTTGTGCCATTTTCCACGGTCCTGTGCCAATCTACGACGATTGTTATACCAAACAAAAAGTGCTCACGAAGATAAATGTATGATTGTCAACCCTATGCTACCTTTTTCGTTTAAGGATCAGTGATTTTGCCAGTTCCCGGAATGGCATAAGAGCAAACGCTCAGTGGAAGGAATACGTTCGCTCTCCATTGTTACCTTTGAACAGTGCGGAATCACATTTTCCAACAATAAGAGTATCGAGACCCTTTCTCAAAAACTTTCTAAGTTTTTCAAAAGTTCCCACCTACCCAATATGCAACTTTTAAGAAACGTATTTTTTTGGTACCGACTAAAGTTGGGTCGCAGAGAAAGGTAAAAAATGATAAATTACTATGATAAGGATATCCTTACACGTTTATTTTGTACAAAATAAGCATGTCAAATGGTTGAACTGATGAATTGGTTAGTGCTACTGCTGACCCCATGTTAAATGTTTATATAAAAAAAAATAGCTCGTATGGAGGATTATGAATTTGTAAATTGGTTTTTGACGGTTTTATTATGTAACAAAATTAAAACATCTGTGTTAGAATTAGGTAAAGTAAATCTTTTGATTACCTAATCTCTCTTAATTTCCCTTTTGAGATATTGTAAAATTTTTAACCCCTTTGTGAAAGGATATTATGAAAGTAAAAAGGGAAGACAATAAATTATTCACTACTACGTCAATATAAATTGACGGATGATTTGGCGCAGTGATTAAGAGCTTAAGCCGCTCCGCCCACTGGGTCTAATAGTCGCGGGTTCGCTTCCCGCACGAAACAAATCTTTGTGTGACCCATATTTACTTGTTTCGGTCTGGATATTTGTGTATGTGAATTTTCACGTTTGTAAACGTACTTACGACACAGGAATAAAATTCTAGTGTGGGGCTGCGTTTAAAAAAAATGGGAAAACAAAATTACCTCGACAATGAAAAGGCAGCAACTTGGCAGAGGTGCCTCGTTCAAAAGTGCTTGAAATAGCTAAATTCTACTTTTTACTCGCACTCCCTTATTACAATTATGGCACGAGATACGACATGATTAGTATAGCGGAGTTTATTACATTAGAGGTAGAAAAACAATGAAATAATATTGAGTTCTTAGATTTACGCGAATATTACACATGAAATAAAACTATTTTACGGATTTTATCGCGGTTAATTTTTGATTTTTAGTTCCAGACGTTTCGAGTGGTTTGCAGCACCCATGGTCAAGGGAGGGAGGAAGTGTATTATGAAGAAATAATATTATATTATGCAAATAATATAATGTCACTGGATGTAGATAAACATTAGAGTGTATAATAAATCTGACGATATTTCCAAATGCAGAAAGATTGTATATTTAAAATCCTGAATTAGGTACTGTCGTCTACACTAAATTGTATACGTTTCATAACTTAACACGTTAGCTGCCAATGAAAAAAATGCCCCTTCTCATTCGGGCCATGGCGGACAATGTTGGGCGACACTGAAACTTTCTGTTCAGGCCGCGTCGGACAACGTTGACCGCGCGGCACACCCGTGTTCGAAACTGTCTGCTGCGCCGACGGTCACCGACACCGAGATAATTTACTTATAAGCTGACCCGCGCGGCCCTCTAGTTTACCCCATATAGCTTGGTTCTTACAAGAGACTATCACTTAGAAAAAAAATTATGATTTTTGAGACGCTACTGTAAAATGTAAACCACTGTACGGTTTTTTGGAATCATAATAAATTAAACCAACTTTTAAAAGAAGAAATAGCTGTTTAATTATTTAAAAAGATATATACTCATATCATTAAGGCTTCTCTAGAGCAAATTAAAACTGAAATTAAACATAATGTTATAAAAAAATTTGAAAACTTCTCCAAAAACTTATTGATAGGTAAACTGACTAATCTCCGCTTTGCCGATGATGTCGTGCTGTTTTCATCCACACCATCAGAACAACAACAAATACTCCAAGACTGAGTACAGCAAGCCTCGAGGCTAGATTATCCATGAAAAGATCAAAAACTTATGACCAACAGCACGAAATGTAGATCACTACTATGCGTAGTGCATAGTGTCAACGAACATACGTATTTGGGCCAGACTGTCTCGTTTCATAACCGGCATGATTCAATAGACGGAAAGAGAACGCCTGGAAGAGTATGATCCTTGAGGGATATGATGAAGGACAACCTTACCTTGTCCCTCAAGCCAGACTGATGGATATGTGTGTTTGACCCGTCGTAACCTATGATGGTACAGTGGACGAAATCAACAACAGGCTGGTAGAGACTGTCCATACGGTCGGCTCCAAGTATTTGAAGCCCTACCGTAAAAATAGGCCTCAAAAACTATCTAACTACACCCGGAACCTCATGGCTGAGCGACATTCCATGACGCTCTAAACCTCCGATGATGTTCTGTTAAGTTCTATAGGCAGCTCAATGGACAGATATTGAAGTCCTTGCGACGCGATTTACGGTTCTTCAATACAAGGCGAATGCGGAGACCATAGTGCAGAAAAAGGGCTCTAAAGTGTTCGCAAGAGACGCGTCTTTTGGGCAAAGCCAGTTGACGGAGCTGAAGACAGAGGGTGGAAAAATAACGTCGAAGGGAGATAGAGAGGTTCTATAGGCAGTTATATACCTCAGCAGCTGAACTTTTGTTGACTTGATAAAAGACCCAAGAGCCAAGCTAACCCGATACCACACTGAAGATATCCCGGACATCAGCCTGTACGAGATTAGGATGGCTCTCAAACATCTCAAAAACAACAAAGCGCCGGGCGCAGACGGAATTACCACAGAGCTTCTGAAAGCGGGCGGATCGCGGGTACTAAAAGTCCTTCAGAGGCTGTTTAATTCCGTCTTGCTTGAAGGGAAAACGCCGGAAGCATGCAACAGGGACACCCCTGTGTGTTGCTGTTTTTCAAGAAAATTGATAACACTTTATTAAAAAACTATAGACCCATCGCACTGACAATGGGTGAGCCACATAGCGCGAAGATCGGACGTGCGTTGGGGCAGAAAGATTCTAGAAGGGAGACCACGTATTGGCAAGCGCAGCGTAAGACGACCGCCTGCCAGATGGACCGACGATCTTGTGAAAATCGCAGGAAGTCGTTGGATTCAGGTGGCATCGGACCAGTTACGCTGGAAAGTGATTGGGGAGGCCTATGTTCAGCAGTGGACAAGTATAGGCTGAGATGATGAACCTACGGTGCTTAAACTTAATCGCTACCTGAAGAGAAGAAATTCAGACTTAAGGTTTATCAAAGAGCACTAAACGGATGGATTGCATCAGAAACACCAGGCTGCCTTACACGCTTAGGTTATGGATGTAGGCTTAAAGTCAGCAAAGCTGTAGTGGGATTGGACGGGGTATGTCTTGCGTATGAACCTGCAAAGTTGGTCAAATATCGTCACGGCATGGACCCCGAAGACGGTCATAGGTGTCGTGGTCGACCGAGATGAAAATGGAGTGTCAATTTGGATACTTTTTCGTGAAAGACATAGATACTACTGGTCCAGAATTGATTTATGTTGAGACATCAAGTGGAGGCCTTTGCACAGCCGTGGGACATAGGATAGGCCACTAAAATAAGCACGAGAGTCTCGGATGGGGGTGGGCGACAATGTGACCGTGCGGCCCTATGGAACGGATTTTCGATTTTTCGTCCGCTGAGGCCATGGCGGTCAATTTTGTCCGACGCTTCATAATTCATAAAAGAAGATCGAAAATTATTTTGTGTTAATTAAATACATTTATTATGCATATAATCTAACTAAATAGTAAAAAAAACAGACCATTAAATTAAGAGAATCTGGGATTTTTGCTTGGCTTGGTAGCATAATCAAGTGCCGCCCAACATTGACCGCGTTGGCGGTTAACGTGTTAAGAAATATGTAAGTGTCAATCATTGAACTATGTAGTTAATTATAGCACAAGTTGATGACGTCACATTATTTTAAATTATGGAATGTAAGTCCCTTAACATTCTTTAAAGTTCAAATCGGTAATACTGTTTATTTTACGTTGGTAAACATCGTTAACATAAAGCTATTAGCACCATATATTTAATTATATTTAAATCTACAACTGTGCAAGCGATTTAAAAAATTAAAAACGTTAAACGGCTTATGCTGTTTTTTTAAAGAAGGACAACAACTTCCTTTTTATATATTTTACTATGTGACGTAATCGCTTCGGACTTGTGATGTTGAGATGAAGTAGAATTTTAAATGCATCTCTATGCCTACCAATCCGCTAATCGGATCGTTTCCGGTCACCGCGTGGGCTGCGACTGCCCATTTCCTCCTTTTTCCTTCCCCCTTCCTCCTATCCCACTTCCAGCAGTCGTGAATTGTCGTTAGGTACTAAAATCGTTTTCATCTTGTAATGTCTATGTATATACTATACTAATTATACTATTATGGAAATGTAAAGGGACTGAACGAATACAATTCTTGACCTATTTATCCTATTAACTTGACTACACAGGGCGAGAGAGGCAGGGGTATGCATAGTACACCTCTGTCACCCCCGCTTGAGGAAAATAGGCCTAAAGATGTTCATCTTAAATAAATAAGTAAGTCTCATTATTTTATACGATACTAAAGTCTTAAATGCTTCTTTTTTGCAATAGTGATAGTGTCTGTATTGGTCGGTTTGTATGTTTTTGACCATCACACAAACATTTCGGAACTGATTTTCTACGCGATCTTCAGCCTTAGATATAGCCTCACTTAAATAGCGCGTTATTTCTGAATATAATCTGTTGGATAAAAACATCATTGTATCTCTAAACAGCTCATCTCACAGTAATATGGGAGCGAGTATCTACTAGAGAGAGGTCAAGCCTCCTGGCATTGCTCCAACATTTCAAACTTTTCAATCAAATCAAATGTTTTAAAGCACTAGGTACAAGAACAGCCGCAAGGCAAGACTAGTAAATCTATCACCATAGAACAAAATAGGGTTCTCTTAACTGAAGGTTACTCCGCTCTGTTTAAACCAAACATTTGCTTTAAATATCCTCCAGAAGAATTGACTCCATAAAGAACAAACTCTAATCTGTAATGACAAAACTTTTTTGTTTGCACAACAGACACTAATATCCAAAACTTTGAGCAGTTTTAATGAAACTTGAGGAACATATTGTTTGATATAGCGAGCGTGGTATAATACTATACAGTATGACGTCGTAGAAATAAGTTAAAATGAATTGTAAAACAAATTTGTAAAATGTGGAAACAGACGTGGGCGAGGAAGACTCAATTTATAAATTGTTTTACCGCGGGTTCTCGGGAATAGCTACGTACTTGTAACGTAAGCGGAAGATTGCGTGGAATTGAATAATGCAGAGCTAGATATATAATATTATACCGAAGCATCTTTTGTAAGAATAAACACCATTTGACCATCGTCTGACATCCACAGTCAGAAGTTTTAACAGAAAGTATATTCTAAGGCAGCACATATATCAAATATAT
The DNA here is from genome assembly GCA_905147815.2 of Phalera bucephala. Taxonomy (NCBI): domain Eukaryota; kingdom Metazoa; phylum Arthropoda; class Insecta; order Lepidoptera; family Notodontidae; genus Phalera; species Phalera bucephala. Next base: position 13,077,665 of record LR990615.1, read on the forward strand.
AAATAAGTAGATAAAGGAGAGTGAGATAAAATGATTGGTTTCTTCATGAACATAAAGATTTTAAAAGTTATACCCAGCCCGACACAGTTTAGTTCAGCTACATTTTCACAGTTCATTGACCAACAGCTCATCCGAGCGTTTTCGATATAACATGTAATTTATTTACCTTGGCGTGTCTGGAACCATAATACCGTTTTAAGATTGGGCCCAGGTGTTATATACTAAAGGAATATTTAATCTCAAGCAGCCTTAATTAACATACTAACTGTCAAAAGCGTTTACTGTACTTCATGAATCATCATTGTTTAAATATTGACGCAATGAGATCGATGTTTCTTCAAGTTTCCATCCCTAAAACTGACTAAACTTGAGACTGAATGCAAATGGACGCAAAAGGTTAAATTGCATAATATCAAACTCGATAACAACCCAATATTTGCCACTGAAGAGATAACGTGGTGTAGGGCACCTTGTAGCTAAGCGTAAGGCAGCGGGCAGGGATTGGAGGAGGAGAGCTGAAGAATGAGCTCAGTGGCGTGCCATGGGAGAGGCCCATGTCCAGCAGTGGACTGACACGGGCTGATGATGGTGAAGGTATTTTAGTAATTTAGAATATTTTATGCTGCATTGTTATTTTTTATATAAACATGATCGACACGATAGCAGCCTGAAACCACTGTTTAAGGACATTGTCTAACATTTGCTCTACGATTACCTGGAAGGTAACTATCAAATTATTTAACGGTGACTTACTTTGTATGGATTTTCTAGTTGTCTTTAGGTAAACTGTGTAATCCATATAATGTTTGGTACTCGTACATCAATAACATTTCATTAATTGCTTCACTACACTTTATTTTATATAGGACCTATGAGGTGCAGTAACAAATTCCAATAAATTCACTGTCTACGATACGTGTATGTATATTAACTTCTATGGTCTCGTTAAAGCTAATGAACTCTCTGTTCTGGAGTTCGCAATCTTCCGTGACCACTGTGTTCAAGCCTGTACTAAGCTGTGCTAGCGGTTGGCAAGTATTGTTTGGCCACAGATAATGCCATAACTTAGCACCATTTAGATTACGCTTCAGTGAACTGTCATGTATGCATGAAACTACTCTATAATTAACAGTGAGAATGCGTAGGCTGAAAATCAACAATAAAGTTGATAATACTCTGTACTCTGTGACTAAGGGGTCTGGCGAGAAGATAGAGATAGATAGATAGAAGTTGCAAATAATAGGGGAAGGCTTTTGCCTAGCAATGGCAGGGCAAGCCTTTTCCCATAAATCGAAGTGAGAGAGATTTTTGGTTATACCTCACTACGCGGACCCAGAGGAGATTAGTGGAGGCAGGTTTGTTGCTGGTCTAATTAAGCCGCTATAGTTATAGTTAATTGTATAGATGGGTGCTATCACCTATTTCAGGTTTTGCGTATGCCGTCCCTTACATTATCCAATAACGTTGATACCGAATTCACATTTTGCAATTGCTGCAATTGGTCTTTGACCAAATATCAAAAGACCAGGCTAACTGTTCACGACTGACCACGTTAACTCAGCGATCCAACCAGCATAGCATTCTTAATATTAAACTTACAGATCACGATAAGATCACAAGACTAGGCTACATGATGCAAATTGCGACGTAAGTCAAAAAGCCACCAAACTTAAATAGGAATGGGATAAAATAATAACTGTCTGGTTCCCACTAAACATAAAAAGACATCGTGGTAGACCCAGGCGGAGAAGGCGGAACGAACTGGACACCTTTTTGAAAAACTAGCCTGACATAGCAACGAACATCGACGGACGATTTGGCGCAGTGGTTAAGAGCTTAAGCCGCTCCGCCCACTGAGTCGGATAGTCGCGGGTTCGATTCCCGCACTAGACAAATCTTTGTGAGACCCACAATTATTTGCTTCGATCTGGGTATTTGTGTATGTGAGATGTGTGGTTTTCATGTTTGTAAACACACCCACGATACAGAAATAAATCATGGTGTGGGGCTACGTTTCTATTAATAAAAAAAAGAGAAGTTTGGAAAAGAGGAGTCAGGTTTTTGCCCAGCAGTGGAACAATAATGGTTCTTTATAGTAACAATAATATTGCTGCAACTTCCTACATCAAGCATAGAGCAGATCCTTGACAGCGTCGACTGAATACATTGTGATAAAGCTCTGTACTGTCCTATTATGTTTATAAAAGCTCTTTCCACATCAGACCATATTTTCATAAAAATATTCAGTGGGAGTCCTGTGGGAGCTGCAAATCATAACTAAAGCAGTAAAAATACATTGAACATGCAGTCTGTAGACAAACATAGTGATTATATTCTCTTTGTAGACAAGGTTCACTCCTTATTGCTTCGTTCATTTTGTTGAAATATTTATAATATTAAAGTATTCCAAAATTCCTTGCCATGATGGCGCGATTAGTCGACCAGGGAGTACTCGTAGCGCGGCACCTTTTATGAATTCTTCATTCATGGAGAAGTGACGTGTTTAAACATACCAAATTCAAATATATTCCATAGAATGAGATCTTTTAAAGAAAGGCGCGGGGCGTCGAGCTACGGATCTCGCGGATTCTCTGCTCATGGGGTGGATTGTAACGGCACATTAAACTTTATATTGTAGAATCGTTTACCGCTTTACTCGAAGCGCTTTCGCATGGACTCTCTCATAAATGTCATAGTTATACTTGAATTGACTTACGCGCCGTGCGACGCCTATTCATAAACAAGACCTTACATTCAGACGCCCTGTGCCCCTGATATATAATGTACTGAACCATAGTCCTATTTGTTTACTTATTCAACCGCTCTCGATAATCTAATACGACAGTTTGTCAGGTTCTTCACTTCTCATTCGCCCCACATAATCTGGCACTTGCTAGCTAGGGATGGATGACGTAATCTAGGCAAGTCATCGCATTCATCGATAATATCAGCAATAACCAAGTATTTATTATATGGTCTTTATAGACGGTAGTACAATTTCACCGACATCAACACTTCGAAACTTAAACTGAACCATAACATATCACAAATTGTTATAGCATTTCGTACCTATTTGATATTAAACGCCAAGTAATTACCCACTAAGTTAAGTTAAAAGCCTTGTAACAACATGGTAAACGGTTCAAACTATTTTAAGTTATATTAATAGTGGTACGTATCTGGCGTTACCACAAAGTTGTACAATGAAGGAAATCAGCTCCCGTCATCATCGCCATTTTCCACAGCCCGCGTCGGCCGGCCCTTTTGAAATTAACCGCTCGACTAGAATACCCAACTTTCGGAAAATTCTTCGGAATTTTAATAAATAAACTAACGCCGTGATAGGCTAGTGGTTAGACCGTTGGACTGCAAAGTGGCAGGGTCTCGGGTTCAAACCCAGGCACAAACCTCTGTCTTTTCGTAAGCATGTGCGTATTAAAAAAACTATTATCACTTGACTTAACGGTCAAAGAAAATCATGAGGAAACCTGCGGGCCCAAGAGTATCCCGAAGGTGTGTGAAATTCTCCAACCCCCACTGGGCTAGCGTGGTACTCTATGGCCTAAGCCCTCTTCGTTTGAAAGGCGGCTAGTGCCCATGCGAGGGACAGTTTCTTAACAGGGCTAATATTATTAAACAAATGCCGTCACGCCTATATTACAGTAAATATATGTTTACTGTGCCTATATTCCCTAGGCGGATAGAGACAGTGTTAGAGGTGTACCATTTACACCCACTTTTACCGGTAATGTTAGGTCCCAATATAACACTTACTATTATACCGGCCACAATGCCAGGGAACTAATAATGAGAATTTTTCTGTTGAAAGTTTATATTTCGTCCGACCTAATATTATGAAAATAAAATAATAAACCTGTGTAGTTAAGCCGGTCTGTAAAAGCGATGAACAGATTAATGAATAAATTAAAAGTCACAAATCCCTTTGACCGAACAAGAGAAAAAAATCTCAAAATCGGGACGCCCATTTTAAATCTGAACAGTTGGCAACTCACCGCTCGGCGCTTTAAACTTCTAGCCGAGGTCGCTTTTGAACTTTGTGAATGGATGTTTAGGCCCGTGATAAGCTTAATTGGCAACGCCACACGATTTATGCGGCCTAGTTTGATTAAATAAATTATACGTAAGGCAAGTTTTAAAGTTTATAGCACTCATATTTAAAGGGGTGTGGTCGCGCTTATACAAAATTTGAATTATTTCATATTCGCTATGTAATTTGGTTGCCTAATTAGTCTTATTTTGTTCCAGGTTCAATGTATTTCATTTATTCATGTTACATTTTACATGAGAAAAGTATTACAAGAATACTTTGAAGCCATTTAATCCAAAATATACACGTTTTATTTCATTTTTAATAGATTTTACTAACAAAAAATTTATAAAAATGCAAATAAAGCTTTTATTCCGCCAAAGGCTTACAAGCTGTTTTTACGGCGTTACTTTTTATACAAGTATAAAACCTGTATCGCGTGACCCGGCGAGATGTGTTGAATTAATAATTAATTGTCTTCGGCTCTGAAGCCGGGCTTATATACCGGATAAAGCTTTTGTAAGAGAGAGTGTTTCCTATAATAAAGTGGAAATGAAGGTGTGCACTATATATATATATATATATATATATATATATACAAATTTAGTAATTTTAACTAACGATATATACATATAGTTCGGCATAGATATAGACTAGCATAATCTTTGTAGTATGGTATTATAATAATATTGTCAATGTCATAAGACATTCGGCTACGAAATAGTGCCATTTTTGCCAGTGATGTCTAGCATAAAATATCTACTTGTTATATAAAACAATATAGTGGTTATAGATATAGAAGTATACCGATAGCTTATTTAATCCTTAGACAAATCCACTAATTCGGTGAAATAAATATTTGAAGTCGGTGCTGGTTGGTGCAGTCGGTTACTTGGCACCGACTTCAAATATTTATTTTTTGCTTTTTGAAGTCGGTTTACCTTTTTTTTTAAAGATTTTTATTTTACAATTTTAAGTGACGAGTGAATTATTTAGTAATATTTATATACCGATATTATATTATTTTGCTGAGTTGTACAGTAAGGTACCTACAGGATTAATATAACGGAATCTATACATTCGTGCTGTTTGCCGTTAAGTATCTTCAAAGTCCAAGGTCCAATACCATTAAAATAGGACCATCTCAAAACTATACTGAACCCAATGCAAAAAGAATCATCAAAATCGGTTCATAAGCAAAGGAGTTATAAAAAAAGAACGAATTATGAACCTACTTTTTTGAAGTTGGCTAATATACTGCTTAGTTCTATAGTAGGGTACCTATAGGATTGACGTAATACCCATAATATCTCAATTTACACATGCCTATTGTTTGTCGTTAAGTTCCCTGGTGTATCTTCTAAGTCCAAGGTCCAATGCCAATGAAATTAAAATGGGACCACCTTGGAGCTATACTGAACACAATGCAAAAAAAATGATCAAAATCGGTCCACAATTGACGGAAATATCGGTGAACATACATAAAAAACAAAAAAAGCATACATACAACCGAACATAAAACCTCCTCCCTTTTGAAGTCGGCTAAAAATTAACTTGAGGTAGCAATGGCTCCATCTCATATAGGTACAAGGGAAACGAGGAGGCTGACAAATTCGCAAAGGCGCTTATATTGGAGGACATAGAATTTAAGAAAAAATATTTTTATCGTTTTAAGGAATATTTTGACGAAAAAGGCATATGGTATAAAAATGTGAGCCTCAGCAGGTCCCATGCCTTATTGGTAAAATAAGAACATCATGTGCAGTGTTGGGCACTAATTGTTTAATTGTTCAATTGTAGGATCAAACAATTGAAATTTCAATCGCAGAAAACATCAATTGCAATTGACGATTGAAAAATTAATTGTTAATTGTAGGTTTTCACAATTAACAATTGATCAATGGTAATTGTAAAACGTTGCAATTACCATTGATCAATTGTTAATCGTTTTTTGCATGTTTACAATTAAACAATTAACAATTAAACACAGGACAGAATATATTTTAAACACATCCAAGATGGCGGACGTGACTTTTGAAGTAAAATGGGTGTCACTTTTGGGGTTTCGGAAATAATGATTGCGAATATGGCGTGAATTTTTGAAATAGATGTCGCACGCGACTTTTGAAGTTAAATCAATATGAGTGTCACATTTGCGATATTAGGGCATGCTGATTACGAATATGACGTTAATTTCTGGATCTAAGATGGCGGACGTGACTTTTGTAACAAAATCAATATGCGAGTCACTTTTATGGTTTTGAGGGATGTTAATAGCGAAAATAATGTTAATTTTAAAATCCAAGATGGCGGCCGCGACTTTTTATGAAAATCAATATGGGTATGGACTTTGGGGTTTTAGGGGATGCTGATAACAAATGTAAAGTTCATTTTAAAATTCAAGATGGCGGACGCGACTTTTTATGTAAATCAATATGGGTATCGATTTCGGGGTTTTAGGGGATGCTGATTACGAATATGGCGTTAGTTTCTGGATCCAAGATGGCGGACGCGACTTTTTATGAAAATCTATATGGGTATCGATTTCAGGGTTTAGGTTATGCTGATAACAAATATACCGATAATTTTAAAATCCGAGATAGCGGACGCGACTTTTTATGAAAATCGATATGGATATCGATTTCGGGGTTTTAGGGGATGTTGATTAAGAATATGGCGTTAGTTTCTGGATTCAGGATGGCGGACGCGACTTTTGAAATAAAATCAATATAGGTGTCACTTTTAGGGTTTTAAGGGATGCTGAGTAGAAATATAACATTATTTAAAAATGCAAGACGGCGGACGTAATTCTTGATGTAAAATCAATATAGGTGTCACTTTTGGGGTTTTAGGGGATGCTGATAACGAATATGGCGTTAACATTTGAAACCGAGATGGCGGACGCGACTTTTGGAGTTAAATCGATATGGGTTTCATTTTTGGGGTTTACAGTTTATCATATTTTGTGCAAATTTTTCTGTGTATGTGGCTGGACCTCTTCAACTTTTCTTAAGCCCCTTGTCGGTAATTTATTTTGGAATTTTTGCACCTTTTTTATTTTTTTTCTTTGTTTTTATGTATCTTTTATATTCATTTACACAATGTTATCCATGTTTCCGTTTGAGGTGACTCAGAAAATTGGACGTACAGTTGTCGAATCCTCTGATTTTAGTAGTGAAAGGCGAGCATTTAGTACACAGAACTGTGATTATATGTGCAAGTGCAAGACGCGGGGGTGAAGATATTGACGTGATTGAGTTCGGCCCTGAAGACTGCCCATCTCGATCTAACTGTTCATTGATGTCCGTATCCGACGTGTTATCTGATATATAACTATATTCCTTTTCATCTATAATGACTATAATATCCAAAAAGGGTGGAAATATTCGTTGAAATATGCGAATATACCTAATAGAAAATTCGTAAGTTTAAATACCTACTACTATAAGTACACACACAAAAGTACTCTGAAGTGAGATCGTGTTGAAATGTAGGCGATACTTTGCGCTCCGAAAAAAGTTATGACAATATAACAACAACAAGTTGTTTGTACCTGAGTGTAAATTAAATATGTTTTTAGATGAAAATATATGGCCTCAAGGAGTATCATTTAGGCGTTATGTGCAACTAAAGTACAATAAAAATTATGGAAAAACATCGAATCGCGATGAGTGAGTGAGTGAAATGATTATTTTAGTATGGATAAGACGAATACAGGAAATAAAATAACATTTGCGAGCTTTAACTGCAGATCAGTTAAACGATCTATTGATGATGTACGTAGACTTTGTCTGATGGCGGACGTAGTTGCGCTCCAGGAAACATGGCTGCTCCCTTATGAAATACATTTACTGGGGACCATACATAGAGAATACGAGTATGCTGGAAAATCTGCGGTAAATATATCTGATGGTTTGTTGAGAGGAAGACCGTACGGTGGTGTGGGTTTTCTTTGGCGTAAAGGTACTTTTAAATCTGTATCCGTTATACCGTGCGATAGTGTAAGACTGACTGCTATAAAGGCAGTATTGACTGATTGTTCGATTATTATAGTCAACGTCTACATGCCAACTAACTCGCTTGAGAACTTAATAGAATTTACACAAGTGCTTAGTGAAATTACTGCGTTAATAGAAAATAGTGATGTACAAGCATTTTACATATTAGGAGACTTTAATGCGGACCCAAAAGAGCTTTTTGGACAGGAGTTGTCTAAATTCTGCTCAGAACAGAGCTGGATTTGTGCTGATGTAATCAAGCTGGGAATGGATTCCAGAAACTACACGTATATCAGTGACGTGCATAACAGTACCAGCTGGCTGGACCATTGTGTGTTAACTGAGGCAGCATGGCGAACAGTTACTGATATACGAGTGGTGTACGGGGTCTATTGGTCTGACCATTTACCACTTATAGTCGAATGTAACCTTAATAGTGTAGCATATAAATTGCCACCTACAAGCCATACTCTTATATCTGATGGCACATTGTGGGGTCAGAGAGATAAAGAGCAAATAAATGAATATTTTAAGCTATGTAATAGTGGGCTAAAACTTATCAATTTTCCACAAGATTTTAATATATGTGCTGATACTAAATATTGTAATAATTTGTATCATGGGCAAGTGCTGAGTAGGGTGTATGCGGATATGGTAACTGTTCTCACCGAGGCAGCTAAAATTACTTATAAAAAACGACTTCATAGGAAACCTGGGTATACCATGGGTTGGAATAAATATGTGGCTGGATCCCATCGTGAGGCTCAAGAGAAGTATAAGATGTGGATCCTACATAATAGGCCCCGTGAGGGTATGGTATATAAGGATATGGTTGAAAGTCGTAAAGTATTTAGAGGGAAGCTAAAGTGGTGTCAAAACCATCAAGAGCAGATACGAATGGATATTATTGCGGCTCAACATGCTTCAAATGACTTCTATAAGTTTTGGAAATCCACTAACGCACTTAATGCAAAACCAGCTCGACCTGCATGTGTTGAAGGGTGTTCGGAGCCTGTTGATATAGCCAATATGTTTAGCAAACATTTTAAGGTAGCGTCTCCTTTGGCACGGCAGGGGGGGATGGGTGATTTCGAGACCTGTTGTGGACCTAGTGAAATTCAATTCTCTTCAAAAGAAATTGCTAATATAATCCTAAAAATGGAAAGGGGGAAGTCACCCGGCCATGATGGTTTAAGCATCGAACACCTTAAACACGCAGGACCACACTTGCCGCGAATTTTATCCATGTTTTTCTCACTGTGCATGACTCATTCGTACCTACCACATGACCTAATGAAAACCATTGTTGTACCAGTAGTTAAGAATAAGACTGGAGATATAGCGGACAAATGTAATTATCGACCTATCTCGCTGGCAACAGTTTTAGCAAAAGTCTTTGAGAGTTTGTTGGATTCGTGTCTAGATAAATACTTACATCTGCATGATGCACAATTTGGTTTTCGAGCTGGGCTTTCAACGGATACTGCAATCTTGGCTCTTAAACATACCGCTCGTTATTATACGGATCGAAGGACTCCTGTGATTGCTTGTTTTCTGGACCTTTCAAAGGCTTTTGATCTCGTGTCATATGACAAGTTATGGAGGAAAATGAGGGAAAGAGGTATACCGGATGCTTTGGTAGGAGTCTTTCGATTTTGGTACAGTAACCAGGTAAATAGTGTACGATGGGCTGATGCCTTATCTGATGAGTACAGCTTGGACTGCGGAGTGCGACAGGGGGGTCTTACATCACCCAAACTCTTTAATCTATATATGAATGACCTAATTGTTGGTCTCAGCAACGTGCATGTCGGATGTTACATAAACAATGTGTGTTTTAATAACCTGAGTTATGCAGATGATATGGTACTGCTGGCACCAACAATTGGGGCTCTCAGGAAATTATTGCTTATCTGCCAGAACTACGCACTGAGTCATGGATTGTCATACAATGTCAACAAAAGTGAATATTTGGTCTTTAAGGCCGTTGGAATAAAATCGGATACGCTTCCACCCGTTACTCTAAATGGCGTACAACTAAAAAGGGTCAGTGCTTATAAGTATCTAGGGCATTACGTCACCGACGACCTTAGGGATCAAGTAGACATTGAACGGGAGCGCAGAGCATTGGCGGTGAGATGTAATATGCTGGCACGCAGGTTTGCTCGGTGTGGTGGGGGGGTCAAAATCACCTTGTTCAAAGCATTTTATCAGACTCTCTACGCCGGCAGTCTGTGGGTTAGCTGGACATTGAAATCGCTAAATGTCCTGCGCGTACAATACAATAATGCTTTTAGGGTGCTGATGGGGTTGCCGCGATATTGCAGTGCATCAGCTATGTTCGCTGAAGCGAGGGTAGATGGTTTTGATGCTATCTGGAGAAAACGAACTTCCTCCTTATTGAATCGCATTCGTGGCAGCAATAATAGCATTCTAAAAGTAATAGTTGAACAATACGACTCCTTTATAGTGGGCAGGTTAGTAAAGAGGGTGAACTCTCCACTCATCACATATATAAATTGAAGCACGGTTATATACAGGCTGAACTGATCAGGTAAGGGTATCTAATTTGGATTTATATTTGTATTGTGATAATGGATTCTATATTCAATTGTAATTGTATGTTACTAACACTTAGACCTTAAGCCTACTAACCGATAATGGACCATATTGTTGTCTGATAAAAATAAAATAAATTAAATTAAATATGTAGGCGGGGTATGTGGTGTGCCCTACCACACTGTACTATAACACAGTAAAACATCTTAGTACTTACGGTCCGGATCAAACTCACGCACACAGACGCGCGCTCTACACGCCTTCGCGATAGTTTTCCGCATGTAATAAGCCGCGGTGGCATGCACGTCCGAGACGGACGTTTTTTTTAAAACTAACATTAGAACGTTCTGTGAAGAAATAACCTGTTCGAACTCTTTACTCTCTGCCTACCCCACAAGGGATCTGGCGTGACAATATAGAGAGATAGAAAATTAATACAAATTTAAATATTTTGGCTTTTTGTGCTATTAGGCCTTAATATTTAGAATAAAATGACCACTTTAAACTTATTAGTTACTACATCGCTATTTGCTTACTGCTATCAAAATCGATACATGAGGGCTTGAATGGTTTCTCAATATGTATCTATTATTAGAATTAAAATAATGGCCACTCGAATCGCCAAATTGATATTTAGTAACTCATGTGGTTTTTAACATATATCATAACATATATAAACTCTCAATAAGAATGAGATACGAGAATACTTATATATAATGAGAAGACTTATTCGTAAAAGGAGAAAACGTGTTTCTAGAAACAATTTGCAATAAAGGTAAATAATATATTCTTGAGCATAAAAAATAAAATTATAAACGTTTTCATTATGCTGTTATTGCACAATGTCTATGTTAAATTGTATTACTCTGCACTCATATCGAAAAAATACAGGCTTATAACCACTGCAGTAGATTAGTTTTAATAAATGACAAAAAGTAAATCCAATAAAAGGTGCTAAACTTAACAGCGTTCTGACGGGAGTGTTATTATGCCACTAAAACGGCTTAGATGAGTTACTGGATAGATATATACTGTGGCACTACCGACCGACTTTACCTACCTACGCACGTGCACTTTGTCGGCTCGTGTCGGTGCCGAAAGGCGACGAGTATCTAGGGTTGCCACCCATAGTTTATTCTAAAGTACGTATTGTACGTTATTTAGGGTAAGTATACTTCATACTTTATGAGAACTGTAAAGTACGCGAAAATTGATTTTTCAAGATTTATTTTACATAAATCATTGAAAGGAAAATAATTGATCGCATTAAAAGCAAAGTGGATGATACTGAGTTCTTAGATTTACACGAATATTACACATGAAATAAAACTATTTTTTCTGATTCTATCGCGGTTTATAACGGTTGCTTAACGTCGGGAACTTAAAAATCAAAAATAAACCGTGATAAAATCCGAAAATTGTTTTTTTTTTTAAAGTGGATGTTGTCTGGTGTTAGAATCCGAATATATGGTAAGCTAGATTTAAGAAAAAAACATTGTTACATGTACAACTTCGCTAACTTAAAGAAAATAGTAAATACTATAAGCACTTTTAAATTCTTTCTCCAATCTATTTAAATTATCATAGACTGTTAACATGCTGTGAAGGTGTTTAGCAATGATAATAGTGATTGAAAAGTTCTAAAAGTAATAAAACATATGTTTTTAAACAAAATAGTAAAGTGAAATAAATAATATTTTATTTAGATACAATGTAATTTTTTGCCTTCCTTTAAAAACCAATGTACTTTATTTGCTCAAATAATAGGTGGCAACCCTACTACTGACGCGCGCGCACTTGTCGGTTCGTGCCGCTGCCGAAAGGCGACGATTGCGCGCGCGTTTCTTTAAAGTTTAGGTACTTATTTATAAACAAACATATTGATAGCACGGGGGGTTGGCAGAGGGGTGCAGTGTATTGAACGAATGTCGAATGCTTTTATATGGAACTGGAACTTGTAAAATATTCAATTCTTATAGGGACAAAATAGAAATACTTAATTTTTTACAAACTTTTATTTAACTTTCGTATGTCTGTCTGTCTTTCCGGATCAACTCTTCTGATCCTTTTTTCAAGCACTTACGGTATCCGAATCAGCTGAAATTGGCATACGTATGTAAGTTCGGTAACAATACAATAATATGGTACCATGAGGTTGGTCTGATGATGAAGTTGGAAGGTGGCCATAGAAACATGTGAACTGGACAAAACCCCTCGTGTTTAGGCTGGTTAGATTGATACTGACAAGTACAAGTAAATTGATATTGGTGTTAAATTAATATGGATATCATTTTTGGGGTTTTGGGGGTGCTGATAACGAATATAGTGTTCGTTCATGTTTAGTTTGTTCGTAATCAACCCATATTTATAATCAGCATACTCTTAAACCCCAAAAACGATGCTCATATTGAATATTCATAAGAAGTCGCGACCACCATCTTTGATCCAAAAATTAACGCCATTTTAGTTATCACCATCCCCTAAAATCTCATAGATGATTGTGTCTTGTTTTGTCTTGAGTCTTTTTAGAAGGCAAGCTTTCACTCAAGCATCGTACTCCCGATTCAAGGCTTACAACACCAGACAGAAGTGTACATTGTACAATCCCACATTGCGCCAACGTTAAGTGTGCTTTTAACACCTACATTGCGCCGACGGTTTTTTGATGATTAATTGTTAATTGTTTAATCGTAAATGTGCATAAAACGATTAACAATTGATCAATTGTAATTGCAATGTTTTGCAATTACAATTGATCAATTGTTAATTGCAAAACATTGCAATTACAATTGATCAATTGTTAATTGCATAACACTGCAATTACAATTGATCAATTGTTAATTGTCAATTGTTTAATCAATTGATTTTTGCCCAACACTGATCATGTGTTGTTATGGCAAAGATTATGATCTGGTCACTTTCTATCTAGGAAGTTTGGATTTCTAATGAAAAAAGTTGCTTCCCCTGATTGTAAAGTATGTGGTAAAGGACATTGAAAATTATTCCATAACCAACAAACATTTGACCCCTGCCATCATTATTTATCTATTTTATTAAAATAATGGCAAATATCCGTATCTAACGGACAATTTGCAATCTAAAACAATTATTTCAAAGTATTGTACTTATATCGAAGTCACCTACATCTTCACTAAATGTCAACACAGACAATATAACCTCATATGCTGCTGAATTACAACCTAATCTAATACTTTTTGTGAAATATTGCGATTCCCCCGCCTGTCCGTTTAATAATAAATGCCTTAAGAGAATTTATGGATGATTTAAATCATACAAGTATTTTTTCATTGCTGTTGGTTTTGGGGCAAATCATGTATAGGCGCAGAACAATGTCCCTTGAAGATGTCCAACACTTGCTGATGAAATGTGAAAAGAACCAGAGGAAATTAAAATTAAATATAAATTCGACGTATATCAATCTATCTAAATCATCACAGCAGGTCCCTTGCCGGGTTGGTTATATACCTCTCTGGCTTCCTCCACTCTCATAGTTCGACCCATACACGTACGCCAGTTATAGTAGTGTAGTAGTAGTATAATTAGATAAGGGTATGATGGGGCTGACATACCTTGTATAGTAAAATCCTCTAAATAAATCAGATTAAAAAATAAAACAACATAATTCCCAGATTACAATGATGATGATGATTAAAATGAAATTGGTGTTTTCCTCTACCTCAATCTGAAATAGTGGACACTTCGGACGGGCGTCTTAGAGAAAGTCATGTTTCATCACTTTCTACCACTACCTCCACACATGCATATACATGAATACACAGTTATTATTATTAATGCTTCACTAGTACGAGGCATGCCTTTTAAGTTTTGTCGTTTGAAGAAAAAAACACAACTAGAACCTTACAGTACTTTTTATTGTTTTTCTAAGTATTCACCACGTAGCTTAATACACTTTTCCATACGCTCAAACCAGTTATTATAACATTTATTCCACTCTAAAGTGGGGGTGTTCAAAATGGCTGACTTGAAAGCGTCGACTGCTTCTTCACCGGACTAGAACCTTTGACCACGCAGACTTTTCTTAAGTTTAGGAAATGTAAAGAAATCGTTAGGGCTTAGGTCAGGACTGTATGGAGGATGGTCAAGAATTTCTACTTTTTCCTGCTTATAATACTCAATCGTTTGATGAGCGCTGTGTGAGCTTGCGTTGTCGTGGTGCAGGATGATGCGTCGCTTTGAGTTAGATTTTCGAAGTTCGGCGATGACTTGTGGTAAACAAACTGTGGTATACCACTCCGTTATACCACAGTTTGTTTACCGTTCTACGGTCTTCAAGTGCAATACTCGCAACATGGCCGGGTTTTCCAACGAACGTGGCCACCATCTTCTTTGAAGTGCTTCAAGAACGAACAACTTTAGTCGGCGTCTTGAAAGACCCAGATTGTAGATTGTTGTTTGGAATCAGGATCGTAGGCATAGATCCAAGATTCTTCACCACTGATGATGTCGTAGACGTGATTTGACTCTCCTCGGTTGAACCTTTGCAGAGTTTTCTTACACCATCTGACGCGGGCCGCCTTGTGATCGTCGGAAAGCAGATGCGGTATCCAACGGCAAACTAGCTTTCTCACACCAAGCGCTTCATGCAAGATCTTCTGAATGGTTGTCCATGAGATGCCTAATAGAGCCTCTATCTCTCAATATGTCACATGACGATCTTCGAGAATTAGTTGTCTCACAACAATGATGTTATCTTCAGTGAAGGCGGATTTTGGGCGTCCTTCGCGAGATTTGTCACTAACACGAGTATATCCACGCTGGAATTCTAAATACCAGCGTTCGACAGTCCGCAGACATGTGGCTTCATTACTGAACACAGATGTTAGCTCTAAAAAACACTGAAGCCGTGTCAGGCCTCTTCTAAAGTTGTAGAAAATTATTGCACGAACATTTTCCTTAGAAAGATTAATTTTCGTACGTAACCTGACAGATTCCAATCGACGCTGTGACTAAACAATAGCATAAATCCTAATACTTTCAACTGTTTTGAGATTCAAATTTAAACACATTCGAATATAGAACAGTTCCAAATTCAAAATTGCCGGGAAATATAGAAACGACAGAACTTAAAAGGCATGCCTAGTATCACATATTAAAAATGAAAACGGCATAAGTTTTAGGTATTGAAACAAGTAGTAACATCATGTTGTCGTTCTGTTTCCCACCCAAAATACCATACCTCATCTCTAGTGACTTAATTAAATGCCTTAATAAAGATGCCTTTGAATAACTATGTGTTTAAAAAGCACTGCTCTGTGTTTAAAGAGCTCTGCCCGCTCCGCAAGGGATCTGGCGTATTGAAATAAATAGACTAGCCCGGGCTTAACAACATCACGCCACAACAAGAAATTTGCCGCATTATATGATGGTAAGTCTTAAAGGTTTCGCCACATAACCGACGCAGCGTGACGGGAGCGCGACGGGGCGTGGCTTAAGGAGTTTTAATGTACTGAAATGTGCAGGAGACGCCACACAGTGCAGCCACGCTCGCGGCAAACGTCACAACCGAACCTAGCCAAGCGCTTACGTCGCGCCCCCGTCGCGCTCCGTCGGCTATGTGACCAAACCTTTAGTAGTAAATCTAGTTATAGACTTGATCACATTTCCCGTTCGTATTTATACAAATAGAAAAGCGACACCACACACGACACCACAGATAACTTAATAATTATAACAGTAATATAACAAGTAACAGGAATACCACAATACCATAAATTAACCTGCAACGACGTTTCTCGTATCACAGTCGTCTGTTATTAATATCGTTGGAACACTACTGCCCACTTTTCTAGTGAAGATAATTAAGAATCATGACGCTTTTAGTCCTTTGTAGTTGCTTGAGTTAAGTAAAATGGTAAACGAACAACCTAGTGCATGGATGGATGCCATCTTGTCGCTATCGACTATATCGGTAACTTTCTCTTGCCTAAAATATTTATGCAAGGAGTTAGTGTTTATCAGATTATGGATGAAAAAAGAATAATCGTATCAGAAGTTACGATTATTCTTCTATCGATATCAGCTGATGGGAAGCGATAGTTGAAATCGTAGCACTAGTATACTTGTAGACGGTCTGGTCAAAAACCATATTTCTGAAATTAGGCCCCTTTGCTGGATGACCGTATGCATATTTATTTTACTGAGCCACGTACACTATACATTTTGCCTTTATCTAAAGGTTAAATATGGAAAGTTCAAAGGTGAAAAATAAATTGAAGTAGGTGAAAATGGGAACAATATTGTGTTCGAGGTCAAGGGAAGAAAACACAACACAGTGCACAGTACAAAGCTAGAAAAATGCCCGAGTGTATCTATGCGCCCGACAATGCAGGCGCGGTACTTTGCAACTAGGGATTTCCTTAACACATACTGCACCTTGTACATACGTCATGTCCTGTGCATATTTATCTTTAGTTCTCCTCTAAGACAAATTCAAACGTCTTAACAATTTATGTATTGGTTTAGTTAATCTTGAACTTAATGCTATTTTATGTATTTTTATTTAAATATCCCGATTTGCATATGAGTGGTTTAATAAATTGAACAACGCAGCAGGGGTCGACTTCAAACAAATAACAATACAAAGAACGTCAGCTTATGTGCATTTATTAATGTCATTTATAAGACTGGCACAATGTTTTAACATTGTTTAGGTATAAAAAATACTGTTTTATCAGTGACTGTGTTCTTGTTATTGTGAAATAAATAAATATCTTATTACGTAATATAATTACACATATTAAACTTTCCCACGCTACGACAGTTTAACACAATAAAAATATATGAGATGTTCTAAGCGAATATTCCTTTTATTCTTACCACAAATACAGGTGTGACTAAACTAATATTTTATATCTCATTTTTGTATTCAATCGTAGCTCAAATATGAAATGAAACACAAATCGTATTTGTCAGGAACTCATCGAACCAATTGTGAATATTTCACGCTGACACCTGAAAATCCGAACAGAGAAGCGACGCGCCGCACTCGGTAAGTAAAGCGGCTGTCCTTGATAGATAGATAGATTGAATACTCTTTATTGTGCACACCAAATACATTATAACAAAACAAAGTAATTGTTGTAACATAACAAGCACAATTGGCGGTCTTATTGCTAATAGCAATTTCTTCCAGACAACCAAGTCAAAAGAAATACAACAAAAATAAAGGGCAGTTGGTGGCGTACATTTATTCAGAATAAAGTAACTATATATATACAAAATATAACATACATATATATAGTAAGAAATATATTAAATTTATACATAGTGCAATAGAAATAAACGTAACGTATAAATAAGGATAGGTAAATACAAAAGGTTAGAAGTTATGACAGCGTCTCACTATTGACAACAGAGAGGAAGTGGTTATTAACCATCATTTTAAAAGTAGCAAATGTCTGTGCACGTCTCATTGACTCAGGTAATGCATTCCACAAGCGGACAGCTTGAACTGAAAAAGATTTATTATAGAAATTTGTGGAATGCATCGGTGTTTTAGTCTGAGATTTGAATGTGTTTCGTGAAGAAACTCAAATCGTTCTTTGAGATAGGATGGAGGTGCTGGATTGAACAGGATGTTGTATAAAAGCGATAACAAGTGAGTATTCCGGCGAAGACGAATTGGTAGCCACTTGAGCTTAGCACGGAATTCTGAAATATGATCATATTTTCGCAAACCAAATATGAATCTTATGCAAAAATTTTGAAGCCGCTCAAGTTTTATTAAGTTGGCTCTCAGTAAGATCGACATAACTGGCGTCTGCATAATCAAGGATAGGAAGAAGGAGGGATTGTGCGAGTGCAATTTTAGTGGCAGTGGGGAGAAAATTTCGCAGCCTTCTCAATGAACCTGCGGAAGCAAAGATCTTGCGGCTGAGATTCTGAAGATGTGGAGAGAGAGTGTCCCCCAAGTGAGATTGGTGTCGATGTAGATCCCCAAATTTGTGTTGTTGTGTGTTGTTATAGGACCAGAGCTTCCATCGGCTTCCACCGGATTCTCAATATGCAACAATATTCATACCGTAAAATGGCATACAGTTTTATTAAGCTTAAGATTCCTAGTAAGTTGAGCGACCACAATCTTGCCGTTACCGTAATGGCAATGTAGCTGCAACGAACCTAGTCGAATCCTGTGGTAAAACTTTAGTTATGTATGTGTCTATGCGTACTTCCACACGACTTTTAAAGTGCCTCAGTTAACGACGTATCAATCGGTGAGTAATTGAAGCGCAGTTTTATCACAGTAAATATATTATGTGAACAGTATTATATAAACAGTAGAGCGTCTTAGTACTAGTGATCCTAGCTATATAGCTAGCGATCAAGCCAGCTGAACGTAGACACTACCGTTCCGGACTAACGGTCGGTAGACAGCTGAACGTGGACTGGATCTGTGTTCCGTATAATGGGAATAGGATTGTCCCGTATAATGGCAATAGGTAATATCCCCATTGGCGAAATGTGAGTGTACACGCCACACAGAGTATATTTTTTTTCATTAGATAAATAGTAAGTACCCAAATATTTTTGCAAGAGTCACCTTAACGACAATAGTTATCTTAATAAAAATAATAATATTAGCCCTGTTAAGAAATTGCCCCACCGTTGGACACGGGCCTCCTCTCAAACTGAGAGGGTTTAGGCCATAGTCCACTACGCTGGCCCAGTGCGGGTTGGCCAACTTCACACACCTTCGAGAAACTCTTAGACATCCAGAATTCCTAACGATGTTTTCCTTAGTTATCTTAATATATTTATATAACTTATCAATGAGCAGTAATAACCAAGTTATCCATTTTATCTAGACTGTCAAATCAATAATGCCACTAGGCGTCTCATAATCACGTCACTGAAATTTGCCAAATATCTCTAATTTCTAGGGAAACTGTTTTGAGTCGAGTGCCCGTAGAAACCTGATTGCTTTTTGTCTATATAAAATTCGGAGTGTAAGTCAGATTTGTGGCCACCTGCTATTTTGGAACTTATCAAGCTGCCTATAAGGCTTCCAACTGTGCTTAACGACTACCAAATTAAGTCGTAACCGAGACTAACGGCTTAACGTGCCTTCCGAAACATGGAGACGCTCATTCGAGCGTCGCATATTCATGAAACCAAATCTACTTAAAAAAATATCGTAGCCCTACATTAGGAATTATTCCTGTATCGAAGATGCGTTTATGAAATACACATACACAAACACCCAGACCAAAACAAACATTCGTGGGTCACACAAAGATTTATCCCGTTCGAGGATAACCCGCGACTGATCGATCCAGAAAGTGAGGAGCGGTTTAACCACTGGTTCAAATCATTTAAGTTGAAAATATATCAATCAAGGATGATTACACCAACAGCACTCGCGTAAAATTACTACCGTACTCCACCAATAGCACTAACGCGTGCTATTAGTGCTATTGGTGGAGCCTTTACAGCTTCACTGAAGAAGAGGACGAGCGTGCAGCAATTGCGCTCCAGCCGGAACTGCTATTACTACGTATGAGATAATGATAACGACACAACTAATCCACAAGTTTATAGTTGGTTCGCGATGGCGTGGTATGACCAACGATATTGTAATTAATTGGATAATACTTGCCACGGACAGTGGGCGTGTTATCATTATCACGTAGGCTTAATTTTGACGCCACCTCAGCGTGTGGTTCAAAATACCAATAGCTGCGTAAATTAGGCTTTGTAGTCGATTTTCACGAAGACAATTTATAATCGCACGATTCGCCACCTTCAGAATTACGTAATAGGCTATTCGAATAACAACTTAGATCAGAACAACACTTTGACTTGACTTTTGACATACAACAATAGCTCTGCTAAGAGAGTGCACGCTACAAATTTGTTATCATTTTATTATACATGTCACCTATAATATTCGTCACTTGTTCATATATGTATGTACATTGCACATATAAGATATCTAATATGCATAGACATATTACCAAAAGGGTAGCCATACTCAAAATACGACCTGCGGGCCACACACTGCCCAACAAGCGTTTTTGTACGTTAACTATATTCTTATATAACTTATATAACTTGGGTGTCCACCCAAAATAGTTTCAAATTGTCAATTCAAATTTTATGGAAAGCCGTCGAACTCAACGTGGGCACCTGCAGGTCTTTACTAGGCGTCCGTACTTGTGTCAAGATGGATGTAATTACAAGCTGTATATATATATAGATTAAATTGTCAAACATTGTGTCTGATATCACCATAATAACAAAAATGAAAAAAACAGTTAACTATTATAGGTTTGGTATAACACCTAAATAACAAATATTGTGATTTATATTGCCACTCGTACTTATAAAAGCTAAAATGATCAATTACTCGTACGTAACATTAAAGTAACCAATTAGGTATCGCTTTAATCATAAGTACGTACATTGGTACGTCTTTATCAAAAACAGGTTTTCACGTATTCATCATAACCACATAAATTTAATCATCACTCGTCTCAATAAATGATCGCCACTCTAGTTTGTGAGAACATTACAGGTATACTAATAGGCGCAGTTCGTCATAAATCTAATAGGGGCACATCTCAAAAAATAGGTTAATTGAATTAGCACTAAATTCCAAAATCCTTTTTTTTTTAATCGAGGGAAATGCCTACCGCATACCCCCGGGCCGAGGGCAGGGCCCGGGTGGTTATGTGGTTTGCCGGGCCACAGGAATCGTCACCAGCATGACCTCTGTGGCACCGGCGGGCTCGGTCCGTGTGCGGACCTCGACACCTGTTAGGGGAGTTCGGTCTCCTCCCTACCGCCTTTCGGAGGCTGCGCGGACGCAGCGCTTTTACGGCGCGGGTCTACGAGTGCTAGGGCGCCGGGGTGCCCTCCCCGACGCCTGCAGGCCGCGATCACGGTGGGCGAAGGTCGTTTCGGGCGTAGTCCCTACGCCTTCGCCCAACGCGCCGTCTACGAGCGGAATTGGAGGACGTCTCCTCCCTCACCCGCTCTGCCTCCTCCTTAGCGGACATGACGGCCTCGCAAAAGGCCGTCATTGCCACCCAGGCGCCCTCGCTCCCAAACATGGATGATATCACGGTAGGGAGCGACAGCGCCTGTCCCCCTGCACCGAGCGCTCCGGCGAGCCAGCGCCGCTCATCATCCCATGCCGGGCACACCAGCAACGTGTGCGCCGCCGTGTCTTCTCGGGCCGCACAATAATGGCAGCGCTCCGCCTCCTCACGACCGATCCGCCACAGATACCGCCCGAAGCAACCATGCCCGGACAGTACCTGCGTCAGACGGTACGTGAGGACGCCGTGTCGCCGCCCCAGCCACTCCCAGAAGACTGGCAGCAGCGCAGCGATGACGGCGTGACCGGCAGTGGGGTGGGCGAGCTTGCTCTGCCAGCCCTCCAGCGCAGCTCGGTGCAGCTCCGTCCGCCTCGCTCTCGGGGCGCAGGGATCCAAGGTATTGGTAGGATCCCTACGCCAGGCATATAGCTCGGAGAGCGCGTGTGCCTCCAGCTCCCACGGAGGCGTTCCGGCGAGGAGCGTCGCCGCCTCAAATCCGATGGTGTGGTACCCTCGGACGACCCTGACAGCCATGACTTTGCCATGGTTTTGCTCCTATCTATTTGGCCAGCAAAACATTCGGAATGTGTTTAATTTGTTTTTCTTTGATTTGCACTCAGCATGTACAGCACTTAATATGACACATTGTGATATCAAGAAATTAATTACGTTATTAATTCATAAGCACCTGTTACAATTATCAGCTAGCGTCGGTAAGCACTTTGTTTTCACGTGCTCGTCATGATGCGTGATTATGTTCAAGGAATTAAATAACTGTGGTTACTCTTCCGTGTAAAACGAGTATGAAAATCGCGTATGAATTCCGCGTGAATAATATATTAATACATCCTGTATAGTTGCCAGTTACTACGTAATCAGCCGAAAGACATCCACTGAAGTCAATAGTCTCCCCAAAAATCCATCTTTAGTTATACTCACTATCACGACATATTATAAAACAAAGTCCTCCCGCCGCGTCTGTCTGTCTGTCTGAACGCGATAAACTCAATAATTACCGAATGGATTTTCATACAGTTTTCACCAATGGACGGTGTGATTCAAGAAGAAGGTGGGTGTATAATTCACCCGTACGAAGCCGGGGCGGATCGCTAGTTAATAATAAATGAGTCTATTCTTTTCCATTGTTGAGAAAGGATCATCTCTCTGGACATCTTGGTGAGATATTGGTGGAGGTAAGTGTGTGGCCATCCGTTGTTGGAACTTCTCAAGGCTTTCAACTTGACTTAACAACTACTTTATGTAGAGGTAACCAGGACCAACAGCTCAAAGTGCCTTCCAAAGTATGGAGACGCTCAGAAATGCCCCCACGGTAATCCATCTTAGACTGACCGAACCCAACGTCCTTTAATCTTGCTGGTTGCTAGACACACTAGTAGTTACAGAACTAAAATAACGCCACTTGATCTTCCAATGGAGGTCATAAAAGCTGACCAAAGCCTTCACCACTATCTAAAATCTGGTTAGTATTACAGCTTAATTTTTTATGTAGATTAACGATCTAGTATCGGTTCAAAGATAAGAAAAGGTATGCTCCGTTGGTTCTGACATATAGAAAGAATGTCGGATGAAAGAATGAGAAAACAGATATACATTTCAAACGTGGAAGGATGTAAATAACGGGGAAGACCTACTTATCTGAGCAAGTCAAGAGTCTCCGTAACCGGCAAGCCTGTATGAGACGTACTATGAGAGTGGAGGAAGCCAGAGAGGTATATAAGAAAAGAACCAGTTGGAACTCTGTACTCTCTGCCTACCCCGAAAGGGATCTGGTGTGATCATATAGATAGATAGGATTAACGATTAACGTTTTCACTGACGCGTTGCTCTGTCACATTTTTTTGTGTTGTAGCCACAGTTGTAGCTAGGCGTGCATATAATTACGTTATTCTGAATAGCTTCAATTACTACATCTGTCTATAATAATTATGAAACTTACTACGAAACACTGAGTAAAAGGATTGCTGGAGTTCGGTTTTCAGTATCACTAGTGAAAAGAAGTATACCTATACTTGAAAAACTGATTGAAAACGAGTCAACTTTTTTGAATTAGTTTACTTCTAGTCACATTGATAACTAACGTAAATACAGTCAATGAATTTGTATTAAAATACCTATTTCTGAAAGTTTTCCATTCTAAGTATTAATACAAAATAGATATCTCTCTCCCTATCTACCTAATGAATGCATTTACTTACACAAATTTCATGCACAAATCAAAATAAAAAATTATACGTCACAGAAAGGTTTAGATCAAATTCCGCAGACATGTTTTGGTGAGTCATATCAATAAATCAAATCTGAGTTTAACCATAAAATAAACCGATCCATATCAACGACTACCACTGAATCTGTATGCTCGAAACCGTTTCATCTTTACGGTCCGTACTTTATTATTCTACACAAATGGCATTAGCTTGGAAAATAGTAAAAGCTACAAACGTTGCTCTAACTTTGTACAGGGCTGTCAATTTAGACTTTGCAGACTAAGTACTATTTCACCTGTCTAGACGTTACGTTCCAGTATTTTTGAGCCCTATGTGACAAGTAGTGATCTTGTCGACATTATTAAATCGCATACTTTTCTAAATATTATGTGAAGTACTTGTTCTCTAGAGCATGGATCCATCCTCCTCCTTCCTCACCGTCTTTTTCTGCACAGTACGTGATAACTACATATGGATTTGGAAAAACGATTATAAAAAAATGCAGTTCAAAAAGGCTATATATTTATATTCAAATTCAAATTCAAATTCATTTATTATTGTGTATCCCTATACATAGGTTGGTATAAGTGTTACATTAGTTCTCTATGATCAGCCTATACGGCGTACAATATTGCATATATTTCTGAGTGATCTAAAAAAATACCAAAAAAATATATATTGTATTCTATTTTATACATCAATGTCATCATCAGAAATATAATATTATTATAAAATGTCAAATAAATTATTAATATACCTATGCAAAAAATTACAATATTTGATCTTTAATATAGCATAATAAAATATAATCAATAAAACAAACAAAAAAAGAAAAAGTCAGAGCATAACAAAATAAACAAACGAAACATGCAAAAAGTGTTATAAAATAAATTGAACCATTTCAGAGTCAACTAACTTTTAGAGCATTTATAACATGTCCTTCATATATTCTTCTACGGAGTAATAGCACTTTTCTAGTAGAAAGTCATGGAACTTCCTCTTGAACACTGGCAAATCATTTTCTTTCCGTAATTGTGCAGGTATCTTATTATATATTTTAGGGCCCATGCAAAAAATACTTTTATGTAACAGAGCAGTTTTAGAGGGTAAAATACATATCTTATCTTTATTTCGTTCCCTAATGCAGCGGTCAAACAAATACATATTATTTTTAATAAACAATGCAGTCTCATAGATGTATATGCAAGGCAGTGTTAGTAGCTTTGACTTAGTGAAATATGGCTTACAAGAATCTGTTTGTTTGAGATGATAAATAGCTCTGACACATCTTTTCTGGGCTCTAAATACAAGTTCCACATTTATGGAGTTGCCCCAGAATATTACGCCATATTTTAAGGTCCACGATACGTATCCGTGGTATGCAGTCAGTATTGTTGTGTTATCTACTATGTTTATAAGGTTGTACAGAGCAAAAGAATATTTATTCAGTTTCTGGCATATGGATTCAATATGTTGTTTCCATGTCATTTTGTTGTCTATTTGCAGACCTAGAAATTTCATACATTCTATTTCTTAAACCTTTTCGTCACAGTAATGTATATTTAATTCTCCTAACTTATTTATCCTTTGTCTAAAATTGAGTAATTTGGTCTTGTCAATGTTAATTTTTAAATTATTATAATCGATTGAAGTGTATCATTTATTGAACTTTCGTAACTGTTATAATTATTGTTAACGAAAAGTACAGTGCTGTCGTCCGCGAAAAGAGTCATCGGGTAATTTGTAACCTGAGGTAGATCATTGATGTATACTAGAAACAGCAGAGGTCCCAGGACGCTGCCTTGTGGTACACCATATTCCACGCATCTTAGGTTTGATAGGTATGTTAGTTCAGTTTTAGTTTTGTAACAGATATTTTCTATTTGTGTCATTTGTTGTCTACCGTTTAAGTATGATTTAATTAATTCATGTACATTACCCCTTATGCCGTATGAATATAGCTTATCTAACAGGATTTGATGACTAACATGGTCAAATGCTTTTTTCATGTCCATAAAAAGTACAAGCGCTGGGCACTTTTTATCCATATTTGTTAAGACCTTAAATAGAAAGTTATATACGGCCAAATTAATTGACTTACTTTTTCTGAATCCCATTTGTTCTTTCGCCAACAGCTCTTTTTTTTCTAGATAGTCATATAGATTATTATAGATGACTTTTTCAAAGATCTTAGAAATTATCGGAATAAGTGCAATTGGCCTGGCATATGAACTAACTCTCTGACTCTACTATAAAATATGCGCGTATTAAACTATCTAGTATCTATGTATATCTAGTAGTAGTAAGTAATAAAAGAAAAAATAGTGTTTTGCTGATAAGTCTTCCAACATGCGTTCATTAAATGGCTTGATATGATTGACTACTTAGAAAGGTAAAGGCATTATTTTTTTTAATTAATACTATAAGATAGAATTGATAAGAAGAATATACAGCCGATTTTGACACCTACATCGTACTTCAATCATAACTATATTTCATATTACATATCTTGCGTACTTTGTTACTAATTAGACCGGAAACCCAAAATTTTAGTCGACGGACGTAATAAATTATTATAGTTTTTCATTGTGATTGTTCATTATCATCTTTATATAACCCACTAGAGGGTATACCTCGTGCCATTTCGTGTCATGCCTCTTTTGTGCCATTTTCTGCGATCCTGTGCCAATCTATGACGATTATTACACCAAATAAAAAGTGCTCACGAAGATAAATGTATGATTGTCAACCCTATGCTACCTTTTTCGTTTAAGGATCAGTGATTTTGCCAGTTCCCGGAATGTCATGAGAGCAAACGCTCAGTGGAAGAAATGCGTTCGCTCTCCATTGTTACCTTTGAACAGTGCGGAATCACATTTGCCAACAATAAGAGTATCCCTTTCTCAAAAACTTTCTAAGTTCTTGAGAAGTTCCCACCTACCCAATATGCAACTTTTAAGAAACGTATTGCTTTGGTACCGACAAAGGTTGGGTCGCAGAGAAAGGTAAAAAAGGATAAATTACTATAATAAGGATATCCTTAGACGTTTATTTTGTACAAAATAAACATGTCAAATGGTTGAACTGATGAATTGGTTAGTGCTAATGTATGTATAAACCCCATGTTAAATGTTTATATAAAAGTACCTCGTATGGAGGATTATGAATTTGTAAATTGGTTTTTGACGGTTTTATTATGTAACAAAATTAAATTATCTGTGTTAGAATTAGGTAAAGTAAACCTTTTGATTACCTAATCTCTCTTAATTTCCCTTTGAGGTATTGTAAAATTTTTAACCCCTTTGTGAAAGGATATTATGAAAGTAAAAAGGGAAGACACTAAATTATTCACTACTACGTCAAAATAAATTGACGGGCTAATTGGCGCAGTGGTTAAGAGCTTGAGCCGCTCCGCCCACTGGGTCTAATAGTCGCGGGTTCGATTCCCGCACGAGACAAATCTTTGCGTGTTCCATAATTTTTTGTTTCGTTCTGGATATTTGTTTATGTGAATTTCCATGTTTAAAAAAGGCAACCACCACACAGAAATAAAATTCTAATGTGGGGCTATGTTTAAAGAAAAAAAACATGTGAAATAATTAATTACCTCGACAATGAAAAGGCGGCAACTTGGCTGAGATGCCTCGCTCAAAAGTGCTTGAAATATTTTAATTCTACTTTTTAGTCGCACTCCCCTATTACAATTATGGCACGAGATACTTAGCAACCTAAGAAACAGTTTTAAAGAATATATTGAAATCTTAGATTCAGTAAATATTACGTATGGTATTAAATTATTTTACAATTTTTATCGCGGTTATTTTTGGTTATGTTCCCGATATTTCATGGGAATAACTCGAACCATCGGAAACACAAATCTAAAACTACACCGCGATAAATGCCGAAAAAATGTTACATTTCATATAATTATAGGGAAGGGGAGAATAAGATTGGTATAATAAAGAAAGTAAGAAACCCGCTCAGTATAGCGGAGTTTATTACATCAGAGGTAGAAAAACAAAGAAATAATATTGAGTTCTTAGATTTACGCGAATATTACACATGAAATAAAACTGTTTTACGGATTTTATCGCGGTTTATTTTTGATTTTTAGTTCCCGACGTTTCGAGTGGTTTGCAGCACCCATGGTCAAGGGAGGGAGGGAGTCTATTATGAAGAAATAATATTATATTATGCAAATACAAATATAATGCCACTGGATGTAGATAAACATTAGACTGTATAATAAATCTGACGATATTTCCAAATGTAGAAAGATTGTATATTTAAAATCCTGGATTAGGTACTGTCGTCTACACAAAATTCTATACGTTTCATAACTTAAGAAATATGTAAAGTGTCAATCATTGAACTATGTAGCTAATTATGGCACAAGTTGATGACGTCACATTATTTAAAATTATGGAACGTAAGTCCCTTAACATTCTTTAAAGTTCAAATCGGTAATACTGTTTATTTTACGTTGGTAAACATCGTTAACATAAAGCTATTAGCACCATATATTTAATTATATTTAAATCTACAAAGATAATTAAATTGATGCCAAACAAAATTGTGCAAGCGATTTAAAAAATTAAAAACGTTAAACGGCTTACGCTGTTTTTTTAAAGAAGGACAACTACTTCCTTTTTATATATTTTTACTATGTGACGTAATCGCTTCGGGGTTGTGATGTTGAGATGAAGTAGAATTTTAAATGCATCTCTATGCCTACCAATCCGCTAATCGGATCGTTTCCGGTCACCGCGTGGGCTGCGACTGCCCATTTCCTCCTTTTTCCTTCCCCCTTCCTCCTATCCCACTTCCAGCAGTCGTGAATTGTCGTTAGGTACTAAAATCGTTTTCATCTTGTAATGTCTATGTATAAATTATACTATTATGGAAATGTAAAGGGACTGAACGAATACACTTCTTGACCTATTTATCCTATTAACTTGATTACACAGGGCGGGAGAGGCAGGGGTGTGCACAGTACACCTCTGTCACCCCCGCTTGAGGAAAATAGGCCTAAAGGTGTTCATCTTAAATAAATCAGGAAGTCTCATTATTTTATACGATACTAAAGTCATAAATGCTTCTTCTGAAAAAAAAACTGTTTATTTTTTGCAATAGTGATAAACATACAAACCGACCACGGTTTGTATGTTTTTGACCCTCACACAAACATTTAATAGCCTTAGATAGCCTCACTTAAATAGCGCGTTATGACTGAACATAATCTATTGAGTTCTTAGATTTACGCGAATATTGCACATGAAATAAAACTATTTTACGGATTTTATGGCGGTTTTTTTTTTTTTTTAAATAAACCGCGATAAAATCCGTAAAATAGTTTTATTTCATGAACATAATCTGTTAGATAAAAACATCGTTGTATTTCTAAACAGCTCATCTCACAGTAAGAGAGAGATCAAGCCTCCTGGCACTGCTCCAACATATTGAACTTTTCAATCCAATCAAATGGTTTAATGCACTAGGTACATGCAAGAGAAGCCGCGATGTAAGACTAGTAAATCGAACACCATAGAACAAAATAGAGTTCTCTTAACTGAAGGTAACTCCGCTCTGTTTAAACCAAACATTTGCTTTAAATATTCTCCAGAAGAATTGACTTCATAAAGAACAAACTCTAATCTGTAATGACAAAACTTTTTTGTTTGCACAATAGACACTAATATCCGAAACTTTGAGCAGTTTTAATGAAACTTGAGGAACATTTTGTTTGATGTTTCAAGCGTGGTATAATACTGTATTATGACGTCGTAGAAATAAGTTAAAATGAATTGTAAAACAAATTTGTAAAATGTGGAAACAGACGTGGGCGAGGAAGACTCAATTTGTAAATTGTTTTACCGAGAGTTCTTGGGAATAGCTAAGTACTTATACCGTAAGCGGAAGATTGCGTGGAATTGAATAATGCTGAGCTAGGTATATAATATGATATCGATGCATCTATTGTAAGAATAGAAATCATTTGACCATCGTCTGACACCCACAGTCAGAAGTTTTTACAGAAAGTTTATTCAGAGGCAGCACATATTTTGAGTATCTAAATAATTAAATAAATAAAGGACAGTGAGACAAAATGTTAGCATTTTATTGTTGCTTCATGAAAATAAAGATTATAAAAGTTATACCCAGCCCGGTACAGTTCATTTCAGCTACATTTTTACCAAGCAGCGTAGTTCACAGTTCATTGGCCAACAGCTCATCCCAGCGTTTTCCATAGAACATGTAATTTATTGACCTTGGCGTGTCTAGAACCTTAATACCGTTTTAAAATTTGGCTTATATGTTGTATACTAAAGGAATATTTAATCACAAGCAGACCTAATTAAGATACTAACTGTCGTTGTTTCAATGTTGGCGCAATAAGATCGATATTTCTTCAAGTTTCCCTCCCTACAACTGACTAAACTTGAGACTGAACGCAAACGGATACAAAAGGTTAAATTACATAATATCAAACAACCCATTTTATGCTGCATTATTTTTTACATAAACATAAACGCCATGATAGCGGCCTAAAACCAACTTTTAAGGACATTGTCTAACGTTTGCTCGGTCTTACGATTACCTTCCACACTATCAAATTATTTGACAGTGACTTACTTTGTATTGATTTCCTAGTTGTCTTTAGGTAAACTGTGTAATCCTACATATCGATAACATTTTATAAATTGCCTTACTATATTTTATATAGGAACTATTCAGTGCAGTAACAAATTCAAATTAACTCACGGTCTACTATACGTGTATGTATATTAACTTATATGGTCTCGTGAAAGCTAATGAACTCTCTGTTCTGGAGATCGCAATCTGTCGTGACCACTGCCAGCTTTGCTAGCGGTTGGCAAATATTGTTTGGCCACAGATAATGCCATAACCCAGAACCATAAAACCAATAACATTGTGCATAAAACTACTCCATTATTTACAGTGTAAAAGCGTAGGCTGAAAATAAACAATAAAGTTGAAAATACTCTGTACTCTTTGCCTACCCTGCAGGGATATGGCGTGGTGTTAGAGATAGATAGATAGAAGTTGCAAATAATAAGAAAACGCATTTGCCTAGCAATAGATGGGCAAGCCTTTTCTCACAAATCGAAGTGAGAGATATTTCTAGTAATACTTCACCACGCGGACCCAGAGGAGATTGGTGGAGGCAGGTTTGTTGCTGGTCTAATTAAGCCGCCATACTTATAGTTGATTGTATAGACGGGTGTGATCACCTGTTCCAGGTTTTTTGACCAAATATCAAAATACCACGCTAGCTGTTTGTCAGCGATCCATCAAGCGTAGCATTCTTAATATTAAACTTACAGACCACGTCAAGAACACCACACTACGCTCCATGACGCAAATTGCCGACGTAATCAAAAAGCCGCCAAACTTAAATGGGACTGGGCCGGCCATGTCTACCGCGTGGCAAATTACTCATGGGAAAAAATAATAACGGAGTGGTTCCCAAGAAACATAAAAAGACATCGTGGTAGACCCAGTTGGAGATGGTGGGACGACCGAGACACCTTTTTGAAAGACATAGCAACGAACATCGACCGGCGATTTGGCGCTTGGTTAAGAGGTTAAGCCGCTCCGCCCACTGGGTCGGATAGTCGCGGGTTCGATTCCCGCACGGGACGAATCTTTGTGAGACCCACTATTATTTGCTTCGGTCTGGGTATTTGTGTATGTGAATTTTCATGTTTGTAAACGCACCATGGACACAGGAATAAATCCTAGTGTAGGGCTATGTTTTTATTAAAAATAAGAGAAGAGTGAAAAAAGAGGAGGCAGGCCTTTGCCCAGCAGTGGAACAACAATAGCTCTTTATAATAATATTAATATTACTAGAAGTTCAGAGCATAGAGCAGATACATGACTGTCCTATTTTGATTATAAAATCAGCTCTTTCCACATCAGACTATATTTTCATAAAAAATATTCTGTAAGTAATGATTTTGTTAGCTTTCACATAATTTTTCCAAAGCCTTATCCTAATTTTTGGTATTTTTTTCTTCTTTGTAAATATTAACTGTACATATACTCTTCTTTATTGTAAAAACCTAAAATAAATACCTAATACCCCAAGAAAACAAAATTCCGTATTTGATATTTTATTACAAATAGGAAACCACAAAGTAAGGTTACCTTTACGGTACGCACCTGCTTCCTGTGGGAGTTGTAAAACATAACTAAAGCAGTAAAAAATAAATTGAACATGCAGTCTGTATGCAAACATAGTGATTATATTCTCTTTGTAGACTAGGTTCACTCCTTGTTGCGTAGATCATTTTGATTAAAAACTATTTATAATATTAAAGTATTCCAAAATTCCTTACCATGATGGCGCGATTAGTCGGCCGGGGAGTAGCGCAGCACCTTTTATGAATTCTTCATTTATGAAGAAGTGACGTGTTTAAACAGATCAAATTCAAACATATTCCGTAGAATGAGATCTTTTAAAGAAAGGCGCGTGGCGTCGAGCGGCGCATCTCGCGGATTCTCTGCTCATGGGGTGGATTGTAACGGCACATTGAACTTTATACTGTGGAAGCGGCGTTCGACGCGTTACTCGAAGCTCTTCCGCATGAAGGCTCTCATAAATGTCATAGTTATACTTGAATTGACTCACGCGCCACACGACACCTATTCATAAATGAAACCTTACATTTAGTCGCTCTGTGCCTGTCGCGGTGTATTGACGGACGATTTAGCGCAGTGGTTAAGGGCTTAGCCCGCCCAGCCCACTGTGTCACAGCCAATAGTCGCGGGTTCGATTCCCGCACGAGACAAATCTTTGTGTGATCCACAATTATTTGTTCTGGTCTGGTTATTTGTGTATGTGAATTTTCATGTTTGTAAACGCACCCACGACACAGGAATTATTCCTAGTGTGGGGTAACGTTTTTTAAAAAAAAAACCATACTCCTATTTGTTTACTTATGCAGCCGGTCTTGATAGTCTAATAGTATGGTCTGTCAGGTTCTTCACTTCTCTTTCTTTCGCCCCACATAATGTAGCACATGCTGCCAGGGATGTGATGACGTAATCTAGATAAGTCATCGCATTCATGGATAATATCAACAATAACCAAGTATTATTATAGTCTTTACAGACGGTAGGACAATTTCACCGACATCAACACTTCGAAACATAAACTGAAGCATAACATACCACAAATTGTTATAATATTTCGTACCTATTTGATATTAAACGCCAAGTAATTACCAACAAAATTAAGTTAAAAGCCTTGTAACAACAGGGTAAACGGTTCAAACTATTTTAAGTTATATTAATAGTGGTACGTATCTGGCGTTACCACAAAGTTGTACAATGAAGGAAATCAGCTCCCGCCATCATCGCCATTTTCCACAGCCCGCGTCGGCCGGCCCTTTTGAAATGAACCGCTCGACTAGAATACCCAACTTTCGGAACATTCTTCAGAATTTTAATAAATAAACAAACGCCGTAATAGGCTAGTGGTTAGACCGTTGGAATGCGAAGTGAGAGGTCTCGGGTTCAAACCCAGGCACGCACCTCTGTCTTTTCATAAGTATGGGCGTATCAAAAAAAAAATTATCACTTGCTTTAACCAAAACAAATGCCGTCACGCCTATATTACAGTAAATACATGTTTACTGTGAACGATGAACAGATTAATGACCAAATGTAAACCACCACCACCAAACCACCACAACCAATAGCGTCGCTAAAATATCCAATCAGCATGAGGCCCACTAACTCTCTTTTACGCGGACTGATGAATTTCATTTTATTAAAATTATCTAATAATGTAGACGTGCCGGATACGAACACCATTCCGCAGGATATGGACACCCCTTCTATGAAAGTCGTGATCAGTCATCAACTCTTTAAATTAAAAGTCACAAATCCCTTTGACCGAACAAGAGAAAAAAATCTCCAAATCGGGACGCCCATTTTAAATCTGAACAGTTGGCAACTCACCGCTCGGCGCTTTAAACTTCTAGCCGAGGTAGATTTTGAACTTTGTGAATGGATGTTTAGGCCCGTGATAAGCTTAATTGGCAACGCCGCACGATTTATGCGGCCTAGTTTGATTAAATAAATTATACGTAAGGCAAGTTTTGAAGTTTGTAGCACTCATATTTAAAGGGGTGTGGTCGCGCTAATACAAAATTTGAATTATTTCATATTCGCTATGTAATTTGGTTGCCTAATTAGTCTTATTTTGTTCCAGGTTCAATGTATTTAATTTATTCGTGTTACATTTTACATGAGAAAAATATTACAAGAATATTTTGAAGCTATTTAATCCAAAATATACACGTTTTATTTCATTTTTCATAGATCTTACTAACAAAAAATTTATAAAAATGCTAATAAAACTTTTATTCCGCCAAAGGTTTACAAGCTGTTTTCACGGCGTTACTTTTTATACAAGTATATAACCTGTATCGCGTGACCCGGCGAGATGTGTTGAATTAATAATTAATTGTATTCGGCTCTGAAGCCGGGCTTATATACCGGATAAAGCTTTTGTAAGAGAGGGTGTTTCCTATAATAAAGTGGAAATGAAGGTGTGCACGACCTCCTACTCCCTACCTATTCACGTAACTAAGTCATTTTTAGCACATAGTTTTATTAATATTTAACAACGTATTCAAAGTTAAAAATTATTGATTGGTATAGGCCAATACAATAGCTCTTACAAACGTCAAAATTATTACATTTTTATACATCTACCACCGAATCGGAACGCCACCTCCACTTTGAAGATCCGACGAGAAACCCCGGGCTAGTCTTTTAACTTCATTTGTTTGGCCTTTGATAACCATTTTTTTTTTAAATTAATTATATTTTCGTATCAACACTTGTATGAATTGTACTTTAGGCTTCATTATTTTTAAAATGCTCAATATATAATAATGTATGTCATTATTATCTATCGAGATTTCCTAATTTTAAATCTACTAGTTTGCATAAGCAAAATATGACAAGGTCATTTTAGTCGACTCTCCGTAACAATAAATGTAAGATTCTGGCTCTGGGCATTTCTGTCAAATAACTAAATGTACTTATTTGACAGAAATATCTAGGTCCTGTAGTCAGGATCCCTTGCGAGGGAAACCTGACCACTTATCAATATTAGCACATATTAAATGGCAAAATCAAATAAAAAAAAATTGCTAAGCATTTTACGCCTATTTTTGAACAAGTTTTTACTTTTAAACCGATTCATATAGTGTCAGTATGACTATTGCGTGGGACGACCGCCTGCCAGATGGATACATCTTATATTGGTCATAGCGAAGGATCTTGTTGACGTTACTATAACAGCTAGATTGCTGCTATAATCACAACTGTTTTACAGCCAGACAGAAACGGCACTATTTACAAAGCAAATGTATCAAAGCAATGAAAAAAAAAATTAAACTTTTATTAAGTGATACTAAGATCCGTATTACAGAACGAAAATTAGTCGTGAATCTAGGTTTAAAACTAACATTTGAGTACAAAAATCAGTTTTTAAAACAAGATTTGTGTTGGATGTTTGTGTTGGGGTCAGCAACAACAGACAGTTGTGTAAGTGTAATAACTTAGCTACCATACTATATGCTTTACTTCACTTTTGTATTAAAATAAAGCGTAGACATCCAAACCACACGATCGGGATCGAACCCGCAACTACTCGATCCAGTGGGCAACGCAGATTAAGCTCTTAACCACTAGACCAAGCCGAGTGTCCTTACTTTATTTATGTTGTAGTAGCTCTCCCTGGGCAATTTCTACTCGACTCGTAGGTATGAAATAAACGTAGGTATGTAGCCTTAGTAATGCGACTCGAGCCATGATTTCACTCGAGTGACTCGAGTGAATTTGTCTTACTCGATACTCGAGAGAAAATAAAGTTTACTCGAGTCCGCTTTACTCGAGTTATCGAGTCAACTAAGCGCAACTAGTAAATTTGGTGAGAGCTAGATAGATGTTACTAGTTCAGTATAGTCTACGTCGCGCGCCGTCACCAGGTTTTAACAAGTTCAAACTTGCATATTAGATAGTCAACAAAAGTGGTTGTGCTGTAACATTTTGTTTAATATGAATTATTTTTTTGTTACTTAGCATTAGTGATGTATGTAAAAATATAAGGTAACATATTATCACATATTACGTATTTAATAAATGGATGGTATAAGAGTGGAGGAAGCCAGAGAGGCATATAAGGAAAGAACCTGTTGGTGCTCCCTACCTACCCCGTAAGGGATCTGGCGTGATAATATAAATAAATAGATAGAGACCTATTTACTTGCCGGGATTGTAAATAGTGAACTAAATAGTGAACCTAGTGACATAATAAAATAACCTGAGTAACTCGAGTCCCAAAATCCTACTCGAGTCGCATCATTATGAAGCCTACACGGCCATTACATAAAAAGTTATAAGCCTGTTTTCTTCACCTAATAGAGTTCATAAAATGAATCCTAGTCTCAAGGATTAAGTACTTTACTGAACATTTAACACCTAACTACATATGTACCGAACTTATCGAATGTTCTGTGATGACATACTAAAATGATTACCAAAACTTTTACAGCGTAGCCTATGTTTAAACCCGAACACGTAGCTGTTAAATATATATATTTGATTTGATGTTTCAGGACATTAAAGATATGTTTAATGTCTTGTAACTTTTGAAGAATTTCACTACCTACATATTTGAGGGCAGAGAGAAAAATAATTGTGGAAACCATTAAATAGCAATTAAAGTATTTCGAGTGCTCTATGTACGTCTAAAAGTCATTGTTATTTTAAAGTACCTTAGCATGAGGGCTTATAAATTAATTTCAGTGCAATTAAAATTACAACTGACAGAGTATAAAATATTTAAAAAATGACCAACACTGTTCGAGGGTTAGGTCTTAAAATCGGTTTATTCGCTACTGAATAACTTTAAATATTAAAAAATAGTTCATAAATCCATACGGACAGCATTTTAAATGGCTCATTACTGGATTAATTCAATGGATTTTACATTTTTATGTTTATAGAGTGACATTCTCCGATGACTTAGGAAAGCAGTTTCTTAGCACAACCGAGTCTCAACGTATTTTCAAATACCTACTTACTAGTATTAGAATAAATTACAATAATTATTTATATTCCGAGTTACCTTCTAGTGGAGTTTAAAGGTGTAGCGATAAGATCGTAGGAAGTCGTTGGATGCATGTGGCATCGCACCGGCTGCGCTGGAGAGCGATTGGGGAGGCCTATTTTCAGCCGTGCACAAATATAGGCTGATATGATGATGATGATGAAACGCGGCGGCGGCGGATGAACCCGCGGGGCACGGCTAGTACATTACAAAATAAGCAAAGCATTTGTCGAGGTAACAAGATAGTCGCTCTATTTGAGTCTTAAACTTTAGTATCACCAACTAACTTCAAAAGATTAACTCGGTTTAGGGACGAAAGGGAGTCACAACATCGGAGAAAATATCCATACGGACGGACGGATCCGGGTATTACCCGGATTATTTTACCCGGATTTAATTTTCTTTTATCTCGTTGCGAAGTAGTTGCTAAAATATCATTAAATTACTTATTGATTTAATTAAACAGTTCAGTACAGACTGATGCTAAGTTCTTATTAAGATTTTGCTTGCATGCCAAGTTTTCTTGTGTTTCATACTACTAAAAAAACCTTAAAAGTACCTAGGGGAGATCAGTTCAAAGTCGTAAAGTTGAGTTTAGGGTTGTAAGTCATTCAATTTAAACACAAATTTATCGAATCGACACGTACAATTAATCAAACACATAATGAACATAATCACATTAATGCATTATATATGGAATTATGTCCGCTGGATTTTATGGGTCAAATTCAACGCAGTAGGAATGATGAGGCAGCGTGGGGTCAACGATTGGTGTGTGTATGTGTGACAATTTTGACCCACGCTTCAATATAAAAATATATCACTCACTACTAT
Source organism: Phalera bucephala (assembly GCA_905147815.2). NCBI lineage: Eukaryota > Metazoa > Arthropoda > Insecta > Lepidoptera > Notodontidae > Phalera > Phalera bucephala. The sequence continues at coordinate 13,115,566 of LR990615.1, forward strand.
ACTTGCAAATCAATATCGCCGGTAAAAATATTATAAATTACAAGTAGATTCGCATAGTTATAGTTAATTTTTAATACGCACATGTTTTCGAAAAAACAGAGGTGCGTGCCTGGGTTTGGACCCGAGACCTCTGACTTTGCAGGCCAACGGTCTAACCACTGGGCTATCACTGCTTTATTTGTAATTGTCTTATCTATATGTCGAACCTTTATTTTATTTTACTTTATTTGGGGAGGTTACGGCTAATTTTACAATATAAATATCATTTTGAATATACATGTGCCAACTTAAACGCACCCTCGAAACAGAATAAATCCTAGTGGGGGCTATGTATCAACGGGGCATGCTGTATGATGGTATAGTATGACTTGATAACACAGGTGCGGTTTATATAACGAGTAGTTACGAACATAAGCGCTTTGCCATAGATAAACACCGGATTCTGCATTTTAAAAATCATGGACATAAGTGTTATTAGCAACCGACTCATGTAGATTATGGTTTTAGAGACCATGAAGCTAAATTTTGAAAGCCAAATCGCAAAGCGACGTACTTTTGTTGTAACATTTCATTTTCAGATATTATTGTTTTTTTTAATAGTTTGAGAATTGACGACCCGCATGGGACAAACTCTCATCTACAAATTATCACGTTTAAGTCACGGCCTCTACTGATATGATCCGGCGCGAAACTCAGCGGCCTTGTCCTTTTTATCTAATCTTCTATTCATTTTTCGAAATCTTGTGTCACGCACAAATATTTCTTTCAGACTGGGTCTCTGTGTACTTAAATTCCATGTTTGTAAATGCACTTTCGACACGCGAATAATTCGTAGTGTGAGGCCACGTATTTGTAAGAAGAAAACAAATACTTTATAACAATCTGTCTCATTATATCTATCTATATCATCACGTCAGATCCCTTTCGGGGTAGGCAGATCCGTCTCTATTCTCCTTATCAAATCAGTGATGTCTATTCTCCTACCGACAGGGTTTAATAGAACTTAGACATATCTGAACTTGTCCGGTGAAGCTGTAAAGGCCCAGCGGCCAAAAGTATAGATCACTCAAACAACAAAATATGCAGCGTTATCTGCGCTAAATTAGCTCAAACACCAGAAATATTCATGTTTGATTTCAACTCGGCATTAAATTCAAGGCAACTACGAGGTACATATACACGAGCGACGAGATCACTAGCGGCATATACATATGTAGGCATGCCCATGCGTGGCACCAAGCAAACTTCGATAATTCTTTGAATAGTTTCTCACAAACTGTACGAGAATTACGCAAAGCATACCGATCTTCTTCCTCCGATTTAAATTGTATAAAAATTCACTAGAACATTACGGATCATTTAAGTGGATTGGAATTGGAGAGCTGAAAACTACGTATATGAGCTTATATTAATGCAGTAATGAAATGACAAAATAATCCTAAATGACGTAAAGCTATGTGCTATAATAACATTACTCATGACTGTAATTAGTTAAAATATATGATGAGCTAAACTGCATCCTTATCTACGTAGCAGATAAGGGCTAAAAGGAATTTTGATGACTCGTTTAATGAATTTTGATGATTCAAACGAACTTTTTGTTGACTTACTTTTTAGTGCATGGTGTGAAGGCAATAACTTGAACAGCTTGTTTCATGTATGTATGTTTTCATTATAGGCAAAATACATATACTGTGGCCCAAAATAACCTTGACAAAATCATACAGTAACATTTTTATTCCATGACGCCATTTCATTCGGCTTGTTGGCAAAAATTCAGAAAGTGCGAACGCAAGTGGAAAAGGGTAAGTGCACAATTGGTCTGGTGAGCTTTATGACCTTGACAACAAGAAACCCTCGTGATAGTGGATGTAAAAGGACTATTTGAACTTCAAGAAAACAACCCATTATCACTATTAAACTGAATCCAACCCTAATTTATTGCGATTTTTATAAATCGGTGACGGTGGTGACGGTTATCCGTCAACACAAAATTGACTTTAGTTAACTATTGTTCAAAGTCTGGTATGATGCGTTAGAAAATAGCAATCTACCACCCCTACTTGGAAAATATAGTTGAGACAAAATGGTGTTGTCTACGTAAGACCATAATAATCCTACCGTACAGTGAAGTACCTTTATTTATGCTAAACGCTCCAAAAGTCGAAAATTATACTAACACAAGACTATTTAGACTGCAAAGTTTCAAATTAGCCACTACATTTACGTCGAGTAAGTTGCCAACAAGTTTACACAATGCTAATATTTTCGTATGGGCACAAACTATTTTCACAACTTACACGTATGTATTTGTAATTACGCTACCTTCTTGAGTTTAATTGATCGTTAGCGTTCCGAATTTTCCTATTTACTTAGACGACCACGTGGTAGAGTGGTTTTGGCATAGCTTATGCTACTTGGGTTCTCAGATCAGGTAGTCGAACAGCACCTTCATCGGTGGTAGGCTACGGCTGTGGCTGGTCGCCACCCTCCCAATAAAGTCATGCCACCAAGCGACTCAGTCGTATTCTGACAGGTTGCGCGAAGTTGCCTTGCAAGGGTCTAACTCAATCATGCCTCCTCAGCTCATTTCAGCGTATAGGCAATTACTGAGTCAGCGAGTCACATCCTCGGCCCCTTCGTCACTTTCCATCAGGTGAAATAGGATCGCTCCGGTAGGTGAGATAGGGTCGTCAATCGTTGACCAGGTCTTATTTAACAATAGATTGTTTATTATATGATTGTGGTAAGAGACACACGTCTATACCTAATTGCCTAAAACACACACAGCCTACAGCCAACAAAAAATATCTTCGTAAGTCATTTTAAAGACCAGTGTCTGAGCAATCATCGAAGTTACCGCCAATTACTTTACTAAAATCACCCATCAATATCTTATTCGATCCGACCTGTGTTTGGAAAGAAACATAGTCAATTAAACGTAGGTTTTTTTAACTACACAAGAATATCATGAAAGGCAAGCACCGCGTACCTAGTCTAAAGTTTCCCGACTAAAAAGTAAACACTATTAACTACGTCGGCGAGCATCCCACGTCGAAAATACCACGCCTAGTTAACCTGCGCTGGGCATATTTTTATTTGAGTGCTCCGCGTCATGCCATCATAACGAGATAACGACGTAATGTCGCCTGGGCTCTTATTTGCTATGACCAAACGCGTCGCGTTACGTTAACTCCGTGAAATGATCGTGTAATGGTATTCTGTATGCCACTCCCGGTGGCATTATTAAACGTTTTAAGAAGTTTTCGTAACGCGCCGCGTTACATATTTATTGGTCATAGGGAATAGGGACCTATAGGGTACCGCTTCGATTCGATTTACAATGAAAGTACGATGCATTTGTCATTTTTTTTCAAATAATTTAAGGTTATAAACACACATCTTTAGAACTCTGACTCTGACTGAGGTTCTTTTACATTACATTTTAGCATATTTTGAACGTCCATTTACCAAAATTTTTATCGCTATTCCTACTTTATGGGAGCAGAACTTATTGCCGTGTTGAATCTGGTTTATTATTGTTAAATAATTCACTCTTTAGTTGCCATTTACAGCATCGAATGGAAGGAAACGTGGCAACTGCAACTGGCACCTAAATTCATGTTATTTTAGTAAGTACAACAATTATATAACAGGTATGTGTCTAAAAAATTTGCTAGTGTACAAACTGATTTACGTGTTTCCAGAGCTTTAAATAAAGTATTTTGGAGGGTATATACATTTCCCAATATACATAAAACATATATTCTGAATTGTAGATTCAATTATTTAATTATATTTCGGGATTAGCAAGACCAATCATATTTACATACACGTACGAATGATAGCAATGAAGGAATATTACATTACCCTTTTTCTTTAATGTACCGACACAATATACATAATATATACCCAATTTCGCAGTGTATTGATACTTATCGATAACCCCAATGATAAGGTAGATTAGTTATGATCCATTTTGCTCTTTAAAGATCAATATCTAGGTAAACTTTCTTGTAGTAAATGTATCGTATCAGTGTGACGTGCCCATTCTCATAAGGAAAACACCATCTAGTAATACTTCAGAATTTATTCTCATAACAATACGATTTAATCTTTATCGTAATTTTAATCGCCGGATGTATTACAACGAATCGGATAAGAACTGTGACGTTACACTGATTTCAATTAAAAACAGATATGGGGTGGTTATAAATTAAGTAGAAGGGACAGAATCTTCTGCAGTTAATGGCCAAATAGTGAAGTGTATGTGAACGGTGGATATGACGCGTGTTACATTGCTATTAGCCTTTGTGGCAGCCGCAGCAGCAGCTGGACGGGTACTGCCGGATCCTGGCGAGCTGGTGTACGTCCTCAGCGAAGAAGAGTTTGAAGACTACCTCGACACCTGGCTAGAAATCGAGGAGCCTAAGTGGGCCAATAATACCAGCGCACAGCGAAATGTTCGCAGTGGTAATTAAAGTTTGCCAAATTTTACACATTCATTACATACCCCATGGAAATTTGAATTAGTATGTACTTACATATACTAATAATATCAAAGTTTTAGCTAGTATTTCAAAGTTCTATAATAGCATCGAATCCCTTGCGGGTCCCGAGTTTAAAATTCCAACAGGTTCTTTCCTGGATTGTGGAATCAACAGCTAGCTTTATGAATACGCATATAATATGCATATTAAGAAATTACCTAGAGTATACTTTACCTGATTCCATATATGCTTTAATCACAACTTTTTATTTTGACATTATTGATTAAGATATTCGTAATAGACCCAAAAAAGTAATTCACGTTTTAATTTGTTCAGCGAAAATAAGCATTACATTAATACTAAAGTTCCCTGCACCAAATATAGCCCACCATAAATTATCTCATATCAAAATTGTTTTCTCCAGGCTGCACTATCAGAGTGAACGGTGACCTGGGCCAGCCGCAGCCGGTGTACCTGCACAACAATGACTACATCGTGCCAACTGAAAACACGGGCCAGATCCACCTCAACACTGGAGAACAAGTTAAGATCGCATGCACTGGATCTGGACGCATCATCCAACACCCCAACATTGCTACCTCCGTCGCCACAGCTGTACGTATTTTACTAACGAACACTTCATCATCATCATAGTGCTCGTAAAGCTGTCGAACCGCAGTATTCTTAGCGATCATTTAAGCTAAACAACAGACGACTCTGTCGATCTGAGATGGGTGACGTTATATCTGTTCTTTAAGACTTGAGTCATTAGAATAGCGCTCCTCTCTCCGATATACCTACTTACGTAACTACGTCGTAAAGCGTATTAAAGACTCAAACTGTTACACTCAGTTGCATCATTGCAAGCTCATCATTAACACTTCATTACATAAAGTTGTATTGATTATGAAATGAATTTATTATTTTAATGTTAAATTAGTCGTAAATTTTTAGTTTTGTGCACACTGTGCATCCTATAACTCTGTTATATTTTTTCCTATCTATTCATAAAAAAATTACGTGTGCCGTACGTACGCCATTACGTGTGGTATATGGCAATAGGCTTGCCCCCTATTCCATGGGACCTAACATCGTCGGCGAAACGTGGGTACACTCAGTACACCTCTGCCACCCCCGCTTGGGGAATATAGGCGTGACCGTGTATTCATAAAAAAGGCAGTACCACTGCTTTTGCCTAGTCGTTAGACCGAAGGACTGCAAAGTCAGAGGTCTCGGATTCAAAACCCAGGCACGCACCTCCTTTTTTTTCGAAAGCATGTGCTTAGTAATTATTAACTATCACTTGCTTTAACGGTAAAGGAAAACATCGTGAGAAAACCTGCATGCCTAAGAGTTTCTCGAAGGTGTGTGAAGTTCGCCAACCCGCACTGGGCCAGCGTGGTAGACTCTGGCCTAAACCCTCTCAGTTTGAGAGGAGATCCGTGCCTAACCTTGGAACAGGTTCTTAACAAAGCTAATATTATTATTATTCATAACAAATAACTCAACGTAAGTACGGAATTAATAAATAAGTTAATGGGTATATCAAATAGATAATAGCCAAAAGCTTATTAGATAAGTAGTAACTACGTCATTTAATTTATTTACATTAAGCTTCGTCGCCGAAACAAAGTTATCAGGAGTTGAATTTAAAGAAGTAAAATAAAAATAGATCGCATACCCATTCTAATCCCGGCGGCCCTCTTGCCTCGGAGACATTAAAAATTAATTTGCGTTAAGTATAACAATATTCAAATTCAAAACAAAGAAAAACAATTCTTTCATCATCTCGGACACTTTACCTAAAGTCTTTTTAGAGATTCCAAATTGAATATTAAAGAAAACATTAAAGATGTTTTTCGGCGTGCGAATAATTATAACGACACCGTCACGCCCATATTCCCCAGAGGGGGTGGCAGAGGTGTACTGAGTACACCCACGTTTCGCCGACGATGTTAGGTCCCATGTAATAGGGGGCGAGCCTATTGCCATATACCGGGCACAATTTCAGACTCCGGACTCATACTGGGAAATTTTCGTTAGAAAAACTACATTTGTCCGACCTAGGATTTACGGATTTACTAGGATTATTACGAACATTCATAATATTATATCGACACATTATATTATCTAGGTTCGTAATAATTATTAAGCAATATTTGAAAGTAAGTCGGCTATAGAGGTTTTATATGTAGATACTAATGTATCTACACATAAAACACTAACACATAGACTGTTAGAATGAAAGAGCGTTTTAGTATAACCCACGTTATGCCGTCACCGCATGTTGACTGCAGGAATACAGGTGACCCAAATTCGTAATTAGGCAAAGTCCGTCCTTTGAAATTTTCGAAATAATGTTTGTTTCGAAACTTTATGAGCTTCGTGGTTCTCATATGTTTCAACATATGCTACTGAAACAATAACCTACTTACGATTCCTGCAATTATACCTAGTTAACCTTTTTTCGTTTCCGTGGTTCTTTACAACAGGGCTTATCCTAGTCATAATATCCTTTTCTATGATTTACCAATTTTTGTGTTCTATCTCCCGTTTTTCAAAGGAGGAAAGTGGAATTTAATACGTTCTAGTGTTTATTTTCTTTCAAATTAAATTTGCTGCGGTTTTCAAGACAATAAGAGCCTTCCCCGCGACACCCCGAGGTGTTTTTGTTTGGAATCTTTGGTTGGTGTAATCTTTGGTGACCGTTGTGGTTTCTGGCTTACAGAAATTACAGTGGTGGGAATGTGTGGCGGGCTTAGTCCCAAAATATCAACTATTATAATTATTCCTAGTGCTTTACCTAACCCAATGACCGAATAAAGTTTTGTTTCCTTTACAGACGGCAACATGTGTGAACAACGCCGTAGTGTCTGGCGCTGGATGGTTGAACGGGAACGGAGAGTTCGGCCAGCTGACATGCTCTGCACATGCGTTCCACGAAGCACAATACACCAACGAAAGATGTTTCAACAATAATTTCGTTATTAGGTAACTAAATACTTTACAAATTGTCTAAATAAAATAAATACGCCTAAACACATCTTACGCCTATATTATAACCGAAATGATAGACATATAGCCTTTCAGATCAGCAACTGACATATGGATTCTTATGAAAGTTATATACATTCATTGATTTACCAACCGTATCAATTTTATTGTATTTAGTTCCCACACCATATTTTTGTTTATTGCCCTCGTAAACAAACACAGGTTTCCATATTGCGCTTACGTTTCGTCGATTTATTTTGGCTGAAGTCCGATTGTATAAGCACAGACACAAAGCAAAGAAGACTAGTAATTCCGTGGGCACACTATTTCGAAAAAGTATTTAGTAAGTACTAATAATAGAGGGCTACAATGTGTAATTTTCTAAGAGCGAATATTATACCAGACTGCCTACTGCTGGCCTTCTCTCACAAATCGAGGTGAGAGAGGTCTCCACCACGCGGACCCAGTGCGGATTGGTGGAGGCAGGTTTGTGGTCACCTGCTGTTAGAACTTATTAAGCCGCCTCTAAGGCTTCCAACTCGGCTTAACGGCTACCAAGTTAAGTGGTAGCCGGGACCAACGGCTTAACGTGCCTTTCGAAGCACGGAGACGCTCGAATATGAAAATGCCACAAACGGTCACCCATCTCAGGCCGACCGAGTCGAACGCTGCTTAACCTTGGTGATCGGTAAGAACACCGTGGTCGCACAGCGCTACGAGCGCCTCTTTTTGATTTTAATTGGTCTTTATCCCCAATATTCCCTACTAATAGTGCTTATACTTACATAGGAGGCAATTTCTGCCAAGCTAAACATTTCATCGGCATGCGCATTATTATCAGATCCTGTAGTATACGTTCATATAGTCTCGCAACTATATCTTGATGTCCCGGGTCGTTCGAACGATAATTCTAACCGTTCTTATAATAGAAATAACTCTACATAAGTGCTAATCCAAGTAGAGACGAGCTTGATTCCTGATTAACTTACCCCTTTGATCCCCCCTATCCAAAAATGTCTATTGAAGTTACTTATAACCTCTCAGTAGCATGGATACCGACAAATTTACGGTGAGTTTTGATTCTTTATCATGCCCATCTACATCGCCAAAAAATGATTTTCTTCATTGTATTTGGTATTTCGTTTTGATTTAAAAAAGCATTGCCCCACACTAGGAATTGTTCATGTTGTGATTGCGTTTACTAATATGAAATAACAAACAACCAGACCGAAACAAATAATTGTGGCTCACACAAAGATATGTTCCGTGCGGGGATCGAACCCGAAACTACTCGATTCAGTGGGCGGAGCGGCTCAAGCTCTTACCAACTGCACTATGTCATCCGTCCGTTGTAAATTAAGATATATTGTTAAAATAAAAAAAATAATTAGAACAATCTTTTCAGGATTGGTTTCATCGTGGACAATGAATTTTACCCTCTGTTCTGGTCTTGCTTCGACCCGAATCGCTTGGAAGTACTTTACGTGTGGTATGAACAGAACCCATGGAATGCTGTACACCAGACCGGCGTTGACAGGCCAAGTTGGTTAGGTAAGACAGTAGGAGAAATTTACAAATAACATTATGATGGATGAAATAGTTGTGCATCTTAACCAAGATTATTTGAGTTAGCACTAATTCAAGAACTATAAAGTTTCATATCTTTTGTTCTACTTTTTTAATAGTGTCGATTTTTCATTCTGCGTGCGATGTTATGTTATCTGCAAATCTATTAAAAGTACTTTATAGTATAAAGTGAATGTTATAAAATTGTAATGGAAAATCTACAAAATATTTAGTCAGACTGTGATGTTCTTCCTAACGCATAGAACGAACATATTTACTGGGCACAATTCCAAACTATTGACTGACGGCTACTGAGATATTTTCTAGATTTTTCTATCGAGAAAAAATCTCAGTAGCCACCGTCCAAACGAAAATAAGGAGGATAATTTAATATGACATTAAAAAAGTGCACTACTAACTTTGGCCTAATATACTTAAAAAAAAGCAGTAATAGCCTAGTGGTTAGACCGTTGGACTGCAAAGTCAAAGGTCTCGGGTTCAAACCCAGGCACGCACCTCTGTCTTTTCGAAAGCATGTGCGTAATAAAAATTAATTATCACTGGCTTTAACGGTGAAGGAAAACATCGTGAGCAAACCCGCATGCCTAAGAGTTTCTCGAAGGTGTGTGAAGATCGCCAACCCGCACTGGGCCAGTGTGGTGGACTATGGCCTAAACCCTCTCAGTTTGAGAGGAGGCCCGTGCCCAACAATGGGACAGTTTCTTAACAGGGTTAATATTATATTATTATTATATACTTAAATACACTACAATCATACTAATGTAATTATGACCCTATTTATACATATTGGCAAGACTTTAAACACGATTTTCTCTTTCTAGCCGGTACATTCTTCCCTGGGGTCGCTGTAAACACCATGTACACTCAAGTCCAGCAAAAGGCTACCATCGCCGGTCTTGTAGGCCAGGAATTAGCTGACAAATACGTTACGACCACTCAGTTTTTGGCTCGTGGACACCTCGCCGCTAAAACCGATTTCATATTCGCAACCGGCCAGCGGTCCAGCTTCTACTTCATCAACGCCGCTCCCCAGTGGCAACCTTTCAACGCTGGAAACTGGAACTGGCTTGAACAAGTAATTAATTTCACTGATATCCGCGTCATTATTACCGTAATAGGTGTATCAAACTATCGATCGCAATTAATGCCACTTAATTATAATAATTGCACGATAAAATTTAGATACGTCAGTAATTGTGATAACTGTAACATGACCAAAATATGTGATAAACATACACCCAATAACAAAGGAATAACTCAAAATAAATCCAAATATAGATAGATAAAAATACAATTATTCTTACAATAATTTTGCACTCATACATACAGTCATAGTTGTACTTGATCGTCCTACCTTCGCTACATCGTCGGTCCATCTTATAGGGGGCCTGCCCACCCCCACTTCTTCCGGAACGTGGTCACCACTCGAGAGCCTAAAGAAATAAATAAGTAATAATTTTTACGAAGCCATGAATCAGCTCACTCCTGTCATCCTATTGTGTATGTTTTGAAATTTATCCCATTAATATTTACTATAAAAAAGAGCTAAAGTCGAAGTCTAAAGTCAAAGTCAGAAGTCTCGGGTTCAAACCCAGGCACGCACCTCTGTCTTTCTAAAAGCATGTGCGTATTAAAAATAAACTATCACTTGCTTCAACGGTGAAGGAAAACATTGTGAGGAAACCTGCATGCCTAAGAGTTTCTCGAAGGTGTCTAAAATTCGCCAACCCGCACTGGGCCAGCGTGGTGAACTATGGCCTAAATCCTCTCAGTTTGAGAGGAGGACAGGAGACATTATAAGACGTAGCTCTGTGAACGTCTTTAATCAACGACGACCACATCCTTCTCACTGTTACGAGTATGTCACATCAGTTTGAAAGTTAAATTCCATTGTTAATAGCCAATACTAAACCTTTGAAACTGAAAGAATACTGTAGTTAATCATTTTGAACTAGCGGAGCATACAAACCTGCACGACCGAGACTCGTTATATTTTTTTTCAATATATACCTACCATCCAGTACGTTATGCCAGAACTGGTGATTACAGATGATATGAACACTTTGCATTCCACACGTCTACATTTTTACTGGTCATTTGGTATTACGCCTATGTTCCCCAAGGCAAGGGGTGGCAGAGGTGTACTATGTACACTTTTGTTAATCCGGTGAGGTCTCAATGAAACAATCCTATTGCCATTATACCGGGCACAATTCCAAACTCCGCACTGGGACTGAGAATATACCTAGGATCTAGGATTTGAAACCAGGACACTGTGATCACCTAAGCGCACTATGCGCCTCCAGACTAACGAAGCAATCTCTTCGTCAAATCTTTATAAATATGTCTTATTATTTAGATTTTTATGTACTGTACGATACAATGTCATAATATATTTCGCCCGGCTAGTAATGAGATGCCTCGTGGGTCGTGACCGTGAGTTGTAGTTGTAGGTCATTCAATGTACAGACACGGACTAAGAAAACAAGAAGGACTATCCGCGTCCCTTATGTCAAAAGTCAAGCACCCAACCGAATTATGTATGCGTAATTTAGAAAAAAATATAAAACTATGTGCGTTACGATAACTTTGTGAAATAAATGTGTAATGGTATTTTCTATGTCACTGGGATATGGAAGTACCATTAAACGATCATTTCACGAAGTTATCATAGTCAATACTCAGTCGGCATACTCAGGGTCCTTCACTTTCGATACGAGCAGCGCGGATTCCTTTTTTTCCTAGTGCATGTGTACAGGATTAATACCTCAATTGCACACAGAACATGCGTGCTCGTATCGGACAAGCTGGCTACAAAACTATCGTGTACACCGGCACTTTCGGAGTGAGTCAGCTGCGTGACCAGAACAACCGTCTCGTCGACATCTACCTGCACCGTGACGCCAACAACAACCCACAACTTCCGGTGCCACTTTACTATTACAAGGTAAAATTTTCCATCAATATAAACCCTATCCACCCAGCTAGCATCAGATAAAAGACATTGCGAATCGAAGGCCTCTCCGCAAGGATCGTTAAAACACGACGACGGCTTTGTGCTGTAACCATCCACCTTTTACCCACAGCCTTCACCAGGTCATCTTCAATATAAGCCAAAAAATTCAATGTTTAAATATCTTAAACAAAACTATCAAACACCTTACTTAAGAAATACCTTAGTAAATTAATGATAGAAATTAAAATGTGAATAAGTAGATACATTATGTTGATACGCATTAATACTTGGAAACTTAGAATGAAAATATTCTAAGGCTGGAAGGTAGTTTGGTGCGGCTTGGTTTGGGTGGAATATCACAAATAATTCAATAGTTCAAAATTCAAGTTACATCTCAGATCTAAGGTTCTTAGTCTTTGCTCTAAGAATTACGTTATATATTTTATGTAATTATAATAATACCAAGTTTTAGATTGTATCATAATATTATTACTACGTATTCATACACCTAATCTATTGATATATTGATATATATATACACCTAATCTATGTGTATAATGCAAAAAAACTCCGGATTTACTGATAAAACAATTTATTTATGACTAAACTACACACATTTATGTGGTAGGTTATAGGTAGTTTGATGCTCTTTGGAAGTTAGAGAATGTGTTAAGATTGGAATAAGATCCAAGGCCAGCAAGACACGTGATTTAATGAGAGCTAGAATTTTGTAAATATATACAATACTATATATAGTTACAAACGTATACATATTCGCTAGCTTTTGCTGAAAGCATCGAGTCGCGACTCGAGAGTTAAGTGTTTTGGAAGTCCTAGGTTTCCAAAATTTAAAGCATGGAAGCTTGAACCTGTAGAAGACACTAGATTAAAATCCATGATACCAAATAGGTATTATGGCTTTTAATCAGTGCGAATGAGTTCTAATTCGTTGGTTAAACAATATCTTCTTTGTTACTTCACAGGTAGTTTACGATGCTTCCCTTCAGTTGGGTACAGCCTTTGTGAGCATCAACAACCCCTACTACACCGAGGAGGAAGTTCGGGCTTTGACCTTCTGTACAGACCGCTGCCGTGGTAACAGCGCCTTCGACTGGCTCCGTTGGCAACCAGACCGCATCGACATTGGCTACAGCTTCTGCTGTACCGTCGAGGACTTCAGAAGGACCGTCCCTCACCTTCCTGCCTTCTCTACCATCGGTCTTCTAGCATAGACACATTTTCTTAATAGTCCGCTACTACTTAAAGTTGGTAGCATATTCATGAAGTTGTGATATGTAATATATTTTTTACGTTAAAAAGTTATTTTAATTTTTCGTCATATTCTTCTTGCCTTCTTAGATATATAGGTCCTACACATGGAAATAACATTGTTAACATTCTAGCAGAGAAGTCTATAACGATTATTTCGTTGTTGTTGTTGGAACTCTGTACTCACTACCTACCCTGAAAGGTATCTAGCACGAAAATAGGGATGTATGAATTTAATATTCTAACAATACAATAATAATAAAATAAATATAGTGTCTAGTAGACTTCCCTGCATACTGCTACCACGATTTACTACAGTCCACTTGCACAGTGGGTAGTGAAGTGGTCATAAAATGAGAAAGCGGGTAAGTAGTTTTCGTAACTCTGGGCTCTTTCTACTTGTCTCTTAGCTATTTGCTAGTTCTAATTAAACACGTAACGTGGCGAGTCACGATAACTTTGTGAAATGATGGTTTACTGGTAGGTACTCCAGTGGCATACAGAATAATATTACAAGATCACTTCACAAAGTTATAGTAAAGCGCCGCGCTTGGTCATAGCAAATAAGGACCCTGCTCATTTTCATGTCCACTTCTCTTCTCAGGCTTACATTCTCGCGATGGCCAGTTAGGTACATGTCCGTTTCTCTGCTCACTGCCGCCATGGCAGACACTGAGTGCGGGTAAGATATAGGTCAGATGTCAGTAGTCTTAAGTTACTGAATAGGTATACAAGGCATGCACACTACTTCATCCTTAACTACCTACGTATAGTTTGGCAAAAAAAGAGTAAAACGCGGTGACACTTGTGGACACACTTGGAACTAGAAAACGATTAATAGGGCAACACTACTTGGATTGACAATTGTTAGTAGCTTCTGTGTCATCGAGCTTTATTCCCAACTATAATACTTATTCTCATAAAGCTATTTACAGCATAATCTTATTGTGTGTTGTTGTATCAGCTTCACTAAAAAAATTGTTTCAAGAATAATAATTTAATAGGCCCCAATTATAGAGCTCTTTTGTTACTGATCCAAACGGTTGGTAATAACAGAAGCGTAAACCGAATGGATTGTAGCGCGTCAACTTGGCTTGCAAGCTGCCTGACCTGATATTCCTAATTTTTTGGCAAATAACACCACTCACGCAACCGCTCAACCCTGCAAGGCGAATGACTCGCCCGCCAGTGGCGTGGTTTAAGCCAAACAAATAGAACCGTCCATAGGCATCGAAGGGTAGGAGAACGCGTGTAGGGTATTTTTATACACACACACGACGTCGATGACGACAGCAATCACATCACATGACTGGTTGTAGTGTAAACGATCAACCACTGATCTTGTGCAATCAGTACTTGTACTTACCAGTGGGCACTTCATTGAGACATTGCCAATGTAAATCGGGCACAGAAATCGAGCATCAGCCTGACAGCCCTGAGTCCATGGCACACAAATGAAAAAAAAACATAAATAATATCGTGTATCGTACTTAAATATCGATTAATCAGTATAGGTATCAATATTTTTAGACGTCATGAAGTGGGAAAATTCTAAATCAAGCACGAAATATGCCATTAATCCAAAAAGTGACCATTCCAAATGGAGCTAAAAAGTTATTTAATATAATGGATTCTAAATCCTATAAAATAAAATGGAATTTGATACTAAATTTTTTTAGATACTCGATAAAAATTATACCGAATTTCTATCGAAAATCAATTACCTACTATGATATTATTTTAAAATTATTTCGAAATTATGATAAATCGATACATTTTACCAAGTCTACCTATTTGTCATAGATCGCTATGTGCGATTGTTACAAAAAAACTATCGAATGAATCTAAAATTGTATTTACACGCATTCGATTGTCGATTCATTCGTCCTCACAAAAATACAATCGAATAACAAACGAATGAACATCGACGGTCAGTCGCCAACGCGCAGGGTACAATAGATACGGGGGGAACGTTTTAGTTGATCAGTAATTTCTGTCGGTGATGGTAATGTCGATAAAGGGCTTAGGTCAAGTTGGAAATATTGACTGAATTATAGATAAATATAAACAAATCTAACGTAGTTATAATCACTAAATCTACCCTGCAGGATATCTGGCAAGATGATAGATTACAACAAATGTCAGTTTTTTTTTAATTTATCCTTATTTATTAATAGTAGTATACTTATTTACTAATAGTAAATAAGTATAATGCATAAAAATACTTTGGAATTAATTTTCTATAAGTTTAATTACTTATGTACATAAATTATTGTATAAAAATTAAAAAAGCAAGTCCCGAAACAAATCTGTTAACTGATGCCAAAACAATCGACGGTGCGTTCGATTCGTCTGTCGATTGCATAGTCTTCTTCTTCTTCTTCTTCAAGTTATGGCTTCACACTTATTATAAGTGTATTTTGCCAGTGTCCAGTGAGATATATAATCGTGTTTGTTTAAATTAATTCAACTCCCCGATGAATTTGATGACAACGATAATAATGAAATTAATGAAGTATCCCACCCTGGATAGTAAAGCGGTGGATACTTTACATACCAATTGCAACGGCCGTTTTGAGGGAAGTCGAAAAGGCACGTTTTATCACTTTTTTACAATTACTTTTACTCATGCACATGAAAAAACACATAATGGTTAATATTCCACCAACATTACACATTATTAGTCGAAATAACACAAGTTTTGAAAATTAAAACAAATTGACGCCAAAAAAATCGATTGCATACTCGTTACTAAAGTTACGCGCGCGCGGTAGAAACGCTGAGCAACAGTCTAACAATCGACCAACAATTGAAGAATTATGATTGTCATTCGATTGTATTCGAATAAACGGATCAATCGAAACATGCGATTGTTTTTAGTAATAATCGCCCATCGTTAATTTGTCACAGAGTATAAAATGTATTTGTCAAATTTGTTGTTGTGGGACGTGTAGGAAATTTTTCAAAGATAATCAATCAAAACAATAAGTTACGCTGTGCTGAAGTTTAATATCTACACGGCTTGTAAAATCTGTAACATTAAAGTGCGGCACCTATAGTCCTGGATATTGTTGTTATTACTTTATATTACCTATAGTAAAACCATGGCCGAAGAACCCAAACCTGTAAATGAAGATGACTTGAAACAGTTAAAAGAGAGGATGAATTTAATCGTGAGTGCTGATCCAGCCCAATATCACAATGAATTCTCATTACGGAGATACTTGAGAGCATTTAAAACTGTCGATAATGCTTTTCAGGTTAGTAAATATAAGTAATAATGTTTGTTCTACAATAAACACCATATTTAAATTTTAGTCGGAGTAAATTATTAACTTCTTTCTCAATAAATTTAAAAAGTACACAATACTCAATACAAATAATATTGCAATTATATTTCAGGCCATTATAAAAACCAATAAATGGAGAGTGGAATATGGAGTGTCGGAGTTGAGTGACAATAAAGAATTGATTGAGAAATATTCAGAAAAAGCAAGAGTTCTTAGACATAGAGACATGATCGGTAGACCAATCATATACATCCCAGCAAAGAACCACAGCTCTAGCGACAGAAACATTGATGAATTGACAAAATTCATTGTTTACTGTTTGGTAATTTTTTTTATTTTACAAAATAAGAAACGCCTCTTTTCCCTCAAGGAGTAGGCAGTAATGTACGTAGTACACCTACAGTTTGCCAAAGTCTTTTTGGTCCCAATCATCATTAAATCAACGCTTAGTCACCCACTATGGAGTGTAAGTCTACTCATTAGCACTCTATTGTTGTCTGTTGATAGCTTTTGATCTAGTTTTCCTATTTCTGACAATATGATTGGACCATCTAGACTCAATATGACAGGTAAATGTATTGTCATTAGCCACATGGGTCACATGATGGCTTTCAAAGATTAACAAACTATTATTAGGTATATTAATTGATATGAATGCAGAAAATTAATAGGTTTCTTCGCCATTACTTTACCCATTTTTATTCAGTATAATAAAAACTACATTCTCATAAGTAATATAACATGTTGTTATGATTTGATAGAGGCATTAGGAGTCCTTCTAACACAATCATTTCTGGAACCCTTATTAAATGAACTTTCACATAAATGGAACCCTTATGAAACCAAATTACACCCGGCCTATGAAAACTTGATATTCTAGGTTTTTTTTTAAGTACACAACTAATTTAATTCTTATCTGTTACAGGAAGACGCAAGTAAAAGATGTTTTGAAGAAGTAGTCGACAATTTGTGTATTGTGTTTGACCTGAGTAACTTCACTTTATCTTGCATGGACTATCAAGTGTTAAAGAATTTAATCTGGTTACTCAGTCGCCACTATCCAGAGAGACTTGGTGTTTGTCTCATTATTAATTCACCAGTATTTTTCTCAGGATGCTGGGCCGTTATAAGGGGATGGTATGATCTACTAAAATGTTTACTTAGATGGATTGCTGTTGAAGTTGCATAGACTGTGCTCACTAGATCAAGTAGTCATGTCTTCATCACCAAACAACACAAATCTCTGTGTGACCCACAAACATTAGTTCCAGTGTCTGTAAAATTCATGTTTCTAAATGCTCCAATCAGCCATTATCTGAGCTAACTGACCCCTCATTTGCCCTCTAAGCCCCTCCCCTTTACGGATACTGTCCACACACAATGTCCAGTTCAATGGTCAAGTCCAATGCAGTGTCAAGGACATGTACAACATATTACATAAATCACTTGAATGAATCTGATTATTTCAATACAAATCCAGTACAAAAACGAAAGTTGCAGTTTTGAAGAGTTCATTATTATTTGTGTCATAACTTTGATATCTTAATTAACTATAAAACAAATCTTAAGTAGTGTAATCGAAATCACTGCATTGCGTTTAAACATATTTCTATCTATCTATATCATCACGCCAGCTCCCTCGCGGGGTAGGCAGAGAGTACAGAGTTCCAACAGGTTCTTTCCTGGCTTCCTCCACTCTCATAGTTCATCTCATACACACTCGCCGGTTAGGGAGACTCTTGACTATTAAACATATTTAATACAGCAAATTACATACACACCGTCACGCCTATATTCCCCAAGCGGCGGTGGCAGAGGTGTACTGAGTACACCCATGTTTCACCGACGATGTTAGGATAAGGGCCGAGCCTATTGCCATATACCGGGCACAATTTTAGTCTCCGGTCTCATACTGGGAAGTTTTCATTAGAAAAACTACACTTGTCCGACCTAGGATTTGAACCCAGGACCTTATGATCACAAAGCGATGCGCTTTGCCACTAGACTAACGAGGCAGTCGCAGCAAATTAAGGAATGAGAAAATGAGTTATAGCAATTGAAGTAGTTTCCTATTTAGAACAAATTATTTTCTAATTTTGTTACATGTTATGTAATTAACACAGTTTGTGTATAAGAAAATTATGAAGCTAACTAATAAAGTCTATACCAAACCAATTGTTCTCAAATACTTAAGAGTTCTTTGTTTATGCAACATGTCTTTTTATCTTTCCAGGCTTGATGAAAACACTTCAAGTAAAGTCACATTTGTTAACTCCGAGATGGACCTCTGTCAATATCTGATACCAGATATACTTCCAACTGATATGTAAGTCAAAAGATAATTTTGATAAGATAAAAAAATGCTAGTAAAAGTATCTGTTAGTGTTATATGATATGTATATCTTATTTTATACAAATTTTATATTATGTGGCCATTAAAAATAGTAATGTTAAGAAAAATTTAGTCTTATGATGAATATTGTTAAATCGTTCAAAAAGAATTTATATTGTTTTAGTAATATTTTAAAATGATAATTATTACACACGCCTACAACGATTTTGGTGCCGGGGATTTTAGACCTGATTTTATGTATTTCTTACATGGTGATATCAAAAATGTTACCAGTTTTTTTCTATCAGCTCGAGTTTCCGAGATATAAAAAATACAGTTTTCAGAAAAAAATAATATTTTATTGGTATTAAACATCAAGAAGTTGCCTTTTAAGTGATTTTCTAGAATGAGACTGACGTGGACAAACTCGCATGAATCCCCAGCAATAGTCGGCCATCATATGGGTGTCTCACCTTCCTTGGTACTAGCCATAATGATATAGTAACATAAACTTTATCGATGTTATTGTAATAATGACTATTTACGAAAAAGACCGGGAAAAAAATTAAATGAGGGTAAGAGGAAAAAATTAGAAGGTAAACTAGAGCTGATGAGTAAAAATAACATATGACAACATATTGTACATTACCTACTTTATCGACCATAGGCACAAAAAGAGCTGCACCACAAAAAAATTTTTTTGTAGGCCTGTGTTATTAAATCATATATAATATCTTTATTATATTTTTTGTTGTTGTTTGGATACTTTAATATGAATTCCATGACATAGTTGTCATAATAAGTAGTCTTATTCGGTGTATACTGAGGGTGGATAACGTGTTATTGTCACCTTAATTAATGAAATTTGTCTCGTATGCATTTGAAGACGCATCTAAATTGAACAATACAAGAAAAATAAATTGAATAAGCTGTAGTAATCAATGTTATATAGGATGCAAGGCGTTTTTCATTCGGAGGTGATGTTATGACCTGTTACTTACATCAATTGTGATTTCTACCATCTATACAAGATATAACATAAATAATGCAAGACCTGAACATAGTTTGTTCTAAATCGACAACTGAATTGATTTCAACTATTTTAAAATTATATTATATTAAAAAAAAAACACGGTCACGCCTAAATTCCCCAAGCGGGGGAGGCAGAGGTGTACTGAGTACACCCACATTTCGCCGACGATGTTAGGTCCCATGTAATAGAGGGCGAGCCTTTTGCCATATACTGGGCACAATTCCAGACTCTGGACTCATACTGGGAAGTTTTCGTTAGAAAAACTACACTTGTCCGACCTAGGATATGAACCCAGGACCTCGTGATCACAAAGCGATGCGCTTTGCCACAAGACCAACGAGGCAGTCCTATATCATATTTTTTTGATATATCAAAAATTGCTGTCACTCGTTAAGTTCGCTGTATTAAACAAAATTTAATCATTATTCAAAACAATGCGGCGATTTTAAATGCATTTCTAATACATGTACCTCAATATGTAAAAGTGTACAGGTTTCGTGGTACCAAAGAGCTTCAATGCTAGAAATCTCCTTAAAATGGGAATTTTAATTTTCGTATTGATATCGTAAGGAAATTATCTAATCGGGGTGTCTGAGGTCTTGCGTTATATATGTTACACCTTGTATAAAGTTCTTTTTTGTTACTTTATTATTTTTAATTCCGAATAAAAAACAAAAATAATTTTTATATATTTCTGCATTCCACAGGATTACCTACTATCAATTGTGAATATATTTATATACCTACATAATACTATGTATTTAAATCTGTATACCTAATATCTACAGATTTTTTTTAACACAATAATATTTTATTACTTAATATAATATCTTTAACTATAGTCTTAAAACTTAAGAATCGTAACTAGTCCATTGTACACATTATTGCTATAGGTACTTACAATATTTTAATGAAACAGTTCTGCTTAAGTAGGTACTATTTATTTACCTTGCCATACTTGCCATTAATGTACGTACACACTTATTCGATTGCCATAATTAACACCAAAAGTCAATTATATATTTTTTTTAATATGTGTTCTGTAGTTAATTTTCTACAATGTGTAAGATAAATAACGCTAGACCTCAGACACATTATATAGATACTTTACAATTCTATATAAAAAACAAACTTGCAGTTTGAAAAATGTTTTCTTTCCAACTTTGATATCCAAATTAACGTAAAACCTGACTTATGAAAGTACAATTTAAAGCAAGACGGGATACCGTCTTGCTTTAAATTATGGTTAAATTTCGAATAATATAAGCAAACTCAAACTCAAATAATTTATTTTGTTTAAGCCCTGCGGGGGCGCATACAAATAGTCAATCTACATTTTATTTCTAAATTCTATAATAATCTACCACCGGATCGGAACGCGGCCTCCACTAAGAAGATCCGGCGAAGAATAATAATAATAATAAATTTATTCAATGGTTCCGAGGCATTTTTTTACATCACAGTTATTATATGTAGTTAAAGTATAGGGAACAAGAGCAACAACTTTGTGGTGCGGTGGTATCTGTACTAGTTATAGAAAAACTGTATGACAGATACCTTCGCCTTCCTATAAGTACAGAGAATATTATTATTGGGTGCAATTGGTACATTATAATTAACAAAATATTATTATTATATTAAATACAAAATAAAACTTGTCCCAAAGAAAATTCAAAATAAAAGTAAATTACAATTTAAAATCAGAATAAAATAATGATTAGAAATGAATAGACTCGGCTGGCGGGCTGGTCTTTTTTATTTAATTCTCTTTCCTTTTTTTAATCATATTGTGTGGATACAATGTTTAGGTTACAATTAAATATTTTATTACCTTGCTCCAGTGTGATGCCGTACGACTGAGATATGAATCTAATGATGTTATTAGCAGTTAGGTAGTAAGCATAAAGAGGAGCAAAACAGCAGTAATTCAAAAAATTAAAATTTCCAAAAAAATGTGATTAAAAAAAAAAATTGACAACTAGTTTATTTGCCAATTTGAACAAATTAATTTGTGGTCTTGCGTCAGTTACATTACACGTTGTATAAATAGTTTCATTTTTAGGGGTACGTATTTGTATTTACGATGCAGTAAAACAACGGATAAGTAAATAATTTTCTTAAGTTTGAACAAATTAGAATAAATATGAGTTAAATTGAGTCATCCATAAACATTATGAATACTTAAATTAATTAAATTTATGTCTAATACGTAGATCCAATATCTGATAGTAGATACTTGTCAACCCAAACTATAATAAAAATCCTGAAAATGTTACAGGGTCTCTTGTTGTAACTAAGAAGTAAGTATATAATAATTCTGACCTTTGCTTCGAATTCTCACTTTATGTAGATGAACATTATAGGATCATCGGGAATAAAACAGCTTCGAAACCTTATTATGCCATTTAGCCTGGCCGAATGTAGTAGTTCGAATCGCAATGCCTCGCGGGGCGTTCACCTTCCTCCGGTCTATTGAGCACGTGTCTTAAGGCCCCCATAATAAGCCACTCGCGGGGCGTTTAACTTCCTCCGGTCTATTGAGCATGTGCCTTAAGGCTCCCATAATAAGCTTCTCGCGGGGCGTTCACCTTCCTCCGGCCTATTGAGCATGTGCCTTAAGGCCCCCATAATAAGCCACTCGCGACTACCGAAAGTGGTTAGCGACGTCTACTTTTCAACAGGTCAGAGATTTTCTCAGGTGGCGGCCACTACCTAAAGTATGAAAAGACTATCGCCGGTCAGTGTTGCCACCTCAACAATTTTATATAGTTACATCCTATACAAATTAACCTTATAACCGTTTGATTTTAATATCGGATAAATCCGACGGTATCCCAAAGTCCTAAAGGCAAATAGGCCTAATCTAAACAACCCATGTAGCAAAATGTGCCTTTATCAAAATTAATAATAGATAAATAATATAAATTCTTTAACAATATCCATTATGGTTGAACTTTGGTCTACTCTGTCGAGCTCTCGTACATGGTTTTAAGTTGTAGTAGAACCAAAGATTATAGAGATTATTTTAGGAATAAAACTGAATGCACCGTGAATATAATACAGTCGTCTACATGTTTGTAGAAGCCACAAAACTGTTAGGACAAACAATTCGTTGAGAGGCAAGCGAGATTGGAACGCGAATATGTAGATGCGGTATTGAATGCACTTGCAATGTACTTGCATTATTATTTTAAATATTTTAGAATACCCTGTATAGATTGTTACTTCAATCAATCAATCAATCAGCCTATCGCAGTCCACTGCTGGACATAGGCCTCTCCTAACACGCGCCATTGTACACGGTCCTCCGCCTTCCGCATCCAGTCTGTCCCAGCGACCTTTTTGAGGTCGTCGGTCCATCTAGCTGGGGGCCGTCCTACCTTACGCTTACCAAGTCGCGGTCTTCACTCTAGGACACGCTTGCTCCATCGGCCGTCGGTCCTTCTGCAGATGTGACCAGCCACTTTGCCACTTTAGCTTACTGAGTCTGCGAGCTATGTCGGTTACCTCGTTACGAATCTTATCCTTCAAAGAGACGCCGAGCATAGCTCGCTCCATAGCCCGCTGTGCGACTTTGAATTTGTGGACTAGTCCCACTGTGAGTGGCCACGTCTCGGCCTCGTTAGTCATAATATTGTTTATTACTTACGTATTATAAACTTAAATTTGTCATATAATTTAAAACATAATCAGTAACCCGTAGTTTGTTTATTACCTATAGATCCGTGCCATCCATTAATCGAGTCATTATAGAAATCATAAATAAACCTGTCATTTACCAATTTATTAATATTTGTTTACTCACTCTACAATAAATATATCGCAATCACTTCTGCACATAAACCTTAAGAATAAGTTTTTAAAATTAATTTTAATACTAAATCTAAAAAAAAATATATTAGTAATATGAGAACATAAGTAAATTAACCTACTCAGAAGAAATATTCAAAATCGTCTACTCATTAAAAATCCTATTTGAACTCCACCTTGATTTGTAATAATTATAATATAAATAGAAAAATAAATAACAAAAACGTTTTTAATACTATATTGTAACGGTTCTAATTATGGATGTACCTTGTAATCTATTTTAAGAAACTTTTCCAAATACTGTAATTGTATTGTTGTTTTTTTTATAATTTAATCTTCATAAGTACCTGCTGTAATGCCATTCCTGTAAAAATAATAAATCTATATAAATATTCGAGATTAATAGAAACATAATTATGTTACGTACGTATTTCAGCTCACGAGGGCGAAGTGTAATATTATATAGTGCATGTACTATCACTATGAACTTACCAAGGCCCTTATGACCAATTGAACACGAAACGCGCTGATAACGTAAGTAAAATGGTACTTATCATTTTATTATACTCCAATAGCATACAGAGTAACGAAGATATCGTAACGCGCCTCCTTTGGTCATAGCGAATAAGAGCCCAGATTACTTGCATGTTACGCATCATTCAAGCACCTTTACACAATTTGGTTGTCAATGCCGCCCTCTTGAGATAAAATAGTTATGGATGTATCTATATTTGACAATTTATATTTTTATGTATGTTAATTAATTAAAGGTATAAAACAATAATCTACAGAACTTAATAATTTAACCCCACAAGTATGCGGATTTGTACATACTTCATACGAATTATAAAGTAGGTAACTAAGTACTCCTAATGGCCAGTCGTCGTGCCGACCTCTGGGGAGGTATTTGTCCTACAGTGGACGTCGTACGGCTGATATCTTCTTAATTGGAAAAACGTGTAGTTTTTAAATTGCTGGTCGAAGTCTTAAGCAGTAGAGTTGTATAATGATGCGCGTATTAGCAACAAATGTTATTAGGTTTAGACGTACTGATCACGTGAGAAAATATTCGCCGCCGTCAGTACACCACTTCCAAAAAAAACACCAAGCGTTTTAGAGCTCCACTACTCGTTCTTTTGCTTTTGACTAGTTCTTGTCAACAATAAAATTTGCTTACTTTTCCTCTGAATGTAGTGGCACAAAAACTATGTTCACGATTCGATTAAAATAGAGCAGGACCTATAGCCAAACGGATGTTCTACAGTCGTTAAGACTTATCTATCTATATCAGGGATTCCCAAACTACTTTGGGCAAGAGACCCCTTTTCCAAAATGAACTGATACCTCCGACTTCATAGCCAAATTCCTTTAAAAATCCTATTTCTAGTTTTTTTTCCTATTGATACAAAATACTTACCAATTTAAAAACTTTGCTCTTGGTCAAGTGCGTAAAGTGCAACAATGATATTTCTACTAAAATATTAGTCATTCTTATAACAAATTGGTACACTTAACACAACTTATACAGTATCTTGAAAATTTCAAATAGGAACTTGTGTTAATATATAGGGGTCGATTTTTAGACCTCGTCGACCTCCAAATTCAGTTTTCGTTTATGTCGACCCCTGGGAAACCGATATCACTTTGGGAATCCTATATCCTGATCTATATCATCAAGCCAGATTCGGGGTTGCTTAATGCTTACAGAAAACGAAAAGGATTTACATTTCAGAACGAAAAGTTACGTGGTTAGAACAATGCGCTATCGATTACGGTAAGAGAATAGAACCAAAACTGCTTGCCACTAAGCTAGGACTACAAAACATGATATAGGTACTCACTAGATTTCCCGAGGAGGACGGCGGCAGGCTCTTCAGAGCACGACAGAGGGGCACCGGTGCGTTCCTAACGAAGATCTCAAAGTGCCGATGCCGGCACTTCGGGTTGTAGTCGGTAAGTCAGATATGCCCCGCCACCTTTCCCCGAGGCTGGCGGAAGTCCATGAGAATTTCCCACAAGAATTTCCACACGTTAAAAAAAGGTACTTCCTAGATTTAGGACCACTTACAATGGACAAAAAATAAAGCACTGGTGTATTATAATAATTATTTTACTTGGCTTAGTAGCTTTACAAAACAGTTATACAAATTCTTGCTGCACAAATCATCAGCAAGTTTGAATTCAGCATTCATTATTGTGGGTCAATGTCATCTCTTGTACTGGTTACTGGTTTGTAGTGAGAGACTTTGAAACTGTTTTAAGAAGCTCTCAAGTATTACGCAAGCCGACTTAACTCAAGTTTCGCGTATTTTTCATGACATGGACGGTAATAAAAGAGAGGCATAATATTTTGATATGAAAACAAAGTTTTGGAAAGTCTAAATTTTTTTAGGAAAGGTGATAGACAACTTTAGTGACTCCACAAACTAATGCTTACTCGTAATACCTGAACGCTCCCAGAGTAGTTGTCTTTTCATCAATATAAATAATTATGTTATAGATTACTTAGTTGATAAGGGTATCTAAAATTATCACAAATAATACATTTAGTTACAACTTAAAACCAATTTCAACAATTTTGTGAAATTTTCATAAATACTTTGTAAATGTTGAGCTTTCACGCCAAACGGAAGTTGTTTAGAAATACACCAGAAAATTAGATATTATACCTAAAATTATGTATTGAGAATAAATTCAGTCATTATTGCCTAAAATTAATAAAAATCTACTTATAAATTTATTTATTTATTGGCACAGCTTTTAATTGTCACCACTGTTCAACATTAAACAGAGAAAAATTGGTAACCCAAATTCGGCATAGGTACATTTTTGCAACTTACCTCAAGATTTTAAATGATGCATCTATTTGCCAATGATACCTGCATCGCGTTTTTGGGTTACGTAAACTAATTTGCCACAAAATTGTAATTTTCATTCAAGTTTACATAAAACCTGGTTACATATTACTTTCCTTTTTATCAGTTTAATATTTACTAAATGACTAGTACTTCTTAAAGGAATGTACAAAAATATACTCAGTCCAATCAATATTTGGAATGACATTGTGACAACATACAGTCATACAAGGATCTTTTAGCCCGCGCCCAAAATTGGGAATAGCGCTGTCATCAAGTGAAATGTCACTTTATGACAGCCGCAGAGTTGCCGTTTGCTATGAAATTTACTCAAGTTCTTTTTTTAATTAGTAACCGTGCGGAGACACCTGTTGAAATATTTCCCTAGTCCCTGGAAGTTGATAAATTTTACTAAATGATAACACTAATTTCACATGTCAATGTCAATGCATCCACGGGCCAAATTATCCTTGTCGCACTTAACACAAAACATAGCAGTGATGAGTGAGCTAGTGACAATGAATTTAGAAAAATTACAATGTGTAGGAACAAAAATTAAAACAAAATCATATTTTACGTAAATAAATGTAATATGATGTGTAAATACCACTGACGGCATTTACGATGTAGGTGTATCGTCGCTGTGTATCTAACGACTAGTATATTAAATAACTACAATATTTTATTTACAATAATAACTACCATGGATAATGATATGAGGATGTAAAATGTGTTTTTATCTAATCGTAGCTGAGATTATTGCACTTGGTACATATAGATAAATTGTTTCAAGATGCGCTATCGTTTACGGTAATCTGCTGTTATTGGCCATCCTGTAAATTGACACACATTATTCCCGTTTAATGTATAAAAGTGGCATCTAAATTCTTAGTATTCTTCAGAAAATAATAAGCAACGCGGAGTACAGTACAGTACAGTGACCAAGTTCTTGTGACGGTACGGTTATTGTCTAGATTCGATGCTGGTGGTTTGCGTTGTGTATGCGTAAACACTACTGCATACAGTCCCACAAGGATCTTGACCCGCGGCCAAACTCGGAACTAAAGCTGTCATCAAGTGAAATCTCACTTCATGACAGTCGCTATAAAACTTACCCAATGTCTTTTAGTAAATTTTATAGCTACTTGCGTAAATTTTATGGGGACTGTCATGAAAAGCGGACCCGTGTGGACCCATCGATTGAAATATTTCCCTGGAAGCAAGAAAATTTTACTAAATGGTAACCCTAATTTCATACCAACGCCCCACCCCTGCTAATGTCTTCCACGGGCCAAAGATCCTTTTCGCATAATACGTATTGATATAAAAGAGAACGACCTAATTTTGAATCTGTCTTAACATGATAGAGAGTCGTATGGGTATCAGAACTAAACTCTCTTGACAAAAATAGAGACATCTGACAAATCATTACTACTCACAACACAGTGAATAAAATTATTCAGAAATATATATAATTTTATGTTTACAGACAGACATGTCTAGATGTTTAGCTGCTTAGATAATAAATATGTAAATATTATTTGCGCGAGACGTCGATATTACTTTGAATTATTGCGTTTGTATAATTATGTAATTTCTTTTTTGTTGTAATTGGAAGACAACGCGTTTTAAAAACATTTATGTAACTTGGTTTTGCGCAGGCATTTTCAAAATCTAACGTGCAATATTTATATTTTTTAGAAGAGAAAACTTGACGATGACCAGGAAGTCCTGATTGGTATGATTTGCGCGGTGCCTACCCCGCAAGGGATCTGGCGTCATGATATAGATAGATAGATAGATTTATCTATAGTTGTGGGAACGCATTAAAAGAGGGAGATAATTCGTTTAATATGTTCACTTTACCCATTCTATACTTAGCATCACCCCTACAGATTCTATAAGTGAGTGATCCTAGTGACTCTAGAATTGTATAAAATAAATCCTTTGTTTCGATCGATTCTATTACAATCACGTGGTCGTCGAAATTCCCTTGTAGTTAAAAAGCATAAACAAACCCAATGTGTTGTATCCTATGTAAGCGTCAAATATATAAACGATGCAGTTAGACACATTGCGTAGATATCAAATTGTAGAGACTGTCTAATAAAAGCTGAGAGTGAAAAATAGTGACAAATTAAATAAATTTAGTAGTGCAACCCCGGATAAATGGAATTGATACTTAAATACTTTTATGACCATAAAAAAGTAGAGCAAGAAATGTGAAAGAAGAGTGAATGTGGAGGAAGTTTCGTGTTAGTGGTTTATAAATCCTTTATTTTCTGACCTAACAATTGTTGGCTTTTGGCATTTTAATTCAATGTCTTGTAAGTCTTTTATTTTTTTAAATAAAATACGGATTGTCTCAAAACTCAAAGGATTATCTATGCAATCAATAAATGCAATGGCGTAAAATTTTATAAGATTTCACATTTAGACGTGTTAAATTAAAATCATGTACAATTTTATGGAATCGTAACAAAACGTTAAATAAATCTAGCGTGTATCAAAACCAGTTCGTCTATGTCTACGATGCACTAGAACAATAGGTGACGTTAGTCTCAGTATTGCCAGCTTATAAACACGTTATAACTCTCAGCTTTCATTAGAAAGACTCTAGACGGGCCTACTTTGTTGCTTGGACGCATCAGAATATTATAACGTTGTATATTATGTTGTTTCATTGTATATGATAACGTCGAAGTGCATAGCATCAAAATGTGTCGCTTACGCAGGTCAACGCGTAATAAAGTTTTCTTTAAAGACGTGGTAAAGGTGGAAATTTTATCTATTTATAATTAATACAGTTTGCATGTGTACTTTTTTCAAAAGGCGGTAGTGAACGCGGCTTGAATGTGTCCGTCTTTTATACCGATATACAAGTTATTGGTGCAATTGCGACTTCTGTAATAAAATCAAGACGTGTTACCTTACGGTACGGTGTAACTTTTGTGCACAACAATCAAATTGCTGTGTACTTTTAAAATGCATGTTACTATCAAACTGTATGGCATACTTTTGAAGTTCGACATCCGTGAAAAGTAAATTTACCGTGTATTTTTTTTTTGAAATGCGTGTCGTATACAACTGTATAATTTTGGAGTTCGACAGTGTAATGTAAATTTATATAAGCGTACACATTCAAACCGCGGTCGGGCTTTCCTCTTAAGAACTAACGGAGTGTAGTGCAGGAGTGGGGTGGTATGTCGTGTGCCTCGATATATTATTCGAACTAGTTTACGAACAAAATAACAGCCGAAAAACCGGCCGAGATTGGATGGAGTCACAACTGTAGAAAATATTTTTAAATTATTGATGAATTCAGATCTTTTTTATTATAGTAGTAGTATAGTTTTAACAAACTATGGCATTTTGACGTATCCTCGTGCGATTTACGAAAAAAAAAACGCGTTTTTGTACTCCATGCACTTCAAGAAGACCATTATTATTATTAGAGACCTAATATATAGAAATATGATTTTTTACTGCATAAAATCTGGTAACAGGAATACACGATTAAACAAAAGTTCTCGAAATCCTAGTGTGGGGCTACGTTTTAAAAAAAAAAAGAAGAAAAAAATTGGCTATGGTCGGATCGAGGTAAAACTACACCCATCGTGCTTTATTGTGCTTGTTTTGGGCTTCTTTTTTCGGACCGGATCACATCTAGCACGAATAATATATCGATGGTGGAGTGTGTAAGTATCTGTGTGTAGTTCACTGTTGCGGTCGCAGTAGCTGCAGCAGCAGGCGCAGTCAGTCGGCCAGCACGGAGTGCGCCACCGCGCCCAGCTCGTCCTTAAGCGTGCGGAAGGACGGCCGCTCTTCCGGCGAGCGCCGCCAACAAGCGCGCATCACCTGCCACACAATACCACCGCTTATTGACTACGTACCAGAGTTGGGCAAAAATTAACTGTAAAAAATCGACGGACGAATTAGCGCAATGGTTAAGAGCTTAAGCCGCACAGGACAAATCTTTGTGTGATCCACAATTATTTTTTTCGGTCTGGGTATTTGAGTATGTGAATTTTCATGTTTGTAAACGCACCCACGACACAGGAATAAATCCTAGTGCGGGGCTACGTTTTATATTTAAATAAAAAAATAAATACAAAATTATTTCGGATCTCGTCGCGGCTTATTTGTGATTTTATAATGCCCGACGTTTCGAGTTCTCTTCAGCACCCATGATCACGGAAGGGACTGAAGCGTTTCATCCAAAAGTCATTGTTATCCCGAAGTACCTCAGGGGGATTCATTTAATTGCAAATGAAATTTGAATTGAATGATACTATAATTGAAAAATGCCCAACACTGATACGTACTTCCGCGCACTTGACGGAAAATGATGATGATTACAAAAATTACGCTAAGCGGCTGTAAGTAATATCGGCTAAAGAGAGAGATAATCGGCTACTTTCGACGCCGTAGAACGTCGTATCTGTCACTCAGTACATTATGCGTCATTTTATAGCTTTCGTTAGTCGTTGTTATCACGTAATGAGTGTCAGAGACGACGCTCTACGAAGCCAAAAGTAGCCGCTTATCTGTCTCTTTAGCCGATGTGCATTACTTACCGTCGTTTATAGTATAAGGGGAAACTAGGCTAAGATACACCTGGACTAAGGCATTTCAAATATAGCGTGCCTCAAGGTAGCGTTCTGGGACAGCTTCTATATAATATACATAAAACAACCTCCCAAAAATGAAACGACACAAAATGGTTATATTGCAGACGGCTTACAAAAAAAATAGTTAATAGGGATCTCGGTGACAAAATAAATTTGCATGGAAATAATAATCTAGTTATTAAATAAAACGAGAGTTATAGTTATGCACTTTAACCAACGACTAGTGTCCGACCGAAGCTTCGGCTTCGACTTCGGCCAAAAATACCACCTTCGTCTAATCGATCGGTCGATCGAGACTTGGGCGGTTCTTACATCTCTCTAGCGATGCCGCATTGACTATCGGTACATCGAAGTGTTGAAGTGCTTGTATAATAACACCACCATGTCAGTCCGAGTACGTGGACAGTGCACGAGGGCGATCCCCATAAAAAGAGGAGTAAGACAGGGAGACATCATTTTTCATCATTCTCCGAAACTGTTTACGGCCACCCTAGAGGACGCCTTCAAACTCTTGGAATGGCGAGGACTTGGCATCAACATCAATGGCGAATACATCACTCGCCTTCGATTTGCCGACGACATTGTGGTCATGGCGGAGTCGCTGGAAGATCTAGGACGAATTTTCGGTGACCTCAACACAGTATATCAGCAAGTGGATCTTAAAATGAACATGGTCAAAACGAAAATAATGTTTAACGTCCATGCCGTACCCACCGCACTCACTGTTGGGAACTCTATTCATGAAGCTGTCGACGAATACATTAACCTGGAACAGGCAGTCCGGAGGTTTAACTTTGAGAGAGAGGTCAATCGACGAATCCAACTCGGCGGGGCAGCGTTAGGAAAACTGCGCAACATCTTCTCATCCAAAACACCTCAGTGCTTCAAGACTAAATTTTTTAGTCAATGTGTGTTGCCAGTGATGACATACCGATCAGAGACTCTATTACAATAGGTCTCATAAAAAAGCTCAAGAGTTGCTCAGCGAGCTATGGAAAGAGCTATGCTCGGCGTTTCTATCCGTGATCGAATCAGGAATGAGGAGATACGTAGAAGAACCAAGATCACCGACATAGCCCTCAGGATTAGCAAGCTGAAGTGGCAATGGGCGGGCCACATAGCGCGAAGATCGGACAGTTGTTGGGGCAGAAAGATTCTAGAGTGGAGACCACGTATTGGCAAGCGCAGCGTGGGACGGCCGCCTGCCAGATGGACCGACGACCTTGTGAAAATCGCAGGAAGTCGCTGGATGCAAGTGGCATCGGACCGGTTACGCTGGAGAGCGATTGGGAAGGCCTATGTTTAGCAGTAGACAACTATAGGCTGAGATAATGATTATTATTTTTACACTTACTCTAGGTAATTTTAATCATATCATTAAGTTAATACAGTCAACACAAATTGTTACAAATTTAGGCAATCATGAACCAAATTTCTTAGGGTTACCTTCGGCTTCGGCCGAAGGTTTTGGCGATGGCCTATTAATAGACTTCGGCCATTAATCGACCTTCGGTCGGACGTCAACGACGTAAAAATTAAGTTATCAATGTCACCTATACAACTGTAAAATTAAGGAAACTAGTAGTGCTTGTTGTTGGTCTTGGATATTATAATTGATAATATAGTAGGTAGTCCCACATAGAACAAATATGTGGGCAATTAATAAAATTTGCATATGCACTTTTTAAAGTTTCACAGACAGTATTTACTAAGACACTTAACAGCATACCATGATTTAATCAATATATATATAATAATATCAGCCTATACTGCCCACTGCTGGGCAAAGGCCCTCTCACAAATCGAGGTGAGAGAGATTAGGTCATACTCCACCACGCGGACCCAGTGCGGATTGGTGGAGGCAGGTTTGTGGCCATCTGCTGTGGAAAATTATCAAGCCGCATATGAGGCTTCCAACTCGGCTTAACGACTACCACATTAAGTTGTAACCGGGACCAACGGCTTAACGTACCTTCCGAAGCACGGAGACGCTCGAATATAAAAATGCCACAATCTCAGGCCGACCATGTCGAACGCTGCTTAACCTTGGTGATTGGTTGGAACACCGCGGTCGCACAGCGCTACGAGCGCCTCCTTATTCCATAATTTAATCATAATTTTGAGTTTATTTTTATTGTGTTCAGCCGTTACTGCAGCAGTCACCATGCCAGGGGGAGGCGGCGCTCCTCCCGGCACGCCTTCGGCCAAACCTAAACCGGCCTAAGACCTAAAGTAAACCGCCACATTCGTATTCACCAAAACTTTCTTATATTCTCAGCTTCTCTGGGGTTCCTATGACCAGGGCCCTTATTCACTACGACCAAACGCGTTGCCTTACCATAACGTGCAATGACCGTGTAATACTCTGCATGCCATTGAGTGGCATTAAATTAAAATATCACGAATTTATATTAACGCGCCGCGTTACGTGTTTGATTGGTTATAGCGAATACGGGGTGTAGTTACAGTTATATATATTATCATCTAAGCGATATGGTGATGGCAATCAACCGACAGAGCTTCTATTTAGGATGCAACAACAATGTTTAATGTCATTCTTGTATCCGATAGCTGTGCATTTATTTCAAATCTCCAAAAATATTAACACTCCTAGTGATGCACATCTTAGAAACTGCGGTGTTCGTGAAAACAAATTCATATTTATTTGAAAAACATAAAATTTCAAACTTATTTGATGAAAAGGAGCTTGCTTGTCATACTCACATTATATATTTCGTTTAGACACCCCTTAGGTTTCTCAAGGACTTGGCCTCGTTGAACCATGTCAACCACCTCAGAGTTCTTCATCCGGCCGTACGGCACTTTACCACATGTAAACACTTCCCACATTAGAACCCCTGAAAAAAAAACAATAATACAACAACAATAGATTGATAGTAAAATATGGCGTATAAGTAGGGACGCACCACCAAAAGATAATTCTTACGCAGTATAAGTTTCTGAAGGTCGAAGTTTTTACCCAGACATATTTTAAAGGATATATATGTCGTATCCTATTATTTGAACACAGTTTATGGAATGACGAGCTGTTATTTTCATTTTAGTAACCTTTAATCTTGTCATAGACATACTCTATGCCTTTAATGATTGCACGAGTGTGTTTAGTTGTGAAACGATGGCAGATGACATCTGTCAGATGTGAAACGATGACAGATGAAGATGATATCTGTCAAATGACGAATCACCGATGACAGATAGTCGATGTAAGATGGCGGACGGCGCTGCGTTGTTATTCAATTGGCAACGGAACGAGCGGTCGGACGTACCGCGGAGTAGCTAACCTCACTGCATTCCGCATACTTGGATATCAAGGAAAATCAGTGTACCGGACGAGACCACAGTGTTATTACAAGGTTTCTTTTATGTTCGGCCACCATAGGACGACTATGAAAACGAAGATAAATCCACCTATCACCGTTACCAGCATTGAAACGGCCATCCAAAAAAACCCAACATATACAATAATAGTAACAAGTAATGACAAGATTTTAATATTCAAAAAGAAAAGTCATAAATACATATAAATCAAGATTCTACGGGAGCATAACTGCTATAAAGGAGAGAACTACATACCGAAAGCCCAAACATCAGATTTAGAAGAAAACCGTGTATAATTGAGGACTTCTGGAGGAGCCCATTTGATAGGAAACTTTGTGCCGCCCGAACTTGTATATTGGTCGTCCAAAACATATCGCGCCAAGCCAAAGTCTGCTACCTGGAATAAAAAATAAGTATAAATAAAAACCTTGCATTGTAAATAATGAACTATACAGAAAGCAACCATTCTTATCTTCTATTTATTTTATTAAGTACCTACACTATTTTCAATAAGTTTTCCATATTCTTTTACATTTATTTTTATTGAACCATGGCGATCTATTTCGATTTCCGATCTATGCCACGTACAGGCAGAAAATACCTAAATTAACTGGGATTAACATTTTAAGTTTTGAGTTCAAGCTTTCTTGTGTAATTTGCCAAATTTGAGTCTCTAATAAATTTCAAGCCAATAATGGTCGATTTTGACTGCAGAATCAACTCTATCAAACAAACTCCATTGTCACATGAAAGACGTGTACACAAAATCAAACTCAAACAATTTATTTTGTATAAGCCCTGCGGGGGCGCACACAAATAGTCAATTAATATATTTTTTTAATCTAATTTAACTACTAATCTACCACCGGATCGGAAAGCGGCCTCCACTGAAAAGATCCGGCGAAGAAACTCAGCGGGCTTTTTCTTTTTTATTTACTTCTCTTTCCCTTTTTTCTTTTCTTTTTTTTGAATGATATTGTGTGGATACAATGTTTAGGTTACAATTAAATAGTTTACGTTCTAGCTCCAGTGTTATGCCTTACGATCGAGATATGAATCTAATGATGTTATCTTTAAAGAGTGTCTAAAGGATTCCAGATGGACTAGTGCCCCACAAGCAGCAACCGTTCACGAGTATGACTACTGGAACAGCCATCACTCCCCTCGATCATATTGGAGGAAAGGGAGTGACCCGCGCCAGACAGCCACCGCAAGCAAAGACATTATAGTGAGGAGAAATGTCATGACAAGATTTTGGATAAAAATAAAAAACAAGTTCGACGGACGGCTTAGTTCAGTGCTCGTGGGTGTGTACACATACAATGTACACGCATATGTATATTTGTTTAATTGTATATCTGAGTATTTTTGGACGTAATAAAAAACTATATAAATACACTTACTTTTACAACATTTTCGTCTCCAACCAGACAATTCCTAGCGGCTAGGTCTCGATGAATATAATTGTGCCTTTCTAAATATGCCATTCCCTTGCAAACCTAAAAAAAAAGATAAAATACTTCTTATTGCCGAAAATAATTTTACAAGTAAATAATATTTGCCTATTATATTACTTTTATAATTAATTCTAGTAATACCTAATAATTTTACAGGTAAACCACGAATAAGATTAATTCGGAATATCATTTAATACTTTTATAGTTAATTCTAGTAATCTAGTGACTGCCTAAGTAAATAATATTTGCCTATTATATTACTTTCATAATTAATTCTAGTAATACCTAATAATTTTACAGGTAAACCACGAATAAGATTAATTCGGAAAATCATTTAATACTTTTATAGTTAATTCTAGTAATCTAGTGACTGCCTCGTTGGACCAGTGGCAAAGCGCATCGCTTTCTGATCACGAGGTCCTGGCTTCAAATCCTAGGTCGGACAAGTGTAGTTTTTCTAACGAAAACTTCCCAGTACGAGTCCGGAGTCTGGAATTGCGCCCGATATATGGCAATAGGCTCGCCCCCTATTACATGGGAACTAACATCGTCGGCGAAACGTGGGTGTACTCAGTACACCTCTGCCACCCCCGCTTGGGGAATATAGGCGTGACAGTATTTTTTTGTAATTACATTGATATTTAGGACGGGATGTGTTTAATTTAACCCTAGTACTGACAGAGTGTGTGGGAGTACCTGTATGCACATGTCGAGCAGCACGGCGGGCCCCAGCTGGTCGGGCGCGGTGCGCCGCAGGTAGTTGAAGAGCGAGCCGTGCCGCATGTACTCCGTCACGATGTAGATGGGCCGGTGCTTCGAGCACACGCCGTATAGTTGCACTAGGTTCTGGTGTTGGAGTTTGCTGCAACACAATTTAAAATATATTGTTACGACTTCAATACACCCCGATATCTCGTGAACCCTTTATCGGGGGATGTTAGGTCCCATTAGGTCCCCAATCGATCCGTCAAGAAAGATCTAGAATAGGCGCTCAGTGCTAAAATGTCTAGAAGGTTCCTCGATCGATGGCGCGCGGTCGCGGTAAACAAGTACCTGCTTGTCAACGTGCAAATAGGAATGTAATAATAATACCGCTATGTTTGACGCTCCGGCTATTGTTCGATTTACTTTTCTATCGATTTACTTAGAGTTCACGCCATTCTAGAACTTTCATACGGGTATAAAAGGAACACTCAACGCGGCGACGGACACAGTCTCTTTTCGGAAGCGACAGCGATCAAATCTAGAGCAAGCATTCTAAGTGGATTACACCGGCGACCTTAGCAACGATAAACGGATACTACTAGTGACTTAACGACTTGGAAGCAGTATTATGGGTACTAATGAGAGTAGTACTGATGTGTGTTTAGTACTTGTGAATACTTGCTTTCAACGTTCTGTTTTGGGCGTACAGAGCCTAATAAAGTCCTTCGCACGTTATTCGGCATTTAATTACCCCGCAAACGGTACGATATGTCATTTTATTACACACAAAAGGTTTTCACTAACTGTCAACTAATGACAACATTCAACCCGCTAATTTTGAAGTTTACTGTATGAACGTAATTTTAAGCATACAAACTTATTTATGGTATATGATTCACATACAATGCTTATCGCGATGTAGCACCTATATTCGTGTTCACAAATCCACGGACAAATTAACAGGTGCAAATATCAAAACAAAAAAAATGTTGACGACTGGTGTAGAACTAACAACTAAATCAATCCAAAAAAAAATATCGACATATTTAAACATATTTTCTGTATTTATTAAATTAAGGTTGAATTATATTCAGAGTCAATCAATCAATCAAAGAGGTCAATCGTCGTATCCAACTCGGCTGGGTAGCGTTCGGGAAGCTACGTAATATCTTCTCGTCCCAAATACCGCAGTGTCTCAAGACAAAAGTCTGTGACCAGTGTGTGTTGCCAGTGATGACTTACGGCACCGAGACATGGTCACTCACAATGGGCCTTATAAGAAGGCTCAAGGTCACCCAAAGGGCAATGGAAAGAGCTATGCTCGGGGTTTCTCTGCGAGATCGAATCAGGAATTAGGAGATCCGCAGGAGAACCAAAGTCACCGATATAGCTCTCAGAATTGCCAAACTTAAGTGCCAGTGGGCGGGGCACATCGCTCGTAGGACTGACGGCCGTTGGGGCAGAAAGGTTCTCGTGGCGACCTCGAACTGGAAGACGTGGAATGAGCAGGCCCCCCACAAGGTGGAGCGATGACCTGGTGAAGGCCGCAGGTAAAAGTTGGATGCGTACAGCACAAAGCCGGTCGTTGTGGCGATCTTTGGGGGAGGCCTTTGTCCTGCAGTGGACGTCTTTCGGCTGATAATGATCTATCTATCTATCTATCTATATCATCACGCCAGCTCCCTCGCGGGGTAGGCAGAGAGTACAGAGTTCCAACAGGTGATAATGATGACGGATTTTATTTAGGGGAAGGATACCCTTTTTTCTCAAAAAAAAAGCTTAAGGGTGTGTGAAATACACGACTGAAAATAACGCGAAGGAAGTATCAGGTAAAGCTAGTTTATGATAAAGGCAAGTATCCATACATGGGAGAGGCGTGTGTACTCACGTCATGACCTTGGCCTCCTCGATGAAGTCGTCCTCGGACATGGTGCCCTCCTTCATCATCTTGACGGCGGTGTCGAGGCGCCCGCCCCAGCGCCCGCGCCGCACCACGCCGAACTGCCCCGCGCCCAGCTCCTCCAGCAGCACCAGCTCCGACGGGTCGATCTCCCACTTGTCTGGAACACGCCGTTCACTATACATTTCCAAAAAATTATACAACTAGCCTTAGATGAATTGTGTAGGATATCATCCATAATAAATAATATTAGTCCCGTTAAGAAACTGTCCCACCGTTGGGCACGGGCCTCCTCTCAACTGAGAGGGTTCAGGCCATAATCCACCACGCTGGCCCAATGGGGGTAAACGAACCTCGCACACCTTCGAGAAACTCTTAGGCATGCAGGTTTCTTCACGATTTTTTACTTCACCATTAAAGCAAGTAGCAATGAATTTTTAATACGTGCATGCTTTCGAAAAGACAGAGGTGCGTGCCTGGGTTTGAACCCAAAACCTCTAACTTCGCAGTCCAATGGTCTAACCACTAGGCTATCACTGCTGCAGATGACACCCATAGGGTAGATAAATTTTGAACAAAATCAAAAAATGGAGCGTTCTCTGTCACGCACACATAGTGCAATGAGGAGAACTTGGGAAAACTAGTACAGCATTTGCTTTAGGTATATTTTTATGTAAACAACAATATAATTTAGGGGAAAAGAAATATCTATAATGTCGGGAGTTTATACAAACACAGTGCTAGGCTTAAAGTAGCAAGTGAGTATATGAATAATCGACATTGTCGCGGTACTGTTCAATGCTCATGTTCTGAGAATTGGCAGCAGTCGCATAATTTAAAGCTGAGATAAAGCTAGGGCAGTGGTCGGCAAACCGCGGCTCTTTCACTCCTCGGCTGCGGCTCTTCCACGAACTTCTACTTATAATCTTGCCTTGTAAGAGGCGCGTAAAAATTTTCGAAACGCCGCCTATAAATAAGGGGCACATTTATAGAAAGCAACAATAGCACGGATAGGCGCTCGCAAACATGTTTTCTATTAATTTCGCCTAATTGCTCGCGCCGAAATGTATTTTTACTATATGCAATAAAAAAGCAATCTATAAAAAAAAAATTGCGCGTGTCGGGACGCCCGACAGAAGTGATAACTTAAACTAGCACTGTGGGTTAGAGTGAGAGAGGAAGAGCCTGCCTACCGCTGCCGTATGCGTGAGAGAAAGGGAAGAGCGCTGTGGGTTAGAGTGAGAGAGGAAGAGCACGCCTACCGCTGCCGTATGCGTGAAAAAAAAAGAAGCCAGATAGACTAGCGCCGTTACGCGTTACGTTACGAAGCGGTTTACCCTCCCAGGAGAAAGAATGGCTGTCTTGGATGACAACGTTGCCGGCCACTGGGCTAGGGGCAAGCGCTGAGAGCAGTGTAATCACCATGCGAGAGGCCGGCGGTTGGCGGCGCGGGGCGGTCGCAGGGCGTGGCCTTGAGCCGCGAGCATAGCCCGCCGCTGTTGTGCTTGTGGTAGTTGATCAGCTCCGGGATGCTGCTGCAGCAGTGCTTGTCCGACAGGTAGAACTCGCCGCGCGCGTTCTGCTTTATGTGGTAGTGCTTCGTCTGCGGGTGCGTGCTGCGAACCAACGTAACCTCAAGATTATTTCCAAACAAAAGTATTAACACGTTCGCTGCCAGGAGGGGTCAAAATGGCTTGGTAGAACAATAAGGGCTGAAGGGAGTCAAAATGACCGTCACTACTAGGGTGACTTTCAAGATCCTTTGCTCGCTACCGGCCACGCATCTTACGCAAATTCCCATACAGCGTGGCCTTCGCGGCCCTATAGAACATGTCAACAACTTGGCTTCTAAGTTTTATTAGTTTTATTTTTTCATAAGAATTTTTTCTTATTACAGAACCCGTAAAGGCCCGTATTACAGGACGTAAATCTAGTTTTAAAAACTGATTTTTGTACTAAAACGTTCGTTTTGAAACTAGACTCACGACTGATTTGTAATACGGGCCTTAGTATGCTAAGTAAAATGTAATAGATTCGTGTTCGTGACAAGTTTATTATGGCACCAATTAGTAACAAATCAAAAATAATTGAAAACAAATTAATTTTAATATCATTCGTACTACTGGCATAACACGCGCGAGTTGAGGCGATCTACAAGCAAAATCTCAAACTGACTGGATCTTCGACGAACTTTCTCAGCAGGTTTTTAATGCTCGCATATTTAGGCTGACACATGTGCAAAAGGTGCATAAAGGTCGCAGAGCCTAAGGTAAGTCTCCAGACTACTCGCGCATCTACCACCCTCTTATCTTTACCAATAATATAAGGTTTATTTACAAACTTTATCAAAGTTGTACAAAAGTAATTTGACAGAATACACCAAATATAGCAGTGTTATTATAAGAAGTCTGCATGCGATTGTAATATTTAGTATTAGCTCCAAAGGTTCAAAAATTTGATGACTTAAATTAGAATGATGAGTGACATATTATACACTAAGGTGTATGATATGTCACTCATTATTCTAATTTACTAATTTTACATAATTTAATAAAAGGACGTAAGCATCCTTTTATTAAATCTCACTTTTTTGTCTATTTTATAAGCCAAAAGGGAATTTTTATAATGACTTACACAAGTATAGTACGATGCAATGGGACATCTGTAGTTAGTCTTCTGCCTAATCCTTCCACTCCGCAAATTTAGTCTCTATTACTCGGCTATAGCATTGCAAACACCGCGATGTATAATTAACGTAAACTACTCACACTTTGGTAAACAGTGAAAGAGTGTACATCCCTTTCGTAGATGAGTTGCGGACCACGAAGCATCCTTCTTTGTCCTCCTGTTTGAGCAGCGACTCGGCGCGTTGGCGAGACATTTCGCCTACGTACCACCTGGAAGCAATAATTAAATTTATTTTCCTACTATCTTTATTGATTGAATTAATGGCCTACAGCGTAGTGTTGTAAATCTCTCGAGTCGGTTCTTAAAACGCTCGCATCTTCTACGTGTTTCAACACTCGTGAGTGTCGACTCAGCGCTAAATGCTCGACTTCAGCTCTCATTTTTACAATACTACTATTGCGGTCGACTATTTATCGACCGAGAGAGTGACAGTGATGCAATTACTTTACAAAACAATAATAAGGATCCGATATATTGAGCGCGCGCTCGCAATTAAACTACGTGTGTGCAAGAACAAAGATTATCATTTTCTAAAAAATCTGCACTATGAAATAAAAAACTGTTTTACAAGAACTAAGCTACAATTATTTGCTATGTTTTTAAGTAAATTCATTTCGTGTTGGAATCAGAAAATGTAAAGCAATAGAGATGATTTTATTTTTTTATTCTATTAAAAAATATCCTTTAAACGTGTATTCCTTTAACCAACCTCATATTACGAAATATTAAGTCTAATCCATATAGTTTTTAAAGTGCATGGAGTACAAAAACAACCTTTTTGGCGGTAGCTCCTTAATATGAAATTATCTCATAGGGCTAGTGATAATGCGCGTAGCGGTCACGAGGGTTCAAATCTTATGTTGGAAAAAATGTAATTTTCCGATAGTAAAAAAACCAGTATCAGTCTGGACACAAGCCACACAATGCCATACATTATGCCCGGTACATAGTGTGGCAAAAATTAATTATGGAAAAAAATAGGTACCAATTAAAATATTTCGGATTTCGTCGCGGGTTATTTGTGGTTTTAAAGTGCCCGACGTTTCGAGTGCTCTGCAGCACCCATGATCACGGATGAGACTGAGGCGTTTGACGTCCAAAAAGCATTGTTATTCCGGAGTACTTCATAGGGATTAATTTAATTGCAAATAAAATTGTAATGGATTGATCCTACAACTGACAAATGCCCCAATGGCAATGGGCTCGCCTCTATCACATGGGGCCAAACGCCGTCGGCGAAGTGGGTGTACACAGGGAAACCCCCCACTTGGGGAATATAGGCGTGCCGGTGTTTATTTTTTCAGTATACGCACAATGTATTATGGTTATCAAAAAAATCCACCGCGGGAGGAGTAAGGGGATGCATTCTATATAACCCTGAAGAACCAAATCGTCATTATGGCAGTAGGTGCTAGGCTATTTCAGATTTTTTTACCGTACTGACGAAGAAATAGTGGCTTTCTATGAGATTATGCCAAATGTCCACCAAATCAAATCAGTTTATTTGCGAAAATGGGTAACAGTGGATGTTAAAATTACATTGGTCGTACGCCATATACCAAGAATACGATATTTTAATGCCAAAAAGAAATAGTTACAGAAAAACAAACGAAAGTCCTACCGACAGAGTTGGGATTTATAAGACCCTTTTCTAGAAATACATCCTCTTTTGGTCACCCATACCTTTTTTTATAAGAAGCAAGCATCTATAATGTGAACTTGGGTAAATCCGATATATACTGTATAAAATAAGAATTGAGAAATTTGTTTTCCTTGACTTCTGTACCTACAAATTAAGCACACTTGATATAACATCAAGCGATCCAAAGCTAGAACACCAATAACTTGACATCGTGTATGGTAACAGCAAATGTTAATCAACTTTCCTGTGTAAATCATACGCAACATCGCGTCATCAAGGTATAAATGACGTAGTATCGAATCGTAATGGGCATGTATGTCACACAATGTCCATTGTTTGGGACAACAGAGAGCTTAGCACGAACAGATTGACGATAGCGTCGAGTTGATATGCCATCCTTTTCATACTACAAATTTACTAAATAAAAGTGAAAGTGACAGCACGCTTTCAACAACGTTACGGTAACATCAAATGATTTGTGCTTAACCATTATTATACATGTTTTTGAGTTCAATTACCTGCATGGAAGTTCTTGCCACAAGTACATATCCCTACTACTAAATATACATGATGTTTCCAATTTAAGATCACAACAAATTGTGTG
This sequence comes from Phalera bucephala, assembly GCA_905147815.2. Lineage (NCBI taxonomy): Eukaryota > Metazoa > Arthropoda > Insecta > Lepidoptera > Notodontidae > Phalera > Phalera bucephala. The sequence continues at coordinate 13,159,148 of LR990615.1, forward strand.
GGATGACAATTTTACTAGATTACAACGACCAAATAGACTTGTAGGCCCATTATCGTATTGATTCCATTTATAAAAAAAAACTCTTCTGTTAATTTGCACGAACAATTCGACGTGTATAATCCAGTATTTATAGTTGGTATAACCGGCGAGTGTGTATGAGACGAACTATGAGAGTGGAAGAAGCCAGAGAGGTATGTAAGGAAAGAACCTGTTGGAACTCTGTACTCTCTGCCTACCCCGCGAGGGAGCTGGCGTGATGATATAGATAGATAGATAGATAGAGGTATAAATAACCTTATCGATCGGCACGAAAGTTGCAAATGCCATTTATTATGTTCGGCATATGTCACTTTGTTCTATAAGACCGTCTAATTTTATGGTGAATCTTATATCGATCGAACTATGCAGAAATCTAACGTATATCGAATATTCTGCATTTAGTGAAACAGCTAAACGCACGATGGAAGTTATCATATGATTTTTGCGGACTTCTCTTAATTAAATTAGCCCTCAGATCGGCTTTAGCAACATTAATCATCAGCTGAAATTAATTTTCTGCTCTGAAATACTCGTAGTAGACACGTAATTTTTATTTGACACTGAAATACTTTTGAAATACAGCAAAATGTGATTTGGATACATAGGTAAATACTCACTCGTATTTCTGCAATCCTATATTTTCTTTTTCCTTAACGTAATTGCTTGGAATGTAACCGACAGAGCTGTAAATTAAAATTAAGATAATTATTATCAGATAATCGCACACAGAAAGTTTATCTGTAGATACAAATGGCTTAGTTATCAAAATGTGAATTACCCATTTTCGTCCTTGACTTTCCACCAGTGATCCTGAGTGTCATCTATAACTTCGTATTCCGCGCCCTGCAATATCCAAGTAAATTACTATATTTTTAACATACAAATCTTTTATTGTGGACTCTAAAGTATTGCGCCAAACTCATGTAATTTATCTAATTGAACAGTAGAGAATTTTCTTAATTATACCTTCTACCTACAGAATCAATTTCAAATATCTAAAAACTGTAATTAAACGATATAAAAAACGATGTCTTACTCAATTATATAAGCGTTTAATTAATATTCTTTGTTTTTTACGCTAACACCTACGGATCTAACCAAAAAACAAATGTGCCTATTTCGTGGTTGATTGATTGCGCAATTACCTATAATGACCGATATCTATAGTGTTAACTTCCCATCCATGGCAACCATCAAACAATTATTATTAGCTTTGAAACATTAAGAATTCTATTTAATAATAAAAAAACAAATTGAATTCAAAACATCAAAGTGAAAAGAAATCACAATCCACAAAACATGGGATTCAACATTTTAAGGAATGAGTTTAAATCATAAAGATAAACAAGTGTTTTTGATTTACGGATCTATAATTATCATTATATGAAATGCATATACGCCAAATATTACAATAGTGATGAATACTATTATAATGAGTAATACCTTTTCTAAAGAAAGATCTCCGCTTTCAATAGCTTTAAACGGGTACAGCGCTACAACCACCTTGGTCCTTTGTTTCTCCTGAAAAGTTGTATTTACATTATTATAAATTAATTGTTATCACTGATTGGATCGCACTGAAAATTAAGTTTGTAATTTTTTTCGGAAGCTTCGTTTTTCTAATGCCTAAGATGCATGACCGTAAAGTTAAAATTAAAAGCATTTTGTAGTTTGTAAATCCAATTAAAATCTTTTATTTGTGTGAAATAATAAAATACACATAACGTTTTATATTTTTTTTAAGTTGACTATCACTTGTTTTAACTGTATAGGAAAACATTGTGAGGAAACCTGCATGCTTGAGAGTTTTTGGAAGGTGTGCGAAGTTCGCCAACCCGCACGGGGCTAGCGTGGTGGGCTATGGCCTAATCCCTCTCAATTTGAGAGGAGGCCCGTGCCCAACAGTAGGACAGTTTCTTAACAGGGAAAATATTATTATTAACGTTTTATATCGCGGTCTGCATCCCGATGGTTTAGTCTTATACGGGAATAATACCACAATGTAAACAGTAGAACATCTTATTAATAGCGGCCTGAATAAAAATCACGCAGGTTTCTGCAGATAGCTAGGTAGCTAGCTATACAGAGTGTAAGGTTAAACGAGGGACGTGTTGAAGGAGAGTACTGAGTATTAGATTCTCGTCCTAAATATCTAAAAAAAACTTAACCTTAATTTTTGACGGAATTATTAAAAAAATACATTAATTATGGATACTGAGAGTGCATGAAATCGAGCTTTAAACGAGAATGTGATCACGCGATAAAACACGTGACGATCGCACGATCCTATCGAAAAAGACCGCCCCCGCCCCTAGCCGATGCGCCGGCAGGACACGACCGGACACACGCCCGCGCACCCCGCATTCAATGCGAGTGCGCCGCTATTTCCGCATGTCAAATGCGCCTTCGTAAAACAACCCCACGTGTGTTAACGTAATAAAAAACAACAGTGTTAGTAAATAAACATGATATTTAGTGTGCATAATGAACATAGGTGGAGTAGTGAAAATCGTTATGTAACGCGCCAGGACGCTTATCAATCACTTTGGTGATAGGTGGATAGGTCGCGGAGGGCCCGTGCCATGGCCAGCCCGCTCTCTATATCTCACACCGTTAGTCTTTTATCTATGGGGTGAGCTGAAAAGAGTCGTTTATGCTACGGAGTACTCGACCAGAGAATATTTAAAGGTGTGTATCACGACTGCTTTTTATAGCGTAAGAAGTGATCCGTTCGTACCTCACCGCATAAAAGACAATATGAAAAAACGTGCCGAACTGTGCATTACGCGAGGAGGTGGTCATTTTGAACAATTTTTAAGATTGATTTAAAAACGTGTAAATAATAAATTAATCAAGTAAATCGTTGTAAACAGGTGTGATTCCATTTTTTAAATACGCCAAAAATACTAGTGTGCATATTAACTTTGTCATATTTTGTCTTAATCGTAAATTATTGTGATTCACAATTTACATACACTTAATTTTGTAGTGTAAAAATACATTAAATAAATAAATGTATTATTAAATACATTTTGCCTGTCCTAAGCCAGTTTGAAGTATGAAGGGAAAACGGATTAAACCTAAAGGTCATTCACGTGCGTAATTGACCTTAGATATGTCAAGTCGATTGCGCAAGGTTGCCCACACGTCGAGAGACTTTTTACGATTTTTTTGTCAAGATTTTCTCTGTGTTTTATCAGTGCTTTTTGTTGTGTATATGTTTGTTAGTTACATGTATGCATGAACTATCATGGATTTTAATACGTATCTCGTTTAACGTAACTTACTGTATATAGCGATCTACGCAGATTCTCAGCAGGTCTAAGCAGGTGCTTGGAACTGCTGAGAATCTGCGTATATCGCGCGTCTGTGTGTGTAATTCTTCTCCAGACCGCTATACTATTTTTCACATAGGATGGGTAGGTGACAGTTCTAACTGCCAAACGAAATTAATATATAATTCAATTGTATTAAAGCGTATAACCATACGTATAGAAACGGGTCATGCCTCTTATTGCCGTTGAATAAAGTATAATTTTCTTTAACACTTACAACTGTCACAGTACCTATCTTCCATGAATAATACTATAGTTCTAAAATGCTTTACTGTTTACATTATGTTTACTGTGGTAACACGGTGTTAAAGGCGTTGACAGGTTTTGCGATGCACGGGTGTCGCGTATCTCTCACCTTGGCGAACTAAACGCTGTTTGCATATAAAAATTAGTTAAGTTAGGTTTCCTGTCATCATTGTGAGAAGCCCAGATCGCGACCTGCATTATGTGTGAAACCGACCCGCAGTCTGTCTGGAACACAAGTAGTAACTTCGCTAGGCTAGTAAGCCTACACACTCGAAACTTATGTTTCAAATTGCCTCCTAAGAAATATATTGGTCTCTTGTATTACTCGTGTGTAACATTCACTGAAAGCGAAAATATTTATTTGCGAAGTAATGGGTTGCACGGATTAATTGATCTCATATATGAGCGGAAATCACATATGCACTGTACACTATAATCTATGCCGCTACGGGTGATTGACTGATTCATTTTAATAGCCCTACACAGAATATGAGCGTGTACTAATAAAAAAAAACCGTACGTGAGTTTTTCATAAACAATTAAACAAATACGGAGTATACTATATAATCTAATAGAGTATTAAACGTGCACATTTTACAATAAGTAGCCGTCTATCTCAAAGACTCTACTTGCTTGACTCTCCATAAAGTGGGTTGAATGATGACTCAATGTTACAGGACATTCATTAATTACGTGCGCTCAAAATGGGGGGAGAGTCCAGTTAAACTGAGAGGAGGGAGGTTATAATTAAAAATCTAACGTCAACTTTTGAAAAACATAAATTATTATGCGTATGATAAAAAAAATATATTAATTTTATTTAACTTTTCTTAGAGTATCCCACTTTGTACGCTCAAAATCTTATGGCTATTAAAAACATTTACTTTGAGAATAAGGGGGACGGGGTTCCGCCAAATCTCACGAAATCCTACCGAGGGGTAGGTCCAAATTAAAATAAAAGCAGCACACGTAATTAATGGATACCCACTTACAAATATTTTTTTGCTTTTTATTTTCACAAGGAAAGCAATATTCTAATAACTGTAACTACACTCCTTAATCGCTATGACCAATCAAACACGTAACGAGGCGCGTTACTATACATTCGAGAAATTATAATTTAATGGCACTCAGTGGCATACAGAGTATTACACGGTCATTGCACGTTATGGTAAGGCAACGCGTTTGGTCGTAACGAATAAGGGCCCTGGTCATGGGAACCCCAGAGCTAAGAATATCAGAAAGTTTTGGTGAATACGAATGTGGCAGTTTACCTTAGGTTTGGCCGAAGGCGTGCCGGGAGGAGCGCCGCCTCCCCCTGGCATGGTGACAGCTGCAGTAACGGCTGAACACAATAAAAATAAATACTCAAAATTATGATTAAATTATGCAATAAAGAGACTCGTAGCGCATTGCGACCGCGGTATTCTAACCAATCACCAAGGTTAAGCAGCTTTCGACTTGGTCGGCCTGAGATGGGTGACTGTTTGTGGCATTTTCATATACGAGCGTCTCCGTGCTTCGGAAGGCACGTTAAGCCGTTGGTCCCTGTTACCACTTCATGTGGTAGTCGTTAAGCCGAGTTGGAAGCTTCATAGACGGCTTGATAATTTCCAACAGAAGGTAGCCTGCCAACCTGCCTCCCCCAATCCGCAGTGCGTCCGCGCGGTGGACCTAACCTCTCTCACCCCTAATTGTGAGAGAAGGCCTTTGCCTAGCAGTGGGCAGTATAGGCTGATATTATTATTATATATGGAATAAAAAAAAATGTTTAGAAGTATGTAAATTAACGACAGTAAATTTGCCGGGGGTATCAGTAAGCTCATGATTAATATAATTCATCCAAGCTATACATCACTGAAAATTTTGTTGAGGAAATAATACTTAATTTATTATAATAACTAGGTGGCTATCTAAATTGTGTGTATATTGTCAACATGAATTCACGCGAAATACCTTTGGGTAATGTATATTTATAACTATCGTTATGGTAACAATCAGGAACCAAGTTCGATAAACTTCGTTTAGTATCTATTGCATGAATAACCCCTATATATTTTAAAATATTTATTATTATTATAATTTAATGCTACCGTTTACAATTGATCTCATGAGTTCAAGTAGGGTCGTATCAATCGAATACCTATAATCCACACGGAGAAAGTTTTCAACAGCGACAACTTAAGATAACATCAAAGCTGAACACATTTTTACATTGTCACGGGAGATGGAAGCTGGTTTAACGATTTCAATCTCCAAAACAAAAAGATGATCTTCAAGTGGGTGTTTCCTTCTGAAGAATTGCCTACACACAGTAAAGAGTAGATGAAACATGAGAAAAAGGGATGATTCTCTCATATTTTGAACGCACCGGTTGTTATTCAACTATAAGATAACAATTACAAGAGTGGTATACTCTAGTATTCCGTTATTTTATGTTTAAGAAAATGTTCGAGAGCCTCGTCCTCCAGTAGAATCCTCCTTCGTCAAGACAACACTTTAGCACAATCTCCAAAATGTTCATTTATATGTGCCAATAAGAATCTTTACAAACCTAGTATTTAAAACGTCACGTGTATACGCCATGAAGTCGGGACTTAACGGAAAATAAAACAAAAAAATCCCTCTTTCCAATTTTATCTTCATCAAATTTATTTCCAAAAATAAAGGAAATCCTTGATAATTGCTATTTCAAAACATCAAGGAAGCGTTGATTGCCTTCCTTCAAAATGGCTGTGTAAAAGACCTCCAAGAAGGAATAGGCCTATTATTTATGTGAGTGGTTCCATTGAATATACGACGAAGGGACAATTGAAGGGACAGTTTTGAAAAAGAACAAAGTTTACTAAGTTAATAATTACTTTATTTCCTGATATTCTAAAAAAAACAATGTCTTCTTCTAAATTAATTAGCGTGTGTGTGTGTGTGTGTGCGTGTGTGTGAATGATCTACGCTGTTGGCCGCGGGGCCTTTACAGCTTCACCGGACAAGAGGGCGAGCGTGCAACCACTACGCTCGAGCCAGAAGGGCAAAGGGGCAACTAGCTCAAGGGCGCCTCAAGGAGGAACGGCCTCGGCTTGGGTAGTCGCTATGGGGGAGGGCGTATACTAGGTGTCTCGCCGTGGTGCTCTGCACCGGCCGGCGTGCAAGGGATTCTTCGACCTCGCCGGCGAGGTCGGGGTTTGATCCTGTGTGCGGTATCTATATCCGAAAGAAGGGATGTAAGGGCATCGGGAGGGTCGGTGAGAACATGCCGCGGACGGCGGTAGCGGTTGATAGGAGGGGAGTTAGGTTCGTAGTCGGCGGCAGCTACGATTAGCGGATGACTAGGATTGGACGCGTTCGCAAAATATCTGGTTGTCGCCTTTTTAATAAAGGCGCGAATAGGTTCGAGACCGAGATCGGAATGGAGTAAATTAAATCGCATTCATCCAGACGTGGTCAGTTATTCAACTAAATATGTAACTTTGTTACGTCAATCAACACTTTTATCCAAATGTCCATTAAGTCGACCAGGTAGAAATAGCCAGACAGTAGACGTTTATCCACACGTCCAAAATAATACAAGATCCGTAGACATTAAGACACTAATATATTGTATTCTAAATCTGCAAGAAGACTCACCCACCTACACCTACTTATAAACTTATTAATGTGCTTAACTCAAAAACCTAAGCGAAGTTGGATTAGCATTTCAGCTTATAAGAAGACTAATAGTCTACTTCAGTTACTTTCATAGTGTCATGTCTTACGGTATATTATTGTGGGGTGGGCAGCTGACATTGACTCTATTTTTATCTTACAAAAAAGGGCTATTAGGGCCATCTATAACTTAGGTAGTCGCGAGTCTTTGAGAGAATTGTTTAAAGAAGTCAATATTATGACGGTCCCATGTCAGTATATTTATGAAAACATAATGTACACACGGAAAAATTTAGATCTATTTAATCAGCTAGGTGATAGGCATTGCTATAACACGCGACATAGAAATAAATTGGATCAACCGCAATTTTGTCTGTCTGAAATTCACACGTCTTTCATGGGGTACTGTGTTAGATTTTATAATAAAATTCCACTTGACGTCACTCAACTTAGTGAAAATAAATTCAAATCCTGTATTAAACGTACGCTCTGCAAGCGAGCTTACTATACTCTTGATGATTATTTAAAAGATAAAAATGCTTGGATAGGTGATGTTCCAGCTCCACCAGAATGTGGATAACATGTTCAGCTATTATTATTTATTATTCCCTCTCTTCCTTCTAGTAGTTAAATAAAATTTATAATTTTTCTTCCTCATTTCTTTATCTGTAAATGAGAGAACCATGTAGCCATTCACATGAATAGTTTAACTTGGTTAATTTAATTTAGACTCACCTGATACTACATTGTTCTCCCATACCCCACAACAAAATGTAGATGGAAAGATTGTAAAAATATTATTTTAAAAGAGTAACCGTGGAGTTTCTTGCCCTTCTTCTCCACAGGAATGACATTCCGAAGTGGTGTAGAGTCTTTTTTACTATTTTGACGATTCATAAATACTGTAATGGTTTACATGATTAAAAAATATTCTGATTCTGAATGCGTCTAATAATGCTCTTAACACTAATAACATAAAACTTTCATCGCTTAATATCAAAATCTCTGTTTGCTATAAGCACTAACCTTCTTAATTTATTTTGCACTTTCTAATTGACATTGGATATAAAAAGCGATAGTCATCCATCGATTTAAGATTTACCAGTGTTATGTAACAGTTTAATACTATTCCAGCAGACTAATTTCTGTGCGGTAAATGAGGTTAAGATTGAGGGAGCTGGTGTTCTATTCACCATGTTGTAATGTCTCGGCAGCGCGAACGTTCACGGGGTCGCAAATTGTTAATTGCGAGTCAAGTATTAATAATCAGGGGTGGTGTTTTTAGGAAAGTAATCACAAAACGAACTTCGTGTTGACGTGAGAACTTTGTAATGCTTGATTTGACACCACCATTGCTCTAGTCTTATAGCCAAATGTTCGAATTTTCATTACGTGCTAATGGATACACGTCTTAAATAATTCAAGTAATTATATTAAAAATATACCAATTAAATTAAATACAAGCTCATCTACAAAACATAACATGTTTTTAATGTATCCATGTACAATTGTTTTTGCTGTGTTTAAGTATGCTGAGAAACTCGAATGTGAAGTGTAAAATTACTCATTATGCAAAGGCCACTAAGCTATTAACATTTTAGTAACTATTTACATATTAGTGTAGCACGTATCAATACTTGGTACAGAATGAAAGTGAATTATCTCATAGTCGAGAAATACAAATAATGAGTGTATTATGTAAATGTCCAAAATAAATTATTGGAAAATTGATTTATTCCTGTGTAGAACAAGTTAGATTTGCTCGTAACAAATAACCCGATTTTATTTGCAAACTCATAAATATTACTTTTGTATCCATCCTCTTAATCTGTAGTCGTGAGTGTCAAAAACATGAAATTCTTACGAAAGCATAAAAGCCACCATCCTGTTTTATCAATTGCACAGCAAACTCGAACCCATTTAAGAACAACACATGTTGACCTATATTATAGAAAAATAAAACGGTACGCACTATCCATTACACTTTGTGGTATCCAAATAAATGCACAATATCACTTTGACATGACACAAACGCTTTACAGTACACCTGACCAAGACAAGAAAGTGAGTGCAACGAGACCAGTGAACGCAACCGGTGGCGGCGAGGCCACACGAATAGAGGTCAGTCGAAATGTACCGTACCCTCTAGCGCCGGGAGGAACGATGATAACGACAGGCATGGTATCTTAGACTTCTTCTTCGTCACCATAGACTCGTCCTCAGACTTATTTGGTAACATGGGAACGGGACTTAACGACCGGACGTCCGCGCGCGACAACTCGCTCTGACTGCCTACTAACGTGTCCAAGTGCCGAGGAGAAGGTAAAGCGCGGTGCACAAGTCCGCCGAACGCCGATACATCACGTACGTTGTACGCGACCAGGTAATACTTTTTATTATTAGATTCGTTTTTTATTTCCAGTATAACCCGTTCGAGAGTGTGATTTATTCGAGAATAATAATTTATACGTTTTAATAGTTAATAGTAAACGTAAATTTATAGTTATGTATCTGGACAGACTTCATTTATATATTCATATTACAATTTAAACTTGACTCTACTTAAGATTTAATAATAAAAGAAGTATTAGTCGCAAAACAAGTTTTTCTAAAGCTACTTTTTTTCTAAAGGGATAATTTACGTTACTACCATGTAAAACGAGGCTTTACACAGGTCGAGACGAGGAACAGGCTTCAAAGATGGTCGCTCGGCCTACATTCACCATTCGATGCGCAAGCGCAGGCGGTACGCGATCTCCCTTTCACTTAAGGTGTGGTTACACGTGTGGAAACGTGACGGACAATACTATACAAACTTCACTGGCAATTGTCTCGCTCGTACTAAAGATTATACCATCCTCCACAGAAGCCTTGCCGTTGTAGAGAACGTTTTACTCTTACCGAATAATTGCCTTATTTGTTCTTGCTTATAGTAGGAGTATATTTTTGATCTTTGCATTTTTTGCAGTTTTACGGTTAAATGTACGTGTAGGTAGGTAGTTGATATAAAAGTCAGTCGGTAAGTTGCTATCGTAAAACGCGAGAACGTGTTTCGGTGTTTATGTTATTTATTGGATGTAATTGAACTTTGCTAAAACAGTTTGCAACGAAAATTGAAATTAAATTCAAATGTGTCCAAAATTTATGAAAAAAAATTGTTAAGTCAACTTTAGCTGCCTATCTTGTTTATGTCACTAACCCGATTTGGTCCTATTCTCTTTATGACATTTAGAATACACAATACAACTACCTAATCTAAATAGCTACTAGAGGGTTGCCACATTTTTTTATTAAATAAATTATTATTAATTCACTAGTTAAGCAGTTATTATTGGTTTCATAAACAATTTAGTAGCATTACCACAATAGGTCATAACAGTAATGAAGGAACACGCAACAAACAAAAATATATAATAAATCCATCTCGTCGATAGACAGTAATAACGTGGAACGTGGAGTGTGGGCAGGCCCCCGAACAAAATGAGCGATGACCTGGTGAAGGTCACGGGTTAAAGGTGAATGCGAACAACAAAAAGCCGGTTTTTGGGGAAGCTTTGTGCTGCAGTGAAGGTCTTGGCTGAAGATAGAATGTGTAACTGAGAAGCAGTGACAGTTGACAGTCAATGATTGACTCTACTAACTGTACTCACATGACTTAACCCAAAATTCTCAATTACCTATCCAATAAAAAGCGTGTTAAAAAGAAGCCATGTCGACAAACAATATTTCAAGTACTTTATTGCACTTATTTACATGCAGGTATATAATAATAATAAGCCTTTATTTCTAAAATACTTAAGTTACAGTTAACGTTAATTTTAAACATAAATATATAATCCATTTGTTTCATACTAAATCTCGTATTTCAGAGTGCCTATCGGCAAAGGCCTCCTCTAGGTCCTTTCAATGGCTCTTTTCCAGAAGGGTCCAGCCGTCAGTCTGATTCCGTCCTCCCACCTTTTAATCTGTCTTCCCTTATTTCTTATGCCATCTCTGCTGCCCATCATATGTCCTGCCCATCTCCATTTTTGCTGGTCTATTTTGGTATTGCTGGTATAATATGTCTGTTAATTTTCCTTATCGTTTTGCTGTTTATCTTGTCAACATTGTCTTTACATGCAGGTATGTAATAAGACCATAATAACCATCTCTTTTTATTTCTACAATATTTTTTTTAGTTAAATAATTGAGAAGTTAGCGTCGCTTGGGGATATGTTTATACTAAAGTTCAGGGTACAAGCCTAGCCGCAGATGTTATGCCACTGGCGATTCCTGCGGCAGGGCACTCGGGCAAAGGACGGACCCCGGGGGGGTTTAGTGTGTGCGAGCCCCACATAACTGCTACATCAAAACCCGCCATGTGGCAGTATGCGCTAGGCATTTCGCCACGGGAAAAAGAATGTGTACCCTTTTTTTCCCCTACCTCTAAAACATTTATTGAAATCTGTCCCGGACGCCATTGCAGGTGATAAAAACAGAGAAAGTTGTGCCTACGCGTAGTTAACATTTAGCCAACTCTAATGAAAAGGGAAGTGATGCAAATACTTGCGCTGGCTCGTTTCATAACCCCTTGCCTGCTCATTCTCTGCTGCGCGATTGGACGGAATGTAAACTACCCGCAGGGCTAAAACGGGCGGCAAGACTTGCGTGGTCCAAATTTGTAGTAGGCCGATTCGAGTCAAAATAGTCTTATCTTTACATCAATACAATACAATTCTTAAACTCCTGTTAAACTTTTGTCTCGGCACGCTATGCTAGCACAACAAAACGGTTAACTAACTTTGTTTTATTATAAATATGTATGTATATATTACGAGGATAATTATATATATATTTATTTATTATATCTATATATTTAGTCATAGATATGTATGTATGTAGTAAGGGTCTCTCTATTTTTGATCTGTATGATCTAATATTTATTTTTGTTCCTCTGCTTTTATTTTTTGCTTCCTGTGAATTTGCACCTGTTTAACTCGTTTCTGCGTCACCCTAATGTAGACTGGTAGAAAATGCCTCAGGGATTAAGTCCGCCTTTGTACCAATTGTGCATAAAGTATTAAATAAATAAATAAACTATGCGTAGTGCGACATCTGTGCGTTATATGTACATCATATTGTGCCGCCTGTAGTAGCCCTGCTAGGGTTTAAAATGTCGTACAGATGATTCAGTAAAAAGTATACTCACGAACAACGTCGTTTACTATTCGGTTGTTCTGCTGATGTTCGAGCAAGTGTATGTCGGTTTGGTGGAGAGGCCACAGGTCGGCGAGCGCGCAGCCCGGCGCGGCCCGCCGCTCCGCGTCGCAGCACGACCAGCGCCGCGCGGACCACGCGCCCGGGTGGTAGCTGTCGCGCCGCGCGCCACTCACGCACACTATGACACATTACGTACCTTCACTATCCTCAAAGATTGAGTTATTAAGTACGTACTAGAGAAGACATGAGATATGTAGAAGCAAAACCAGCAACATCTATATCGATCGATATGGATGTTGCTGGTTTTCTTACACCTCTGCCGCCCCCGTTTAGTGATGGTGTTCCTATAAGAGACTAGCATGTCTAAAAATCTTGTGGTAATATACAGACGCCTATAAACTGGAAGGCAAATTTGCCCTTCAGGAGCAAAACCAGTAACATTCATATCCATCGATATGGATGTTGTTGGTTTTGTTTCTACATGACTCACATCTTAAGGGCCTACTGCGATCGACCATTTATCGACCGGGAGAGTGACAGTGATGCAATTACTTTACAAAAGAATAATAAGGGACGGATAGGTACATATCCGTGAGCGCGCGGTCGAAAAATAAACGACGTGTGTGCAAAAACAAATTTTATAATTTTCTAAAAAAACCTACACTATGACATTAAAAACAGCTTTACAAGAACTATGTTACAATTATTTGCTATGTTTTTAAGTAAATTATATTGACTCGTTCTTAAGCATTACGCGTTGGAATCAGAAAATATAAAGCAATAGGTAGACTTTAGGCATTCTTGTATCGAAAAAATTTTGTTTAATCGTGTATTCCTTTTACGAGATTCTAAAATATACAGTCAAAAATCATATTCTGAAATATTAAAACTCTAATCCATATACTGTTTTAAAACGAGTGAAGTAACGTTTTTTTCGCGGTAGCCCCTTAAGTAAATTTTTTTGTAGCAAAATGTAGAGTGCATATACCTACTTTAGTTCTTTTTTTTCTAGGTGCTTCCCTCAACGTGACACCTTCGAGTTCTAAGTTTTATAGCAAAAATATGCCTCCATGTGCACTGAGATACTGTTTAAATAACTCCAGAAACAAAAGAATTTATTATGTATGAAAACACAAACATCCCCGCTAACCCCGCGGTCATCAATTTTAGCGCCTTTTTTGTTTGACATAGCTTCTTTAGTACGTAGTACATTGTATATCCATATCCCCAAAAGGGACAGTCATGCCACAGGTTGTTTTGTATCCTGTAACAAGCTCTATAAAATGTGGACGTCCTAAAAAGTGCTATGTACACATGTATGACCACAGTTAACATATGTAAACAAGTCTGCCGAGACGCCGCGTAGGGAGCGCGCGTCTGTGTGCGTGATTCTTATTCGGACTGCTAAGTACCAAGTTACTTTTCACACATGATGCCTGCATGCTGCATAACTGTGATCATATACTATACATACATATTACTATTTGGAATATCCAAATTTTACAAAGCTTGTCACAAGATACGACACAACCGCCGTAGTGAGGCTTTCTTTCCGATTGGAGATTGTTCTCTAAAATTGTTCTTAAGTGTATTATCTCAAGGGCAAGTAAACAGTAACTGGCAAACATGTATGAGACGAACTATAAGAGTAGACGAAGCCTAACATGTCTGTTAGGATAGAACCTGTGGCATTTGGAATTCGGAAAACCAAAGACTGAAATCTGCCAGGTCTTTTTGATCGAACGCAGTTTGAATGCAAAATTATAAAATTGTGCACCATGATTCTAGCCCTGCCAGACCAATATAATTTTATGAAAGTAAGAATTTTGTAGATACATAGAATATTGTTGCCAACAAACATTCCATACTGACAGATACTGTGTGGGCCTTAACTTCCACCAGGCGCTTCAAAAATCGTGCCCGCGAACGCCTACTAGTATTTTAATAGCAAACAATCTCACTTAGACTTATACAAATATCACCATGACCATGATGATGTACCCGCATCCTATAAGGCAGAGAAACAGACACCAAAAGAAAATGGTGAAAACGTCCACTGACTAAAAAAGATGATATGAAAAATGCACATGCATACACAAACGCGTATTTAAACTTACTTAGTCCAGAACGCTTTCCAGCTGCGCCTCCATATAAACAGCACATTGGGTGTATTTTTTTTACAAAATCATGCTGTTATACTTTAAAATAAACATATATAGACACTTTTTCAATCTGATGAAATATGTCGTCTTTGAGAATACTTCTATATGAACCCATTCTGCAAAGATTGTCACAAAAATGTTGCCGTTATGAACAACGGCAACATTTTTGTGAACTCAATTTTGTTGCTGAAGCAACAAAATTATTCAAGGTCCCAATATAATATACGCCTGGCCTTGCTTCATTTCATGTGATCTGTAAATCTAATTAAATAACGTTACGGATACTTGGACATACCCGATCTGATGGCGTGGATCCAGTGCAGGCGTTCTGTCGTTTCTCCCGCCACGAGATACAATGTGTAGTCTGTGTTTTGTTCTGTGTAGCCCACCTGAGCAGAGCACGCAAGCATTCACACACAAAAAAAGTCGATGAAAATCGAAGTCATCATAACATCGGAAGGCCAATTCTCGTATTTAATTGATACTGAGACCGATTATTGACTAAATTGAAATTTAATTATAAATTGATTAGCATTTAGTATTATACTAAAATATCAATCCGACTTCAATGTCATATTAGTCTAATTTCGATACAAAGTCAAGTTATTTTATTTAAAATATATTGTTAATCACATGTTAATTTCAGCTGCCGCAGCGTAGATATGGAACATCCAATAAAGTCTTCAATTTTACGTTAGTTTTATATATTTGTTGTTTATGTCAAATCAACATTATATCGGAATACCGTTTACATTTTGTTCAACTTTCGGTCTGATCTCGATTCGGTCGATGTCGATATTATACGAGAATGCAATTTATGAGATTTACAACATTGAGATTAGACCGAGACTGCATTTTGAACACTTTTAATTACGAGAATTGACCTTCAGGCTGTATATACAGATTCTATATTTTTTTTTGTATCTGCATGTCTCGTTTCCTTTTTCATATTAGACTAGCATGAAAATGTTTTATTTTCACAGAAAAATAATCACCATTAATATTAATATTACACATTTTTCTCTTCTTCCCGTCAAACTGAATATGAGAGGGTCACATGCGTATACGATGGTTTGTTGTGATGCCTTCGATATGGTTGATAATGAAACATTGATAAGCCAGAAAATGGTTTAGGTTGGAAACTGCGTAAATCACAATCATTACCTGAAATGAATACCTATAAATAGAATTCTTATCGCCGTCGTTTTCAGGTAAATGTTTATTCAGTTCGCCTAAGTGTGCTAGCTCCACCGTATGAATGGTCTCGGTGTTGATACGACCGCGCTCTTTTCGCCTCTATAACAATAAAATAAGGATTAAATTTTGAAAACATTAGTGTAAAGTTTAAAATACAAACTACCACTAACTGAGTCCATGTTTTTCTTACTGTTAAGTTTATCTATGCCAAACGCTATGCTAGATTACGAAGTTGTCGGATCTCAATATTGCACTACAGAGGATGTTATTTGAAAATGACACATTAATGTTGACAAATATTTTTTAAGTATATATTTTATACCAATAAGCTTTAGTTCTCTAATTAAAATCTATTCATACAAAAACCTTTTTAAAATGTCAGACGGGAAACTCAAATTACTCGAATAGTGGTGGGTGAACTCCATTAAACGTTAATTCTAACTACCGTCAAACTTACAGTTGCTAGACTACAAAAGCTGTAATTGGGAAATTTAATTAAACGCGCCCCAAAAAGAGTGAATAACTAGTTCACGCTGCAGTTCTCACTAATTGAATCCGCTGAAACTGAAGCCTGCGCCTGGATATTTTGCAGAACCAAACTCTGATTGCAACGTTGCGTGAAAAAATCAATTTAAAATCGGTGGAATATTGTTGCCCATCCCGGAGATCGAAAAAAAATAACTAAAGTATTAACTTATTTTCGGGAAATTACTATAACTAGGACTATTTTGTAATATTATATTTCTTTAAACATAAAATGTTAACCGTCATTAAGTGAAACATCTAGCTTAGCTAGGGCCAGCATCTACTTTCCCCGATTTGTCTTAATTTGTAAGGTGCCTAGGGGGTTAATGAAAGAAAGACGGGTAAACCCCAGATAAAAACGTGTCCGTCACACATAATTCAACTGTGCTATAGCCAGCACACCTTTCCGTTTTGCTTTAGGCCGCACACATCTATCCTCTCTCTAATCTAAACACCTTTCCTCTCCGCTCAAAAATAGCAATATTTCAGGACTGCATATTGAAAACGATGTTAAAGTACCTACTAAAGACCGCTAATTGTGTGAGTGGGCCAAGCGCGATAAGAGTAACGGCGACTAAGCTGGCAAGCTGCCAAGCCCGGCAAGCGGGCACTCCTCCACAACGTAACAGACTAGACCAATTACCAACTTCACTATGCCTGTACAGTGTACACCATGCATCCCGTCGTTAAAGTCAACGAATAATTTATGCGTCTTGTAATTTGTGGTATAAGTCGAAATACTCGCTTATTGAATAGTTACAGCTGAGTATCCTATCAAGTTATCAACGGTAAACCGTTATTCCAAACAACTTACAATACAATATTACATTATACAGTATTTCATATATGAATAGTATATTAAGTAGCCATATTTTTGTACCCTCTATGTTGAAATATAATTTCATATTAAGCTCGTGGTAACCTCAAAAGCTTTTAAAATGCCTAACATTCGTTTCGTACGTACAATTAGTCCCAGGAAACCTTTATTTCCGCCTTTAAGCTGATATACATCGACTCGGAAAACCGGGTTTGTAACGAATCAAATCACCGGTTGATTTGATTTCCTACAGGGCTCCAGAAGGTTTATACTGCTAGCAGGAACGCTCAAATAAACGGTTTATACGACTATAAGGTGGTGATTTTAAGTCATTATAATTTGAAAAACCTTTTGTATAAAAATGTCGAGGGCCTTACAATAAATAAAATAAGCAGTTTTTAATAATATTAGAAAAGAAAATATATGGTTGGCGTAGGGGTGAAATTTTATATAGGTACTTAAGTACTCATTTGTAAATAATTTCTACAGATTGATGTAAAAGCAGGGATTATATTATCAGACGAATAAGTATACAAATTAAAGGAGCAATTTTAAATACCCGTCCATATTCGGCGGCTGGCGACATGTCTGATATACCGCAACTGCGCACCAACAATCTATACATATAGGTATTAATGTTGCTCAATTATAACTGTACACAAAATCACTAACAGCAGGCCTTTGCAGCAAGGCAATGTTTCCGTAAAAGCAACATAAATGTGCAGAATAGCTTGTTGAATGCAATACATACATTTATTATGAATATTGAGTTCAATAATTGCACTATTAAGTTTGTAATAAACTATTTGTAGTTAAAACTATTGAGTAGTTAGAAGTACCTAATGCGGAGTATAACATATTTTAGTCGAATCTAAACCAGACAGTTAAACTCTCGCTAGTCCTATACTATGCTAGTACCTACTCGCGTACTATCAAGAGGACGATCTGTATATCTCGGGTTCTGCCTAAACGATTTGAATCAAACGTATCGCTATATTTAATTCGAGCTATATACTATCTAAATATGCCCCGTTAATATAAAATCCGTTCAGTGGATAATCGATTGTAATTTTTTTAATATATTTTCTTCTACATATACAGAACATTTACTATGTTATAGCATTATAGATGATCCTACAACAGTTAATAATCCGTCATCAGTAAGGTTAACCATAGTCATTATTGATGCCTTGAGTAGAACCGCAAGACGCAATCACCGTCGATTAGCTTGTTAATATTATGTATATTATATAAGTATATTCCTTGTAAAAGTGCAACAATGTACACGATTGTACAATGTACCTCCCTGACTTTAAAGTAAACAAAAATAAATGATCCAGCGCGGGGCAAAGAAGAGGTAAAGTGAGCCTTTTCAAACAATTAACGCCCGTCGGAGAGGGCCCTCCATTAGAATTGCTCACATAACGAGGGACCGCACGCCGTCCGTGACTGTACATACATTAGTGCGGAGGGGCCCTCACATGTAGGGAGTGATTGTGATTCCCTATTCCCTCCGATGCTGGATGTGGCCATGTGGTTAACATGCCCGCGGGTTTTATTCAAGTTTCATTCCTTTTTTCCCGTGCAAAGGTAAATAGAAACCTAGCTTTACATTTACTAAATGGAGACGTATACATTTTTGAGTCAATTGTAATGACTGACATATAGGTATTGAGATGGATTTTGATGAAATTGTTTTACGGCCGATTTGAATATTTAATTCGAGTATAGAGTTTCCAACTACGGATGGAATTGTGACATATATTGTATGGAAAATCTGTCAAAATTCTACTGACAGTAAGCAAATCTATCCTTTAGTTGAATATTGAAACCGGCGTATGTTGCGAAATGATATTAGCTTATACCAGTGTTGGGCAAAAATCAATTGATTAAACAATTGACAATTAACAATTGATCAACTGTAATTGCAGTGTTATGCAATTAACAATTGATCAATTGTAATTGCAATGTTTTGCAATTAACAATTGATCAATTGTAATTGCAAAACAACGCAATTACAATTGATCAATTGTTAATCGTTTTATGCACATTTACGATTAAACAATTAACAATTAATCATCAAAAAAAAGCACACCTAACGTTGGCCCAATGTGGGCACTCCCACAATGTAAACTTCTGTCTGGTGTTGTAAGACTTGAATCGGGAGTACGAAGCTTGAGTGTATGTTTGCCTTCTAAAAAGACTCAAGGCAAAAGAAGACATCATCATCTATGAGATTTTAGGAGATGCTGATAACTAAAATGGCGTTTATTTTTGGATCAAAGATGGCGTCGCGACTTCTTATGAATAATCAATATGGGCATCGTTTTTGGATTTTAAGGGGAACGCTGATTACGAATATCGCGCAAATTAAACACTATGTTCTTTATCGGCATTCCCTAAAACCCCAAAAATAATAACCATATTAATTTAACATCAATATCAATCTACTTGTACTTGTCAATATCAAACTAACCAACCTAAACACGAGGGGATTATGTTGTCCAGTTCACATGTTTCTATGGCCACCTTCCAACTTCATCATCAGACCATCCCCATGGTACCATATTATTGTATTGTCACCGAACTTACATACGTATGCCAATTTCAGCTGAATCGGATACCGTAAGTGCTTGAGAAAAGGATCAGAAGAGTTAAACCGGAAAGACAGACAGACATACGATCAGTGCAAGTTAAATAAAAGTAACACCGTAACACCTTCACGCCTATATTCCCCAGAGGGGGTGGCAGAGGTGTACTAAGTACACCCACGTTTCGCCGACGATGTTAGGTCCCATGTAATAGGGCGCGAGCCTATTGCCATATACCGGACACAACTCCAGACTCCGGACTGCTACTGGGAATTTTTCGTTAGAAAAACTACATTTGTCCGACCACGGATTTGAACCCAGGACCTCGTGATCACATAGCGATGCGCTTTGCCACCAGACCAACGAGACAGTAAGCAGTAGTAAGCAGTGTTGGGCAAAAATCAATTGATTAAACAATTGACAATTAACAATTGATCAACTGTAATTGCAGTGTTATGCAATTAACAATTGATCAATTGTAATTGCAATGTTTTGCAATTAGCAATTGATCAATTGCAATTGCAAAACAACGCAATTACAATTGATCAATTGTTAATCGTTTTATGCACATTTACGATTAAACAATTAACAATTAATCATCAAAAAAAAAGCACATCTAATGTTGGCCCAATGTGGAAGTGTACAATGTAAACTTCTGTCTGGTGTTGTAAGGCTTGAATCGGGAGTATGAAGCTTGAGTGAATGTTTGCCTTCTAAAAAGACTCAAGACAAAAGAAGACATCATTATCTATGAGATTTTAGGAGATGCTGATAACTAAAATGGCGTTTATTTTTGGATCAAAGATGGCGTCGCGACTTCTTATGAATGAAGGAAAGATAGACAGACATACGAACAGTGCAAGTTAAATAAAAGTAACACCGTAACACCGTCACGCCTATATTCCCCAGAGGGTGTGGCAGAGGTGTACTGAGTACACCCACGTTTCGCCGACGATGTTGGGTCCCATGTAATAGGGGGCGAGCCTATTGCCATATACCGGGCACAACTCCAGACTCCGGACTGCTACTGGGAATTTTTCGTTAGAAAAACTACATTTGTCCGACCACGGATTTGAACCCAGGACCTCGTGATCACATAGCGATGCGCTTTGCCACCAGACCAACGCGGCAGTAAGCAGTAGTAAGGCAGGGAGCAAATAAAAGCTTGTAAAAATTAAGTATTCTATTTTGTCCATATAAAAATGATATATTTTACAAGTTCCAGTTCCATAAATCATTCGAAATTCGGCCAATACACTGCACCTCTCTGCCAACCCCCCGTGGTAACCAAATGTTTGTTTATAAAAAGGTACCTAAACTTTAAAGAAGCGCGCGCGCACTTGTCGCCTTTCGGCAGTGTCACGAGCCGACAAGTGCGCGTGCGTCACTAGTAGGGTTGCCACCTTTTATTTGAGCAAATTAAGTAAATTGGTTTTTAAAGGTAGGCAGAAAAAGTACATTGTATCAAAATAAAGTATTATTTATTTCACTTTATTATTTTGTTTAAAAACATATTTATTATTACTTTTAGAACTTTTCAGTCACTGTTATCATTGCTAAACACCTTCACAGCATGTTGACAGTCTATAATTAACTTGAATAGATTAGTAAGAATTACGAAATGCTGATAGTTTTTACTATTTTCTTTAAGTTAGAGAAGTTAGATGTAATAATGTTTTTTTCTTAAATCTAGTACCATAGATTCAGATTTTAACACCAGACATCATCTACTTTGCTTTTAATTGCAACCATTTTTTTTCTTTTTAATGATTTATTTAAAATGAATCTTAAAAGGTTGACTATTCGAAATAAAGTATTTTCGCATACTTTACAGTTCTCATAAAGTACAAGGTATACTTACCTTAAATAACGTACGATACGTACTTTATAATAAACTACAAGTAGCAACCCTAGTGACTCGTCGCCTTTCGGCACCGGCACGAGCCGACAAAGGGCACGTGCGTAGGTAGCTAGAGTCGGTCGGTAATGCCACAGTATCTATCTATCCAGTAACTCATCTAAGCCGTTTTAGTGGTATAATTACCAACACTCCCCGTCAGAACGTTATTAAGGTTAGCACCTTTTTTTTCATTTATTAAAACTTATCTACTGCAGTGGTTATAAGCCTGTATTTTTTCGTATGAGTGCAGCGTAATACAATTTACCATAGGGACTGTGTAATAACAGCATAATGAAAACGTTTATGATTTTAATGTTTATGCTTAAATATTATTTACCTTTATTGCATTTTTTTTTTTAAAAACGTTGCCCCACACTCGTATTTATTCCTGTGTCGTGGGTGCGTTTACAAACATGAAAATTCACACACACAAATACCCAGACCGGAACAAATAATTGTGGATCACACAAAGATTTGTCTCGTGCGGGAATCGAACCCGCAACTATTAGACACAGTGGGCGGAGCGGCTTAAGCTCTTAACAACTGCGCTTAATCGTCCGTCTTTCAAAAATTCATTTTACGAATAAGTATTCTCATTATATATAAGTATTCTCGAATCTCATTGTTATTGAGAGTGTTTATGATAGATTACTCGGAAATTGTATATAAGTATATTTGTTAAAAACCACATGAGTTACTAAATATCAGGTTTAAGAATCTTTATTTCTCTTTAAGAATAACTCTAATTCAATTACAGAGAAATTAAAACTTAACAAAAATAAACTTAAGGTTAGCGTACAGAAATATGTTTTCGTTAAAATATTTTTATAAATCAAAAGTGGGTAGTCAAAGATGGTACGGTACAAAATGAACACAACAAACACGGATGTAAAGTTAGACTAGATGTGGCATTGAATGTGGTTTGCAATTATAAGAATTTTAGAATAGATTTGGAAAGAATATTTATTAACTTGTTTAGTTGAGAGGTTAAATGGTTATATTTGTATTAAGTGTATCTTTTTTTTTTTTTTTTTTTTCATATGTATGTTTTATTTATTTATTTATTATGTATATGTGTATCAGTTGAACGGTGACAGGTATTAGGCACAAATGCATGTCTCTGTTTAGTTACACGCATTTGTAACATGTAATTTTAATAGTTTTTTGAAACTAGTCATACTCTTGGCGTCTTTTATATCTTTCGGCAGCTTATTGTAAATATTAACACCTTCAAATTTAATATTCTTTTTTCCATAGTTTGTTCTGGGTGGGCGTAGAACGAGGTAACTTGCTCTTCGTAATTTCATTTTGTGTTCTTGCTGTTTTTTGGAAAAAGCTAATGTAGTATGAATTTCATTATTTAATATTTTGCGTATTAGTATGCATGTATAGTAGATGTATGTTTGTGTAATGTTCAATATTTTTGTGTCATCATATACTTTTTGTGGCGATTTTCGAAAACCATAGTTAAATAAAATTTTTACTAGTTTATTTTGGGCTTTTTGTAATACACTTAGATTACTTTTAGCAGCGGTCCCCCAGATTTCTATTAGGTAATCAATGTGCGGTTTGACTAAAGAATTATAAATAAGGTATCGCACCTTCCGCGGAAGACATTTTCTTATACCGTGAAGAGCACCAGTTAGTGATATTAGCTTAGATTTGATATTTTCTATGTGTGGTTTCCAATTAAGATAGTTATCTAATATAATACCGAGGTATTTCTCTTTAGATTTTCTTTGTATTATTTGTTTGTCTATTTTAAGTTGTATATTATTGGGTATACGTTTATTTTTTGCCGCAAATATAACATAGTTTGTTTTAGTAGTATTAATAGTGAGCAAATTCGACTGAAACCAGTCATTTAGCAAATTCAAATCATCTAAAGCTTGAGGTATAATACATTCGATCGAATTTCCAAAGTAAAAAATACTTGTATCGTCTGCGTAAAGTGAAATATCTCCTTTGAGGTGGATTTGATAGATATCATTAATATAGATGAGGAATAACAATGGTCCTAAAATTGAGCCCTGGGGTACACCGTATGTAATAGGTTTAGGACAACTTTGGTGATATCCTATTTGGACTATTTGTCTGCGATTTTGTAGGTATGATTTAAATATGTCAAGTGCTGTACCTGTGATACCTATTTGAGCCAATTTCCTTACTAACAGATCAGGGCTGATAGTATCAAATGCTTTTTTAAGGTCGATGAAAATGCCTAACGCTATTTGTTTTTGATCAATTTTATTCTTTATTTTGGTAATAAGGTCAATTGTTGCCGAAAGTGTATTTGATTTGGGTCGAAAACCATATTGTTTAGAGTAAAAAAAGTTTTTACATTTTAAGAATGTATACAAACGATTATGAAGTACTTTTTCAAAAATTTTTGATATTGCCGGAAGCACAGAGATTGGTCGATAATTACAGGGATCAGACTTACTGCCAGATTTATGTACTGGAATAACTTTAGCGATTTTTAAACTATCCGGAAAAGAACCCTCTCGCAGACATAAGTTAATACTAGCTGTAAGTTCGGGAGCGATAATGTCTTTTACACATTTCAAAGATTTTGTACTAATGCCATCAATGCCAGAACCAGTATTTGCGTCTAAATTGTCAATTATTTTAAGTATTTCGTCCGTGGTTGCTGGTATAAAGTGCTTTAATTCTGTTGTATTAATTAGTTTTAGATCTTGAATCGGACGGTTTTTATACTTGTCAGGGATTTCATTAGCCAGGGTTGAACCAACAGTTGAGAAATAGTAGTTAAAGTTTTCACAGATTTCCTTTTTGTCTGTTAGAACTACTGAATCATATTCCAGTTTTTCTGGCCCCAGCTTGTTTCTCACTTTATTTTTAGACAGATCATTGATCAAACTCCACATTTTTCGTGGTTTAGTCATATTGTCTTTAAAGTGTTTGTAGTAATATGCATTTTTCGTTGTCTGTATATTTAGCTTTTGCTTTCTCATATTCTTTCCTTAAATTTGTATCTGACATATTTGATTTAAATTTTAGCCATAGTAAGTTTCGATTATTTATATCATGTATGATTTCTTTTCTTATCCAATCTTGCCGTAGGGGGTTCAAATTTTTTGTTTTTATGACTTTACTTTTAGATAAACAATGTAGCAATTTTTCCTCTAATTTCTCATAAATAGGTTCTTCATCATTATATGTGGTTATGCTTTGTAAATATTCACAAAATTTGGTATAATCGACTGCAGTATATTCTACCTTTCTGATTGAGGCAGGTTGATAGCGTTTGATTTCTAGGAATATTTGCTTATGATCAGACATAGCAGATTCCATCATCACCATATGGAAGTTGTTATCGTTTAGATTAGAACTGACATGATCTAGTATAGTTTGAGTTGTTGTAGTTTCACGAGTACAGAACTTACGATCGATCTTATTCAGAATTTTGAAATTGTTTTCTTTTAATATTTCCTTATAAATCCGTGTAGGTCGGTCTGGGTTAAGTAGGTCGAAATTATAATCGCCAAAAACTACTGCTCTCCTCCTCTGCTGTAGTTGGTTGGAATATATTTCAAGGAAATTATTTACATTAGTCTTATCGGGTTTATAAATGACACCAATATCCAAACAAAACTTATTTACCCGTATCCAGAGATAGTGAATATTATCTATACAATGGTCTTCAATGAGGCTGTGCTTTATATTATTATGGATGAATATTGACACGCCACCTCCCCTTTTGTTTTGCCTAAAGTTATAATAGTGCGTGTAGCTCGGAATTTCAAGTCTTTTGGCCTCATCTTCATTTTTAATCCAGGTCTCGGAAAGTACTATAACATGTGTAGTAGTTGGAAGAGAAGCAATCACACATCTCAGCTCATCGAATTTTCCTGGCTTAAGGATACTACGAGCGTTAGCATAGAAGCACTTCAATGATTTTTTTGTACATCTTATATCAGTATAATTATGAGTAATTTGATGTGTTATTTTCTCTGAGGGGGTGATTAGTTTTTTGAAGGAGCGGGTAAAGTTTTAGATCTTTGTTCTGTAGATGTTATTATTTTTGGAATACCTTTAATATATTTGATAGTAAGATTTTTTTCTCCATCTGATGTACGTTTTTTGAGTTCTTCTTTTAAATTTTTCATGTATCTTCGTTGACAAGGAGTTTGATCGGAGTATATTTTGATATTTCCCATTCCTGAGTTCTGTCTGTTACGCAGTATTGCTTTGGCTATGTCTTCAGATTTGAAACATACTTTAATTACACGGTCGTGGCCAGGTTTGTATTTTCCAAGACGAATAATTTTTTCCGGTTGGGTGCTTTCATGATGAAAGAGTTTTGTTATTTTTATGATTTCCTTCTTTTCATACTCATAACGTTCAGTTGACGATGTTATATTCGGCTCAGGAATTCCAGCGACTACTATATTTTTAGCACGCAGACTTCGTTCTTGGATTTCATTGAAAATGTCATCATTGTTCATTACGTTTTGGATAGGATGAGTTGATGATGATATGCATTTAAGATTTTCAATGTCGGCTTCCAGACGTTTTACTTTTGTTTCAGTAGTTTCAGCGATGTTTGTAAGATTTATGAGTTGACTCTTTAGATTATTATTTTCCACAATTATGTTTTCGATGGTATTACTAATATTACCAACCTCCTTCTTTATTACAGTTACATCTTGACAAAGTTCACTGATATTTTCTGCTTGATCATGTCTAGTAGTTTTTAAGAGTGACATCATTTCAGACATCTGCTTTCGTAGTTCAGAGAACTCAGCTCTGATCAGGACTTCATCATCAGGTAACTTGCGCTTATTGCGAATGGTAATATTGGAAGGAGAATCAATATTTGTATGTATTTCTGACAAATTTGGTTGAGAACCTCCAAGTCGATTTTCGCTGCCACTTCCAGTCGGTGAGCGTAGTAGACTCATTATGTATCCGTGATATGGTCGCTCACGTGCTTTATGTACGTGTACAGGCGCGTATGAAGAATACAGAAAATAAAGAGCCCACCTCTTTTACTCGAAGGGGTGAAGAGCAGTTACGGCGTCGGTGTCTACGAACAGCACTTCGCACTTAAAAGATGTTGGATGTAAGTTACTTGCAGTTGATTTGGAATAAGATGTTATACGCAGGTGCTATAAGTTTTAGAGTAGAACACTAACAAATTATTGGAATTTATAATTTAAATGCAACACGTCTGCTCTGTACGCTCGCTCGCGCGAATCGAATCGATAATCGAATATCAATAAAAGTATCGAGAAGACGTGTAGAGCGCGCGTCTGTGTGCGTGAGTTTAATTCGGACCATAAGTACTAAGATGTTTTACTGTATTATATTACACTGTGGTAGGGCACACCACATACCCCGCGCACTGAGATCCCGCGTGTCTCTGTTCATTCGGCCTGAGGATTTAGGACGAAAATATTGTCATAATTTTTTTACGAAGCGCAAAGTATCGCGTATATTTCGACACGATCTCACTTTGGAGTACTTTTGTGTGTGTACTTTTAGTAGCAGTTGTTTAAACTAAACTAATTTCCACAAACATAGAGAGTGTGAGTCTGAATCGTGCGCACACAGGAATATTGTAGGAACTTAAATTCATTTCTATTAAGTATATTCGCATATTTCAACGAATATTTCCACACTTTTTGGACATTATAGTCATTATGGATGAAGAGGAATATAGTTATATGTCAGTTAAGACGTTGGACACGGACATCAATGAACAGTTAGATCGAGATGGGCAGTCTTCAGGGCCGAGCTCAATCACGTCGATATCTTCACCCCCGCGTCTTGCACTACTTGACGGTACATTTTTCAAATATTTACCAGAAGAATCAACAGCACATATAATTACAGCTCTGTGTACTAAATGCTCGCCTGTCACTACTAAAATCAGAGGATTCGACAACTGTACATCCAATTTTCAGAGTCACCTCAAACGGAAACATGGACAAGATTGTGTAAATGAATATAAAAGATACATAAAAACAAAAAAAAACGATAAAAAAGGTGCAAACATTCCAAAAAAATACCGACTAGGGGCTTAAGAAAAGTTGAAGAGGTCCAGCCATATACACAAGAAAAATTTGCACAAAATATGATAAACTTCTTTATTGATTCTATGATCCCATTGAGGGCTATTGAAAACCCATATTTTTTAGAGATGTTTAGCAACTTGAAGATATCCGATAAGAATTTGAAAGTTGTAAGCCGTCGAAGTTTGAGTCGCCATATAAATACATATTATGAAGAAAAAATGTCTGCCATAAAATCTGAACTAAAGGCTGTTGATTTCGTGTGCACTACAACTGATATCTGGTCGGGAAAGAAGAGAAGCTTCTTAGGTATGACTGCACATTGGATCACAAAAGATTTGAAACGTGTTTCAGTAGCATTAGCATGTCAGCGGTTCAAAGGCATTCATAGTTACGATCGTATTACTAATTTAATTAAAGAAATTTATACAGAATTTGGCCTAAACGGTAATAAGGTAGTCGCAACCATTACTGACAACGGCAGTAATTTTGTAAAAGCATTTCGCGCTTTTGGCGTGGAACTTACAAACATCAGTTGTGACAAAACCAGTCAGCCGGAAGATTCTTTGTTTGAAGAAATAGATGTGGAATCTGACTCAAGTCTGGACGAAGAAGAATCCGAAGTTTTTTTTTTGCCTGCCCATCAAAGATGCTGTGCGCATACATTAAGCTTATGTGCTACCGTTGATGCCAATAAAGTTTTAAATGACATAGGTACTCCATCATCTCATATACATACCACCACATTAAAAAAATGCAACTCTTTATGGAATGCAGCTGGTCGTCCAAAAACGGCTGAAATTATACAAGATATATTACAACACACATTAAGTCGACCGGGTGAAACCAGATGGAATAGCCTATATGATCAACAAATTTTATCAATTCAAAAAAAAAATTCAGGTCCATAGAGCTTTAAATATTAGTAATCCCATAAAAGATGTTGAATTTGATTACTTGAAAAAATATTTGACATGTTCTGCACCAGTAGCAGAAGCACTAGATATTATGCAAAGTGAAACCAATGCCTATTATGGCATTTTATTGCCATGTCTGTTTGCATTGATAAGAAAAATACAAAAAATTGAAAGGAGAGGCAATTTGATGTACTGTGCACCTTTAATCGAGGCGTACAGAATAAGCGTTGAAACGAGATTTAAACAGTTTGTTAACTTTAACACTGCTCAGGCAGAACATGCAGCAATAGCTGCTGTATCTTATCCCCGTTTTAAAAATAAGTGGCTTTCTCGCTTAGATAATCAAGACCTAAGGTCGAAGAAGAAACTAAGGTCAGAATCTTTTTAAAACCCTTATTTCAAAAGAACTCAATGAAGAGCCTCAACAAACTATAGCAACTAAAAGTCGTATTGAAAAATTTTTCGAATCTGATTCTGACTCAGATAGTAATATTCATGTGTCACCTACAGCGGCTGCCGGTAGTAACATGCCTATAACAAAGGTTGAGCTATTAATGCTACACTTTTTTGCTGAAGAAAGTGAAGAACTAAGTCTGCTGAACAAATACCCAGAAATAAAAAGAGTCTTTATAAAATTTAATACGCCATTACCAGCTTCCGCAGCAGTTGAAAGATTGTTTTCTTTTGCTACTATGACCAATTCACCAAAAAGTCATAGATTATCAGATCAAATGTTTGAAAAGAGAGTCGTGTTGAAGTGCAACTTAACCTATTCAAAGAATATACAGAGAACATTTTAATTATGTGTCATTAAATCGGAACATTGATTTAAATAAAAATTGATTTTTAATATTTCTCGTTGTATATTTATTTAACACTATTGTTGCTCCTTGTTTGCTATTGTTTATCTTGAATTCTTATGACAAATTGAATTTGTGATAAAAAAACAAATTGACTTTGCGGGTCGAAAAAACTAGACCAACATGTCTCGGTCGGTTCGAGATTTAGAAACTCCGTCGTGTTTTAGATCGTTATATTTGTCTTGACCAGTACTTTAAACTCAGATGGCGGCCACGTCCTGATGATGGATCAGAAAGGTGGCCAACGGAACTCTTAGGATCTACAGTACTCGTCATAACCAATCAAACGGGGTAAGATGGTCTAGATATTTCCCGGTACCTACATCCTTCCATTTTCGCATTTGATATCTGTTTTGTCATTCTTTCTTCCGACATTCTTTATGCCTGAACCAACGAAGCATACCCTTTCGCATCTTTACACCAATACTAACATTCATACCTACAAGCTTTCTTACTATGCTATTGCGAATACGGTCAATCACGGCACATCTTCCGCAGTGCTCGCATTTCGACCGCATTTATCCTGCTTTCATTCTTCTTCTTACATAACCACCCCTCACTGCCATATAACAGCGTTAGGACAAGCACTCCTTAATGCATGGCTTGCTACGCCTTTTGGCTTAAGCCTGACGAATCACCTCGAGCCTTTCTTCTCCAATCGCACTAGTTCTTTCAAACATTTCTTTCACTAAAGTTTTGGTGGCACTCTTGCATTGCCGTATATTTATTTCTTCAGCTCTGTCATACCGTCATTTACATTCAAAGAAGAAACACAGTCCTGTCACGCCTTCTTCTTACTTTCTACGAAGCTTTGTAACTCTCCGTCCCACCTTCCGCTGTGCTTTGCTTTTTTGAGCAACGACATACTTCTTTCGCGGATTCTAACAAACTCTCTTTCAGGCTATTTCAGCATTCATTTATATTCGAGTCCGAAGTACCTGCTGTTAAAAGCTTCTCCCGGACCAGAGTCTTTATGAACAGATTTTCATACATTCTTCTCACTCTTGCAACTTTTCAATTATAATTCTTTTAAGGCCTCCGAAGGGTATATGCTCTCGCCAGTGCCTCTTCTTCTAAACAAACCACGTAACTATAAGATCGTGTTCCGATTCAAGAGTGGGACCTCTATATGCACAGATATCTTAAAGTTTGCTCTGGAGACGGTTATCTACTAGGATCAAATCTATCATGTTTTTCTGTTCATTCCATCTCCACGTAATATAAATCGCTTTATGTTGGAATATCGTATTTGACACAAGAAGGCCTCTTTCCAAACATGCATCTACAATGAGCTTACCCGCATCATTTACTCTCTTATAAGGACCTAGAGCAACGTCGTAAGATTGCCACCTGGTACCCACCCATTTATTCAGGTCGTCGCACAAAATCACCTTTTCATTTGCATCAGTCAGATTCAAAAGTTCCCTGACATTATCCTAAAACTTTTCAAGCTCCTGGTGTGTTGACAAGCTTACGGAAGCGTATGCTGTATCCAAAAATACTCTAGTGAGACTTAGGATTTAAACGGACTTAGAGAATCTTGCATCGTACAGGCCATAGTCTCACTCCAGAAGCCAGGCGATGGGACAGCCAGATACCCACCCCCTTGCTGGCACGACCGCTCAGTGGTACCCTAGAATACACGCGTCGCCTCGAGGAAACGACCCAGCCTAGATGGCTGGCAGGGGTCGCAACGAGCACGCTCTTGGACATAACCCCCGAAATGATACCCACATTGATGTTACTTCAAAAGTCACATCCGCCATCTTGGATTTTAAAATTAACGCTATATTCTTTATCAGCTTCCCCCAAACCCCAAAAATAACACCCATACTAATTTTACTTCAAAAGTCGCATTGGCCATTTTGGATTCCAATATTAAGGTTATATTCGTTATCAGATTCTCCTAAACCCCTAAAAATGAAACTCATATCGAATTTTACAAAAAAGGTCACGACCGCCATCTTGGATCCAGAAACTAACACCATATTCGTAATCAACATGCCCTAAAACCCCGATATCGATACCCATATCGATTTTCATAACAAGTCGCGCCCGCCATCTTGGATTTCAAAATTAACGTTATATTTGTTATCAGCATCCCCTAAAACCCCAAAAATAAAACCCATATCGATTTTACTTCAAAAGTTGCGTCCGCCATGTTGGATCTTTAAATTTACGTTATATTTGTACTCAGCATCCCTTAAAGCCCTAAAAGTGACACCTATATTGATTTTACTTCAAAAGTCATGTCCGCCATCTTGCATCCAGAAACTAACGCCATATTCGTAATCAGCATCCCCTAAAACCCCGAAATCAATACCCATATCGATTTTCATAAAAAGTCGCGCCCGCCATCTTCGATTTCAAAATTAACGTTATATTTGTTATCAGCATCCCTTAAAACCCCAAAAATGAAACCCATATCGATTTAACTCCAAAAGTCTCGTCCGCCATCTTGGTTCCAAAAGTTAACGCCATATTAGTTATCAGCATCCCCTAAAACCCAGAAAGTGACACCCATATTGATTTTACATCAAATGTCGCGTCCGCTATCTTGGATTTTTAAATTAACGTTATATTTGTACTCAGCATTCCTTAAAACCCTAAAAGTGGCACCCATATTGATTTTACATCAAAAGTCGCGTCCGCCATCTTGTTTCCAGAAACTAACGCCATATTCGTAATTAGCATCGCCTGAAATCCCGAAATCTATACCCATATAGATTTTAATAAAAAGTTGCGCCCACCATCTTGATTTCAAAAGTAACGTTATATTTGTTATCAGCATCCCTTAAACCCCAAAAATAAAACCCACATCGATTTTACTTCAATAGTCGCGTTCGCCATCTTGGATCTTTAAATTAACGTTATATTTTTACTCTGCATCCCTTAAAACCCTAAAAGTGACACCTATATTGATTTTACTTCAAAAGTCATGTCCGCCATCTTGGACCTAGAAACTAACGCCATATTCGTAATCAGCATCCCCTAATACCCTGAAATTGTTACCTATATCGCTTTTCATAAAAAGTCGCGTCCGCCATCTTGGGTTTTAAAATTAACGTTATATTGGTTATCAACATTCCCTAAACCTTGAAATCGATACCCATATCGATTTTCATAAAAAGTCGCGTCCGCCATTTTGGATCCAGAAACTAACGCCATATTCGTAATCAGCATCTCATAAAACCCCGAAATCAATACCCATATCGATTTTCATAAAAAGTCGCATCTGCCATCTTTGATTTTAAAATTAACATAATATTCGTTACCAACTTCTTTCAAAACCATAAAAGTGACATGCATATTGATTTTGTTACAAAAGTCACGTCCACCATCTTAGATCCAGAAATTAACGTCATATTCGTAATCAGCATCCCCTAATATCCCAAATGTGACTCCTATATTGATTTTACTTCAAAAGTCTTATCGTCGTATTTACTTAGATCCAAAAATTCATGCCATATTTGCAATCAGTATTCCCTGAAACCCCAAAAATGACACCAATTTTACTTCAAAAGTCACGTCCGCCATCTTGGAAATGTTTTCGTGTTTAAAATATATTGTCGTGTGTTTAATTGTTAATTGTTTAATCGTAAACATGCAAAAAACGATTAACAATTGATCAATGGTAATTGCAACGTTTTACAATTACCATTGATCAATTGTTAATTGTGGACCCTACAATTAACAATTAATTTTTCAATCGTCAATTGCAATTGATTTTTTCTGCGATTAAAATTTCAATTGTTTGGTCCTACAATTGAACAATTAAACAATTAGTGCCCAACACTGGTAGTAAGGCAGCGAGCAAATAAAAGCTTGTAAAAATTAAGTATTCTATTTTGTCCATATAAAAATGGAATATTTTACAAGTTCCAGTTCCATAAATCATTCGAAATTCGACCAATACACTGCACCTCTCTGCCAACCCCCCGTGGTAACCAAATGTTTGTTTATAAAAAGGTACCTAAACTTTAAAGGAGCGCGCGCGCACTTGTCGCCTTTCGGCAGTGTCACGAGCCGACAAGTGCGCGCGCGTCACTAGTAGGGCTGCCACCTTTTATTTGAGCAAATTAAGTACATTGGTTTTTAAAGGTAGGCAAAAAAAGTACATTGTATCAAAATAAAGTATTATTTATTTCACTTTATTATTTTGTTTTAAAACATATTTATTATTACTTTTAGAACTTTTCAGTCACTGTTATCATTGCTAAACACCTTCACAGCATGTTGACAGTCTATAATTAACTTGAATAGATTAGTAAGAATTAAGAAGTGCTTATAGTTTTTACTATTTTCTTTAAGTTAGAGAAGTTAGATGTAATAATGTTTTTTTCTTAAATCTAGTACCATAGATTCAGATTTTAACACCAGACACTTTGCTTTGCTCTGCTGCTTTGTCTACTTTACTTTTAATTGCGATCATTTTTTTTCTTTTTTATGATTTAAGTAAAATGAATCTTAAAGGTCAAACTATTCGAAATAAAGTATTTTCGCTTTACAGTTCTTATAAAGTACAAGGTATACTTACCTTAAATAACGTACGATACATACTTTATAATAAACTACGGGTAGCAACCCTAGTTACTCGTCGCCTTTCGGCACCGACACGAGCCGACAAAGGGCACGTGCGTAGGTAGCTAGAGTCGGTCGGTAATGCCACAGTATCTATCTATCCAGTAACTCATCTAAGCCGTTTTAGTGGTATAATTACCAACACTCCCCGTCAGAATGTTGTTAAGGTTAGCACCTTTTTATTTCATTTATTAAAACTTATCTACTGCAGTGGTTATAAGCCTGTAATATTTCGTATGAGTGCAACGTAATACAATTTACCATAGGGACTGTGTAATAACAGCATAATGAAAACGTTTATGCTTTTAATGTTTATGCTTAAATATTATTTACCTTTATTGCAATTTTTTTTTTAAAAACGTTGCCCCACACTAGGATTTATTCCTGTGTCGTGGGTGCGTTTACAAACATGAAAATTCACACACACAAATACCCAGACCGGAACAAATAATTGTGGGTCACACAAAGATTTGTCCCGTGCGGGAATCGAACCCGCAACTATTAGACACAGTGGGCGGAGCGGCTTAAACTCTTAACCACTGCGCTAAATCGTCCGTCTTTCAAAAATTCATTTTACGAATAAGTATCATTCATTATATATAAGTATTCTCGAATCTCATTGTTATTGAGAGTGTGTATGATAGATTACTCGGAAATTGTATATAAGTATATTTGTTAAAAACCACATGAGTTACTAAAAATCAATAAAACTATCGAGAAGACGTGTAGAGCGCGCGTCTGTGTGCGTGAGTTTAATTCGGACCATAAGTACTAAGATGTTTTACTGTATTATATTACACTGTGGTAGGGCACACTACATACCCCGCGCACTGAGATCCAGCGTGTCTCTGTTCATTCGGCCTGAGGATTTAGGACGAAAATATTGTCATAATTTTTTTGCGGAGCGCAAAGTATCGCGTATATTTCGACACGATCTCACTTCAGAGTACTTGTACTTTTAGTAGCAGTTGTTTAAACTAAACTAATTTCCACAAACATAGAGAGTGTGAGTCTGAATCGTGCGCACACAGGAATATTGTAGGAACTTAAATTCATTTCCATTAAGTATATTCGCATATTTCAACGAATATTTCCACACTTTTTGGACATTATAGTCATTATGGATGAAGAGGAATATAGTTATATGTCAGTTAACACGTTGGACACGGACATCAATGAACAGTTAGATCGAGATGGGCAGTCTTCAGGGCCGAGCTCAATCACGTCGATATCTTCACCCCCGCGTCTTGCACTACTTGACGGTACATTTTTCAAATATTTACCAGAAGAATCAACAGCACATATAATTACAGCTCTGTGTACTAAATGCTCGCCTGTCACTACTAAAATCAGAGGATTCGACAACTGTACATCCAATTTTCTGAGTCACCTCAAACGGAAACATGGACAAGATTGTGTATATGAATATAAAAGATACATAAAAACAAAGAAAAAAGATAAAAAAGGTGCAAACATTCCAAAAAAAATACCGACTAGGGGCTTAAGAAAAAATGAAGAGGTCCAGCCATATACACAAGAAAAATTTGCACAAAATATGATAAACTTCTTTATTGATTCTATGATCCCATTGAGGGCTATTGAAAACCCATATTTTTTAGACATGTTTAGCAACTTGAAGATATCCGATAAGAATTTGAAAGTTGTAAGCCGTCGAAGTTTTAGTCGCCGTATAAATACATATTATGAAGAAAAAATGTCTGCCATAAAATCTGAACTAAAGGCTGTTGATTTCGTGTGCACTACAACTGATATCTGGTCAGGAAAGAAGAGAAGCTTCTTAGGTATGACTGCACATTGGATCACAAAAGATTTGAAACGTGTTTCAGTAGCATTAGCATGTCAGCGGTTCAAAGGCATTCATAGTTACGATCGTATTACTAATTTAATTAAAGAAATTTATACAGAATTTGGTTTAAACGGTAATAAGGTAGTCGCAACCATTACTGACAACGGCAGTAATTTTGTAAAAGCATTTCGCGCTTTTGGCGTGGAACTTACAAACATCAGTTGTGACAAAACCAGTCAGCCAGAAGATTCCTTGTTTGAAGGAATAGATGTGGAATCTGACTCAAGTCTGGACGAAGAAGAATCCGAAGATTTTTTTTTGCCTGCCCATCTAAGATGCTGTGCGCATACATTAAGCTTATGTGCTACCGTTGATGCCAATAAAGTTTTAAATGACATAGGTACTCCATTATCTCATATACATACCACCACATTAAAAAAATGCAATTCTTTATGGAATGCAGCTGGTCGTCCAAAAACGGCTGAAATTATACAAGATATATTACAACACACATTAAGTCGACCGGGTGAAACCAGATGGAATAGCCTATATGATTCACTTCAACAAATTTTATCAATTCAAGAAAAAAATTTTCAGCTTCATAGAGCTTTAAATATTAGTAATCCCATAAAAGATGTTGAATTTGATTACTTGAAAGAATATTTGACATGTGCTGCACCAGTAGCAGAAGCACTAGATATTATGCAAAGTGAAACCAATGCCTATTATGGCATTTTATTGCCATGTCTGTTTGCATTGATAAGAAAAATACAAAAAATTGAAAGGAGAGGCAATTTGATGTACTGTGCACCTTTAATCGAGGCGTACAGAATAAGCGTTGAAACGAGATTTAAACAGTTTTTTAACTTTAACACTGCTGAGGCAGAACATGCAGCAATAGCTGCTGTATCTTATCCCCGTTTTAAAAATAAGTGGCTTTCTCGCTTAGATAATCAAGACCAAACTAAAGTACAGAATCTTTTTAAAACCCTTATTTCAAAAGAACTCAATGAAGAGCCTCAACAAATTATAGCAACTAAAAGCCGTAATGAAAAATTTTTTGAATCTGATTCTGACTCAGAAAGTAATATTCATGTGTCACCTACAGCGGCTGCCGGTAGTAACATGCCTATAACAAAGGCTGAGCTATTAATGCTACACTTTTTTGCTGAAGAAAGTGAAGAACTAAGTCTGCTGAACAAATACCCAGAAATAAAAAGAGTCTTTATAAAATTTAATACGCCATTACCAGCTTCCGCAGCAGTTGAAAGATTGTTTTCTTTTGCTACTATGACCAATTCACCAAAAAGTCATAGATTATCAGATCAAATGTTTGAAAAGAGAGTCGTGTTGAAGTGCAACTTAACCTATTCAAAGAATATACAGAAAACATTTTAATTATGTGTCATTAAATCGGAACATTGATTTAAATAAAAATTGATTTTTAATATTTCTCATTGTATATTTATTTAACACTATTGTTGCTCCTTGTTTGCTATTGTTTATCTTGAATTCTTATGACAAATTGAATTTGTGATAAGAAGACAAATTGACTTTGCGGGTCGAAAAAACTAGACCAACATATCTCGGTCGGTTCGAGATTTAGAAACTCCGTCTTGTGTTAGATCGTTATATTTGTCTTGACCAGTACTTTAAACTCAGATGGCGGCCACGTCCTGATGATGGATCAGGAAGGTGGCCAACGGAACTCTTAGGATCTATAGTACTCGTCATAACCAATCAAACGGGGTTAGATGGTCTAGATATTTCCCGGTACCTACATCCTTCCATTTTCGCATTTGATATCTGTTTTGTCATTCTTTCTTACGACATTCTTTATGCCCGAACCAACGAAGCATACCCTTTCGCATTTTTACACCAATACTAACATTCATACCTACAAGCTTTCTTACTATGCTATTGCGAATACGGTCAATCACGGCACATCTTCCGCAGTGGTCGCATTTCGACCGCATTTATCCTGCTTTCATTTTTCTTCTTACATACCCAACCCTTACTGCCATATAACAGCGTTAGGACAAGCACTCCTTAATGCATGGCTTGCTACGCCTTTTGGCTTAAGCCTGACGAATCACCTCGAGCCTTTCTTCTCCAATCGCACTAGTTCTTTCAAACATTTCTTTCACTAAAGTTTTGGTGGCACTCTTGCATTGCCGTATATTTATTTCTTCAGCTCTGTCATACTGTCATTTACATTCAAAGAAGAAACACAGTCCTGTCACGCTTTCTTCTTACTTTCTACGAAGCTTTGTAACTCTCCGTCCCACCTTCCGCTGTGCTTTGCTTTTTTGAGCAACGACATACTTCTTTCACGGAGTCTAACAAACTCTCTTTCAGGCTATTTCAGCATTCATTTATATTCGAGTCCGAAGTACCTGCTGTCAAAAGCTTCTCCCGGACCAGAGTCTTTATGAACAGATCTCCATACATTCTTCTCACTCTTGCAACTTTTCAATTATAATTCTTTTATGGCCTCCGAAGGGTATATGCTCTCGCCAGTGCCTCTTCTTCTAAACAAACCACTAAACCACGTAACTATGAGATAGTGTTCCGATTCAAGAGTGGGACCTCTATATGCACAGATATCTTAAAGTTTGCTCTGGAGACGGTTATCTACTAGGATCAAATCTATCATGCTTTTCTGTTCATTCCTTCTCCACGTAATATAAATCGCTTTATGTTGGAATATCGTATTTGACACAAAAAGGCCTCTTTCCAAACATGCATCTACAATGAGCTTACCCGCATCATTTACTCTCTTATCACCATAAGGACCTAGAGCAACGTCGTAAGATTACCACCTGGTTCCCACCCATTTATTCAGGTCGTCGCACAAAATCACCTTTTCATTTGCATCAGTCAGATTCAAATGTTCCCTGACATTATCCCAAAACTTTTCAAGCTCCTGGTGTGTCGACAAGCTTACAGAAGCGTATGCTGCATCCAAAAATACTCTAGTGAGACTTAGGATTTAAACGGAGAATCTTGCATCGTACAGGCCATAGTCTAACTCCAGAAGCCAGGCGATGGGACAGCCAGATACCCACCCCCTTGCTGGCACGACCGCTCAGTGGTACCCTAGAATACACGCGTCGCCTCGGGGAAACGACCCAGCCTAGATGGCTGGCAGGGGTCGCAACGAGCACGCACTTGGACATAACCCCCGAAATGATACCCACATTGATGTTACTTCAAAAGTCACATCCGCCATTTTGGATTTCAAAATTAACGCTATATTCTTTATCAGCTTCCCCCAAACCCCAAAAATAACACCCATACTGATTTTACTTCAAAAGTCGCGAACGCCATCTTGGATTCCAATATTAAGGTTATATTCGTTATCAGAATCACCTAAAACCCCAAAAATGAAACACATATCGAATTTTACAAAAAAGGTCACGACCGCCACCTTGGATCCAGAAACTAACGCCATATTCGTAATCAACATGCCCTAAAACCCTGATATCGATACCCATATCGATTTTCATAACAAGTCGCGCCCGCCATCTTAGATTTCAAAATTAACGTTATATTTGTTATCAGCATCCCCTAAAACCCCAAAAATAAAACCCATATCGATTTTACTTCAAAAGTCACGTCCGCCATGTTGGA
Source organism: Phalera bucephala (assembly GCA_905147815.2). Classification (NCBI taxonomy): domain Eukaryota; kingdom Metazoa; phylum Arthropoda; class Insecta; order Lepidoptera; family Notodontidae; genus Phalera; species Phalera bucephala. Next base: position 13,198,637 of record LR990615.1, read on the forward strand.
TCTTTAAATTAACGTTATATTTGTACTCAGCATCCCTTAAAACCCTAAAAGTGACACCTATATTGATTTTACTTCAAAAGTCATGTGCGCCATCTTGCATACAGAAACTAACGCCATATTCGTAATCAGCATCCCCTAAAACCCCGAAATCTATACCCATATTGATTTTAATAAAAAGTTGCGCCCACCATCTTGATTTCAAAATTAACGTTATATTTGTTATCAGCATCCCTAAAACCCTAAAAATAAAACCCACATCGATTTTACTTCAATAGTCGCGTCCGCCATCTTGGATCTTTAAATTAACGTTATATTTTTACTCTGCATCCCTTAAAACCCTAAAAGTGACACCTACAATGATTTTACTTCAAAAGTCATGTCCGCCATCTTGGATCTAGAAACTAACGCCATATTCGTAATCAGCATCCCCTAATACCCTGAAATCGTTACCCATATCGCTTTTCATAAAAAGTCGCGTCCGCCATCTTGGGTTTTAAAATTAACGTTACATTTGTTATCAACATTCCCTAAACCTTGAAATCGATACCCATATCGATTTTCATAAAAAGTCGCGTCCGCCATCTTGGATCCAGAAACTAACGCCATATTCGTAATCAGCATCTCATAGAACCCCGAAATCAATACCCATATCGATTTTCATAAAAAGTCGCATCTGCCATCTTGGATTTTAAAATTAACATAATATTCGTTATCAACTTCTTTCAAAACCATCAAAGTTACATGCATATTGATTTTGTTACAAAAGACGTCCACCATCTTAGATCCAGAAATTAACGTCATATTCGTAATCAGCATCCCCTAATATCCCAAATGTGACTCCTATATTGATTTTACTTCAAAAGTCTTATCGTCGTATTTTACTTAGATCCAAAAATTCACGCCATATTTGCAATCAGTATTCCCTGAAACCCCAAAAATGACACCCATTTTACTTCAAAAGTCACGTCCGCCATCTTGGATGTGTTTAAAATATATTGTCGTGTGTTTAATTGTTAATTGTTTAATCGTAAACATGCAAAAAACGATTAACAATTGATCAATGGTAATTGCAACGTTTTACAATTACCATTGATCAATTGTTAATTGTGAACCCTACAATTAACAATTAATTTTTCAATCGTCAATTGCAATTGATTTTTTCTGCGATTGAAATTTCAATTGTTTGGTCCTACAATTGAACAATTAAACAATTAGTGCCCAACACTGGCTTATACCAATGTTGACAACATTTGTGAAGACAAAATTAAACTAATAAGTAATGCAACAGTGAAAAGAACTACGTGAAATTTGAAGTAACAGTCTGTCTTTCTTCATCTTATTAGTTAAAGTCCTTAGTATTAATTTCCTTATACATATTTATTAGAGACGTTTCCACAATGAGATTTTTTTAAATATTGTTGTTGTGGCTTACATCATTTCTCCACCATGACGACTACAGGAAAGATATATTCAATATGCTAAAATAACAATAATGAGTAATGATATATCTTTATATCCAGTCGATTCTATTGATATTTAATCATTAAATAATAGTTATCCACCAAATAAATGATTCATCATCATCATCATCTCAGCCTATACTTGCCCACTGCTGAACATAGGCCTCCCCAATCGCTTTCCAGCGTAACCGGTCCGATGCCACCTGCATCCAACGACTTCCTGCGATTTTCACAAGATCGTCGGTCCATCTGGCAGGCGGTCGTCCCACGCTGCGCTTACCAATACGTGGTCTCCACTCTAGAATCTTTCTGCCCCAACGCCCGTCCGAACTACGCGCTATGTGGCCCGCCCATTGCCACTTCAGCTTGCTAATTTTAAGGGCTATGTCGGTGACCTTGGTTCTTCTACGAATCTCCTCATCAATGATTACCTGACTGAATATGAAAGTGAACCTACTGAACTACTTACTTTATTTTTTACAAGCTTTTATTTAACTTGCGATGCTTGTTAGCTTGTTCTTGCAAGCTGTATTAGAACGACGTCCTCTTATCCTACGGAGTTGAAATTTAATATATTCATTCCGGGCTTTAAATCTGCTATTTTTACAAAATTTGTCATTATTACAGGCTGCGATAACCATTTGTTTTTAATTGTCATTGTTTACCAGATTACCAAATAAAAACATTTGTTTCTAGTGGTACGAGGCATGCCTTTTAAGTTTTGTCGTTTGAAGAAAAAAACACAACTAGAACCTTATAGTACTTTTTATTGTTTTTCAAAGTATTCACCACGTAGCTTAATACACTTTTCCATTCGCTCAAACCAGTTATTATAACATTTATTCCACTCTAAAGTGGGGTGTTCAAAATGGCTGACTTGCAAGCGTCGACTGCTTCTTCACCGGACTGGAACCTTTGACCACGAAGACTTTTCTTAATGTTAGGAAATGTAAAGAAATCGTTAGGGCTTAGGTCAGAACTATATAGAGGATGTTCAAGAATTTCTACTTTTTCCTGCTTCAAATACTCAATCGTTTGACGAGCGCTGTGTGAGCTTGCGGTGTCGTGGTTCAGGATGATGCGTCGCTTTGAGTTAGATTTTCGAAGTTCGGCGATGACTTGTGGTAAACAAACTGTGGTATACCGCTCTGCGTTAACCGTTCTACGATCTTCAAGTGCAATAGTCGCAACATGGCCGGTTTTCCCAACGAACGTGGCCACCATCTTCTTTGAAGTGCTTCGAGAACGAACAACTTTAGTCGGCTTTGTCCCGTCTTGAAAGACCCAGATTTGTAGATTGTTGTTTGGAATCAGGATCGTAGGCATAGATCCAAGATTCGTCACCACTGATGATGTCGTAGACGTGATTTGACTCTCCTCGGTTGAACCTTTGCAGAGTTTTCTTACACCATCTGACGCGGGCCGCCTTGTGATCGTCGGAAAGCAGATGCGGTATCCAACGGCAAACTAGTTTTCTCACTCCAAGCGCTTCATGCAAGATCTTCTGAATGGTTGTCCCTGAGATGCCTAATAGAGCCTCTATCTCTCGATACGTCACATGACGATCTTCGAGAATTAGTTGTCTCACAGCAATGATGTTATCTTCAATGAAGGCGGATTTTGGGCATCATTCGCGAGATTTGTCACTCACACTAGTATGTCCACGCTGGAATTCTAAATACCAGCGTTCGACAGTCCGCAGACATGGGGCTTCATCACTGAACACAGATGTTAGCTTTTCAAAACACTGAAGCCGTGTCAGGCCTCTTCTAAAGTTGTAGAAAATTATTGCACGAACATTTTCCTTAGAAAGATTCATTTTCGTACGTAATCTGACAGATTCCAATCGACGCTGTGACTAAACAATAGCATTAATCCTAATACTTTCAACTGTTTTGAGATTCAAAATTTAAACACATTCGAATATAGAACAGTTCCAAATTCAAAATTGCCGGGAAATATGGAAACGACAGAACTTAAAAGGCATGCCTAGTATGCCTATGGAAAACCATAGTGACACCATTTAGTTATAGGATAACCAAATCTGTCAAAAATCAACAACTTTAATGACAATGAACTACATCTTTTATTTAGAATAGCAATAGCAGAGTCAGGCCTTAGTTCCGATGACAATCCCAGGATAGGCTCCAAACGAAGGCACTCCTTAACGGCCAAAAGCAGACACGAAGTTTTGTAAACACGTTTAATTTTGCTTGGCTGTTTTAAATTACTCGAATACCTAAATAAAAGCTTGTTTTTTAAAATGTTTTTTTTTTTACTATTAATTATCAATGAATAACTTTTATCCGACGATTGAAAAATCAACCCTTAATCGGTACATTGTATACTTATTATTATAACAGATTCCTAAAGAGCCCTGCAAACGTTTTAAGTTGTTTGTCAAATTTTATACACTAATCGCGGATTTGACAAAACAGGCTGCAAACAAAATATGTCAAATTTAATTACCAACAGTTTGTGCCGGAAAATGATTTGACAAACGCTTCGTTGCCATTTGTTTTTCACACTCACATAAATAAAATATTTTTTTGTCTAAAACATGCCTTTATTATCACATTTTCGACGAATACGTGAAATGCATAGTTTATTTGACACAGAGGTAACACAAAGCCGCAGACTAACGATTAATTTGAAACACATGTAAAATTTTATTGCTGTGTACGTTCTTCAATGTTATCGAAACCACAATGATTTCCTTCGAATTTTATAGGAAAAGATTTTTACGATTTCAGATATTTCTAGTACTTCAACCTCGATAGGTCCAATAGAGTTTAATGACCCTTATAAGAAACAAGATCGATTGGTATCAAAAAGTTTTTGTGGAATTGCCATAATTTTTCGAAATCTGTGAATGCAACTTAAAATTACTGAAAAAGTTAAGGGCAGTTTCCAGACCGCTTTTCTGTAGCTACAACAGTTAAGGTACCTGCCCTTACTGCACCGTCTAAAAAATCCCACCCGTAAACATACTTGCTACAATAAGATCTAGCAAATGGCTGATACGAATGCCTTTTACTTTATACTATAGCCTAACACATTCAGTAAACACAGAGATAAGAACACATAATATTATAACCACTTGACAACTAAGAACTAAAAGCCATTAAAATCTCACACATAAAATACACGACTTAATTATTCTATAAGGGAAATAACTGCCGTTTTAAAATGTGGTTTCTGCGTAGGTAGATACTGAAAAAGGAATGCGCACAAATCTGAACACCGGTTTCTATGCTTCGACATCATTAAAAATTTAAGATGATATAAGCTGTACTATGATATCAAAGTTATGAATTGAATAAAAAAACTGATTTTAATTCAGAATTGAGTGTGGTTAAGTGGTAAGTAATAGGTAATTACCAGCGTGAGGCAGGTGCGAGGCGGCAACGGACGGTTTTGCGGAACTGCCGTCCGTCGCCACCGCCGGGCGTCGCGGCGGCCGATAGACACACCCAGCTCGCGCATGCGCCTCTCACCTATTATCACCCCTCAGCCCTGAACCCTATGAACAGTATTAGTTCAGAACACCTGAAACCAGCGTGCCTTTGACTATCTGAATGCCATCAAGTAAGTAAAGGTCTATATGTACATCAGGCCAAATATCCTCCCCATAATTTTGCCACGAAGTTTTTTATGATGCCATGAAAAAGAATTAATGGAGTGATGACATAGCGAGAGTGGCCGGCAAATGGTAGATAAGACTAGCACAGAAGGGAGATAGAGGAAAACCCTACTCAGCAGTGGGTAGATACAGTTTGATTTATGATGATAACGAAAAACATTCGAATTTTATTTAGCTAGCTACTCCAAGTATGCAGACAGAACGACTAGGTATTATATACACATTGTTATTTTAGTCATCCTGGAGCGAAAGACCAAGTGATGTATCCAACGACTACTGTCCACTGGTACTAAAAAAAATCAATGTTACATGTCCATAACAATACTAATTAAGTGCATTAAAAAAAAAACAACTTTTAACCTATACCAAGCGCAAAATGACATTGAGAGGCGGCACAGCTGGTCAGCTGGCCGGTAGATATCTTCGGTGTTCCGAATTTTTACCCTAGTTATGATATTCGGATAGTTCAGTAGGTAGATGTTACTTATTGAAGTGTTCTTTTTATTTTATTACCAGTGAACACTAGGCATTGGATAGATACATCACCTGGGCTTTCGCTGCAGGACGACTAAAATTACACTTTGTATGTAGGAAGAAGGCGATAAGTAATAAAGAAAATACGTAAGTAGTACGATTAATAATTAATAAAGTACGATTAATAATTAATAAACTACGAGTTTTCATCAATAAAAGAGAATGACAACGGAATGAAATTTACTGATTAGTTTAATACAATATGAAAAAGAAACTCAATTTCAAATGCAATTTTAGAACTGCATTAAAAAAGGCTGTGGAAGTTTAAGGAGAAGTAGGCATCTATCCATAAACTATAAATATCTAAACTTTAGATATGTAATCAATTCTTAATACTGTGCTAGTAGTAAGTATAAGCTGACTCATTTATATGCCAATCATATTTTCTCAGAGGTGAAATAGCGTCGACTGTTAGTTATGTTCGCGCCAATTTAGTTGCCATTGCCATGGGACAGTTTATGGGGTAAAAGTCCGCCTTTTGTGTTCGCACAACTTACGTCACGAGAATAGTCATTGATACATCGCTGTGCGTTGGTTGCTTCGTTCAAAATATCATTTAAACACCAATAAAGCTATTCTTGTATAAATTTTATTAAAATTCAATAAAACAATTAGATTTTTTCGGGTCCGCATTCAAACCACGAGGTAGAAGCGTGAAAGAACTTCTATTGCGACCAATCAAAAAGATCAGAAGTAAAGATATCAGTAAACGCTAGTATTTGCATATTAACTCTGAAACTGTATTGTGATTGCCTCCAAGTTCGTTACAACGAATATATTTATCACTTCATTTAAAATTTCATCTGTATAAAACACAGCCCGAGCACGTCTTAAAGGAACAAGATTCAATCGTGCCTCGTCTTTGCCAATGAATTACTAACAAGTTTGAACAATATTCTCTTTCCCGATCAAGCGCATTTTTAAATAAATGTTACTAATCTAAAACCTCTTTTCATTCAACAAAAGTAATCGTTTGGGCTATCATAGCAAGTTAAGGAATAAATGGCCCTTATTTTTTCGAAACTTAATCTAAGATCAAGACATACTACATCCGTTGTTCAGAGTGTATGATGTACTTTGAAACTTTGCGACCAGTATTGGTGAGTGCTTTACAGGGTACAGTATTCACGGAATGTTTTATCAAGATTGTGCAACTTACCGAACATAAAACTTTAGTATCGAAGTGATGAAAGAAATATTCCTGTGGAAAGGCGCTCTCTCGCCGAAATGACACTGCATAACCCCCCAGGCATGTGAGGACGTGATAATATAGATAGAGATTAAAAAACGTATGCATTTGCGCCCAATGACGTCGATTGTTGCCACATTTGTGGTGCAGATGTCTGTCTAATGTAGCTTTATAATATATTTATCGTTGTGTGCATGCTGTTATAATTTTTGAGGTGTTGTTTTAGATTCTTCTTGCTGTACCCTCCGTTCGTCTGATATACTAGCACAATTTTAGCAACTTTTGCAAAATTGTAGCGACCCCCCACAAAGACTAGAGACAAGAATTGAATTGTTTTATCTACCATCTACATGCCATCTACCTACCATTATAAATTGTCAAGGCATATGTGTGTCTGTCTGTACACTGAATATAATAAAAAATTGACCTGTTACGCTATTGGGATATCACAAGAAACCGGTAAACCGATTTTACGGGACTTTGGATAATTTATAAGCAGGCTGAAAAAGTGCTATATATTTGATCGAATTCGATTGAGTAAGACCGGAGATACAGCTTCACATTCACAGATATTGTATATAACTTGGGCGGGTACTAGCGACTAGGGAGCGGAGGAGCCAATTCTCAATCTATCTGGACTACTGAATCTCGTAGGAGTAACCGCGGAAAAAGTCTTCTACTAGAATAAATTTATTTATAATTAGATGTTACCCGCGGCTGCGCAAGCGACTTCTCTGATTTGACAGAGGTATAGTAGTATTTTACTGCATGAGGGATGATTTTTCTAAAACGCTGAAACACGTAGTCCTTTATTTCTTACCAAAAGTCTATGTATGAATTTTCATATGCCTAACTAAATGATGGGTTCCCCATACAAACTTTTATCCCTTATCTCAAAAACTAAACTGTATTTTTTCCTTCCTTCTTTAGGATAAAATGTATCTCCATGTCAAATTTTATCAAAATCTGTTTAGCGGTTCAGGCGTGAAAAGGCAGCAGACAGAGTTACTTTCAAATTCATAATATTAGTATAGAGTACGGGTAGCTGTGACATGCAACTTCCGTCATATCAATAGCATTATTCTGATAGCCCTTATTGCATGGGCTTAAGACATATTTTAGAAAAAATGGCAAAACACTTTACCAACAATGTTAGGTCGCGATGTAATATAGGGCGAGCCAATATATTTTAACAACAATTAGCAAATCCGCACTGTTACTCACAATTTTCGAGTTCCGTACCTCAGTTGGTAAAAGGGAACCCTTATAGGATCACTTCGTTGTCCGCCTGTTACCACCCTGTTTTCTCAGGAACGGCTGGAGGTATTAAGTTGAAATGTCTGTCAAATACTAACGTCTACAGTCATCTACAGATGTAAAAAAAATGAAGATTCTAAGTAAACCCAATCAAAAGATATGGTCATTTAAAGTCACTCATTAAAAATTATAGGGTATTTCCCATTTACCTAAAACCATGGAATTAGGCAAGAAGCTAGGTCTTAAAGTACAAGTAAAGGAAAAAAATCCGAAAATTGTTAATTTATAATTATATCATAGAAAAATAATTATTTTCCCTCAAAAACGATAAAAAATCAATATAGCACCGTCTAGTGACATTTTGTGGAACAATACTTTTCTGTCTACCCCGCAAGGGATCTGGCGTGTTGATATATAAAGAGACAGAGAGAGAGTGGAGAAAAAAAATAAATAAATTGTTAATTTGTAATTATGTCATATTAAAATACTTATTTTTCCTCAATTCCAATAAAATATTAAAATAGCGCTGTCGAATGAGTGTATGTGTGTGTGTGAATGATGTACGCTGTTGGCCACGAGGCCTTTACAGCTTCACCGGACTTAAAGGCGAGCATGCAACCACTACGCTCTAGCCAGCCAGAAGGGCAAGAGGCGACATACTGGAGGGCGCCTCTTCGAGGCGCCCTTGGTTGGGACAGTCGCTGTAGGGGGACGGGTGCACTATTAAGTGCACCGATCTACTACTACGTTGTCGTCGTCGCCCGTATTCTGAGCGGAAAGAAGGGATGACAAAGCATCTGGGGGTCGGTGAGAACATGTCGCGGCCGGCGGTGGCGGCAGGGGTCGGGGGGGAGATCGTAGTCGGCGGTGGCTACGATTAACGGATTCGCATGGGTAGATGCGTTCGCGAAGTGACGTGTTGACGCCTTTTTAATAAAGGCGCGAATAGGTTCGAGACCTAGATCGGAGTGGAGGGCTGTCGAATGATATTTTGTGGACCTACATATTTTGATTTGTGGTGAACTGAATATTTTTTTACGATTGGCGCCATATGCATTTAATCCCTCGAGTGTCGGATCTAAATTTATTAAGATTGTTGACTTCTTCTTTTATATTTGTATAAATAGAATGAAAATTCAATGTAGTTTATTTAATCACTGCTAAAGTTTTATAAAGAACAGAAAAATGCCTGAGAACTCTGCCTTGAGATCGCAGAGTATCTCGTAAAAATTGTAGGGCGGACAACATTTAGTTTTTTTATAGAAAAGTTCCTATAATATCAGTTCGGGATCCGAAGTTGTGCCTTATTAATTAAGCCTATTACATTGAGACCTAACATTCTCAGCGATAAGTAGATGTGCATACATAGCACACCTCGGGCACTCCCGTTTGAAGAATATAGGCGTCACGGTGTGTGTGAATTTTTATACGGAAATAATCGAATATTAACGTCTATCTATCTATATCATCACGCCAGATCCCTTGCGGGATAGGCAGAGAGTACAGAGTTCCAACAGGTTCTTTCCTTGCATACCTCTCTGGCTTCCTCCACTCTCATAGTTCGTCTCATACACGCTTGCCGGTTACGGACTCTTGACTTTTCCTTCAGATAAGACTCGGTCTATTTGGTCGTGGTAAGATAGTCTAGGTCTTCCCCGGTACCTACATCCTTCCACTTTCAAATTATATATCTACTTTGTCATTCTTTCTTCTGAGATTCTTTCGATATGCCCGAACCAACGGAGCATGCCCTTTCTCATCTTCACACCGATACTATCTTTCATAGCTACTCGCTTTCTTACTACGCTATTGCGAATACGGTCGGTCAGCTTCACTTCGCACATCTTTCGCAGAGCTCGCATTTCTACCGCATTTATCCTACTTTCATTTTCCCTCTTACATACCCAGCTCTCGCTACCATATAACAGCGTTGGGACAAGAACTCCGTTATGTATGGCCAGCTGCGACTTTTGGCTTATGTGCCGGCTCCCAAGTAGCTTTCCCATCGCACCATTCACTCTGTTCCCTGCACTCACTCTTCTCTCTATGTCAGCGGTGTATTTCCCATCCTTTCTAAAGGCGCATCCAAGATATACAAACTCATTCACTTGCTCCAGCACATCGTTACCAACCGCAATCCTTGCATTCGTTATGGTTTCTCCCCTTTCAAAAACCATCATCTTGGTTTTCTTTACATTCAAATGTAAGCAAGCCATTTTTCAGGCAGTCGTCTTTCATAACTGTGACTAGTGTTTGGAGATCAGTGGCTGTTGGCGCTATTAAAACCGCGTCATCTAAATTAAGTAGATGGTTTACCACTAGGTCACCCATTTGTACACCTTCATTCACCGCTTTCAGTCTTTGAAGACTTTTATCCAGGTATATTATAAACAGTCTAGCGGACAACACGCAACCCTGCTTAACGCCGCTTTTAACGTCAAACCAGGGTTACCTGTTACCATCCACCCGTACGCATGCCTTGCAGTCCACATAAGTGGACTGGACGTAAACGAATATTAACGTCGTTTATTTAAATTGGAAAATAAATTAAAATAAACATCGTCACGCTTATAATTCCCCAAGGACGATGTTAGGTCCCATGTAATAGGGGGCCTAATGCCAATATATCGGGCACAATGCTTGACTCCGGATTGAAACTGGAAATATTTCTATGAAAAAAATTAACTTTGGTCCAACCTAGGATTCGAACTCGGAACCTCGTGATCTCTACGCACATTATTCGCAACTGGACCAACGAGGACATCTCTGAAACATTGATCTTGATGATTGTTTTTGCGTTGGGCTCAATAAAGCTCGAAGATGGTCCCATTTTAAATTTATTGGTATTGGATCTTGGGATTTCAAGATACACCAAGGGACTCCTTAACAACAAACAATACGAATATGTGGATTGAGTTATTATGAATATTCTATAGGTAACTTACTATAGAACTTAACAAAATATTATAAAATTAATTTGTATATATATTATATTTTGTCTATATATGACCATAAATTCTTCGTTTACGAACTGATTTTGGTGAATCGTATCCGCCACGAGTCTGAAATTGTGCCTGGAATATTGCAATAAGGTTGCCCCCTGTTACATGGGACCTAACATCGTCAGCGAAAAGTGAGTGTACACCTCTGCCACCCCCTCTAGGGGAATATATGCGTGATGGTGTTTATTTTTATTTATTTAGAAATTTAAATCTACTTACCTCAAAGTTTAAGAATCCTTGGCGGCAGAAAAAATAAAACAAATATTATTATCTCTATACTCAACTTAAAGCAACACAATTCATACAACAGAGGATGACAAATAGAAAGACCTAAGGGCCAGGTTTTTATAAAGTCTTGACCCTTAGCACTGGGGACTAAGACAATGAGAAAGAGGATACTCAATAAAAGATTTTTGAATCTTGACCCATGTAGAGTTGCAGATACATTCTTTAAATTTAAATAACACAATCTGGGTGCATAATACTTGTCAAGACAAACCCAACGAGCCCAAACGGCGGGGTTATGTTGAATAGTTGGGTAGTTCCATTCCACCCTTCCGCTTCATCATTAGACCCTGAACACCATCGGGATACGAGATACTTATAGATAACATGAGTGTAAGTTTAATCTATACTGAAGCCCATATACTTAACTCGATCTGCATTGGTGTCCCATACCCCATAAGTCTCGTTTTCTATGGCTGATCTGCCAATTATTTATTTTTTGTGTCTCCTGCTTTGCAAAGGAGGGAAGTGGAATTTTTATTTTTCCTACTCCTCCTGTTTTTCTTTCTTATTAAATTTGTTGCGGGTCCCAAGACAATTAAAGTGCTTCCCGGGACACCCCAAGGTTCAAACCTTGGTGTCATTTAAGGAGACTATTGTGGACCCTGGCTTACAGGAGTTACAATGGTGGGAATGAGTGGCGGGCTTAGTCCCAAAAAAAAAATACAAAAACAATTGTAAAACTCTCATTTTTAAAAAAAGTAGCTTTGAAGTTTTTTGGCCTTCTTCTCCACAGGAATGACAATCCGAATGGGTGGTAGAGTCTTAAGTAATCACTAACTAATTCTTTCTTGAATATTCATAAGTACTTCTTAGTCTACCTGAATAAAAAACGTTTGATTTCGATATCTTGAAATTTAAAGAATGTCTCTGCAACTGGGGACGAGTTGGAAAAAGGTTGTAAATGTCTTTACTGTCACAGGTGACTCTCTCTTATCTCTGTATCAGTTAATGGCACGTCATTTTGCAATAAATGTGACATCACACCAAGGGAAAGGGATCACACAAACGTGACCACAAGGATGAGGTAGGGCATAATTCTTAAGGCTATAGGTTTCGCCACATAGCCAACGCAGCACGACGGGAGCGCGATGGTGGCGCAGCTTGGGGGAGTTGTAATGTACAGAAATGTACGGGAGACACCACCCAGCACACTGACCAAACGAAGCGGAGCATATGCATCATGCTCCCATCGCGCCCCATCGGCTATTTGACCAAACCTTTAGTGGTATTTCTTATGCAGTTATAGATAGATAGATAATTCTTTAGTGTGTACAAAATAACAAATATACCAAAATAACAAAAAAACTAAAAGTAACAAAAGGGGTGCCTGATCGTTATAGCAATCTCTTCCAGGTCCCTTAGAATGGCAAAATAGATTTCGTTCTGGAATAGACATGTGTGCACTTTTTAAATACAATCCATAGTTATATTATAAATTCGAAAGTAACTGTCTGTCTGTTACCTTTGCACGCCCAAACCGCTGAACATATTTTAATCAAATTCAGCAAGAACATATATTTTATCCATGGGAAGGACATAGGCTACCTCTAGTTACAAAAAAGTTAAGGATTTGAAATATATGCCTAAAATAACACAAATGAAGTATAGCAGGTATAGCCAGTAGTAAATAAAAATAAACATCGCCATATATTCCCTAAGCAGGGGTAGCAGACGTGTACTATGTACACCCAGTTTTCAGTTATGACGTTAAGTCTTACCTACAGAAGCAGTATAAAATATAAAACTGCAACTCTAATTAACAATTTAGAAATATAATAAATAACAATCTACATGTTATGTAGAGGCACTTCTTCTTATTCTTGAAGTTATGGCTTCACATTAATTTAAAGTGTATTTTCCAGTGTCCAGCAAGATACTTAATCATGTTTGTTTAAATTAATTCAACTCCTTGATGATAATGAAATTGACGTAGTACCCCACCCTGGATAGTAAAGCGATGGATACAAGGTATCTCATTAAGATTCAAAAGTAATATATATATTTTTATTGAGAATTAAAGCAGAATTATAGCAGAATATGGAATGAATAATTTAAAAAACTGTTTACTCTCACTAAATTTTTTTCTTATCATATACTTAACATGAATGAATGATTATTATATTTGGGTCAACAATTTCTTGATCCTCCTTAAATATAAGCCATTTAAAAGAATCTCCATGTGTCAAACAATAATTAAAAAGCTGTACAATAAACTTTTGTTTACCTAATTTATCTACATCAAAAAAGTACATATATGAGCGTCAAGAAAGATGTTATAGATTCAAATTGACTATTTCTCAAATTCAAATTGACTATTTCTCAATAGATTGTAATTATGTGCTACTTATAATTTTTGTAATTCATATATATTTTCATTTTTATTTTCACAAAAATGCATGCATAACAAGCACAGATATGTGCTTGTTATCAGCTTTAACTAGGGTTTAGCAGAAACAACATCTATTATTTTAACCACTTTAGGGAATATTACCTAGTAACGTTATTAGTTAGTATTCAGATACAAGGAATTAAACAAAAATATATACCTCCCCATCCGTGTCATAATAAATAAGCGCTCGACGAGTCAAAACCAGAAAACGTTCCTTGTAGTTGACCGGTGTGAACAACTTTTTGTTCTGGGATCTCTTAACCATGAATGTCTGCAGTATAACTTCATCATCATCCTTTCCAGCCATATTAGATAAATCACGGATATTCTTTTAGTCAATCGTACACAAAATACCACGGACACTTATGTTTGTAAAACTGCTAAGATTAGTCAACACTAAAAACACAAGCAAACTATCACTTTACGTAGCGCTGTTCTGAAATAAATATTATTGTTGTCCCAAAAAAAATAATAAGCTCAACCATTATTCACGAAAAACCTTGTCAATTTGATAGCAGTGATTATAAAACAAAGTAGGTACCGAAGTACCTACTTTTATTTTCTAAAGCAAGCACGATTAATCTCAAACAAATATAGTAGGTATCCTATGTCTATGATCTCAAATCAAACCATCAAACTTATCCATCCAACGAGGATGAATAAATTTGTTTCAGCGAGAGAGATAGTAAATTTATTTTTTTAAGCAGTAGACAGAGAAGGGACGATAAAACACTTGTAAAAGACAAACGTCAAAGTGACAACTTAACCATAGGAAGTTTAAGGTGCATTTCATTTGCTGTTAAAATCGCCAACAGCGCCCCTTCAGCCGTACATGAGCCGTACCTTCCCGATAATTTACTTTACTGTTTGGCCGTATCATTTGTATAGTCTGTCTAATGAATGCTAAGTGATTTTTTAACGTTTTCATAGACTGGTAACACTAAAGCTAATGTCACCTATTGTTCTAGATGGTGTAACTAGTAACGATGGATTTGTTCTCTTTGTTATCACTGACATGACATAAGTGTAAGCAGTGAAAATTTATAATCTTGTTAATGCTTCATCTATGTTTTTAAGTACTACCTCTATGGAATCGATACTATCACTACTGTCATTTGCTATCAACAAGGCATATCGAGTCGTTCTAAAAAAATAAATCTTTGGATCTTGGTTTGGATTGATTCGCATCAAACGCAAAAAAAAAACGATTCTTTATTAAATTAAGGATGGTGGAAGTCCATAAATTATTTTATTGAATCCTTCCGTTTGCACAATTTCTGCATGCGTTCGATTGAGATATTAGATACCTATCAAAAAGTTAATCGACTTTAACAAAGCTAGTAGTTGGTGTATATTACTTTTAATATTTAACGTGTTTTGCTATTATTTATTCTTTTTTTTACACATCTTCTATAAGTCATATTTTCGATTACCACTTTTTTATTACTAAATTGTGAGTCGATAAGATTCAATGGATTCCGGAATCTTTTATGAAAAAACTGATCCATTCAGTGCTTCAGATCGATCTATGAATTCAATTGTCTTAAAAAATCGATCCGTCCGTGTGGGGACTTATCAAGAATACCGTCTCTCCACCGCATGCTGGACTAACAGCGGGTCGTAAGAGGCGACTAAATCTAGCAACAAATACCGCAAGCGGTAGTTCAAGCGAGGCAGTACTCTGGTGCCACACCGGAAGAGGGCTCGCTTGTGCTGAGTGCTGCCGGAAGCAGGGACCACTCTCTGGAATGGCGATACACATGGCATCCAAAGCCCTAGTTAGTTGGGTTACTGCTAGGAGGGCTTTTAGACGAGAGGATGGGCAACAGCGTCCTCTTAATACCTACTAACGCTATACTGCGATCGCCAACACGCCTGCCAAACGTGGCGATTATGGCATCATCCCCCTATGATTTCCACAAATATTAAACGGCACACACTGCGAACTGACGAAAAGATAGACGAGTTAGAGGAAGAATTGAGCAAGTTACACTGGGATATCATAGGATTATCTGAAGTCCGAAGGGAGGTTGAGGACTCGATAACACTTAAATCCGGTAACTTGCTCTATTTCCGGGAGGGCGATCTAGCAGTCCTAGGGTGGTGTCGGGTTTATAGTCCACAGGTCTCTCGTGAACAACGTTGTCATGATCGAGTGTGTCGACCAGGGTAGCGTACCTGATATTCAAAATGACCGAAAGGTGTTCACTGAAAATTATACAGTTATACGCACCAACTTCGACACACAGGATACATCTAGAGCCATACATACCTCTAAAACTCACTACACCGTTGTCATGGGGGACTTTAACGTGAAACTGGGCAGACGAGGCGACGATGAGCTGAAAGTGGGAACATTTGGTACTGGACAACGGAATCCCCGGGGACAAATGCTGGCTGACTTCATGGAGAAGGAGGGTCTCTTTATGATGAACTCTTTTTTCCAGAAGCGGGAATGGAATGGACCTGAGTGAGCCCCGACTGTGTTACAAGAGACGAGATAGACTTCATCATGTCGACGAGGCGGCACATATTCAATGATGTCTCTGTGATCAACGCAGTTAAAACTGGAAGCGATCACCGACTAGTAAGAGGCACATTGAATATCAATTTCAAGCTTGAAAGGTCTAGACTGATGAAATCTACACTCCGTCCAGCACCTGTCCAGATTCAGAAGCCCGATAGCTTTCAGCTCGAACTGCAGAATCGCTTTGAAGGTCTAGGTAAGTGCATAAACGTGGACGATTATAGCAGCAGGGTAGTGGAAACTGTCCATACGGTCGGGCGCAAGCCTTTTAAAATCCATCGTACAAAAAGAACCAAAAAGCTCTCAGGCTTTACCCTCAAGCTTATGGAGGAAAGCCGCAGGATGATCCTACAGTCTCCAGAAGAAGTTTCTGAATGCTAGCGGCTTAATAGGCAGATCTCTAAGTCTCTGACTCGCGATGTACGCGAGTATAATACTGACAAAATAAGAGAGACTATCGAGCGCAACAAAGGCCCTAAAGTGTTTGCAAGAGATCTGTATATCGGACAGAGCCGGTTGAGTAAGCTGAAGACCGGAGATAGCAGGATTGTATCCTCTACACCGGAACTCTTGAGAGAAGTCGTGAAGTTCTGCGGCCAGCTATACACATCAGTACAAACACCTGTTCGCAATCCGGCCATAGACCCAAGAGCCAAATTGACCCGACATTATACCGAAGACATCCCGGACATCAGTCTGTACGAGATTAGTATGGCTCTCAAACAACTCAAGAACAGCAAGGCGCCAGGCAATGACGGTATAACAGCTGAGCTTCTCAAGGCTAGTAGAAAGTCAATATTGAGGGCTCTCCAGAATCTATTCAACACCGTCATTCTCCAGGGCAAAACGCCACAGTCATAGCGCGGAAGTGTGGAGGTTCTCTTCTTCAAAAAAGGTGATAAAACCCCCTTGAAAAATTAAAGACCCATCTCACTTCTGAGCCACGTCTATAAACTGTTTTCTAGAGCCATCACGAATCGTCTTGCGCGCAGACTCGATGACTTCCAGCCTCCCGAACAAGCCGGTTTCCGAAAAGACTTCAGCACTATAGACCACATTCATACGCTGCGGCAGGTCATACAGAAGACTTACGGTACAACCTGCCACTATGCTTTGCGTTTGTGGATTGTGAAAAGACTTGGGCTGTATCACAATCTCTCCAGCGGTGCCAAGTAGAGTACCGGTATATCGAGGTGCTG
Source organism: Phalera bucephala (assembly GCA_905147815.2). Lineage (NCBI taxonomy): Eukaryota > Metazoa > Arthropoda > Insecta > Lepidoptera > Notodontidae > Phalera > Phalera bucephala. The sequence continues at coordinate 13,216,125 of LR990615.1, forward strand.
AAGAGTTTGTACGAAAATGCTACTCTGTCAGTCCGCCTTCAGGACCAGATCTCAAAACCTATTCAACTGCAGCGTGGTGTGAGACAGAGAGACGTTATATCCCCGAAACTGTTCTCCGCCGCGCTGGAAGATGTCTTCTGATGTTCTTCTGCTGTACTGAAGAGGACTAGGTATCAACATCAACGGCGAGTACATCTCTCACCTTCGATTTGCCGATGATATCGTGCTGATGGCTGATACCCTGGAAGACCTCAGTACCATGCTCGACGACCTCAGTAGAGTCTCTCAACAAGTAGGTCTTAAACTGAAGATTGACAAGACGAAGATCATGCCAAACGTCCATGTAGTACCAACTTCTATAAAGGTTGGAGACTCTACGCTCGAAGTTGTTGACGATTATATATACCTGCGACAAAGAATCCAATTAGGTAGGTCCAACTTCGAGAAAGAGGTCAATCGTCGAATCCAGCTCGACTGGGCGGCGTTGGGGAAGTTATGTAACATCTTCTCGTCCAAAATTCCGCAGTGCCTCAAGACAATAGTCTTTGACCAGTGTGTGTTGCCAGTGATGACTTACGGCACTGAGACATGGTCGCTTACGATGGGCCTCATAAGAAGGCTCAAGATCACCCAAAGGGCGATGGAGGGAGCTATGCTCGGAGTTATCTTGCGGGATCGAATCAGAAACGAGGAGATCCGCACGAGGACCAAAGCTACTAACATAGCACTCAGAATTGCTAAACTTAAGTGGCAGTGGGCGAGGCACATCGCTCGTAGAACTGACGGCCGTTGGGGCAGAAAGGTTCTTGAATGGCGACCACGTACCGGAAGTCGTGGAATGGGTAGGCCCCCTACAAGATGGATCGATGACCTGGTGGATGTCGCGGGTAGAAGTTGGATGCGTACAACACAAAGCCGGTCGTGGTGGCGGTCTTTAGGGGAGGTATTTGTCCTGCAGTGGACGTCTTTCGGCTGAAGAAGAAAAATCGATATTCGATTGATCTAAATCGGCATACCTACTATCAACTCTATGATACATGAAGTTAAAATTACCTGGAGGGAGTCATACGACGTTGCCGCTCCGCCGGTCATCGTTCAACACATTGTCTTTTTTATCTCTCAATTACACGGATCACCATTTTGAGTGAATGAGAAAGCTATTGTAAGGTTGGCAACGTCGCACTGTACGTGTGCTTCGTAGCCTGTTGTGTCCGATGTTTGGGCCATAACAAATGCGCCCCGTCCGTGTCAGCGGTTAAAATATGAATGAAAATTATTGTGTTAAAATTAGTAAGTAAAATTGTTGTGCTGTATTTTGTAAATCAAGGACAACCAAAGGAGGAGTAAAAAATCCTGAATTATCATTTCACACGTATGTATTTATTGCCTCTTATTATATTATAGGGAAGTTTCACAGCAAAATTATGGATTTTACATGAAATATATACATTATTGACGTCATATAATTAATATACGGTGATAATTAACTGTGAGTTTAAAGCTTTAATTTGTATTTTAAATATGCATTATTTTACGCTTCTCCAATAGTGATGTCCTACAGCGCCTATCGCTTACTGTCGATATTAATAAATTAATACTGAAACATTAACAATTCCTATTCACGTCATAATGACTAAACGAATTTGGATGAAATTTAGTAAGGATAGAATATCTAGATAAACACTGTCACGTCTATATTCCCCAATCGGGGGTGAGATATTCCCCAATCCGGGGTAGGACCTATTTATGATTATTTCATCTTTATAGCGTTTTTCCTGAAATAAAACCCTTATTAAACTACTTACCTCACTGGAAGCTTTATATTGAGATGGCATATAGACCCCGTGGTTGCGAAATGAAGTTTTGCCTTTTGGGTAGTACTGCTTATACTGAAGATTAGAGGTTTGAACTCTATATGAGTTGGCATTGTGCCCTCCACCCCGTGAGGGTGCGTTGTATGCGATGGCCATATGTAGATAAATCTGAACCCTGAAAAGCATGTTGATATCCGTGTGATGGAACTATTGATTAACCTGATTTAGAATCCGCGTTTGAGTGCTAAAACGTTTAAAAGGTACCTCCCCTTTCATTATCGCCGGCACGCGGTTGCGGTTAGCAAGTAGAAAATCCAAAACCAAGCACAGCACTGCGAGACCTCAAGACACCGTGAGCTCATTCTGCGTAGATCGGACCAAAAAAAAAAATTAAAAAGTTTGAGGGTACCCCGGAACAACTATGCCTTTTGGATATCTAACACCTCAGTCCTTCCCGTGACCATGGGTGCTGCAAAGCATTCGAAAGGTCGGGAACTTAAAATAAAAAAAATAAACCCCGATAAAATCCGAAAAATAGTTTTATTTCATGTGTAATATTCGCGTGAATCTAAGAACTCAGTATTAAAAAATCTTATTTAAGTACCTTATTAGTCTAGTAGCAAATCTGGTGAATCCTCCAGGTGATACAACTCGAGTTGTTTCACCTGGAGTTAGTTATTACTTTTGATATATTTACACATTATGCAACAGAAAAACTCTGCTATTTTTCAATCTGATGTCTCTTAAAATGATGACGTTTTTTTTGTGCATATTAATATAACTAAAGATTTTTCAGAATTAACAAAGTGTAAGATGATATATCTTCAATTATCACAAATTGAACTGAACTGATTACTCCAATGTTTTTTTCTGTATTAATGATTCAACTTTAATTAACCCCTTATACACAAACAGCAGGGGTAGATTAAAAATAGTGTGAATTGATATAACTCCACGTGTGTCAGTGTACAATAATGTTATTTAATAAATGAACATATTTAGTATAGATTCTCAGATAACGTAAGATTTTCTGTTCGGTGAAATAAATATGTTTTTTAATCATCTATTGTCTTTTACGTTGATAAGGCCTGTCCTAGTAATCACTTCCCTATTAAAGTACACTGATGCAGATCCACAAACTCCCACATGAAATTGACACGCTACCTCAGCGATATGTGCTGACCATACATCCTAGTTTCATGACTAACGTGCATTGAAAAAGCGCACGTGCAAACGTAGGATAAATGTGATGTAAAAATTGTTACCACCACTACGCCTATATTCCCCAAGCGGGAGTGGGAGTGGTGTACTGTGTACACTCACTTGTCGTTCAACAATTTAAGGTCTTATGTAGTAGAGGATGAGTCTATTGATATTATACCGAGCACAGTGCCAGACTCCGGACTAGATTTTTTTTATCGAATAATTCGTATTTTCCGACATAGGATTCGAACCGATGACCTTGTGATCGTTATGCGCATTACCAATGAGGATTTACTATTGTATTAAATTGTACATACTAATATCGATGTTTACAGATTCGTCTTTAAGATTTGTATTATGATACGTATGTGTGAACTTATATAAATAACTCGTAGTAATTCGAAATCATAATTAAGATGAGTTAATTACGATTTTGCATGAAGTAAATATTTGTTAATCATAAATTATCGATAAATTTTCTTATCGATAAATCCTGTCCGAGTAATCACTTGCCTAATCACGCACACGCACACTAACGCAGATTCACAAACTCACACCGACTTAAAATTGACACGCTACCGTGGCGATATGCGGTGTCTAGGTATATTCTTCGTCTATGCTATGATATTTCTGCTGTGCAATTGTCATTAGGGATGGCGATTCTTTCCGAAAAAGATCGATTTTTAAATCGATTCGAATTGTAACCTAATGAATCGATTCACAGAAAAACGAGGTCTGAAAGATCGATTTCGAAAAAATAGATTTTGGTTAAGACTGCATTTACAATATAAATATAAATAATAAACGATCTCTCATCAGTAAAATCTGGGATTTTTTTATTTCGGGGTATTCCTTCATTACAATTATTTTTATTAACATATCAAAGTATCAGGTATAAAAGAAGACATCTATTTTCTAAATATCTTTGTTTCAATAAAAAGTTTAGAAAATAGATAGTATAGATTATAGTTTCTAATGCTTAATAACTAATCTTTTTAAAAATAATAGTCTGTCAACTTGACAGACTATTGTTTTTACCAAAAGAGAAGAAATCGAAAGTCGATTTTGTAGGGTGAAATATCGCTTCACTGAATCGATTCAGTGCTACATATCGATTTAAAAAAACGATTTTTTTTGCGCGAGATCGATTCTGCGACTAATCGATCTCAGATCGCCATCCCTAATTGTCATAATTGTCAAACAATTTTCAACCGAGTTGTGTGAATAATACTCACAATATTGATTGCATTGTTTTATAAGTAAAACCAACGTAATAATGTCTTCAGAAACAACACAAGTTAGTTCGCTGCCGTTACCTCCTATGCAGTACATAAATTTTTATACTGACGAAAATGTAAGAAGAAATAGAGCACCTTTACCTCCACGTCCTATTCATGATTCGTATTCCATGTTTGGACACACATTTAATGCAGATGATACTATAATTCGATCATTAGAAAGTCAGGTAAGTTATAATCCCTACAAAATAATTTCTTGTATAAAATTAGATCAAATCGCGGCCTCCACTGAGAAGATCCGGCGAGAAACTCGGCGGGCTTGACCTTTTTTTGTAGGTCTGATGATAGATCATAGATTTGTTATTTTTCTCCTCATTTAGAACCACTGTTCTATAACTATAAAGAAACTATCTTAGGTTTTTTATTGTATCTGCTTGTATATTTCCACAAGCTATTCATGCTTGTCATATTATACAAAGAGGTAGTGTTTGTGGTAATAGACACCAAATTTTCTGTTGGCAATTTTTTTTAGCTATTTACCTTTAGTTGTGTTCACATTTCCATGGTCAAATTGATGATTACAGTGTTTTTAGAATTTGACACTTTTTAAATAATCATGTACCTTAATTACTTTATGTTGATAATAGATATAAAATAAAAGCTATTCTTATACAACTAAAACTTATTTTTATTTTGTTTTTAACGTTCAGATGGATGTAAAAAAGATGTTGATAATACTTTATTTACAATTTGGATCACTTAAAAAATCTTAACTAGAATCAGCATTTACATCCAGAATATATTTCAATTATTTTCTACTCTGATCTGATCCACCTTTCAGCAATGTAAAATATATTTAATGGATCAGACTGGAATAAAACAATAATAATAAACAGCAGGATAGGTTTTAGGGATCTGAACAGAAAAACCCACATTTTCATGATCACATTTGCTCAGCGAGCTATGGAGAGAGCTATGCTTGGCGTTTCTCTACGTGATCGAATCAGGAATGAGGAGATTCGTAGAAGAACCAAGGTCACCGACATAGCCGTTAAGATTAGCAAGCTGAAGTGGCAATGGGCGGGCCACATAGCGCGAAGATCGGACGGGCGTTGGGGCAGAAAGATTCTAGAGTGGAGACCACGTATTGGCAAGCGCAGCGTGGGACGACCACCTGCCAGATAGACCGATGATCTTGTGAAAATCGCAGGAAGTCGTTGGATGCAGGTGGCATCGGACCGGTTACGCTGGAAAGCGATTGGGGAGGCCTATGTTCAGCAGTGGACAAGTATAGGCTGAGATGATGATGATGATGATGATTTACCAAGTGATAAATAGAGACAATGAATGATACCTTTAGGGATAAGCAATTGCTGAGGGACAGCAGGATCAGGATTAAGTAGCACTGGCCTGGTCAGTCCGAAATGAGTGACTGTTCATGGCATATCTATTTTTGGTGACATTATATTTTCATAATCCATTTGTAATTTGATTTTTAGGGCTTTCGTCGACTGTATCCTATGCATTTTGAGAGGAGAAGAGAATTGAAGAAGTTGAATCACTCTTTATTAGCAAATTTCCTGGACCTCTTAGATTTATTAGTACACTGTCCTGATTCACCAAAGAGAGCTGAAAAAGTTGAGGATTTAAGTTTGTTGTTTATCCATATCCATCACTTGTTAAATGAATTTAGACCGCACCAGGCCCGAGAAACTTTAAGAGTTATGATGGAACTGCAGAAACGTCAACGTGTAGAAACTGCTATAAGGTAGTAATACCACTAGTCCTACTTATTGCTATAGAGTTTTGTTAGCTGGCCTCCTTATATAAAAAAGTGTGTATGAGAGTGGAGGAAGCTAAAGAGGTCTGTCAGGAAAGAACTTGTTGGAATTCTGTACTCTCTGCCTACCCCACAAGGAATCTGTTGTGAAGATATAGAGAGAGGTGTATATCAGAAAGAAGGTATATACTTAGCCATCTATATAGGCATGTAAAGGTAACCTCTGGTAGTAGATATATATATATAATGAGTTTCAGAGGCAAGCTAAAGTCATGAAACAGAAAAATTAAAATCGCGACATCTAGTGATAGAGACCTCAGACCATGAGTCTTACATGCATGCGGCGGGGTGACTTTGTCCAATATGACCATGTAAAAATTATTATTTTTTCATTCAACTTTTATTATTTCAGATTCAAAAAACATCTAGATAAAGTACAAGACATATTGCAAAATGCCTTACAAAGCTTGCCAGATCAAAACGAAATGGAATCCAACTTCAAAGTACCCATAGAATTACTGGAGCATATGGACTGCAGTACTAGTGATGTGTCAAATGGTGATTCTTGCTATGAACTTGATCGTATTATGTGTAATGTTGTGGATAATATGAGATACTTATAGTAAACAATATGACTATTTGTTATGTATACTTTCGGTTCTAATGATGTAAGTAACTGACGCCAATCTGTTCTGAATATAATCGATGCAGCCATGTACCGAAGTACGCAAAGTTAGTTCTATCTTTGTGTTTTTCAGACCCATATTACAAAGCGAAGGCAGGCACTTTGATTATTTACTTGTTGCCACACCGCCCATAACCAGGCCTTACGTCATACCTTTAAGATGTTTGCATTTTGTTATCATTGTAATGTAATTTATGGTTATTTTATGGGTGACCATTAATTGAAAATACCTACCTGTAAAGTTTATTGAATTCTCCATTAATATTATTTAATAACTGTAATTGAACAGTTAACATGGTGATGATATTGATACAAATATTGTTTTGTTCATGTGAGTATTCGTTTCCACGTTTTATTTTGAGTCATGGTGATATTGCATCTTGCTAGGTTATCAGAAATCCTCTTAAATTCTCCGTTTTGAGAAATCCTCTTAAAGTCTCTGTTTTGAGGAATTCTCTTAAGTTTCCAGTTTGAGAAACCCTATACTCAGTAATCCTAAAGGATAATTTCTTTGAAGCACAGTAACTTGAAGTAAAAAAAGTAGTGATAGCCTGGTGGTTAGACCGTTGGACTGAAAAGTCAAAGGCCTCGGGTTCACACCCAGGCATGCACCTCTGTCTTTTCGAAACCATGTGCGTATTAAAAATTAATTATCACTGGCTTTAACGGTGAAGGTAAACATCGTGAGGAAACCTGCATGCCTAAGAGTTTCTCGAAGGTGTGTGAAGTTCGCCAACCCGCACTGGGCCAGCGTGGTGGACTATGGCCTAAACCCTCTCAGTTTGAGAGGAGGCCCGTGCCCAACAGTGGGACAGTTTCTTAACAGAGCTAATATTATTATTTATACAGTATTGTGGATTGTTGTACAGCAAGGATTGTGGTTGGTAACGATGTGCTGGAGCAAGTGAATGAGTTTGTATACCTTGGATGCGCCTTCAGTAAGGATGGGAAATACACCGCTGATATAGAGAGAAGAGTGAATGCAGGTAATAGAGTGAATGGTGCGATGGGAAGGCTACTTGGGAGCCGGCACTTAAGGCAAAAGGCGCAGCTGGCCATGCATAACGGAGTGCTTGTCCCAACGCTGTTATATGGCACTGAGAGTTGGGTATGTAAGAAGGAGAACGAAAGCAGGATAAATGCGGTCGAAATGCGATCTCTGCGGAAGATGTGCGGTATCACGCTGACCGACCGTATTCGCAACAGCGTAGTAAGAAAGCGAGTAGGTATGAAAGATAGTATCGGTGTAAAGATGACAAAGGGTATGCTCCGTTGGTTCGGGCATATAGAAAGGAAGCCAGAAGAAAGAATGACAAAACAGATATACAATGCGAAAGTGGAAGGATGTAGGTGCCGGGGAAGACCTAGACTATCTTACCATGACCAAATAGACCGTGTCTTAGCTAAAGGGCAAGTCAAGAGTCTCCGTAACCGGCGAGTGTGTATGAGACGAACTATGAGAGTGGAGGAAGCCAGAGAGGTATGTAAGGAAAGAACTTGTTGGAACTCTGTACTCTCTGCCTACCCCGCGAGGGAACTGGCGTGATGATATAGATAGATATAGATTTATACAGTAACTTGCGTTGTTGATGCAGTGATAAATGTCACTTCAGCTACCACTTTAAACTATAAAAAAGCGAAAGTCACGAGTGCATAATTGAAGTAACTACAAATACTGGTAAAGGAAGTAGTTACGCTTATTGGACTGGTTACTTTGGAAAGCGATTGGGAAGACCTATGTTCAGCAGTGTACAAGTATGATGATGAATGGAATTTAGAAGCTTGAAAATAGTCATAATAACGGACCTTAGTATCGTGCACGTTGCAATAATTTAACTTCAAGAAATAATTGAAATAAATAGCTGCTTTTAAAGAGATCAAAAGTATTTTTTTTATATACCTACGTGCATATTACTGCGCGTAATTTTAGTCGTTCTGGAGCGAAAGCCCGGATGATGTATCCAATGTCTACCGTTCACTGGTAATGAAAATGAATAAATCACCCTAAACAGTACCATGTCCTTCGACCCGCATATCAAGCGGGTCCGTCACTGAGCATCCTTTGTGCTCGGTCGTCTCCATTCGTTAATCTGCAAGCGGAGTAAAATGCCCCTTAGAAATAAGGTGACGCTTTACAAAACTTGCGTTCGACCCATCATGACTTATGCGTGTGTTGTGTTCGGGCATTCGGCTCCCTCTCACATCGATAAACTCCAAGTGGTTCAAAACCGCTTCCTCCGTAAAGCCGTAGGAGCCCCCTGGTTCGTACGGAATGTCAAACTCCACTCCGATCTAGTTCTCGAACCTATTCGCGCCTATATTAAAAAGGCGACAACACGACACTTCACGAACGCATCTACCCATGCGAATCCGTTAATCGTAGCCGCCGCAACGAGCGTGTATGAGACGAACCATGAGAGTGGAGGAAGCCGGATAGGTATGTAAGGAAAGAACCTGTTGGAACTCTGCTCTCTCTGCCTACTCCGCAAGGGATCTGGCGTGATGATATAGCTAGAGATAGAATTGGTTTGGTCTCCATTATCAATTAACTCGATACGATTTTTCAATCGAATCTATTTTATTCAGTTTTATCATCACCACATTTATCACGAAACGTCACCTAACCCATGTCTTGTCAAAAAGACTGTAGTATGTCTATGACAAAAATCCTTTAGGTACTTTACCATAGAACTGAGCAGAATATTATTATATAGGTATAAATAATAATGATCAAATTATTGAACGGAGAATGCGCGTGAAGTCCGATGGAATGTTGTGCGAGGCACAAGGGGGTTTCAGGTCTGGAAGAGGATGTTCGGACCAAGTCTTCTCACTCCGCAACATCGTAGAGAAGCATCTGGCAGTAGGGCGGAAGGTTTTCTGCGGTTTTGTAGATCTGGAGAAGGCATTTGACAGAGTTGTGCGAAAGAGACTTTGGGACATTTTGCCAGAGTATGGTATAGATGGCACTCTGTTGCGAGCCGTCCAGTCCACTTATGTGGACTGCAAGGCATGCGTACGGGTGGGTGGTAACAGGTCACCCTAGTTTGACGTTAAAATCGGCGTAAATAAAATATATATCTGGACAAAAGTCTTCAAAGACTGAAAGCGATGTATGAAGGTGTACAAATGGGTGACTTAGTGGTAAACCATCTACTTTATGCAGATGACGCGGTTTTAATAGCGCCAACAGCCACTGATCTGCAAACACTAGTCACAGTTATGAAAGACGACTGCATGATCAATGGCTTACACTTGAATGTGAAGAAAACCAAGATTATGGTTTTTGAAAGGGAAGAAACCAGAACGAATGTAAGGATTGTGGTTGGTAACGATGTGCTGGAGCAAGTGAATGAGTTTGTATATCTTGGATGCGCCTTCAATAAGGATGGGAAATACACCGCTGACATAGAGAGAAGAGTGAGTGCAGGGAACAGAGTGAATGGTGCGATGGGAAAGCTACTCGGGAGCCGGCACTTAAGCCATAAGGCGCAGCTGGCCATACATAACGGAGTTCTTGTCCCAACGCTGTTATATGGTAGCGAGAGCTGGGTATGTAAGAAGGAGAATGAAAGTAGGATAAATGCGGTAGAAATGCGAGCTCTGCGGAAGATGTGCGGAGTGAAGCTAAACGACCGCATTAGCAACAGCATAGTAAGACAGCGAGTAGGTATGAAAGATAGTATCGGTGTAAAGATGAGAAAGGGCATGCTCCGTTGGTTCGGGCATATAGAAAGAATGCCAGAGGAATGAATGACAAAACAGATATACAATGTGAAAGTGGAAGGATGCAGGTACCGGGGAAGACCTAGACTATCTTACCACGACCAAATAAACCGAGTCTTATCTGATGGAAAAGTCAAGTCTCCGTAACCGGCGAGCGTGTATGAGACGAACTATGAGAGTCGAGGAAGCCAGAGAGGTATGTAAGGAAAGAACCTGTTGGAACTCTGTACTCTCTGCCTACCCCGCAAGTGATCTGGCGTGAGGTTATAGATAGATAGATAGAATAATAATAATTTACTCATCACTTAAAACTGTAAAATAAATAACTTTTCAAATAAAGGGAAACATTAATATTTGATGTCGGTGCCTAGTAACCGGCTGCACCGACCAACTGGCAGCCACTTCAAATATTCAGTTTTTGCTTTTTAGTTTCTAAAGTCGGTTTCCCTTTTTTTGAAAGTTATTTAAGTATCAGCACTTCTTGTTTTTCAATTTATCTAATCGCAATTTAATCCATGAATCGTCGATTTGACTGTAAACGCGGCCAGCTCTGATCTAGTTTTAGTCTTGGTTTTAATAAAATCTAACCCATTAGTAGGTTCTTATAATAGGGTAATTACACCCTAAATTGTAAATATACCTACGGGGAGCGGCTAAAAATTTCTGAGCGTAAAGTACTTTCAGCCGTGCTAATTATTCGCGACTGGTCTTGCGACATCTAATTATTATTTAGGGAAAGTTTTGTGTAATTAGGATCATTTTAAGATCGCCATATCTTAGTCTATGCTGTATTTGACGAAATTGGAGCATCGCCCCGTGATAACATTTCTTGTTCAAACTGGTAAAACACCGATAAAAAAACAAATGTCTAGAGTTCCTATACGGGGATTTTAAAATATGGTCTGTCATGGTAAAATGTTGGGCACGATTATTTTAACAGGTTTGAGAGTCTCTAGAAGATGACTTCCGCTCGAGGCGCTCAAACACCGTCATCACGGACGTCTCAAACATCGTCAAGTATAAAAAAATGTATTTGAAAAATACATTTTTGCACAAACCCTGAGGGGACGGCATAAGAGTACAATCTCCCCACCGCATGCTAGACAGACAGCGGGTCTTAAAAGATGACCAAATCCAGCGCAAAAATACCACAAACAGCGGTAATTTAGACAAGGCAGTACTCCGGTGCCACATCGGAGAAGGGCTTGTCTGGGCTGAGTGTGGTCGTAAGCAGGACGCCACTCCTTGGGATGGCAGCACCTATGGTATCAATAGCCCTAGTCAGTTGGGTTACTGCTGGGAATAGTATCGTTTTCTAAAGGTGTCGTACTATACACCCAAGGGACACCAGAAAAGAGGGTGGGCAGCAGCGTCCTCTTATCTCATATAAAATCCCATACTGCGATTGCCAACCCGCCTGCCAAGCGTGGCGATTATGGCAATTGCCCCTCAATGAACGACACTAAAATTAAACGGCGGTCATGGTAACGGCGGGGCAGGGGGTGCTAACAATCTCCGGCAGAGACCTGGCTACCACAAACAACGACCATTGGCCCTGGCAACCTACAACACGCGCACACTGCGGACCGACGAGAAGATAGACAAACTGGAGGAAGAACTGAACAAGTTACATTGGGATGGGGTTATCCGAAGTCCGAAGGGAGGGTGAGGACTCGATAACTCAACTCAGGTAACTTGCTCTATTTCCGGGAGGACAACCATCAGTCCCAGGGTGGTGTCGGGTTTATCGTCCACAAGTCCCTCGTTAACAACGTCCTTAAGATCGAGAGTGTGTCGACCAGGGTAGCGTACCTGATACTCAAATTTTACAGGCGATTACGAGCTGAGAGTAGGGATATTTGGTACTGGATAACGGAACTCCCGGGGGCAGATGCTGGCGGACTTCATGGAGAAGGAGGGACTTCTATATGATGAACTCCTTCCAGAAGCGGGAACACCGCAGGTCTACCTGGGTAAGTCCCGATGGCGTCTCAAAAATGAGATAAACTTCATCATGTCGACAAAGCGGCAAATATTCAATGATGTCTCTGTGATCAACTCGGTCAAAACAGGTAGCGATCACCAAATGGTAAGAGGCACATTGAATATTAATTTCAAGCTCGAAAGGTCTAAACTGATGAGGTCTGCGCTCCGTCCAGACCCTGTCCAAATCCAGAACCACAATAGCTTTCAGCTCGAATTGCAAAATCGTAAAATCTAGGCGAATACGTAGACGTGGACGATTACAATAATACCATCGTGGAAACTTTCCATACGGTCGGGAACAAGTTCTACAAAGCCCACCAGTCCAAAAAGAACCAAAAAGTTTTTAGACCATACCCTAAAGTTAATGGAGGAAAGACGCAGGATGGTCCTGCATTCTCCGGGCGATGCTTCTGCATGCCGGCGGCTCAATAGGCAGATCTCTAAGTCTCTGATTCGCGACACGCGCGATTACAATACCAGCACAATAAAAGAGGCTATAGAGATCAAGGGCCCCAAAGTGTTTGCTAGACATCTGTCTATTAGACAAAGCCGGTTAAATAAGCTGAGGGACGGAGACGGCAGAATTATATCCTCCAAACCTGAACTCCTGAGAGAGGTCGAGAAGTTGTACGGACAGTTATACATGTCAACACGCCTTGTCAGCAATCTTGCCAAAGACCTAAGAGCCAGATTGACCCGTCATTACACCGAAGATATCCCGGACATCAGTCTGTACGAGATTAGTACAGCTCTCAAACAGTTCAAAATCAATAGGTCAAAATCAACACTCCAATTAGGTAGGTCCAACTTCGAGAAAGAGGTAAATCGTCGAATGCAACTCAGCTGGGCAGCATTCGGGAAGCTACGTAATATCTCTTTGTCCAAAATACCGCAGTGTCTTAAGACAAAAGTCTTTGACCAGTGTGTGTTGCCAGTGATGACTTACGGCACCGAGACATGTTCACTCGCGATGGGCCTCATAAGAAGGCTCAAGGCCGCCCAAAGGGCAATAGAAAGAGCTATGCTCGGAGTTTTCTCTGCGAGATCGAATCAGAAATAAGCAGATCCGCAGGAGAATTTAAGTGGCAGTGGGCGGGGCACATCGCTCGTATAACTGACGGCCGGTGGGGCAGAAAGGTTCTCGAGTGGCTATCTCGTACCGGAAGACGTGGAGTGGGCAGGCCCCACACAAGGTGGAGCGATGACCTGGTGCAGGTCGCAGGTAAAAGCTGGATGGGTACTGCACAAAGCCGGTCGTTGTGGCGACCTTTGGGGGAGGCCTTTGTCCTGCAGTGGACGTCTTTCGGCTGATGATGATTTGAAAAATATGGCAAATAGCAGAAGAGCATTAGCAGGAAATGCATCGGAGGTTTAAAAAGAATAAAAATGTGACAGATAGCGGAAGAGATGGGCATTAGCAAGAAATGCATCGGAGGCGTTTTACAGCATCATTATACAATAATAAAATTAGCGCGCGTTGGGCGCCGAAAATGCTCACGCCACTCGATAAACATTGCGGATTGCGGCGCGCATTGCGGAACAGGCACTGCAGGAAACTAGCTTTGATGAAGTCTACCACCTTACAGGCCAGCTCCGGCGCCCAGCGACTACATCTACTAATAAAAAATTAAAAAAAAGCCGTCGGGGCGCATATTCGAGGACGATGAATAAATGCAGGCAGGAAGGCATTTGAGATACAGGGCCTCAACTCTGCTATTTTTACGTAATTTGTCATTATTACAGGCTGCAATAACCATTCAATCGAGATTGTGCCAAAAGTTAGTACTCTATTACATTATCAATAGTATTATTAAACGATTACGAATTGATTGTGTGAAAAAGACGATCATTGCATTTAAGTTGTCAAATAAAAACCGTCAAAATAATAACAGAGTACCGAATAAACAAACAATTAAGTTGTCATTGTTTACCAAATAACAAAAATTATTTTCAAGTGGCATGCCTATGGAAACCCAAAGTGACACCATTTAGTGGTAGGATTACCAAATCTGTCAAAAATCAACAACTTAATGTCAATGAACTAAATTTCATTTAAAATAGCAATAGCAGAGTTAAGCCCCAGGACTTTTACAAAAGATGTGAGAAGTGCATGAAAATATAATGAGATAGTATTAAAAAAAAAATTATATTTTTATCTCATCTTTAAATACCCCAGGCTCAGAACTTTTCAGCCTTGACTCGTACATTTCAGCGAAACGTGAGGTGCCGAAATGTTAATTGCATTGTTACAACAAGAAATTTGATATAGACCCCACCTCTCCTTCAGCGTTGAGATAAATTATTTAAAAAATGCTCACAAATAGATACTGGGTGGGATTTTTTGTAACCTTCAATAAAGCCCCCTTTGTTACCTAACCCTACCTTTTGTTCTACTTAGTGTTCGACCAACGGGGCGAATCTCGCAAGTGTACATTTTGAATGGGCTGTTTCGCCCATTGGGTCAATGATTCGAACCGGCGTGTGAAATAATCGTACTCTAAATGTTCCGTCGGTTAGGATCACTTTAAAATCTATAAATGTAATTTGTTATTATACTAGCGGTTAAAAAATAGACAGTGGATAAAATAACACTGCCCACGACCACGTTCTGTAATACAGGCCTTGGACCTTGTGCAATAATGTCTGAGCATTCCTCAACCTCATATAGTCTGCCAGCAAAAATTAAATTCCATATAACTAATATAGAATTCAATATTTGCTGGCAGACAATTACACAAGGTCTAAAGCCCGTATTACTACTAGTATTTAAAACTCATGACTGATTTTCGTTCTGTAACACTGTCTAAGAGTGGACCAACAGGAGGTTTAATAATTCAATAAATTTTAAAATAGAAATAAAATTCAAGTCTTAACAATATATAGTACAACTCGTATGGAACATAAGGGTATATTCCTTACGAGTTATACTATATTAGCTAAATAACAAAACATTTCTGATGTAGTGTAGACTAGTCATTTAATAACTAGTCATTATTATCGCTATTAGTGCTCATCGCTGTAGAAAGCTTTCTCATAGTCGAAAATGTTTATCCCAGAAATATTGTTCAATATACTAATCAAATAAAAATATTCAGTTTTTGACATACGAAAACAGAACGCACGACGCTACAATGTAAACGCCATACTGTGTCTTTAAAGATTGCATGCAAAATAACAACATATGTGGTTCACACCAACCAGAACGAGTATTCCTTAGTACAGATTGTGCTATCTTTTATGAGCTTAGTTTTGTATGAAATAGGTTTCTTTATGCCGACAATGCCGAAACGTAGCAATATGCGTACGTTTTCATAAGCAGTTTTTACATCCAATTGACATAAATATTACATTTATTTAATTTTCATTCCATGTTGATTTCGACATTAAAATGTTGTCTCAAGTAACGTTGTTTTACCTAAAAAATTGTTGTAAGGTAGTTGACATCTAATTCTGCTTCACTAGGCGACAGTTGGTGAATTGACAAAATAAATCAAATTAATGCCTTTAAAAACTTTTCTACATGATTGATTCTTATGGCTTCAGTAACTATCAAATCTTGTTGGTCCGAATCGCCGAAGGATAAAAATCAGCATTTGTCGATTTGCCTCAAGCTACATCGAGTGGGACGAAACACCCGATTCAAAAATACTTGGCCGATTCACCCGTGGCGCGCGAACATCTCGTGGGGCGAAATGCCGAAGCACCCCCTATAGCTAATAACTCATTTTGTGTGACAAAATAGGAAAAACATAAGCCAAAGAGGTCCTGTAAAGAATTAATCTGTCGGAATTCTGTACAACAAGTAAAGACAAATTAACTAAGAGAATACACATTTCTTCAATTGTGTCTGCTGGAATGATTGTTTAAATGTTACGAGAATTCCCCCGGCAAAGACAAAAATCAACTTAGGATATTTTCTATAAGAACTGTGTATATGTTTCAAAATCAAATGAATAAGTATTCGATAGAACAACGTGCACTGAATGCTATGCGCTTTATGAAACAGGTTTTTTTTTTCTTTAAACAAATAAGGCGTTGACGTTGCCCCCTCCCCCCCGCACCCAATAATGGATCTACGATCTCCCCGCCATAAGCCCCACAACCTATCCCTGGCGTTCTTTAACGCCGATGGCCTTCGCTCCCAGCGAGATCAGGTTGCTGATTTCCTCCGAGATCACCAACTTGATATCCTCCTCGTGCAGGAAACCTTCCTGAAGCCCGCACAACGCGATCCTAGGATCGCAAACTATAACCTCGTGCGCAATGACAGAATCGGCTCCCGCGGGGGCGGTACTCTCATTTACTACAGGAGGTCCCTTCACTGCATCCCTCTCGATCCCCCCGCGCTCACCAACATCGAAGCCTCGGTCTGTCGCGTCTCTCTCACGGGGCACCAGCCCATCGTGATCGCCTCCGTATACCTTTCCCCCACTAAATCCGTTCTCAGGAGTGACTTTGAAGCACTCCTCAATCTGGGAAGCGCCGTCATTCTGGCGGGCGACTTCAACAGCAAGCACGTGGCCTGAAACGGTCTCACCACTTCCCCTAACGGTAGAAGCCTTGACGCCCTGGTCGACGTTCTCGACTTTGACGTCATCGCACCTATGCACCCTACCCACTATCCTAACAATCCCAACCACCGACCCGACGTCCTGGACATGGCGCTTCTGAAGGGTGTCACCCTACGGCTGCACTCCTTGGAAGTAGTCCAGGAACTCGACTCTGACCATCGACCTGTAGTCATGAGACTCGGTTCTCCCCCTTCCGCCCCTCAGCGACCCAAAAAGACGGTGGCATGCGCTAAGCACGGCCTTGGCGGGTGCCGACCCTTCCCCCCTGCCTCTCAGCTCGGACTCCATCCCGTCCCCTCAGGACACCGATCAGGCCGTAGATGCCTTCACCGAGCACATCCGATCGGCTGTCAGTCGATCGTCCAAGCAAGTCGAGGCGGAAGATCTCTACCTCAACCGCTTTCGACTGCCGGACGATGTTAGGGATCTCATTCGTTCAAAGAATGCTTCTATCCGAGCGTACGACTCCTACCCTACCGAAGCCAATCGGGCCCGGATGCGCGCTCTACAACGAGAGGTAAAGCGTCGTGTCGCGGAGGTCCGGGAGGAACGGTGGGGTGTCCTCCTAGAGGGCATCGCGCCGTCGCATCTGGCCTACTGGCAGCTGGCGCGTAGCCTCAAATCCGACTCCACGACTGACATGCCCCCGCTGTCCCGCCCTTCAGGCGCACCCCCAGCCTTCGACGACGACGAAAAGGCCGAGCTTCTCGCCGACTCCCTCGAGAGCCAGTGCGCCCCCAGCTCTAAATCCGTCGACCAGTCCCACGTCGAGGCGGTCGACAGGGAAGTCGAGCGCAGGGCATCCCTCCCCCCCGTCGATTCCTTACCTCCTATCACCCAAACGGAGGTCGAAGATCTAATTATGGGTCTCAAAACTAAAAAAGCCCCCGGCTCTGACGGCATTTCGAATCGCGTTCCGAAATGCCTGCCCGCCCAACTCATCTGCCTCTTAGTGGCCATATTGAACGCCGCCATGGCGAACTGCACCTTCCCCGCTAAGTGGAAGGAGGCGGACGTCATAGGCATTCCCAAGCCCGGCAAACCTCGCAATCTCCCCGCGAGCTACCGCCCTATCAGTCTCCTCAACTTCCTGGCCAAGATATACGAGCGCCTACTTCTGGCGAGGCTCAAAGACTTCGTAACGTCCAGGGGTATCCTTATCGACGAGCAGTTTGGCTTTCGAGCCAAACACTCTTGCGTCCACCAAGTGCACCGCATAACGGAGCACATCCTCTCCGGTCTCAATAGACCCAAACCCATCTACACGGGCGCCCTCTTCCTAGATGTCGCGAAGGCATTCGACAAAGTCTGGCATAACGGCTTGGTCTACAAGCTCTACCAATTGGGTGTGCCGGACAGACTCGTGCTCATCTTACGAGACTTCTTGTCGAATCGCGCCTTCCGTTATCGCGTCGAAATGACGCGCTCCACTTCCCACTTCATCAGTGCTGGAGTCCCACAGGGCTCAGTTCTCTCTCCGCTCCTGTTTAGCCTTTACACGAACGACATTCCTCGTTCGAGTAAGGCGCATCTAGCCCTATTCGCGGATGATACCGCTCTCTACGTCTCGCATAGGAATAAGGGTTTCATTACCAGACACATTTAGGTATCCGCCAATTCCCTAGGGAATTGGTTCAGGAAGTGGCGTATTGAGGTGAACCCGGACAAGAGCGCTGCGGTGTTCTTCTCCAGAGGTGGCGCGGAGTAAAATGTCCCTTAGAAATAAGGTGACACTTTACAAAACTTGCGTTCGACCCATCATGACTTATGCGTGTGTTGTGTTCGGGCATTCGGCCCCCTCTCACATCGATAAACTCCAAGTGGTTCAAAACCGCTTCCTCCGTAAAGCCGTAGGAGCCCCCTGGTTCGTACGGAACGTCGACCTCCACTCCGATCTAGGTCTCGAACCTATTCGCGCCTTTATTAAAAAGGCGTCAACACGTCACTTCGCGAACGCATCTACCCATGCGAATCCGTAAATCGTAGCCACCGCCGACTACGATCTCCCCCCCGACCCCTGCCGCCACCGCCGGCCGCGACATGTTCTCACCGACCCCCCCGATGCTTTGTGATCCCTTCTTTCCGCTCAGAATACGGGCCACGACGACGACGTAGTAGTAAATCCCCTCCCATAGCCGGCGGTTGACCGGTGCACTTAGTAGTGCACCCGTCCCCCTACAGCGACTGTCCCAACCGAGGGCGCCTCGAAGAGGCGCCCTCGGTTGGGACAGGGCGCCTCGAAGGCGCCTCGAGGGCGCCTCGAAGAGGCGCCCTCGAGTATGTCGCCTCTTGCCCTTCTGGCTGGCTAGAGCGTAGTGGTTGCACGCTCGCCTTTTAGTCCGGTAAAGCTGTAAAGGCCTCGCGGCCAACAGCGTACATCATTCACACACACACACACACACACGTTGCCCCCTGACGTTGCCGCCCGGGGCAAATACCCTGTTTTGTCCAAAATCCGGGCTGACCTTAACTAACCGTTTTGTAATAAGGTTATTTCTACAATTTGACTGCGACCTATCCAGATAATTAAAGTGTAAACTTCGATGACTGGAGACAACATATTTTAATATTAACTGGTTTTGAATGCAATATAGGAAAGAACACCAGAAGCACCTACTAAAAGTAGATAGCCTACGGGTACATATAGACTACCTACTTTTAGTGTTGATGTTGCAATGTGTTCTCTTTTTTAACCGACTTCAAAAAGGAGGAGGTTCTATGTTCGGTTGTATGTATGCTTTTTTTTATGTATGTTCAGCGATATTTCCGTCAATTGTGGACCGATTTTGATGATTTTTTTGCATTGGGTTCAGTATAGCTCCGCGGTGGTCCCATTTTAATTTCATTGGTATTGGACCTTGGACTTAGAAGATACACCAGGGAACTCCTTAACGACAAACAATAGGCATGTGTAAATTGAGATATTATGGGTATTACGTCTATCCTATAGGTACCCTACTATAGAACTAAGCAGTATATTAGCCAACTTCAAAAAGGAGGTTAATAATTCATCCTTTTTTTATAACTCCTTTGCTTATGAACCGATTTTGATGATTCTTTTTGCATTTGGTTCAGTAAAGTTTTGAGGTGGTCGTATTTTATTGTTAGTGGTATTGGACCTTGGACTTTCAAGATACAAGGGGGAACTCCTTAACGGCGAACAGCACGAATGTATAGATTCCGTTATTATAGTAATTATATTAATCCTGTAGGTACCTTACTTTGCAACTTAGCAAAATAATATAATATCGGTATATAAATATTACTAAATAATTCACTCGTCACTTAAATTTTAAAATAAAAATCTTTTAAAAAAAAAGGTAAACCGACTTCAAAAAGCAAAAAATAAATATTTGAAGTCGGTGCCAAGTAACCGACTGCACCTACCAGCACCGACTTCAAATATTTATTTTTTGCTTTTTTAAGTCGGTTTACCTTTTTTTTTTTTAAAATTTGTAAAAGCGTTTTACTAACGTGATAAACTACTACCTATATTTTATCTGTTGGTCGCAATTTAATAGATTTCTTTCTTCTTTATAGCATTCATTACACGCACAATAAGTATATACCTGGGTGGGACGACTACAATACATCCACCTCAAACGACAAAACATCCAACGCCTTATTATGACGTATGGGCAGAACATACGATGGCAAACCATCTTCTCAATATGACGTCGGAATTAATATATGGTAGGTAGTCGTCTAATTAGTTTTGTGGAGACAAAATTTCCGTATGGTAGCTAAATTCTAAGTTTTACATAATGATGAAAATGACCTCGCTCTTTTATCTTATAGATATCGTTATAGCGTAAGATCCTAGAGCCGCCAGAACTACGTGATATGTGTATTTCCTTTTTTTTTTTTTTTTTTTGATGGGGGAAATCCTTCATAGGATACCCGCTCGCCAATGGGGGAAGCGAGGAGTTATGCCGAGACTCCTACCGGCTAAAACCCCCACCGTGCTCCAACTCGTCACTGTGGCTGGGGCGGGTTACGGGAACGCGTGAGCAACCATCCGCGACCCGCCAGCGGATATGTGTATTTCCTAGCTTAACCTTTTAAGCTTAAAAAGGTGCGGTTGGTGCTCGTGCAACACGCGTTCTATTTATAGATAGATTATATAAAAAATTGCAATTGGCGTCACTAAACTTAGTGAAAATAAGTTCAAAGCTTGTGTTAAACGAAGACTTAATAAGCTTAGGCAGATATTTAAAACAAGAAAAATGTTTGGATAAATGCATTTCCACCTCCACTTAAATTAACTTTTTCAACTATTATTAGATAAACCCACCCGATCACCCGAGTGTGGGACACCAATGTAGGTTACATTGGTGTCCCACACCGCACAACAGAATGTAAATGGAAAAATTATTATAAATTTTTGTTTTAAACACTAATCGTAGAGTTTCTTTTCCTTATTTTCCACAGGAATGTCATGACATTCCGAAGTGGTGATAGTCTTTGTTACTTTTCTGACGATTTATAAATAGGTACTGTAATGGTTTTACATTTTAACCTTTACTCCATGTTAGTTTAGTGACTAAGAGTTAAATTTGTTTTTTTTTTTTAAATAATTTGTCTGCGTACAGATCTTTCTTACAAATTGGAGCAAGCTAATACTATTCAAAATTCATATAAAAGTTCTCTGGGCTACGAATTAGGTTACATGGCTGCTGGTATCATGGATAAGTTCAAGTATATGTTAGAAATTTATCAAACCTATTGCAATATACATGATTTTGAAAACAAGAAACATGAAGTTGTAGAGCTTCTTGACGGCTATCACGTAATCCGTGAGTATTTTTTATTTGTATTCCTCATACCTTTAATGTGACTATAGCTGAACACTACAATTTTTATGAAAATTGATATAGGATAAGAAGTTTGAGGGTGACCCGGAATAACAATGCGTTTTGGACGTCTAACACCTCATTCCTTCCCGTGACCAGGGGTGCTGCAAAATATTCGAAATGTCGATAAAAGTAATTTTGGAAGTTCCTTAACGCGGCTTGCGGTACGAATTGGCAGGTAGAAATTGTAACATAACAAAAAAGGGTTACGAGACGTTCAGTTCTATCCGGCGTAGTTCGGGGTCGGTACAATTATGTTTAGTGGTTTTTTTATTACAGAAGGTGAATACAACGACGTAAAACAACACGTTCGCATGTTTAATGAAATGTTGGAAAAGTTTAAACTGATCCGTAACACAAGAAATGAAATATTCGAACAACTATCTAAACACTGTCTTGCATACAAAAAAAAATTTAGAATTGTGCCAATTGAAGTGTTACGAGATACGCCGAACTTAATCCATAATTTAAAAGTTTATAAAGCTGTCAAGAATTGTACAGATGACGCTCAAGCTACGAGAGCTGTAAGTAAAGTGCAATGGCCCCAAACGAGAAGGCTTAATTCAGATTATTGGAGGAGGAATCCCAAAGAAAACAGTAAAACAGACAATTTTAAGTCGGTAAAATGGTCAGGCAAAGGGGAGCCTTTCAAGGCTATTGAAGATATTGACATCGAATTTACGTAATAAAATGCATTTTTTGATATAGATATTTTTTTTATATACTATATACTTTAAATTATTTTAATAAGTACTAAATATACGTATGTACCGTACCTAGATACGTACTAGGTGACCAGGTATAGTCATTTTGAAAAAGTGGTGATATTGGTACAAGTACCAGGCAAACATGAAATTTATGCACGAAATTACCAAAACAGATTTTACTTTTTGTTTTGGGGATCTAGCTATAATGATAAAATATTCATTTTAAATATTGATGTTGTGTACTAATCTACGGATATTTAAAGGCAATTTTATTTCGGATTTTGACACACTGAATAATTTAGTTCTTAGATTTACGCGAATATTACACATGAAATAAAACTATTATTCGGTTTTGATCGCGGTTTATTTTTGATTTTTAAGTTCCCGACGTTACGAGTGCTTTGCAGCACCCATGGTCACGGGAAGGATAGGTATTAGACGTCCAAAAGGCATAGTTGTTCCGGGCTACCCTCAAACGTGGGGGTACCTATAAACCTCTAACATGCCCATGACCGCACCCGCCATAACATCCGATTTGATAGACAACAAATCCTCGTGAAAGAACATCGATTCCTACCAAGGATGATTCGCGAGGCTATTTAATTTACATCCTAATTTCAATAGAGAAAATGGCTGGGTGCTTCTATCGACTTTGGATCCGGTAATTAATATAATCAAATCAAAAACCAAGCCTAACATTGCAAGGCCTCAAGACACCGTGAGCTCATTCAGCGTAGATCGAACCAACGAAAATAATTAAGAAGTTTGAGGGTACCCCGGAACAACTATGCCTTTTGGACGTCTAACACCTCAGTCCTTCCCGTGACGATGGGTGCTGCAAAGCGCTCGAAACGTCGGGAACTTAAAAATCAACAATAAACCGCGATTAAATCCGAAAAATAGTTTTATTTCACACACTGAATAATTTAGGCACCAAAACAGATTTTTATAATTATTTTGGATACCTAGCATGCCAACATGTGCCTGGGGGACAGGTTAGAGGCGGCTGAAAACGTTAAGACTATATTTACTTTACTCATTGTTTTAAGGTTTCATCCAGAGTAACAAGCTAGCGCGTTCGTGTGTGATTGGTCTACGCTGTTGGCCGTGGGGCTTTTACAGCTTCACCGGGGAAGAAATAAGCGTGCAAAAAGTATGCTTCAGCAGGGGGCAACTAGCTCAAGGGTCTTTCAAGAAGGAACAGCCTCGGCATGGGCTGTACAGGCGAGCGCGGTGTCTACAACACTAATGTTAGGACTATGGTGATAAATGTTGCCATAAAGATATTTTTCCATGTTAATGGAGTTGCTTATAACTTGCTTTTAGGGCAATTTTACCTCGGTTATCTTGTTTAACTAAGGACTTGCCCTGAAATATTTTTAGTGTTCCAATTATCCATACGTACTGTTGCAATCATCCCTAGACGGTTGACTAGGCAGAATCACTGCCCGGTTTTCTTGAATAATTGATTGTGCATTGCAAAGAATAGTATATTCGGCCACAAGCCGAATACCAATTATTCGTCCAGAAGCGGGGTCGAACAGCCAAATATTCGGCCAGATACAAAAAAAATTGGAGTTGGAATAGATTCGACTTTTAAAGAACATCATACGATAAGTACTTGAGTATGGAAACTTTGAAGAGAAAACAATTTATTTGCTTGGCGGGCTATAAATAAATCTAAATTGTCGAGGTGTTCCTATAGCATTCTTCCGGCTCAATCATCAGATCCTGCTTACCTTTCGGATGTACAGTATAGTGTTGTAAAAATGAGCGCCGAGCGTTCAGCGCTGAGTGGATGCTTAAGAGCGTTTAAGACCCAAGCGTTAAATGCTCGAGCTTTTTTTGCTTTGATCATCGAAAATCTAAATTAATTTATACTGCCGGAATAACTGTATAACAGAGAAATAAGATTACTGCATTAGTTTTAATAAATGAAAAAAGGTGTGTTATTTTAAAAAGACCAACACGAAGCTCGTATATGCATTAATACCTGATTTTCCCAAGGGCAACTTTTGTGGCAAGTACAGCAGTAATATGCTAATGGCAAGCTTCTGGACTGAGGGTGTTTATTTATTTATTTATTTCGATAGGTACAGTAACAGACATGCAGACAAGTGTATAATAAATGGTTTGAATTACATGCAATATATAATATCTGCTGCCCTAACTGACTGTACACAATTTATATATACTATATAAACAAAAACATGCCACTAAAAAAGGTATAGGAATACAAAATCAAATAATGCAAACTAATATAAAAATAGGAAACCTCTACAAATATTAAACGACACAATCCACCAATTTACACAATATGAAAAGAAAAATAAAATAACAAGGAACATATGGTAATATTTAACATCTAGTGTTTTACGAAGAAGATGGCTGAAGTGTTTTAGTAATTTTTAGTTTAAAACTTGTATGACTGTATTGAAAAATGTCGCAGTCAATAGGGATGTTGTTACAATATCGAAACATTCGATGAAGGGGATTATTTTGTGAAACGTTATTATTGGAGTGTGGTATACTGAGTAAATTCAGGCTACTACGCTGAGAACGGATTGGAATTGTCAGCTGTATTTTGTCAGTCAAAGCTATGCACGAGTTACCATTCGCAATTTTATGTAATGAACATAAATCCAGGACCATACGTCGATGTTGGAGGCTTTTTAGATTGAACCTGTTTAATCTATCGTCATATTCCTGCAGTTGCCTCCTCAGTCCGAATTTGGTACATATCATTCGTAAAAAGCGCGATTGAACAGATTCGATACGGTTAATGTGTATGTTATATACCGGTGACCAGATAGTTGAGCAGTATTCCAGATTGCTACGAACAAGTGATGTAAAAAGTGTGATCAAGGATTCAGGTTTCTTAAACGGCTTCGCAGTACGTATAATAAAGCCTAACATTTTATTCGATTTTTTAATTATGTGATCATAGTGCCAGCGAAATGACATCGAGCTATCAAATAGGACACCTAAATCGCGAATAACGTTAACTATAGAAAGAACTGTCATACCAATTTTGTAATTAAATCTAATGATATTTTTATTCTTAGTGAAAGTTATAACTTGTCATTTACTAGCATTTAAGGTCATGTGGTTTCGAGTACACCATTGCATAACTCGACGGACATCATCCTGAAGTATTTCGCAATCACTTCGTGAATATATCCTTCTGTAAATCTTAATGTCATCGGCGTAAGCTAGACACTCGCTTTGAATAATACCTAAGAGATCGTTTATGAATAAATAAAATAATAATAGAGGCTTAAGTTAGATCCCTGTGGTACACCCGACGATGGCGAGAATGGTATTGATTCATATCCGTACAGAGCAATAAGTTGTGAACGATTTGTAAGATACGAGCTGAGCCAGCGCAGCAGGTTTCCATGAATACCGTAATGGCTTGCCTTTGTTATTAATATGGAATGTTCAACACGGTCAAATGCTTTAGCAAAATCCGTATAAATAGAGTCAACTTGAGCCTTTGCGTTAAATGAATCACATAGGAAGCAAGAATACACCAGTAAGTTCGAAGCAGTTGATCTACCCCTAATAAAACCATGTTGTTTTGGGTCTAAAACTGGATTGAGATGACCATATAAATATTCGTAGACTAAACTTTCGAAGATTTTGGCAAATATACTGAGAATACTTATGGGACGATAGTTAGTGACGTCATTTCTATCTCCAGATTTGTATATGGGAACAATTCTCGCTATCTTCCAAAGTGCCGGAAAATTACTTTGCAATGATTTGTTATAGATGATGAGTAATGGTTTTGCTAATGCAGAGGCACATAGCCGTACAAATATTGGAGGGATATTATCAGGTCCTGCCCCTTTCTTTACATCTACGTTGTTTAATTTAGAATTTACATCTTTAATATTAATTTGTAAGGTATGGAGAGTTTGTGTGTGAGGTGCAAAATCCGGGATGTAGTTGATTATAGGATTCGATAAGTATACGGAAGAGAAGTATTCTCCAAAAAGATTTGCAATATCTTGGCCATTTTCAGCAATTTTCTCATCATAAAACATTTTTTGAGGAATGCCATTAGTTATGTTTTTGCTTTTAGTGTATCGCCAAAATGATTTGATATTAAGACTCAAGTTTGATTCGATGCCTGCAATATAGGCATTAAAACATGTTTCAATTAGACATTTAGACCTGCGTCTTAATAGTGAAAAAGCATCATAATCGCGTGGGTTGCCATACTTTTTATACCGGGTATGATATTTGCATTTGTCTTTCATCATTCTAATAAGACTTTTAGAGAACCATGAAGGATAGTTGTTTTTCTTCAATTTATATTTAGGTGTGTGTTTTTCTATAATTTTCCATACAGTATCATAAAAGAAATGAACAAAGTCATCGCAGTCCATTCCAGAATCATATAAATCCCAATCAATGTCTAGTAGATCCCTGTTGCAACCCTCATAGTTTGTTTTACGGAAACATAATTTATATTCTAGGTTTATTTCAGTTAGGAGCGATGTACTACTGGAACGAGAAAGTGACAACTCAAATGGGGGATGGAATTCATCAATACGACTAACTGGTGTAGCCTGTGCTATCCCAATGTTACTAAGGTCGCTCAATGCCAGATCTAGAATTTTTCCGAATTTATTATTAATATTATTAATTTGTTTGAGTTCATTAATTTGGATAAAATCATTCAAAATTGTTGACTTTGGTCCAGTAGCATTAATCATATTTTTGTCAGCCCATGACACATGGGGTAAATTAAAGTCGCCCAGAATAATAATGTGGGAATGTGCTGGGAGATTAACAAGTATATCTTCACAACTTTGAATGAAATTGGCAAAGAGACAATCAGGGATGTAGGATGGAAGGTATACTGTACAAATGTTTATTGTTAGATTATCATATTTGACGGTTATCCATAAATCCTCTACGCTAGTTTGCCATTTAGGTTCCCAACTAGCTCTTATATGTTTTGCTACAGCAATTAGTACACCACCTCCATGTTTCTTTCCAAATTTAGTTCTAAACGCTTCATCACGGTCTCTACGATAAACCACATACCTATGATCAAATATTTCAGACGAACAAATACTATCATCAAGCCATGTCTCCGTAAAACAAATTATATCATAATTATTATTAAGTATTGATTTATATATATCGTTAATTTTGCTTCTCATACCCCTAATGTTTTGGTAGTAAATAGTGAGAGCCATATTTGTGATATATAATTTAAAATAATTTTACAATAAACAAACAAAAGATAAAAGGAAGGATGTTAGCGTATTAATTCCAAACTTTTATCGCTTTTAATCATAATGTAACGCGAGTCAGTATCCTTACGAACTAGTATGCGGCCGTTGCGTACCCACACAAATTTATACCCCTTCTCCTTGGCTAAAGTACGTGCCTTCGCATGAAGCCATTTGTTTGTGGGTGATAAGTGTTCAGCCACGAAGACGGGATTTTTATTCCCACTTATGCCCAATAGTGAAGTATTTAATTTTTCTTCAGGGTGTGATCTATTATATCTACTAACTGCAGATAGAAACTCATCTCGCTGACGGATACTTTTCAGTTTTACAACAATAGTGCGGGGTATTTTATTATCTTTGTTCATCTTGGCAACTCTGGTGCAGTTCATTATGTCTGTTTCAGTTAAGTTGTATCCTACGACCGCAGCGCATTGTTTTATCAGCGATGACAAGTTTTCATTCCTATTTTCTGTTACTCCATGTATTTCAATATTGTTATCACGCATAGATTGTTCCAAGTGATTTACGCGGGTCATAAGATCATTAACATTGCTAGTGAGTTGAATATTTTGTTCCCTTAGGCACTTATTGTCGTCGGTCAGTTTTGCCATGGAAATTTGCATATCATCGTAGGAGTCACTCATATGTGTCACTGATTTGCGTAGCTCCCGGATTTGTTCCTGCAATGGACCCAGTTCCTTTTTAACGGCCTTTGAGATCATTTTCGGCAATTCGGTTTTCATAGCAGCGAGTATCTTTTCCTGAATCTGTGACACTAAATCGTCATCACCGTCCTGAGTATGTGTCTCATCATCATCTGCAGATGGTTCAAAGGCTGAGCGCACCGGTGTGTTATCAGAGACCAGGGCCCGTGCTGGCTTACAGTCAGGACACATCCAGTTAGATTTAGCCTCCTTTGTAAGTTTTTTAAAGCTTGTGGGAGTAATACCGACACACTGATGATGATAGGATGCGTTGCAAGAAGAGCAACTCATTTTTTCAGCATTTTTTATGGACTTATTACACGCCAAACATGAACTCATTGTCCTTTATTTTTATTGCTTACAAAAGTTTAAAATATTTCCGAGAACATAAATTGTTACTAGCTTTGTAAACGAACGCTATGCGTATGCTGCACGTTTTGTCTGTGAATAACTGGAACGCGCCCTCTAACTTTGGACCAAGGGATGACACCTCACGGGATTATAGTTCTCATGGGCTGCACTTAGTCCTGAAAATTGGATGCACTTACGTGGGTTGTCACTATGATTTGCACTCTCTGATCTGTTTTGAATTGTCCTTTAATTTTGCACTTTTTAGTTTGTATTAATATTTCACTATACAGTTTGTTGGTTTAAGGAAAGTTTATTTATTGTTTATAAGTAAATGAGGCCGAATAAATATAAAAATTGATTATTTATAGAATGACTTTATGCACAGTTTTGACATTTTGACGTTTTAGTTTTTATACACCGTTACGCCTAGATTCCGGGGTGGTAGAGGTGTACTGTGTACACCCATTTTTCGCCGACGATGTTAGGTCCCATGTAATAGGGTGCGAGCGTATTGGACTCATACTAGGAAGTTTTCGTCAGAAAAACTTCAAATGTCCGACCTAGGATTTGAACCCAGGACCTCGTGATCACCAAGCGATGTGCTTTGCCACTGGACCAACGAAGCAGTCACACAGTTTATAATATACCTAAATGTAACAAAAATGTAGGCGCGGGTCCTTCGTGCTTATGCAAGTTGTAGTTATTTGTCTGTGTACCAAAAGCGCCGCGGGGCAGAGCGGTCGCGGACGCGGGTGTTACTTGCCGAAAGAGTAGAGATTAAATTATTAAATAAAATAGGTAAAAAAAAAACGAGCGAGCCTTACAGTAGTCGCATATGATGTATAACATCTGACATGTTATCCTACTTTGAAATTGAGATGACTCATTGGTCAAATCAAATAGCGCGCGTTCATTGGTGAAATCAAATAGCGCGCGCTTCCCCGGATTCCTGTAACACATTTCCGTCCCTTTTCCAAAATCACTCCTACAAAAAATATCCAGCAACCGAGAGGAAAGATGTTACACATCAATAAATCCTTTGAAAGGGCCGACTATGTATATAGGTTGCGTACACACTGTACTCATTGTATATAGAACGTGTTAGGGGAAACCTAAGATCAATAGAAAATGTCTTCCCGGTGATAGATGACAGAAAATACGAATTTCTGTAGATAAGGTTTGGGTATGCGCGATATCTACTATGAAACAAACGATTTAATTTTTTTTATATTAATAATTACTCAAACACGCCTTCACGACTATATCCTTTCGTATGAGGTTGAGGGAATATAATATACTATACACCACTTTTCGACGACACTGTCCTAATGTTATTATATTGGAGCAACCTATTGTCATTCTTTATTATTATTACGGAAAAAAATCTTTATTATTATTATTGTGTAAACGAATCCTTAATTTTGCGGCACAAACGCGCCGATATAGGATTTGTCGGTGCAATGGACGATGTTTTGTGATTCTAGGTGTGCTTGCTATTACGGCATTGGACAACAGCCAACCAAAACGCACTGATTTGATGGTCATGGAATATTTTCTTTTTTTAATTAAATTTTATTTTGCGAGGTAACACGGTACCCCGCGAGGGATTTGGCGTGATGATAGATAGTATTTTCATTCTTGGAGTTTATATGGTCTTTTTCCGGCTTCATCAGATCCTGCTTATCATCTAGGCCTATTACACTTGTCAAACCAAATACGATGGTGCTATCTTGTTTAATTTAAATAGTTCCTATAGCCACGTTTCTGTTTCATCTTTAGACCCTGGGCTTTGTGAGTGTGTGTGTGAATGATCTACGCTGTTGGCCGCGGGGCCTTTACAGCTTCACCGGATAAGAGGGCGAGCGTGCAACCACTACGCTCGAGCCAGAAGCGCAAGGGGGCAATTAGCTCAAGGAGGAAAGGTCTCGGCTTGGGTAGTCGCTATGTGGGAAGGCGTATACTAGGTGTCTCGCCGTGGTGCTCTGGACCGGCCGGCGGCCAAGGGACTCTTTGACCTCGCCGGCGAGGTCGGTGTGTGCAGTATCTGTATCTGAAAGAAGGGATGTGAGGGCATCGGGAGGGTCGGTGAGAACATGCCGCGGACAGCGAAGACCCTGGGCACTACCTAGAGCTGTTGTGAAGTACTTGAGTAAGGCGCGTTGAGGCGCTCCTAGCTCTGTGCAACCGCGGTGTTCTTACCGATCACAGGTTAAGCAGCATTCGACTCGGTCGACCTGAGATGGGTAACCGATTGCGACATTTTCATTTTCGAGCGTCTCCATACTTCGGAAGGCGCGTTAAGCCATTGGCCCCGGTTACCACCTAATGTGGTAGTCGTTAAGCCGAGTTGGAAGCCTTATAACTAGCACTATTATGGAGGAAATCTGTATTCCCTAATGTCAATATAGTAGAATGTGGCAGTGATAGACTGGCTGCCATTGAAATTAACTTAGACTCTCGAAAGTTTTTAATTGCAAGCGTTTACCTCCCGACAGATTCGGAGGAAAATTTAATTAACTTTACGGATTGCTTAGCCAATATAGCTGCACTAATTGATGACAGCAATGTGGAAGCCGCATATATCCTAGGAGACTTTAACGCACATCCCGGGGCCAGATTTGGTGAGGAACTCCAGTCGTTTTGTAAGGACCATTCCCTGATATGTGTGGATGAGGAATTGCTGCCTAATAAGACGCATACATATGTGAGTGATGTATATGCAACAAGAAGATGGCTTGACCATTGTGTGGTTACCGATGCAGCGCGTGATACAGTGAGATCTGCGAATGTCGAGTATGGAGTCTTTTGGTCAGATCATTTCCCACTGATGATTACATGTGAAATGAATACTGTGATAAGGAAAGTTGCTCTGCCAGGTATGGACTTGCTATGAGGTGTCAAGTGGGGTCAGAGGGGTAAGGACCAAATAAGTCTATACACAAAATACTGTAGTGAAAAATTAAGTTCCTTAAGTCTATCTAGTCATTGTAATAACTGTGCCGTTTCTATATGTGATCAACACTTACACTTGATTGATAAGTTTTACAATAATATTGTTAGTATATTACAGAAGGCTGCCAAAAATAGTACAAACATTTCCTATGGTGCACTTAACAAGAAAAAGAAAATTATGGGGTGGAATTATCATGTTAGGGACTGTCACCAAATAGCTAAAATGTATTATAATTGGTGGAATTATAATGGTAGACCCTGTTCAGGTGATTTATATATCAACATGTTGGAAAGCCGAAGGTCTTTCAAAAATAAACTGAGGTGGTGTCAAAATAATGAGGACAAGATCAAAATGGACGTGTTAGCCGTACACCAATCTGACAAGAATTTTGTTAAATTTTGGCGTGCAACAAAAACCCTTAATCACAGGACGAGTGTACCCGCAAGCGCAGGTGTGCATGACCACGAAAAAATTGCTGAATTATTTTCACACCACTTCACAAATTAACCGGGACCGGCCCGTGATCCATGCCCACTGAACTGTACTGATTCGCATGTCACTGATAGGATAAGCTTTACAGCTGATCAAGTGGCTACAGTAGTGCGCAAAATGAAAAAGGGTAAATCCCCGGGGTTCGATGGGTTAAGTTTGGAGCACATACTGTTTGCTGGCGAAGAGATTTTTGTGACCTTAACCGAACTATACAATAACTGTATTAAGATCGGTTACCTGCCAAAAATGCTAATGACGACGGTTGTGGTGCTTGTCCCAAAAAATAAAACGGGTGACCTCTCAAGCCTGAAAAATTATAGGCCAATATCGCTTGGTACTATAATTAGTAAAATCCTGGAGCGGTTGATTCATCCCGTTATAAAATGTAATATTAAATTAGATGACGCACAGTTTGGTTTTCGGACCGGTCTCTCGACAGATTCTGCCATTTTTAGCTTGAAAGCAACAGTTAAACATTACGTCAATAGGGGTACTTCGGTTTATGCGTGTTTCCTGAACTTGACGGACAATTTAGCGCAGTGGTTAAGAGCTTGAGCTGCTACGCCCACTGTCGAATAGTCGCGGGTTCGATTCCCGCACGGGACAAATCTTTGTGCGATCCACAATTATTTGTTCCGGTCTGGGTTTTGTTTGTGAATTTTCATGTTTGTAAAACGCACCCACGACACAGAAATAAATCCTAGTGTGGGGCTACGTTTAAAAAAAAAAAAAACTTAAGCCGCGCTTTCGACCTTGTAAACTATGATTTACTTTGGGAGAAAATGTGTACGTCTAACGTCCCTACAAGTACTGTGAATCTGTTGCGATACTGGTATGAAAACCAAGTTAATAGTGTAAGATGGGGCGACGCGACTTCTAACGAATATAGGTTAGAGTGCGGTGTTCGTCAAGCAGGGCCGACTTCTCCTGATCTATTTGGCCTGTACGTAAACGACTTGATTGCGGAGCTGAGGCAAATCAGAGTAGGCTGCCATATTGGTTCTACTTGTATAAACAACCTCAGCTATGCCGATGACATGGTTCTACTCAGCCCCTCAATTAGGCGTCTTTGTATACTGTTGAAGGTATGTGAACGCTACGCGGCTAAACACGGCCTCAAGCATAACGTAAAAAAGACGGTTCGGTCCGGACCCCTGCCTGAACGAAACACCATCGTGTTTCGTTCAGGCAGGGGTCCGGAGTTGATTCCGCCGGTATATATTGATGGAGGGTTAATCGAAAGGGTAGAGTGTTTCAGATACCTCGGACACATATTGACGGACACTCTTTCTGACGACGAGGATATCGAACGCGAACGTCGGGCTCTGGCCATGAGGTGTAATATGCTCGCGCGCCGATTTGCAAAGTGTAGTGATGGGGTCAAGGTGACATTATTTAGAACATACTGTCTATGTTTCTACACATGTCAGCTTTGGTCTAAGTTTACCAGGCGCACCATAAACAACATTAGGGTACAATACAATGATGCCTATCGTATCCTAAGGAAGTTACCTAGGTACTGCAGCGCGTCGGGTATGTTCGCCGAGGCTAGGGTGCCAGACTTCTTTGCAATTATTAGATCTCGCATCGCAGCATTTTGGAACCGCTTGCGTGAGTCCGACAACGGAATACTTATAACTTTAGTAGAGCATCTGGATTGCTCCATCCTAAAGTATTGGAATTCGGTGCACCGGTAACCAAATAAAAAGTCATTATATTGTTTATGTGACGTACCTCCTGGGTTAAAAGTTAAGAATTGCCTTATTGGGTAAAAAAAAATTTTATATTTATTTTGTGCTAATGTTTTAATTATTATTTTAGTTTTATATTTTTGCTATATACCTTATAATTATTCGAAATTGTAACTTAGTCTATTTTATATAGAATATTGGGTTTTATACCTTCAAATAAAGAGATTATTATTATTATAGGTGGCTTAATAAGTTCCAACAGCACATACCTGCCTTCACCAATCCGCACTGGGTCCGCGTGTAAGAGCATGACCTAGTCTCTCTCACCTCTATTTGTGAGAGAAGGCCAGGATTTGCCCAGCATTAGGCAGTATAGGCTGATATTATATACTTGAGTTAAAACTTAAGTGGACAGTACTTGTCAAGACTAAACCAGCGAGCCTAAACTCGGTTGGGCTATGTTCAGTATTTGGGTTGTTCAGTTGGCCATGTTCTGATTCCAACGTCAGACCCTGAACTCCATCCTTACAAGCACAAACACGGTGGGGTTAGGTTAAGTAGTTGAGTGGCTCCATTGGCCATCTATCAGGTCCAAAGTACCATATTATTGTCACCAGGTCACCGTTTTTTTTTTTTCATACGTAACCCTCGCTGTGATTTATTTCTGCGTCGTGGGTGCGTCTACAAACATGAAAATTCACATTCACAAATACCCAGACCGGAACAAATAATTGTGGAACACACTAAAGTTCATCCCGCGCGGGAATCGACCCCGCGACTATTAGACACAGTGGGCGGAGCAGCTTAAGCTCTTAACCACTGCGTTAAATCCGTGTTCAAACTTATATACGAATGCCAAATTCAGGTCAATCGGAGAATCGCAAGTGTTTGAAAAGTAAATCACAAACTAACTTTAAACTTACAATAACTTTGAATCGGAAACACGAATATATCAAGTTAATTTAAAAAAAAAACAGGTGCACCACGCAGTAAATATTGAACATGACTTAAAATCATCCATAAAACTCGACGCTCTAGCGTCGGGTTTTATGGATGGCGCGAGTCGAGCGTCGAGCGCAACGCTCCAGTGAGTGTTTTACATAAAACGCTCAAGCCGCTGCTCGAGCGCTCTGAAACCGACTCAACTTTGGACTCCAGCGTTTAGCAACATTTTGAGCGTCGACTCAAGCGTTTTTACAACACTAGTACAGCAGGTACAAGCAGCATCAAGACAAATATAACGAACCCAAACACGTCAGGGTTATGTTGAGGAATTAGGTGCTTCCATATGTCATCTTTTAGCCCCATCATCAGACCCTGAACACCTTGTTCAGGGTGACTCCTAGATATATGACGTTTGACCCAGGGGATAGGTTGGTCGAACATCGTCACTTGACCTAGATTACTTCTGGGTAGGAGTTAGTTTTCTGGAGAATACCGCAGTGCTTTTTTCTGGGTTCATCTCAAAACGCCATTTCCTAGGGCATTGGCGGCTGCCTGAAAGTTTCTGGTATAGAAGCCCCTATTCCTATTTGAAATATGGAGATCGGTGTGGTCCACGAATAGGGCGAGATATATTTTACTCGAACGAGGAATATCTTTCGTGTATAGGCTAAATACGAGGCATGCCTTTAAGTTTTGTCGTTTGAAGGAAAAAACAACTAGAACCTTATAGTACTTTTTATTGTTTTTCAAAGTATTCACCACGTAGTAATACACTTTTCCATTCGCTCAAACCAGTTATTATAACATTTATTCCACTCTAAAGTGGGGTGTTCAAAATGGCTGACTTGCAAGCGTCGACTGCTTCTTCACCGGACTGGAACCTTTAACCACGAAGACTTTTCTTAATGTTAGGAAATGTAAAGAAATCGTAAGGGCTTAGGTCAGGACTGTATGGAGGATGGTCAAGAATTTCTACTTTTTCCTGCTTCAAATACTCAATCGTTTGACGAGCGCTGTGTGAGCTTGCGTTGTCGTGGTACAGGATGATGCGTCGCTTTGAGTTAGATTTTCGAAGTTCGGCGATGACTTGTGGTAAACAAACTGTGGTATACCACTCTGCGTTAACCGTTCTACGATCTTCAAGTGCAATAGTCGCAACATGGCCGGTTTTCCCAACGGACGTGGCCACCATCTTCTTTGAAGTGCTTCGAGAACGAACAACTTTAGTCGGCTTTGGCTCGTCTTGAAAGACCCAGATTGTAGATTGTTGTTTGGAATCAGGATCGTTGGCATAGATCCAAGATCCGTCACCACTGATGATGTCGTAGACGTGATTTGACTCTCCTCGGTTGAACCTTTGCAGAGTTTTCTTACACCATCTGACGCGGGCCGCCTTGTGATCGTCGGAAAGCAGATGCGGTATCCAATGGCAATCTAGCTTTTTCACACCAAGCGCTTCATGCAAGATCTTTTGAATGGTTGTCCCTGAGATGCCTAATATAGCCTCTATCTCTCGATACGTCACATGACGATCTTCGAGAATTAGTTGTCTCACAGCAATGATGTTATCTTCAGTGAAGGCGGATTTTGGGCGTCCTTCGCGAGATTTGTCACTAACACTAGTATGTCCACGCTGGAATTCTAACTACCAGCGTTCGACAGTCCGCAGACATGGGGCTTCATCACTGAACACAGATGTTAGCTCTTCAAAACGCTGAAGCCGTGTCAGGCCTCTTCTAAAGTTGTAGAAAATTATTGCACGAACATTTTCCTTAGAAAGATTCATTTGCGTACGTAACCTGACAGATTCCAATCGACGCTGTGACTAAACAATAGCATTAATCCTAATACTTTCAACTGTTTTGAGAATCAAAATTTAAACACATTCGAATATAGAACAGTTCCAAATTCAAAATTGCCGGGAAATATGGAAACGACAGAACTTAAAAGGCATGCCTCGTAGGAGGGGCGAGAAAGCCGAGCCTTATGGTACTCGAGCTTGTATAGAGTATGAGGTCAAGCGCGTTATTTCGACGCGATTCCGGAAGCCACGATTCGGTAGTCTCGTAAGTCGAGCACGAGTCTGTCCGGCACACCCATTTGGTAGATCAAGCCGTTGTGCCAGACTTTGTCAAATGCCTTCGCGACATTGAAGAGAGTATCCGTATAGACGGTTTTGGATTTCTTGAGGCCACTGAGGATGTGCTCCGTGATGCGGTGCACTTGATAGACGCAAGAGCGTGTGGTTCGAAAATCAAACTGCTCTCGAGTCTTTGAGCCGTGCCAGCAGGCGCTCGTAGATATTTAGCAGGGATTTAAGAAGACTGATGGGACGGTAACTCATTGGGCGCCCGGCCTCTTTTTACTGAGGGGATGATTCACTTTGTCATGGCGGCGTTATGGATGACCACTAATAGGCAGATGAGTTGGGCGGGCAGACATTTCAGTACGCAAATAGAAATGATAAAAATTGACTTTTTGTCGTCATTACGACAAAAATATAAAACCTTTATTTATATCACATTCGATTCTAATACGGTGGCAGTGACAATTTTAGTTTTGTGTCCCTATCGAGTTTAATTATCTTGCTCTTTGACTGTTATAGCTAGTTTTTTTTCATTTTAACGTACATTTTAATAAAATTTAAGTCTCTTTTTAATTGCTTTTTGACTAATTACACTATAAGTACCATATATGTTCTATTTATTTATATCATCAAGTCAGATCCCCTGCGGGTTACGGAAATTCTGACTTGCCCTGCATATAAGACAACGGTATATTTGATCATGGTAAAATGGGCACGTGATAATAATGTCAGTAGAAGTTTAAATTTAAAAACTTATTTCGAATAATTACACGAAATGTTTGGTGGAATATTACCCGTTACGATTAACAGACGTTAAGGACCTAAGTTTTTTACATTATCGGCCGTAAAGGACATTGCGGCCAAAATGAGGTTTTAACATTATCATGAAAACTTTCTTTCCAGCTATCGAACGTGCATGTATGAAAGTAATTGTAACAGTGATAACGTGCCTTTTCAATTACCCCCAGAACGGCCGTCGCAATTAGTACCTATCAAAAGTATCCAACGCTTTACTATGCAGGGTTGGGTTGAAAATAATTTAGAAAATGTAAAAATATTTATTATTCAATGTGTCAGATGTTCATGAAATTATTGTTAACAAAAATCATAATCCGGGCTAAGGTGACGTAGAAATGACAGAATCTTTTTTCTTTTATTTAAAGCAATAACCAACCATCAATAATTATACGCTTACTGTTTAGTGTAAATAAATAAAACTATAAATTGTGTATACGGTTTAAATTACTTTATTTCTGATGAAAAAATCCACAATGTTTCTGACATAATCCATAATGGTAGAACTTCTTTGAAACTCAAAGAAGTGTAATTTCTGAAACAAAAGCTAAAGACGAAGAATTTTTATAGAACTATTTATACTAACTTTTTCGTAGCGTAAGTCCTGTTTGAGGTATAAGTAAATATTATATTAGTACTTACACGAGCCTTCAGTCGAGTGCATCCACCAATCAGCGGTGTGTGGACGTAGCCTAATAGACTTGAAATACTCATATACTTACGATACGATGATGTGCATCCGTTTCAGTCTAGGTAGCACTAATGTATGTCCTAAATAAATATTACATTCCATACAAAGTTACTTACCATGTTTCATGTAAACGAACGAGCACATCTACAATACTACTAAAACAGATATTTATCAAATATCTAGGTATGCAGGGAAATTATAGATAAATCGAACTAGCAGAAAAAATTTTAAAGACCTCCTGGAACATTGGCAGCATCAAACTGGAGATGACCTGTGTGACTCCGATAGCAAAATAGACCAGAAAATAAAATAACTCAAACTAGTAAGTTACCAAAACAACGAGACAAGATCTTCACACCAATTCCAGTTCCCTAATGAATCAACAACCAACCTATGCAACCACAATCTTATAATAAATCACGTTGTCCAAGACTAACAGAGGTCTTTCTATGTGCTCATTTTACTTTCAGGCATATAAAGACCTTATAAGTTTGGATAAATAATGAATTTTCCTGTCAATGTAATTATATGAAGGAAGGTATCAGAAACCAATTAGAAAATTCGATCAGGTAAAAACTAAAATCGTCATATTAAAATTCAAGTCCAATGCATTACGGTGGATATTAATAATTGCTGCGCTTCCTGAAAGGAGCGCCAGTGTTTCTGAAGTCACGTCTACCGTAACTTCCTCTTCCCCTACTTCTGTAAGACCCAGAAAATCGTTCGTTATTGTTCAGCCTTGAACTATATTTGCCCGAGGGTGGGGTGTACATTTTCATGTTTCTTTCGCCACTTCGCGATCGTTTTTCAGGAGATATTTTTTCCCCATCATTGTCAAATGTTATAGGACGGTGACGTTTTTGTGTTGGAGAATGTTTTGTCTCTTCAGAGTTTGTTGGCTGCCTTTCCTGTAATCATTTAAATCTTTCATTATCGATGAAATGCTAATACAGATAAAGGATATTGTTCTGCGCCCATACATGATTTGCCTCAGAACCAACAACAATAAAAGAATACTTGTATGATTTTAAAGCAACCCATAAATTCTCTTAATGCATTTATTATTAAACGGACAAGCGCAGAAATTACAAAATTGCACAAAAAGTATTAGATTTTGAGGTTATAATTCAGTAGCCACTAATACATATGAATTGTGTGTTGGTTGACAGGTCAATATAAGTACTTACAATACTTTGAAATATTTGTTAGATATTTGCCATTATTTTAATAAAATAGATAAATGAAGATAGCATGGGTCAAATGTTTGTCGGTTCTGGGGCAATTTTAGACAATGCCGCTTGAAAACTGTATTGCGCCTTCACTAGAACCTATTTAGTAACCGAGACTTAGGGATAATGTTTTTTATTCTCGTCGGAAGGACTAAGGACTACTTGTTTGATAGGGATGACCCTAATGATATGCTGTTTATGTTAGCTCAAATTTTTTAATAAGTCTTGGTAACTAATTAAGGGATATAGCGATGATGGAACAGTGTATGTATCACATATAATACCATACCTCCTTTTCAGTTTTCTTAGACTGGAATGAAAGTTGAACTTTGCTTTTGAAGCTCGGTGGAGTTCGGAATATATCTCTGATAAGAGTGTTAATGTTGGATGTGGTTTTCAAAGCAGCAATTTTCAGTTTATTTTCTTCTGAATTGGAATCTTCACCTTTTTGACCCTGAAATATAAACAAAATTATATTAAGACTTTTAACTTTAATTATTAATTTTGTTAAAAATTGATTGAGGTTGAATATTAATTCGCTGAACACAATACAAATTTGTTTGACTTTAGGCACACGCAAAGATCATTGAATTGATTTTGATGGACCCTTCGCATTTCACTAGACTTAAGCGACTAGAACCACAGACAAAATATAGTTGTTCTATCTATATCATCACGCCAGATCCCTTGCGGGATAGGCAGAGAGTGCAGAGTTCCAACAGGTTCTTTCCTTACCCTCTCTGGCTTCCTCCACTCTCATAGTTCGTCTCATACAGTACATATGTATAGTTGTTCATAATACTTAATAATTTTCTACCATACCTGAGTAACCTCCTTCAGTTTTTTGATGTATCCTTGAGTAAGACGCGCCGTATATTGTAAACGTAAGCGCAGGGCTTTGAGTTTGGCTGCATCTCCACTTATTGTTTCTGGTGCTTTGCGGCACAAGGAATGTAAAGCAAACAGTGCGCATTCAACATGAGAAAACTGTAGCGATGGAGTTGCCTTTACTTCTTCAGTTTTATCTTCTGATTTGTCACCATTATTTTCTTCGCTTTCTACTGGTGCCTCTGGTAAATATTTCTGTAAAAATAAAAAGACTATCACCAGACATTGAGCAAATGTTAGTTTAAACAATTAGTTAATTTAAACTTTTACTTAAGAAACCTGTCGCGTGGAGTGTGCGTCTGTGAACGTGATTCTTATTGGCACCATTAGTACTATGATGTTTTGGTGTTTACAGATGTTTATAATGGTAGTGCCTCACTTGAACTGCCAATACATGCAGTATTTGTTGTTGAATTAATTTCAGCTGACTTGTAACTTACTGTGTGATCGTCCATTAATCACGAGAGGCTCGAAAGGGGGGGAAGGGGGAGCGAAAAAGATCACGAAATATCACAAGGGGAAGGGGGGAGGAGGTTAAAGAGTTGCTCAAAACATCACGTGATTAATGGATGTCCCCTTAGTCTAGCTTGCAGTGGGGAAACTCTTCTTAAGCTGTCACTACAACAAGCCCAAGAAATAAGAGAGACCCTATTGACATCTATAGGTTTTAATCATTTGACGGACTCGTTAGTCTAGTGGGGTATAAATAATGGGCATGGTGGTGACAAAGCCCTGGGTTTGAGTCCTAGGTCAGACAAAGTGCGGTTTATCTATTATAATTCCCAGCATCAGTCTAAAGCAACGAGCTAGCCCTCTCTGGGACCTAATATTGTCAGCGAAAAGTGGGTATACACAAATGCACCTCTGCCACTCCTGCTTGGGGAATATTGGCGCAGACCATTATTACTACTCCACTCACAAGTCCAAAGTAGGCTACTTTGCCCGCCTTTAATGATGCCCTTGGGGACTGTCACATTTTTATTAACAGTATTATTGCAATCCTACTTTGCCATGAGAAAGAAATAGAGCTGAATACTTTCTCATGGCAAACTTATATTACAATAATATTATAGCTAGTGTTAGCCCTCAGGAATTAGGAGTGGCGCTATTCTACTAACTGGTAGCTACCAAGGACCCCAAAACCACACAGGGAATAGACAAGTAACATTGAGTAAATTAAAGATTTCATTATTACCATCATTACGTCGTAAACTGTATACCAAGGACTACAGATGAGTCGTATTGATTAGAACAGATCCAAAGAACAGGTATTTTACGAGAATAGGCGGCACCTAATCCAATTCTGACAATACCTAATCCACCTAATATTCATATTCAATAAAAACTATAAACTAATGTTTAGCCGTTTAGCGCGCTCGCTCACACCTGTTCCCGCGCTCCCTCACTCACTCATATGCTTAT
Source organism: Phalera bucephala (assembly GCA_905147815.2). Lineage (NCBI taxonomy): Eukaryota > Metazoa > Arthropoda > Insecta > Lepidoptera > Notodontidae > Phalera > Phalera bucephala. Next base: position 13,258,187 of record LR990615.1, read on the forward strand.
CGCTTTGCTATCTCGCTTACGTGTAAGGGTGGAGGGAACGAGACAACGCTATACAACGCGTATTGATATAAAACAAATGTAAATATAATGAATTGAATTCTTTTAAATACGCCATCTTGCGAACGCTAAACCTTTGCGGAATATTTAATATCGCAAGACTCAAAACTTCATATATTCGTAAGGTAGCAGTCCTAAGCCTGTAAAAAGTATGAAGAGAAGATACCAATTCATCACTAATATATCATTAAATGATAAAATAGAAAACAAGTATTAGTTTGTTCAACCAATTTCGTGCAGAAATATCTAATCTAATCAAAAAAAAATGATTCCATTTTTAAACTTCCATTTTCTTAAAAGTGTTATTATGACTTTACCCATTCTTAACTAACAAAACAATTTAACATTCAATTAATACAAATATCGATAATTCGATATCAGGATTTGATATAGAATAGGCGGATTGAGATCACTAAGTAACGGTATGTGTATTTATGCAGACTAGGAACAGGTGTATTTAGTACCTGATTTACCTAATACGACCCATCTCTACCAAGGACCCCAAAACCACACAGGGTATAAACCGATAACATTTAGTAAATTAAAGCTGTAATTATTACAATCATTACGTCGTAAACTGTAATTGACCAAGAACCAAGGACCCCAAAACCACACAGGGAATAGACCAGTAACATTGAGTAAATTAAGATGTTATAATTACCATCAGTACATCATAAACTGTATTAACTTTCTGCTCTGGATTCTCAAGTTCACCACAGTATTCAGTGATCTCAGCAAATATCTTCAACAGCTCAAGCTTTGAGTCTGCTCCTCCCTCTACTGTTGTAATATCAGTCCATCTTCCAAGCACATGTTCGCAGAAGAAATTAATAAATTGTGTAGAATCAACCTGTGCCTGTAAGTTAAAAACAGTGTGAGCGTTGTGTGTCATTTATTTGAAACATGTATGATCATGTATGAGACATGACGCCTCAAGTTTGAAATTACAGATATGGAATAACTTAGATCAGGGATTCCCAAAGTAGTCGATATTGACCCCTTGGGATCGATATCGGTTCCCCAGGGGTCGACATAAACGAAAACTAATTTTGCGGGTCGACGAGGTCTAAAAATCGACCCCTATTAATTAACACAACTTCTTAATTGAAACTTTCAAGATACTGTATAAGTTGTGTTACGTGTGCCAACTTGTTATAAGAATGACTAATATTTTAGTAGGAAGTATCATTTTTGTACTTTACTTACTTAACCAACCGGAAAGTTTTTAAATTGGTATGTATTTTTTATCAATAGGAAAAAACTAGAGAAAGATTTTTTAAGTAATTTGGCTATAGAGGTATCAGTTCATTTTGGAAAAGGGGTCTCTTGCCCAAAATAGTTTGGGAATCCCTGACTTCAGATGATACAAGGTCACAATTTGTATATAATAAAACTCTTAAACTTATTTAAAATACCATCACTATTATTAGATTTTTTTAGCAGTGATTGCATTATACAACAAGTGTAATATGAAGGCAATAGTATTTCCGAAGTCATCGATATGAAATGCTGTAAGCAAGAAATCAACGTTTTTAAGTTGAGTGAAAAAAGTTTTAACAAGTTTTAAAGTTTGTTTGATTGGGATAGACTATACCTACTGTGACGTCACTGTTTAAAATACATTCACATATCAAACCTGAGTATCAATTTGAATCAATGATCAATAGTCAAGGGTATAATCCCCACACAAGACAAATCTTTGTTCAACATTTATTTTGGTTTGGGTGTGAGTATATGAATTTAATATTTGTAAACGCTAGTGTTCGACCTAAGCTTCGGTACCGGCTACCTTCGGCGAAAATAAGCCGAAATTTTGACCTAAGCCGAAGGTTTACAGCGAGCAATGAAATTGAACGATCGATTACAATTTACGGCTTACGAATGCTTTTGAGGAAATAAATATAATAAATAATATTATTTCATTATTATTATTTTTATCTTGTAGGAGGTAATTTATTCATTTCGTTAAGTTAATACAGCCAACATTATTTTTTATAGATAATGTTGGCTGTATTCTTTGGCTTTGACTAAAGGTTTTGGCGATGGCCTATTAATCGGTTTCGGCCAATAATCGACCTACGTAGAACACTAGTAAACGCACGGAATATACCTAGAGTGGGGCGACATTTTTATAAAATAAATATATTGGCTTGGTGATGTGTGCCTACACTACACCAAGCCAATTCTTACTGGATGAAGTAGCTGAAGTTTTTAAGCCCACATGGGGTTTGTTTCACTTGAGTAACAATTTTATGTTTGTTAATATACCCATGGCACAATTTCTAGTTTCTGCCCGTGAGTATGTCCGATTTGACTTTAGGCAGGAACGTAACATTATTTTGGGGATAAAAATATTCTATGTGTTAATCCAGTTAATAAACTATCGGTACCAAATTTCGTTTAGCCGTTTTTGCTTGAGTAAAAAACATCTAAACATACAAACTTTCCCATCTATAGGATTATTAGGACTAACAACTCCTGCATGATTATCCTAATACAGCCAATGTATTATTCTGATGTAAAAACTATAGCACTGTAATATTTTAGTGTCTAACCAAAGGTCGATTTTAGGCCGGAGCTGAAGTCGATTATTAAGCTATTGCCAAAACTTTCAGCTGAAGCCGAAGGTTTAATATCCCTAAGAAATTTGGTTCATCATTGGCTAAATTTTTAAAAAGTTATGTTGACTAACAAATTAACAAGATGATTAAATAACCTACAACTGGTCATAAATAATGATACTGGAATATCATCGTTAGTAGTATTTAATTATTTAAAAGCATTCGTAAGTCGTAAATCGTTATAGATCGTCCAATTTCGGTGCTTGCTGGCAGCCTTAGGCTTCGGCCGAAACTTCGGCCCACTTTGGCCGAAGCCGATAGATTGGCCGTGGTATTTTTGTCCAAAGGTGGCCAAAGCCGAAGCTTCTGTCGGTAACTACAAAATATATACAGTAGTTTTTGCATGAAATAGTAAAAACATCTACATATCCATCCTCACAAACATATGCATTTAAAATACTCATAGGATAATGTTCATGCAAAAATAACTTACTGAAAATAGTGGTAGAGCATGTTGGGAACACTGTATGATACGGTCAACATATTCCGGGTCTTCTGGATGCCAGTCATCTGGAGTAAAAGCAAGGGCTGCCACAATCTGAACCAACTCTTTCTTACCAGCAGGAGTTTTTCCCAGTCTAGACCAGGTCAGGAGTTCCATTATGTGCTCAAATTCCTCAGCTACCACATCTTGTATCTAAAAGAAAATAGAATAATATATATTCAATTCAATAAGAATAATCAATTTAAGCCACACAAGTGTGGATGAGATATGAATGTGATAGAGGGTATATAGGGGGTCGTTTATTAATGATATGTCGTTTTTTTAGCGACGTGACGTTGACGTGACGTTTAGAGTATTTTTTTAATCAAAAGTTAAAGTCAAAAATCATTTATTTGCATAGGCCAATATATACAATATATACAAATAGCACCCACAAACGTCAAAATTATTACATTTTTTTACATCTACCACCGGATCAGAACGCGGCCACCACTGAGAATATCCGGCGAGAAACTCAGCGGGCTCGTCTTTTAATTTAATTTGTTTAACCTTTCGTTTGACCATTTTTTTGTTTTTCAAAATTGTATTATACATCATTGATCAATGTTGCTGATTGAGGAGCTGCTCAAACCCAATCTGTTTTATCGTCAAGATAATCCGAAATTTCGTAATACCCTTTCTTACAGAGTCTAGTTTTAATTGCCTTTTTAAACTTATTGCTAGGCATGTTTCGGATATCTATGGGTAATTTGTTGTAGAAGCGTATACATTCCCCCATGAACGAATTACTAATTCTGTGGAGACGAGTGGAATGTACAATAAGATCATCATTGTTCCGTGTATTTACATGATGAATGACACTATATTTTTCAAAATTTCTGATATTCTTTTTAACATATAGAAGATTTTCATATATAAATTGTGATGCAACAGTTAGCATATTTATTTCTCTAAAGAGAAGCTCTCGGGGCCAAATTGTAAATTGCTCGAACAACACTTTTCTGGAGAGCTCGAACAACAAAGTTCTGCAGAGCATCCCTAAAGTAGTATGCCATATGACATAATACTATGAAAATAAGCGAAATAAACAAGTCTAACTGTTTCAATATCAGTTAATAATCTAATTTTCTTTACAGCATATGCTGCTGAGCTTAATCTACCAGATAATTGATCAATATGGGGGCCCCATAGTATTCTGGCATCAATAGTGATACCTAGAAATACAGTCGACTCTACAATGTCTAAATCCACGCCATTTATTTATACATTTGTTGCAACCTGTCTTACTTTTGGCGTTGTGAATTTAATACATTTTGTCTTCTTCTCATTAAGATTATTCGTGTCGAACTAATAAACAACCATTGACAGTGCACTGTTCACTTCGTCATAATTAAGCAGCTGTCTTTTAATTTTGAATAATAGAGATGAATCATCCGCGAACAGCACAATGTCTTCATTATCCCCTACATAGTAGGGTGTCATTTATATATAGGAGAAATAGAAATGGACAGAGAATCGATCCCTGGGGCACACCCATTGTCACGTTAGAACCGGGAGATCGCTTGCCATTAACATCGACCTTTTGAATTCTATCACAAAGATAAGATGTCAAGAGGTCGAGAGCCCTGTTCCTAATTCCGTAATGGTGTAATTTCCTAAGGAGAGTTTCATGATGCACATAGTCAAACGCCTTAGACAAGTCGCAGAATACACCTGAAGCATCCTGCGAGTTTTCCCAAGCCATAATAATATTCCTAATTAATTCAACACCTGCATTAGTAGTAGAGATTCTTAGTGAATCCAAACTGGTTTTTGTGAAGTAGTTTATGACTAAAGTGGCTTATCAACTGATTTAGGATAATTTTTCAAATATTTTACTTAACGTGGGCAGCACAGAAATAGGCTGAAAGTTATTTGGATCCGATGTACTACCTGATTTAAACAAAGGAATCCTACTAAGTTTTATAAGATCAGGAAATACACCACTAGCAACACAACCGTTAAACACCGATGCCAAGTGGGGGGCAATAATATGGATTACATAACTAACTGTCTTTACAGACTGCCCCCATATATCCACCGTGTTTTTAATATTAAGATTATTAAAAGTATTTATTATATCTTTCCCACTGACAACCGAAAAGTCAAAGGATGTGCCGCATTCTGATACACTTTGTTTTAGAAGCGACTCAGCTGAAGAACAAGACGACGTCAGAGTTTTAGTAGTTAACAAAGGAATATTAGTAAAAAAAGTTTCAAACTCAGACGCTACTTCCTGATCCGCTCTCACATTTTTATTACCAATTTTCAAATTAAAGTCTCTATTTCACACTGTTGTCCTACCGGTTTCTCTATTAATAACGTTCCAAGTCATTTTGATGACATTACCGGATTGTTTAATTTTGTTTCTTAAGTAGATAGATTTAGCAAAGGAACAGGCTCTTTTAAAAATTTTAGAATAATACTTAAATATTCTATAAATTCTTAGTAAGTAAACTTCCTAGTAAGAATATTGTTTTCTAATAAATTGATATGTAGTAGAGGTTGTAAATAAAATGTCCTCCATTAACCGTTTGAAATCATCATAAGGTGAAGATGGAGGTCTGTATACGCACGCAACAATGAACTGCTCTGACTCAATACATGCAACTTCTATAACTCTTTCAACAGATAGGCTTACAATATCTTTACGTTCTTTACATTTAATATTTTTATTTAGAATTATTAGACAGCCACCATGTATCATATTACCTCTGCTGAGAGAGGTAGCAACCTGGTGATTTGAGAAATTGAACATGATCTGGTTGCTTTTCAGCCAATGTTCAGTAATACAAAGAATATCTATCTTATTCATATAAACCATTACAGTATTTATAAATCTTCAGAATGTAACAAAGAATTTAGACCACCACTTTGAAATGTCAGTTCTGTGAAGAAGGATAACAAACTCCACTATCTACTCTTTTAAAATAAAAACTTTATTGCATTAGTGTTATGCAATTGTGTTAGTGGTATGCCATTGTTCAAAGTTGGGGAAAACGAAAGTAAAGAAAGGATTTAATTTCTAAATTAATTTAACTCCCAGATGAACTTGATGACAACAATCATAATGAAATAGATGAAGTACCTGGTAAATAGTTTATAAAGTTGGTAATGAACATCATGTGATTAATGGAAGACCACTAAGTATGTGACTGACAATGCTGTAATGCAATTAAAGTCAATTCTCACCTCTATAAGTTTCTTGCACTCTGCAATAATTAAATCTTCAGCTTCTTTATTGATGATTTCCCTACCAAGTTTCTTCACCTTCGTTGCCAAGAACTTGATGCACCTTTCCCTAACAATCTCATTTGTTACCTCACTATCTGCATTCTGATGTATCTGTGAGAATAATCCTGTTAATGCACCCTTGGGGTCACTCTTCAATATGGCCAATAATGAGTTAGTGACTACATTGATTTCTGTAGTGTCCTCTGACTGTAACAGCTGAGCTAAAATATCAGCAATCCTTTGAGTGTGCTCCTTGTGATCTTTGCACAGAGTTGGCAAATCTTTGATTGCTTGCTTGCGAATCTAAAAACAACAAAATATAAAATATTTACAAGATCCTCAAAATAGACTTTGCAAAATTTTTAGAGGTTGCTCAAATTACCTAATGGTTTGAGACAGAAATCGTAACAGTAAAACATTAGAAGTGAATAGCACATAATTTCATTCAAAGCCACTATCGCCATTTCTTTCGGATACAGATACTGCATACAGGAACAGACACCAACCTCGCCAGCGAGGTCAAAGAATCCCTTGCCCGTCGGCTAGTGCAGAGCACCACTGTGAGACACCTAGTATATGGCAATTTTATAAAGTACCTACGTTGATGTTCTTAATAAACGCTTGGTCACCTGCAATAGGCTGAATCCATCTTGCTAATGCTTGCTTTTAAACCTCATAGTTATAAAAAGAACTTACGGCCACATCGTCATCCTCACACAAATCAAATTGAGCTTCGATGGCTTGATCAGCTAAGCCGGGGAAACTGTTGAAAAATTTCGCTATAAACTGTGATGCTAGACGTTTCTCTTTGTCAGATCCCTTCACTGCTGCTAGTATCTCCAAATATTCTTTTTCATGCTGTAAGTAGCACATGTTATAAAATCGAAATAAAACAAAATAAATAAGAAATGTGAGAAATAAAATAGGTTACCTTCGAAATGTCATCTTTGGCGTCCGCTAAAATACCATAATTTTGGTATAATTTTTCGATGTTATCCGCAGACATACTTGAATTTTAATGAAATTATGGGTATATTACCAATCGAACAAAATCTAGTAATATAAAACTACACTATCCGTTCTCCTATTTCTTTTAATTTTCACCAAACCAGGCTGCAAAATCTACAATAATCTACAATCACCACGAACGTTTATCCAGAGATCAGAGACTAACCAAAGACTAAGTCACAGATTGACAAAGTCGTTTGTATTGTAAGCATGTCATTCGATTTCGAATATTGAATCGATGCAGATGATAAATTCCTAAAGCCGTTATCGGATCGATACACGTTTCAATAATAAAAAAGTAGTAATGGAAAATAGACTTCTTCAAAATTGTTAAAATACTATGTACAGTCCGACAAGAAACTAACACTGTCATTAAGAAAAATGTCACTACATGACAGTTCACTGGAATTGCCGTTTGCTTTGAAATTAACCCAAGTTCTTATTTAATTAAGTAGTTATATAAAGTATGTTTTAAAAAACATTTTTTATTTCGTTCTTTAATTCAATTTGATTTACTGCGTCCACGTAGTGAAGCTTGGTTGAGTTTGTTAAAGAAGTGCGGCAACTCTTTCGAGTTAGTTACACCGTGTTGTCCAATCCGTACACCAATCTGTTAAAATATTTCCCTGGAAGTAGGCAATTTTACTATATGGTAACCCCAATTTCACAGCAATGCGCACAGTCAATATCATCTCATTCAACTGCCACAAGATCCATATCGACCTATAAACATAGACTATTTTTTAAAAGTCAGTTGTCTTTTTGATAATCTCTAAATTTAACGCATTTAGACATGATACTAATATAGGGATAAAAGAAATATTGTTTAATTCAATAGAAACATTAATTAAAATCGACTTTGACTAGATTAATCGACAAGCGATCTTTTAATCCTCGATTTATATAAGAATCGATTCTATTGCGTTTGATATGCGTATCAAGTCAATTATCGATTTTTTAAAATGAATCGACATACCTCATGAAGCTAAAGCTGTGATTACACTTTGCGACCGCGACTCCGACCTGACAGCCTTGAGACGCCATTACAAGGCGGTCAGGTCGGAGTCAGAGTTGGATCCAACTTCACCCGACCGCAACTGCGACCAAGGAAGTTTAGTGATGCAGTCATCGTTATGATAAAAATTAATGTATCGATAAAATATGATACTGTTGTCGTGTAAAAAGTAATGTGGAAATGAAACATCAATCTTTTATTATCAATCAATCAATCAGCCTATCGCAGTCCACTGCTGGACATAGGCCTCTCCTAACACGCGCCATTGCACACGGTCCTCCGCCTTCCGCATCCAGTCTGTCCCAGCGACCTTTTTGTGGGTCATCGGTCCATCTAGCTGGGGGCCGTCCTACCTTACGCTTACCAAGTCGCGGTCTCCACTCTAGGACACGCTTGCTCCATCGGTCTTCGGTCCTTCTGCAGATGTGACCAGCCCATTGCCACTTTAGCTTACTAAGTCTGCGAGCTATGTCGGTAACTTTGTTTCTTTGTCGGATTATCTCGTTACGAATTTTATCCATCAAAGAGACGCCGAGCATAGCTCGCTCCATAGCCCGCTGTGCAATTTTGAATTTGTGGACTAGTCCCACTGTGAGTGGCCACGTCTTGGCCCCGTAAGTCATAACAGGTAGGACGCATTGGTTATAGACTTTAGTCTTCAGGCATTGCGGTATAGGCGATGAGAAAACGTAACGTAGTTTGCCAAATGCTGCCCAAACCAATTGGATCCTGCGGTTGATTTCCTTCTCGAAGTTGTTTCTACCAAATTGGACAACTTGTCCAAGGTATACATACTCTCGAACAACTTCAAGCATCGAACCATCGACGTAGATCGGTCCCGGCGTGACATGTTCATTTAACATGATCTTGGTTTTATCCAAGTTCATGCCGAGACCGACACCTCGAGAGGCTCCATTTAGGCTATGCAGCATTTCGCTTAACTGTTCCAGTGACTCTGCCACGATGACGATATCATCAGCAAACCGAAGGTGTGAGATGTATTCGCCGTTGATGTTAATGCCCCGCCCAGTCCAGTCCAGCGTCTTGAAGACGTCTTCGAGTGCATTGGTGAAGAGCTTGGGGGATATTACATCCCCCTGTCTTACCCCTCGACGCAGCTCGATCGGGTTGGTCTTTTGGTCCTGGAGCTGGACGGTCATTGTGGCGGTATCATACAGACATCTCAACACCTCGATATAGCGCCAATCGACGCGACATCGCTGCAGAGCATCCAAAACCGCCCAGGTTTCGATGGAGTCGAAGGCTTTCTCGTAGTCCACGAAAGTCATACACAGCGGCTGATTGTACTCTTCGGTCTTCTGTACTATCTGCCGAACAGTATGGATGTGGTCTACGGTGCTGTAGCCTTTTCGAAACCCGGCTTGTTCCGGTGGCTGGAACTCGTCGAGTCTTCTGGCGAGGCGGTTTGTGAGTACTCTCGAGAACAACTTGTAGACGTGGCTCAGGAGTGAGATGGGTCTGTAGTTCTTCAGCAACGTTTTGTCACATTTTTTGAAGAACAGAACCACCGCACTTCCGCTCCACGCTTGAGGTGTTAAGCCCTGGTTGATGACGAAATTAAAGAGGCTCTCTAGCTTTTTCAGGATTGGAGTCCCGCCTGCTTTTAGGAGCTCAATGGTGATTCCGTCATCGCCTGGCGACTTGTTGTTTTTGAGCTGCTCGAGAGCCACTCTGACCTCGTCCTGGTTGACATCAGGGATGTCTTCCGTGTGGTGGCGTGTGAGTGGGGCTCTGTGGTCATCAGCGCTGGGTCTCGTGGGTTTAGTCATCCGTGATGCGTACAGGTCCTTGTAGAAACTCTCAATTTCCTCGAGTATCTCCAACTTGGAGGTCACGGTTTTGCCATCCGCAGTATTAAGTTTCGTCAGTTACCTAGCTGGCGAGCGAAGATTTTGGTGCCTCTGTTCTGTTCAATCGTAGCCGCGATGGCGCAGGTGTTGGATCATCGGAGGTCACGTCACACCAGCTTCCGGATCTTCCGGTTGAGGTTCCTCCCATCCGGCGAAGACGCCTGCGTGGATGACATTTCCTGTCTCTGCCTCATAAGTTCGAGAGTCTCGAGCGAGAGTTTAGACTCTCTGTTACCGCTTTTGCCAGGAAGGCCCTTTGAGACACATCCTGTAGCGTTTTGATCACTGTGTCGGTTTTCTCGTCATCATTGGCGATATAAAATTACCACATGGTATATACTATAGATTTAAAGTTTCAATGTTGGGTATAAAATGCATTGTTTTACGTCTCCCGAACAGTGATGTACCTGCAACGCCTGTGGTCTGTTATCGATATTTACCAAATCCATGCCCTTCCTTGCCCATTTATAGTGAAAAATTGACCGTCACTCGTCACGTCACCCCATTACTCCTCGTCCGCACAGACGCTTTCCCAACGCGTGTTCGTAAAGCGCTTTACAGCACTTCCAAAAACGTACTGTGAATAATTTGTTTCATTTCAGCGCTTTACTAACGTGTATTGAAAAAGCGCTCGTAGGGTAAAGGTGATGTAAAAATTATAACCACCGCCACGCCTATATTCCCCAAGCGGGAGTGGGCAGCTCCCAATGTACTGTGAACACTCACTTGTCGTTAACAATGTAAGTTCCCATGGAGTAGAGGATGAGCACCGAGCACAGTGCCAGACTCCGCCCTAGAATTTTTTTTTAATGAAAACCCAACAAGGCTTTACTATTGTATTAAATTGCACATACTAATATCGATGTTTTCAGATTTATATTATAATACGTATGTGTGAACTTATATAAATTACTCGTAGTAAAAATCATAATTTACACGAGTCAATTATGATTTTATTTATTTATTTATACACAATCACACACAATAGTTAACAACCTAAGATACCAGTCTAAGACAAGGTGACAAGCCTTTATAAGCGTATACACCATTTAAAGATTGATAGTCAATTTGAGTAATACAAATCAAGGAAATAATAAAACATCGTGCAAAAAATAATGCCAAAATCACTCAATCATTTCACAATAAGAATTAAATGTATAAATTGTGAGTTTAAATTAATTAACAAATGACAATTAATAACTATAACAGGAATAAATACAAAACAAAATAAATTTTAACATCGAATATATATGAGACTGGGAATATAAATATAAATGATAATCAAAGTGCATTTTTTTATAAATTCTTTATTTCCACTTGTATGAAAAATGTCAATATCGCTACTTAAGGCTATATCATTGTAAGATTACATGAACATATAAGGGCGAAATTTTTTAAATTGTTTTGACTTGTGGATGCAGAAAAGAAAGAATTTTGCATGTGGTAAATATTTTTTAATCTTAAATTGTATTTTCTTATCGATAAATGCTGTACTTGTAATCACTTGCCTACTCACGCACCCTAACGCATAATCACAAACTCACCCGACATAAAATTGACACGCTACCCCGGCCATATGCGCCGTCTATGCATTCTTCGTCTAAGACATACCTAGTCGTTTGTCTATGACCAGGACATGGATTTAATACAAAGGACTGCGCACTCTGCAAAAAAAACGTGATGATAAAGAATACTCACTAAGCGCCCTAAGTCTCTTTCTAAGTAGGGTGACCAAACATTGGTACTATTATGGACTTGTTGACACATAACTAACGTATAATTTCTCGGACATTGTTTATCGCCGTAATTCTTTCTTTCCACTCATATGCCACATCTTCAATGACCTACTGTTATATCTTTACTAAAACATATTATTGCTTCTGCCGCGGACGATTATAAAAGCGAAGATAAATCCACATTTCACCGTTACCAGCATTGAGACGGCCATCCAGAAAACCTAAGCGCCGATATATAGTGGAGATTTGTAAACGTCAATTTGTTTCTATTTGCCATTATCTTTTTTACGCTAGCTGTACGGCTACCAAATGAAAGAAGTATATATATGGGTTATTAATTAAAACATTTAATACAAAAAAAAATAACTAAAACAATATTTATTATACTTTACTCCTTGTACGTTACTGAAAACCTTACCTCTTAATAGTAATCTTTTTAGTACTGCCATATTTGCAGATTTATCTGAATGTACTCATATGTATGCAAATTGCAAATATTGAAGTGTCAAGTAGACATGGCAACAATGCCTTACTGTTTTGATTCGATTATTTGTATCAGAAACAGTTTCAAGATTGGAATCCCAATATTACTCATTTGGAACATTTGAATCAGGTAAATTCAAGCACAGTCGGCCCACCGAATCGTGTCGCATATTCGTTCGTTATGTGAGATTGTAAGTTTAGTGAATGTAAGATCGAGATTCAGATTGGAATGAACTATAAAGTATTTTGTTAGTTCTGTAAGACTAGCGCCTTAGTATATTAACTGATGAATTTAAGATTGAGATTCAGATAAAAATTAGGCATTTTTAAAACATTTTATTTAACTTGCAATGTTTGTATGTGTGTCTTTCTTTCTAGTTTGGAACTTGTGATACATTTTTCAAGCACTTGCGGGTATCCGATTGAGCTGAAATTTGGCAAGGAGTTGGTCTGATGATAGAGTCGGTAGGTGGCCATAGGAACATGTGAACTATACAACGTAACCCCCTTGTGATTAGGCTTGTTTGATTGGTATTTAGAAGTACAATACAGCCAGATAGTGTTATGGCTCTGATAATGTATATGAGGTATAAGGTCTGATATTGTATATGAATTTTTTTTATGAGACAGCGTTAGCGTTGAATAAAATCACGTATTAGAGATCTGCCTACCTATGTCAAATTTTAAAATAAACGCGTGCGCGGCCGCAAGTAGCAGATAGTATTTTTATCTATGTATTGACGCGGAATGGTCATAATATTATACCATAGCAATGAAATTAAAATGAGATCATCTCGTAGGTATTTGAAAGTCAATGCAAAAAGAATTATCAAAATCGGTTCATAAATTAAGAAGTTATGTTATGTTTGAATATAAAATAAATACATGATAGAATTTTGAGAGGGGGCAGTAAGGGCAGCTACCTCAACCATTGTAGCATTAGGAAATCGGTCTTCGAAAACTATCCTATCTACGGGAAAACTTTTTTGCGATTGCTGATTTTTCCGATTGCTAGTTTTTGATCCTTGTAAGAAACAGGATCCATTGGCAAAAAAAAGTTTTTGAGTAAATTGCCCAATTTCTCGCTGTCTGAAGATTTTTTTAAATCTAAATTCAGATCAAATTGTCGCAAAAATTAAGGATAGTCTACATCATAAATAGGTATAGTCTGTATTATTTCTACCTTATGGTCACCGTACTGCATCGTAATGGGTGCGAACGAGATACCGGGGGCTGTAGCTTTGACTCATTATGGTTTCTCGAGTTGTTTAAATCATAGAAAATTCAGTGTTGTGTCTGTGAGTAAGAGTTTAATTTCCTATGGCAATTTTTTGACAGTATTCAATCCTTTGTTTTATATCCATGGACCAGGATCACCCACCATCACAGACTTGTAAGAGAGCAACACCATAGAGAATCTTATGTCGGAAAATATTAATTATTCGATAAAAAATAATCTAGTCCCGGAGTCTGACACTGTGCTCGGTATAATATCAATACTCATCCTCTACTAAATGAGACCTTACATTGTTGAACGATAAGTGAATGTACACAGTACACCACTCCCACTCCCGCTTGGGGAATATAAGCGTAGCGGTGGTTATCATTTTTACATCACATTTACCCTACGTTCGCACGAGCGCTTTTTCAACGTTAGTCATGAACTTAGGATGTATGGTCAGCGCATATCGCTGAAGTAGTGTGTCAATTTTATGTGTGAGTTTCTGGATCTGCGTTAGTGTATTTTAATAGGGAAATGATTACTAGGACAGGCCTTATCGAGGTAAAAGACATCTCAGGATTAAAAAAAATATTTATTTCACCGAACAGAAAATATTAAGTTACCTGAGAATCTATAGTAAATATGTTCATTTATTGAATAGCCACTTTATGCACAAAACAGTCAGTCGAATGCAAGTACACACAAGTACTAAATACACACTAGTACTACTCTCGCTTGTACCCAATTATTGCTTTTAAGTCGCTAAGTCAATCATTGAATCCGTGGATCGCTGCTAAGGTCGCTGGTGTATTCCACTAAGATCACTTGTTCTCGATTTGATAGCTATCGCTTCAGAAGAGAGACTGTGTCCGTCGCCGTGCTGTTCCTTTTATACTCGTATGAAAGTTCTAGAACGGACACGAACTCTCCAAATACATCGATACAAAAGTCCAGGTTCATCAAACAATAGCCGGCGAATTCCACATAGCGGTATTATTATTACGTACCTACTTGCTTACCGCGACCGCGTGCCGGCGACAATAAAAAGGGAGGTTCTTCCTTCCTTCTAAACGTTTTACCACTCATACCCGGATTCTAAATCACCAAAATCAACAGTTCCATCACACGGACATACGGGCATGGCATACAACGTACCCTCGCGGGGTGGAGGGCACAATGCCAACTCATATAGAGGTCAAACCTCTAATCTTCAGTAAAAGCAGTACTACCCAAAGGGCAAAACTTCATTTCGCAACCGAGACTCTATAGGTAATCTCAATATAAAGCTTCCAGTGAGGTAAGTAGTTTAATAAGCGTTTTATTTTAGGTAAAACGGCATTAGAGTTAAAGATGAAATAATCATAAATAAGTCTAGATATCCCACCCCCGATTGGGGAATATAGACGTGACGGTGTTTGTCTAGATAACCTATCCTTACTAAATTTCATCCAAATTCGTTTAGTCATTGTGACGTGAAATAGGAATGGTTAATGTTACAGTATTAATTTAGTAATATCGACAGTAAGTGATAGGCGCTGTAGGACATCACTAGTGGAGAAGCGTAAAATAATGCATATTTGAAATATAAATTATAGCCGTAAACTCACAGTTAATTATCACCGTATATTAATTATATGATGTGATGTATATCTTTAACGTTAAATCCATAATTTTGCTGTGAAACTTCCCTATAATATAATAAGAGGCAATAAATACATACGTGTGAAATGATAATTCAGGATTTTTCACTCCTCCTTTGGTTGTCCTTGATTGACAAAATACAGCACAACACGACATAATTTCAATGTATTAAAGTATATTTAGGTATCACAATGATTTTCATTTATATTTAAACGGACGGGGTGCATTTGTTATGGCCTAACCAGCACACGTACAGGGCGACGTTGCCAACCTTACAATAGCTATCTCATTCACTCAAAATGGTAATCCGTGTAATTGAGAGAGAAAAAAGACAATGTGTTGAACGATGACTGGCGGAGCGGCAACATCGTATGACTCCCTCCAGGTAATTTTAGCTTCATGCATTATATACTCTTTGGTTTTACCTTTAACCTCACGCAAAAAAATACTATTTTAGATTTGTTTGTTTGTAATCGATAAACTCTGAAACTACTTGACCGATTTTAATAATTCTTTACCATCACCATTAGAAAGCTACATTATATTGTGGATTTACATAAAATAAAACCAATATTATGTGCCAAAGATGAAAACATACAGCATCGCTGTTGAAGAAGCTATTGTATTTACCTCGCTAGGCGTTGACATACTTACGTAGAGTTGTCGTCTTACCGCTCACAGATGGCGCTAGTGGCGCCTCCAGATTTGAATTTACCGACAGCTAGGTGAAGTCGGTAACGAGTGATCATTTGCTTGATAGTCGCGGGTTCGATTCCCGCACGGAATAAATCTTTATGTGAGCCACAATTAGTTGTTTCGGTATGGGTATTTGGTAATGTGAATTTTCAAACGCACCCACGACACAGGAATAAATCTTAGCGTGGGGCTATTTAAAAAAAAGAAACAATTACGAGGTAGTAATATTACTTTTAATATTCCTTTTGTTGAATTTTGTTTTTTAAATATTGCGTGAAATGTGGGTGCGCGCGATAGACCTCTGCAACCCCTTATTGGAAAAATAGGTGCAAAACTAAAATCGTCAGCAAAATGTAGGCCTATGATTTATCCGGCTTATCATTATACTACTAGGAATAAAATTATGTCCCGACATTAACTATCTACTACAGCGTCATACATATAAAATCGTTATTCCATACAGCTTTTAGTAATTAAAAGTGGTAAAAGTACTTTCGTCATTATAACTAAGTAGATAAATCATTATGTAATAAGTTACTAAATTAATAAAAGTTAGTACCATAACAACTAAGATCCATAGTAACAAAGAAGGGAAAAATTACACTGCTGTATTGGCAACACAGACAAAATGACCGCATCATTTTCAGTGACAATTATGAACGGAACTTTTAATTCAATATTTAAATAATACGATGTCCGATTGCGCTACTTACACATGGAATGTAATCCCATCCTATTTCTTTTTGAGCTTGACGGAATTGTTACAGGTAGGAACGCCACAGGACGCCATAATTAAATTTAATTTGACACGCGTAGAGCACGTTGTTTCGCGGGACGGTCGCCGAGTGACTAATCACGTAAATGTGTGACTACTTGCTTTGCAGGTACTAATTGTTGCTTCAACGCGATGCGCTACCGTGGCTTCTAGATTATTATTATTCTATGGTAAAAATATATTAGACTTAATCAAATCGATTATGGTTAAATCGATTGAATATAACCGATTAAAAGGATTGACATCTCCAACCGTAAATTGATAACAACGTTGACATTCTGAGTTTTGGCGGGAAGTAGAAGGGTGATGTTGTCAATTTGTTTTAATTTCCAAAACTTGTGTTATTTCGACTAATAATGTGTAATGTTGGTGGAATATTAACCATTATGTGTTCTTATATGTGCATGAGTGAAGGTAATTGTAACAAAGTGATAAAACGTGCCTTTTCGACTTCCCTCAAAACGGCCGTTGCAATTGGTATGTAAAGTATCCACCGCTTTACTATCCAGGGTGGGGTACTTCATTAATTTCATTGTCATCCTTTTACATCAAATTCATCGGGGAGTTGAATTCATTTAAACAAACACGATTATATATTTCACTGGACACTGGCAAAATACACTTATAATTAGTGTGAAGCCATAACTTGAAGAAGAAGAAGAAGAACGTTGACATTCGGCAAAGATGTCGGGGATTTCGATTGTACTTACAATACTTTCAAATTTTCGTTTTGGATTGTAAATTGTCCGTTAGACACGGATATTCGCTACTATTAGAATAAAATAGACGAATAATTTTGGTATAGGTCACATGTTTGTTGGTTTTGGGGACATTTTCGACGATGTCCTTTCACCTAAATTCGTTCAGCCGTTTTGCCGTGATTGAGTAACAAACATCCAAACATCTAAACTTTGACATTTATAATATTAGTAGGATGACGCTTTAAATCGTACGTATATCTATTACCTATAGTATCTACCCAAAGGCGGATTATATGTCGAGAGCGCCCTAGGCAAGCACCTCATCGGCGCCCCTCTAACGGCCATATATTATAAATTTTAACTATAGTAAACATTAATTACTGTAGTTAGCTTTACTACATGTGTGGTAGAGGTTACTCCAAGTTGGAGTTGGCATTTCTTTACTCCAACTAGTATCTAGTAGATAACCTCAAGTACAGCTGCTGTTGAGTGCAACCACAATTTGTTTCCCGTGTGTACACGCACTAGCCTCAATCTTCGAGCTTATCAGAGAAGTATACATTAATTTTATAGCATTCATGTTAGTATTTTTTTGCAATTACGTGATACAAACTCTACACGTGTGAAACACGTCCAGGGTTTGTGTCACGACCGATGCTCGCGATCGACGCGACGAACGCGCACATTGCAGTTGTATCTCACCAACTTATAGTATGAAATCAGGTGATGTAGGAATAATCAAGAAAGCGGAGCACGCTTCGAAGCTATATAGAATTATATTACACCGTCACGCCTATATTCCCCAGAGGGGGTGGCAGAGGCGTACTGAGTACACCCACGTTTCGCCGACGATGTTAGGTCCCATGTAATAGGGGGCGAGCCTATTGCCATATATCGGGCACAATTCCAGACTCCGGACTCATACTGGGAATTTTTCGTTAGAAAAACTACATTTGTCCGACCTAGGATTTGAACCCAGGTCCTCGTGATCACAAAGCGATGCGCTTTGCCACCAGACCAACGAGGCAGTCGCCAGACCAACGAGGCAGTCAGAATAGAATTATAAATAATAATATTAGCCCTGTTAAGAAACTGTCCCACCGTTGGGCACGGGCCTCCTTACATACTGAAAGGGTTTAGGCCATAGTCCACCACGCTGGGACAGTGCGGATTGGCGAACTTTACACACCGTTAAAGCAAGTGATAGTTAATTTACGCACATGCTTTCCAAAAGACAGAGGTGCGCGCCAGGGTGTAAACCCGAGACCTGTGACTTTGCAGTCCAACTGTCTAACCACCAGGCTATCACTGCTCTGTATAGAATTAAAGAATCTTTTATAGGTAAGTAGGTGCATACTTACACAATTATTTTATGTTAATTATTTTTTTCTTTGTTTAAAAACTTCCCCGCGCTCGCATCTTTGTAACCTTGCGCCCCTAGGCTTTATTGATTGCTCTACTTGCAGCGAACCATATTAGGGCTCATAACAGAAAATAATATTTTACAGTTTGGGTCGCCGTCATCGAAACTGGTGTGGAGGACTATATGTGCCTAGTTTGCCTTAGGGATAATCCACCTCTGTTTCTACCTATGTAGGATTTCAAAAGTACCTACGAGTTACCGACTTAAAGATTTGTTTTGCTTCAAATGTGAATTCTTACTCGGTTACTATTGTATGATAATTGAGGTAGGGATTACATAGTAACCATACGGTAATCAGTGCTTTCTTTCTAAAATCATACAATTATTTAAACAATTGCTCCAGGTGTTATATTAACCTACCTATCTACCTGTGTAACGGTTCAATAAGTAAACAAAAAGTGGGTTACAATATAAGTTTAAAACAAAACAAAACATCACTCTTTCATTTTAAGTGAGAAGAATACAATTCATATCATAAAAAGGAACATCCTTTGTTCTACAATTTCTTTTTGTACAGTCGGCGAACCTCAAAGGTTTGTAAATATTGGCGATAAGGATTTCTATTTAAAAAAATGTGGGTGATCTTTTTTCTTTTATTCATTGGTAAATATTTATTGTTACCCAAATATGAATAAGTAACAATAGAAATTAATGGGATTTTTGGCGGAAAATCGAAGAGTGATATAGTCAATTTGTTTTAATTTCCAAAACTTGTGTTATTTCAAATTATAATGTGTAATGTTGGTGGAATATTAACCAGTACGTATTCCTATATGTGCATGAGTGAAGGTAATTGTAACAAAGTGATAAAACGTGCTAGTGGAACAGTTAAAACGACCACATGCACATAAGTAAGATATGGAGGTATAGTATTTTTCATGTAAGATGTGTACTGTGACACTTGTAAGTGCCAAAGAAAATTATACTTTATTCAATGGCAATAAGAGGCATGACCCGTTTCTATACTTATGGTTTTATGCCATTATACCATTGAATGAAATATTAATTTCCTTTTTTTATGTTTTGGCATCACGACGACGCGTATTTTGCCAATGACAAGTATTACGAATATTCATTTCTAATATATTCAACTCCCCGATGAACATGATGACAACGATGAATATGAAATTGATGAAGTGCCCCACCCTGGATAGTAAAGCGATGGATACTTTACATACCAATTGCGACGGCCGTTTTGAGGGAAATCAAAAAGGCACGTTTTAACACTTTCTTACAATTACCTTCACTCATGCACATATAAGAATATATAATGGTTAATATTCCACCAACATTACACATTATTATTCGAAATAACACAAGTTATGGAAATTAAAACAAATTGACGACATCACTCTTCGATTTACCGTCAAAAACAATTAGTATTCTTATGGACATGTTACTTATTGAAGTGTTCGTTTTTTATTTTTTTTAGTACCAGTAAACAGTAGGCATTGGATACATCACCTGGGATTTCGCTCCAGTACGACTAAAATTATACCGTTAATAGTGCTGATGTACCTATGTACTCCTGTTCCGCGCGTCGTAGCGCGTTAATTAACAGACTATGTAAAACGCAGATGTAGCCAACATTTGAATGTTTTAATTAAGATGTGGCATTATTAGTGATGTTATAATTTAAGCGGCACCGGTTAGGGCCGTTATGTAATGATGCGTTTTACGTGCTATTTCATAGAGCTTTAGGTACCTACTTATCTCATTTTTACACAGACGTTGACACGTGGAGTCTGAGCTTATGCTCCGAATTATGTTTAAATTCCACTAAACTCTTACGAGTTTAGTGGAATTGGTGGTGGCTTTAAACACTCCCGTATATTAACCGCGTAAAATACATTAAAGAAAGTAAAAGAAAATAAGTTTAAATGAAGCAAGGAACAAATAAAAGTAAGGTATATAGTCTTCCATAAGTACCTAATTGTGAAAATTAAGAAGAAACATTTCCCTAGATAGTTTTAAAGTTAGACGAACACTGGATTTTTTCCACATGAAGACTTTAACAGTTGCAGTACAGTTGTTTGGCAGGCTGTTGCATGGTTGGCCATAGCATCATGCACTAACACCATACTAAAGCCAATTGCTATGTCGTTGTGAACGTAAAGTAAATATGAAATTATAGACCAGTGCGAAATGGCTAAATGATTTTTAAGATACTTAAACACGATTTTTAAGATCCCTTTCCGAACTTTTTGTAAGTAATCCGATTTACAAAGCGTCCTCGTTCTAACACTTTTAAGCTTCAAGCTTAATACGAGAATGACAGTATGTCCGATTTCTAACAATAATACAAGCTAAAGTTAAGGCAATTTTGCTACACATTTGATTTGGGAGTTAGGATAGGAAGGTATGGTTCGTGCTTTATACTCAAATGGAAACTGAGTGTTATGTTGTTGATTGTTCTTTAAAGCTAAGTAGGTACTTATTATGTTTCCTAACGTGATTAAAATATTAGGGCATATTGTTATGAGAGTAAGTCGCATATTAGTCATCAGCCACATGACAAAACGCCCCAATGTCTTTAACTAGGTGGTGGGTATGACCTTCTGTGATAACATTATTGAAATACTAAATATGCATTTAAAAATAGAATGTGATTATATTTTGGATAAATTTCCTTCCTGTTAAAAAAGTATTATCAGGAAAACTATTACACAGCTGGTGTAAGATAGTTGTTAAGTGGATTAGTAGATACCTAAAAGTACCTAAATTAATATTATGACACTAGCATAAAAAGTAGACATTTTATCTGACTTAATTTTTTTTTAAATGTTGCATGGCTACAAAGACGTTATTACGCTACGTGGAGTAGGTGATTTCAGTTATTACATAAAAATGCGTATAGAAACATTTCACAAGAGGCCGACTTCATTACAGGCAGTGTTCATTATTTTTGTTGTAATTAGGCAAATTAAATGATAGTGGAGGCGCGCGGCCGTCGGCGCGGGCGGCCGGGGCGGGCCTCGCCGAACGAACCTCCATTGGCCGCTCGAAGCGCCGCCTTCCGCCGCCGCAGCTGTCCCCCCGCTGCTTCGCGCGCCGACCTCGCCCGCATCGCACGCTCCGCTCGGCGATCAGTCGCGTCTCTCACGTCGTGTGCGGTGTTTCTCTTATCCGAGTCCCTACAGAACGGTAGTGTTGTGACCGCGAGTGTGTGTGCGTTGCTCGGACGATGAGCGAAGGATGGTGAATACGTCAAACCGCTCGCCATGTACCAAAGCAAGTGCGGCCAATACGGCGGCGGCTGGTACGGCTGGCAGCACCAGAACATTGAGGATCCGCAGTGGTGGAACGGAGCCCCGGCCGGTGCAGAATGGACGTCGAACCCTCACTATTTCCCGAAGAGAGAGCCCAGAGAGGGGGAGATTCCGGAAATGCCGTCTCCGCCGACAGGAGATCTGGCCAGCACGAGCGAAGGCTCCCCAAGTTCACGGCCCGCACAGCCTGTTGCCCCGCCGCGCTCACCATATGAATGGATGAAAAAGCCCAACTACCAGAATCAACCTAATCCAGGTGTTTATTTTTTATTAATTTATTTATTCTAATTTAGATTATAATAATCTTTATAGGTACATAAATATCAAAATAATAATTAAGAAATCGACCCGCAATAGCAGAGTAATGTTGTATTGATTTAAATTACCCACTTTTATGATCAAAACATAAGTGACAGATATAATAATAGATTGTACTATTTTCCGACGCAAGAATTATAAGTACATTAAGTTTTATGAATTAAATAAACCTGGAAAACTGGTGCAGTTAAAAGACATTAAAATTAAATACTTTTATACTATTTAATATTTTAGAAATTGGTTTCAATGTTTGTCCTAAGTAGCAAAACAAAACAAAAAAATCTAAATCCTAATTAATAATTATTGGGTTCAACAACTCGTAAAATCTGCTCTCCGGCCTTGGTGGTGGGGCTAGGGATTGCAATCCGGTATCAATTTCAATTCGGCCGGATTCAACCGGATTTCAATAGATCCGACCGGATCCGATCGGTTTGTTGACATCAAGATGAAAATTGAGCGTAAAACAATTAAAAAAACTTAAAGACTTTATTTACACTGTTTTAATTAAACAACCAGCAATTACCGATCAATTCAATATTATAAATATAGTGTAGTGTACCTAACTGGTTACATTTTAAACTTTATATTAGGAATAATTATATATTTAATCATTAGCAATAATCATTTAATTTTTACTAGTGATCTTAAGATCAGACTGTTATTTTGCAAATAAGAACAATGAAAATTTTCTTGCCACTTATGTATTTACATTGCATTTTTTAGTTATTTTTTTAAACGTAGCCCCACACTAGGATTTATTCCTAGTGTGGGGCTACGTTTATTATTTATTCCTAGTTATAAAATTCACATACACAAATACCTAGACCAGAACAAATAATTGTGGATCACACAAAGATTTGTTCCGTGCGGGACTCGAACCCGCGACTATTAGACGCAGTGGGCAGAGCGGCTTAAGCTCTTAACCACTGCGCTAAATCGTCCGTCACGCCATTATGTAAGTATTTCGTTTTAAATCTTACTAAATCGCCTAAGATCACGATAAGTAGGTAATTTAGGTAGGTTATGCAGTACTTGTTCTAACCTACCACAATGCCAGTCATTATAAATATGTTTAATTCATGTTTAATCAATGACACAATTATCACAAGAATGAATGTAAAACGTCTTATTTTTAGGCAGATCATAATGCATTTACCTAAGTAGTCGTGCAACATTGCGAGTATTTCTCCCAAAAATGGTTTCTGTATCTATGACCGGATCCGGTAAATTGATACCGGATCCGGTAGATATTATATCATGTCGGATTACCGGATCCGGTTTTCCGGATTGCAATCCCTAGGTGGGGCACATTACATGTGTATGTCAGTTCAGATTGGCTAATGTGCCCCTGAATAGGTAGTGAGTCACTTTTTAGTTGCTTTTTTTACCTTCACCCTTGTTTCTCGTCGTTTATTGCATCTATTGCGCGGTGCACTGCTTATTATGGCGTATATTAACCTAGCACTCTAAATCGACGGAAATGTATGAAGAGATGTATGAACGTAGATGTAGCGAAAGAGGTGTAACAGAATCGTAGTATGTGGCAAACTGTGGTCTCTGCCTACCCCAGTGGGATAAAGGCGTGATTAGTGTTGTTAAAACGCTCGAGTCTACGCTTAAAAGGCTCGCGTCTTCTATGTTTCAACGCTAGTGAGCGTCGACTCGGCGCTAAACGAAAAGTTGTATGGAAGTATCGTCATTTTTAGAGCTAGAAGCTTGAAACTTATTTTTTAGGCTGTTGATTCGATATAAATAAATATGACATTCAAAGCTTGTAAAAGTTTAATCCTCAAGGGTGTTAAATACCAATAGGGAATAGGGGGTGAAAGTTTGTATGGAAATATGTAAGGTTTATGTAAATGTTTTATAAGTTTGTGACAAGAGTTAATGCGAGTAAGAAATTTGCCAAGCACTGCGCCGTACACAATGAGCGCTGTGCAGCCGCGCGGGGGGGGGGGAGCGGTCTCGGAGCGCGGGGGGGTTGTCGGAGCGCGGGGAGGGGTCTCGGAGCGCGGCGTGGAACGGCGCAGTGTAGGTGGGTAGGGAGGTACCTCCCTACCTGCCTTCGTAGAGTTGGTATGGAAGCTTTGGAACCATGGACATTGTGTAGTTAAATAGGTATAGAGTAAACGCTTGGTACTGATATTTTCGTGTAAGGCATACAGAAGGAGCTGTACAGATACCTTACCGGTACTTGCGGGCGTGCTTCCAGTCGATCTTGAGGTTAGAAAACTTGGACACCGAGTTTCTATTACCTCGAGACCGTTGTAAAATCACTTAATTATTCAAACCGCAATCAATAGTTTATGAAGATCTCCTGACCGAATGGCAGGTAAGATGTGATAACAAAGGGTCGTCACCTCTAACTGTTCTTTTCGTCCGTACGTGAGCGTTTGGCGAGAACATGGCTGGAGGTTGACCACTGTGTGTCTCAACTTCTCACCGGACATGGCAACTTCAAGAGTAAATTATTCTCTTTTTAACTGGTACCTTCATCGCTATGTCAGTGTTCCACGTCTAACTTCGAGTATGAAAAATCATTGGGAGTACAGTATGTGGCACAACAAGCGTACCATTATGTTAAACAGCTTCCTAAACACGTCTGGGGTAAACTACTACACGGATCTTATAGAAATTCGGGAATTTCCGTGTGTTCAAGCGTTTTTGCCATACCTATTACTGGAATCAAACATGAGGCTCACAAATAGGCACTGTTAATATTTTTTCGTAGCCGTGGTGCTTTACAACCGAGCTTATCCTAGTTGTAGTCTCCTTCTCCATAGCTATTTTCTGTTGTGTCTCCCGCTTTGCCGAGGAGGGAAGTGGAATTTTATATTTCCTACTCCTCCTGTTTTTCTTCCTAATTAAATTTGTTGCGGGTTCCAATATATTTAAAGCGCTTCCTGGGATACCCCAAGGTTCAAACCTTAGTGTCATCTAAGGAGACCATTGTGGATCCTGGCTTACAGGAGTTACAGTGGTGGTAATGTGTGGCGGGCTTAGTCCAAAAAAAGGCATAGTATATAGACAGTAATTGTTAGTAGTAGAAACAGTACTTACATAGTATAACCTACAGATACATTTCATATACCTACACTTCTAATAGATATTGCTTGCTATGCTTGTTTATAATTGACAAACACTAAAAATTAACCTATCCATAACCAACATAGGCCATAGTAACATTCAGTAATAATACGAATTCAGCCTGATATAATGGGAATTTCTCCAAAGATGCAGTCACAATACAAAGACGCTAATCACCTGTAACAAAAAAAGTCGAAGGCTGTATTTTAAAACGTAGTGATTATAATCTTTTGACTGTGAGGGAGTAGGGGGTCTTTGTTATTGTATCTTAGTCTAAGTATAATGGTATTTGTAATAATTCATAAAGATATTACAAAATGAACGCGTGCGCTGCCGCGGGGTAACGGCAAGTATTATAGTGTTACGACTTCAATACACCTGGATATCTCGTAAACCCTTACCGGGGAATGTTAATTTCAAAATGCATTACATACACTTAGGTCCCCAAGCCATCTGTCTAGAAAGATCTAGAATCCGCGCTTAAGTGATGAAACATCTAGAAGGTTCCACCCCTTTAATTATAACTGGCGCGCGGTCGCGGTATACAAGTACCTATTCGTTCCCGTACAAATACGTATGTAATAATAATACCGCTTTGTGGACCGCGCCGGCTATTGTTCGATGTACTTCTATCGATGTACTTAGGGGGTTCCCGTCCGTTCTAGAACTTTCATACGAGTATAAAAGGAGCACAGAGCGCGGGGACGGACACAGTCATTTTTGGAAGTGATAGTGATCAAATCGGAGAACAAGCGATCTAAGTGGAATACACCGGCGACTTTAGCAACGATATACGGATACTACGAGTGACTCAGCGCCTTGGAAGCAATATTTGGGAACTAACGAGAGTAGCACTAGTGTGTGATTAGTTCGCGTGTGTATTACGACGTACTGTTTAGTGTGAGGCCTAATAAAGTACTTTGCAAGTTATTCGGCATTTAATTACAGAAGTGGGGTCAGAAGTGGGATGAGGTACGTACTTCACGGACCAGATGTCAAGTGGAAATGGATGCGGCACGTCAGCGGAGCCTTCAAGAGGAGGAGCAGCAGGCTGATGCGGGTACTTCAACGACAGTGGCAACAGCACCAGGCGGAAACTTGGCGGATATGGCAACACGGCTGCCATTCAGGCAATCCAAGCCAACTAAGAAGCCAGCCGCCGCGACCAAGAGGCCAGCCGCCGCGATCTTCAAGAAGTGATCCAGGCCAATCAATGGTGCCGTTAACAACCAAACTTGCAGTTTTACAGTGGACACTGGAGCAGCCCGTACAATCGTGAGGCCAGAGCTCCTGAAACGCACCATATTGTGGGAAAAGCGAGTTCCATCATGCCATCTTCAGACAGCGACCGCCTAGCCAGTCACCGTCCTGGGTGAAACAAACGTGCAGCTCAGAATTGGCGACTGCATGTATCTCAATTCCAATGTTAATTGCCAATATCACCGATGATTGCGTTTTGGGTCTGGATTTCCTAAGAAATAGCAGTATATAGTGGATATAGGTAGAAGAGTACTAAGATTCCCTTACCAAGAAGTTTGCCGATCACAACCGTGCACCGATTAGAGGATCACAACCGTGCACCCTTTATTGCCTTAGGGATACCACACTAGCGCCAAGATCAGAGAATTTAGTGAAAGTGAAATTTCCAGCAAACGTTAAACAAAGTAGATGTCTCATTGTGGAAGATGCTGGCAACCACCCAAAGCTTATAACAGCTAGAACATTATTGATGTCCTAAGGAAACACTAAGGTGAGAATTCTTAACCTGCGTAACGAGGAAATCCAACGGAAGAAGAACAGTGTGGTTGGAAGATGCGAAGAAGTAAAGTACCTGAGGCGGTTGAATAGCTCTACGGGTAAGCAGGCTGTGACAGAAACCAAAGAAGATCATATTCAAAAAGTTCTGGAAGCTTCTCAGGAGAATTTATCACCTTCAGAACTACGGCAAGCCAAAGATCTATTGCTGAAATTTACAGACATCTTCGCCACTGGAAGTGACTGCGGAAGGACGGGACTCGTGAAACACCAGATCGACCCAGGTGACGACCGTCCCATAAAACAAATACCACGACAAATACCATGCGCTAGGTAAGCGGAGGGAATTGAAATGATCAAGGATATGGCTGACAACAAAATAATCGAACCTTCTACGAGTCCATGGTCATCACCAGTGGTCTTGATCAAGAAGAAGGACGGCAGTACAAGGTTTTGTGTTGATTATCGGATGTTGAATAATATTACTAGGAAGGACAGTTACCTCCTGCCTGAATTGATGACACGCTGGACATGCTCAGTGGTATGAAGTGGTTTTCGGCCATCAATTTGAAAAGTGAAGGAAATAAGTCCGGAGGACAAAGAGAAGACAGCATTCAGCACCGGAATTGGGAACGGATTATGGCAGTTCAATGTCATGCCATTTGGATAATGCAACGCTCCAGCAACATTTGAACGCCTCATGGAAAGAGTGATGGTCGGCCTTCTCGGTGACGTATGCCTGGTCTACCTTGATGACGTTATTGTCATGGGGCGGAGTTTCAAGGAAAACTTAAGGAATTTGGAGAAAGTATTTACTCGGATTCGCGAAGCTAACCTTAAATTAAGCCCAAAGAAGTGTGCTCTCTTTATAAAGGAGGTAAGCTATCTTGGACACGTCATCTTGGCAAAGGGAGTAAAAACTGATCCCGAGAAGATAAAGGCTGTTCAAGAATGGCCCATACCAAAGATTAAAACAGAAGTTCGCGCCTTCTTGGGGTTATGCACATACTACAGACGGTTTGTCAAAAATTTCTTGGACATAGCAAAACCATTGCACCGATTGACAGAAGAAAAACGCGACTTCGTCTGCGACTTGAATTGCGAGCGTGCCTTTAGAGAACTTAAACAACGCCTGTGTGAAACCCCTATTTTGGGTTATCCAAATAGAAAAGGAAGATTTATTGTTGACACTGACGCCAGCAACACCAGTATAGGCGGAGTTTTGTTACAAGTTCAGGGAGATAGCAGCGTTGTGATAGCGTACTTTAGCAAGGCACTATCTAAACCGGAAAGAAATTACTGTGTTACTCGGCGTGTATTACGTGCTGTAGTGAAGACCTTGTAACATTTTAGCAAGTATCTTCTAAGAAGACAGTTTACACTGAGGACAGATCATGCTGCACTAAAATGGGTGCTACAATTCAAAAATCCTGAAATTCAAGTAGTAAGATGGCTCGAGCAACTACAGGAATTCAACTTCGAGATTGAACACCGGAGCGGCAAAGGACAAAAAAATGCTGACGCGTTATCACGAAGACCATGTGCGGAAGACTGCAAGCACTGCCAAAAGAATGAGTCGTGAGAAGAAGTCCGACTCATAAAACTGAATAGTATCGACGATGAATGGACGGCAACGACATTGAAGACGGCACAGGAAGAAGACAATGATCTTAGCCCTATTCTGGAATGGAAGAATAATGGATGCAAGCCCCAATGGGTAGAAGTGTCTGCTTATAGTACCACTACCAAGGGCTATTGGGCTCAGTGGGACAGTTTAGAACTGGAAAATGGTGTGCTATATAGAAAATGGGAGTCCAACGATGGTAAAGAAGTAGTAGTACCAGAGTGCAAAGTGGCTTCCCTTTTGCGGCATATCCATGCCGGCGTTTCGGGTGGACATCTTGGAGTCAAGAAAATGTTGGTTAAAGTGCGGCAGCGGTTTTATTGGCTACGTTGCCGAGAGGATATTGAGGATTGGTGCCGTAAATGTACTGCGTGTGCTTCAGTAAAGGGTCCGCAGACAAGAAGTAAAGCTAAACTGAAGTTGTACAACGTTGGCACACCATGGGAACGCATCGCTATCGATATTGCTGACCGTTCCTGGAGACCAATGATGGCAATAAATACATCATAGTTGTACAAGACTACTTTACTAAATGGCCGAAAGTTTTCGCAACACCTAACCAAGAAGCTACAACCGTTGCAAAGAAACTGGTCCATGAAGTGGTCTGTCGCTATGGCGTTCCCTTAGAGCTACATTCAGACCAAGGACGAAACTTTGAATGGGCTCTATTCCAATAAATGTGCAAGCTCCTCGGTAGCCATAAGACCCGAACAACTCCAGCACATCCGCAGTCGGATGGCATGGTCGAGAGGTTTAACCAAACTCTGGAAAATTACTTGGCAAAAGTTGCGGATGATCACCAGAGGGATTGGGATCAATACATCCCGCTATTTCTGATGTCCTATCGGTCTGCGGTTTTTGACAGTATGGGTCACACTCCAGCAAGAGTGAATTTCGGGCGAGAAATGAGGCTTCCGGTGGATGCGATAACAGTCACACCACCATATAGTCCTAAGCCAGTCACGGATTATGTAAGTGAACTTCAAACCCAGCTGGACGAGGTGCATAAGAGGGTTATAGAACACGGCTTGAAAACCGTCATTAAAATAAAAACTTGATATCACCAAAACGCGAACACCAACGGTTTTGAAGAGGGGACCTTAGAGTGGCTTCATAATCCGCTCCGAAGAAAAGAAAAGTTCAGTTCCCAAATTTCAGGCTCGGTGGGAAGGACCTTATACTGTGGTGACCAGAATTAACGATGTTACCTATAGAATTTAAAAGGGGCACATGCAGCATTGGGAACTAACGAGAGTAGTACTAGTGTGTGATTAGTTCGCTTGTGTATTTGCATACGACGTACTGTTTAGTGTGTAAAGCGCCTAATAAAGTACTTCGCACGTTATTCGGCATTTAATTACCCCGCAAACGTAACAAAAGTATAACCTGAGGGGCTACCCTACCACATCATATTTATTTGTTGCTATTTATTTTAGTATATCCACCTCTCTTTCTCACACCAATATATATAGCTACTTTCAAAAAAAGCCCATTTAGAGCTTTATTAATCTATTAGATTTTTGTTATTTATTTATTCACAAAACTTCAACAACTCACTCCCAAGTTAGATCATTAAATAATTGTAACCAATATTTCTGTCACACTGAATCAGTCACTCAATAAGGGCATTTCTAAAATAATTATAATTAAAAAGGTATATAATCGAAGAAAACAGGTATTTTATTTTAGTTACCGGTTTGATTATAAACCATAACAATAGGCTATATTTCTAGGTTTAAATATTATAAACATTATTTACAAGTGCTCATTAGACAGGCAACTGCTTATTTATTAGTGCTTATTAGATGAGACAAAAACTTCTTAATTATAATTCTTAACTTTTAAAATTGCTCCGCCTAGCATGAAATAAAAAAAATAGCCGGTCAAGTGCAAGTCGCGTTCGTGCGATTCGAATTCCGCACCAAAGCATGAGCCGTACCAAAGCGGCACAGAGATGGATCTGGGTAACATGCGCTTAATTATTCCAATAGATAAGATTCAGGAGATATTTATTATATATATACAAAAGATCCCTTATAATGATTCCGATTGTGCCTTTGTAGATACAAGGCCTTTATTTGCTGTCACCAAATGCGCGTTACGG
This sequence comes from Phalera bucephala, assembly GCA_905147815.2. Taxonomy (NCBI): domain Eukaryota; kingdom Metazoa; phylum Arthropoda; class Insecta; order Lepidoptera; family Notodontidae; genus Phalera; species Phalera bucephala. The sequence goes on from LR990615.1 coordinate 13,289,311, forward strand.
TAACATCTTGAAATGATCGTGTAAATTATTACACGAACATTTCACGAATACTCCATTGGCATACAGAATACCATTCTGGTTTAACTAGGAATACCTTGAACTAAGAAGACCAAGGACTGGTCTTGTTTTTTTTTACTAATATCAGATTCTCATTCTATGAGAGTGGAGGAAGCCAGAGGTATGTAAGGAAAGAACCTGTTGGAACTCTGTACTCTCTGCCTACCCCGCAAGGGATCTGGCGTGATAAAATAGATAGATAGATTCTCATTTGGCAATCAATATTAAAATGTAAGTAACCAGAAAGCTCTGTTATCAGTCAACTTACGGAGGTCAAAAACATTTTTCAAGTTACATTGATACAATTTTATTGTATGATATGAATTATAAATATTGGTATCAGTCTAGAATATAACAATAACAATGATTATAAAACGATAATATGCACTGCCGTAATTACTGTCGTAAGCCAAGATTAATAACGCTCTAAAGGCGGTTAGAAGATGTCACGACGGGGAACTGAGAAATATCTAATTTTCTAGAATATCCTACAAACATTTAATTACCAACTAAAAACGTAAACAAGGGATGTAAAATAATAAATATATTAAAAATATCGACTGACATCTGCAAACACGATATATAAACCAAGATTGCGATTAGCAACCTTGAAAGTATAACATTTGTCTGAACTATATCGATGGCCGTTAGTTATCCTAGTTACACTAGTTTAATAAATCGTTCATCTTAAATGTCGCATAGTATATCTGCAGCCTATACCTAGATGTTTCACCTCAATACAAAATAATTTATCACCCGTAGGCATCGATCCCGTAGGATATATACGAGCTTATGAAAACATAGATTTCTCGTCATGTAATTCTTCATTATCGCTCCTTCCATTGTGCGCCACAGAGTCCAGACCTCTTTCTTCGCTTTCCGTTAGAGTAAACCGGTTTTGGAGTGGAGATCACGAAATTGCAATTGTTAACTTAAACAATAGTATGAATACCCCAAGCAAAATGTAGTGACGACTTAAGTCGAAAAGCCCCGGTCTTAAGTGGTTATTCTTCACCCTATAGAAATAATTATACTAAAAAAGATGCTTTGTTTTTCGTTCGTCCCACAAAGATTCGGGATCTTTAACCTGCAGCTCAGGAGGAGAATATTCTGGCTGCAGGATCATAACACTTTATCAAAGACGTGCAATATCGCTGTAACTAAACAAGTCTCAAAGATTCAATTTAATAAATCAAGAGAAGTTAAGCAAGATTATGACCAAACTTCCTACCAAGTGAGGTTAAGTAGACGCTTGTGAGAAGAGTTATTTTAATCCTGCTAGTTCATTACCAGTTTCTGCTTGACACATTTTAAAAATAATGCAAATATTTACAAGTTTATGGAATACTTTCTGTTATATCGATGTATCCAGCATGAACAGTATTAGCTTCTATACTTTTACTTAGCTTAAGATTATCAAAATATTTTTGATAATCTGATAGTTCTCAAAAACTGGTTTACTAATTGCATGTATAATTAATTGCGTTTCGAATCTGATAAATCCTAACGTCCAAGACCACCAAAACTAAACACGTTAATCACTAAGACCATAAAACTTAATAAAATTTATTTGCTGAACATTACCAGTACCTAATCTTAAGGAGGCGTGGAACTGAGATTCAAAAACTTGTTTACCAAGTGTTAATAAATTATTTAAGGAAAGTCAGAGCGGTCGAAATGAATGAATAATACAAAAAAATATGGTATGATGAGTGTAGGCACGCTGTTTGATCTCATCGTCAGCAGACCTGCAGTTTTTCAAGAGCTATGAGCTTATGCCTAAAAGGATCATATCGAAGAATCAAAAAAGCAATATAGAGTACACTTTTAAAGTTTGGAGTAATAAGAATATCTGAAATGTAAGGAACTTAAGACTTAAGACAAGAAAGGTTTTGATCTAATTTCTAATGACCTCTTTTTACGGTACGGTATGCTTATGATGAGAGCCTTGTGAATGAGAGTCACAAGTCTCTCCATGTCCATGAGTGTATCCATGATTGTGAGTAATTGGTTACTTGTTGTGGAATATTATCCCATTTTCCTTGTATTGCAGTTCAGCTGGCTGAGTAAATGCAAAACCAGATTCCTTTTTGTAAATTTAACTCTGACTGTTCCCATTAATGCTCAAGAGATTTTCTGTCAGGCCTATTTTCCGGCTAACTCATTTACTAACTTCCCTGAAATTATTATTATTTATAGCATACAGTGGGAAAAAGATAAAAGTTTACATTTAAGAAGTATACAAAAAGGCGAACTTAACTCAAATATGAGTAATCTTCCAGCGAACCTTTGAGTGTTGAGAGATGAATAAGAGGGCAGTTATACCATAGAAGGTCTAGAGAAAATACTGTATTTTCAAATAAATACATATATTTAGTACTTACGATACGAATATTTATACATATAATTATAATATATACATAGACATCAATATCTAAATAAAATCAACATAGGAAGAATTATTATAATGGTCAAATTTTTTTAAAATAAAATTTGTATAGGGTTCCGTGTATATATCTAAAAGGTACCTACCATATCATCCTCAAGACATAATGTGAAGGAGCCCGTGGTGCTGATATCAAAGGAAGGTTTTTCGTTATATGCTTCCCCAAATCGTCCATAAACCGATATCGTAACTCACTTTTTCCTTAATGTAGTACTGGCCCCTTGCTCGTTAAAACAAAACGCAACGCGTTGCGATAACTTCGTGAAATGGTTGTGTAATGGTATTCTGATGCCAATGATGGAGTACCATTGAACAATCGTTTTACCAGATCTTCGTAACGCGCCATATTGTGTTTAATTGACCATGGCGAATAAGGACCCTATGTCTTGTCCGGTAAACTGTAAAGACCCCGCGGCCAACAGCGTAGATCACTAGCACATACAAAAATAAGGGCCCTGGGTAACACCCATGGATATATTACAATGGATTGAGTTCTGTCAATATATTGCTAAAGAAAATTTAATTCTTACTTACAGACACAACATTGAATTATCTTTGATTTAAACAATTCGAGAAACCATGATGAGCAATAACCTGCAGCCAGGTGTCACGCTCGCACCCATTACGATGTACTACGGTGACCATAAGGTAGAATAATACGGACTATACCTATTTATGATATGGTTTAAATACGCTGTAAACCATTTATTACTGAGTTTAAAATGAACAAGGTTCTCAATTCGTCTTTATATACAGGGTGGATTAAGATAGGACAGTAACGGCAGCTATCTCAACCGTTGTAGATACAGAAAAACGGCCCTAATTTTTGCGTTATTTGGAGCTAATTTTACAGAGTCTGAAAAAAAAATTGTAATAAATAATCTTACAGAGGGTAATGTTTCATATAGACCCCTAAAAATTTGGCATATATGAAGACCATAATGAACAGAACAAACCATATCAAGAAAGAATCAAGAAAGATGACAACAACAAAACATAATATGTTTTGTTGTTGTCATCATCATCTTCAGCCGAAAGACGTCCACTGCAGGGAAAATGCCGTGCTTCCCCAAATACACACTCTTTTTCGAAAGAATTTGCATTTATATCGAGATATTGGATGAAAATTCAACAATTCTGATTGATAATTAACACTTTGTTACACTTTTTATATCAATCACCTTTTTTATTCAATAGCCGCTTATATGTACACATGTCACATCTCTTAAAATAACATAATTGTCTCGATCTTATTTGACGAGAATTGTCTCTTATTTGACGAGAAGTGTATTCTCATTATTTAAACTTAATGAAAAGAGAGCGGGTTTACGTTTTCAGTTTGGTTACTTATTTAAATATATAATAATTCAGTCATAATTATTTAGTAAATAATTAGGCCTGTCGTATCTAGCGTGGTACGCATTAATTTCTATTCAAATCCGTTTATCGTTTATTAAACAGACATATGCAGAGTTAAGTATTATTATTTTTACTGCGCCAAAAGTAATACTTTCCGTTTGTACAAAGTCGTCAATGTTTCGCTTCCGAATTATTAAATTCTATTTATAGATAAGTTACCATGGAGGCATCGAGTACCTTACCGGTCAGATTCTATAGATCCCGTTATTAAAATCATTCGCGGGACCAAACAATGTATGTCGTAGATTAAAATAATTGTCAGCAGATAATTTTCAACACCCGAAGAACGGCGACAGGACCGTATCAAAATATTATAATTGCTTCTCTTAATTAATCGTTGGAAGTCTTTGTTCGTTGAATACCCAAAGTTATAAGAAAAAAAAAACACATCGCATATTAAAATTTCGTTAAAACATAACGATGATCTGGCTTTCTGTAGGTATATTTTTATTTTCGTTGTCTCGTTTGTTAAATTTCAAATCGAGAACATTTTTTTATAACTGGTAATATTGTAAATTATATAGACCTAACATCGTCGGCGAAACGTGGGTGTACTCAGTACACCTCTGCCACCCCCGCTGGGGAATATAGGCGTGACGGTGACTAAACATATTATATATCTAAAAATATTATAGTCTAAAAAAATTTGGAAGAAATGAGGAACGATCCGAATTCAATTTTTTAGAAAATGGTACGCATAAGAAGGCCAGAACTCTATATCCAGTGTGTATGTGACTAATCGTATCCATCACTATTATACAATTTCGTGATAAGCTTGTTTCTAACCAAATAAATAAAAAAGGAAATGTGCAAACCAGTTTTGCCTCTAGCATACTACCCACTGAGCAATTTTGCGAATTCGTTACAATTATCATTGAGTATAACATTAGATGTTATTTTGCGTTTACCGAAACGGCTTGGTGTTAACGCGTACCCAGGGAGAGGGTGCACGGCACGAGCAATTAATCCCGGGACTAGAGGGAAGTGGGGGAGGGAACGGGACGCTCCCGGCGACAATCACTGCCAACGGCGCCCCCGGGACCCAACTGAACAACTTAAATCTTTGCCAACTAACTCCTCGCCAGCTCCAGCGCAATTTGATATTGTAGCGACGCCAACTTGCACCGAGTTAGATTTAATTTATTTTTTCCCTTTGCGACCGCATTTTCGCACATTTACAAACAGCATACATCAAAACATTCGTTCCGTTAACTTTCACTACATTTGACGGCAATTATTAAACTGAAAGCGAAAATGTTACGTCAGATATTTTCATGCATAACAACTATTATCGATGATAAACATAGGCATAAACATATATTGCACGTGGTATTGCGTTACGTTACATCGATACAATGTCAAGTTTACACATGTAACTATATGTTTGTTTGTATTGTCGGCCCTGTCTACAGAGCGTCCTTTCCAACCGGCTTTCTGTGTACAAAACCTTCTGCCTGTATTTATCTTCGTGTCATGTTTACACAAACCCGGGGACATTCGGTGAAATAAATCTCTATTTGTTAACATTCACCAATCCCGTCTCGCGCTGCGGGAGACACTTTCGGCCAAATATTTGAGACAGACGAACTATATATTTTCTTTATGAATGGGTTCTTAATTTGAAAGTGTTGAAAGGTTGTTTTGTGCGGGTATAGCGCTACAGGAGCTCGCAAAAAAGTCAGTAGCGCGCAGTAGGCGCGGTTATTCTTTATTAATGTTTACATTGACAAATTATCTGTTTCGGGTCACCATTTTAAAGGAACCCCGCTGTGCATCAGTAATGATTGTAGATAAGTATGGTTTACTAATAAAGTCGACATTGTCGACATTGTCGGAATCGACGTAACACTTAACGTGTGACGTCAAATAGTTATACCACATTAGACTCAACATCAATCATAGACACGCGGTAATTTGCGTAGGTTGGCAAGTAGTGTTACGAATACACTTTGTTTATGTCCAAAATGTTTGATTAATTAAAATATATGACTATAATATGTGAGGACAGTGAGTTTGCATATATGAAGCATTAAAAAAACTACTCCTAATCAAGGCATCGTTCACAAATAGAGGTGAGAAATATTAAGTCATAATCTCCCATACCAATCCAGTGCGGATTAGTAGAAGCAGGTTTGTGGTTACTTGTTGTTGAACTTATCGATCTAAACTGCTGTTGATAAACAATAAGAACTCCAACTCGATTAAATCCGACGGTTTCAAAGACACGTAAAATTACCATGACCAAGCAATAAGCATTCCTTAGGTTCACGACTATATATCGAGAAGCTCTTAAGCATGCAGGTTTCCTCACGATATTTTTCTTCACCTTTAAAGCAAGTGATATTTTTTTTTTTAATAATGTTAGTAGTACTCCTTAATAAATAAATATAAAATATGCAAGTACGTAAGTACTTGCATATTTTACCTCTACCACTTCAGAAATCGTAATAATAGAGACATTATGTTTCTATGTATACCACCTACGCTTGAGAAAGACGTGACTGTATCACAAGGTTTTTAGGGATATGATTATGGACTGGGTGCGTGTTTACATCATATTATATACCATTATGATTTTGCAATTTTATTACGATGATTACCCACATAATAAACATTTGGAATCAATATGATGATAAGTGTCGGTTGAGCCCGCCCTAACGGGGCGTCTCATCTGCGTTCGGTTTAAGTGGAAGTAAAACAGGACATAAAGTTGTTCCGCGCCGCTTTATGGCCCGCCCTCCCCTCGCGGAAGGGCCGCGAGTAGGCATGCCCCAAGGGAGTATGTTGGGGCCGTTTTAATTCACCCCACCTTTACCTTTGCAGTTTGATATTATTCAAGGTTCGTCGAAAATAGCTGCTACATTTATAATAAAAAATATTTAGAGTAATATATATAGAGTTAAATTATGAAACTATTAAAAATTAAAATACTAACTCCAACACGTACGCTTCGTAGAATAATTTTCATAACAATGTGATAGCATTTTCAGAAATAAGAAATATTGAAACGTTTGGCCAATTTCAATCCAGTAATTAAAAAATAGGTATGACCGGAGCGGAGCGCTAAAATATCTAGGTGATGGTGCCAGTGGTGGTGGTACCAACCATGTTAAAATTCTAAATTTTAAAATATAAAGAAAGTAAACATTGTTTCAAGTTCATTGAAATAATTAACTATAAACATTTGTGCCGAAGGAAACTTTAATTCCAAAGTCTCTGCTATAAGTACACTCGTGATTGCAAACAAGAAATAAAAAATCCGTACGTAAAGATAAATCTGCAAATCTGTAAAATCTGATTTGAGAGCTATCAATCCGAATCGTTCGCATCTTGAGCACGAATGTCAAAATAATTCTTTTGGAAGCGTTTTATCGGCGCGATAGGCGATAGCGGCCGTGCCCTCGTCCATCAAAAACGCATTACAAGCGCTTACAAGAAGGTAACCGCGCGATATGACGCGCGATTGAGTCAACAAGTTCAAAAAGACCGCCGGCTGCTTATCGCGACCGACTCGCGATTATCGCGCGTTAACTGAAAGCGGGATTTCGACAGGCCGACAAAGCCGTCGACGTCGCTGATAACCAGCCGATTAATAGTTTTCCTTTCACAATTAAACCCAAATACTATGTTCGACAAGCAATCCGCGATGTTTGATAAATTATACACGTGTAATCCTTTGTTATCAATAACGAATGCCATATTTTTTAGCATATTGACGGATATATTATATTATAAAGGGAACAATTATATATGACAAGAAATCGTTAGGGCACTTAAAACGTAACTACCTTCTTCGATCGTTTAAAATATAGGATTTCTCTAACCAACTGAGTCGCACTAGACAAAGATTTCCTTTATTTTACTTTATTGTTTTGAACTTTTGCCATTCGTTTCCTAGGCATCTCTAACATCTAGTTTTCTATTTAATTCAATCTCAGCGCCTTTATATTGCGTTATATGTGGCGTACTATCAAATTTTTGTATAGAAATAGTTGACAATTCGCTATAATACAAATTGCGTGTTTGTAAGTGCGTTATTTAATATGGAGGTTACTATTACAAAGTCCTACAGCGAATTCCATAGTATAAGCTCTTTCTTAAGTTGCCAAGGCCCAATACTATATTTGCCAATGAGATTTATTGATATGTAGAATCTGTCTACAAACTATTGTGTTAATTACATCATCTGCATTTAGGAAGCTGTTTAGTGGCAATACAGGGTAAATCTCATTATTATACGTAGTTGAACTAATAGGTAAAATTTTATCATACTAGCAATATTACGCGGCTTCGCATCCGAGCGATTACAGCGCCACCTTCCGAATCTATGTTACCTCTGGATAATGTAGGTTTTTAATGATAATTAAATAATTATTAAAATCGGTTCAATAGTTTGCCAACGGACACATACGTTCCCCTTCATAATATTAATATAGATATCTGCATTGCCTTGTTAGTCTACTGGCGTATGGATACTAATGGTGGTAGCGGTCAACAAGTTCTGGGTTACAGGACCTAACATTGCTGGCGAATAAGTCTACATTGTACATCTGTCTGCTTTAGGAATATAGGCACGACGGTGTTTATACTTTTTTTCATTTCTTCCAAATGTTTGTGGGATTTGCAATATTTGGCGAATTCCCTCTAAAACATTTGAAGCATAGAAAACAGAAAAAAGTATCTACATATTTTCTCTGATATGAAGTCTGAAAGATCAATAGAACTGGCTAGAAGTACCAAGTTACCTCTTTCAGCAGCCCATTGCGTGGTGAATTTTCCGAGATGTGTAGATAAATATATGTGTTCGTCATCACAAAAGTTTTATCATATTCCGTTTGGATTTTTACCGCCCCTGTAATAAATAAACGCTTTGGTTCAGGCGTACGGGTATCTAGCTCTAACTGAATGACTTGTGTTATCATATTTGCTATATTTTTATTATAGTAACATTGGTGTATTTTCACACATCAAATATCTTTATAACATAAGTGTTTTATTATATTATATAGTTTACTTACTGATTTGATTTATTATGGGAAATTTGGTTTTGTAGTTAAGTTTTTCTGTTACCTTATGAGGTAACTAGATGAGGTATCACATCTAGCTGTTGCATATTTTTCTGTGTTTACGGATCTTGTTAACATGTTTATAAATTGCGGAAAATAGCTTTTAGTCACGCACGATTTGGAATGTATCTAGAATATATATAGATAAGTAGTATTGTGTATCTCTTAGCTCTATAGATTAATCAGTAACTCAGTTGAACGTGGTTGAACTGCTAACTAGTCGGTAAGCATAATGATGTCATTAAATTAAATTATAAATACCATTTAGCAAAATGAACAAACGGCACCCTTGGACTGAAAAAACCGGTATTTATTTGTATAAATTGAGATTGTTCTCATGAAAAAGCGTGCTTTCGGTTAGCCCAACGGTAGTGTTAATTCAATAACTACATTGCATTCAATATAATGCCTTTTATTTAAAGGACTAGCTTTTAACCTGATTGGGTTTTTAATCTGTTTAATTAAACTGACAATGCAACTTATACAATAATGGCAAAATTTTTACATAAATGAGGCAGTTTTTTATGACTAATACTCATTGACAAACGTGTCAAATTGTTAGTTTGTCATCTCATGTCTATTTATTTGCTATTTATCAAAGAATTTTTGTTTTCAGGGTGACCTTAGCGTGGCGCTGTCTAGTTGACATACAATCCTTCCCTTTTCAGACTACAAATTGTCGATATAAAGATGAATGTGACAGCACGCTTTCTTGCTTACGTTGCGATAACATCACCTGGTTTGTGCTTAGCCCTGAGGGACCTGAAGACTGTACCACATACATTTGGGTACCGTGCATTTGCGTCTTCTCAATAGTTCCGCTATCTGGATGAGAATTTATTTCAATCTAACTTGCCATTTAGCCAATGATGACCGAATGCGGATAGTCTATTCGTACTAGTGATATCTACATACCTTTTTTGTGTGTGAGTGATTTACGCTGTGAGCCGCGGTGCCTTTACAGCTTCACCGGACAACGCGACCATGCAACCACTCAAGCCAGAAGGACAAGAGGGCAACTAGCTCAAGGACACCTCAAGCAGGAACGGCCTCGGCTTGGGTAGTCCCGGAGGGTATATACTAGGTGTCTCGCCGTGGTGCTCTGCACTGGCTGACAGGCAAGGGATACTTCTACATCGCCGGGGAGGTCGTTGTGTGATCCTGTATTCGAAAGAAGGGAAGTAAGGGCATCGGGAGGGTCGGCGAGAATATGCCGCGGGTGGTGGTAGCGGCTGATAGGAGGGCAGGTCTACATACCTATTTCGTACTATATGAAGTAAGAAATAAACCACACCTCTTATGTCTTGACTAAGTAACTTGAGGCACTCGTAGCGCTGTGCGACCGCGGTGTTCTTACCTATTACCAATGTTAAGCGGAGTTTGAGTCGGTCGGTCTGAGATGGGTGACCGTTTGTGGCCTTTTCAAATTCGAGCGTCTCCGTGCTTCGGAAGGCACGTTAAGGCGTAGGTCCCGGCTACCACTTAATGTGGTAGTCGTTAAGCCGAGTTGGAAGCCTTTAAGGCGGCTTGATAAGTTCCAACAGTAGGTGGCCACAAACCTGCCATCACCAATCCGCACTGGATCCGCGTGGTGGAGGATGAATTAATCTCTCTCACCTCAATTTGTGAGAGAAGGTTTTTGCCCAGCAGTGGGCAGTATAGGCTGAAATTATTTTAAGTAACTTTAAAAGAGCTAGCAGTCATTTTGCTTCAAAGAGCTGATGTGGTCATTTTGCTTCATAATAATAGTAGGTAGGTAGATTTTGTAGACCGTTGATGCTTTCCCGTTTTTGACTGTCATAGGTAGAGTGCGGTAGAGTTAGGAGCGACATATGAGAAGCTAACTTAAAGTGCCCCAAGGATCTTTTGGCCCGTGGATGACGTCGACAGAGGGGTGTTGGTGTGAAATTAGGGTTAAAATTTAGTAAAATGTTCTTACTTCCAGGGAAATATATAAAAATATTGTAGTCGGCGGCGGCTACGATTAACGGATTCGCATGGGTAGATGCGTTCGCGAAGTGTCGTGTTGTCGCCTTTTTAATATAGGCGCGAATAGGTTCGAGACCTAGATCGGAGTGGAGATCGACATTCCGTACGAACCAGGGGGCTCCTACGGCTTTACGGAGGAAGCGGTTTTGAACCACTTGGAGTTTATCGATGTGAGAGGGGGCCGAATGCCCGAACACAACACACGCATAAGTCATGATGGGTCGCACGCAAGTTTTGTAAAGCGTCACCTTATTTTTAAGGGACATTTTACTTCGCTTGCAGATTAACGAATGGAGACGACCGAGCACAAAGGATGCTCGGTGACGGACCCGTTTGATGTGCGGGCCGAAGGACATGGTACTGTTTAGGGTGACCCCTAGATATTTGACCTCTTTGACCCAGGGAATGGGTCGGTCGAACATGGTCACTTGGCCGAGATTACATCTAGGGCGGCGCAGGGAGTGGCGCGGGGTGGCACCCTTGTGTGTTGTTCACTAACGATAGTTCAGATTTTGACCACGGGCCAAAACTTCTTTGTATGACTATAAGAGACATGCAGCACTTTAATACTTTGTCACAGTAAAGTCTGTACTCAAAAACGCAGGTTTATATAAAAATAGTATTACTATAAAAAGTACGAAAGGGGCATTATTGCTAGCGACCATATACATAAGTATGTAACAATGTTGTTGCAGCACCGCTTTTATGCGAGTTATTTTACCTTGCCATATTTAAATACATATTCAAGTCCCGTAAAGATAAAATCATTCAAGCAATAAATAGGTACTAATTGAGCATTGCCCTAAAATTAATATAAATAGCTTGAATGGTTAGTATACTCATCTTTGAAAGAAGCGGTATAAAACTCCCAATCTTTCTATATCATCACGCCAGATCCCTTGCGGTGTAGGCGGAGACTACAAAGTTCCAACAGGTTCTTTCCTCACAGACCTCTCTGGCTTTCTAATAATGTCAAAAAAATAATTATAAACTACATGATACAACTAATAAATTAAACATCTACATTATCATAGCCAGATTTTTGGGTGAAAAAAATTGTCTGTTGTTTATGGCAGACAAACATTGCGGGCGGGCGCGCCGGCCGAGGGCGGCGGCGAATAGTGTTTAGTCAGCGGTTATCATGGACAAATAGGTGCAGAGACCTCAGATAAGCCGACTGACAGATAAATCGTGAATGTAAAGACGGGATGAATACAACAGAAAACATATGTTACCCCATTTTATTTTGGAGATACAAGGATATCGAGCACCAACAATGGCACCTATTTTATGTGCATATACCTAATCAATTTTTTCTAGTTCTCTCCAATTTTAAATATACGCACTCCGACCAGAGTAGTTTAAATAGTCTTTTAAAAATAATCATCCAGGAAAATAGATAAAATTTCCTGCACTTAATCCGTAGAAATGGTACTGGTATGCTAATACTTATGGCTTTTTAAAAAAAAGGCATGCTCTTGACCCGAATTACTCTATATGCATCATACCTGGGTATAATTAAGGAATCTCCTCTACGTATTTACTACTAGCGACCCGCTCCCGCTTCGCTCGGGTGAATAATACACATAAAATTTCCTCTTGAGTCACTCCGTCCATTGGTGAAAAACGTATGAACCGTTCAGTAGTTATTATGTTCATCGCGTTAAGACAGACAGACAGACGCGGCGGGGGGTTTGATTTATTTATTTATTATTCACATACACAACTAACATTACAGGAATTTCCTAATGCATTATTGTGACCTTATGACATGTAACATAATACATAAAAATAAGTTTAAGCGATTTTATTTATTTAAGATTATGTATAAATGTTTATTGGCGCGTTATTGGCGCTTTGCTGAGCAAGTTGGCTTTGCCGCGGGGCACCGCCAGCAGCTGCGGCCGCCGCCGCCGCCACACATACTCGTTAGTAGTTAGTGTAGTGACACAGGAATGACCTAAACTCAGCAGAGAGGTAATGATGATAATGTATTGTAAATAAATTTATGTATAAACTTGACAATGTCGTTGATCTAGTGGCATAGAGTGCGCATGAGGTCACGAGGTTCAAATTCTCCGCTTGGGAATAAAGGCGGGACGATCCGCTACTACCTCCGTCCGCGGCATGTTCTCACCGACCCTTCCAATGCCCTCACCTCCCTTCTTTCGGATACAGATACCGCACACAGTATCAGACACCGACCTCGCCGGCAAGGTCGAAGAAACCCTTGCGCGCCGGCCGGTGCAGAGCACCACTGCGAGACACCTAGTATACGCCCTCCCCCATAGCGACTGCCCAAGCCGAGGCCGTTCCTCTTTGAGGCGCCCTTAAGCTAGTTGCCCCCTTGCCCTTCTGGCTCGAGCGTAGTGGTTGCACGCTCACCCTCTTGTCCAGTGAAGCTGTAACGGCCCCGCGGCCAACAGCGTAGATCATTCACACACACACACACACACACACACACACACACACACACACATACACAGACACAGACACAAATAGTTTTTATCTTCAATTTCAAATAAATTTATAAAAGATAATAAGAATAAATCTTTAAAAAGTGAAGTCCATTTTATTTGGAACGTGCATTTGCTTTAAAAATTAGCACCTGCTATCAAACGCTGCATCGCGTGTGTTGTCTATAGATGGTACAACTCTGTTTGCCTTACCGGTTATCTGCCATCCCTTTTTGTTTGCCCCTCTAACCGGAAATTTATTTAAGTTAAAATGTAATTTTCTGTCATTCGGGCACTCCAAAGAGTTATCTAGTAGACTTCGAAGTCGTGTAGGAAAACATGTCACTATGTTGACTTTCGACCCCATGTAGAAAAGAATGTATTACCGAGTTTATAGCGTCGTAAATATTATTGAAATCTGGCTGGTACCTTCCTATTGTGGGACGTGTCGTGTTTTAATAAAATTTGATAATATTATCTGTTGCGGTTTAATATAATAACATTATCATGAGTGGGTTGGAGTGTAAAAAATACCGCCACGCAGTATTCTCCAAGCGGGGGTGGCAGAGGTATGCTATGTAGGAGGCAAGCCTGTAAGCATATTGGGTGCTTATTCCTTCCGTAAAAGATCAATCTAAGATGAATAACGACGAAGAAAGGAATGTATATAGATGTATCCCTTTCATCTAATGTGTAGGTGAAGATCCTTATCATTTCCAGACATGTAAATGGAAAGAAAGGGCTAAACTAATCCATTTCTAAAAAATATATTACATATATTTTTTGTATATTGATGACTCTTCATGCTATGTGGCTATACGTGAATGTATTTCACGAATCATTTACTACGTATTTCTAAAATTACAGTATTATTTAAAGTAACTGTAACTCCTACAAAATCTAAATAGATCTCAGTTATCGTTTTCAATCTAAATTGAATTTCTATTAAATTGAATCAAGGTTTAGGAAAGTTTAAACAATTTAATCTATATCTAATTAAGCTTTTCGTGTGCTTTTTGTGACCTAAATATATTCAATATTTTAACATATATAACGTATATCATGTGATAGTTGTGAACAACGAATGTTACATAAAATAATATGTGATTCAACAACGTTTCTCTTGCGACTGACAAACAAAATTTATGAAGTTCTTAATACCGAGATAAGGAATATTTACACACTCCGAGTGTACACACAGCACCTCGGCTCTGTCTTAGTGTTATGTACATAGATGTACGTATCTCGGTTAATTTTACTCGTTGAGACATCTACCTACACCACAGATAAAAATTGTAAACAAAAATCTACGTTTTCGACACAAAAAAAAATCATGATTGCATTTCATACAGATTTATTGTCTAATCTATATGTCTACATTCACGTCGAAATGTTCAAGTGTAAATGCCAAGACAAATCCTGCGATATAGTGGGTTTTTCACTTTACTAATGTACTATACCTAAATTGATGCCTTCGTGACTAATTCCGCAACTAGCGAATTTTCCCTTTGATATAATTAGCATATTGTAGAACCATGTCGATCTTTGCTGGAACGATTCAGTTATATAAAACAAGCGAGAACTACAAGATACGAAACAATTGTCCCTACTGAAACAAACGTTCCATTGGTATCTGAATCTCGATCTTATATTCACCATGTCAGTGTACCTACTATAAATCAAAGATTTATTGATTGCTTCATTTAGTCGATGGTTGATATCAACCATCATTCAAATCCAAATTTAAAAAACTAGATATAAATCACATAGTATTATTCAGTAATTTAAATCTACAAAATAAGCCATATTGGGATTCAAATCTTTGCATTGTGTCAGATACAAATGATCGAATCTGAACAGTGAGACACTTGTGTCTTGTCTAGTATACCACGGATTAGTAAAGGAAATTGACTCTAGTCAATTTTCTTTTAAATTATCTTTTATTATTAATAATGATCTTATCAGATAATTTCATTATTATTCTAAAGATGTTAATGCTCTGTAGGGTCTATGAAAAAATGTTACTGATTTGTGAAACTTCAGTACATTTCAGTTTAAAAGAAACGAAACCGTTTGTCGACAATCAATATTCCAGTAAAATTTCATTTAGACTATTTAAGTGGAAAAAACCAGAAGTCAGAGTATACGATATAAACATCAAAGAATGCCATTGCATTAAAGAAAGTATGACTAGATATTATGCAATCTCATAATTGAATATTAGGCTCTTGTTTACTTTACCTATGTAGATCAAGCAAAAATAGTATTAAACATCAGACTCGATCAATAACTTACAAATAGTCAAGAAATAAATGGTAATTTTAAGACACCACATGTTCGAAATCCATACATATGAAGAGGAAGGCCAAAAACCTCTCAAAAATTAGTTTTTTCAATTTCGCATAGAAAATATAGTTTTGCATTTTTTTTTTGTTTTTTTTAGAAATGTAGCCCTACACTAGGATTTATTCCTGTATCGTGGGTGTGTTTACAAACATCAAAATTAACATACATAAATACCCAGACCGAAACAAATAATTGTGGGCACACAAATATTTGTCCCGTGGGGGAATCGAACCCGCTAGAGAATACAGAATTCTTTCCTAAACCGAAATACGGTACAGATGCTTAAAGAGCTGAAATAAAAGAAATTACAATATATTGGTACACCGACACTAGGTGGTCCCGACCGCCACCTCGCGTTAAGCCTCGGCCGCGCGGCGCCTCTTGATCCCACCGCCCAGATTTACCTTATCGAACCCCCGGGATTTCTTCCCTCAGACCCTCCTTATACTCTCTGCATTAGAAACAGCCCACTCTAAACCGAATGCGAGCTCGTTTCGAGAACATAAAAGACTTCTCACTACGTAAATCGGGAAATTATCGTTGTACTAAACCATGACTAAAGCTACCCAAAATGGTTGGTTTAGGAGTTAGAGACTTGTTAAGTAAAATGTTATGTGCACTTAGCCTCGGTCAAGACCGAGTAATTGAAGTGCGTGATTCTATAGTCATGTAGTCTTATAACATTACACACTTTTAATCTTTTATTAAATTTTAGTCAGGTGTGCGGCCAAAACGTAAGATATTTAAAAAAATACAGGTTTCACGTTTATATTAATTAAATGCATGATGCTTGTTAGCGTTAACTTCCGCATAAAAACTGAAGTTATTAGGTAGCTAGTTATCACAAATTTCGCATTTGGGAAATAAACTTAAAATTATATAATTATTTCTGTATATGCAAAAAGTTACTTTTAATTTCAGTGGGCATTGCCTTATGCTACTCAATTATAAAAGTCTTTCCACCCGGCTCTAATACATTTTTATACTATTGTGTTTTTAAAAATATGTGTCTTAGTGATATTTTCAAATCTGAAACTAAAAACTTTTTATTTAAAGCTAAGATTAAAAATTACAATATTTCTGATATTTTGCCTTATAGTTGGGGCGGTATTGATATTTGGGGTCTTGAAAAACACATTATCCTGTCCTAACATGGTAAAAACGTCTTTTTTATAAATATATAATGCATTAAATAATATTATAATATTTATTATTTCAAGTTGGTTTCATTTTAAAATAGTACCAGGAAAGCATAAGTTACTAGCAGCCCGAGATTTCTGCAGGTATTGTTTCGTTAAATTAATCCGGATGGAAGCTGTGGAGGGTCTTTGCCCAATGGTGCGACGATAATGGCTGATTAGAAAAAAATATTTCGTTGTTCAGGACCAACTTTGTAACTATCTATAATTTCTTTTTCATCTCTGATATTTCAGTTTTGTTCCAATTTTCTTGCTACAAGTACAACCTTTTTACAGTGTTTTTACGAGAACTAAGAATGAGATGAGTTGATGAAAGCAAAAAGTAATTTATTTTAAACTTCACCATCTCGACCCGCGTAAGTTTTTACAAAAAAAAACCTTCGCGGGTTCAGTTGAAGACAGAATAAATTTAATAATATGAAGTTTAACAAACTGACCCGCGTGGGACGAGATTTGTCGGGTTAGATAGTGACTAACCCTCAATATCTTAGCGTTTTTTCCCCTATTCCTTTACAATAAGTGCAAAGGGTACTAAGAGCCTGGGAACAGCCCATAAGTACATATTAAAATTGCAGGTTCTCATGAAGCTAGCTAACCTAGCGGCATTTAAACGATGGTTTTTATCGGTTAATTATTGTTTTAGGAGCTATAGTAACAAAACTGTTATTTTCCACAGGTAAAACACGTACAAAGGACAAATATCGCGTGGTGTACAGTGATCACCAGCGTCTTGAGTTGGAGAAGGAATTCCACTACAGCCGCTATATTACCATCCGGCGTAAGGCGGAGCTCGCCGCAAGCCTTGGTCTCTCCGAAAGACAGGCGAGTATCCACATTTTACCCCATCCAGGCAAAAATCTAAAAGCGAAATTGTATATTTCGATTTATTCCTGTAGATAAGATATTCCAGCTGTAGGTTTTTGTATTGTCATTCCGTTATTACATTATCCCGAGATTATTAAAATGGAATAGCGACTCTAGATTTTGACTCACCTTGAGCTAACTTTTCGACCCTAAAATATATTTAACCTACTGTGGAGTTTGTTTGTAATGTTAAAAATCCAAATTGAGCTCAAAGTTTTTAAATAACTTAAGTAAGTTAACCTTAGGATTAACTTCTGTTAGAGTCTTGTCAAATCAAAAACTTCCTTCCTTACGACCTATGTCCGCGCTAAACGCCCGATAAATGTACAAACAAATTGAGCTACTTATAACATTTTTAATTTTCACCTACTAACTAATTTTACTACACTCAAGTAAATTTTCCCTACAATTTCTCTTAGCGTTCATTTGTAAGAGAGATATCGTATGTAAATAATGTAACAGCCACGTTTGCACCTATTTATCTTGAATTTTGTTCCATATTTGTCGTTGTTATTGGATCTTGGAGATCAACATCCGTTTGTGCTCTTTAGCGTGTCATTTGAATCATGGTTATGCCTCTAATAAATAACTTATATAATTCAGCTTCCGTGCATTATTGCTTCATGTCCGGTACAAACAACTCTACCGTAAACTTTGTAATTCACGATGATCGTATACTTACTATGATTTCACTGTTGTTCGCGACAAAATGCATACCTAATTTGCTGTTTATTTTTAAAGGTATAAAAACGGCCATCGACCTCAGCTTCTCAATAAAATCTATATATATTTTATTAACAGTATATGAAACAATAAAATATTATGTCGCAGGTAAAAATTTGGTTTCAAAACCGACGCGCCAAGGAGCGTAAACAGGTGAAGAAACGCGAAGAGGTGGTGATGAAGGAGAAGGGGGAGCACGCGTCGCTGCAGCACGCTCAGCTGCACCACGCCACCATGCTGCACCACCAGCAGATGATGAATGGTATGATGCATCACCATCATTACCATCAAGGCGTGTTGCAGGGCGTGCCCGAGCCGCTGGTGCCCGGCGTGCCTCCCGTACCGCTGCTGTGACCGCAAAACCACAGCGTGCTCACAGTGACTTCGCGTAGTGACTTTTGGTGATAGACGCGACTTCGGACGATGCGCGGCCCGCGCGACCGAAGGTGCATCTAAGTTCTTACTTCGACGAATGTGTGATAAATTTAGTGTAATCTGGTGGGAATACTGTATATGCGTGACAGATTTTAATTTGTATATTTTTAATTAAACTAATACTCTTAGGTACCTACTACAAGGTCGGTTACCTAACAGCTGTAAGCGGTGACACTTGCCCGACTTTCTGGTGTTCAGACTATTTCTTTAATGAGACACTGGAAGAAAAAAAAGTTAAATAACCTTATAACATATTTACCGTCAAAGAAATTGTCTGTTCTCCAGGAACGTTTTTCTGCCTTTAAATGTTATTTTAGATTATCTAAGTGTTCACGCTTTATAGCCATTCTTTAGTACCAATTTCTACGAAAGGTAAAATTAATTAATGTATTGTATAATTCCATGTGACTGTAAATATAGATAAACTATATTTTTGTATTATTAGTATATTTGAATTGATTATTTTAAATGGTTCATTATTATTTCTCAATGCTACAAGTGCCTTCCTAGTGACTTTGTCTGATAAATTGTATCTATACTGTTAAATATTGTGCTTATTTCCGAAAAGTATTTACTTTATTGTTAAACTGAAATAATTAATATTATTTTAATGTTTTAACCGCTTTACATATTGTATAAGATATGTTTTGGGCGGATCTAAGTTTCATTGCGAATCTCATGCAAGTGCCTACATTACTTCCGGCAGTGAAAGATGCTATTCTATTGCGTGATAACAATCGCATTTGTGGCCTTGAGAAGTAGGTGCATATATTCCTTATATTGAATGAGATTATTCATAGAGGTAATTGTTCTGTAAATAATAGCTTAATTCGTAGAATACCTTATCCTTATGCCAGTTTCTAATTATCACACAATTCGCATGAGACATTGACATTGTGAATTCATTAGCAGTGATAGCCTAGTAGTTAGACCGTTGGACAGCAATGTCAGAGGTCTCGGGTTCAAACCCAGGCACACACCTCTATCTTTTGAAAAGCATGTGCGTATTACAAATTAATATATATATATATATGCACTTGCTTTAACGGTGAAGGAAAACATCGTGAGGAAACCTGCATGCTTAAGAGTTTTTCGAAGGTGTGTGAACTTCGCCAACCCGCACTGGACCAGCGTGGTAGACTATGGCCTAAACCCTCTCAGTTTAAGAGGAGGCCCGTGCCCTACGGTGAGACAGTTTCTTACCAGGGCTAATATTATTGTTGTAAATTCACATTTTCAAGGGTCTTAAAATAGGTTTAGTTATAATTTTGACATAACTGAGGTGTTATGATCGAGTTGATTTTTCATATTGCATGCTAGCCGAACTGCCTCGTTGGTTTAGTGGCAAAGCGCATCGCTTTGTGATCACGAGGTCCCGGGTTCAAATCCTACGTTGGACAATTGTAGTTCTTCTCACGAAAACTTCACAGTACGAGTCCGAAGTCAGGATTTGTGCTCGGTATGTGGCAATGGGATAGCCCCCTATTGCATATTAATGTAACATCGTCGGCGAAACGTGGGTGTACTTAGTACACCTCTGCCAACAGGCAGAGGTGTACTGATTGTGTGTAGATGTAATGATTTGTTAATAACGAATTTTAATATTGTATTCATTGTTTCTCATTCCATGAATGTAGGACGATTCTCTGTCGTTTTGTTTTGTGAGACCTATCATTTTGTGTATCTATCATGTATTATAGTGCTAGCAGGATTCTCATCTTTGCAACCAATGTCCGATGATTTCGTATTTTGTGTGGATATGTTACATGCTTGTTGTATAGGTATGTTTGAAATACCTTTGTGAACACAAGAATTGTTAGAATTTACGCAGCACTATCACGAAACAAATTTGATAAACTAAATAAATCCATGTTAATCTTTATAGCCTTGTATTTTTTTCCTGGTTAGTGTTACTTATTTCAGTGAATTTTGTGATTACCTATCTTCTTAGCTTTTAGACGGCAAACATGCTAGTAATTACCTATTAGGTAATTTTATATTTTAAGCTTTATAAGCTTACCGTGTTTTAATAAAAATATTAGTTATGCCGAGTATTATACTTGGATTTGTCATATGACCCAACAGCAACATTTACCATACGCATAGACCACCATACCATACGATAGAAGCATACACACCTTATCCTTTTGTCTCACCTGCTGAGAGCCATCTGGACATAAATTACCATGGCCGGTTATGGAAGCCTTTAAATAGACTTCGGACCCAGCTCGGTCGGAGCAAGGAAAACATGCTAAGGTAGAAAGAAATTCACTAAGAGCACGAATCTGGAGTGTTTGTGTGGTGCAACCCAAACGATGTCTCACCTTGTCGTGTCCTGCGTGCCCTAACTCCTGCACGCGGGAAGACTTGATGTCTGCTTTCGAAAATACTGTTAGTGTATCATGTTTGCCGTCGAAACTGACCTGACTGACCCAAGTATCGTAATCGGTGTCACTAGTACTAAGACGTTCATTTGTAGGACCTACATTATTTTGTAAGAAACTGACGGTTATAGGCAGAGTCATTAGAGGTAGGGTCTCCGTATGTTCATCGGCTGCTTGTTACTTATACTGAGTACCCAATAAAACCGTTTCTTATTAATCTTTAAACAATTTGTTGTTTAAATTACCTCGAAAGACTCAACAATTGATTACTATTTAAGTATTTCGAGGGTGCTTCGTGATAGCTACCTACCTAGGTTCACTATACACACGAATAACTCTTTATAGGGATAATAAATTTCACGCACTACCTACGTATACATAGAATGAAAATATCCTCTATCTATCTATATCATCACGTCAGATCCCTTGCGGGGTAGGCAGAGAGCACAGAGTTCCAACAGGTTCTTTCCTTACATGCCTCTCTGGCTGCCTCCACTCTCATAGTTCGTCTCATATACGCTCGCCGGTTACGGAGACTCGTGGCTTGTCCTTTAGATAACTTTCTGTCTGTTTGGTAATGGTAAGATAGTCTAGCTCTTAACTGGTACGTACATCCTTCCACTTTCGCATTATATATCTGTTTTGCCATTCTTTCTCCATGTCATGAAAATATTATATGTTAACATAAAGTTATACACTAAAAGTACAGAGGTAATGGAGAAGTTATCAACACAAAATTATCAACATATATAATTTTATTATCATCCCCGAGGTCCCTTGTAAGATGGGCAAAGCTATACAAATGTATAAAGTTCGACTCCTCTTGCTATTTTCACCTTTATAGCTAGCCGTATAAGACTTATGTGCTATTCATATTGGTCGGTCCATCAGCTCCTTGGTACAAGTTGAACACGGTCAATTTTATCTTTCATTATCGACAAGCTCATAATAAATGAGTAGGTAACTGAATTACTTAAAAGGACTTTTTTCCAAAATGAACGTTAGAAGATTTTAAGACTTTACTACTCGAAGTTATATTAAGTATTCAAGTTTGTGTGTGATCGCTTTTGCCTTTATAGTTATTACCAATTTGACAATGTCTTGTACACTGATACGAGACTTGATTACTTCGCGAAAATAATATTAAATAATCAAATAGGTAACTAACAGCGATATCTATGAATTTTTTTAAAAACCTTGCCCCCATCCATTCCTGTGCCGTGGGTGCGTTTACAAAAACGAAATTAAAATGCGCAAATACGCAGACCGAAACAAATATATGTGGGTCACGCAAAGATTTATCGATCGGGGATCGAACCCGTGGCTACTCCCTCCAGTGGGCGTATCGGCTTAAGCTCTTAACCAATATTGGACAACTTAATCTCTAAACTTAAACTCTCCTGGATACGTGGGTTCTTGGCACAATATTGCTCGCAATACAAAACAGTAAATTAATAACTACTCAGACACTATTCATTTTATGAGTTTTGTTTTTAAATGATAAAATACATTAAACATTTTAATAAGAATAGCTAGTTTGCAATTTGAATGTAGTGTACCTAACTGAAACTTCAATCATCGAATTTGTCGAACGAGTGACAACCGATTTGTGGAATGTCTCATATCACTTCCTGGTAAGTGGTTGAGGCACTAAACACCACCAAGTGAGGTTTACTCAATAGAAGGGCAAATTGAAAGCTCATGCGACACCAAACACGCAGTTTGGAAGCATGAATGGTAACTTTCAATGAATACTTGTCACTTTATTTGACGGCAACGGAAATGTGTAACATGTTAGATAAACGCTCACTTTGAGTCGTAATACTGACTAAACATCATGGTCAACAACAAGAATTATTGGGGAACTAGGGCTGTGCTCCGAGAATTGTGTCAAATGAATAAAACAGAACGATAAAGTGTTACCACGACCAAATAAACCGAGTCCTATCTGATGGAAAAGTCAAGAGTCTCCGTAACCGGCGAGCGTGTATGAGACGAACTATGAGAGTCGAGGAAGCCAGAGAGGTATGTAAGGAAAGAACCTGTTGGAACTCTGTAATCTCTGCCTACCCCGCAAGGGATCTGGCGTGAGGTTATAGATAGATAGATAAAGTGTTTACTGCCTCGTTGGTCTAGTGGCAAAGCGCATCGCTTTGTGATCACGAGGTCCTGGGTTCAAATCCTAGGTTGGACAAGTGTAGCTTTTCTAAAGAAAAACTTCCCAGTACAAATCCGGAGTCTGGAATTGTGCCCGGTATATGGCAATAGGCTCGCCCCCTATTACATGGGACCTAACATCGTCGGCGAAACGTGGGTGTACAAGTACACCTCTGCCACCCCCTTTTGGGGAATATAGGCGTGACGGTGTAGATAAAGTGTTTATTTCTAAACGTATTTATTTCCTTATCTCTTAACAATCAAAGTTTCGCTGGAAGTTAGTTAAGTAACTGAAATTTGAGTTAAGCTTGCCTTGTAGGTATGTTTCTTTATAAATTCGTTACTAACACACAGTTCCATGCACCTACGTTGGCACATACACAAACCTTAACTGCATACATAGCATGGTATTGGATGTTGATTGGGGAAAACTAGACTTGTAATAGAGATCATATTCCAGAACTAGATGGTTATAGCCCTCTAACACCACGCTTTCTTGCATTTCGCCATCCCTGTCAAAAGATATATGTCAAAGACAGGCAGCATAGGCACAAAAGCTACAGGTTGCACGGTGCAAGATGGAGCAAGTTATATTAGGGGTCATGTTAACCAGCCCAATAGCCCGGGGCTTAAGAATACGGGCTAACTCGCGTCTCCCGGCGTAATATCTGGCGGGGGACCCCCCTGCACCAACATCAGCAGGGGGGCCTTCGGGGTCGGGGACGCAAGGGGCGGGGGCCTTGAGCGTTCTTCACGAGCGACCCCGAGGAGGACGGCGGCGTGGTGTGGCCCACGCTGCCGTGAGCACCGCGTTGGTGCGGGGGGGAGCGTGTCATTAAGTCTCCCCCGAAGGCGGGCTCTTCAGAGCGTGGCACAAGAGGGGCACCGGTGCGTTCGTGCCGTGCGTCTCCGTGCGAGCATACGGAGATCCCGGAGCCCCTCCAAAGTGCTGATGTCGGCCACCCTGGGGTTTTTAGTCGGTAGGAATCCGACACGCCCCGCGAGCTTCCCCCGAGGCTCGCGGAAGTCCTATGCAGGATTTGCAAATTATGAAATTGGGGCAACTGACAAATGCCACTTGCATCATTATTCAAAATAAAAGCAATAGGCGAAGAATTTCAGTTGAAGGACGTAAGGTAGATAAAGCACAAACGCGGAGGCAGGACAAGTCCAGTAAACTCGGATTGTTAGCCTGCCAGATGGTCCGACGGTACCATTCTACCAAGCGACAAATATGGTGTGTCAATGCGGAGATCTATATTCAACAGTGGGTGACTATGGGTTGATATGATAATGATGTTTATATAATAAAGAATTTATACCTAGATCTTACCAATCAGGTTAAATCGAAGTTTGATGGGATCATTAGATGCCTTCGTTCTTTCTGAAGATTGGTAGAACCAAATGGTTGTGCCAGGTTAACCCTTAGTCCGTATTTCGTAAGAATTTGTAACAATTTAAGAAAAATACTTCCAATCCAATCCAATTTATAATCTATGGCTCCATCGTTAACCGATGATTCTGCCAATGTCAAGTTTGCCAATTTAAAAAAGAAAAAAAAGTGACGAACAATCGGTTTAAGTATGTATGAGCGGTAAACTTAACGATAAAACACCAGAACATCAAAGAAAAATACTTATATTGAGTGACAGTGTTAATTTCGTATTTGACTCTATGACAGCGTACGGTCAAAATAATATGGAACGATACGTACTATAATTTCTCGCTTGACCCCTTGTTGTTAACTCAAAAGTCGTTGACAAAGATAAAGATGATTTTAAGACAATCTGAATGATATTTGACCTGTAAATTTTTGCAGATGAAGAAAGATGCCTAAAAAATGTTAATATGGGTATTAGGAGTTTATGGTCTTACTCCATGCGAAATGCGCAAAGTCACGCGTTTTCCATACCAATTTAGGATGCTTAGATCGGCACTGGTAACCTAAACCTGTAGCCAAGTTCATTTTATACATCCGTAGTAATCGAAATTTACGGGAATGACATATTACAACGAAAAGTCACGTGGCCAGAACAAGGCGCTTTCGAATGCGGAAAGAGAATATAAACGAAATGTTTGTGATTTGGTTAGGCACTGGATGGAATGTTCCTACCTTTACATTCTTAAATTTAAGATGAAATGGGAGACACCAAATGCAGAATGTGCGATGCAGTGTAAATCAAACTAGGAGCGTTGCGTCGCGGCCATCACCTTGTTTGTCTCTACCTGATTTCGCAGGTATTAAGCCCAATGTCGGTAGAACCAAAATAAGGGTTCATGTACATATTATGTGCTTACAACCTCTTTGGTTTTTCTTTAAAACTCCAGCTAAAGATGAAGACCAGAATTATTTTAACAAAAGAAGTAGGCATTTTGTTTCAAACTTTGTTTTTGTTATACCTACTTACATATAAATCATTAACTTGGCCTCGATGTTAAGTATGCGAAACAATGAGCTTAATGGGATTGCTGATGTATTTTGACACATACTTCCTACCTACGTGTGAAAGCAAATGGAGTTTTGTCCACTCAATTTGTTTTACACGTTACACACAGATAGGTATCAACTACATATTTACCGTGATGGTAAATTAGAGCAATATTAAAACAGTTATCTAAGTGTTAATGGTACGTTAAAGGAATAAAATATCGAATGATCATAATTATCATACATACAGAATTCGATTCTCAAAATAAATCTAGGTTACAAAAGACCTGGCTTCCAAAGACACAAGGAATATTTGTTATTTATTTTAACGGTTAGAGGCCTATTTTGACATATTTTGGAATATCTGAATAGTGTTTACTGACTTTCAAAATGTTATTCGTGAAAGCCATTTTCTTTATTTTTCTTGCTATATGAACACAATATTATAACTACATAATTATAGAAGTATCCTACTAAGTTCATTAACCTCGGCAAACATAGTCTAAAATATTTATAACGTTGGTAAAAGGAATTTTGCCAAGACCGATAATGCATATAAAATTAAACAAACAATATGTAGTCATACACATAGAGAAGCTCGCAAATATCTAGACTTTTTTATGCCGAAAAAACATTTCCCCTCAATAGGAGTTATTTCTCTTATTAATTTCGATGGCACAAGCATCCGACAGAAAAAAGTATGGGTTAGTTCGTGCAGGGGATTAAAACCTAGTTAGGTACTCAATCCAGCGATCTAAGAGGTCAATCACAAGACCAGGTTGTCGACCATGTATTAAAAAAGGATATTTGAGGGCCGAATTGACATTTGGGGGCCAAAGCTATTATCATCCTTAGGCTCTACTCTCGATTCCTTACACGTGGTCCCCGGCTAGTGCTAAACGAGCCGCACTTTGACGGGTGGTAGACTACATCTGTGGTTGGTTACCACCCTCCCAGCAAAGTTATGCCACCAAGCGACCCAGTCATGTTGTGTAAACTTGTCTTACGAGGAGACGGGTCTAGCCCGATCATATCGATTCTAGCTTCCATCATCTCCATTTATTTCAGAGTGAAGATGTTATTACTGGGTCAGGCAGCTACATCTTCGGCCCCATCGCCACTTTCTGTCTGGTGACAAAGGGGCAATCGCTGACCTGTCCTCAATTAAAAAAAACTCATAAATTTAGAATACGTTGAGTAAAATTAAAATTATCACTGGGGCTATTAATACTCCATTGTATTGTCTCTACTGCGCCAGCCCTAGAATGTAGTGTGTCGGCGCGGGTGGAATGTGGATGCGCTAAACGCTGTGTAAACCGACGCTTATTGAGGCCATTTTGAGAGCACCGTCAAAGGCGCCGACGCAATGCATCTCGCCGCCCACCGACTTATCATCGCCCCCGAACTTCCTACCATTGGCCTAACCTGACATTGGCAAGTGGATTGATTTCGGCTGCGATCCTAATCCCTCTTATATCGATATTACCGCTTTATAGCGTTTCAAAACGACGTAAGCGCTCCAATTTGTTAGCCAGTGTCAGGCATTATTCAATTATTTTTTTGATTGTAAGATCAATTAATTTCAATTTCAATTGCATTTAAATTAAGCCCTCTAAAGTACTCCAGAATGACTTTTAGACGTCAAACGCCTCAGTTCCTCCCGTGACTGTGGGTCGAAGAAGAGCACTCGTTTATTGTGGTCACAATTTATTTCGTCCAACTCTGTTGTTAGTGCACTTACGGCGTTTCGGCATGTATTTACATGAGCTAATATCAATAAGCCAAATTCAGACCGAATTCCTCAAGATCAAATTACATTTTTGTCAGGCTGTGTTTTATTTTATTTTTATATTATATTTATTTGGGAAAAACACTAATACATATGATACACAAATAATGTTGGATATAGTAGTCTATATAAATGTAAAACCAACTACATTTTCTACATATTACTAATCTAAAAAGTTACATTTTAGCTAGGAGTATCAATTAGAGGTGCATTGATGCGATGTTAAGTAGCTTAGAAATGAAAAAAAGTAGGCGCAGTGCAGAAGAAAAAACAAAAAGAGAGTGAGTCGATGCTGTACCAGTATCGTGTAGTTCCCCTCTGAGTATTTTTGGTGATTAAGCTTTTAAAAGCATGCATGAATAAAGTGAAAATATCAATGTCTGTGAAGCGCTTATTATAAGTGTCTATAAATCCACGTAGGGGAAAGCACACACCAGCATTTGTTCTGCATGTACCGGTCGCGAAAAGGGTGCGCGCCCTTACCTCACGCCGATGCATAGTTCTTGGAACTACATAACATAATTAGTTATGTATGTATCATTATGGTCAATACTATGAAGCAGAGGGGCTTCCAGCAGGGTGCGTCTGGTTCAGTGAAATCAAATTATACCTGCTCAGTAGATGAGAGTATGAAAGACAAACGCGGTGGCATCGATAATACATAGCTCGGAGAAATTTTCGCTGTACTACTTCGATTTTACCTATGTAATTATTATACAGAGGGCTTTGGAACCCTCTTTATAATTAACGCATGTTCAACATGAGATCTAATCAAGGTCTTATATAGAATCAAAAAGTATTTTCATTTTTGAAGTCCTTGCTAGCTCTCATGACGAAACCATACATCTGTTAGGCTTTTTTCATTATGGCATTGATGTGTTCGTCGTAATGTAGTTAGGAGTCCAATTGGATACCAAGTTCGCGGACAGGTGTGGTCTTAGAGAGATTTTCATTACTTAGCTTAGTATAGTTAAAATGTATTTGCTTTCATTTTTGGTAAAAGTGTTAGTGTTGTGACGCGCCAGAAGTAACGATCTATACATTTACTCGACACGTGTCACTTTAGTAGGTAAAGTACTTCTATTTATGTTAAATGTATGGATCCGATGCTTTTGGCTTGTCACGACATGACGTCTGATCACAATAATGTATGCTGCTACCGGATATTATATAACCCGTCATTATATACAAAGCCCAGGAAACCTATAAGAATCCTGAAATTGTTAGGAAGTGTGTAAAACATATTAGATTATACATATTACTTAGGAACTAAACATTTCCTAAATAAGACCGAAGATGTGTTCAAATTGGGATGTCGGTAGGTACCTACAATGGGAAAAGCGGAGGAGGTGTGCTAAATGACCTTTTCTATAATTTTACTTAAGCCACAAACTTGCTATGCGTCTGATGTTGTTTTTGTTGTAGTTATATGTCAAGTTTTTTTTTGATACCTGGCCAAAATCCGTTAAAGATATTTCGTGAGCCTTTGGGGGCTCTCGCAGGACGTCTGTGCTGTATACTGGCGGTGCTAACGGCGGCGTAGACTACTTCATGCTATGCTATTTTCCTTGATGTCGTGTGTGATGCTCAGGGCTCCCCGTCCGCACATTCTACTACCCCGAATGGACCCCTACAATTTTAATTTTCGAGAGAGACTTGTTTTGTTCGTTTGTATTTTAAGCCCCAGGCAATAGTCCGAAGTTGGCACTACTGGCCGATAGAGTTAAGCCTCCGCTCCGGCACCCTCGGAATTGTATATATCAGAATACCAGCATATACTGTCCCACAGCTCGTAAAAAAGTCTCCTCTCACGAATCGAGGTGAAAGAGATAAGGTCATACTTCATCACGCGGAGCCAGTGCGGAGTGGAGGAGACAGGTTTGTAGCCACCTGCTGTGGAAATTATCAAGCGGCCTTTAGAGCTTTCAACCATACTCACTATAATGTCTTTGCTTGCGGTGGCTGTCACTCCCTTTGCTCCAATATGATTGAGGGGAGTGATGGCTGTTCCAGCAGTCATACTCGAGAATGGGCGCTGCTTGTGGGTCCATCTGGGTTCCTTTAGACACTCTTTATAAATAGAATCATTTGTCTCATATCTCAGTCGTATGGCATCAAACTGGAGCTAGATCTTAAACTATTTAATTGTAACCTAAACATCGTATCCACACAATATGGTGTGGTAGATTATGATAGAATCCGGTGGTAGATTAGTAGTTAAAATAGACTTAAAAAAATGTAAATTGACTCTTTGTAAGCGCTACCGCAGGGCTTATACAAAATAAATTATTGGAGTTTGAGTCTGGCTTGAAGACATGCCTTTTGAAGCACGGATATATTTGAATTATTATTTAGCACAGTGGTTAAGAGCTTGAGCTCCTACGCCCACTGTGTCGAATAGTCGCGGGTTCGATTCCCGCACGGGACAAATCTTTGTGTGATCCACAATTATTTGTTCCGGGCTGGGTATTTGTTTGTAAATTTTCATGTTTGTAAAACGCACCCACGATACAGGAATAAATCCTAGTGTGGGGCTACGTTTTTAAAAAAAAAAAAAAATGAATATGCCACAAACAGTCACCCATTTCAGGACGAGCAAGTCCAAAGCTGCTTAACCTTAGTAATCATTAAGAACACCGCGGTCGTACGTCGCTACATGCGCCTCTTATGAAATGAAATGCATATACTTACTTTATTTATAGTAAATAAATATAAATAATAAAGTTTAAGTGAATAGTGCTAGGTTGTATCATAATGAAAGATCTTGGTCTCGAACCTATTCGCGCCTATATTAAAAAGGCGACAACTCGACACTTCGCGGACGCATCTACCTATGCGAATCCATTAATCGTAGCCGCTCCCGACTACGATTCCCCCTACCCCTGCCGCCCCCGCCACCGCCGGCCGCGACATGTTCTCACTGATTCCCCCGATGCTTTGTCATCCCTTCTTTCCGCTCAGAATACGGGCGACGACGACGACGAAGTCGTAGATCCCCTCCCCTAGCCGGCGGTTGACCGGTGCACTTAGTAGTGCACCCCCTCACTCCGCAGCGACAGTCCCAACCGAAGCCGCCTCTTCAAGGCGCCCTTGAGTATGTCGCCTCTTGTCCTTCTGGCTCGAGCGTAGTGGTTGCACGCTCGCCCTTAAGTCCGGTGAAGCTTAAAGGCCTCGCGGCCAACAGCGTACATCACTCACACACACATCATAATGAAAGTTATGATATAATGTGGCGCCATTCAATTGAGTATACGTATATTATTATAATTATGTATCTAATCCTCATAAAATGTAATACCTACACGTACGCAATAACTAAACAAAGTAAAAATAATGTGAACGATAAGCTATCGGAAATTGATGCAAAATCATACTGCGCAATTATGCACTTTGATGCACCAATGATTGGAGTGGGACATAAGAAAAATTTAAAAATAATAATATTAGCCCTGTTAAGAAACTGTCCCACCGTTGGGCACGGGCCTCCTCTCAAACTGAGAGGGTTTAGGCCATAGCCACGCTGGCCCAGTGCGGGTTGGCGAACTTCACACACCTTCGAGAAACTCTTAGGCACGCAGATTTCCTCGATGTTTTCCTTCACTGTTAAAGCAAGTCATAGTTAATTTATTAATACGCACATCCTTTCGAAACGACAGAGGTTCGTGCCTGGGTTTAAGAGACCTGAGACCTCTGACTTTGCAGTCCAACGGTCTAACCACTAGGCTATCACTGCTTAAAAATAAATGCCACGCTTATTTCTTCAAAGAGTAGCAGAGAGGTGTACCAACTATGTAGGTACACCTACATATCGCTAATGATGTTATAGTAATTTTCATATAAGATGGTTAGTGACAGTTCTAAGTGCCAAACGAAATTAATATTTAATTCAATGATATTAAGGCATAAAACCATAAGTATAGAAACAGGTCATGCCTCTTATTGCCATTGAATAAAGTTTAATTTTCTTTGACACTTACAACTGTCTCAGTACCTATCCTTATAAAAAATACTATAGGTCCAAATGTAACAGGAGGCAAGCTTATCTTTTTCTCTTACCGATCAAATTAATGGTCTCTTTGAAAAGGGTCAAGTGCGTAGCACTCGACGGAAATGTATGAAGAGATGTATGAACGTAGATGAAGCGGTAGAGGTGTGTCAGAATCGTAGTAGGTATGTGGCAAACTGTAGTCTCTGCCTATCCCAGTGTATTTATTTGTATGTATGTTTATTTGGAATAAGAAACAATCACACTGACAATATAAAAAAAATAGATACAAAAAGAATTGCTAACAGTTAACCAGCTCCGTCAATAAAGAGATGGGAAGATGATTTATCAAAGGGATGGAAAAGATAAGCTCATGTTAGAAAAGTATGGAATAAACTAGGGGAGGCCTGTGTCGAAGGACAAATTGACTTACAAACTGGTTACTGGAAAATAATGTTTCTTACTTATAATTACTAGTTTTTAAGCCATTTATTATTATAATACTTTAAGTTAAGATACTCATATGGTCAGCGAATAAAGGCTATATTTATCTATCTAGCTCCGTCATACTGAGATAGGAATCCTCCTATTGCCATTATACCAACCACAATTACCAACTACGGACTGCTGTTGAGAATAATTCAAATGAAAAACAGTTCTAACCCTTTATTCGACATAGGGTGTGAGCCAAGGACTATACGTCATGAGATCAATTACTCATTTGTATATCCTCGGACTCAATTTAAAATACTCAAGTTTTAAAACACTTACTGACGTATCCACAGACTTTAGTGATCTTCGTTATTCTTACTCATTATTTTTATTGTAAGATGATAATGCCTGACTAAATTAACATTGAGGTTATAAACTGCAGGTATGATCCGACCACCGCGTCTGCGAACACTGCAGCGGGCAATGACAAACAGACTTGACTGTTCATGTTTGCCGTAACCCCGGGTTTGTTTGCCCTTTGACAGCAGAGCCACAGGCCGTTAACACTTCATGTAGAATGTTTCGGAGTAGGATGTGATCATTGCATTAAATCATGAGATACGTCATTAACTAGCAAACAGGTCGTCACTAGCGGCCGGAAATGTTAAGAAATCAGTTGATTCGGCCGGATTTATGAAATTCTTTACATTGTTTGAATTAGCTTGGCACATGGCCGGTGTTTGTGTCGAAACATAGTAGAATGTGTAAAGAGATAATTAATTCGGGGATGCTGCTTGTTTTGGATATTTTTGATACTGTAATAAAAGGTTTGTTTAATGTATTTGGTATAAGTAAGTAGTGCCTTCAAATGAAATTCTCGAAAGATATTCGAATATTGTCGGCGAAATTGGTGTATTTGTGGTACACCTCTGCCTTCCCTGCTTAGAAATGTACGCATAATTTTTTTGTTTTTTTATCAGTGTTTGTAGTTTTATACCGAGATATTTCTGTGTTCCTGTGAATAAAACTTTTAAAAATATATAACATAAAAACGTGATTAACAGTCAGATAATCACACTTTATCGTGTGTATAATATTTAACTAGGTGGGTTTAATCCGCTTGATTTGATATCTTGATAAAGTCTGGATTATCGGCGAACATGAAAGCGGCTAAATTAATTTTTAATCCTACTTTCCCTCCGTCACTTGGCCATATCTTGGCTACGTAGGTACACAAGGTGATGATACGAGACCGCGCGATAGCAAGTGTGGCGGCGACGACGGCCGCAGCCGAGCCGGCCCAACGCCGAACCATAAACATCAACGAGTATATTAATTAAAAAAGTAACGGTGGTTAATGGTACATATGATTTTAAATATCGTATGCCACAAATAGTATATAATATCTACGTTTGCATGCCAGGCCATTACGGGAACAATCTGTTGTAAATATCTACTTGTGGGTATGAATTCCATCTTGATAACATTTTCAGAGAGGTACAGATGAGCAGTGAACGAGTAGTAGAAATAACTAAGTAATTTACAAGTCTTGTAATCTGCACCTATAGCCAAGTTGACAATCTACAGTCCTTAACGCTAATAGAAAGCGGAAAAATGTATAGGAATGACATTTTGCAACGAAAAGTCACGTAATCAAAACTATGCGCTATCGATTGCGACAAGAGAATAGAAACAAAACGCTTGCAACTTGTCTAGGCCCTCTGATGTGGTTGTTTTTCACATGCATTCCACTTTACGGTTAACAAAATATTTCAAGAAAACATTTTAAAAATAGATTCGGAAACTAAATGAATGGTAATCAGTTATCTTTGCGCGCCGTAGCCATAAGTACTCATTTAATCATATTAAAACACCGTCACGCCTATATTCCCCAAGGGACGACGATGTTGGGTCCCATGTAATAGGGGGCGAGCCTATTGCCATATACCGGGCACAATTCCAGACTCCGGACTCGTATGTTTTCGTTAGAAAAACTACACTTGTCCGACCTAGGATTTGTTAGGACTTCGTGATCACAAAGCGATGCGCTTTGCCACTAGACCAACGAGGCAGTCAAATTAATCATATTAAAACAACGAAAATTTTACTTAAAAGTGTTTTTGAATGTTGTAAACCATTAAATGTAGTACT
Source organism: Phalera bucephala (assembly GCA_905147815.2). Taxonomy (NCBI): domain Eukaryota; kingdom Metazoa; phylum Arthropoda; class Insecta; order Lepidoptera; family Notodontidae; genus Phalera; species Phalera bucephala. Next base: position 13,323,637 of record LR990615.1, read on the forward strand.
AGTATGATACTACGGACCTACAACTTAAGATTATGGTAAATCTTAAGTTTAATTTGGTTATGAAATTCAAAAAGGTAAAAGAGTTATTTATTACTAAAGAAGTACTTTGATCTTGTTTCCTTAATATTATGGGTGATGTGTGTGATAGTGTGTACCTAATTAAGGTTTAGGCGGATTGTATATGTTGTAGCTAGACATTTCAAGATACGGCGCGGCTGGGTGTGTTTAGCCAAAATTTAAAATACTTTACAATATAGATAGGTATATGGATACTACGTGACGATACCTAATTGTTTTATACAAATGCCATTCTGTTAATTTAATTTTTATCTGTATTATGACTCATTCGTATTTCGTTTAATACTAAATTAATACAGCTTTAGATTAAAATAATACAATAAACCTACTTTCTTTTAACAGAGTGTTTTTATTTTGTGAAAAAATAATGATTAACTGTGATGTTACACTACCTTAATGAAGATTAAAAACAAACACCTTAATCCTACTTCCTGTGTAATATCAATCATGAAGAAGCTAATTGATTAAACAGCTATACCGAGGACGTTTTAAAATATACCTACTTCTTTATTTGATAAAATTATATATCATTATACTATGTGCGTGTCTAAATTTCGTAAATCTAAATTACTAGGCGTAAAATGTTCGCCTGTAAAATGTCATTACACACTGATATAAATATTTTTTTATATCAATGTTATTATTGAGTTGGTTTGGTTATCTTGGTGATTCATGATCTTGCAGGGACTATCCGAGTATAGCTCTCCGTCGCCTTTGGGAGATCTTGAGCTTTCTTCTGTTCCATCGTGAGCGACCATGTATCAATGCCGTACGTCATCACCGGGAGCATATACTGGTTATAGAACTTTGTCTTTAGTTGATTTGATTAATTCCTTAATTTGATTGACTCCTTGCTAAAAGCGAATGACTTTTAGGGGTACCTATTTCTTTATTTCAACGATTTGACTAAACGTTCTACCAGTAGGCATTTATACGCAGCAGGCAGTTTTACACAGATAGAGCGACAGCAATAATCTCGAACAAAATTAATTAAAAAGATTATAAGAACCGTCGATGAAAATCCTTGGATCTTGGGTGTGTTTACAAACATAGAATTTACATAGGGCAACACCCGGATTGAAACAAAGATTTGTCCCGTGTGAGGATAAATACTCGATTAGTAAGTGGAGCGGCTTACGCTATAACCAGTACCAAACCTAATCACCCCACCATAGCACGCTAGATCTTGCGAGGAAAAGGCAGAGAGTATAGAGATGCATATCTCTATACTCTACATCTACATTTATTCCTAAATGTAATAAATAATAATAATATCAGCCTATATTTCTCACTGTTGGGCAAAGGCCTGCTCTTACAAATCGAGGTGAGAGTGATTACGCCATCCTCCACAACGCGGACCCAGTGCGGATTGATTGGAGGCAGGTTTGTCCACCTGCTGTTGGAACTTATCAAACTTATAAAGCTTCCAACTCGGCTTAACGACTACCACATTAATTAACACCACACCCACCACAATAATAGCCGGGACCAACGGCTTAACGTACCTACCGAAGCACGGAAACGCTCGAATATGAAAATGCCACAAATGGTCACCCATCTCAGGCCGACCGAGTCGAACGCTGCTTTGGTAATCGGTACAAGAGCGCGGTCGCACCCCTTATAGCCTTCGCACACACCCGGCATGGGTGTGGGGAATCGGCATAGGGGCAACGGCCCCTGGCCGAGATATCATACGCTGGCCATGGATATGGCCGGGTCCTTGTGTTGGGACTAAAATCCATGGTAGAGGCGGAGACCCGTGGATCCCGCGGGGGGGGGGGGGAATCGTGAGTGTGTTCACGCCAATGACCAACGCACCAACCCTGTCAGATGTGTATGGCGAACCATAGGATGCCCGACAAAGCGATCAGCAGGAGGCGGCGACTTCTCGAGGCCCCTCTTCTTTCTTCGCCCGGTAGTTCGATACGGCACCGCTAGGGCAAACTAGCGGGCGATCAAACAACACCGGGCTGTGTCGTGGTAATGTTTGGGAGGTTTGGGGGGGGAAGGGTTAAAAGGAGGTTGGGAGAGTCATATCCGGTGGTGGGGAAGACAGTGAGGGTGGTGATGGATATGTGGCGCTCTTCACACCGCCGTGCGGTCAAGCTCTACCGGGTGAGACTCGTTGGAGAAGCCCAGCAGGCGACCAGCTACGACGGTGACTTCGTCTCTCTTCCTCTTCTGTCTTCCACGGTGTCTTGTCAGGTTAGGTCAATCTGGTGTCATCGCCGCGCAGGCGTCAAGCCCTAGCGGCAAGCCGTTAGGGCGAACAGTAGTGGGTGGCGGCGGTCAGTCCGGTGCGGGCCCCACAGGGTCGTTGTTGGGCACGACCCAGTCGCGCTGATAGGACCTCCTGTCCGGCGTGCATGCCATGGCGCTAGGTCCTGGATGTGAGACCAGGACGATGGCTCGGCACGCGCGAAAATGTTGGTGGCCCGGCGGCGGGAGAAGTCCTCTAGGCTCTCGACTCGAAGATCTCTCTGGATTGTGGAATTTCTCGCGTACCTTGGCGCTTCGGCGATGATGCGCAGAGTGGTGGATTGGAACGACGCCAGCGAGTTGCGCACCGATGGGCAGGGCAGGTGAGCTCAGGCCGGCGCCGCGTACGTGAGGCGGCTACGAATTTAGGTCTTGTAGACCGCGATCTTCACTCGTAGAGAGAGATTGGAGGAGAGCACTGGGTGGAGGAGCGCGCGGACGCGTCTCGTTTGCGCGACGGTCGCCTTGATGTGGGGCCCGAAGGTCAGATTTCTGTCGATGGTCACCCCAAGGTATTTGACCGTAGGAGACCAATCGATGTCTTGATCGTGGAGTCGGAGTGATGGTGGATGAGGGTATAAACCCATGGATATTGCCTGCGTTTTGCGCACATTTACCGAGAGCCTCCATTTAGACAACCAGTCCGGGAGGAGGTCGAGAGTCCGCTGGATTTTCCTGGCCGCATGGTTGATGTTAAGTGACGACGCTTAGCAGGCTGCGTCGTCAGCGTAAAGGGCCAGGTGGACGTCTGGGGCTGTAGGGATGTCATCGGTGAAGTGCGCGTAGAGCACCGGCGAAAGGCAGCTGCCTTGTGGAACTCCGGCAGCGATGGGGCGCAGAGAAGAAAGCGCTCCATCCACCACCACTCTGAAATGTCGAGTCCGGTGAAAGGAGGAGACAACCTGCACGATGCGATGGGGGAAGGCTGGTGAGCGAGAGCTTGTAAATCAGATCGTGATGCCATACGCGGTCGAACGCCTTCTCCATGTCGAGGGACACCAGGACGGCCTTCACGCGCTTGTTAACGGAGGCCTGGTCTGAGGTAGGATTCGGTCGGAATTGGCGTTCGAGATGGTCGGCGTAACGTAATGTCCCGTCGTCGTGAAGTAGCGGCCGCACGGAAGCTGGGGTGTTGGAAAGCTGGCGGCATAGGTGATGGATAGCCGGCCAGTCGTGTTCGATGTCATCGAGGTGTCTCTCCCAGCTTGCGGCGGCGTGATTTTGGATCTCGGCCTTTACCCTCTCCGTCAGATGGTTGAGCTGGGTCTTAAAGGTTGCACAGCGACTATTCTGCTATCTACGGCGCAACTGCCTTTTCCTGGCTAAGAGACCGCGTATGTGTGCCTGAAGGTCCGGTTTCCTGGCGCTTTGCTCGCGGTCTCGCCTGGCAGTTGCGAGGGCGTCTTGGATAGTCGCTGTCAGCTCATTTGCGGCTGCGTCTACGTCTGCGGGGGTCTTTATCGGCCCAGATGTGGTGGTGGTCTCAAGGGCTTCTCTAAAGCTGTTCCAATCTGTGTGGTGTCTTGGCACTACCCAGGTTCTGGTGGCAGGACGGGTGGCGATGGTAATGAGCACGGACGGGGACTTACTGCCGCCTTGTTCCGGGCCTCCTTCCGGAAGACGGAGCATTTCGCGTGGTTAGCGGGATGGGAACCGCCGCAGTTATGTAATGCAGGTGGCCGGCTCCTCTTTGGGGCGCTCGCACTCCTTGGCGGGGTGTTCACCTCCGCAGCGCACACATGCCAGCCTTCTGTGGCATTGGTGGCTAGAGTGCCAGAATTGCTGGCACCTATGGCATTGGACAGGGCCTTTCTTGCCCCGCCAGGCTTCTATGTTGACGCCGGGCATGCAGAGTAACTCCTTCACATCGTAGATGCCCGGCGTGTGGTCCAGTGTGTCTTCCTTGCCTTGGCCGGATCTGGCGCACGTATTCGGGCTCAAACCCTAAATCGGTGAGCTCCGCCAGAATATCTTCGGGGTCGGTGTGGGCCGGTAGACCCCGAATTGCCACCTTCAGATTCTTCTCCGCCGGAGAGAATAGGAGAACCAGGCGATGTTCTCTTTCTTTTCCAGTACGTAAAGGTAGCTCTGTATCACCCAGTATTCGTTTTCGGACCTGGGTGAGTAACGCACGCCTTGTTCGAGTTTTGCAGCGTCCTAAAGTGTGCTGGCCAGTTCGGTAGCCGCTCAACTATCAAAGGCGGGTTGCTTACCTGGCTCTTGGGCGCCGATCCTACCTCCACTACTGCTTCCGCCTCTACTTTGCGGGAGGCGGGGCGAGACGAGCGGGGGCTTCGGGCGACGTCTGCGTATTGTCGTGGTAAGGGACTGGGTGGGGCTGTGCAGAGGCGCCTAATTACCTCCGAAACCCCCTCTTCCAGCTCATCGTCCGAGAAATGTCGTGGTCTGCGGACGGGGCCCGACGATGGTCGCACGAACTCACTCGCGACAATGTCACTCAACGCAACGGTTGCGGAGGACAGGTCGGAGCGTTCACGCGCGGCGGGCGTGAAGAGTACGAACGGCGCATGCGACGCGGGTGCGGAGGTGCGCGGTCCGGGGGAAGGCGTTCGAAGCAGCGTTTGCCCGCTGGCGTTTGCTGCGAGCCGGTGTGAGGCAGAGGGTTGCGCGGAGGCGCCAGCGGAGCACTGCGGGAGTGGCGCGGGAGGTGCGGCTGTGCGAGCCGACTTCGGCGACGGTGTCGTAACGGTTTTCGCAGCACTCGCGGCACTTTTCCCGACATTCGCGGTACTTTTAGCGGTACTCGCGGCGGTCGGTTTCATCGCACCAGCCTTCGACGTTGAAGGCTGTACGGGGCGGGGTGCGATCGCACTCGCGGACGCGGTCTGCGCACGGGCGACAGTCGCGAACGGGGGACGCGCGGTTGGGGAGGTGCGGCTGGAGGCCGCGCTGGGACGCGACGATGACGCAGTCGGCGGGGAGGCGGGTGAGTAGCTCACCGACCGGCTTCGGCCGTCGGACAGCTCCTACAGTGAACGGGAGCCCTGGGTTGGCCTCATGGCTACCACGAGGCCAAACCGGAGCAGTTGGCTCTTAAAAGGGCCTTTGGGAGCCGATAAATCGGCTAGGCGTCGGCTGGGGACGCGCCCTGCCGCGACCGTCGACAGACGAGTCTGTCGGCGTTCAACGGCGATTAGCTTTTCCCGCCGTACCACACGAGTGCGATACGGGTGCTTCCGCCTCACCTGTTTTAATAAAAACAAGTGGGTAGGTTGCAAGAAATGGTTACGGTCCGTGCGGCGGTTACAAGGAAACCCTAGTCACTGCGGGCGCGCGGCGAATCCATATATATACCTAAATAGGTCTCTACTACACTACCCATCGGCATACCACAAAAGGAAGAGAACAATGTTACCGCGGTGGAATTATACTTTCGCCGACAAGTTTCCTTGAGAAGTTGTGACATCTGCAATTCACACTGAATTTGAAATGAGGTACTCTAGCGGCAGCTTTGTATTATAATATCCATAAAATGTGTAGGTATCGAAAGTTAATAACTTGAAGTTTTCTGAATAAGAAATGTATAAGAACGAACGAACGAACTCAATTAGGGTTTTTGTTTACTAGCGTAGTAATGTAAGCACATTTCATTAAAAATATAAATATTATTACGATACTATCGGGAAACGGTCGGAAAACCGCAAGGATGAAGAATGATTTAATACCGCAGTGATTTTTCTACCCCAGTTTTATATGTTAGTGTAGGAACACCTAAGTAGTAGTCACGTGTAAGGCTTCGAGCGCATAAACTACTGTAACATTTCTCACTCATTCTGCTATTACAAAATTGAAAAGGGGCTGTACAAATATAAAAAATAATAAAATTAACCTTTTAAAAACATCTTTCTTGAAAATCAATAAACTAAAGCGAATAAAATACGTACAAGTCTTCTTCTATTCGTTATACGTTCTTCTATACGTAGAAGTCTTCTTCTTATAGCATGACGTTAATTAATGATCTATTGGAAACGCTCTACGTTTTTCTTTAAAATAATTTTGTATGTATTAAAAACTGTCCGTAACGTCATCCAGTTCTGAGCTATCTTTAAAGTTTTTAGCCTCTAGCAGAAGTCTCTCCATATATTACATATATTTTTTGAGAACATCAATTAATACCACGGAACAAAAAATACTATTAATACATAATTAAATAATATCAAAATATCATCATCATTTAATTATCTAAACTCTAGGTTAATCAGCCTAGAGTTTAAATAGATTCATTGTTTTATAACATTATATTTTTTTTTACATTTTAAGATCGATTTAAAATATCTACTTTTCCAGAAATCACGCTTACCACAGACCCCACTTATCACATCTTTGTAACCGACGTATGCATTAGTGTATCAGTATTACCAACAGCATGATAGGCAAATTTCTATTTATTACAAGTATATTTTTATAAATACCCTGATATCCTTCACGCCCATATCCCTCTAAATTGAAAGAAATAATATTACCCATTAAAAATACTTTATCGTTATTTCAAGTTTTAACACCAAACACTGGGTGATGATTATAATGATCGCGCCGGTACGTAGCCCCGAAGCGGGTCACATTCGAACTGGTATCATTTATTTAGGTTTTTAATAACACAAGGCATGAATATGTGATGCGATTTGACGCCGAGCAAGATTTATATTTATAGCGCTTTTAATTTATAGCCAGTTGTAAAATACGTCGAAACTCCGACGATCGTCGGTGGGTGCCTACCTGACGAGGCATCGCTCCGTATCAAATATGTAATGTATAAATTGTATATATGTATTCGTATTGTATGTATACCTGTACAACCTTACGGCTATATATTTCGTGTACCCTTATAAATAAACGAATGTATTATTTCTTTTCTAGATATCTCGTTAGATTGTGTTTTGTTACTTATTTGTAGCGGAGAACAGGTGTGGGTATATAGGCAGTATTAATATACTTCAAAGTGATCTTGACATTTATCTTCTTAGTTCTGTTTGCTTTATTCGAGTCTAATTAGCGATCGGCATATAGATACGCAATGTAGATTGTAATGACTGTATATTATGCTTGCATAGTGATAAAAAAAAAACATCGTCAGCGAATCATATAGGTTTCTTGAACACCTAATCTGATTCTCCGAAAATATTTCACACCATCATTTGAAATTTTGTGCCTCAGGATAAGGCCGTAAGATTGCCTGTCAGTCACAACATCAATCTATAAGTTAAGTGAATGATTTTTTTTGGAGAAACGCCTACAAAATAAAAATCTTCATACTAAGATTGTGTGTGTGTGTGAGTGATGTACGCTGTTGGCCGCGAGGCCTTTACTGCTTCACCCGACTTAAGGGCGAGCGTGCAACCACTACGCTCGAGCCAGAAGGGCAAGCGGCGACATACTCGAGGGCGCCTTGAAGAGGCGGCTTCAAGAGGCGCCTTGAAGAGGCGGCTTCTGTCCCAAACAGTCGCTGCGGGGTGAGGGGGTGCACTACTAACGGCACCGGTCAACCGCCGGCTAGGGGAGGGGATCTACGACTTCGTCGTCGTCGTCGGCCGTATTCTGAGCGGAAAGAAGGGATGACAAAGCATCGGGGGGATGGTGAGAACATGTCGAGGCCGGCGGTGGCGGGGCCGGCAGGGGTCGGGGGGAACGTAGTCGGCGGCGGCTACGATTCTCGTGGGTAGGTGCGTTCGCGAAGTGTCGAGTTGTCGCCTTTTTAATATAGGCGCGAATAGGTTCGAGACCAAGATCGGAGTGGAGGTCGACATTCCGTAAAAACCATGGGGCTCCTACGGCTTTACGGAGGAAGCGGTTTTGAACCGCGTGGAGTTTATCAATGTGGGAGGGGGCCGAGTGCCCGAACACCACACACGCATAAGTCATGATGGGTCGTACGCAAGTTTTGTAAAGTGTCACCTTATTTCTAAGGGACATTTTACTCCGCTTGCAGATTAGCGGATAGAGACGACCGAGCACAATGGATGCTCGGTGACGGACTCGCTTGATGTGCGGGCATTCATACTAAGAGAAGAGTGAGTCTGATAAACAATTCCATACCACTTGTGAATCTTATGGACCATTCACATGAAGCCAATTGTTGAGATATCCGTGGATCCGACATGGGCAATGAAAAATGCATTCACGCCTAGACTAGTAAATATTAGCGTCAGGTTCTTCTATTTACTGTTGAAGTATAATTCGTAAGGCGCTTTTAGATGTAAAATGGCCTCGTGGTCACGGTAGAAAATTTTATTCAAAAAGAGAACTTTGATTTAGTAGAAGGCGGATTGACGTTTCTAACCCAGAGTCGAGGGCTAATAATACGTATTGCGAAAACCTCCGATTGTAGGAAATGGTGAGAAATATGATGATAATTTCAAAAAAATAATAAAAGTGAATAATCAGAATATTTTTTGTTTATCCAATCTATTACAGTATTTATGAATTGTAAGTAAAGCAATCTACCACCACTTCCAAATATAATTCCTGTGGAGAAGCTAGACAAGAAACTCCACTGTATATCATCCAACTTATTATTTCATCGTTTACCAAGTTAAGTATGAACAAAATAATGATTTTTAGGAACGCTAAATGCGTTTTGGACACTTTTTTTATTTTATATACCTAATTTATTTATATATTTACATACTAGCACGGCAAGTACTCCATTTACGTTAGTATAAAAGAAAATACAAATATAAGAGAACAGTTAAAAGTATGGAACTGAAATATAAAAGCTCATTCATTCCAGTCCCTCGAAATACCTAGAAACTCAGACAAAATATCACTTCATGAATCCCTAACAGATCGCAACTAAGCCGCCGTCAAGGACAGCGTCAATGCGGCGGGGGTTCGCGGGATTGGCGATCTTACAGCTACAGTTAGCCATCAGGTAGCAAATGAATAGAATGCATAAAAATACTTTCGAACATACAATACTTTCAAATGGCACTAATAAAACCGGGGTACGGCAAAATTGTTTAACGGTTAATTTTCTGCTATTGTCTTTCGACTCACCAATATCCAAACAATGCACCCGCAATAAATATCTGAAATAGGTGCAATAATTTAGCACGTGATAATTTGCAAAAATGAATAGTCGGCGTAGTTCAAAGAAGGGCTTCTTTGAACTACGAGTTCGAGTCAAAATATGTACAAACGCAGCCCGTAATGGGCTAAACAATAAAAAAATGGATATCTTATTTAAGTATTAACAATGAGCGTCCTGCGTTTCGTGAAGGATTGGCCCAAACAATGGTGAGTTTTATGAGGTTGTAAAGCCAGCTTCTTTGTCCACGCTTCGGTCAATAAACGGAGCTGAGCGAAGATGGGTTGCCTGCTTAAGAATAAACAATAAATTATCTAAATTTTAAACTAAAACCTATGAATATTGCTCCGTTTGGTATCCAATAGTTTGCCGCTCTAAATTTACCTAAGAAAATTATGACACAATGGTAATACAACTTTTTATTTGTTAACTTAATCCTAAAGTTTTAGTAAGTATCCAGTTTTATTCTTAGATGTTGCTACTGTTATCGAGAAGAACTTAAAGCATAACAGCATTAATTGACTAGTATGTAGAGCTAACAAGATAAAGCTACAAATATACTCCAAGACTGGGATAGGACTCCAAATGGGACGGAGAAACATCTTCCGACAGATGATATAGTCACATTGAGATTGAAATTGAAGATTTGGAAGTGTTTTCACATTTTCCATCTTATATAAATATATGTATTTCTAATGGTGTCTCTGAAACTAGCGTAGCGGACGGCAAGCTAACTACATAGTGAATCTAAAAGCGACCAATTCGTGGTTAAAGTTACAGTATTGGGAAATCATACTATCTCGTTTTTTTCCTTAAATTTGACTGCCTCGTTGGTCTGGTGGCAAAGCGCATCGCTTTGTGATCACGAGGTCCTGGGTTCAAATCCTAGGTCGGACAAATGTAGTTTTTCTAACGAAAAATTCCCAGTATGAGTCCGGAGTCTGGAATTGTGCCCGATATATGGCAATAGGCTCACCCCCTATTACATGGGACCTAACATCGTCGGCGAAACGTGGGTGTACATCTCAGTACACCTCTGCCACCCCGTCTGGGGAATATAGGCGTGAAGGTGTTTTTTTTTTTTTTTTTTTCATAAATTTTAATATTGTACCATTAAAGTATGCCATGGGAATGTAATTACTTTATTACCTATAACGTCCAGAATTCCGCGAATGAAACCTTGGCGAATGCTAAATACAAAACATCGAAATAAATCATCCTTACCATTCCGCGCTGGTCACTTCCCAAAACTTGCTACCTGCGTTACTTTAGTCTTACACACCGGCTGGTTCTTTCTTATGCCCCATTTAATAGAGTCAATTCCGAAATCATTGTTTAAACGCTGTGAACTACGAAAACATCCCTTACAGTGTAAAAAATCCATTGTATTAATATTTCAAAGAACACCGCAGTAATAAAGGAAGCAGACGAGTTGCCTTATCTACACTGAAACAGAGAATTGAATTATTTATTTGTTTTTATTATTCTAGCGAAATTATATTTTTGGTGAATGTTTAATGAATGAAGTAAAGCCGCATGTAGAGATTTTTGTTACGTTTTTTTATGACCGAAGGCGCTTTCGAATTATAATTTGTGTTGGAATTAAGCAAGTATAAGTATATTATACAAATCAAAAACTCGCCTGCTTTTTCTAAGCAGAGGTGGCACAGATAATATACTGTGTATCATCATAATTGAAAAGTGGATCACTTTTCAATTATGATAACAATCATATTATTTTCAATCGAAGTACCAAGGAGCATTAGCTGAAACGCACAGTATTAAACATCTCACCCGGAAAAGCTTAGTCACACACACCGTAACGACTATTCCCCAAGCGGGGTTGCCAGAGGTGTACTGAGTACACCCAATTTTCACCGACGATGTTAGGTCTATCCTATTGCCATATACCGGGCACATTTCCAGACTCCGGGCTCATACTGGGATTATTTTGTTATATAAACTACATTTGTCCGATCTAGGATTTGAACCCAGGACCTCGTGATCATAAAGCGATGCGCTTTGCCATTAGATCAACGAGGCAGTCGGAACCGGAAAAGTTTCTGATAAATAGTGTCATTACTGCTATAAAAATTTTCGCTCTACTAATGATGCGTGGGATCCAGCGGTAACACGCATTTTCTCGATAACGTTATTATATCATCAATATTTTCGCGCTCAGATCTTAGGATTGGTTGGAGAAATCAAAAAGCTTGAGATAGTATTCCATATTTACAAAATATGTAAGTACACCAAAATTATCATGGTGAAGTGCCTGGTACTTGGCTAGCAATCACGGGGTTACAGTGGCGCATTTACCAGCAGGCTGAGTAGCATGGAGCCTAGTGCGGCAAATTTGGTTTAAAAAATTTTTTTATAAGTAGTACACGATTGAGCTTTTCTTGGCTCAAAAATATATAATATAATATAAGCCCTGTTAAGAAACTGTCCCACTGTTGGGCACGGGCCTCCTCTCAAACTGAGAGGGTTTAGGCCATAGTCCACCACGCTGGCCCAGTGCGGGTTGGCGAACTTCACACACCTTCGAGAAAATCTTAGGCATGCAGGTTTCCTCACGATGTTTTCCTTCACCGTTAAAGCAAGTGATAATTAATTTTTAATACGCACATGCTTTCGAAAAGACAGAGGTGCGTGCCTGGGTTTGAACCCGAGACCTTTGACTTTGCAGACCAACGGTCTAACCACTAGGCTATCACTGCTAAAAATATGCCCAAAGACTATTCCTTGTGTAAACTTCACTAAATCGTGAGTTGTAAAAATAATCTAGGAACTGGCACAACGATCCCTTAGTTCAAAATCATACTAATGACGGGAAAAAGCTGATGTAGTGATGACGATAGAGCACAAATCATAAAATTGCGTTTTTAATGACAATAAAACACCGTCACGCCTATATCCCCCAGAGGGGGTGGCAGAAGTGTATGGCGAGCCTATTGCCATATACCGGGCACAATTTCAGACTCCGGACTCATACTGGGAATTTTTCGTTAGAAAAACTACATTTGTCCGACCTAGGATTTGAACCCAGGACCTCGTGATCACAAAGCGATGCGCTTTGCCACCAGACCAACGAGGCAGCTTTAATGACAATGAAAATGTAATTAATATTATTGTGAACTAGCATATTGAATTGCAGAGGTTAGTAGGGGCGGCAAAAAATTGAATAGCCTACTGGCGGCAAATGAGTAAATCTGCCACTGCGGGGTAAGTATCAGTTTTGAATACCAGGTCAAGCAAAATTTATTTTTTCTATAAAAAAATCAATAACTGTCCGAAGTTTGGTATTATGCCCAGTATCTTTATACTTTGCCATTGCAACCTTATTAAATTGGGACCTAACATCGTCAGGTATATACTAAAGATATATACTACGAAACTTTGCAACGGCCGCTTGGGGAATATAAGCGTGATGGTAGAAGTACCTATAATTGATTTCATTGTATTCATTAGCGATTATCAAAATACAAAATTACCCATTTCAATTTTTGGGTAGTTCCTTTGAGTTATCCCTAATTTTATTTTTTCCGAAATCATCCCAGTATTGAGGCGAACAACACAAAAAATATTCAAAACGGTCCAGCCATTTTCAAGTTCTTGCAAGACTAGCGCACGGCAATAGATTTGACTTGTAATTGATTATATGTGATTTATATATATTTTTCATTTTGTACCTACTCTCCTACCTCGCAAGGGTTCTGGCGTGCTTATTAAGAAAGACAGATTCTTTTTTTTCTTGTCTTTTTTTAAAAAACCGTAGCCCCACTCTAGGATTTATTCCTGTGTCGTGGGTGCGTTTACAAACATGAAAATTCAAAAACAAATACCCAGACCGGAACAAATAATTGTGGATCACACAAAGATTTGTCCCGTGCGGGAATCGAACCCGCGACTATTCGACACAGTGGGCGGAGCAGCTTAAGCTCTTAAAATCTCAAATCTACAAAGAATAAATGAAATACGAACTTGAATCGATGCGAATCAGTCTTTAAAGGTTACCTTGGAAGTGTCAAACGTTACAACAGTTCGGGTTTTACCCCGTGATGAGGTGACGATTAATCGTAAATTTATGTAGATACGTATTCTTTTAATAAGTGCCTACTTTATTTCATCGACCGCACAAATACCTAATCGTCATTTGCAATCAAGTGTAATTTATTGCAAAAGATAAAATTGAATAATTTATACATTTTTACCTTGGCGGAACATTGATTTTGATGTAGGTAATTTTTTTTTCCCGAAGGGGTAAGAAGAGGCATTGTACACGCATATTTGATCAAGATGTTGTGGGTCTAATGTGTTAGGTTTATCGTCACACTTCAGGTTATTTTATACGACTGTGTTGATATTTTATTAGGAGGTTTTCTTACGATGTTTTTTCCTGCCGTTAGTGACAATCGTACAGATTTCAATAATACAGAGGTTTGAACTCTGGACTTCGTGGATACAAGGTGATCGTTCTACTAAATAGGTTACCACTGCTTTTATAGTAAAAGGGAGGAATTCTATTGCCATAATACCCGGCGCAAATCTGGATTCGGGATTGGCGCTGATTTTTTTTTTGATTGCTAAACCACAATTTCTCTGACCCAGGATTCAACAGAACCTCGTGAACGCTTTCTTCATTATGCGCTATTAGACTAACAAGGCAATCGCTATTAATTAACCCAAATCTCGTTTTTTACTACATAATTATACACCGTGAAATTTTTGTCGTCCTTGACCAAAAGTCCAGGTGTTGTATCCAATGCCTACTGTTCACAGGTAATAAAAGAATTAATAAAAATAATACTTCAATAGGTAACATTTATTTATTATTCGAGTATCATAGCTAGGACGAAAATCCGGAACACCGAAGATATCCACCGGCCTGCCGATGAGCCACGCCGCCCCAGAATGTCATTTTACTGGGTTATTCTCACCCGCTCCACCATTTTATTGCCAGTGGCTCCACGGATAAAATTAATTGATATTATAATTTATAAAATCTTTACCATGGGTTCCAAAAGCTTATACTAATTACATTATCATCAAGACTCTAGTTTTCTTACATTTTTAGCTCCACGGATTTTTATTAAATAAAACGTACCTACTATTTCCCTTCCGATGGCTGTCACAAAGACGTTTTCCTTGGAGCCGATGGGAAAGCAATTTCGAATTTCTTTATAGCAAATATTTTGGGCCGGTAGGGAATGAAATGGAAGATATTGCTATATTAAAATAATTAATAAACATGACTATATTAATTATTTTAATATAGCCATATCTACCTTGCTCAATTCTCAATTACCTAGCTCAATGGATTTTTATTTTAGAGGTACATATATATGGATATATACCTCTAAAATAAAAATCCATTGAGCTGCTGGTGAATGTATGGAAAAATGAATTTTGGAGAACAATGCTGAAAGCATTCATAAACATTAGTATTATTATGGAGATATTACTTATTACCTGCGACGACGACTGCCTCGTTGGTCTAGGGGCAAAGCGCATCGCTTTGTGATCACGAAGGCCTGGGTTCAATTCCTAGGTCGGACAAGTGTAGTTTTTCTAACGAAAACTTCCCAGTATAAGTCCGGAGTCTGGAATTGTGCCTGATATATGGCAATAGGCTCGCCCTCTATAACATGGGACTTAACATCGTCGGCGAAACGTGGGTGTGCTCTGTACACCTCTGCCACCCCCGCTTGTGGAATATAGGCGTGAAGGTGTGTGTGTTTATTATTTATTGAAGTGTTTTTTTATTATTTTTTAGTACCAGTGAGCAGTAGCCATTAGATACATCACCAGTGCTTTTGCTCCAGAAGGCCAATTCTCTCTATTTAATTTACACTGAAACTGGATGCTGACTGAATTGAGATTTAATTTTGATTTGACTCGCAATTGGTATTCTGTTACACTAAAGGTTCGGTCTGATTTCGGTATCATCTCAGTATAATCTAGTGTCGATCACATTTCGATCTATTATCGATCTCTCGTCGATTCTCAGCTGCCATAGATTAAATAAAAAACATTAGCTGTAATGTCAAACTTATAAATATCGGTGTTGCCAATTTGTAGGCAGGTACCGTAAGTGTCGGTAATTTTAAATAAAAACTGATAATTATAATTCACACAGGAATAGAAATATAAACGTATAAATAAATAAACATTACTGTAAATATAATCAATTTGTTATATTTTTGGGTATTCTGATTTAATTTACATTTAATACTCGTTTGACGTGTCTGAAAATATGGGTATTTTCATTTAGGTGCATGACCACCCCACGCACCCAAGGCCATAAAAATTCATAAGGTATAAGAAAAACACACCGCGCGAAAATTGATGTTGTTTATAGAGTTGTGAATCTCATTGTTTTCCATTATAATATTATGGCTAAACAAGTCACCCCTCGCCAATTAGAGCTACTCCTAGATTTCTTGGAGCAGCACCAGTCCCTAGCACTAGGGCGCGTTCAGGGTAAAGAAGGGAACGCGTTTTCAACAAAATTGGGGGCTTAGTGCGCTTTGATTTTGGATACCGACGTCGTAGAAAAGTTTCATGGTAGACCTATAGGTCTACCATGAAACGTAATTCCGAAGTTTCGGATCGAAATTTCGGGCGATTCCTACTACGAAGTATTATCGTTCCGAAATCGGTCCCGAAGACGGCTTGTAACGTTTCGTTCGTCGTAAAACGCTACCATGAAGTGATTCGAACAAACGAAGTTTCGGCATTTTGACAGCACTTCTTTCGTGATTTGAACCTCAATTATACGAAAACTAAAGAGGTACTTTCTTTCGTAAGTGTGAATTTTATAATTTTGGGTGTTTTAATTGAAACAGTAGGTCTACCTTGAAAATTTCAATCCGAATCTTCGGAGCCGGGCGATACACGAACGAAATACGATGCGTGTACCTACCATGAAGTTGTATCGGATTTATTTCTTTCGGTCGGGCACCATAGTCTGTGTTCGTGAATGAATGACAGATGCGAAGTATGTTTCCGTTTACGAAAAAAGTAACTAATAAATGAAGTAGTATAAACCAACTAAATAAAAAGTGCATTTGTTTCTAATCAGGTACATAGTAACTTATGAACATCTCAAGTTGGTCGTGTAAAATTGTTAAATGTCAAACTATCATAATGACATAAAAGCACGAACTATGCATATAATATTCCAAAATTTCGAAATTTATTCTGAAGCCTAAATGGCGCAATAAATAATGTCATGGTCGCTATAGAATTCGATGCGAGTTCGGTACCCACTACTAATGGTATTTTCTTTTTGTTTGTTCAATTTTTATATTTTGTTATTAACGGCAGCAAAGGCTATTTGGTATTTAAAAGCAACTCGACAAGAATTATTATAAGAGTCATCGCAACCTAGGCGGATGCCCTTCGAATTAGAATGTTCCTAAGTTACCATGTGTCTGATAAGAAACGAATGCACTTTTTATTAGGTTGGTTTATACTACTTCATTTATTACCGACTTTTTGAGTAAACGGAAACATACTTCTCATCCGTCATTCATTCACGAACAAAGTCTATGGTGCCCGACCGAAAGAAACAAATCCGATACTACTTCATGGTAGGTACACGCATCGTATTTCGTTCGTGTATCCTTCGGCTCCGAAGTTTCGGATTGAAACCTTCATGGTAGACCTACTGAATCTTGCTTTTGAAACTCCTATAGTGCGTTCCACTACATTCAGGGCTTCAATATGTCGGTTTGACTTTCAGTAAAACCAAACAATTTCCCACAATCACCTGCAATTTAAAAGTGACATTATGCAGTGTTTATAGTTGTTATAATATAAAGTGACTTTGCAAGAAAAATTGATTCATCACCCTCAATGACCTCATTTAGATAACCATTTAGTGGGTGGTGCCTCCAAATAGTTGAATTATGGGTACTCCTGGGCTGGATGGGTCTACACAGAGAATATTTTGGTATGAATCCCAAATCTGACACACAAGATTTTTTTTATTAACAATCAATAATAATAGAGTTTAATAATTATTACTTTATATTAATTAATCTATACTTACTATCATCACATACAAACAATGATAATCTTTATGGCAGTAATATGCCTCCTCATGTTCTAAAGGTTTTATGATCGAGACACGAGTACCATCTGTGCAGCCAACACCTCCGGGGAGCCCATATTTGGAATAGAATCTAAAATACAAAAATCATACATTTGTTATTATTAGCAAATTTCAACAGATAGGTTCATATTACAATGATTAGTAACTTACCTGCATCTAATTCTTTCCCTTGCCTCTCTGTCTGAGGAAAGTTAACGTACTTGCTGAACACTGCCGAGTGGTTTAAAGCATCTGTCACTTGCTGCACAGCCCTCAGACACACTGGGTTGTGACAAAGCATGTCCCACCAAATGCTTTGTCCCGCCAAAGTTTGGTATGAGCCATAGTGATACCAAAATCTAGGAAAAAAGGTAATATTAGAATCATTTTTTAATATTAAAGAATATTCAATGCAAGGTATCTAGCGTGATGATGTAAATAGATAAATATATGGCTATCATGTTGCGTATATTGAGTATTTACCTCAGGTGTGTAAAAATATGTGTTGTGTATAGTAATAGGTAAAAATAACCTTCCCAGCAGCATCCAGCCCATCGTTACGCCTTTCACTGGGCATATGGGGCTTCAGCTCGTCAATAAGGTTTTCCACGAGCTTTCGTGAGTTTTACAAACTCCGAATCGCTCATGGAAAAGGGGCCAGTGAAACGACGATCACGTAAACTACAACGACGTTACCTACGTCTTTCCGAGGCTGATTCCGATTGGACGTTTGTTATTGTACGAGAATACCAATTTTGTAGTTTATGTTAGTTCAAAACGTTACCAGAATACGGTTTACATGTTTTTCAACTTTCGGTGTGATCTCGATTCGATAAATGTCATTGAAGGATTCGAATATGTTAAGAGAGTACCATTTGTAAAGTTGATGAGATTGAGATCAGATCGGAACTGCATTTTGAACACTTTTAATTACGAGAATTGGCCTTCAGAATACGGTTTACATGTTTTTCAACTCTCGGTCCGATCTAGATTCGGTAAATGTCATTGTGTGTGTGTGAATGATGTACGCTGTTGGCCGCGAGGCCTTTACAGCTTCACCGGACTTAAAGGCGAGCGTGCAACCAATACGCTCTAGCCAGCAAAATGTCATTGTAGGATTCGAATATGTTAAGAGAATACCATTTGTGAAGTTGATGAGATTGAGATCAGATCGGAACTGCATTTTGAACACTTTTAATTACAAGAATTGGCCTTCAGAATACGGTTTACATGTTTTTCAAGATTCGGTCCGGTCTCGATTCGGTAAATGTCATTGAAGGATTCGAATATGTTAAGAGAGTACCATTTGTAAAGTTGATGAGATTGAGATTAGATCTGAACTGCATTTTGAACACTTTTAATTACGAGAATTGGCCTTCAGAATACGGTTTACATGTTTTTCAACTCTCGGTCCGATCTAGATTCGGTAAATGTCATTGTGTGTGTGTGAATGATGTACGCTGTTGGGCGCGAGGCCTTTACAGCTTCACCGGACTTAAAGGCGAGCGTGCAACCACTACGCTCTAGCCAGCAAAATGTCATTGTAGGATTCGAATATGTTAAGAGAATACCATTTGTGAAGTTGATGAGATTGAGATCAGATCGGAACTGCATTTTGAACACTTTTAATTACAAGAATTGGCCTTCAGAATACGGTTTACATGTTTTTCAAGATTCGGTCCGGTCTCGATTCGGTAAATGTCATTGAAGGATTCGAATATGTTAAGAGAATACCATTTGTAAAGTTGATGAGATTGAGATCAGATCGGAACTGCATTTTGAACACTTTTAATTACGAGAATTGGCCTTCAGAAGGACTGGGCTACTAAAATTACACCTTGTATATATTTGATCGATTTCTGTTTATCTTTTTTATTCATAAATTCTGTGAATAAATTAAAGATTGTACTATCGATTGTACTATCAAAAAGTATACCTAATAAAAAAAACAAACTTGCTTCTGAAATAAATGTAGATAAATATCTATTACTATCGGAATGATCTTCTCCCTAGATTTTTCTATATCATAATTTATAGATTCAATACAGAGAGTACCTACCTATCTAGATATTTTTTTCCATCTTAAGTTTTTCAATGACTCCACCATGTTGGAAAACGCTGAACGACGATTGGAACAGAACGTGTTCTACGGTAATAGAGAAATGTGGTCTTTAAATATTTCAATGGGCTCTATTAATTTTAGTGGTGTAAGATCCATTGACGGCAATCAATTCGCTATAAATCGTGGCCATTGCGCATAAAAGTGTTGCCACAAGTCAAGCTTGCTCGATTTCAAAACTTTATAGATTCGTATAGGTACCAAAGTACATAGTTACGGCTGCAGGAAAGGGAACCACTTAAATTTTAATAAGAGCAGCGATTATGTGCCATAAAAAGCCGTAAATATGTTGTTAGCCGGGTTCCCTGACGGCAATTTGCGCCGCTCGGCTCAAACGTGATTCAAGTACGGTTTTATCAATGCCCATAACTGCAAATTACGGACGATAGATGTTCAAAATTATATTGAAATGTGAAATGATACATACACACGCTAGGCAGCTTTATAGGGTGAGGACAATGAACTCTACTTGACATGATGTTAGTAAACATGGCAAAAGTGCCTCAGTGTTCAGATTCGATCATTTGTATTTGAAACTGTGCAAAGATTCGAATCTTTGAATTGGAATCAGGCAAATTTAAGCACAGTCGGCCCACCGACCGAAATCGCGTCGCATATTCGTTCGTAAGTTTAGTAAATGTAAGATCGAGATTCAGATTCAGATTGGAATGAACTATGAAGATGTTTGTTGCTGTAAGATAAACGCCATTGTTTTGACTGGTGAATTGATGATCGAGATTCAGATTCAATTGAGGCATTTTTTTGTGCAACTGTTTTGAATCTTGAAGTTCATATTTATGTTTCATATCAGGGTATCGTATCAGTAAAGACCGACACATGTCTAGATGATAGATGAATTTGTAGTCTGCATGTCTATAATAGATGCGAACGCTCATTTTAAGTAATTAGTATGCAAAATTTTTGTTTTTATTTTGCTCATGTGTGTAATATTATAAAGAAGATAGATTTGTATTTTTGTATGTTTTTAACGAATAAATTAAAAAACTACTGGATTGTTTCAAAAATTCTTTCTCCATTAGAAAGCTACTTTATCCAAAAGCAACATAGGCTATATAACATAGACCCGGTAGGTGGCGCTGACCGGGTAAGTCGCGGGAAACTGCTAGAAATTAAATAAATTAACTCTACTCGCATTTTTTAACTTATGTGAAGTAAGTCTTGAAGGCTTAACCTGCTTTTTCATTCTGATACGCAATTGCTTTAAAGACTTATTTAGTCTACCAAATTGTTCACAGTTAATTTAGAAACTTATATAAGTTGGACTTTCTTCATGGTTGGTTACTGAAATACTATCTTTCCTCCCATACATTCTTTAATGATTTACGGATAGGTACGTTTCACGTGTAGGTACCTAGTTAAACTTAAGTTAAGAAATCCACAAGTCCATATTAAAAAAAAATTGCAGAACTAACAATTATGTAAATCAATCGACAAGAATTTTATATATAAGGATATTTATAGATTTTTATTAAATTAAAGTCGCAATTTATTTAATAATATAATATTAGCCCTGTTAAGAAACTGTCCGACTGTTGGGCACGGGCCTCCTCTCAAACTGAGAGGGTTTAGGCCGTAGTCCACCACGCTGGCCCAGTGCGGGTTGGCGAACTTCACACACCTTCGAGAAACTCTTAAACATACGGTTTCCTCACAATGTTTTCCTTCACCGTTAAATCACGTAATAGTTAATTTTCAATACGCACATGCTTTCGAAAAGATAGAGGTGCGTGTCTGGGTTTGAACCCGAGACCTCTGACTTTGCAGTCCAACGGTCTAACCACTAGGTAGACGTCCAAAAGGCATAGTTGTTCCGGGGTACCCTCAAACTTGTTAATTATTTTTGTTGGTCCGATCTACGCAGAATGAGCTCACGGTGTCTAGAACTCAGTATATTTATGATTCTGTATAAAATATTAACGATATCTTTTTTTACACCTGTCTCAATATTTCAAACAATACAACACAACGAGGACAACTAATTTGTATACAATACAAAGAAGTTTTAGATTAAATTATTTTTATATTCACAATCGACTAGACTGCCCTAATATTTAGACTATATTACCATGACCAAATAGATCTGTCTTATCTGAAGGGCAAGTCAAGAGTCTCCGCAACCGGCGAGCGTGTATGAAACGAACTATGAGAGTGGAGGAAGCCAGAAAGGTCTGTAAGGAAAGAGCCTGTTGGAACTCTGAACTCTCTGCTTACCTCGCAAGCGAGCTGGAGTAATAATATATAGATGGATTGATAATCAAAAAGAAAATATATTGTGGTATCTCCCTATTTAAAAAGTGACAAATACGGATAACACTGTAAATATCAATTTTCTTCGTAGATCTGTGAACACGACTATAGTGGCCATTTATTGAGGATGTCATCGAAGCTATTAGTTTAACGCAGATCATGATCTGCGTTAAACTTACAGCCAAATATTCGTTCGCCGAACATGGCGGTCAAGAAATGGATCTAATGGCTCTAAATATCACATAAGTTGATCGGTTGTACTGTCGCCGTAATATTTGCAGTCACAAGCTTAAAAGCAGATTAGACTTATTATAATAATAATAATATTAGACCTGTTAAGAAACTGTCCCACCGATGGGCACGGGCCTCCTCTCAAACCGAGAGGGGCCACAGTCCACCACCCTGGCCCAGTGCGGTTTGGCGAAATTCACACACCTTCGAGAAACTCTTAGGCATGCAGATTTCCTCATGACGTTTTCCTTCACCGTTAAAGCAAGTGATAGTTAATTTTTAATACGCACATTATTATTACATGCTTTCCAAATGACAGAGCGTAGAATAATTATAATCTAGAAGCCGCGGTCACGCATCGCGTTGAAGCAAGAATTAGTACCTGCAAAGCACGTAGTCACACATTTACGCGATTAGTCACTCGGCGACCGTCGCGCGAAATAACGTGCTCTACGCGTGTCAAATTAAATTTAATGATGGCGTCCTGTGGCGGTCCTACCTGTAACAATTCCGTCAAGCTCAAAAAGAAACAGGATGGGATTACATTCCATGTGTAAGTAGCGCAATCGGACATCGTATTATTTAAATATTGAATTAAATGTTCCGTTTATAATTGTCACCGAAAATGATGCGGCCATTTTGTCTGTGTTGCCAATACAGCAGTGTAATTTTTCCCTTTTTTTTTACTATGGATCTTAGTTGTTATAGTACTAACTTTTATTAATTTAGTAACTTATTACATAATGATTTATCTAGTAGTTAAAATGACAGAAGTACTTTTACCACTTTTAATTACTAAAAGCTGTATGGATTGACGCTTTTATATGTATGTCGCAGTAGTAGATAGTTAATGTCGGGACATTATTTTATTCCTAGTAGTATAATGATAAGCCGGATAAATTATAGGCCTACATTTTGCTGACGATGTTAGATTTACACCTATTTCATCAATAGGGTGGCAGACATCTATCGCGTGCACCCATATTTCAGGCAATATTTAAAAAAAATATTCAGCAAAAGGAATATTAAAAATAATATTACACTTTTTTCGTCCTAAAAATCGATCCTAGAACCTCGTAATTGTTTTTTTTTTAAATAGCTCCACTCTAAGTTTTTTTCCTGTGTTGTGGGTGCATCTACAGACATGAAAATTCACATACACAAATACCTAGACCGAAACAAATAATTGTGGCTCACACAAAGATTTGGTGCGGGAATCGAACCCGCGACTATTAGATACAGTGGGCGGAGCAGCTTAAGCTTTTACCCACTGCGTTAAATTGTCCGTCAAATTGTAACGCAACGACACAAATAAAAAAAAAAAAACTTATAAAAAAAATAAACATTATTAACTTACTGCTAATGGAATCGCGTTTTATTTTAAGAACCTACTTAATTACGTCTATTTATTTTGTTAATATGTATAAAGATACATGTTACCGCTAGAAATAATAGTGATTTTATAATCTCTTACTGAACATTTACCCCAATAAGAGGTAAATCATTTTTAACTAGCAACATTATGCGGGTGGGAAGTGCGGTGAGTGCGGGATGTTTGTTGATTTTTTGGCTTCACCGCGCGTCGTGCAAATACGACAGAACGCGGCTTCTGGATCATTGTTATTCTATGTGACAGAGGTGCGTGTCTGGGTTTGAACCCGAAACCCCTGACTTTGCTGTCCAACGGTCTAACCACTGCTTTTTAGACTTGTTATTATATTATAATATACAGACTTAATATTATGTTACTAATAAATTGAGCTCACAGTTGGTGGTAGGTAATTGAAAGACAGACGACTAACATTAGGTACTACTAGGCTATGGTTATAATTACTACTTTAATGACCCTCAGATCATCTTATACGTACTTATCCTTTAGTTTTTCAATTTAAAATCAAATCAAAATATTCACGTACGTTCTGGTATACCTACCTACATTCCAATGATAACAACTCTACGTTAATAATCAAGAGATTTTGTAGCGTTTACGCAATCGAATCAATCAAAGAATGAGAACATAACTTTCTATTTAATCTACCAAACCAAAAGAATATAATGTATTATCTACCAAGGGATATAAACCTCAGAGTCACCGTGAGAAGGAATGGATCCAAGACGGCCAATTATCACGCAACATTGTACGTTAATTGTGTAATGGAGCGTAATTACTTCGGTTTCCTCTAGATTCACAGTATTATTTACCGATAAAACGTATTTAATAAATGCTTACACATATAGTTACTTGATAAGCATTTATTTACCAAACTAAATAATAATAATCTAGAAAGACACAAGTGACAGTTTTCTTGATCCATTGGCATATTTATCAGCAGGCTGAGTAGGCTGGAGCCTAGGGCGGCAAATTTTAGGAGGGCGGCAAATTTGGCTCATTTTTTTTTATAAATATGTATAGTAAATGATTGAGCTTTTCTTAGTCCAAAAATATACCCAAAAGACTACGTCTTGTGTAAACTTCACTAAACCGTGAGTTGTAAGAATAATCTAGGAACTGACACAACGATCCCTTAGTTCACAATCATACTTATAACGGGAAAAGCTTATGTAATGATGACGATAGAGCACAAATCATAAAATTGCAATTTCATTGACAAAAGAAAATGTAATGAATATGATTGTGAATTACGTTATAAATTGCAGAGGTTAGTAGGGGTGGCAAAAATTGAATAGCCTACTTGGGGCCAATGAGTAAATCCACCACTGCCTTGATCGCTGTTAAATGGCTGTTCATAATTCGCTACCTGTACAGCATCCGGTAGAATGCGAAGTAATCATCATTGCCTTCGAATTGCTGATCTTAAGTACGACCTCTATTTTATCAAATCTTCAGGCAAAAAACGTTTACTGCAGTACTTGGGTCCCCTAAAGACTACCTGATGACCGGCTTTATCACACTTATAATATCAGCCTATACTACCCACTGCTGGGCAAGCGCCTTCTCTTACAAATCAAGGTAATAGAGATTTGGCCAGTGGTGGAAAACCACCACGCGGAACACATGCAGGTTAGTGGCCACCTGTTGTTGGAACATATCAAGCCGCCATTTATGGCTTCCAACTCAGCTTGACGACTACCACATTAAATGGTAGTCGGGACCAACGACTTAAAGTGCCTTCCAAAGCACGGAGACGCTCGAATACGAAAAACGCCTCAAACGTGCACCCGTCTCAGGCTGACCCAGTCAAACGCTGCTTAACCTTGGTAATCGGTAAAAACACCTCGGTCGATATCCTCATTAAAATAAGAATTGTACCCATACATATTAGGATATTAAGAATATCTATATATTTCTAAGATTGTACAACCATAACAGTGTCATGTTTTGGTGTACAGCTTCGGACAAGGAGGGCGTACAGTTTTTATCATTATATAAACACACACGGTGCCCACGTGAATGTTGATATATAGAGGGTAATATCACATCGAGCGGCCAACAAACAATAAGGCGTGATAAGCAGATTTGGCGGCGCGTTTCATGTGTCGCCTTTGTCCGAGTGTAATCCGCCGCTGTGGCGCGCCCGCGCCGCCGCGCCCGCCCCGCGCCGCTCTCTCTAACCCCGCCTACGCGCTACGAGAGGTAGAAGCTTTTCCGATCTAGAGCTTCATATAAGGCTGAGGTCCGAACGACTGTAATACCGATAATAGCGCGAGCTTACATCGTTTTGGAACTTATACAAGGTGTAACATAATTAACGCAAGACCTGTATGTATTTTGTACTAAATCGGCAACTGAATAGATTTTTAAAGCTAATTAATTTTTTTTAATGTCAAAAAATGCTGTTACTCGTTCGGTTCGCTGTATATTTAATAATTATTGAAATCATTACGGCTTTTTCAAATGTATTTCTATTACACACACCTCAATATGCATACAAAAGCTAATTAATTATTAAATTTTTTGGTACATTTGGGTACCAAAGAGCTTAAATTATGATAGAAAACTCCTCAAAATTGGAAGTTTGATTTTTGTATTGAATTCGTAAAGCAATAATCTAATTCGGGTGTCTGAGATGTGTCTTGCGTTATTTATGTTACACCTTGTATAGTATGATTTTTATTTAAAAATGTTTTACAAGAAAATGCAACTTAAATAAAAATATAAGTTGAAATTATGTTTGTTTAGAATTTAAATTTGACATGTTAATTATGATCAGATGACAATACATTTTTATAGTAACCAAGACCTAATTGTACTCCAAGGATTGCCTCCAGAATATTTTCTATCAATTATATCTATTTTTACTATCAATAAATTAATTATTAAACAAACTAAACAAATGTTGAATTGAGGTGTTCCAGCGGCCACGTTCCGGCTCTATCACCAACCCAGCTCCATGGTACCATAGCATTGTCACTGAAGTATACCAAATTTTAGGTCAATGGGATACCAGGAAGTGTTCGGATATAATAGATAACTAAATTTAAGCCCGAAATACAAACAATGCCAGTTAAATGGAAGCTTGTAATGAAAAAAGAGCTCATATTAATATTAGAGTGAGTCCAACCAAATCCAGCTACTGTTAGTGACATTACACCAACAATTAGACTAAAAAATCCCTATGAATTATTGCATAGAAACGCATGTGCTAAAATTTAATGGGTGCGAGGTAATAAAACCATATTTGATATTTGGTTCTGAAGATTTATAAATAACAGCATTAAACCTAAGGTCTTAAGAACCCAGTGCAAAAGAATTTCGCGTTCCATAAAATTTATTTTTTAGGAACAAGGTATTGCGTTTTTGTATGTGGGTCTGCGAGTTTACCCCCTGGGGGGTTGCGCCGGTGGCGGCTATCCCCTCTACTAGCTTTATCTACGATGCTGACGGTTGACCAGGGGAGCAGGCAGGTATGACTATCTTAATTGTTTTTTTGACGTAATAAATAGACCAAGTCTTATCTGAAGGTCAAGTCAAGAGTCTTCGTAACCGGCGAGTGTGTATGAGACGAACTATGAGAGAGGAGGATGCCAGAGAGGTATGTAAGGAAAGAACCTGTTGGAACTCTGTACTCTCTGCCTACCCAGCAAGGGATCTCGCATGATGATATAGATAGATAGATTTTAACGGGCCCCATGTTGACCGGAGTTGGATCGAAAAAAATTGAAACCACACCGATATTCGTGCAAATTTTCGGGCCGAATTCGGACCTTTACTTTACTACACGTATTTCAGCACCAAACGGTGTTCTTTTATTAATGATTTTTATGTCCTATTTCATTTGCTCGTGAGATATGTACGACAGATTATTAGATAAGCAATCACATAAAATGTGGAGTCCATAATATTGATATGTTGAAACACTTCATGACTTATTTACAACCAATATAAACAGTTAATGTAAAAAGATCAAATGGGTGTAAAGTTGATTTTGATATTACTGCAAACATCTTTATAAATGGAGGACGTATCTAGAATAGTTAATATTATAATAACAGATTTTAATTACAGCTGTATATATGCATATTCACTTATAACTTAGTTGTTAGGTATGCGTTAATAAATAATAATTAATTTTTCACTCTAATTGCTCCAAGAGCGCTCCAAGACATTTTTATGTTCCGTCAAAGTAACTTTATTATATTGCTGCATTAATTTTGTAACTTTGACTCGTAAATGTAGTCAGTAAAGTATTCATATATTTGGTCGTTTTAATAAAGCTTTTATTGGTTTCTAATTAGCACTAGTACGCGACCGGCCTGACATATTGTAGATAGACAGCGAGACAAGTCATTTGTGTCAAGGAAAGTCACCAGCCGGTTGCGGGCAGATAATGCCCAAATTCCACTGCATTTAATACCAATGGAAAACAAAAGTGTGTGAGCTTCAAGTATTTATCCAAAGAACTTTTGAATACTTAAGTTCCTTGGATTTAACACATTGTTCCGATAGACCGCCCGCATCATAGGCCACATAGATAATGTGCTTAACTTTTTAAATCCGTAATACTCTTTATTTTAGAAAAGATGCTTTAGCATTTCTAAAGCCTTTAGCCTTTCAAAATGTTAGCAACATATTTAGTTATTATTTAAATCAAGAAGAGTTTGAATAGAGAGAGGATTTAATGCAAGTCATGCCAGCGGTTTAAAAAACTGAGAATGTTTAGCGGCTTATGATCCGGGGTTACCTGAATATATAATCTACTAGCGACCTGCCCCGTCTCCGCATGTTTGAATTATACACATAAACTTTCCTCTTGAATCACTTAGTTTATTGGTGAAAACCGTATGAAAAACCGTTTGGTAGTTATTGAGTTTATCGCGTTCAGACAGACAGACACAGCGGGGGGACTTTATTTTATATGTTGTGATAGTACTGTAGTGATAAATTCTTATAATTATTTGTAAAACGTGTTCAGAGTAGGTGCTGTAAGTCAATATGTAATTTAGCGTAACTAAGGGCATACATGCGCGTCGAAGGTATCTGATAAAGGGCCTAACGTAAAGCAATACTCTAGGTGGTTCAGGGCTCAAATTCAGGGTTCAAATACATAAAGACACCCTACACCATAACTTAGCACACCGTTTCACGAGAAGGTTTATTAGCCTATTAAACCACACATAAGACATTCAATAAAACCACGTTTACACCCCCAAAATGTGGATGTTAGTCTATACAAAGCAATGTTGTGTCGCTAAATCCCAATAAAGTTGGTCCATTAACCAATTTCACGGCGCGTAATTAACAGAAAATAGCCGATTGTTCTAAAACTAGCCAGGGTTTATGCTCAAACAATGATCGGTGCGTATACGCGGACGGCAGTCCATAAAACGAGGTGACGCCGTTTTGTTCCGAGCTGCCTTTTATTGTGCACTGTATAAATTTATGGAATCATCATCGACTTGTATGGACTCCTATTCGTTCGCAGCGGGGTCCATAACCATTACTGATTGTATTTTGATACAAATTTATTTAAGTACACTTGTTAAGGCGTCGAAGGAACACTGTTTTTGAATGATTTAAATGAAGCTGTGCATATTTGTAAAATAGGATTCAGGTGTTATCTGCTGGTACCCTCAGGCAAGTTATCTATGTCTATTCAATTTACTAATTCATGGCCTATTACGTTTCTCTGTAAGAAAAAGTAGGATGTTACAAAATCTATGGGATGTGAAAAATGTAAGGGAATCAGAAGGCTTTTTAAGGAATAAGTGCGATTCGTTTTAGGTTTTGGGTTGATTTCCTTTTTTCTAAGGGAACATTCAAATTACCCCGTCTCTTTGTTCGAAGAACGACGGGGTGATTTCTAGTCGTAGGTAGGTATGCTTTGGGAATAATCTGCTTCAGGTGCTGTCTTGGAATATAATATTAGATTTCTACTTGTGTATGCCCGCCTTGTCTACCCCATTGGCACTTCAAAGGTAACAGGAGTAAATGCATTTATTAATGTTTGTTGAGAAGCCTAGACATATAGCCACAATTAATACCCACCAATGGTCTGTTGGGGTAAAAATAATCGATACTTACGCTCGCGTGCACGATACGACACGCCTACGACACGCCGTTTTAGACAAACGGGTATTAAATATTTTGTGAGCATGACAAGAAAAATTATTTCAGTGTGACCGAACATGATAATTTTTTACTTGCAAAATGGTACCTGGAATATACATAACTCTTAGTTAATAGGTATTTCTATCTATTTGAGATATCTGAGGTGTTTCAGTGATACTTATTTACCACTTGCACAGGGTAAATAAACTTGACCCACATCAATTTTCGAGATAAAAGTGGAGGTGCCACTTTATTTAGGACCATAACCTACTCACTTCTATATAGATAGGTATCTATATTATCCCACCAGATCCCTTGCGGGGTAGACGGAGACTGCAAAGATCCAACAGAGTTTTTCTTAACGAAATATCTACTTAGAAACTTATATATAGGTATTATTAAGTTTTTCTTTTACTATATTTTTTTTTTTTTCTTTTTTTAAAAACGTAGCCCCACACTAGGATTTATTCCTGTGTCGTGGGTGCGTTTACAAACATAAAAATTCACATACACAAATACCCAGACCGGATCAAATAATTGTGGATCACACAAAGATTTGTCCCGTGCGGGACTCGAACCCGCGACTATTAGACGCAGTGGGCAGAGTGGCTTAAGCTCTTAACCACTGCGCTAAATCGTCCGTCAATAATACACTATAGGTATGGAAATACGCAATTAAAATGAATAATAGATCCTAGCGGTGAAATAACAGATAGAGCTGTCGGACAGGACAACCGTTTCTTAAATTCCATGCCGTCGGATCTAATTCAGTATGCTTAATTTGTTATAAATAAATGTTTTAGAACAACAATAAACATATCGACATACGGCAGCTGTATATAAGAGGCATATGCGAGCTATAAGTGTACCCGCCGGCGAGGGCTCGTTATTTTCTGGTCAATTGCCGCTTTACTGCGCCCGCGCATCCTCGCTTCCAATTACTGCCCAGCCGCCAACGCTGTAAAACACATCACCATAACAAAGCACCATAAACCCCAGCCCTTTTGAAAGCCTTATACACCTACTGTCTATGATATTAAGACACAATTTTCAAAAATAGGTGTCTAAACTTACAGTAAGAAAACCGCGTCAGATGCAAATTATGCTTAGGTAAAACGTGTTTGTTGTCCGTCCCGAGTTTTATTTTTTACAATTATATCGGCTCGGTTACTTGGAAATGCATTCACGAGAAATCGGAGAGGGTTTCGTGATGTTTAATAGGCTTAGATTAGAAGTTAAAAGCCGGACCGTGGGCTCCGGCCATTAAATGGTTCTCAGGACACGGGGTACATGACTTAGCTCTCATTAGGTGAATAGGCCCGAGGGCAAAACATCTTCACATATAATTGTTATGTATTAGAAATATAAAACCTTTTAATGAGTTGATAACGAGTAGGTACCTTCACCCAAGTAAATGTGTGATTTTAGTTTAAGCATGAATCATGTGAGAAATGGTTAAAGGCATCATCGATTGTTATGACTCGTCCATTTGTCCAATTACACGCGCGCTCTTTGTTCAAATTTGCAATTCGCTAATTACAATTCGAACTGTTTTAAAACGGTCTGAAAATAGCCGG
Source organism: Phalera bucephala (assembly GCA_905147815.2). Classification (NCBI taxonomy): domain Eukaryota; kingdom Metazoa; phylum Arthropoda; class Insecta; order Lepidoptera; family Notodontidae; genus Phalera; species Phalera bucephala. Next base: position 13,354,822 of record LR990615.1, read on the forward strand.
CGTTTTCGCTGATAACTCGAGTTCATTATAGTGTAATAAATGTAGGTAGTTTCGCAACAGCAATTAAGGGAGCGCCGACAAAGGGATTCAGCACTTTGAAGTCACCGACCGCACGCAGCATCCGCTTTCTCCTTGTAGATAACGGATGTGACGTGGCCTTGCCCTCACGTACAGAGGGACAGAGCTTTTCACGATTACTTGATAAATTCCAACGCGAGGATAAAAGCTTTGACGCTGATACAACGAAAAATAAGTGCATGAGTCATCTAATGAAGGAAATGGACCGATCCTTTTTACACTGCGTTACAGCTTCACACTCGACTTTATTTACTAGCGACTCTACAAGTTCATAAAAGTTAATAAGTGGCGAACGTATCTGTTATTATTTACATTATGATTCATTCGTCTACATTCGTGTCCGCGCTACCGAAAGCGATTTACGATTTAGTCGGACGGTATTCGCTATCGGTTTTACGGCACATTAAATTATGCGGTTTTAGCGATGCATTTTCGAGCAGAAGTTCTCGGTACAAAAGGAATTAAAGTTAGTTAGTGGGGGAGGAAAGGCGGAGTATGGCGGGGGCGTTCGGAGCGGGCCAATAAAGGCGCGCAGTAAATCCACGTAATTTAGAGCGGTCGTAAATTAAAGTTCCGCTATAAAGCCGGGCCGGCCGCGTACCTGCCGCGCCGCATCGCCGCCGAGTCGCACCGCGCCGCAGCTACCCGCACGCCACGCCACGGCCCAGTGTAAATCATCAGCTCGTGTGAACTCCGCATATGTTCCAGACCCGTATATGACATTGCGCAACATCATTATTTCATATTTACCACGCACACATTTGTAGTTCAGTAGGTACGTATGTAACTATTTATTTATATCTCTATGCAAAGGTACTAACATTCTATTAGGGCTTTAATAACTTTTTGTAGAACAGCATTTGTGAGAGACTGCAATCTGAATATAATAGTATCTGCCAGTGTGGGGCATTATTCAATCAGTTTTTTAATTGTACTTCGTAATAACAACGAATTTTTGACGTAAACTCCTCAGTTCCTCTAGTGACCATTGGTGCTGTAGAGCACTCGAAACGTCGGGAACTTAAAAACCAAAATTAAACTGCATTAAACACCGATATATTTTAATTGCAATTTTCAGAATCAATTTTTGTCTAACTCTGGTATCTGCACTAGGATATGGTTATTTTGTCCGACAGATTACCAGTCCCCGGACACAAAAGATAGTTATAATTACTATAATTACCTAATGAAAATACATGCAATTTGTACCTACTTACCTAGGTGAAATGGTGTGGGGGGTATTCATCAATATTTGTAAATCATTTTAACACAGAAGCTCATCACTAGCTGAGCTGTTCAGTTAAATTTGAAGCAGTTGTTTGAATGAATTGATTCACATGGTTACGCTAAAATGATAGTGCTTCCGTTCCGATTATAACTTATTGAAATTCCGCGAATGCCACAGATATGTGACACAAATCTAGTTCGAATATAATAATTTGATTACACCTATTATATTTTTGGGTATTACAATCGTAAGTACTTATAATTATTGGGTAAAATTTTTTTTTTTTATCCAATTTTGAGTTTAAATGTTTTTAGTTCTAGTAAACATATATAGTCATCATCATCATCATCTCAGCCCATACTTGTCCACTGTTGAACATAGGCCTCCCCAAAGGGGGGATTTGCCATACTCGCCACGCTTGGCAGGCGGGTTGGCGAGCGCAGTTTTTAAACATATATAGTACAAGTACTATACTATATTTATACTATATCTATGCTTGTTAATATAACGTAAGTAGTTTCCTGTAGCGATCACAACAGACTGTAATTGCCATAATGACGATTTATGTAGCAGTGACCTGTAAAAAGAATGAGCCTTGAGTACTGGTATTCAAGTCTCTTTCTTTTTACAGTTAGCCCAAAGTTAATACTTAAAATAGGATAAGAATATTTTTTTGTTAAAATAATGTTTAAAAGTGTGTATGATACATTTAACAATGAGCTCCAAACTAAAGAGTCTGTATTTTGGAGTTCAGTGATCTAGGATTATATTTTATGCATAGTTATTAATTAGTAATTTTCAAACATAAAACTGCTAAAAAAAATTCTAATAGTGAATATTTCGAGGAGAAAAGATGCAAATACTGACTTGTAGTGTCAAAATCTAAAAGCAGAAATCTAGATCGTTTACTAATAAGGCTGGATATCTGTACCTAGTTCATAAGCAATGGCTGTGATAGTATTTTGATGCACGTCCTGGTATATTTTTGGATAAATTGCTATAATTTTGTAGGACCTAATAAATAATAGTAACAGTGGTCTACCGGTTTTAGTGATAATAGAGTTTGGACAAATACTTTTAAATTCACTAACTGTTTGTGTTGGTACAATAAAATTTATAGGGTGCTTACAACGTAATAATACCATAAAGATATACCCATATTATTTAATGTAGATTGCCGAGCCTGTGTACCTAGGTATGTAGGTATTAAGCATACGAGCAGGTACAAAACGACAAACTTATCATTGTTATCAACGATCTACGTTACTGCTAAGCGTTTTATTATCTTGATAAAGACAGTTTTTAAGATTATCTGTCAACGTTGTAAATCTTAGAACTTTAATAAGATCTGTAGGTATGTTTGTTTTGTAATTTTGTGGGCAGTTACTTCACCCTTCGCGCTAACCCCATGACGCCGTTGGTTGCACTTTACGATTGACATTAAAAGAACACATTATCTATTTTATTTGACCTGAAACTTCCAACAAAGAGATAAAAGTACGTCGCGTGTAAATAAATTATCCGGAGTATTGTATTCGTGGGATTGTCTAAAGTAAACTTGGGATATATTGTGGGGCCGATCGTCATCGTAAATCAGTCAGAGTCCACGTGTTGCGTAGAAGGGTTTTATGGTAGACCTGTACCCATATGACGGAGATAAGAGATTCGAATGTCACTGCGTAATGGCATGTAGCAGGAAATGGAATTCAGATATTGAGAAAAGGCAAATAATATCTTTAAAAGAAGGTGTCTTCCTATCTTATAGATAAACATTTACTGGAATAATACTTACCTACAATAGTGAGCGCCTAAATACATTGGAGTGTACGTTTCTGAAAAAAAATGTTTCACATGATGATAATATTATGAGTGGGTGTATGTATGTATGTACATACCTATGAACATAAGGGAATTGACCGTAATCATTCTTGTGTACTGTATCAAATCAACATACTCAAAAAAATATTGTTATCAATATGTAGAAATATGTAACTTCAACTAAGTTAGGTAGGTAGACACTACACTGTCCGGCTAAGTTCTGGTTCGTACCAAAAACAATTACATTACCCAGTGCTGAACCTACACAAAGTAGAGATAGGAATAGGTCATTTATAGGTAGTTTTGACCCGCTGCCAATCATTCCTGTTCTATAGCAGATACATCCAGTTCATTTTGAGAACATTTCCGACCTTCAAGCGTAAACAATTAAGATTTTTGAAGATTTGTAGAGTTTGCCTATTAACATATTCGCTTTGAGAAGATAAAGAAGGTATAAAGTAAACCCTACTCTACGTTCAACTATATCTACTTGGTGTAGATTGGGTTATCGTTTTTGGCAAGTAAAATTGTCTCAGATAGATAGATAGATAAAATTGTCTCACTAACCCATAGCTTAGTGAGACAATGTGGCGTTCCTACCTTGATATTTTGTGGAGGTCGAAGCTCTATTATCACTAAAAACGACAGACCTTATAACCATTTCTTATTAGGCCCTACTCGATACATAATAAAATCATCAGAATTTATTAAATCAAAACTTCTCGATTAAGAAAGTACAAGTTTTTATTTAGGGTTTTAACTCTTGGAAACGAAGTTAAAAGAGTGCAATTGCAAGTTGCGATGGATTTTCTATAAAGTACATACCTATTAATCTACATTAACTTGGTATCTATAAGGCATCTTTTTATTACGTATTCACTAAAAAGGGATCTACAGACCATTAAAAGTACCTATTAGGTTCGGTCTACCATAAGCTTATGTTGGTATAATAATAACAATTAGTTATGTATTTATTAAACTATATAGTGAATCTAAAGTTGATTCATTCATAAGCGTCTCCGGGCACGCAGATAGTGAGGCGGGCGAAACGTCATCCATGGATGTCTGTTGCATTTGGCATGAGACACGTCGTTCGTGGAGCTACGTTATCTGTGATCGAGGCCCCGCCCTGGCGCGCGGTTCCATCCAACATGGCGGCCACCCGCGCTAACCGCAGGGTTGCCAGGAAGTACGTAAAGAATATCACGCTGATGATATGGGAAATTTAGTTTTCTGAAGTTTTTAGTTAATATATTTAATGTAGGATACTTTGGAAAAGTGTTATATATTATCAGAAAATCTTTAAAACGAAATTTCCTCGGAGCGATTGGTCTTATCAAAAAAAAATGATTTAGAGGCAAATAGACCTATTATTGCACGGATTTTGCAATAATAGATCTTTGTTTTATCGCTTCAGAGATTAGACGAGATTTCGGAAGTTTCCGCAAGCTAGGGGTTAAAAATAATTTTATTTACGATTGACATGAGACAGTAGGATAATATTTGAAAAAATAAAGAACTATTCGTGAATAATATTTTAAAACAATTTTAGGTACATAATATAGAAAATTAATCGTCAAAAGTTATCAAATAGTGATTATACATGAAGGTTTTGTGTGTTTGCTTCTAGGTTGTAATGCTAACTGGGTCGTTTTGCTTTAAAGCTGCGTAGCATTTTGATGAAATATCCTTATGTCATCAAAGTACTCAGCATGGATCTGTTTCATATTGTTCGTAAATTATTAAACGCTTATGAATTTCTTTATCTATTTGCGACGTATACTAAATTAGACTTCATTGTGGAGTGACTGATCTATATTTTTGGTAGATAGGTAAGCTTGTTTTATTGTATTGTGGTATTAATATAGATTTATAAGTTATATGATTAGGTTTATCACTTCCGTTCGAATTTTTAAGGTGATATTTACCTATCCAGGTACTTTACGGAAACGTAGCTCCACATTAGGAATTATTTCTGTGTGTGTACTCTTACAAACATGACATTCACATATCATATGTCACATGTCATCACATAAGATTTTTTTCGGCAGGGGTGTATTCACACCCCTTCCGAAACAAATCTTACTGGGTCCCAGAAAGATTTTTGTCCCGCACGGGGATTGAACCCGACTCTCCGACCGAAATACTCGACCCAGTGGGTGACTACTGACTACTAGACTACTCGGGCCAAGCCGTCCGACAAATATTGTATTAATACACGTTGTATGTAACCTAATCTAATTTAGCGGACGGACGATTTAGTGCAGGGGTTAAGAGTTTAAGCCGCTCTGCCGACTGTGTCTAATAGGTGCAGGTTCGATTCCCGACCGGGACAAATCTTTGTGTGATCCACAATTGTTTGTTGTGGTCGGGGTATTTGTGTTTGTAAATGTACATGTTTGTAAACGCACCCACAATACAGGAATAAAATATAAAAGAAAAGAAAAAGAATCTAATTCGCTATCTTCCTATAATAAGGGTAAACCTATATTCCTGGCAACACCGTCGAGCACCGGGCCCATCCGACATGGCGCGACGTCCTTTTATAGACCTAATGAAAACCACTTTAATTAATTCACAGCAATCACATGCTCCATGCAGCTTTTATGTTTATTGTTTCCATATCATTTTAAAGCAACACATTTTGATTTCTCAAGAGTGTCACCATCGTAATGTATTGTTTGGTGAACGACCAGTGCGTTTATTATCAAAATTATTACAGTTATATACGTGTTATTAGGTACTCAAGTTTGCACTTAATGTTATTAAACAGTAGCGTTAATTATTCGCGTAAAACACTAAATTTTTTCGTTTTATTTGAACTGAAATTTATATGGCTAATATAATGGGATGTCTACAATTCTGTCTGTTTATAATAAAGAATTACTCTCTGCTTTTATGTGGGTAGCCTTCTTTTTAGAAATTATATTTCTTGCTGTTGTTCTTGGTAGATGAGTAGGCACATTACCTAATTTATTATATGGTAGAACATGTATTGGTCTACTGTACAATAGCTCTAGGCAGAGACATAATTTATTACTAGGAGATGACGGACGGCATGCACTGTCCCAATGTCCTTACATCCCTTCTTTCGAATACAGATACCGCATACAGGATCAGACACCGACCTCGCCGGCGAGGTCGAAGAATCCCTTGCCCGCCGGCCGGTGCAGAGCACCATGGCGCGACACCTAGTATATGCCCTCCTTGAGGCGCCCTTGAGCTAGTTGCCCCCTTGCCCTTCTGGCTCGAGCGTAGTAGTTGCACGCTTACCCTTTCCGGTAAAGCGGTAAAAGCCCCGCGGCATCATGGGCCACTCCGCCCACTGGATTACTGAGTAGTCGTAGGTTCGATTCCCGTACGGGACAAATCTTTATGACACCCACAAATATTTGTTTCGGTCTGGGTGTTTGTGCATGTAAATTTCATGTTAGTTATCGCACCCACGACACAGGAATAATTCCATTCCTACGGTTTTTTAAAGTACAAATAAAGGTGTTTTACCTATTACCTGTGCTTACTGAAGATGTCCTTAAAAAAGAAGATACTTTCTACACTTAAATTAATGTAAAAATTCAAAATTTTCTCCGGATATTTAGAGCACAACACTCACGGTAAGAGATAAAAGGCGATTCTATAATTTAGTTAATTCAAGAAACTATCAAACAAACAAATAGCATTGTTTATTTTTTTTTTTATCATTCTTAACAATTACTAAGAGTTGTTAAAATTCTATGAAATTTGCAAACATAGATGTATTTTTCTTACGTGGTTGCGAACATTTATATAGATATTTTTTGTTCATATAAGTTCAAATTTTTCGATCAATATTCGACTTAACATTTTAGTGCACTTAGAAAAAGCATCCGTTTTCTGGAGAAAATATTAGTTGTAAGCGACATATAAATTTAACTGGAGAGCAATTCAAAGTTTAAGAACTTGATAAATACAATTAAAAAACATATATCTACTGAATCTAAATAAACGGGAGTAACTTCTCTAGACTTTCTAACTCTATCTGAAGGGCAAGTCAAGAGTCTCCGTAACCGGCTAGCGTGTATGAGACGAACTATGAGAGTGGAGGAAGCTAGAGAGTTATGTGAGGAAAGAACCTGTTGGAACTCTCTACTTTCTCCTACCTCGCTAAAGATCTGGCGTCATGATAGATATATAGATAGAACTTCTCTAGATCTCAATGATAACCGTGCGACGGCATAATTATTAATTTAACAATAGGTTTAGATTCAGGGTAAGTTTACTCAAATGGTACCACAGCCTTAAGTTATATTCCCGTCCGAAAAAGTAATATCTCGTCCGAAATGTATTAATGCAGTATCTAATGTCGTCTTTTTGAACTATTTAGTTGTGCGAACAAACGAAAACCAGTGGATGACTGGTCAACTTCGTAAAGCGAAAAATAGGGTATAATAACAGGTTTCATTAAACTATTTGGCTTATTAAAGGAGAGATATGAATTTTAGATAAAACATATTTTGTTAACGTACTATTTTTATCGTACTCTGGCAATCATTTGGGAACACTCAAACGGTAGAAAACTTTTAGGTTGTCAGTGGTTATGGTTTGTAAATGGTTTGTAATTTTGAAGGCCTTGTTGCTTTACTCAAACTTGTGGAAAACTCGTTAATCGTACCGTACAACTTCGAAGGAATTTTTCTTCCCAGCTGACAAAAAAGAAACAAGGAGATTCGTAGGACATCTAAGGTCACAGAAAGCCCTTAGAATTGGTAAACTTATATGGCAGTTGACGGGGCACATTGTTAGTAGAATCGACGGGCGGACAGACCCCAAACACGGACCGATTTTTTAATATGTTTTCTTAATATAATGATTTTGTTATTAAGTATTTTTCTATAAAGTTTATGATGTCTTCACTCAAGTCTGATTCTAAGTACGACTTACGCTTTTCCGATTATTAGGCGAGCGCGCCTTAATAGTACCAAAGGTACTTTTTTTAAAAACCGTTAAATTATCTCTTTTAATAAAAGAGCTTTGGGTTTCTATGAATGTTGGTTAAAGGCTGAATAAATGAAGAGCAAGCGAGTATTAGACGAATTATGAGAGTGGATGCCAGAGAGATCTGTTAGTAAAGAATCTGTTGGAGCTCTGTACTCTATGCCCATCCCACTTTCCCGACGCCCTTACATCCCTTCTTTCGGATACAGATACCGCACACAGGATCAGACACCAACCTCGTCGGCGAGGTCGTAGAATCCCTTGCCCGCTGGCTGGTGCAGAGCATAACGGCGAGACACCTAGTATACGCCCTCCGCCATAGCGACTGCCCAAGCCAAGCCGTTTCTGCTAGAGGCGCCCTTTAGCTAAATGCCCCTTTGCCCTTCTGGCTCAAGCGTAGTGGTTGCACGCTCGCCTTTTTGTCTAATGAAGCTATGAAGGCCTCGCGGCCAACAGTGTAGATCAGGCACACACACACACACACGTCTACCCCGCAAGGGTGATGACATATGTAGATAAGTAGATTAACAAAAGGTACATATTTATATCTTATTCTCATGGATAGTTCATAAAATATCGCTTATAACAAATATCCTTTCACTCGATATGATCTCAACTTATACTCAAGTAATATGTTGGATCAAACCCGATAACTTGTCTCTGGTACAAGGATACTACGAGTGGGTCAACCGGCGTCTCTAGTTTTTACAATCAATTTTAATTAAGCATACCATATATCTTTTAAGTTACACTATATGAAATTAAAATATTCAAATATGTTGCAACGACAAATTCCAATAAATGGTTTTTAAGTGGCGCCCAGATTAAACGTAGTGAAAATATTCTCTTTAGCCCGAATAAACAAGTAAACTGACATAAAAATAACATAGTTTCACGTTTAGTGACCTCTTAATTGTGGATCCCGATATATCTATTTTTAAATGTATCCAATGAACTATAGGCAATCCAAACATTTATGTATCAACGACAAAATCCATTAATTGGTTTTTAAGTGGCGCCCAGATTAAACGTAGTGAATATATTCTCTTTAGCCCGAATAAACAAGTAAACTGACAAAAAATAACATAGTTTCACGTTTAGTGACCTCTTAATTGTGGATCCCGATATATCTATTTTTAAATGTATCCAATGAACAGTCAGCTCGCAAACACGAAGTACCTACATGTGATAGGTATTTTACTAATTGAATGTGTTACTGCGAAGTTCCACTTTTTTATTTATTTTTAAAAAACGTAGCCCCACACTAAGATTTATTCCTGTATCGTGGGTGCGGTACAAACATGAAAATTCACATACAAAAAAACCCAGACCGGAACAAATTACTGTGGATCACACAAAGATTTGTTCCGTGCGAGAATCGAGCCCGCGACTTTTAGACACAGTGGCCGGAGCGGCTTAAGCTCTTAACCACTGCGCTAAATCGTCCGTCAAATAAATTATTTAATTAAACATACAGCAGCCGAATCAAATTTCAAATTGGTATCAAAACGGTTCGCATTTATATTTGATCGCAACAGCCGAGCGTGGGGTGACTATGATTCAGAAATTTATTCTGGCGGATACTTAATCTTGTAACAATTCTGTTATGGAAGAAATACGACGACATAGGTTGGTGATGATGGCTAAATTATATGTTAGGTTGGTAATGCCGTATAATTATGCCGCAGTAGGTCTTGTCTTTCCCATAGCGAAGATTTTTTGAAGATTTTTCTTCCTCAGAATACAAAGAAGGTATACGGTATGCAATATTTATAATAGTAAAAAGTTTGGGAAAGCAATACTGGCTATATTCTTTAAACCTTGCAGTATAAATGTTTGTCGCATATGCATTTTAATTGCACACTAAAAGACAAACTATAGTTGAAGTGATATCTGTTATACAGGGTGCATGCAGGGCACAGGATTTTCTTCTTCCTGTAAAGTTACCTCTCTCGACCTCTTTCGCACCTCCAAGGATTTTACTCTAAGACGACGATATATAAGTAGGTACATACTACATTACATGTACGTACAGTTAAGTCCAGGCACTTTGCCGTTATAAAAAAACGACTATTTTGCTAAACACTTATTTAATTATTGATCCAAAAGTATGGTATCTTGTCGCTCACACGCGAGACCTCCTGAAGGTCTTTGCCGAATTTAGTCCCCTTTGGTAGGGTAGTGTTCAATGCTGGGCCAACTGGCAGGCATAACTAGGTCCGTTAGACTAGACTGATTAAATTGACTTTTGTTGAAAACCCGGGGTCTATAAATATATTGCTGATTGGCACTAACAGATTTGGAATAATTGTGGAAACTGTAATATAGCCGTGGGAAGTGGGGATGTAACAGTACATACATTTCAGTCACAGGTATTTAGTATGATTGTAGTGCTTAGAAACAATGTGTGTATCGTGGTGCGATAACTACTCTCAAACAATTCACGTTGATTCTGGAATCTGGATTGAGAGGGGTATTTCAGATATTTTTTCATAATCTCGAATAATCCGCGCAATATAATACCCAATGCAGAGATGATGACATTGCATACGTATTTCAAAATCTCTACGACCTGGCAACCGGGCAACAAAATAGGAATAACTTATAATATAATTATAACTCAGCATATACTATACTGTCCAGCTGCTGGGAAAAAGCCTTCTCTTAGAAATTAAAGTAAGAGAGATTAGGTCTTACGCTACCAGGTCGCATTGGTGAGAATAACTGCTACCTAGATTAAAAAAAATGACATTTTGGTACAAACTAATTCGTAAAACGCAAGCCCACAATAAGAACATAAGAAGATCCATAGTAGAGCCACCTACCCCAAAGTGATAAAATATCTTTGGCCAAAAGAACATACGGAAAATTTTTGGCAAAGATCTGTCGTCATGGTGACCTCAAACTCCGCGATGGTGTGCGAAACAGGTCCCCGGCGGCCATTTGTCGCGGCGACAACGCGGCAGCCCTCCCCACGGCCTCGTTAACACCCCGCGGCACTGTGCTGATTTATTCGCGCTCCGCGACACCAACTGACACATAAATGTCGCTTTTGTTTCTCTTTACGGAGATCAACATCCCTAAAATACAAATAATCTGGGTTGTTTGTTGTGTGATGGTACTCCAGTGTAGTTCGGCTCTTTACGGCGAACAGCGGGATAAATGTTAAGATTTAAGGACGGTAAATAAGTTTATCTTTGTATTTAAAAAGGTAGACGAAAGTATTTTTCTAAATATCTTCTGTCGGTTTGCGCAAGACATGCCGGTAATTATTTACGTGCCGAAATATAATTGTCGTCATAAACGAAATTTTTAAGAAAAGTTATGTTTTTTTAATTAGTCTAATTTACTATCCCACTTATGGGAAGCAAAGGTTTACTCCGCTTTAAAGTTCCACAAATGTCAATCCCAAAGTTCCCTATTTTTTTACCTGGACCTCCATATTTAGGTACATCATGCCCATAACCGTATAAGGCGTAACGTCTCTGCCGTTTGGACAATTACATTTCACTTACCTAATCATAAACAACTTAATATGGGGAAAGTCTATTGGAGTTACACTCTTTCATCGATATTGAATAATTTATTCCTTCAAAAATCAGTCAGTCGCAAACACTCTAAACGTACACACGTAACCCGTTTGTCTATTATAATCTCCAGCGGTTATCAACCTTTTTCAATTCATTAAGAAGTGTGCCAATTGCAATGCAAGCTTTAATGATGGAGTGAACTCCATCATTAAAGCTTAAACTTAACCACACTGAAGTGTGGGATATGTCAGAAGCATTTAGATTTTAACTGCGCTAACATCATGGAGGGTGGATGGCTTTAACTCGGATCGGACAGAAGGAGTACATGGAAATGTCCTGAATGCCGAATCTCTTCACTTACTCCTTTGTCTCCTGTACCTGAAGCTGTCTCCAATGAAACTTTACTCAGTGAAATACGCGATATAAAGGCCCAGTTGGCGAATCTACCGGTGCTTACTGAAGATGTAAGTTGCATTAAGACGGAACTCATGAAACTTAAGGCGTACCGTGAGCATAATGGTAACCAGATAGATGACTTCACCAAAAAACTTGCTGCCATTGAATCCAGAGTGACCGGTCTTGAAAGTCTGCAGGATAAGGTATGCTGTCTTCAAACTGAGATTGAAATTGTAAAGGCCGAATTGTCCGCAAATGATCAGACAACTAGATTAGATAATGTGGTAATAAAAGGGATTCCGCTAAAGAAGGATGAAAATCTTATTAGTCAATTAAATCAATTAGTCAGAAGATCAAATTCACTTTTCCTCAAACTCAAATAAATTATATATCGAAAATCCCCCTATTTAACAATAAAGAAAAATCAATAGTAGTAAGCTTCTTAAATAGATATGTCAAAGAAGACTTCATAGCAGCAGCACGCTCTTTAAAGACCCTATCTATACAAGATTTAGGATTCGAAGGCCCTTCCCGACGTGTATATCTTAATGATCACCTAAACTTAGACACAAAAAACCTGCCGAATAAAACCAAAACTATTGCGAAGGAGAAAGAGTTCAAATATGTTTGGGTGAAACATGGGAAGATACACGTTCGGAAGCAAGATGGTTCTAAGGTCTTAATTATAACTAAACTAAATGATTTAAACAAACTAACTTAAACTATTGTAATACTCTATTTTCATTTTATTTCGTATTTGTAGATTTAGTTATCTGTAATATTAAATTAACATTCTACTTAAACTTCATAGTGGTAACTTTAGATATCGTATATTGTAATTTTTTTTTTTTTTAATATTTTGTTCAATATTTATGCTTTTATAAAAGGTTTAGCACCTCTGTCTTGCTCGGAACGTCGATCCTTCGCTATTGTCTTAACCGATGCGCCTATTGTTTTGCTTATCGCTTAGTTCTATTCACAATGTCATTAGAAAATATATTCGTTTTGCTCGCACCAATAAGTAAATTAGTATATTGCTTGCTTTTTCACACATTACCTGTGGACCGGTCACTAAGTACCCGTATTTTGTGTTGCCAATTTGCATACACTTCGCTTATAATTTATTTTTAACACCGATTTATGTAGGATTTGTTTTATTATTACCCTCTTATCTAAGCGGTTGTTATAGTATATCTATCTATAACCTCACGCCAGATCCCTTGCGGGGTAGGCAGAGAGTACAGAGTTCCAACAGGTTCTTTCCTTACATACCTCTCTGGCTTCCTCGACTCTCATAGTTCGTCTCATACACGCTCGCCGGTTACGGAGACTCTTGACTTTTCCATCAGATAAGACTCGGTTTATTTGGTTGTGGTAAGATAGTCTAGGTCTTCCCCGGTACCTGCATCCTTCCACTTTCACATTGTATATCTGTTTTGTCATTATAGTATATGTTATTGGAATTATTGTATCGATGTTTACAATGGAGTTACGTATCCAGTGCATAATGGATAATGATAAAATATCTATTTATTACCAAAATGTACGTGGATTGCATACCAAACTGAATCTTTTTACAGACAGCTTTGTCTAAATGCGTTTGATTTAATTATTTTAACGGAAACATGGTTAGTCGAGGGAATCTCTGACTCGGAGTTGTTTGGTGATCAATATTTTGTCTGGCGTCGCGACCGGGATTATCACCTTACCGGTCAAACTCGCGGAGTTCCACAACCTATTTTTAATTCCTCAGCCGAGGACCTATGGATATCCTTAAGATGTCGTCAGCCAAACCGTAGAAACCATCTAAAACTCAACATCTGTGCCATTTATCTTTGTAAGCAAAACCGTGGTCACTCGTTTTCTGATCAACTAGCCAACTTTCTTAACAGCCTAAATAACAGAGTTCTAAATAATCCATCGGACTACTTCTTAATTAGTGGAGATTTTAATATGAGCGGAATAACATGGCACCCAAACAATAATACACTATTGCCTTCAAATATTAATAGTACTGGCGAATACATGCTGACGGACGAATTACAAGTTTTAGGCCTCCACCAATTTAATGACGTACTGAATAAATGCGGTTCTATCTTAGACTTAGTGTTATGCAATAAGATATATCTGTATCTGAATGCCTAGATCCACTAGTACCTGTTGATGGCTATCACCCGGCACTGTCCATTATATATATAATAATAATATCAGCCTATACTGCCCACTGCTGGACAAAGGCCTTCTCTCACAAATCAGGGTGAGAGAGATCAGGTCATACTCCACCACGCGGACCCAGTGCGGATTGATGGAGACAGGTTTGTGGCCACCTGCTGTTGGAACTTATCAAGCCGCCTTTAAGGCTTCCAACTCGGCTTAACGACTACCACATTAAGTGGTAGCCGGGACCAACGGCTTAACGTGCCTTCCGAAGCACGGAGACGCTCGAATATGAAAATGCCACAAACGGTCACCCATCTCGGGCCGACCGAGTCGAACGCTGCTTAACCTTGGTAATCGGTAAGAACACCGCGGTCGCGCAGCGCTACGAGCGCCTCGCACTGTAGTACCACCTGTCTGACTCCTGCACCGTACAATCGATATATGTTTGATAAAGGTGACTTTACTGCTATCAATAACGAAATTCTAGCTGTTGATTGGATGTAAGAGTTCAGTAGTCGATTACCTAACGATGCCGTTAGCTACTTTTATTCAACTACATCAGACATACAAAATAAGGTTATTCCTACTAAACAGGTCACACATAATTCCTAGCCTATATGGTACAACACATCGCTTAAGAGACTTATTAAAGAAAAGTCTAAATACCTACGAAAATTTATTTTATATGGGAGGCTCTCAGATAACATATCATTTAAACTATTACGTGATAGGGTGAAAAAATTGGAGGCCGACTGCTATAACAACTATATAATGTCTACTGAAGTATCTATTAAGGGAAATCCAAAGCATTTCTGGAGGTTTGTGAAATATCGTTCTAAATCGAATATGATTCCTAGCCAGCTTGTCTATGGTAATAATACTGTTTCCAGTCCGGAATCAATTTGCAATGCATTTTCTTCACACTTCCAATCAACTTTCCTTAACCCTGTCACCGATGTACCATCTACTAATAATGATGTTGAGCATCCTTCAACAAGTTATATTCATTCACTGTCTGACATTCATACAATCTATATCGATGTGGGACTAATAGAAAAACTACTCGGTCAGCTTGATCCGTACAAATCCGCTGGACCCGACCATTTATCACCAAAATTTCTTATACGATGTGTTAAAACTATCGCCGTACCTGTATCTCTACTGTTTAAAATGTCTCTCTCTACTTGTACTTTTCCCCAAATCTGGAAACGTGCATTCATCACTCCTGTTCATAAGAAAGGCCCTAAAACGGATGTTGCAAATTATAGACCAATTTCCAAACTTTGCATACTAGCGAAAGTGTTTGAAAGAGTGGTCTATGATTAGGTTTATGCAGCGATAAAGAATTCCTTTAGTCCCTCCCAACACGGCTTTTTGAAAGGCAGGTCAACTGTAACAAATCTTACTCTGTTAAACGAATTCATTACTTTAAGTATGGATAATGGAGCACAAGTCGATGTCGTTTACACAGATTATATTACTATAATCTAATCTGTGAATCTAATCTGTGAAGATGTGGTCAAAGGCCTTACGGCCTTTGACCACATCGATCATAACATTCTTAAACTGAAGCTTCTTAACATTGGCATACACGGAGACTTATTTCGATGATTTTCGTCGTACCTTGATAATCAGTCACAGGCTGTTGTTATAAATAACTACATTTCTAGTTAGGTCCTGATCCCTAGTGGTGTTCCCCAGGGTTCCTTGAAGGGCCCGTTGCTTTTTATTATTTATGTAAATGTCATCGACTCTTGCTTCCATACCTCCCGTCTGCTCTGTTTTGCTGATGATATGAAGGTATTCTCTTCTATATCATCAACCGATGATATGGATGCTCTTTAATCTGATTTGTTGCGTCTAGATAAATATTGCCAACGCAACAAGCTAGATCTTAATCCGTCGAAATGCTCCGTTGTCATATTTAGCCGTCAGCGTTCAATACATCCTACATGATTAAAGATCAGTTACTATCAAGGTGCAATGTCATACGCGACCTAGGTGTCCATCACGACGCTAAGCTTCTTTTTGATGTACATGTTGTTGAAGTCATAGCAAAAGCCTCTAAAGCACTTGGCTTTATTATGAGGCTATCCGGGTGCTTTAAACAAGCTAAAACATTTAAAATACTGTATTGCACGTTTGTGAGGAGTCACTTGGAGTATGCGCCACAAATTTGGAGCCCTCGCTATGACGAATATATACACCATATTGAAGGCATACAAAAATCTTTTATTAAATTTTTATGCTACCGACTACAGATCTCGTTCCATTCTGATAATTACTTAAACCTATGTAAGAAGTTTCACATTCAACCACTAGTTAATCGCCGACGTATGGCTGACTGCACATTCTTGCTAAGAATTATCTCGAGTGAAATTTACCACCCCACTCTTCTCCAAAAATTATGTTTCAATGTTCCTCAAAGGTCCACAAGGTTTAACCTACCACTTTCTGTTCCGTTAGTCTCTTCAAATTACAGACAACATTCTTATATGGTGCGAGCAAGTAATGACTTCAATAAATTGTGCAAGGAGTTCTGTCTTGATCCATATACTATTAAGAGCAATAAGATAAGAGAGCTGCTGAACCTCAAGTTTTTTTCAAATGTAACTAATTATTTAAGTAACATGAATTTGTGTATTAGTATTGTTTGCTAAAGTTTCTGTCACAAATTTAGAGCTATTCGTCAAAACCTGTAATTGGCTTTATATTGCTTACATTACTTTTATTCTCATAAGTGCAGCTGTTGGTTTTCCTTACCAAATAAATAAATAAAATAAATATAAAGCTTTCTACGTCTTCCACGGAAAATAGAACTGGCTAATCTACCCGTTATATAAATTAAGGGTCATATCAACTTCAAGGATTTAACATATCAATTTTGTACTTATATATAGAGCAACTGACCATCCTGTAGTCAAGATAGCAAGCTGTTGGTCATTTACAAACTAGTATGCTTCTTTGCTACGTTTATAATATCCGATACGCTACTTCCGGTTATTACTCAGAAAATTATATTGTTATAATTAGGTACAAGCTACGTAACCGGCGAGCGTTTTTGCCATACCTATAACTGGAATCAAACATGAGGCTCACAAATAGGCCCTGTTAATATTTTTTACATATTCGTGGTGCTTTACAGCTGGGCTTATACTGGTTGTAGTCTCCTTCTCTATGACTGATCTGCCAATTTTTTGTGTCTCCCGCTTTGCAAAGGAGGGAAGTGGAATTTTATTTTTCCTACTCTTCGTGTTTTTCTTTCTAATTAAATTTGTTGCGGGTTCCAAGACAATTAAAGTGCTTCCCGGGACACCCTAAGGTTCAAACCTTGGCGTCATTTAAGGAGACCATTGTGGATCCTGGCTTACGGGAGTTACTATGGTGGGAATGTGTAGTGGGCTTAGTCCCAAAAAAAAACCGGCGAGCGTGTATGAGACGAACTATGACAGTGGAGGAAGCCGAGCAAGAGAGAAGAGAAGAAGAGAGAAAAGAAAGAGAGGTATGTAAGGAAAGAACCTGTTGGAACTCTGTACTCTCTGCTTACCCCGCAAGGGATCTGGCCTAATGATATAGATAGATAGGCAAGCTATCATTACCACTTATAGACAGGTAGGTGGCCATTCCACTTTTTCCACTATCCTTTGTTATTCTGTACGTCAGGTCGAACTCCTGTAGTGTCCAGTTCATCTCGCCTTTTCCGTATAAGATTACAGCGTTGTCTTTTTGTTTTTCGTAGGAACCAGAGAGCTGTTATGTTGGCTCATCGCATCGACTTTTCCTATGCAGCAGTGAGGATAGTCCTGTCTTACTTAACCTTGTTAGCCTTTTCTTGGACATTGGCTGCATGAAGCGTGGTGTGGTGTTACTGAAGTGGCTTCGGCTTGTAAGAGTACGCGATCTCTCTATGATGCATTGACACACTGCTAGGGCGGATTTGTTCGATTGGACCTACAATTAATGAATTTCACACTATTCCCCGTGTAAACATTTCCAAAATATGGGTGATAATAGAGAATATTCGGAGTTCGGTGATTAGTGACGTGCTTTGTTAGAGGCATAGGTCCATAGAATATCGAAATATCGCTTGCAGTTTCTAAATCTGACTATCTTTTCGGGGTAATTCGAGGACATGTACAAATAAGATCACACACACAGACGCGTATACATTTTGCCGATTATGTTAAATTCTAAATTGTAATTGTGGGTGAGCATAGAAATTTGCCTGGTATATAGATACCAGATAAATTTCTAGACTCCGGACTATTACTTAAAATTTATGCATAGAAAAGGGCTAATAACATCGACCAACAATTCGATGTCAGGAACTCAAGTACCACTACACTTGACCGAACCTATCTAAGATTAACGAGGCATATATAGGGAAGATATATAAGTATTGTAGAGTTCCCTTTATATCTGCAATAACTACGTCAATGAACTATAAATACACGTACTTTACAAATAATATTTGTAACTATCATTAAAAAATAAAGAAAACAATTCATCATCATTTGAACCCACATGACCCGCTGGAGGAGAGAACGATAACTCACAGATAAAAATAAATACACAGTTGTTCAGTGATTGTCGCAGTTAGTAAACAAGATTCGTGTCGTGATGGCTCAAAAACACCGTATAAGTATCATCGAAGTGAACTCTTCAAGTGAGGACCAGTTTAAACAGGTCTTCGGGAATGTAATAGAACTTTTTCCGGATGCAGCTGCGAAAATAGTGAAGAACCGACCATTTGAAAACACAGAGGATCTCTGCGCCGCGTTCCATGAATATTTAGATGGTCTTAGCTCTGAAGGTGAGTGTAAATAATGCGTAAAGTAACTGTGGGAATGCATCTAAAGTTAATGGGTGACCTTGTCTAAGAAACAAGGTCCACTTTGATGTCGATAAGTGATGGACCTACATATTTGTAATTTATATGGCTATGTTCATTAGTTAACTGTTCATTTTATGATTGGCCTCTACAATTATTATTAATATATGTAAAAAATTTAAATGTTTGGATGTTTCCATATTTGTTACTTAGCGACGTCTAAACAGCTGAACAGATGAAGAAGGAATTTGGCAGGGGGATATATTGTAAGCTGGAGTAAGATATCGGCTACATAAATTTGGTCTGAATTGTATAGTACGGTCGGTATAAGTATTGTGATCTGTAGAAGGCGTAACATAATAAACGCAAGACCTGAAAGTAGTTTGTTCTAAATCGATAACTGAATGATATTGGTTGCAACAATTTTAATGTATATTTTTTACTAATTAAACTAAATTTAAAATAACTAAAACTGAATTTATTCTTAATTCTAGGCAATACGGAGATTTCTAATGCATTTCGACAACGTATTTCTTAATACGTACTTACACATACAAGTTTCATTGTTAATTGGGGTATAAAAGTGCTTAAGAAAAGTTAAAAAATTTAAATTTGGAAAACTGGTTTAAGTATTGAATTTGTGAAGCAATTATCTAATCAGGGTGTCTAAGGTCTAACGTTATTTACGATACACCTATATAATTATTTCGAGTGCTTCAATTGAAGACTATAGTTAGGTTATACATAATGGAATAAGTAGTAGGTAGATATTGACGATTCCAAAGTCTGCTTCCTACCTACCTACAATTCACTTTATTTATATATTTTTGTTTGATAGCTTTATGAACTATATTAAGGTTAAACAACGATATTGTACTTGTGATGAGACGTGTGCTAAGTAAGCTTACATACCCATTAAGGAACGTGACTACATTGCAGTATTCACGTAGATAATCATATCTAATGTTTTAACGGTTTCTGTAAAACGTAGAAAGTGATGTTAATGAGAATTCTCATAAAGATCAAACACTTGATTATGTATTTACCTACTTGAGAATACTGTGCTTATAGTCAAGTACATATGATTAAAGGTGAGTGAAGATGTCAGACAGATGAGAACAGTTAACGATGGTTCTAACAGAAAAAAGAGCATTTGCTCTGAAGCTGTGCGACTGAGAATAGTTCGATTATCCGAATCATCTACAACTACTAATTTACTAATTCGACTTGAACATTAGTAATATACTAATTTTTATAATAGAATGACGACTACCAATTGTAACTACTAATGACGATTCGATAAGATTATTCGCGACCCTCACCCGTCGCCATTTCGAAATGAATTATGTATGCGAGTGAGTATTAAAACTGAACTAAATAATAACGCTTTTGCTGGGTTGTGATAAAAATGCTTACTGTTTAACGTTTCTAATTTGCAATTTAAATATAAAACGCGAGCGTTAATCAAGTGATGGAATGAACTGGAATGAAAGAAACGGCTATAGAACGACCGACAGGTAAATTAATTATTCGTCCGCTGAAATTTTTATTCATTATACGTCATTCAGTCCAGCTAGTCAAAGTCGAATGGGAGGCAGTTAGTAATTTTCGTGAATCATTCAAATGATTTGAATGATTTATGAGGTCGAATGATTTGAATGCAATCATTCTTAGTCGCGCATCACTAACTTGCTCTAAGCTGCGATGGCTTTGCGGAGGAAACGGGATTGAACCGCTTGGAGTCTATCGATGTGAGAGCGGCGGCGTGTCCGAACATCTCACAAGCGTACGTCATGATGGGCCGTATACAAGTTTTGTAAAGTGTCACCTTATTCCTAAGGGACATTTTACTCCGCTTGCAGATCATCGGGTAAAGACGACCGAGGACAAAGGTACTGAATTAGTGGGACATGCTTACTTGTCTAGGCAACCCGATATTTCGCGAACGCGTCCAATCATAGAATTCCGCGAACTACGAACCTTACTCCCCTTCTACCCGCCGCTACCGCCTACCGTGGCATGTTCTCACCGACGATCCCGATGGCCTTACATCCCTCATATCGGATACAGACACAGGATCAGACACCGACCTCGCCGGCGAGGTCGAAGAATCCCTTGCCCGCCGGCCGGTGCAGAGCACCACGGCGAGACACCTAGTATACGCCTTCCCCCATAGCGACTGCCCAAGCCAAAGCCGTTCCTGTCTGAGGCGCCCTTGAGCTAGTTGCCCTCTTGCCCTTCTGGCTCGAGCGAAGTGGTTGCACGTTCGCCCTCTTGTCCGGTGAAGCTGTAAAGGCGCCGCGGCCAACAGCGTAGATCATTCACACACACACACAAATACTTGTCTAGACGGAGCATCGCGAGCGCGGAAACGGCATAAAATGCGCGCACGCACACGTTGATAACTAGGAACAAATCGAACACTGGCATCACTAACACACAGTAACGTAACTGAGGCCGCTTTTAGGCGCTATTTTTGTTAGTGATGCTCAGTCTAGGAGGACATTTACCTATACACTCATATTGCAAACGTATAAGCCCATGTAATACTAGGTACCAGAGAGGTCGGTAAGGAAAGAACCTGTTGGAACTCAGAATTCTGCACTGTCTGCCTATTTTGCAAGGGATGTGGTGTAATGATATGGACAGAGAAAAGTAGGCAGTGCTAGTAGGTAATGCTGTACTTAAGGTAGGTAAGTAGGTACTTCAATTATTTATCGAATCATCTGCCCCTTTCTCCTTAATGGCAACCAACGCTCATAGGTATCCATGAGTTGTAGATAGGTTCGTATCTTAGTAGAGAAAGATTTTTCTATCCGTTAACCTGTAACTACCTAGATATAGTTTAAGGGTAAGAAAGGGGTTTTTTATACGTAGTGAGTAGTTTTAATCCTAGTCTGGGGTACTAGGATTTATTCCTGTTTCGTGGCTGCGTTTACAAACATGAAAATTAACATACACAAATACCCAGACCGAAACAAATAATTGTGGGTCACACAGATTTGTCCCGTGCGGGCATCGAACCCGCGACTATTAGTGGACGGAGCGGCTTAAGCTCTTAACCACTGCGCTAAATCGTCCGTCAAGATAGGTATTTAATACCTACTTATCTACCTATGATTGAAGCTTTTCGATCGCGAGCGACCAAAGACTAAATAGGTACCTGCTCTCCAAGCGGTTCAAAACCGCTTCCTCCGTAAAGCCGTAGGAGCCCCATGGCTTTTACGGAATGTCGACCTCCACTCCGATCTTGGTCTCGAACCTATTCGCGCCTATATTAAAAAGGCGACAACTCCACACTTCGCGAACGCATCTACCCATGCGAATCCGTTAATCGTAGCCGCCGCCGACTACGTTCCCCCCGATCCCTGCCGCTCCCGCCACCGCCGGCCGCGACATGTTCTCACCGATCCCCCCGATGCTTTATCATCCCTTCTTTCCGCTCCGAATACGGGCGACGACGACGACGAAGTCGTAGATCCCCTCCCCTAGCCGGCGGTTGACCGGTGCACTTAGTAGTGCACCCCCTCACCCCGCAGCGACTTCCCAACCGAAGCCGTCTCTTCAAGGCGCCCTCGAGTATGTCGCCTCTTGCCCTTCTGGCTCGAGCGTAGTCGTTGCACGCTCGCCCTTAAGTCCGGTGAAGCTGTAAAGGCCTCGCGGCCAATAGCGTACATCACTCACACACACACACAGGTACTTGCTTAGATCCAATTACATTGTTGCCTCCAAAAGGACCTCTCTTAACCATAACGATGTTACTTAAAAGAAGGATCTTCGATTCTGTGCATGTTACAGAGAAGTTGGTGGTGCTTCAACTGCACCCCGACTTGGCAGGGCGGTTGGCAGCCCAGGGCGAGCTCACACGCGAGTCAGCCTCTGAGCAACGATCAGCTGGTCTCACTGAACTTACAGATCAACAGAAGAGGATCATAGATGCAAGCAATATACGGTAACTCCTTAAACTTGCTAACTGCTACCTACAAAATGGAATTTCTTCAAGAACTTCCTAAAGTGGGGGCAAGTTCGCTTTAATGTGTAGATTTTTTAAGATCAAAGGTGATGGGAGCTCGTAAGAGAATACTCTGGTTCGGTTGCTGTGTGTAGGTAGATTAACGATACGCCATGAGGCATCGTTGACGCATAGAAGGTAAAGCGATTAACACATGGAAAACAAAATGTTCTTGACTTACCGATGGAGCGCCGAAAAGAATGAAGTATTATGATAGGTAACTTAATTAATAATAATAATAAGTTCGTGTATATTTTATTACTGACTGTAAGACTAGTACGACCATTGAGGTAAATAAATAGAGAAGCAAACGTCACTACGGCGTGTCCAAAAAAGTGTAACGACTTTAAAGTATGCCGACGTAGCTTTGAATCCAATAAATAATTTGCAGTAAACATATATCCATCTCTTTTACTCTTGTTTCCCACCATACCGACATTATGTCGATCCGATAGAGTTAGCAATATTACTAGTAATAGGAGGCTCAGTGTTGCTTACTATATGATTTTTTCCCACAATTTAAGTTCACAATGAATATAAATTTTTAATGATGTTATGAATAATTATATATTTTAGTTCATTAACTTCGTTACATTTCAGATAGAATCCATGAATTAATAAAATGAATTATTATAGTACCTAATTCATTTTATTCTATACGAAACTAGAATTATAATACAGATTAGTTGGATATTAGTTAATAGTGTCCATTAGGGTATGTGGTCAAACTATGAAAATATTATTGAATGAGTAATAAACAAAAACATACCTAATGTTATATATTGCATTATTTTGAAAATATGCAGGTTGATGGCTGCAGTCTGTTTAGAGCGGGTAAAATAAATACAAATATACAAAATGCGTATCTCTTCCACAAACTCCGGAAAACGTTGTTGCCTGTTTCCTGTTTCCAGTGACGACTTCTTGGTCCAGACGCTAAGAGCGGTAGGCCGCTCGCGCATAGTCGCGGGCCGAATAGTCGCGGGTTCGATTCCCGCACAGTACAAATCTTTGTGTGATTCGCACATTTTGTTTAGGTCTGGTTATTTATTTGTGTGATTTTCATGTTTATAAACGTACCAAAGACACAAGAATAATTGATAGAAAAAAGTCCTGGCTAATTCCCTAATTGCTTTCTACGACACGCGTAAGAATAAATGGGGAGGGGGAGCTATTTTTTACCGAATCCATACGGCTATTATGTAATAATTATGTAAAATATTCGCTTTAAGCAAATAACTTTCTTTTCATAATATTCTAATAAATTTGCACCCTTTGGGGACAAAATTAATAAAATAGGTGTTCGTATAGTACATTATTATAAGTGATATAATCATCCAACATTTTCCCATAAAGACGGGAACACCAAATGATGTTTTATTGGCAACACTAGATCTCAAATTTATTTTTGAAACTTTATATTTGTTTTTTATTTTATTTACTAGTAAATAGATAAAAAAAAGAACAATAAATTTATGTATGGAAAGTAGTTCCGCTAGCGTTATAGTGATTTTGTGACCTAAAATCGCATTCTTACACCACGCATTTACCTATTTTGTGATTTTTTATTAATACGTGTTACTCGACAGACGTCAGGCGGACCAATGAATGACAGAAGCTTGTTTCATGGCTGCGGGCATAATCTTAGCCAATATACATTTACGCCGTTACTGCTAATCTAGTGTTAACATGTATATCAATGAGTACGACACATTTACAAAGATCGCCGATCGTCGATATAGCTTTTTGTTCTGTGGTAGCTTTTTATAAGTGCAGTCTAACCACGAAGCAATACTAAGGGGAGATGGTCTTAACAGATTTTTCTATAGAATAAAATGTGTCATTGTGCGGGATGACACAGGGCAACACGGACGCTACGCCCAACCCGCATTTGTATTTGCCATCTCGCGGAGACTGGTAAAAACTAAACGGTTCGTCTATATCAATATTACTTGTAAGTTCAATTATATCACGGTAGATGGCATTGCTAATATAGAAGTATTGTAATAAATTACGAAAAAAATACAAATGTAATGTGATATTATTTGTCTGATCAGAATGTCGATCCAAGTAATTTTTGCATGTTAACATACATCAATTCATTTTAAGGGTTTTATTTTTAATATAGTAAAAATAGATATTTGATAGGTATGCGAACTTGAGCGGATGTGTGAACAGAAAGAGTTGCGATGGGGGGCTTTTGGCGGGAAGTCGAAGAGTGATGTTGTCAGTTTGTTTTTATTCCCAAAACTTGTGTTATTTCGACTAATAATGTGTAATGTTGGTGGAATATTAACCATTATGTGTTCTTATATGTGCATGAGTGAAGGTAATTGTAACAAAGTGATAAAACGTGCCTTTTCAACTTCCCTCAAAACGGCCGTTGCAATTGGTATGTAAAGTATCCACCGCTTTACTATCCGGGTGGGGTATTTCATTAATTTCATTATCATCGTGGTCATCAAATTCATCGGGGAGTCGAATTAATTTAAACAAACACGATCATATATCTCACTGGACATTGGCAAAATACACTTATAATTAGTGTGAAGCCATAACTTGAAGAAGAAGAAGAAGAATTGCGATGACAAACTGAGTTAAGCCACGCCCACCACGATGACGTCAAGGCTTTTAGGAAATCAAAAGACAGCTTAGGCCACCTCTTCTTCGTATAGGTACTACTGCCACCTAGTTAAGAATATACGAACTATTTCAGGGTTAACAGTTATTGACTTTTCAGACGAAAACGGAATAGGTGTACTATATGTTTCCATAATACTCCACTAGGTGGAGCTATCCACCAATAATTATTATAATGTAGTCTGTTTTGCGTAACCCTACCCTCGCACAAGCGCTTTTTCAACGAGTTACTAAACAGCTGGAATGAAATAAATTTTTCATGTTTTTTTTCTAGATATAAAGAGAAATTTGGTTTTCCATTTATAATTTGCGCAAGAGAAAATAAAGCGCAATCCATTATCGACGGTCTGCAGCAGCGGTATAACAATACACGCGAACAAGAAATAGCAATTGGTATCAACGAAGTAAAGAAAATATGTAAGCTAAGGATACTCGATATTGTAAGTTTGTAATTGAGGACAGACTTAACGAAAACTTTATAATCAACCGTAACTGTAACCCCTTCGTTCGCTCGGGCGCTTAACTAAAGCGCTGGAATGACACTAACTAGGTACGGGGTAGTTTTTTTTTTTAAACGCTTCAGCACGACGCCCGTTTGAACGCTGTCCTAATCATAAGATATAGTATAGAAATATTAAATTGTGACGGAAGGGTCATTCCTTACAATATGCAAAAAGCCATATACAAGGTGTAACATAATAAAAGCAAGACCTGAAAGTAGTTTGTTTTGAATCAGTAACTGAATTGATTCCAACTATTTTTAATGTATCTAACATTTTTTTATAAATTTGCAAAAAAATCTTTTACTTCTTCAGTGCGCTATAAAAGACTAAATTTATTGTTGATTCATAGCAATAAGGAGATTCAAATGCATTCATAAAACATATTTCTCAAAACGCTCACATACACGTACCAGTTTCATTGTTAATTGGGGTATAAAAGTGCTTAAAAGAAGGGTAAAAACCTTTAAATTTGGAAATTTGGTTTTCGTTTTGAATTTATGAAGCAATTCTCTAATTGGGGTGTTTGAGGTCTTGCGTTTATTATGTTACAGCTTGTATATAGGAGATATATGTAATAAGTGTCATGGGGATAAAAACAATTTTTACGATAAACTCTAGTTAAAATAATTGTTTCCTGTCTTCCTGACTAACATGCATTCTCAATCATAATTAATGATTCAGTGTTATTCTTGGTTTATCAGAAGCCTATTGTATACATTAATAATTAAATTACAAAATAAATAGATCGTAAGTGTTTTATTTAAAATATTTCACAGGGGTATTACAAACAAAATATCTCACAATATGCCAAGAGACCTCTCGACTACGGCATGAGGCTGTCTTGCTGCCTCATTAAAATCTGGAGTGTTCAGTATATCTTCAAAGCCAACCTCTAGGTGTCGGCCAGTGAGGACATCATTCTGGAAGTTTGATCTTTGTAGGAAGGGGAGGTGACCAATCTGAAAAATTGCATAAAAATAATTAATGTATAAAAAAAATTAACACCGTCCCGCCTATATTCCCCAAGCGGGGGGGTGGCAGAAGTGTACTGAGTACACCTACTTTTCGCCGACGAATTTAGGTCCCATGTAATAGGGGGCGAGCCTATTGCCATATACCAGGCACAATTATAGCCTCCGCACTTCATACTGGGATTTTTTTGTTAGAAATGCTACATTTCTCTGATCTAGGATTTGAACCCAGGACCTCGTTATCACAAAGTGACGCGCTTTGCCACTAGACCAACAATAATGTATAAATATACAAAATGTAGGTCATTGTAATGATCTTTGGGGAGGCATTTGACCTGCAATGGATAACTTTTGGTTAAGATGATTATAAAGACAGTCCTTTGTTTTCTTCTCTTCAACTAAGGGTTTTTATGATTCACTGTCAAATGAGTAAAAATATACATTGAAAACAAACATATTCAGCTATTGTAGAATAACGAAGTACTGTCTATTATATATTCCAAAAAGTCAAGAGTCTCCGTAACCGGCGCGCCTTTATAAGACGAACTATGAGAGTGGAGGAAGCTAGAGAGGTATGTAAGGAAAGAACCTGTTAGTACTCTGTACTCTCTGCCTACTGCATAATGATATAGATAGATATATTCCATAAATTCCACTAGAATACAAATCATTATCATCATCAGCCTGTATCAGGTTCATTGCTGCACATAGGACTCTCTCAAGGCATGCCATTGATTTCGGCTCTTCTTCTCCAACTGCTGCCAGCCACCTTGCGTATATCGTCGCTCCACCTACGTTTACTGCCGGGCATCCCACACTATGTTTACGGAGCTGCCTACTGCCACTTCAGCGTGGTGATCCTGTGAGCTATATTGATGACCTTGGACCTCAGTTGGATCACCTCATTCCGGATTCGATCCTTCAGAGAAACTCTGAACATAGGTCATTCCATAACCTGCCTTCCATTTGCTGGACTTGTCTCACCATAAGTGCCCATGTCTTGGCTCTGACATATAGGATGCACTGATTGAAGACTTTAGTCTTCAAACTTTGTGGCGTTGTTGACGAGTGGCATGAATACAAAACAGCAACCTAAATATATGTATGATGATGATGATGATACATGTATTGTATATATGTATATACAATACATGTATATGTTGCTGTTGTATATTTTAATATTTCACTATAATATTGTTTAAAAACAGGAAATGGGACACAGATTATGGTACAGCTGCAGGGAGGAGGGCCTAGGCATGGCTAAGTTTTGCCACAAAAATTTAGGAGCAGCTTTAGAATTTAAAATTACCTGACTTGTGAACTTCATTTCCATTGTAAGTTTAAGTGGTGCATGCAGCCCTTGAATGTTGCGGAGCATTGCCATATTCATCTTTTCTTGATTAGCATAGAACTGGAAAACATTATGCATTAAAATTATTTTCTTGAAGTATATTCATTTGCAGCAAAAAAGCAGTGATAGCCTAGTGGTTAGACTGTTGGACTGAAATGTCAGAGGTGTCGGTTTCAATTCCAGGCACAGAGGTGAGAGAAAAGAAAGACAGAGGTGCCTCTGTCCTTTTGAAAGCATGTGCGTTTTAAAAATCAACTATCACTTGCTTTAACAATGAAGGACAACATTGTGAGGAAACCTGCATGCTTAAGAGTTTCTCGAAAGTGTGTGAAGTTTGCCAATCTGCACTGGGCCAGCGTGCTGTACTATGGCCTAAGCCCTCTCAGAGGAGGTCTGTGCCCAATGGTGGGACAGTTTTTTTTAAAGAGCTAATATAATTATATTATTTATATTCATTGCATACAATATAATGAATGGTCACTTATGAAATCATAGCAAATGCAATTTCAATCAGCATTTTTAACTTCCTTAGCCCATTTACGGCCAGAATATGGATAGAATTTTGATATATTTTGTTTGGAAAATGTCAAAATTCTACTGCCAGTAAGCAAATCTATCCTTGAGTTGAATATTGAAACCGGGCATAACTGAACAGTGGCATTCAGGTAGTCAATTTTATTATCTTTTTATTAAAACATAGCCTCACACTAGGATTTATTCCTGTAACATGAAAATTCACACACACAAATACCCAGACCAGAAAAAATAATTGTGGGTCACACAAAGATTTGTCCCATTCGGGAATCGAACCCGCGACTATTAGATACAGTGGGCAGAGTGGCTTAAGCTCTTAACCACTGCACTAGATCATCCCTCGTTTTTATATTTCAATGTCTCTTGTTTCGGAAGGCATGCTTGATGCTGGATACCACATTTAGTGGTAGTCATTAAGCTCACACAAGGCCACAAACATGCCTCCATCAATCCGCACTGGGTCCGGGTGGTGAAGTATGGCTTAGTCTCCCTCACCTTGATTTCTGAACTAATTTTCACTGTAGGCAAGAATATTATCTTTCATGAAAGAAATAAATACATTGGAATCTGCCCAGTCATGATATGTAACAGTATTTCAATAATCCATGTGTAAAATCTACTTACATTCTTTTCAGATACTTCTAGAGGATGAGTAACGCCAAGCTTCGATTTGGTAGCACTCAAGCCTGCCACGAGTGGGTCCGGTACTCCGAAGGGACCCTCATGTATTTGAATATTAGCAGCATGTTCTGGCTTCACTTTCAAGGAAGGGAGACCGAAACTCTGAAATTAAAAATACACGATAAATATAAACGAGGAAACCGGGTCCATCGAAGCTTCGATAAACACAAAATTACACAAACAAAATTACCATTTTGATAAATGTATTTAGCGATGTTGTGCAGTAATAAATTTATATTCTTCGACTTCCTAAAATGATTTCAGATTATTCTTCTACAAAACAGTGTTGAAATAATCGAGCAAATCGCTGATGAACATAGAACCATCACCAAACCAACCAAATCGAAGTGTCAAACAAATAAACGTCAAAATTTGTTAAATCACGTTCATAGACAAAAACACAGAGTACTATATACAAAGACAAAAAAGTATGCGCATTTATATTTAAGTTAAAATAGTTACATATTTGGCGTAAATTTGCGACACATATAAATCGGGAACAAAGTAAGCAAAATAAAAATTGTGATCTAATTTAGGGAAAAAATTAAGTCCGTATTAATAATTATTTATTAATCATAAAATTCATATTCTTTCAAAAAGTAAGCTTTTAAGTAAAGACAATTATATGTATGTGTGGTCACCACTTTTATAATTTTAATTTGAGACTTAAATTATTTCTCGAAAAAGCGCCGTAAACAATCCAAGACAAGTAAGTAATGACTATTCGTATTCAAAGCCATTACCAAAAATAGAAGAAAAAGGAACGAGCATATCATAAAAAAAATAACACACATACGTCTAGTGTCGAATAAATACTATATCGGTAGGTAAACCCCCGGGAGTTTTGAATTTTAAAATAAACTCAGTAATGAGCGTACTTGGTTTTGTTTTTGTTTTTTGCCGTAATGGCGACAAGAAGCCAATTTTTATAATTTACTGTTATACTCTATTACAACTTGACATTGGCGAAATACACAGTTAAAGTGTGCGGCCATTAATTAAAATAAGACGAAGAAGAATGAGCGTAATGAGCTTCTTCAAGTTATGGCTTCACACTAATTATAAGTGTATTTTGCCAGTGTCCAGTGAGATATATGATCGTGTTTGTTTAAATTAATTCGACTCCCCGATGAATTTAATGACAGCGATGATAATGAAATGAATGAAGTACCCCACCCTGGATAGTAAAGCGGTGGATACTTTACATACCAATTGCAACGGCCGTTTTGAAGGAAGTCGAAAAGGCACGTTTTATCACTTTGTTACAATTACCTTTACTCGTGCACATATAAGAACACATAATGGTTAATATTCCACCAACATGTCACATTATTAGTCGAAATAACACAAGTTTTGGAAATTAAAACAAATTGACAACACCACTCTTCGACTTCCCGCCAAAACACCCTTAGCTAGCTTTGTTCTTTAGAATGATAAATTAAAAAAAAATGTATAAGAGGTTGATTTATGGACGGGTCAGTAAGGGGAAAATGTAGTCAGTAAGAAAATTGTTAGGAGAGGCGCGTGTTAGGAGAGGCCTATGTCCAGCAGTGGACTACGATAGGCTGATTGAAGAAAATTGTTGTTCAGTTTTGTGTGTCTGAATGATCTACGCTGTCGGCCGCGGGGCCTTTACAGCTTCACCAGACAATTGTTGTTCAAGGTTGTCGAAGCCACCATGATTTCCTAAACCGAATCTAAGAAAAAAACTAGATAAGTCAAAAATTGCAATAACTTTTTATTGCGTTTTCTTACTTTTCTAGTACTCCAACGTTTGTTGGAACATGGTTTTTGATCCTTATTTAAAATAGGACCGATTGGAATGAAAAAACTTTTTGTGTAAAAAGCTTATTTTAATGTTTTATCTCAAAATTTCAAAACCTTTTCTTAGCTATTACGGTTAGTGGCCCCTCCAAAAAATCCACCTGTATAGTAATAATTTAATTTACGCCTTTGGCAAATTGTATAATATCTATCTATATCATCACGCCAGATCCCTTGCGGGGTAGGCAGAGAGTACAGAGTTCCAACAAGTTCTTTCCTTACATACCTCTCTGGCTTACATTGTATTTAATTATATTTACCTGAGTACTAGTGGAAACTAGTGGAACCTCTTCGCTTGTTGTAGCTTAAAAACTTTAATAAACTTAACTCACTATTATAACTCTATGCTCATGTTAAAATTGTTTTAAACAATTCGGTTCTGCGTCAAGCAAGGCGCCAAGTTGACATTTTATTTACAATTTACATAGATTTATTAAAATTAATTTAGTTTTTGTGATCGAACAAGGATATTTATCGTGATAATCATGACTGGGCGAGGCGCTAAAAAAGAAGTGGTAATTATATTTTAATTTATATTGCATATCAGAATAAAAATGTTTTTGCAGGGTTTTTTGTTTTAAGTAAATTTCAACCAATTTTTTATGTAGGATCCCGAGGCTGAAATGAAACGGAAGTTTCGCGCCAAATGTCGGTTTCGAGGTTTGGGGCGGTTGGTGTTGGCCAATGCTTACTGGCTGTGTGAAGGTGTGGAACACTACGAGGGCGTTGAAGATGTCAAGAGGAGGGTAGCGCAGGCTGTGCGGGGAAAAGCCAAGAAAAAACAACTATTGACTATAACTGTTAGAAGAACATTGAAAAATCTACTAACTTACTAAAACAAAATGAACATTGCTACATTTTATTTTGTTTTAGTAAGACCCTTTCTCTTTTTGTTTTGCGTCGTGCAGTGAAAATCCTTAAATAAACTTCTAATGACCACTGTAGAGAAGATTGAGAAAATTCCCTGTGGTGGTTTTCCTTGTTACTAATCATGGTTTCAGGGTACTGCAAACAGATTTGAATAATTATTTAATGTTTTTTTAGGGCCATAGGTACTTACTAGTAGATAGGTTTGTGTCATCTGTTGTTATACGGGTTTTACTTGCACCCTTGAAGTGGGACGACGTTTCAACTAGTTTATTCATTCACCTGCTTAATTAATTGACTGAAATGTATCTTTTTTTTTTTTTTTTTTAAATGTATCCCCACACTAGGATTTATTCCTGTGTCGTGGGTGCGTTTACAAACATGAAAATTCACATACACAAATACCCAGACCGGAACAAATAATTGTGGATCACACAAAGATTTGTCCCGTGCGGGACTCGAACCCGCGACTATTAGACGCAGTGGGCAGAGCGGCTAAAGCTCTTAACCACTGCGCTAAATCGTCCGTCTATCTATCTATATCATCACGCTACTACTGCCTAGTAGCGTGATGATATAGTACAGAGAAAATGTAGAAACGTAAAAGTTCGGCTCTATCTCAACATATTGTTACGCGGGCATTTTCCTTTTAACATACATTATTATTATACATTAGTATATCTCCTATATACGTATACCTATTTATTAAATAGCCATGGTAGGCTTCGTATATCATGCTGGTTTTCATTCATGACCAATTTACCATCTAAGTTAAACCCAAGTATTGAATAACAAACTATACCTACTGACGTTTAAATACGGCGAGTTCGAATTTATGTCTAATCACTAAAGTGGAATGATCAGTTTCGAGGTAATTATTTATACAGCTGGTTAAAAAAAGTTTGCTTACCTATAAAATATTTTTTAGGATAAAGCTCTTTTGAACAAACCGGCAAATGAGAGAACTGAACAAGAGAAAAAATATATCTATCGTATCATCGGTGGGCTGAAATGTTTCAAGCGATACCCCAACGTAAGAATTCGTATCATAGTTGTTGTATATTTAGGTTTATTTAGGTAATAAAGCAAGAATAGAAAAAAGTTTACTTAGAAGGAATCACAGACGGTAACGGATCTACTGACTACGTAAATATTATACGGTTTCAAGAAAACTATAATTGGCCGAGAGGCGTTTAAAGATTCAAACTTCATCAAAGATTCCCACTGCCCCCAAACTCGCTATCATGCCGATCGCCTTTGTGCTGTACCTTATGTATTCAGGACAAAAATAGTCGGATCATGTAGAGACAGAATGCCAGATAGGTATAGTCCTTCAGTTCACTCGTTCATCTGTGGTACATGAGAATGAGTACTGTGCTCTATTTAGTGTGCACGTTAAAGAGTGAGTTTGTGAAGTTATAGAGATCTGTGTTGGGTCAGCGCTGAAAATAATAAATGATTCGCTGAGTCGATGGTCCAAATATGCAACGTCATTTATTTTTCGATATTGACCCTATCTATGGTCTCCATAACTGGTATAGATTCGAATGTTTTCATTTACAATTACTGGTTTATATCCAAATAAGTTAGGCTGGCCGTAACTTGAAAATTCAGATTTCTTTTATTCTCCTCCTATTTAAAGCTTCACCACCTTATGTAATGAGAACTAAATACTAATAACACACTTTATGTCTAGACGCATAAATAGTAACCCAGTTTTCAGGGCGCTTACCTACTGCTGCTATACAAAAAACTTTTGTTTGTCATTGCATATAGTGAGCCAGTCCATCATACTTGTTATGGTGCATCACTTCTTAATCTATAACAGCCAAAAGACATCGCCTGGTGGACATAAGCTTCCTCCAAAGATCGCAACAACGCCTAGTGTTGTGCTCTCCGCATTGAGCGTATTGTATATTATGAATTAGTACATTTAGTACTTTTCTTCTTAGCACGTGAAAAGAAAGTTAGCTGCTGTAACGTATTTCAAGTACTATGGTCCCGGAAGAGTTATTGTTCGTCAGCATCAAGACGCCCATGCCATGTACTTCATAGTGACTGGTGATGTCGTCGTCAGCCAGTTGGTGTTCGACGAGCTGCTCTTGAAAGATGTGTCAGTGGACATTGGTGTCATGCATCAAGGAGACTTGTTTGGAGAAGTGTCTCTGCTGCATAACATACTGCGAACGGCCACCTGTACTACTGTTGGTTAGATTCATGTCATTATCTATAGCCAGATCCAGATAAACCGAGCACAGACCGAGCACGGCTTGCGTGGCAATCACCTTCGGCCGGAGTGGGTGTGGCTTGGCTGTCTCGGTCATTCGATGCCTCTTAACGGGCGTTTCGAGTCAGAAGCCCGAGTCTGGCTCGCGAGTCGTGCTCAACCAGTCACGGACAGACTACAACCAGATTATGTCATACGTCACAAAGTCATTCTTATAGACTTTGTGACGCAGTTAATTGTAAATTAGTGTTTAATGTAATTACAGGTAGGGTAACTCAACATTTTGCAAACTATAAATAGGTATGTACTGTTACGCGAGCATTTTCCTGGCGAGTGGATACTCATTAATAGGTTTTGTACCTTATACTCTTAAGAGATGGTTCACTAAATAGTGTTACACTACTAATGCTATTAAAACTGTACCTAATATATCAACTTGTCCGCTTTATTTATATTTTATTATATGCAATTATCACACTTAGTATTGAAAAAATCACTTGCATGAAAGTATATGCCCGAAGAACCGCAATGGACTCAACTACACGTGAAAATGTTAAGAACCTTCAATTTTCTTATTTTACCTGGGAATCTTCAATTTTATTATTGGCCAAACACAACAAAAGTAGAGCATGCCCATAAAACGAGGGTTGGCATCGTTCGATCAAACTATATCACTTAGTTACCACTAAACGGCGGGATGTTTATATCAATAGTAACATAATTTATATGAATTTACTATTCTTCGGGATCCAGGTCACTGTGAGCTGCTAGCCCTAATGAAAGAAGACTTTAAAAATGTCCTGCAAGCATCCGTGCAGAAACAGTGGGATGAAGTGCGACGCGCTATGTCTGTATTCTCTTATTTCGATGCACTTGATGAGGTGAGTTTGTGTGTAGTTAATTTTATTGAGAATTTGGGACTAACTTAACCAAACTTTTATTGATTTTTTTTTGGCTTGTGATATTTATTATTGAGCAAAAGCAACTAAGGAATGGGTTCCACGAAGCAGAAAGCCATGATGCGAAGGGAAGGAACAAAGGAAATAAAGAAGGGAAGGTCTTTTCCTAATATTAATACACTGAAGCCTTGTAAAAGTAAATTAACGTAATTACAACACGTATTAAAAAAAAACAGTTTAAATTACTTTGAAACGAGTGCATTCCTATACCTATAAAAACTTATTTCAACACAGGCCTAAATACATACTCTTGTTATGGGTTGGAGTTCTTGCAATTTCTACCAAAAAAGAGTGGATAAAGCTCTATTGATTAGTCACTCCACAATTACCGACGCCCGAAGATTGACCGACGATTTAGCGCAATGGTTAAGAGCTTAACCCGCTCCGCCCACTGTGTCTAATAGTCGCGGTTTCGATTCCCGTACGGGACAAATCTTTGTGTGATCCACAGTTATTTGTTCCGGTCTGGGTATTTGTGTATGCGAATTTTCATGTTTGTAAACGCACCCACGACACAGGAATTAATAATAGTGTGGGCCTAGGTTCTAAAAAAAAAAAGAAAAAAAAATTGTCGTTTATAACTAAATTTAAATGTTTTACTTCAGGTCGCCAGTCGCGAGGGTTGTATAGTGGCTAAAATGAAGTCTTACCAAACCAACGAGACTCTCCTGGGAGACGGCGTGGGTGTGCCTAACTTCGTCTACTTCGTGCTGTCTGGCCGCTGTCAGATGATAGAGTCTATCAAAGTCATCGTTAATACTCGTCTTGGCCGCAATTACTATTCCCTTTACGACCCTTATGTAAGTATAGTATTTTCTAAGAAGTTGTTTTTGAACTGATTGTTATTAATTGTAAACACCGTTACGCCTATATTCCCTAAGCAGGGGTGGCAGAGGTGTACTGAGTACACCCACTTTTCGCCGACGATGGTAGGTTCCTTGGAATAGGGGGCGAGCCTATTGCCATATATCGGGCACAATACCAAACTCCGTACTCATACTGGGAAATTTTCTGGGAATTGAACTGATTGTTATTAATTGTAAACACCGTTACGCCTATATTCCCTAAGCGGGGGTGGCAGATGTGTACTGAGAACCCACTTTTCGCCGACGATGGTAGGTTCTATGGAATAGGGGGCGAGCCTATTGCCATATATCGGGCACAATACCAAACTCCGTACTCATACTGGGATATTTTCTCGGAATATTTTCGAATTAAGAACCAACGGTTGGCTTCTCTAACCGACCACTTCGCTAGATTTCTCTGATCAAAAAAGTATTGAATCAAATTGTACTTTCTGTTCCAATAGGTATATACTTACTTGCTTATGAAATTTATTTCCTTCGTGTGGTGTCGTGCTCTTGTTCACGTAACTGCAGGTGTATAGTTAGGTGGTTATTTAAAAGCGCTAGTCTTACTTTCTGTGGATGTCGTAAAGCGACTAAAGGAGTCAAAGCCATATGATATCGAGCGAGCAGTCTGCCACAGCAAACATACCCATTATTACGTGGTCTATTTGACATATTTCCGGTGAAATGTGGACGTTTCGAATATTCAATCCTTTCTGGGGCAACGTTACTGATGATGTGGATAATTTTATAACTTGTTCAAGGTTTCACCAGAAGAAAGTGAACAGGACCTGGATACAAAATATTTCGGCGCATATAAACATCTCAATAAAAGCAGCAAAGAAAATCGTGAATCAGGGGACGTAACGGCTGAAGCCACCGATTCTAACGAGAACAAAGCAAAACGTCTAGGAAGCATTTTAAAAGGGCATTCTTCGCATGCAGAGAAACAAGGAAGTAAATCTGATACCGTGCATCTTGCAGATGAATGTTCCAAGAGTACCACCGAGCAGGAAGCTTCAGTTGCAATGGCAATACCAAATGAGGAAGATGAGATTAGAGCAAGTGTTCTGTCTTTTGCACCTCAAGATCGCACATCTTCTTTAAAATCACAAGTGATATTACCTCCTCGGGAGTCGGTTAGGTACGTCGAACCTAATTTTGTAAAGATTGTTTCTTTAGTGATAGCTTAGATAATAGAACGCTCGCCTTTTCATCATAAGGCCGACCATTCCAGAACGCTCGCCTTGTCATCATAAGGTACACCATTGAAATCCCGGCTTACATTTCTGGCCTTTTTCGAAATTTATATCGGATTGTAATTAGCGAACAGTAAAGGAATGTCGTGAGCAAATCTCCATTTCCGAGAGAATCTCCAAAAATGAAGAATGGAGACAGGATCGCCCACGAAGGGATCACCCCTTGTTAAAATAGGAATCTAAAAATCTTAGTGAAATGAGAGTGTATGTACACCTCTTCCGAGAAAACTACTGTAAGAGGTATATTTTTTATACTGAAGATGTTATGCGTTCTTAACTGAAATTATTTTATTTAGATGGAGTATTGGGACGGATAAGCCTAAAGAAATGCTACCACCGAATCTTAGAACGTACTTTATGCAGGTAATTTTATTATCAATGTATTTTTTATAGGAGCGGTTACGGGTAGTGAATTGAAATTTTTGAGTTGCGTACGTAGGTGTGAATTAGACCCACATAGGTATGTCGGTCTAATCGATAAATAAAGACGGCCAATTAGACCAAATAGTATAAGCAAAGGCCGTCACAAATGTAGTTTCTGTCTGGGAATTTGTGGATATGAAATCTGGATCTATAAAATGCACCAACGATGCCCAAAACCAATTTAACGAGGGACATAAGAAAGTGTCTTTCTGTTGTCTAAATACAAGTCTTCCAAGCCTTGACACGTCTCATTTTATATCTGCTTCACGCGTGAGCTAAAATTAAAGATATGGAAGAGTGATACCTTTCACTATTATACTGTGTCCTTCGTTCTCGATATAAACTATATTAGCAGCTCTCTCGAGTCGCTTGGCAACCGCGCGTCATTCAGAGAATTAAAAAGTCAACGCCGCCTCTATGGTATCTGTGGACATAACCTCTGCAAGCATTCTTTTGAAAGCGCGGCAGCCGACGCTTTGTAATAAAGTTTTTGGTCGACAATTAATTTAATAATGTTGTTATGGCACTGATATTATATAACAAAAAGGTTGTAATATACTCAAGTGACCTTGTGAAATAAATTTAAAACATCGTATAGGCAAATTTAGAAAAGTTTACGTCCTGGCAAAGAAGGACATTCTAAAAAGATCAACCGATAGTTGTTTATTTGTGATGTTTTTCAGCTTAACTTGTTTATTTATATAATATCTAATATTTGGAGACGTGAGTTTCGTCATATTAAAATTTGGGAAAGCTTCGTCGTCAGAAAAGTAAACTTATGAAGTCTATGTTCCTATTCGTGTACAAACAGTTTAACACGAAATATACCTGAAAACGATTATTAACCGTCTATAAATTGGCAATGTTATACCTCCAATAAGAGAAATTAGGGGGACGTTCATCAATTATGATGATTGTTCAGGATCGATGGCATTTTAAGGACACGGGTGATGTACGAGATACATCGACGTGGTCCGCAAGACTTGACGATAATTCAAGGACACGAGTGGTGTACGAGATACATCGGCGTGATCCGCAAGACTTGGGGCCCATACGAGATATGTGCTGAAGGTCATACTACTCATAGGTTTCATCCATGAGGTGTTCCTGTGCAGTCCACATTTCTACAATGGTAAGAATCAAAAAAGTTACCTAAAATACATACCTTAAACATGCCTAAAACAGTAAATACAAAGACTATTGCTATAAACTATAAGCAATTTGTCATATTATATCTCCAAAAGGAGACTTACTGAAAGGGTAATTAAAGTGACATTGTTTATGTATAACAATACATTATTAATAACAAAAGTCACTCCTTTGCAGAAACATAGTGTTTTTATTGATTTCATTATTAGACATACTTGTATAATAATACTGAAATAGCCCAAACTGGAGCTTATTACACAAAGAATTGTGCAAAATTATGAGTACTTGTATTACAAAAGTTAAATCCAGCAATACTTATTCCTGAACAGGGTTTATAACCAAATAAGCCAAAGTAATATACTAATGGCAATGCCTGTTGTAACTGACAAGCACCAGGACTGTGGATACATTCCAAATATAATATCTTATCCTACCGATGCTGCGGCAGGCAGGTTGTGGGATAATTTGTGTTATGCACAAAGATACTTAAAAGATAATATAAAATACCTGGTCTATCCAGTTAACATAGAACTAATAATTATCTATCAATATTATCAACCTAGACTCCTTGCAGGGTAGCCAGAAAAGATTAATCCTAACAACACAGTCATGAAACCTTTATTGAGATAAGAACCTTTAAGGTCAGCAGTATATATTTTGCATAAAAGGAGTGTTAATATAGTGGATTATCAATATGGAATTATTAACTAGCTAGTCATATCCAGTAGTTAAAATTTCATAAAACAACCACCGTTGTAACCAATATAGACCAACAATCCTCATCCTGGGTGTGAAAATATTAAGTCACACTGTACCTATCAGTTCACCAAAAACAACATCACGTTGGACATTGGAAATCTCCTACCAAAGAAAGTGAGGTACAAAAAGCATGATAGGCATTTTACACAAGGACTTGGTTTTTAAGTTGCTGAAAAATTCAGAAAAACAATCAGGAATACAACATGGGTTTTACAAAGAAACCATAATATTGGAGGCTAAAGGTATTCACTGACTGTGGTATGTATCTATGACACTAATAATGCCTTCAACGACAAACATAATTTTATTGGTTTTGTGCAATTACTTGCACTTCAGACAAGTGAATCTTGTCCTACATATGTTTAACATTATGTATAGAAACATTATTATTAGAAACACTATTGTTTAATAATTTGAAATATAATTTAAAGCCATTTTTATTAAAAAAAAAAAAATAAAAATAAAAACTTAATGCTATTACGCTAGACCTTACAGTCATAATAAATATACTAATAGAAAATTTATTAGTACCTATTCAGTTTTCTATCATGTAAGGAGTTCAATGGTTTTGGGTTCTTGATTATTTCCTGCATCAATTATAGTGTACTTAATAATATTAGGAATTTGAGGCACACACAATGGAAAGCTATACATCAATTCATCATTTGGAGAATTAGATGTTTTTACTGTATTTTTGTTTGATCATATGATAATCAATAAATAATATGTAATTAAATAAGATTATTCAAGAAATTAATAACTATAAAAAATAGTTTTGTAATTAGTTTGGAATGTGTACAGTTATTTTGAACACCAGTGATGTTTTCTGGTATAGTTATGATAACACAAGCACAAACTGCTACCATTAAAGTAACAAGTTGGTTTTAGAGCACTATATATGTTGTAATTTATTTAAAGGTGTTTCAGTAAAAAAAAAAAAAAAAACATAAATTAAATATGTAATGATAGCAAAACCATTCTTATAATCACCAAGTTAATTCGTAGCCTTCGTTTGGTACCGTACTCAAAAGGAGATCATTTGACAAAAAAAAATAAAAATAAAAAAAGAACCTCATGGCAGTTGGAAGACACATTAGTGGGGAAATAGAATTCCCTGTTATATTTGTATCATATTGTTATAGATTGGGTACTAACAGACTTTGTTTTCAGGTCTAGTACACAGTAAGGGTTTCTAGCTATCTATCTATCTCTATCCATATTATGACGCCAGATCTCTTGCGGGGTGGGCAGAGAGTGCAAGGTTCCGACGGGTTCTTTCCTTGCATGCCTGCCTGGCTTTCTTCGCTCTCATAGTTCGTCTCATAATGGTTGTCAATGATACAAGAATTATTATAAAGGATTTAATTTTATATAAACAAAACTCTAGATGGGCAATTCCTCAACTCTTGTTATATAGAAGATATCTATAGAAGAAAGATCTCTATAGAAGACAACAGATAGAGACTGCACTGATATCTGATAAGTAATGATTGATTAATATTACCCGGTATTAATGAATTTTGGACAACAGGTGTGGTATAAAGGTATATAACAGGTGCTTTAAAGGTTTTGTTGGGATGGATCTACACTACATAACATAATATGTTATAGAATTTGATTATATAAATTTATTTTAAATAAGTTAGACTGACTGGTTGTAAGAAACAATATATGTGTATATATTTGTTGTGTTTGTGTTGTATGGCAAAACAATGAACGGGAATGTGTTATAGTACAAATATACTAATGATATGTTATTTTTAGAGGTCACGCTCAAAAAAAAAAAAAAAAAAAACCTTTATGTGGTATACTTCAACTTTACCCTTATAGCTCTAAACAGCTGCTAATATAGTTTATATCGAGAACGAAGGACACAGTATAATAAGTGATCAAACGAACTTACCTGAAGTGAAGTTCGATCATTATTATACGAAGTCCTTCGTTCGAAGATATAAGTACCCAACCCGCCCTGCCCGTTGGTAAAGTTGAAATGTACTACTTCTAAAAGGAATGCTTGCAGAGGTTATGTCCACAGATACCATAGAGGCGGCGTTGACTTTTTAATTCTCTGAATGACGCGCGGTTGCCAAGCGACTCGAGAGAGCTGCTAATATAGTTTATATCTTCGAAGGACTTCGTATAATAATGATCGAACTTCACTTCAGGTAAGTTCGTTTGATCACTTATTATACTTTTTAACTAAGTCTAGTCGTTTATTACTCTCAGGTGTGTCAATTTAACCCTGGATCCACGTTTGGTTTTGGTGAGAACATGCGTGATCGTCGGATCGTCGCTCTCACTCCTGTAGACTGCATGCTGTTGCCCAAGATATGGCTGATCCAGCGTAACACCGCCAATATCTGGTCGAGAATACAACACTATTTAGAAAAGAAGGTACTTACTCTCATTTATTTTATTGCCACTCAAGAAAACGATACTTAAGTCGGTACATACTCCCTTTAATAAAGGTACTTAATTACTTATCCCCGTTTGATTACTATTATGAATGAAAACTGTAAAGTAGGGTATTTATTACCTTCTTCAGTTCTATAGTTATTGATTTTACCTAGATAGGGCATAAAAGAACAAAAAAAACTAACAGTTGCGCTCCGGGATTGCCGACGGATGTGAAAACTTGAACAATTAGGTGTGTATTTTTTGAATAAGGAAATATTTTTTGAATTTTTTTTATATACAGAGGTGTCGGTAACGGTAATACTGGCGCGAGTTCAATTGTTTTTTCCCATCTCAAAAAATGCCCAACACGCCTAAACAAGTTTTCACTTCAAAAAATGCTTATCATAGATTTAAACATATTGACATCAAACCAATGAATTCCGAACTGATGCCTCTATTAGTCTTCAGTTTTCTTGTGTTCAGCATGTGTGCATTTCGATATCAGCCCATTGCCTCGGATATTCCATGTGGTTGTCGTTAAGCAAAGTTGGAAGTCTCATAGCAACTTAAGTAAGTACCTAGAACCACAGTCAGAGTTTGCGGAAAAAATTTGCTCTCTTTGACTAGCATTGGATCAGTATAACCAAGGATTGGTAAACCTTTATACATATACGTGCATATTTGCTTAAAAATATTTTTTGTGTATTACCTACGACGTATTGGCAAGCGCAGCGTGGGACGACCGCCTGCCAGATGGACCGACGATCTTGTGAAAATCGCAGGAAGTCGTTGGATGCAGGTGGCATCGGACCGGTTACGCTGGAAAGCGATTGGGGAGGCCTATGTTCAACAGTGGACAAGTATGGGCTGAGATGATGACGATGATGACCTACGACGACATACCAAAAAAATCTAAGAAGTAGACATCATACAGAAGCATACTATGAAAGAAAACATTTGTGCGTATTCTCTTTCGCGTAGTCTGTTGCATTTTTGGATTCCTAATAGCCGGTTTACAATATATTTTTGTTATTGTAACCTTCTTGATGAGAAATATAAATTATTTCCTTCATGTTGGCTAGTTTCTGAGCCTGTTTGCTCGTTTCCCACTCGTCCACCTCAATTTCCCTTTTTTGTTGCATGTCATTGGTTTGTCATTCGTTGTAGGCGTATAAGGTAAGTTCAATTACTGTCTGTTTCCAGATCCCCACAAAGAAGCAACTGTTCAAGGACTTTGTGTCAGAGCGTCGTTGGCAGGAGTTTCGCGACCAGCTGGTGGACGACGTGGTAGCTCGATCCAACACCGTCAACTGGACCTCCGTGCATGATGTGCCCTACTCCATTCGCATGGATGAAATGCTTGACATATAATTTGTGATTATTGTTGGAATAAATCAAATAATATATATTTTGCTTTTTTAATTTTACAATTTTAATTGATCAATCGAAATTTTATAACTGACGTCATTCTTTAGACAGCATCCGGAAATTACAGTTACTGTTCGTAGGAGTTTGTGAAAAGCTGATTGATCAGCTGTAGTAGAAACAATATCGTATTCAAATTTATTAGACCTATGCTAATTTCGATCTGAGTGCTCAATTCATTTTGGTCTAGGGGTGATTTTTAAATCAATCATATGAAATCATCTATCACCTAAATTATAACGAGGCTGAATATAAAAGTGGAAACAATTTAACTCTTTTATTTCTACAAATGTCTATCTATTTATTTATCTATATCATCACGCCCAGTTCCCTTGCGTGGTAGGCAGAGAGTACAGAGTTCCAACAGATTCTTTTCTTATATATCTCTA
Source organism: Phalera bucephala (assembly GCA_905147815.2). Classification (NCBI taxonomy): domain Eukaryota; kingdom Metazoa; phylum Arthropoda; class Insecta; order Lepidoptera; family Notodontidae; genus Phalera; species Phalera bucephala. The sequence goes on from LR990615.1 coordinate 13,399,055, forward strand.
CAAATATAATTTATAATTATATAACTTTTATTGTATGCTAAAAATAGGCACATTGAGCAACAATTTAAAATTCATGTACAAAATCATTTTTGTCGAAGGCCAATGGAATTCAACATAACGGAAGTTTTTGAATCACCTACAAAGTTATTAACAGGTTCTATGAATTTATTAAAATGTAAAAATGATCCCACTCACCTGCCAATATAATTTACCATTTGGCAATTATTATTGCCAAATGGTAAATTATATACACGATTTTATTAGGCCTGATCAGTCTCTGTGTTCTGTAAAAGTTTTATGTCGTCATTACGCTGTATTCGGGCAATGTAGGCGGGGGCCACGGGTAGCCTTATATGATATTTGGATCACTGCTAGAAAGGTGACTGATCCGATATTGTTTTTTGTTATAATAAAAAGTGCCCTTGAAAATGAGAACTTGTTTGTATCTTAATTAATTGGTATCACGGCATATGTTATCAACATACGAAACTCTTTAAGTTTATCAATAGGTAATTAAGACTGTTGATAAGAGCTATTCTGTTAAAACTGTGCGAAGGTAGTCATAATAATTAATAAAACGCTTTATTTACCTACATTATTTATTTATGTAACTGTTGGAACTCTGTACTCTCTGCCTACCCCGCGAGGAGCTCGAGCGTGATGATATAGATACATAGATAGATTATTTATTTATTATATTTTTTTTTTAGTAACGTAGACCTCCATTAGTATTTATTCCTGTGTCGTGGGTTGTTTACAAACATGAAAATTCACATACACAAAGACCCAGACCGAAACAAATAATTGTGGGTCACACATAGATTTGTCCTGTGCGGGAATCGAACCAGTGACTATTAGACACAGTGGGCGGAGCAGCTTAAGCTCTTGACCACTGCGCTAAATCATCCGTCAATATGTCCGTGATTATGCTCCTTTAAATAGTATCTAACTATGGGTTTGTTGCTTAGGTTTGTTGTAATTGGTTTGCTTAAATGATGTTGGTAAACAAAGATTTAATTTTCTTTGGTCCTCTACTTGTTATAAGGTTAACTACTAGCTCTATCTATCATAGGTTTTTGTTTTATTACCAAATCTAGAGCATGGACGATACAGATTTCGTTCCCTTAGAGGAGTTGTCGGTATCAAAATTGATTCCGCTAATCGTAGCCGCCGCCGACTACGAACCCGACCCCTGCCGCTACCGCCGGCCGCGACATGTTCTCACCGATCCCCCCGATGCTTTGACATCGCTTCTTTCCGCTCCGGATACGACGACGACCCGCCCGGCGACCGGTGCACTAATTACACCCCCTCCCCCCGTAGCGACTGTCCAAACCGAGGCCGTTCCTCCTTGAGGCGCCCTCGAGTATGTCGCCCCTTGCCCTTCTGGCTCGAGCGTAGTGGTTGCACGCTCGCCCTTAAGTCCAGTGAAGCTGTAAAGGCCTCACGGCCAACAGCGTATATCACTCAAACACACACACACACACACACACACACACACACACACACACACACACACAGACACACACATCAAAATTGAATTTCACAATTGACAGAGCAACAGCTTAAGCTGGGCTTAGCTCTTGTTTGTATTATTTTGGCATATCACATCCATTTATACGATGATAGCATCGATGTGTAAGCACCACGTATTATTTCTCATACAAACAAGCGATGCACATCGATGACTCGTTTTTCGTTAAGGTAGGTCAAAATTATAATGATATGAACCTAGCTTTAGACTACCACACAAGCTTCCCAAATAGCCAACAAAATATGAGAAGACTGGCACAGTACTGGTATATTTAGCAATATATCACCTTGTCCGGTGTAGCCGTAAAGGCCCCTCGGCTAACAGCGCAGTCATCCACACTAAAGCAATGCATCATCGTCGAGAGCGCATGCGTATGTTTCGACGCCATTGCCGCGTCGCGTAAACAAGGCGGCCGGTTTTGGCGGGAAGCGCCCACGCGCTGCCGCTACTCCGCGCGTGTCACAACCCCGCCGAAGACATACATCAACGCGAACTAAACATTCGACCGCAGTGCACCGCGACGACCGACCGCCGCGACTACCGACGACAGCTGAGGCTGATCGAAAATTCGCGACTGTTAACAGATATCTAATGTAAATAAATAAGCGTTGTATTCATAACGAACCTTCAAATCGACGATCGCTTCAACTAACATCGTTTCAATTTACACGAGTTGTGTCAATTGTTTTAATTGCATAGCAGGTGAGTCAATGATAATATATTGTTTATTTCCTAACAACGTATGAATGTATTTATAAATCTGTATTGTAATACGTAGTTACTTCCTTATTTACGTTTAAAATTAATTTTATATTCATATTGTTTTGTTTCATTAGCGACTGTCTCTGCAATGTTTATTTTGGGCAAGGACAATTTTTAATTTGTGTAGGTAGAAGAGTATATTAATTATTGTAGTACGTAAAACGTACCTATCGAGATCATTGTCTAGATATGTAGGCGTACAAACTACTTGCCTAGCATATTAGCTATAGCCATTTCTAACTATGAAAATTAGTGCACTAACTATAATTCTACTTAATATTATAAATGTGAAAGTTTGTATGTTTAGATGTTTGTAACTCAATCACCCAAAAACGGCGATAATCATTTCTTATTTTTATTATGATCTTTATCAGTTGGATAGGAAAGTCTACAAATATGAAGTGGTTTGCGTGATGAGATTTCGTGGTTTGATTGGTTGCAGTTCAAAAACCTGGTAGAATTACCTGCTTCTGTAAAAATCTAAATTAATTATAATTTACTATGTATTCCAATTAATTTCATTTTAAGCAGTAGTTTAAGTGGTAGTTTAGTTGGTAGATCGCTCGCAGTTCGTATCTTCGAATTGATGACCTATGGGCGATTTTAACTTGCTGATGATGAAGGAAAACATATTCAAGAGACGCTATAGGCAAAAAAATATAAATGAATAATAAAAGACGTGGTATGATGTTCAAAATACTTCGATGATATGAACTATTAGTACACTTTTGTCTTCAACTATGGAGAGAAATGGGCGTCAGAGTTACCTACCTGTTATTTAGTTTGTGCCTGTCTGTTAATGTTATTTTCCCGTATGGTACTTACTCTGTATAATCAGGTAGAAGAATAACACTATACCTGGGGGTACTCTTGTGAATGACGAAAAAGGCGATTTAAAGAGGAAAAATCGTTCAACATCTATCAATTTTCACGACTCCCTTATTACGAGGTCAGCTGTAGATGAGTATGATGAAATGTGTAATTATAAAATACTTGATATACTTACTTCAACATCATGAGCCTATTATAGGCCTACTTACTTATTGATGAGTAACTCAAACTTCTCCAAAATTGCTGGACCAAAATCATTATGATTTGATTTTATGTAAAGCTATGAATTGCCGTCCTCTTTTACATACCAAGTCATGACTTGGTGTATAACTTGTATTTGCCATGATAAATGCTGGTTAAATATAGGCTGTACAAGATTGAAGTTGGCATTCGTGATCCCAAGTTCAATTTGAGAATAGAATCTAAGCGAAACGACCTCTAAACTTCAAACGCTATGAAATGATTGTTACCATTTATCTCTATTGGTCTGCCCCGCTAATTGAATCGTTTCCCGTTCGCAATCCTGCTCCTAGCACTTACGTTAGTGGGTACTATGCATAGAGATATATGTATATACATACCTACATTCATCTTTCTAAGTATTTAATCTGCCTCGTATAGTGACGAATAAACGGTGCTAGGTTAAATAAAATGTTATTTTTCGATAGAAAACTTTTTAGTAGCAGTCTTGAGTCTGGCATTGTGCCCAAAAGAAAGGCAATAGGCTCGTCTCATATTGCATGGGATCTTTCATCGTCAGTGAAAAATGAGTGTGTCGATTACACCTCTACCACACTGTAGGTTGCCAGTGATGACATACGGACAGAGACGTAGTCTCTTACAATCGGTCTCATAAAAAAGCTCAGAGCTGCTCAGCAAGCTATGGATAGAGCTTCGCTCGGCGTTTCTCTACGTGATCTAATCAGGAATGAGGAGATTCGTAGAAGAAACAAGGTTACCGACATAGCCCTCAAGATAAGCAAGCTAAAGTGGCAATGGGCGGGCCAAGCATTGCGAAGATCGGACAGGCGTTGGGGCAGAAAGGTTCTAGATAGATAGTAGATTCTTGATAGATAGGTAGTCTAGTTGGGGCAGAGAGGTGTAGACCACGTATTGGCAAGCGCAGCGTAGGACGGCCGCCTGCCAGATGGACCGACGATCTTGTGAAAATCGCAGGAAGTCGTTGGATGCATCGGCATCGGACCGGTTACGCTGGAAAGCAATTGGGGTGACCTATCTTCATCAGTGGACAAGTATAGGCTATGATGTTGATGATGATGATTATAGGCGTGATGGTTTTTTTGTTTCTATCGTGATAAATATGTTAATAGACTAGACAAAATGTAAAATGTAAAAGTGGCGGCATGTACCATCATAAAACCGGTTGGTGCATAATTATTATGTAATGAAAAACAAAGACCCAAGCATAAAAACTAAGAACGCATATACTTCTATACAAGGTGTAACATAATAAACGCAAGACCTCAGACACCCCGATTAGAGAATTGCTTCATAAATTCAAAACGAAAACCAAATTATTAAATTTAAAGGTTTTTACCCTATTTTAAAGCGCTTTTATACCCCAATTAACAATGAAACTTGTACGTGTATGTGTGCGTTTTGAGGAATACGTTTTAGCAATGCGTTTGGAATCATCTTCTTGCTATGAATAAAGAATAAATTTATTTTTTTATAGCGCACTGAAGGAGTAAAAGCATATTTGCAAATTTAAAAAAAATGTTAAATACATTAAAAATTGTTGGGATCAATTCAGTTACGTTTGCGTTTATTATGTTACAGCTTGTATATTCACACATATATATTTCTACATATACTTCGGAGAATAGAAGTCCATGAAACCTCTCCAAGAAAGGTTTCATCTAACTTTATTTACATTTATAAAGTAGTTAATCATCCCACCATATCCCGTACGAGGTAGGCAGTAAGTACAGAATTCCACCAGGTTCTTTCCTTACAGATCTCACACGCTTCCTCCATTCTGAGAGTTCGTTTCATATACTTGATGGTCAACAAAATAACATCGAAAATTTATGTGTATATCGTATCATATCGCAAAGTGTGATATTATTGCTCGTTCACAATCCTTAATAAGTATCTATTCTCCATCTATCTATAACCTCACGCCAGATCCCTTGCGGGGTAGGCAGAGAGTACAGAGTTCCAACAGGTTCTTTCCTTACATACCTCTCTGGCTTCCTCGACTCTCATAGTTCGTCTCGTACACGCTCGCCGGTTACGGAGACTCTTGACTTTTCCATTAGATAAGACTCGGTTTATTTGGTCGTGGTAAGATAGTCTAGGTCTTCCCCGGTACCTGCATCCTTCCACTTTCACATTGTATATCTGTTTTGTCATTCTTTCCTCTGGCATTCTTTCTATATGCCCGAACCAACGGAGCATGCCCTTTCTCATCTTTACACCGATACTATCTTTCATACCTACTCGCTGTCTTACTATGCTGTTGCTAATGCGGTCGGTCAGCTTCACTCCGCACATCTTCCGCAGAGCTCGCATTTCTACCGCATTTATCCTACTTTCATTCTCCTTCTTACATACCCAGCTCTCGCTACCATATAACAGCGTTGGGACAAGAACTCCGTTATGTATGGCAAGCTGCGCCTTATGGCTTAAGTGCCGGCTCCCGAGTAGCTTTCCCATCGCACCATTCACTCTGTTCCCTGCACTCACTCTTCTCTCTATGTCAGCGGTGTATTTCCCATCCTTACTGAAGGCGCATCCAAGATATACAAACTCATTCACTTGCTCCAGCACATCGTTACCAACCACAATCCTTACATTCGTTCTGGTTTCTTCCCTTTCAAAAACCATAATCTTGGTTTTCTTCACATTCAAGTGTAAGCCATTGATCATGCAGTCGTCTTTCATAACTGTGACTAGTGTTTGCAGATCAGTGGCTGTTGGCGCTATTAAAACCGCGTCATCTGCATAAAGTAGATGGTTTACCACTAAGTCACCCATTTGTACACCTTCATTCATCGCTTTCAGTCTTTGAAGACTTTTGTCCAGATATATTATAAACAGTCTAGCGGACAACACGCAACCCTGCTTGACGCCGATTTTAACGTCAAACCAGGGTGACCTGTTACCACCCACCCGTACGCATGCCTTGCAGTCCACATAAGTGGACTGGACGGCTCGCAACAGAGTGCTATCTATACCATACTCTGGCAAAATGTCCCAAAGTCTCTTTCGCACAACTCTGTCAAATGCCTTCTCCAGATCTACAAAACCGCAGAAAACCTTCCGGCCCACTGCCAGATGCTTTTCTACGATGTTGCGGAGTGAGAAGACTTGATCCGAACATCCTCTTCCAGACCTGAAACCCCCTTGTGCCTCGCACAACATTCCATCGGACTTCACGCGTATTCTCCGTTCAATAATTTTACCGTACACCTTGGCTGCCAAGCTGATCAAACTGATGGCTCTGTAATTGGCGCAGTCATATTGTGAACCCTTGCCTTTATACAAGGGTACTATGACTGCGCGGCGCTAATCTGTAGGGACGCTACCGGTCCTCCAGCAAAGGTTTGCAAGGGCCCGGAAAGCGTCCCGGACGCAAGTTCCACCATATTTGATCATCTCGGCAGATATCATGTCTACTCCCGCAGCTTTACCGTTTTTCATACTTCCTATCGCCCATTCAACTTCTTCCATAGTGATGTCCTCCGTTGATTCTGGTGCCGCAATCTCGCCTTTAGGCACGTCTGCGGCATCAGCATCCGGGTCATCTCCATACATTTCTCCAAAATATTCACTCCACCGGTTTAGCACAGCTTGTGTGTCTGCAAGAATGTCACCATCTTTAGATTTTATCCTTTCCATTCTGGAGCCTGACGAATCACCTCGAGCCTTTCTCACCTTGCTCCAAAAGAGTTTGGTGTTGTTCTCGAAGTTCTTCGCCAGCCTCTCCTCCTCAATCATACTGGCTCTTTCACGCTTTTCTTTCACTAAAGTTTTAGTGGCATTCTTGCATTGCCGGTATATTTCTTTCCTCATCTCTGTCATACTGGCATTCAGGTTCAAAGAAGATACATAGTCCTGCCACGCTTTCTTCTTACTTTCTACGGAGCTTTGCAACTCCGCATCCCACCATGCATCACCTTTTGCTGTAATATGCTTCTTTGAGCAACCACATACTTCTTTCGCGGATTCCACCAAACTCTCTTTCAGGCTATTCCAGCATTCATCTACATTTGAGTAGTATGTAGTTTTATCTATCTATATCATCATGCCAGATCCCTTGCGGGGTAGGCAGAGAGTACAGAGTTCCAACAGGTTCTTTCCTTACATACATTTCTGGCTTGCTCCACTCTCATAGTTCGTCCCATACACGCTCGCCGGTTACGGAGACTCTAGTTTTAAATTTAGATAATGCGCGCATAAGCACATAATATGTTATTCCTACGAGATGTATAATTTGTACTTATTTTATCCTAAGTACATTGGTTATATGAGAAGTGCGAAGGTAGTAGTGTAACCGTAATGTAGGGACATGTGTATGTATATATCTATATGTAATATATAACGTGTAGATAAACAGGGTGATTCTTTTGTGTATGTGTGGGTGATCTACGCTGCTGGCCGCGGGGCCTTTGTAGCTTCAACCGGATAAGACAGGGTGATCCATTTAGATAGATCAGTATGGACAACTCTAAAATGATTTAGAATAAATACAAAAGAGAAATATAAAGACTTGGTTTATGAAATCATGTTATCGATATTATAGTTAAGCAGAACTGCAATAATATAATTTGAAATAAATGCACGATTGCCTAAAATATTGTATTTGATTATCATTGCAGACACTGGGTTTCATAAGTTACTTATGTTTATTCTTTACTTATACACATATATTTAGCTCGTTTTGCACTGTTCTCCGATTTAGCGCAGTGGTTAAGAGCTTAATCCGCTCCGCCCACTGAGTCGAATAGTCGCGGGTTCGATTCCCGCACGGAACAAATCTTTGTGTGACCCACAATTATTTATTTCGGTCTGGGTATTTGTGTATGTGAATTTGTATGTTTGTAAACACACCCTTGACACAGGAATAAATTATAGTGTGGGGCTACGTTTTTAAAAAAAAAAACACCCCATGAATGCAATGTATACGAAAGTAATTGTAAAACTCTAATTTTTAAAAAAGGGTAACCTTGAAGTTTCTTGCCCTTCTTCTCCACAGGAATGACTTTTGGAAAGGATGATAGAGTTTTAAGTAATCAATAATTTTCTCTTTTTGACTATTCATAAATGCTTCTACATGAATAAAACACTTTTGATTTTGATTAATATCGCAATATCATAAACAGAGCAATTTTCGAGTCGTGTATGAGATTTTTTTAAAGTATTTAAACGTGATTTTTAAGTAGAAAATCGACTTCTTAGTTTCTTAAATCACATCTCTATACTATTGGTAATAGTTTCAAAGTTACCCATAGTTATTTCGTGTTTCGGAAGGCACGTTAAGCCGTTGGTCCCGGTTACTACTTGATGTGGTAGTCGTTAAGTCATGTTTGAAGCTTTAAAGGCGGCTTAATAAGATCCAGCAGCAGGCGGCCATAAACCTGCCTCCACCAATCCGCACTGATCCACGTGTTGGAATATGACCTAATCTCTCTCACCTCGATTTGTGAGAGAAGACCAGCCACCTTTGCCTATTAGTGGGACTATATAGGCTGATATTCTTATTCTTCTTCATTCATAGTGATAAATTTCGTTGGATCAGCCTGTGTATTAGCCTATATATCATTACATTCTAACATTACAACCCACGGTGCAATGATTTGCAGCTCTTATGTTTCAGATTAACATGATTGCCTCTTGTCGTTAGGGTGGCGAGCACTCCCTTTATTTGCATACATATGTAAATCAGTTCGAGCATTTGCTGTATGTGTGTCAACCAATTATCGCAGATTGAAGATACAAGCTAACGTGATAGAGCCGCTTCCGTGTAACACATAAATGCTGTTTAACATTTTATATACCAATTGACTCGTAGGATATTTTTTAATGTGAAATTACTTAATAGTATGGATCGATGCATTCATTTGTCGTTTGTTGTAACCTTGTATAAATTTTCATAGAAATCAAAATGTTTTTTTGGTTTTACCCTGTGATTCTTTCTTGCAATAGTACTTTAACCAGTTCTTTAAAAGGCCGGAAGCCTTAAAATTAGCTAACTAATGCTATTCAGTGATAGGAGGTGGATTCTATTGAGTAACATAGTCTATTAATTGAGCACGTACGCACACACACCCATCCTGATTGCCGTACCTTTATTGTTGTTTTAGAGCCATGATTCTGGTGACCTTAACATTTTGACCGCTTTATAAAATATTTCCTGATGATGTTGTGGCGTGACGAATTGTATGCGCTCAGCGTAGTATGAAATGGGCGATGACGCCACTCTTGCCCGGTTCGCTACCGGACAGGTTATCGGCAAATGAGCTCAATTGAGACAACACTCGGTCTGATAAAATACAGATAGATAATATTAACTAGACAAACCATCATATTCAGTGTCGAAGCAATTAATAAAACAAGGTTATCCACATGAATTTAATAATACCTTTGTAACTCATCTTAAAAATGAGATAATTGAAAGTCCCACGTCGAATATCACGGTCAAATTTTGAATTTATTAACGTATTGAATACATGTATGTATTTATGTACTTTTTGACATTGGTATCTGAAATAAATAAACCTAAAAGGGTTGCATGCAGTCTACTTTAGTAGGCACTGATATAAAACGTAAAATAGCTTGATAAAACGACAGAAAAACGATTCGTGTAAAAGTATGATTATATTCGCGAAGGTTTCAGGAATGGCCCAAATACAGTTTTATTCATTTTTCACGACGCCAGTGACTCGCACGAGCTGGCACTGAATTGGCTTTTCTTTTAGTCCGTGACAACGCACATATCTACCTTTCTATCGTATGGTTTTTTCGTGGACAAATGTATAGGTTTGTAGTCTAATAAAATATATGTTGAATACCTATCTATGCTTTCCAAATATTCTTGTCTGGTTCATTTTGTGAATACACATGAATACGAAATCGGTTACGAAAAAAGATTCTGACGTGATATATCTCTGACGTTCATTAATCTTAAGAACTTCGTAACCTCTTCAAACAATGTTGATTTTACCACAACGGTCAAGTAAACTAATAACTATCTAAATTACTTTGTGAGAAATAAAACATATTCATTTCAGCGCTTGTAAACTAGTTTAAATTGCTTGTTTACATTGCAACGGAAATTGTTTTCAATTTTATGAGGAATGAAAAAACATTGTGTTATTTTATGTATAAAAGTTAACAAAATAGATATTGGCAACAATATTATTCTTACGGGTTACTATATACTATACTACAGTATACTATTTTTAACGAGATTCTAGAGGCTTATAAGAACTAGTATCTATTGGTCTGCATTTATAGTTAGACAATGGTATTTATAGAATATTGATACAAGAATTGCATACCGTCATGGCAAATCAGAAATTAATTCTTTCATTTTATTTGACTCACTTGGGCAATGTCATGACTCAATAGATGAATACGAGCGTTTAATAAATATAATTAAAACATGATTCTGCCTCTATGAACTCCTAAGAATTGGCAAAATTTCAATGAAAATTGAAATAATTCGTAATGCTAATCGTATTTAATTAGTCGTCGTACAAGTGGGCCTAAGGATTTAACAATAATTACTTCTGAATTTTTGAAATATAATTATCCGTGTCAGAATCAGAATATTTTTATGCATCTCTATATAGATAAGGAGTACAAGTTTTATTCGTAGTATAGTTAGAAAAGTAACAAAGACTCTACCACCACTTCGGAATGTCATACCTGTGGAGACCGGCAAGAAACTCCACGGTTGCTCTTTCAATAGTAAACATGTTGGCCAGTCTAATTGACTATCGTATAAAAAGGAAGTACATCGGTACTTATGTATGTAGGCACAATAAATCACTACCTCACATACTCGTATCTATCAGTCAGGTTCCAGGGCGGTGGGCGACCGGCGCGGGCGTTGAATGAGTAAACCAGACCAGTTTTACCATAAATTGCGATGACGTCCTATTGATTCGGCGATATAAGTTCGCTATTGTTTGCTAAACACTGATTGTTTGGAATACCAAATACTCGCTAGAGTTAACTGATTAAATAATAGTCAGGTCGGAAATATGTGTATTTTACATAACAACATAGATTAAACGGATAAAACGGATTAGATGTTATTTCTGTAAGTAATACTCTTTAGTGGTGGCATTAGCTCTACCTGAATATTTTGTTATTGTCCATAGAAAAATGAACATTAGCAGATTTATTCTCTTTGGCATTTTTAGGAAAAATACAAGTGCTCTTTGTCTGCTGTACACCATAGTTTATCATCTTCACGGTGGATGTAGACCAAGATTTATAATATTATACATGGTAGAGTTTTTGTTATGTGAGAGGATTTTATTGGTGGGTGTTTCGTAAAAACTTTCATGCATATGAAAGTTTGTATTATTTACATATATTGCTAACTTTCACAAAGCTTTTGAATTTATTTACCATTTTAATATGAAGATCATAACAATTAGAAGAAAAGTAGATCAAAGGTGTCCAGGAAAGAAAATTAAAAATATATCGGGAACGTTTCCATACTTTAACAGCAACTAATAATTTTTCTTTGAAAGTCCAAAAAGGCAGTACTTATCATCTGTAGCATAATTATTTTGTTAATTACAATCTGCCAATAAGCACCGTCATTCCCCAAGCGCCTATATTCCCAAGAGGACCGCAAATGAATAACTAAAAAAAATATTTAAGGTGACCTTATATGTCTAACCACAGTAAATTTTTACTGTACCTCTATTTATTCGATCAAATGAGTAGGTAGTTCGCTTGTTGAATATGTACGAACACGAAGCACGTTTATGTCACGTAAACTCTAAAAGGAGTAACAGCTTTCTACCGAGCCCTAGATTTTTGCGAAACATTCGAGTCCATCCACATGCCTAAGAAAACATGTGGGACAACAAGATATGTTGCGGTTTCTACTGGATTTTACTCTTATGAATTAATTTGTTATTTTATTTACTTAGGTGGTGTCTACTTTGAGTCTATTATTTACTGAGTGATGAGGTAGAGCATTTCAAATAGCTGTGCAGTGTTATTTTAACGACATTTTAATTGCTTTGATATTTTGGTGAATGAACTATTCAAACTTGGGAGGTTGTTTGGGTTAATGATTGAGGTTAGTGCCTATAATATTTCTTTGTTTTTAGAATGGAGAGTTGATTATGTGGTGTACATAAATAAATATTATTATAATATTGGCACTTATAAAACTATCTCCGTGATAGTCCTTACTTTGAGGTAATCTTATTTGTTTATAGAAACCTATACATGATTTTGATTTTTTTACAATGTAAAAGTGGAAGGATGCAGGTACCGGGGAAGACCTAGACTATCTTACCACGACCAAATAAACCGAGTCTTATCTGATGGAAAAGTCAAGAGTCTCCGTAACCGGCGAGCGTGTATGAGACGAACTATGAGAGTCGAGGAAGCCAGAGAGGTATGTAAGGAATGAACCTGTTGGAACTCTGTACTCTCTGCCTACCCCGCAAGGGATCTGGCGTGAGGTTATAGATAGATAGATAGCTATACATGATTTTGATGTTCCCAGCACATTTATTATACAATTTCGGTATAAGTGTATTCGTAATTCATCTCTTCATAAATAACTTGACAGATTTTGAACATTTTTTTTGTATTTATGGGGATCACCTGGGTGTTTCTTAGCTATAGTTGGACCCGGTAAGTGGCCCTGTTGTCACCGGTTGCGAAGCCTTGGAAAACTGCTAATGAGATATAAGCTTCAAATCCATAAGGTACATTCCATTGGAACCCGTTTGTTATGTGTCTTGCGGTTCAAGTTTTTGTACAAGTGTGTATATCAACATTAGTTACCATTACTGGTAACTAATGTTGATGCTAACTTCAATGGTGTTATTGTTAGTGAATTAACCAGTAGTACATAGATTTAGAATTAATAAAATACCTAGTCGTATAATTCACATGCGTGATCCAAACGGAACGGTAAACTATCATAAAAATATGCTATGGCGTTGATGTGTTTTCTGATGCCTTAGCATTGAATACTATGCCCTCCTACTGGAGTTCTGGAGAAGTCGGGAAAGAGCTTAAATATTTAAGAGGCCAGCTTGCCTGGATACAATTATTTTTATTCCTGGACCAGCTTTGGGGTTTTGTTAATTTCATGTCCATTGTAAATTTTTAAATATAATATATTAATTAATGGCAGCTTAGAGCATCTGCATCGGTCGACACGATAATAATATCATGTCGCCGAAATTTCGGACCGAGTTACACTGATCATGTATCAACGACAACATAGGTTCAGAATCAGAATCAGTATCGGTTATTGAAAGACGGACATTTGACATTTTTTACATTTACATATATATCAGAACGAAAGATATGAGCAGTCCATGAGCTAGCGCTGTACTAACTGTCTATACTCAAAAGTATCTGTCTTTAAAGAAGTCTAAGTCAAATAAGTAAACAAAGAAGCCTAATAAATATTCTAGATTCTAATTCACACATAAGGATTCGCCTTCTATTATTCATAAAAACATAGTAAAAATATTAGCAAAGCGTATAATATTTTACACTATACTCGTAAGTGGTTGCATAAATGACCAAAATAGGCGAATGACGCCATTCGACCACGCGACTGAATGCTAACTAATGAACCAACAAAAATGTAGAGTGTATACGAAAATAGAGTAGGCCTTACGTTTACGATGACTTATTTGTCAGGGAATAAATATTGTTCTTGCAATATGCTGCCTTAAGGAATTTATTGAACAAATTTAGCTCGGTTGCCTATTATTCGATTTAAAATAGAAGGCTACCGCTAGAATAAAACACAAGAAATATTAGCCGCAAAAATACGTTAGCCTGAGTGTAGGACGTTTCGATGGAGCAGCATGATTCTGGGCAAACCATAAATTCAAGCGTAGCGTGTTGTGGCTGACGAATTTTGGGTATTGCTGCTTTGTAGACACAATCTGACCACGGTCGTTGAGGTTCTGGTTTGATCATGCTCACTATAATGTTTTTGCTTGCGGTGGCTGTCTGGAGCGGGTCACTCCCTTCCCTCCAATATAGTCGAGGGGACTGATGGCTGTTTCAGTAGTCATACTCGTGAACGGGTGCTGCTTGTGGGGACTGTTCCATCTGGAATCCTTTAGACACTCTTTATAAATAACATCATTAGTCTCATATCTCGGTCGTACGGCATCACACTGAAGCTAGATCGTAAACTATTAAATTCCAACCTGAACATTGTATCCACACAATATGATTAAAAAGAAATAGAAAGGAATAAAGAGAAAGAGAATTAAATAAAAAAAAGACAAGCGGAAGCAAGAAACTCAGCGGGAGTTTCTTCAACGGTTCTTCTAATTGGACGCCGAGTTCCGATCCGGGGTTAAATTAGTAGTTAAATTAGATTTAAAAAAATGTAAATTGACTATTGGTAAGAGCCCTCGCAGGGCTTATACAAAATAAATTATTTGAGTTTGAGTTCTTGTTGTAATTATTTCAAGTAGGTTAAGGACTTCTTTAGCTTTTTATCAAGATCATTGTAGTTAGTGAATAGATATTTTTAATAGTTTTGCGAGTATTTCAGTATGTAAATAATACATCCTTAAACTCGACTTGTAACGACTGATTAGGAATTCTGACTTTTACGACTGCTTCACTGCCTTTTTCTTATTATAGTGAAAATCAGGCAAAATTGAAAAAAGGCGAGAACGAAGAGGTCACATATCATAATAGTAATCGAGTATGCAATAAAAAAAAAATTAAAGTAAATTAAAAAATCTTATGTCATTTTTATGATCAATTTGGCATAAATTGGATTTTTTATGAATTTATTGAGATGTGTGGTATTTATCAAACAAAATCATAGTATTGTATACTTATTTTAGAGTATACTTGATTGATGTATTTTTAAATATTTTATTCTGATAGTGAGGTATTTTAGATAAACGGCAATACGTGAAATCAACCATGACTATAGAAAGATCGGTAAATATTTATAATTTTTTGTACTTTTGTTGCAGTTATTTTTTTATTCCATTATGTGTGCCTTCGCGTGTGGCATGGTTGTTGGATATACTCTGTATTATCCCACGACCCATGAGAATTGGAGCACTTACATATATTCTATTCCATGAATGTGTCTATTCTATAACATTTACAAGTTCTAAAAAGTATTATAATTAAAGATTTCAGTTTACAAATCAAGTGCAGTTAATTACTTGTAATAGATAGACGAGAAAATATATACCTAGGTTTATATAACCTTTAAACTAGTAGCACCTATTTCTATGTAAATATACTCACAGATTAGGATTATCAGAATATTACAATACCTATGACCTTTAAACGATATATAATTTTATAAATAAATGGTGATAATGATGAAGTAGGCGTCCACAAACAATGTTTGTCTTTTACAAAAAGGTTCAGCGAACTCTTGCATCATTCTGGGATTTGTTTTCTAAATGTGGAACTGAAGGAGAAAATCTATACTATATTACTATGATTAGCCAGGGAGTGTCTTATTGATGTTTAACTGTTACCCGCGGCTGCGCACGCGTTTTTTTTCTAATATTTTTATAAATTATAGCCTATGTGATATATTGCGGTAAAGTCTGTTCAGTACTTTTTTGCGTGAAAGAGTAACAAACATACATCTAGTAGTAGTCTCTAGTCTGTAAAGACAATTAGTTCTCTAATCCATATTATTGCCCCCTACACCCCTAATCTGTGTTCAACGGTTGTGTTGCTCGTGCTGTATTTACTGATCTTCTGAAACTTTTTAGAGTGATTCCTTTGTTCAAATCGGATAGCACATCAGATTCAAGTAATTTTCGGCCTATTTCTGTGTTGCCCACGTTAAGTAAAGTATTTGAAAAAATATCTTAAATCAGATGATAAGCCACTTTAGTAGTCATAAACTTCTTCACAAAAACCAGTTTTGCTTCACTAAGAATCGCTCAATTCCTGATGCAGGCGTTGAATTAATGATGAGTATTTTTGAGGCCTGGGAGAACTCACAGGATGCTTTAGGTATATTCTGCGATTTGTCTAAGGCTTTTGACTGTGTACATCATAAAACTTTTCTCTGGAAATTACACTATTACGGAATTAGGAACAGGGCTTTCGACCTCTTGACTAAATCTGTGTGATAGTATTCTAAAGGTCGATGTTTATGGAAAACAATCTCCCGCTTCTAATGTGACAATGAATGTGCCCCAGGGTTCGATTCTCGGTCCATTTCTATTCCTCATATATATAAATCACTTACTCTACTATTAAGGGGATAATGAAGACATTGTGCTGTTCGCGGCTGATACATCTCTAGTATTCAAAATTAAGAGACAGCGGCTTAAATATGACGACGTGAACAACGCACTGTCTTAGGTTGTTCATTGGTTCAATATAAATAATCTTTTCCTTAATGAGTAGAAAACAAAATGTATTAAATTTACAGCGCCTAATGTAAGACAGGTAGCAACCAATGTACAAATAAATGGCGTGGATTTAGATCTTGTAGAGTGAACTGTATTTCTATGTATCACTATTGATGCCAGATTACAACGGAGCCCCCATATTCAATCAGTCTGGTAGTTCAAGATCAGCGGCATATGCCGTAAAAAAAATTAGATTATTTACTGATATTGAAACAGCTAGTCTTGTTTATTTAGCTTATTTTCAGAGTAATTTGTCATATAGCATAGTACTATGAGGATGCTCTGCAGAACTAAACACCATCTTCGTTTTACAGAAAAGGGCTGTTCGAGCAATTTACAATTTGCTCCCGAGAGCTTCCCCTAGGGAAAAATTTAGAGAAATAAATAGTCTAACTGTTGCCTCACAATTTATATATGTAAATCATTTATATGTTAAGAAGACAATCAGTAATTTTGAAAAATATAGCGACATTCATCATGTTAATACACGGAACGAAGATGATCTCATTGTACATTCTACTCGTCTTCACAGAGTTAGTAATTCTTTCATGGGGCAATGTATACGCTTCTACAACAAATTACCCAGAGATATCCGAAACATCCCTATCAATAAGCTTAAAAAGGCAATCAAAACTAGACTGTAAGAAAGGGTATAACAAAATTTTGGATTATCTAGACGATAAAACTGATTGGGTTTGAGTAGCTCCTTAATCAGAAAAATTAAATAATGCAGTATAATACAATTTCGAAAAAAAAGTGGTTATATGAGAGGCCAAACAAATTAAGTTAAAAGACTAGCCCGCTAAGTTTTTCGCCGCATCTTTCTAAGTGGAGGCCGCGGTGGTAGATGTAAAAACTGTTATAAGTTTGACGTTTATAAGTGCTTTTGTATTGGCCTCAACAAATAAATAATTTTTGACTTTGACATCCATTCTCACATGCTTATGCGTTTATAATTTAAGTAGGGTTTACGTCTTCAAACACTAGTTGTGAGTGTAGTTCTTGCTACAACAGAATGGTCAACGGCTCGGGTCAATTTGGATAAAATCTGTTTACTATCTATATCATCACGCCAGTTTCCTTGCGGGGTATGCAGAGAGTACAGGATTTCAAACAGGTTCTTCCTTACAGACTTCTCTGGCTTCCTCCACTCTCATAGTTCGTCTCATACACGCTTGCCGGTTACGGAGACTCTTGACTTGCCCTACCAATAAGGCACAGTCTATTTGTTTGGGCTATCTGTTTTCTGAACTTAGTAACTCTGTGCCTGCTGAATCTGATGAAATGTTATCCAATATTATATTATAAATTCGATAGTAACTATGTCTGTCTTTTACCTTTTCACGCCCAAACCGCAAATTTGGATCAAATTCGGCAAGGAAATAGAATTTATTCATGGAAAAGACAGAGGCTACCTTTTGTTGCTTTTTTTTTAAAAGTCAAGGGTTTGAAATACACACCTGAAAATAACTCTAATGAAGTTGCAGGTACAGCTAGTAGTAGATAAGAGTAAATATTATGACGGATTTAATTTTACCATAGGTTATATCGGAGCGAAGAAAAATACCGCGCGCGTCATCTTCGGTGTCTAAGTATTATACGAGCTGCGAGGGTCCAATGGGCGTTCGCCAGAACCCGTGGACTCCAACTAAGCGTCGTGGACCAATCGCCGCCGAAGCCTCCAGCCCAGGGCCCGCTGTTGTCTCATTGCCATCACTTATAGGTACAGCATTTCAACTTATTTTTTAAAAAGTTTTTGTTTTAGTCTGCCTCCTCGGTCGGTCAAAAAATGAAGTTTTTCAATAGAATAATTTCGAGTATCAGTCTAGAATCTGGCACTGTGCTCTGGCAAATGGCTCGCTCCCCCTTACTTGGGACCTAACATCATCAGCGAAAAGTGTGTGTACAATTAATTGTACATAGTACACTATTGCCACCCTCACTTGGGGAATAGAGGCGTGACGGTGCGTTATTTAACTTGCTTTGTTTTTATGTCTGCCTGTCTTTCCGATACCTGATTTGTTATCAGTATTTTAAGCAGTTTCCGGCTTCTGATTGAGCTGGAATTTGGCAAACCTAAATATAGCTTCAGTGACAATACAGGCATATGGTACCATAAAGCTGGTCTGACGCTGGAGCTCATAGGTGGCTATAGAAATTAAATAAGATAGCTCCGTCGTATTTGGGATATAAAAGCTCGTCGTCGTAAAAGATTGTTTAAGTATGATCTGCTTGGCTGTACTGTTTGTTTCATCCAAAATTTTGTCAGTTGTAATATTAGTCAGTAAATTACGCCATATGGCTTACATATAGCTTATATTAATATTTAAGCACATTTAAAGTATAATAATTGAATATACAGGAATAATAATGATAAATGTGTCACATTATAATATTACATTATAATGAAGAAACCGTATCTTTTTGCAAACAACGATGACAATGTTGTGTAAACGCGCTTAACATATTTTCGAATTAATATACGACGGAAATTCCAGTGTTTTCTCATTGTAGCGTGGTTCAATTGTTATAGTGAGACTACAAATTAACATATGAGAGTGTGTAGGTACATATAAACGTACATCTATTTTCTATTTCTTATATATCTCGTATGTCTTGATAATCGTGGGTGGCGTTGTTTAGTATCCTTCTGCTTTCTGCTGAAGATACGTACATACATTTATTTATTTGGTGTGGAAAACCAACTACACTTATGAGAATATTGTAAAAGTTATAATATAAGCAATATAAAGCCAATTGCTTCGCAAGCAAATGGCCTCGTTGGTCTATTGGCAAAGTGCATCGCTTTGTAATCACAAGGTCCTGGGCTCAAATCCTAGGTCGGACAAACGTAGAGTTTCTAACGAAAAATTCCCAGTGTGAGTTCGGAGTCTGGAATTATGCCCGGTATATGGCAAGAGGCTCGCCCTCTATTACATGACACCTAACCTCGTCGGCAAAAAGTGAGTGTACCCAGTACACCTCTGCCGACCCCGCTTGGGGAATATAGGCGTGTCGATGTTTATTTTATTTTATAAAGCAAATTACAGGGTTTCACGAATAGCTGTAATTTTGTGACAGAAACTTTAACAATTCTGTACTAAGTAATACACAAATTCTCTTTACTTAGTCAGTACTTATTACATTTGAACAACTCTTAATAGTAATTGGATCAAGACAGAAGTCCTTGCATAATTTAATAAAATTACTCGCTCGCACCTTATAGGAATTTTGTCTGTAATTTGAAGAGGCTAACGGAACAGAAAAAGGGAGATAGGAGGAATAGATAGATAGATAGAGTGGGTACTCTTTATTGTAGTAAAATATTCATAGGTACATACTACATTATTTACGGTCATTTCTTTCATCGAGTTTTTTCGACCGGTATTGTTCGCGTCCTCTCGCGCGATGACGTAACCCATCCCACTCGCACAGAGGTTGTTTTGAGTTGTACACGTTGGGCCAGCGTATTGGGCCAGCTTGTTGAGTTAAAGTGCCAGCTGTTTATGCGTTGGCGTATTGATCATTCTTCATTGGCTGTTTCATAAAGATAAATGTGGAAAATTTTCCTTTAGTCCACCTTGCAGCCGCGGCAATTTATTTATACAATACGTTCAATTAGTATCTAAATGTGCATTCAAGTAGTCACTAAAAATAATTGGCGTAGATGTGGCGGAAGGCTAACAAATAACAAAATAAGAGTTTAACGTGTGAATCTGTCTAAAGTGGATTTTAAGATCCTTTGATCCAAAAGAATAAAACTAGCTGGTGAGGCCGAGGTGCACTGTTCACCCATTGTTCGCTAACGATGTTAGGTTCCTTGTGATGGGGGGCAAGCCTATTGCCATATACCGGGCACAATGCCCTACTGGCATGTTTTCTATTGAAAAAAATGATTTTGTCCGATCTTGGATTCGAACCCGGGACCTCGTCAATCTTACGTGCATTATTCGACTCTTGACCAACGGGTCTCCTTTGGTGTTTTATTGTTTAATTTATTTTTAATTATAAAAAAAATATGTTCTCGAAAAAGCGACACCATTCGGTTGGCCGGTCAATGTTGGCTGCCAACCATATTGGCCCAACGTATAGCGAGCTTGAGATTATCGGCTGCGCCACCGTGCGTCCTTGCTCGCTCGCTCTCTTGATATACCAAGTGACATCATGAAGTTAATGTTAGTCGCCGAATAACAACTCAGTTTTACCTTTCGAATATTTAAATTAGTATCTATGTATGTGATTTACGCGTTGTAATGTGACTTAGTTTCGATAAACGTGATTGTTGGCTTCGATAGGAAAGAATTTTAAGTAAGTAACTTAGAGTATAATATTGTTGCGTTTGTGAATGAAGAACGTTATTAAACAGACTTAGAGGTATGTCTTACATAACTTACATTGACCCTGCGGTGAAGTTTATGAGAGAGTCAGTTTTTCTGATATACCAATGACATCATGAAGTAATTGTTAGTTAGTCGTCGAATAACAACATAATTTTGCGTTTCGGATGTTTGAATAAGTTATCTATGCGTTCTAATGTGATTTAGTTTCGATATACGTGATTTTTACCGGTAACTTTGTGTCTAAAATTGTTCAAGAAGTCACTTTTGGTATAATATTTGTGAACGATTATCGCTATATTCATTCTCAGAGGGATGATAACTCTGCTCAAAGTTAACTTCAGAGTGAACTCTCTTGATACCAAGTGATACGATAAAATTAATGTTAGTCGCCGAATAACAACCCAGGTTTGCGTTTTGAATATTTAAATTAGTTATCTACGCATTCTTATGTGATTTAGTATCGATGTTGATAGTTTTTTGGTAATTTGTATTGAAAATTGTTCAAGTATGGTACTTAATATTGTTATGTTTGTGAATGAGGATCGCTGTATTCGTTATTTAACAGACTCAGACGTATGTAGGCTGACATTGATCCATCTCAAGGTAAACTCTATCAGTGCATGAGTGTCGTTCGACATTGACCGTCAATGGAATGTATTTCATGCTATGGTTTTAGTAAATCTAATATTGTTATTTATGCTATATATCTCTTCATTGAAAACTGTGCAATACGCAAAATGAACAATGGCAAAATATAGAAAGGCAAGCTCTGTATGTATGGTGTAAATAATATTAAGAAAAATCTACTGATATTATGAAACATTAGTCTTTTTTGGGTGTAAGAAACAGGACAAGAAATTTCATTGAGTTTTAATATTTTTTTTAAGGACTCCCATTTTTTCAAGTTTCTTTTATTCAAGAAAACCAAGTTCAATACTTGTTGTTGATTTCTATTTATCTGTGTGACTTGAATACAAAGGTAGCTTTCGTAATTTCGCTTTTTTACATTTTGTGTACGGTCACCAATAGTCGCTTAACATGCTCAGTTTTTCGAACCGCATTTACGCTGTTGTTTTTCATCAAATACATTGTTTTGGTTGATCTAAATATATTTGAGGATGTTGCTAATAATAGGGATATAACAATGTTCACCAAAGCTTCTATAATAAGGAATATTAACGGTTACAAATACTGAGAATGTTCAGCGATTTACGTCGCTGATTGTACCAGAGTTATGCAAAAGTCGGTGACTTTTGCTTTCACTTCCGTCATTTTTCTTTTTGTCATCCATGGAATTCTTTTTCATAATTTCTTTTTTTTAAAAGAACGTAGCTTTTTTTTTAAAAAAACGTAGCCCCACACTAGGATTACTCGACGACTGTCGTGGGTATTGATATTCATACCAATAAGCAAAGGGATTCTTAAAATCAAAATACATCTAAAATTATAATTTGACTGCCTCGTTGGTCTAGTAGCAAATAATACGCATAGCGATCACGAGGTCCTGGGTTCTAAACCAAGATCGGACAAAGCATACATTTTCGATGAGAAAGTTCCCAGTATCAGTCCGGAGTCAATGCTAGACGCATTCGGCCTGGTATTGCTATCTATTACATTTGAACCTTACATCGTCGATGAAAGTGGGTGTACCTACATAGTACACATCTACCACCCTCCTTTGGAGGCGTCTAATATAGGTGTGACGGTGTTTATTTGCCTAGGTTATTGACCACTATTACAAGCGATAGAGACCGTTGGAGAAAAGAGGGGGGACAACTTTGCTTGGCAGTGGAGCACATTAAAAAATCTAATCTAATGCCTTGTGGTTTGCCCTCAGGTAAACCTCCCCCAGAGTCCCGCAGACAGCGAGCGCCAGCGTTTACATTCGGCCACAAGCTAGAGCCACCCGGCACCAACGCGAGAGCAGGCCCTGGACCAGCTTCTTACAACACGGAAGGAATGACGGCTAAGGGTGAGTTAATACTATCTATCCCTTGCCGGTTTGGCAGAGAGTACAGTTTTCCAACGGGTTCCTTAGCAGACCTCTCTGGCTTCCTCCACTCAATTTTTTTAAACGTAGCCCCACTCTAAGTATTATTCCTGAGTCGTGGGTGCATGTACAAACTTTAAATTCAGATGCACGAACACCCGACCCAAACGAATATACAAAGATTTGTCTTCTCAATTCAGTAGGCGAAGCGACATAAGCTATTAACTACTCGACCTAGCCGTCCGTCGAAATCTTATAGTTCGTTTCATACATACACAAACATCCAGACAGAAATAAATATTTGTGGGTTAGTTTGATTTGGCCCGTGCGGGGAACCAACCCGTTACAACTCGATCCTGAGGGTGAAGCGTCTAAATTTGTATAGTTCTTTAGTTACTGTTTACCTACTTACGACGAGTATTCGAGAAGTTACGATAATTCGAGTGACAACTTCATTCAGCAAAGCGTTATTAAGCTCGCATTCGGTCACGAACATTCCTGCAGTAATAACATTGAAACGACGTACATTCCTCAAAATACGAAGGAAAAGTTTGGAGACACGCTAACCAATGATTAATAGGATGATGTTTAATGAGAAGATAGCTAGCACGAACAGTTACTACACGAACTAATGTTAGCGCAACGCTATCGGGTTTATATGTCATCCTTTTCACACTACGTATTTACTGAATAAAGATGAAAGTGACAGCACGCTTTCACGACAGCGTAACGTTGACGTCAATCTGCTTAGGCATCTGGTCTTTATGAAATTAGACTCCGGCTTTGTTATTGTTGTTTTCGTTTAAATGACACTTGACCTTTGGTTGATTGATACGTAATTATATTGATTTTGATTCGCTTACCTCGCCCACACGACTGAGTCCTTATTCGCAACCGACTATATGACAAACGCGGCGCGATGCTATATCTTCGTGTTATTTTGAATGGAACTCGTGAATCAGTGACGGCCATACTCGTCTGTAAGTTTTGATTGTACGATTAATCAATTGTAATTTTAATTGCAATTAAATCAATGCCTTTTAGGTACTCAGGAACAACAAAGACTTTTGGATGTCAAACGCCAGTGTCTCGACTATAGATGCTGCAGTGCACTCGAAACGTCGGAAACTTAAAAACCAAAAATATCAGAATTAATTTTTTCCCAACTCTATTGTTTAAGATATCTTCGTGAATTGACCGTTTCATGGTACTTAAACGGTCAATTCACGAAGATATCTTAACGTGCCGCGTTACGTGTTTCATTGGTGATAGCGAATAAGGGTCTTGTTATGGAATCAATGGCGCGTGTCCAGGCTCCGAACTATAAATGTATTGGGTAATCCAATTTACTTATTCTTGATACGTACAGTAAGTCCGTGGGTAGAAGTCAGCAATTGTCGTTTACTGGATAATTGCTAATGTTGCTTTGGCCCGGGCAAAACAGTTTATCTTGCTATAGACAATTATACAGTCTACCGCCCACGAATTATCCTCAAAGCACTTAGCCCGTTTGGGTTTTTGTGGGTACCTATTACCTACTAGTAACTTGCTGGACTATGTAAGGCGTCGCATATTATGAATAGAATATGTAATAAATAGAATGGGTATTAATTATAGTTACAGGTCCAGTCATATTTTTCAGTAGCAAGTTAGGTACTAAGCTCATGAAAGTTAAGATGATTCTCTTAGAAATTATAAGCGTGTCGTCAAGAATATATCTCTATTTTATCATTATTTATTTCGGTAATAATTTTAATTTTGAAACATTGTTTAAAAAAAAAGTTTCATGGCCAAAACATAACGGAAATAGGTATCTTGCTTAGTTGAGAAGTTCCTATGGCCTCCTTTACAACATCTGGGCCTACACTACTCGTCAAGACGAGTCCAAAAAACCAAAAAACGGTGGGGTTATGTTGAGTACTTTTCAACTCCATCATACCAGCTCCATGGTACCATATTATTCCATTGTAACCGAACTGACATAAATATGCTAAATTTCCGCTCAATCGGATATCCTTAAGTGCTTGAAAAATGGATTACAGAATTTCACCCGGATAGACAGGTTATACAAACAGTGCAAGTTAAATAGAAGCTTGTAAAAGCAACTAGTTTCTAGAAGTTGCACACCAATACTAATTACTGTTTGAAATGTTAGTTGCGTTAAGATTTCATTCATTTGTGTAATGTATGTACATGCGGTCAATATCTACGTCGTATAAATCTCCTTATTTTGTCGTTTCGCTTTATTATCCCGTGATTCACGCTGCGACATAACCCGTAACTGGGTCATGACTGCAGTCTGATTTACATAAGCTGTGCCGTTTGCATTGTTTTGTCGCTTCGTATCACATAGGGATCTAAAATATTTTAAGTAACTCACATACTTACACGTTGCGGGAATTTTCCGTTATGATTTTAAAATAATCGCTATCTTACTAATTTAGAATTTTGTTATATTTTTAAATATTTTCAAGGGCCTCATTAATGTTCTTGCGCCACTTCTAATTATGGAAAAGTGTGTCAATTATGATGCGGTGCAAATAAGTATTAAATAAAGCATTCAATGATTGTTTACTTGAACAGATGCAAAACAAGAATCGTACCTACTATTTGCTAAATATATTTTCTGTAAAGATCCTGGTCCTGATCTATAGAAAGCATCTATCAACAATCTATCGTTATCAATATCATCACGCTAGATCCCTTGCGGGGTAGGCAGGTATAGAGTTCCAACAACATAAAAGTTTACCAAACAACTATGAATACGTATAATGCACAAAGTACCAAAAGGTATAACATTATATGCACATGCGTCAATTTGTTGACAAAATTCCTCCCGAAATCCGAAGGTTCGAGAACGTTTATACCTCATACTAACAACAACAACTTCTAAAGTTCTCAGTCGTACAGTTACTGCATATTGGCATTGGATGATCATATCAGTCGCTAAGTTTCTCTCAGCGGCTGCATTTGGCCGATGTCGCCAAATAAGTCCGTATATGCGAAGGTGATCGGGAGCGTGAGTCAGCGAGTCGTGTAGGTGATCTGTGGAGCCTACCAGCCGCCGCGGCGCAGGCTCAGTCGCGCATCCAACTCGCTTCATTCACCACTCTACATGAGTACCTAGAGCTTGTTTCAAAACAAGTTGTGCTTAGGTTATTTGGTGGTAGAGGGTATATCGAGTGCAGTGTGATTGTGACGGTGCGGATTCGTAAGGTAATGATTGAATATTTTATTTGTTTGGGGGGTTTGGTATATTGGGGTGCTTTACTGTAAGGATGTTGTAGGGCATGATGCCAAATTTTGTTGCACATAATTTGAATTGAATAATATTATAATACGCAACGAACATTTTTTATACAAAATTTTGTTATTGTTAAACAACTGTTTATGTATTTTCTTTTTAATCATGTTGTTTTCAAATAAATCGATACATTCCAATATCAAATCAAATTCTCGTCCCTGTAATTTCTTGATTACATTTTACTACTTAGTTTTAAAAAGAATTAACTATTTATTTTAGTATTAAATACAGCAGCTGTTGATAACTCAATAGAGATATACAATGTCCTTAGCTTATAATAAGTATGGCAAAGGCGATGAGGTCATACATTTTTGTATGAAGGAATTAAAATAGCTAACAATTACTGCTTGTATGTCTATCCATTTAAGGTACACAAATGTTTTATAGTTATTAAAATGTCAAAGATAACCACAAGGGTGGAGTGGTCATCGAACAATAAACAACATAATTTTAATGAACATCACTTAACAACATCATTTGACAATAATATTTACAGTCGGGTACAGACTTCACAGTAAATATTATTGTTTATTTGTTTGGAAAAGTATTTTTTTTTTAAAACATGCATTTATGCAGCCAGGTAATGGTGCTATTTGAAACGGCCTACAATATTTCGTGTCTAAGTTGTTAGGTGTCAATCAGGTTACGCTTATCATAAAAATGCATTGTTATCCGAGGATAAGAGGAAGTTCTAATTCAGTTTCTAATCCAGCTTGCAAGATTTGACCTAAACAACATTACATAAATGCTTGTAATTATCCTATCTGGCTTCCTTAACAACTATTCTATTTTAAGTAGAGACACCAGTTTAGGCCAATCTTCCAATTTTAAACTGAAAACAATAAAGAAAGCTTAATACGGATACGCGGTGGGCGTCAGGCTGTTCGCTTAGGCAAACAAAAAATCCGATGCGGTATCCAAACTGAATTGCTTATACGTATGTTTTTTTACTATATTATAAAGAACTTTATAAACTTTTAATACATTCATATATAAAATGTGTATTAGATCGGTCAAGATGTAGTGTTATAAGGTACAATAGTGTAAGCAGTGTTAATAGGTACAATACAATCCCCTTTTTCCCGAAGATAGAAGGCAACATTAACATTGATCAACCAGTATATTTCTGGAAATATAATCTGATCGACATTAATGAAAATGGAGAGCGTTCCGGCGTAGGTAGGTACTGCGTTCATTCTGTGATAGATCCAGTTATTCATTGGATACCCTTTATAAAGAAATCCTTTTTGTTTTTGTAAAAGCTTTTACAATAAAACTCAGCATTATAATCGTGTTTCGGTTTCATCTCACAATAAAATAGTTTTGAAGTTACAATGATACATTAGGGCGTTCCGGGGCTCCAGCCGCGTCGCTCCACGGCCGCTGGCCGCCACCACGCGTGGCTGCCACACCAGCTCCTTGCGACTACGAGCCCGTGAAGGCTTCCCGCGCGGTCTACGATCATGCGCCGGCCTTCTCGATAGGGCTCCGAGTGAGCATGCCACAGCCCGGCGGCAAGACACCAGGTGGCTCAAGAAAATAATTTGTAGAGCTGCATGTAACTGCTGTCTTGTTTCCATACGAAATTAGTGTTGCTAGACGCTATAGAGCTTTAAACACCACATTATTATACATTTTGCAATTATGAGTCCGTGAAGGTATCGCGTGCAGTCTACGATCATGCGCTTGCCTTCTCGATAGGGCTCCGCGTGAGCATGCCACAGCTCGGCGGCAAGACACCAGGTGGCTCAAGAAAATCATTTGTAGGGCTGCATGTAGCTGCTGTCTTGTTTCCATACGAAATTAGTGTTGCTAGACGCGATAGAGCTTTAAACACCACATTATTATACATCTTGCAATTATGAGTCCGTGAAAGGCTTCGCGCGCGGTCCACGACCATGCGCCGGCGTTTTTGATAGGGCTCCAAGTGAGCATGCCACGGCCCGGCGGCAAGATACTTGGTGGCTCAAGAAAACCATTTGTACAGCTTTTAAGTTTCCATATAAAATGAGTGTTGAAAAGTCGAAGCTTTAGAAGCCACAATATTATACATCTTGCGACTACGAGCCCGTGAAGGCTTCGCGCGCGGTCCGTCATGGTCGTAACCATGCACCAGCCTTCTCAATAGGGCTCCGAGTGAATATGCATAGCCCGGCGGCAAGGCGGCAGATGGCTCAAAAATAATTTGTAGAACTGCATGTAGATGCTGTCTTTTTCCATACGAAATTAGTGTTGTTAGATACGTAATGTTTTAAAAGCTTCATCCGTAGGTATGCTAAATCTATAAAGACCAATCGCGTACTTAAAAGGATGAATTTAGGATATGCAATATAACCATTTGTGCATTCGGATCGCAGGATGTACATATTTTGACAATCAGACAACGGTTTTAGTGTTGTTCGACCGTGACGGCGAATTTTTCAGAGGCCCGTAAAGGGTAGAGTGTCTGATAATAATCGATGGTTTAGAAATTTATTTTGGTTTGAGTGTAGAGTCGAACTCAGCCCTTTAGCTACGCGACTATAGAATTTTTGTGGTAAATATCGGAATGTAGCAACACTATTTTCATTCGGCATGTACATATAAGGTAGTCGTTTTCGTATTTGGTTTGTACCATCCGGCTTTCGTCAGTAACAAAAGTTAAAGTACCTAAACTAAAAGAGGCAAAGCTCAATGTTTGCAGATGTAAATCTGAACGCCTGACAGTTGAAGGCCAGACATTTGTGTGCTTACGATCTTTTGTTTTGAGTTCCTTATTTTTCAGTTATGCGTTGTTATGACTTTGTATCGTTTCTTATTTTAGAAGTTCTACAGTTACGCAGTTTTTGATTTTACGGGAACTCGTTCATTTTTATCTATAATAATCAGTAACATACTTTTAGTTCTTATTATTTTGTGCATTACTAGAACTGCAGATTGACCTAGCAAACTTTTTTCCGTTTAGACTTATGTAAATTGCGACAGCTTGTCATCACGACATAGGCATAGACATCTTTCATGATATTTGCAATCATTTCAGTGTCTGTAGACTATACTTACCAATAGTATTATGAATGCGTGATCATCCCCACGTCTTTAATATAATCATGTAAGTCAAGTCGGTGCTTATTGTTTCTTCACTTTATTTTTGTGACACATAGCATCATGTCTTTGAACAGGTTCATATTTGATATCTTACCTAACCACTGATTTAGTCATTAAGTGTACACTACTAGAAATTTTCTCATTCACCGAATTTTATACCTACACCGCACTTTAGTTAGAATGTTATTTATGAAAGGCATTGCACGTTTCTTATTCGTTCTGAATGAAGCTTATTAGTAAGTGTGACTGCAGATAGTAAAGCCTATAGGACGCATGATCATTTTATCTCCAGATAAAGTATTTATTATGGCATCAGAATTATTAATAACTAGTTTTTTAATAAATAGAAAGCGCTTAAGCTTTCTCAGAAATCAACTTTATTATACCCTTGATAACAATAAATTATAATACTAAATCTGAGTACCTATCAGCAGTACACTGTAGCTATAGGTACGAGTTCTTCGATTTGTAATTCTTGTATCTTTAAAAGATAGCATATTAGTTTTTTTTTACAACAAAAGATATTACAGTAAAAACTACTTCTTTAGAAGCAGTTTTATTAATAAGTTTAAATACAGAGTTCCAACAGGTTCTTTTCTTATAGAACTCTCTGGCTTCCTCCACTCTCATACTTCGTATTTTGTATACTCGCCGATTTTGCAGACTCTTGACTTGTTCCACCATTCATTGTGATAATTCTGTTTCCAGCGCCAAACACATATTCTATGCCACCTGTGCTCGGTGAAGCGAAGGAGGGCGGCAAACGAGCAGCACCAGCTTTCAGTATCACTGGCAGGGGGAAAGCATCAGAATCGAAAGCCCCGCTACCAGGACCTGGGACCTACACCACTGATAAAGCATCCACGGTCCTTACAAAACGACCTCCCGCCTATACTATCGCCCCCAGACGGGAACTAAGGCATCCTTCAGCGGCCGTCCCCGGCCCCGGCGTCTACTGCCCCGAAAAGGTAAACTTTCGACTTGATTAGCGATGATGTCACTAACCACTTAAATGTCGCCTTGGATTCTTTAATAACCGTCTGTCTGAAGCTTGACATTTTTATTGAGAAAATGAATTAATGTCGGGAATTATTATCGCCTACACTTGGCAACAAGCAATGCAAGGCGAAGTGTTACGCGATATTGTCTCGAGTAATAATCTTATTCTGAGAATTTCATCCTACAGTGATCGCAACTAATATGGCACATAAATCTGCAACTTTTATGGATATATTTATTGTATTCTCTTTGACACCTATGTTTATTTGCAATTAATTTACGATTTTATTATTATGTAGATTTAAAGTACATTTTGCCTTAAATGAAACCAGTACTTATTCAATTCGTTTATGAAAGCTTTATGTGCCATAACAATAATCAGGTACAAACATGTAAAGCCTTTTGTTTGCGTTTAATTGCTTCATGGTTTGGGTCGACCAATATGATGAAAAATTTATGGTACTACATTTGTTGACAGATAAAAAAAGGCTTAACATTTTTAATAATCCAGTTGTCATTGGTTATTTTAAGAGCTTTTAATTGGAGGTAATAAGGAGGCAAAAGAAAATGTTGTAAATAAATCACGTAGACAAAGTAGGCATTTAAAATTTATACTTTTAGGGAGTGAAAAAATTATGCGAAACTGCTCATTGGAGCTAACGCTAATAGCAGTCCTGTAAGTTTCCAAAATGTACGTTATTTTTTTATTTAATTTACCTTTTCACGGCTGATAAATCTAAATGGGTTGAAATAATAATATTTCTTTACCTGAAATTATTTACCTACAGCGTAAAAGAAATATGGTTGATGGTAGAAAAGTACTTTAATTGTTATATATATTTATAATGGCAAATCTAACTTATTGAATTTACAAATAAGGTTCAGATTAATTAAAGTTTTATGTAGATACTTAAAATAATTCTAGTATAATTCACTATAAGTTTCACGAGTCTCCGTAACCGGCGAGCGTGTATGAGACGAACTATGAGAGTGGCGGAAGAGGCATGTAAGGAAAGAACCTGTTGGAACTCTATACTCTTTGCCTACCCCGCAAGGGATCTGGCGTGATGATATAGATAGATAGATAGAAGTATATTTATTAAATTTCCGATACGGATTTTATATATACGGTAGATAGACAGAAAATTCACTATGTGTTCTTCTTTGAAGCCATATCGAATTGATAAATTATGTTAGAGTTTATGATCTTTATTTGATTTGAGGGACAATGTGGCCTACAGGCATTCATCATTGAGCCCGTCCATTAATACTAAACCATTACAGTTGACATACTGAGTTCTTAGATTTACGCGAATATTACACATGAAATAAAACTATTTTTTCGGATTTTATCGCGGTTTATTTTGATTTTTAAGTTCCCGACGTTTCGAGTGCTTTGCAGCACCCATGGTCACGGGAAGGACTGAGGTGTTAGACGTCCAAAAGGCATAGTTGTTCCGGGGTACCCTCAAACTTCTTAATTATTTTTGTTTTTGTTGGTCCGATCTACGCAGAATGAGCTCACGGTGTCTTGAGGTCTTGCAGTGTTATGCTTGGTTTTAGATTTGATTATATTAATTACTGGATCCCAAGACGATGGAAGCACCCAGCCATCTGTGACAAGAAACATCTGGCTGCCGAGCTTCAACATGTCAAGCAAGTCCTGCACGACAATAAGCTTCGAGTCCCACGCCAACGTCACAGTGACCGAGTGAAACCAGCCACAGTCGAGCGTCTCCCTGCTGTACTACCTTACATAAGAGGAGTCACAGACAAGATTGGCTACATCTTGAAGCGTGCTTCAATTAAAACATTTTATAAGCCGCCAAAGAAGATCAGTCAGTTTTTACCATCTGTCAAGTGTCACATCCCTCTTCAAGATGCAGGAGTATACAAGCTTGATTGTGAATGTGGTCTCTCTTACATAGGACAAACAAAAAGACCAGTAAAAACTCGGGTTAAAGAACACATAGCTGACCTAAAACACCGTCGCTCAAAGAAGTCTGCAGTCTGTGAACATGTCCTTGACCGCACCCGCCATAACATCAGATTTGATAGACCACAAATCCTCGTGAAAGAACACCGATTCCTACCAAGGATGGTTCGCGAGGCTATTGAAATTAAAAAACATCCTAATTTCAATAGAGAAGATGGCTGGGTGCTTCCATCGTCTTGGGATCCAGTAATTAATATAATCAAATCTAAAACCAAGCATAACACTGCAAGACCTCAAGACACCGTGAGCTCATTCTGCGTAGATCGGACCAACAAAAACAAAAATAATTAAGAAGTTTGAGGGTACCCCGGAACAACTATGCCTTTTGGACGTCTAACACCTCAGTCCTTCCCGTGACCATGGGTGCTGCAAAGCACTCGAAACGTCGGGAACTTAAAAATCAAAATAAACCGCGATAAAATCCGAAAAAATAGTTTTATTTCATTACAGTTGACATTTTTTTGTAGGTTGGGACTAAGCCAAAAGCGTTTTCAATTAGTATACTTAGATACTTTCGCAACGCCTTTTTATACCTGCACTATCTGCAGTTATCTAGGGAACTAAAACGTAAATGCTATGCATAATTTAGGCGTAAGAACCGTAAGCTTCTCTACTCCACGCGGAAACAAACGCTTATTACCGGGTACGCCCACACTAATGATTTGTTCAATACACTAGTGGGTGTATATAATTTGCAATATTCATTGCGATGAGAACAGCCTTTCGCCTCCTAACAACCTCCAACAGTATCGTATTGTAACCAAAACATTGCCAAATATGTACATCAACCTATTCATAAGCCTTTTTTGAAGCGTGAATGGTTCGACAGATATGGCCTTCATTCGGTTTATATTAATATTATTTTTTTCTGTTTGTTTTATGTGTTAGCAGAGTATATTTAAGATTTACTCTGTGTAAATATTTACACAGAGTAAATCACATTATAATAATTTATATACCACTAAAACATATTTCTAAACAAAAGTTCCAGACTCTTGTTTAAATGTTAAAATTTGTAGACTATGAAAATATTTGAAGTTGTGACACCTAAGAATACGTCTATATTCAAAATTTATTTACTAATTACACTATGACTATTTAAAGTTGGTGTAAATGTTATTAAGCGGGAGATTAATTTAACAATGTATTTAAAAGTACGTTTTAAAATATAAACGTGTCCGGAGATTAAATAATAAGTATGAACGAATGTACCTACGCGATTTATTTATCGATAGTTCACATTATCGTTTCCAATAATTCTTGAATTAAGTACTATTATTGTCATGTGAGATAGTTTTATCACCATCTGGGCTATATGGGCCAATAGTATACTATTCGCGCTTCAAAAAAGCATGCGAAATTAAAGCTTATACTAACATTACGGCGCGTACGCATAACAGGTGTGCGTGAATCTTCCCTGGGCGCCTGCGCACACGTTCGGCATCCGCCACTCGCAGTTTATCGGCCAAGCCGTCCACTACCCCGCGCCAGACGGGATCCCTGCCATCTAACAGCTCGCCTGTAACATGCTTAATCATCAACGCCTCATGACCATGCTTTAAGGAAACTGCATTTTCTCGTTTTAGTATATTTACTTTGAGATGTATGTATATAAAATTTATTAATAAATTATTCTTCTAATAAAGTCGATTTAGCAATATACGTATGGATTATTATTAAAATATGGTCTCATTGATTGAACGTAATATGTTACACTAATAATAATTTTTCACATCGGAAATTCGATATTTGCATGCCACTGGATATATTTCTGAAGAAAAAATTAAAAGGTACGATCTAATTTTCTTTTTAGCATTCTCAATTTCTGTATTACGATAATATTACCTATCATAATCTGAGTAACTGACACTTTTATTTTTCGTAAAATCCTAATAGTTATATTTAAGCAACATATTACAGAATATATGTACGGGTTATACAGCTTCAATGTAATTTAAAAAATTGTGTTAGAATATTGGTCTAAGTTTTTAACAATTTTTAATGGCTTTAATAATAATCATGACTTATATTATTTTCAGGGTAAGCGGACTGTACGTGAAAGAACGAATAAAACCACATATTCAACTAAAATGAAGTTTGAAAGAAACGGGCAGATCCCTGCTCCTAATGCGTATAGCCCTGAAAAAGCAGACAGGATATTGAGAGAGAAGTCACCAGCCTACTCTTTTGGCACTAAAACTGAAATCATTAAGATACATAACGCACCTGCACCTAACATATACTCACCAGAAAAAACGATTCATTCTTTGAAAAACGGACCTAAATACACTTTAGCTGGCAAAGGTGTCGCTGAAAAACAAGACGTGACACCGGGCCCTAATTATTACACTCCCCAAAAAGCAGATAAAATATTACATGAAAGTTCTCCTGCTTACACTATGCGATCTAAGGAAGTGGTGGAGAAAATAGAGCAAACACCTGCTCCAAATGTGTACGCTCCGGAAAAGTCGGTGCACATATTAAACGGTGGACCTAAATTTACCATTTCTGGTAAAGGTACCTCTACTAAGTTGTCGGAGACACCTGCACCAAATAGCTACGAACCTCAGAAAGCTGACAAAGTTTTACATGAGAGCTCACCATCTTATACATTCAGGATTAAAGAGCAAACTGTTTTTAGAAGCGATTCACCAGCCCCCAATGTTTACGCTCCTGAAAAATCGATTCATATGCTGGATAGCGCTCCGAAATTCACGATTAGCGGTAAAGGTCACTCTGATAAAATTGAAGTAACTCCGGCTCCTAATGCTTATTGTCCGGACAAGGCTGATAAAATCTTGCATGAATCATCACCAGCTTACACTTTTAGAGTAAAGGATCAAATAATGAAGCCTGACAATACGCCGGCGCCTAACGTGTACGCACCAGAAAGATCTATTCACACGTTGTACAGTGCACCAAAGTTTAGTCTTGCAGGGAAGGGAGCTACGCCGAAGATTGACAATATACCAGCACCGAATTCATATAACCCCGACAAAGCTGATAAAATCTTGCACGAATCATCGCCTGCTTACACTTTTAGATTCAAAACTGCCACAGAAAAGCCTTACAATACTCCAGCTCCGAATGTATACGACCCACATTTTTTGGATGGCACTCCTAAATACAGTCTATACGGTAAAGGACATGACGTAAAACCATCTGATACCCCTGGACCAAATGTTTATGATCCTCATATGTTGGATGGAACGCCGAAATTTTCTATTGCGGGGAGGGGTCAATCGGGTAAGCCTTCTGATGTTCCGGCCCCTAATGCTTACGATCCGCATTTACCGAACAATACTCCAAAATTTTCTTTAGCCGGAAGAGGTCATGATGGTAAGCCTTCTGACACTCCTGGCCCAAATAGTTACGATCCCCATTTACCCAGCGGTTCTCCGAGATACACTATGTCTGGAAAAGGTTCTGACGGTAAACCATCAGATGTACCTGCGCCTAATGCCTATGATCCTCATTTCTCTGACACTGCCCTTAAAATCACAATGTCTGGAAAGGGTCCTTCTGGAAAACCATCGGACACGCCTGGTCCAAACGTTTACGATCCTCATTTGCCACCAAATACTCCTAGATATACGATATCAGGCAAAGGGGTTGATGCAAAAATCCCGGATGTCCCAGCTCCTAATAAATATGACCCTCATATGTTAGACGGTACACCAAAATTCACGATCGCTGGTAAAGGCCAACCAGGGAAGATTCAAAACACACCAGCTCCAAATGCTTACAATCCTGATAAAGCTGACAAAGTACTACTCGAAAGTTCGCCAGCATATACGTTTAGACCGAAGCTTCCGTTTCATAAACCTGCGGATACACCCGCTCCTAACAGTTACGATCCAAGCAAATATGAATACATGCTAGATGGTGCTCCTAAATACACTTTTGGCACTAAAGGACCAGCAGACAAACCTTCAACTAATCCTGCACCTAACGCGTATACTCCAGAAAAAGCTAATAAAATATTATATGAACATTTTCCGTCATATACATTCCGACCAAAAATAGAAAACGGCAAAATTAGCGATACGCCTGCTCCTAATGTGTATAACCCTGAAAAAGCTGATAAAGTTCTTCTGGATAATGCACCTCGGTACTCCTTCCGAATAAAGACGAGCCCTCCTAAGGCAGATAACATTCCTGCACCCAACAGTTACAATCCCGACAAAGCCGATAAAGTATTGCTAAACAGCGCTCCGCAATACACGTTCAGAATCAAAACCGATGGGGTGAAACCTCTCAACACACCTGGTAAGTCAAAAGAAAGTTACATCATAACTTGATCTATCATCCTTCTTTACCAACTTTGTCTTTTCTTTTATATATTATTTATGTATCCTTTGTGCTTGCAGACATCTGCCTATTTTTATGACAATGTAGATTTTTGCATGAGTTTGTGCTTCACTATTATTTTATTATATTATTGTTTTTTTTTTCTATTGTATCTATATCTACCTCACATCATTGTCTTTCAGCACCAAATTCATACAATATTCCGACAACTGTTCAAACACCATTGTATACGATTTCGGGTAGACATAAGGAACCTATTGATGAACGTCTGAAGGTCCCAGCTCCCGGGGCTTACAACCCTGAGAAGGGTTACAAATTCATCTTGACATACTCTCCGCAACATACATTTGGCGTAAAAATACAAACCAACAAATTCGCAGAAACACCCGGTGAGTTGCCCTTTAGGTATATAGGTAATAAGTTAACAAAATTAAACGCCTTATCTCTCTAACGTTAGGATAACATCTTATGTCTAGTGGTTTGCTGATAGTATGTCAGGATTTACCTACTAATACCCAGGGGTTCTGGTAGAGGTGCCAATTTTGCGTGTTCCTTACGTTTTATTAATTATAATAGACCAATGCCTAGTTTTATCTTCTGATAGGTATGTCTAATATCATTAAGATTACCGATGTTACTGTAAATGCAGTGAAGCTTTCTACTATTCGGAGTAGTTACTGATTATTTTTAATTATAGTTATTGATTATTATTTATTATAGTTATTGATAAACAACTATAATTACATCCCTCTTGTTTGTTTATGAGCCATCTCATAAACAAACACGAGGGATGTAATTATAGTAGTTTATCAATAACTATTTATCAACCATCGACCATTTCCTTCGGCCTGCCCATGGGGGTGGAAATGGTCATATTTTGAAAGTTCTCGTGTATCATAATTTGTTATCTTATTATTGTGTATACCCTGAAATTCCGCCATTGTGAGCCCTACGTCTCCATAAGTGACTCCAATCGCCATAAGTGAGACTCAAAAGGGTCTCACTTATGGCGGTTTATCTATAGTCATTTCCTTGATCCATTTTCCATTTTGGTTTTCAGAAGATACACTAAACGTTTTCTCCTTTAGTAAAGACTATACATATGTTTTATTAGTATTAACATTAGTCTACGTCGGTTTTCAGCACCAAATTCCTACCGCATTCCGTCAGTCCTGGACACCCCGGTATACACGATATCGGGTCGACACAAGGTGCCTGTAGACGATCGCGTGCGAGTACCGGCGCCTGGCACCTACTCACCGGAAAAGGTACAGTATATTAATGATCCAACTTATGGACATAATTCACATGTTTTAAAATTTACAAATGAGAAGCATGATAAATACAACCAGAATCATATGGCACGCAGATTGTTTGCATATTGTAAAAACAATGATTCGGTGGTGGAATATTATATGCGTAAATAAGAACATGATTCATATTTTAACATGTGTGTATAGTTGAGATTGCAGACGCAATTTTACATATTGTTACCACGTAAATGTAGCTTAGAAGTGTTCATGTAGCGAATTAGTACTAAAATGGCAAGAGTTGTGTAAAAAAAAGGCTTTATCACTCTTTATACTTCAA
Organism: Phalera bucephala; assembly: GCA_905147815.2. Taxonomy (NCBI): domain Eukaryota; kingdom Metazoa; phylum Arthropoda; class Insecta; order Lepidoptera; family Notodontidae; genus Phalera; species Phalera bucephala. Next base: position 13,437,406 of record LR990615.1, read on the forward strand.
TGTGATGAATAATCTACTCGATATTCCGAGCAGTTTTGCCGGTCTATTTTCATTTAAAAATTATAAATTTATGTTATCACAGGTGCAGATCAACAATACGCCGCAAATAACATTCGGCATTAAACACTCACCTTTGTTGGGACAATTGAAACCTATAGAGCCAACGCGTTCAGTTGAACGGTCAGTTTCCCAAACAACCAACACTAAGAATACGGTTACAAGGATTGAAAGGAAACTAATAACTCCAACAGACGATGACGTCGAGCACTATAGAAATGTGAATCAATATGTGGATGATTCGAATGAGTCTAGTGATGCATACACTCGCGCACATGTGACTCAAGTGAGACACGAGAGCGAGGTCAGAAGTACTACGGTTTCGCCAGAACCAGTGCAGGAAACGTTGGCTCAAGAAATCATCTGGATCCCAGAGAAACGGCGTGGTTCATATACTATCGACAAATCTGACGGAACTGGATTTTCTGAGCATTACCAAAACAGCGAAGTCGTTCCAGTAGAAAACGGAGTTATTAGGACCGCAGAAAAAGGAGAAAGGAGCGGCATGTGTACCGAAGATAGAAGTCATGAAGTTATAAAGAGGGATGGATTTGAACAGAATATTGAGAAGAACGTGAAGAACTCTAGTGCTCATGATAAGAAGCAAACAGCTTCTGAGGCTGTTCACACGGACACTGATGTTCAACACCTTCCCAATGGCGGCATTGCTAAAACAACGACCACAACTACCGTTAGGAAGGTTGGCACCGCTGCCAAAACTGCTAACGCTACTACCACAGTCTCTCGAACTTCCACCGCCGTGACGTCACGCGATATCGGCGTTAAGTAAATCATCTTCTAGCTTCTAGAATGTTCGAATGGGAACTAAGTTACTTGGAGCCATCTAACTATTAATGATTCTACATTTTGAATATTAACATTTGGTGTCTAACACCGTTAATTTACTTTTCGATTTGAGAACTTTAGTCCTCATAATACTATGCTAAGTTTTAAAAATATTTATTAATTTATTTACCCATTTATCGATTCGTTTTTCTATCACAATAGAGAAACGTGATCTCTTGATATCTAACGTTGTAAGCTACTAGTTTGACTACAACGCTATTGCCAATTTTATTATTTTCACAACTATTAACATTAAGTACACTAATATTGTTATACAAATGAGATTTTATTAATAAAGATTTTATTGCAAATATAGTATTCTTATTTCTTGTTGCCCTTTTTGGTGTCAGGATTCGTATAGTCGAAGTAACCGTCCGGACCATAGAGGTAGGATTAAAAAAAGGGATTATAAACGCAGTTCAGCTGTACAATTTTCGTAACATTTAGGTAACCAATTTAAAAATATTTGTTTCTACATGGTTCCAACTTCTTTTTATTCAAAATGTATGACTTGTCATTTTGACGTAAGCTTCACGCAAATTTATCGGTTAATATTTGTTTGTCTAGTGACTGTGTTTTCGGAGGACTTTTAATTTGTTTTCAATTAATAAAAAGATTTATTATTATTTTTTTTGTGAAAACATGGTGCCACACAACTAAAATACCGTGATTTATATTGGAATGCAATTTTTTTGGTCTAGAAAAGCAGATGAAGCTAAAGTATGTAAGCTTCGGCCGGTGACTTGGTTTTGCTGTATAATGGTAAAGATAAAATGTGTTTTTCTAACAAAGATGTAACTAGTTTGAAGTTGCATAATAACGACACCAGAATGACTGTTCTCCTTGAGCATAAATTATTAGATTTAGATAGAATCTTGATAATCGTATTTCCAAAGAGATTAGTCATAATGATGGAAAAATTTACATCGATATCGATAGCATTTTCGAAAATTGGTAATTTAATTAATACATGTATTACTAACCCTAAAATTATGGATCAAGTATCCGAAATAAAATATATTATTATTATTAATTATAGAATTGTTAACGAATGTTTTTGTTTTAGTATGCCTACTGATATTGCAGCCTAATAGAATAGTGTTTTTATGCAATACTAAGAGCACATTAACCAAACTCAGTATAGTAGCATGTTTTCAAATATTTTTACAAAAGAGTGCTTCGATGTTGGATTAAACTAGCAAAGATTACAACCATAGCAGTTTCGATGAAAAATTATCTTCAATTTGTTCTCTTTTAAATTAATGATATTTTTTGCAAAAGGTTTTTTCTTATATATTTATTCGTGCTTATATTGAAATATATAAGAACATGGAAGGTTCAATTTTATTTTTACAAGCTTTTATTAACTTACAATGTTCGTATGTCTATCTGTCTGTCTTGCCGTTTCAAATATTGTGATCCATTTTTCAAGCAAAAATTTGGCATACGTATGTAAGTCCGATAACATTGCAATAATATGGTACCATGGAGCTGGTCTGATGATAGAGTCGGAAGGTGGGTAAAGGAACATGTAAACTATACAACGTAACCCCCTCATGTTTAGGCTAGTTAATTTGGTATTGAGAAGTATTATATAACCAGAAAGTGTTCAGTGTCTGATGATGAAGCCGAGAAGTGGCCAATGGAAGCACACTAGTACTCAATACAACCCTGCCGTGTTTGAGTTTATTGGATTCGTCTTGACGAGTACTTTACACCCGGATGGTGTCCAGGGTCTTATGATGGAGCCGGAGGGTGGCGAATAAAACTACCTAACTTCTCAACATAACCCCACCGTTTTTGGGCTCATTGGATTTGTCTTTATGCGTTCTGTAGACCCGGATGGTGTCCAGGGTCTCATTTTGGAGGCAAAGGGTAACCAATAGAATTACCCAACTACTCAACATAACCCTGACGTGTTGAGGCTCGTTACATTTGTCTTGACAAGTACCAAAGTAATATTATTACTACACAACTAAGTTACGCGTCTATAATAGGCACTATGAGATACAGCGATATTGTGTATTGTAAAAAATATTAAATTTTCGGCTTGTATATAAAATGATTTTATCGATAAAGCTTTAGCAGTTATATGGGAAAGTACAAATACTACATCTATGGGAAAACATAACTAAGGACCCCAAACTATGATCTATGTCAAAAATGCAAAAAAAAAATTACAAGGGTGTAACTGGTAACGATAGATTTGTCCTCTTTCTTATCACTGACATGGCATACGTGTAAGCAGTGCAAATATATAATCTTGTAAATGCTCCCTCTATGCTTCTAGTACCTCTATGCTTGGAAGAATGAATGAATGAATTGAATTTCACACCAATGCCCCCCTGTCAATGTCATCCACAGGCCAAAAGATCCTTGACGGACTATACATCTTGTGAATATCGAGCATAATTTAATTAGTTGTTATTGCCGGTTTCAGAGAGCTATTAAACCTATGAAAGGTTATCTCAAACAAATCTCTCTGTACTGAAACAATTGGATTTTTTTCTCATTCGTCACTAGAGCAAAGCCGGTGGCGTTTAGGTGGTGACCTCTAGTAATACGAACTCTTCTCTATTAATAAAATGTAAATATGATCTCACATTTTCTGCGCATTTCGCTAAAGTCAAGTAATATAAGTAGTACAACGTAGTACAACCACGAAATATAGAACAACCTACTACAGTAAATACAACGGTGAATTTATATAAATGTTTTAAAATGTGCCTTATAGCCGCCATTGCAAAACGCATACATATATTTACGTATTTTAACCACATATCCTATATTTATATACAGCCGGTTTCAATATTCACGTAGATTTGACTACTACGGATAAAATTTTGACATATTTTGTATGGAAAATCTGTCAAAATTGAATATTGAAACCGGCCAATAATGACAGTCGTTTTGTTCTTTATTTTAATTAATTAAACAGCTTCAAAATTACAACGTAGTGTTGCTGTAAATTATTAAAACAATACAAAAATTGGCTTGTTGTCGTCATTACGACAAAACAACAAAAGCCGATAGAGTCTAGTCTCCATCGGCTTTTGCTTTTTTGTCAATTATCCGACTCGATTTCTTAGGACTTTTTGGAATATTTGATTCAACTACTTACGAGTATTCCGGATGTGTATAAGGTTTTACCCAACCGTGGTAAAATTAAACATGTGCAAGTACAATGCGCTATTTATGTTTTTACAGCGTATTGTACGCAATATTAGCTATTACTGGACTATTAGTGCACTCTGTTCTACTTATAATTATGATTGCAGTACGGTTGCTCAAATCTGTGTGGTGTTTCTGATAACAGCAATACTTCTTCATTCTGGAAATGTCGTAAAACGTCATAAAGGAGTCATTAGAGAATTCAAGGGAAAAAACCGAGGGGAATATCTAGCGAGTAGGCTATTAGTATTTTTTAAGTTTTATTCCTTGTTTATTTTTAAAGGCATATTGTTGATAATAATTAGAGTCTCCGTATCCGCCGAGCGTGTATGCGACGAACTATGGGAGTGGAGGAAGCCAGAGAGATATGTAAGAAAAGAACCTGTTGGAACTCCGTACTCTCTGCATACCTCGTAAGTGATCTGGTGTGATGATATAAAATTAGAGCCTCTTTAATCACTTTTACTTGGTAAAGTCTGAAGTAGAATAATGGATGATTAAAGTTGCAAGTCATTCTATATACGAACTTTGCAATCTCTTTGTAGTCCTATCCCATGATATTAATTGCCGAGTAACGCTCATCAAGAAGTAACTACCACCCTCGAGTAATGTGCTGGCGCACGAGGACTATAGGTGCTAAAGTTTTAAATGTATAATAACCATAGTTGGTACACTGTGTTTGTAATAAAAAAAAAACATTGATAAACAATTGATATACATTATTTGCACATCCTTTAAAGATTAATAAAAAAAGTTAAATAACAACTAATTAATTAGTACTCCACTTGTATACTTATACATATTTTTTGTGCACTTAAAATTCTGTTTATTTTGTCCAACACAATGTTATCATTCAAAAATATATACAATGTAGTTGTTTTTTATCTGACGCACATTCTCATAATCGAGCCGGATGTGTGTAGCGGAAGCTCTGCGCATGGACTCTGGATAAGTGGGCAGTGAACCACGTGCGCCCACGCAGCGCGGCGCCGCAACGCCGTACAATATACTATAGACGCCTAGATAAAATCAGACCTGCGTCAAAAATACAATATGATATTTTAAGCCGACAATCACTATTAAAGTACGTAAATAGTGCTTAAATACAAAATAATTTAAATAAAGTCCTTATAAAGTCTTAAGTTATAAAGGCGAAATTTTGTGAAGATGTATGGATGTTTGTTACTCTTTCACGCAACAAACACTACTGAACGGATTTTAATGAAACTTGACAGTAATGTAGCTTAAACATCAGAGTAATATATAGGCTATTATTGATAAAGATACCTACATAGGCACACGACTAATATTTAACTAGTGGTCGTAGTCCGCTAGTAAAAAAGTACATTGTTTTTTTTTTAAATGTAAATTTGAAATATTTATTAAAACACCGTCACGCCTATATCCCCCAAACGGAGGTGGCAGAGGTGTACTGAGTAAACCCACGTTTCGCCGACGATGTTAAGTCCCATGTAATAGAGGGCAAGCCTATTGCCGTATACCGGGCACAGTTCCAGACTCCGGACTCGTGCTGGGAAGTTTTCGTTAGAAAAACTTCATTTGTCCGACCTAGGATTTGACCCCAGGACCTCGTGATCACAAAGCGATGCGCTTTGCCACTAGACCAACGGGGCAGTTTGTTTGTGCAAAATTAATTCGAATAAAGTATATAACTAACGTCATCAATCTATTTTAATATGTATCTTATCTGAATATATTTATCTTGGCAAGCGTGTTTATATAGTAATTATATGCTTTTTGGATTATTGCTTGGTCAACCGCGAAGCTGCGGCGCCGCGGTTTTAATTTGTTTCTCCAAAACAAAAACTTGTAATTTATAAGTTGTATAAACATAAACAGTTTTTTTTAAACGTCGCCCATATTATTTTTAGATTTACTCTTGTGTCGTAGGTGCATTTACAAACATCAAAATTCACATACATAAATATCCAGACCGAAACAATACTTGTGGATCACACAAAGATTAGTCCCGTTAGGGAATCGAACCCGCGACTATTAGACACAGTGGGCTGAGCGGCTTAAGCCTTAACCACTGCGCTAAATCGTTCGTCAAAGTTACAATAATTATGAATCAATCGTTTTAATTAACCTCACAACAGCAATATAATATGTAAGCTGCTCAATAAGTTTGTTATATCCAAATTAAAAGGTACTTATGAATAGTCAAAAGGAGAAAATTTTTGATTACTTATTCTACCACCTGTTCGGAAAGGTAGAAGAAGACCAAGAAACTCCACGGTTACTTGTTTTAAAAATGAGAGATTTACAATTCTTTTTGTATACATTGCATTCATAGGGTATGGGGGAACAATGCAGAACGAGCTAAATAGATGTGCATAATAAGATAAAATAAAAGGTTACTATAAAATATGTAAAGCGTGCGAACAAAATAATTGGTTATAGCTCCAGTGGGATGCCGAACGAGATAAAAATTCAACAGTACTACAGTACATGTTTATTCAGTCAAAGGATAGAGGACGGACCAGTCCCCACTAGTAGCGCCCGTTCACGAGCATGACATGAGAAGCAGCCATCACTCTCCTCAACCATATTAGTGAGAAAAGAGTGACCCGCTCCACAGACCCGCCCGCTAGCAAAGACATTATATATATACGTGCTATCGTATACCTGTGCAAACATATAGTTACAAAATGGCAGTATAAAAATGCGATAGCGTACTTAATATATTCAAATGATAATGGTATGTCACAGGTGGGAGTCAAGAGCCAAATGAATATGTACAATGGACATAATTCAAATAGCACTTCGGTTTTATTACGGAGATTAGATCCATAAAGTGGCTATACAATGATAGTCCATGACTCGTACTGATACTTTTTCATCCGTAGATAACAAAGTAACCACATTAAAATAACACGGTTAATATTATAGTTTGCTGGACACTTAATGGGACTATGGCATTACACGTATGCGTATAATAATGTATGCCCATTAACAACGTTTCGATAGTTCATGATTCCGATGGATTTTTATTTACCAGCGGACTGTATTGGTTTCGCACGGATATTAAATTTATACGGCAAATTTTTAGAAACTATTAAAAAATCGTTAGGGAGGTGCCACTTAAATAGTGTTATTTCAGGTTACTTGATTACATTTTGGAGAACTTCAAAACCTGAACGGTTTACAAATATACATAATATTTAGTCGAATATATTTCGTCAAGTTTTCAAGTTAATATCTGAATACGAAAATAGATTAGAACACATTTCACATTATTTTTACAAGTTTTTATTTAACTTCAATATTCGTATGTCTGTCTGTCTTTCCGTTTCAAATCTTGTGCACCATTTTTCAAGCACTTGTGGGTATTCGATTGAGCTAAAATTTGGCATACGTATGTAAATTTGGTCAAATACAATAATATGGTACCATGGAACTGATCTGATGGTGGAGTCGGAAGGTGGCCATAGGAACAAGTGAAATATACAAAGGAACACCCCCTTGTTTAGGCTTGTTAGATAGGTATTGATTGGAAAACCAGATAGTGTTCAGGGTATGATGATGAAGCTGAAAGATGGTCAATTGAACCAGTCATTGGATTCTTCTTGACGAGTACTTTAGACCCAGATGGTGGTCAAGGTCTGATGATGGAGCCAGAAGTAAGCCATAGGAACTTCTCATCTAAGCAAGATATCTTCTTTATATAGCGCAGTGGTTAAGAGCTTAAGCCGCTCTGCCCACTGCGTCTAATAGTCGCGGGTTCGAGTCCCGCAATCTTTGTGTGATCCACAATTATTTGTTCCGGTCTGGGTATTTGTGTATGTGAATTTTCATGTTTGTAAACGCACCCACGACACAGGATTAAATCCTAGTGTGGGGCTACGTTTAGAAAAAAAAAATGCAATAAAAGCTTGTTCTTGAAATGGTTTTTTTAAATAAAAATAATTTACTAGGGAACCGCATCGGCTTGGCACGGATAATTAAACTAATTGGGCAAGTATTACAAAATATTAAAAATTATATCGAAACTCCATTCAAATAGTGTTGTTTCAGGTTACTTAATATATAACATACGTATATAACACATGACTTTGGGTTAATTGCCATTTTCAAGAACGTTAAAAATAAAAACCCGTGACGCCTATATTCCCCAGAGGGGGTGGCAGAGATGTACTGAGTACACCCACGTTTCGCCGACGATGTTAGGTCCCATGTAATAGGGGGCGAGCCTATTGCTATATACCGGGCACAATTCAAGAACTTTAGACCTTACAAAAATACATAATATTTAGTGAAATATATATCGCCAAGCTTTCGAGTTACTTAATACTCATATACACGAAAAAATAAATAGATTAAAATACATTTCACACATTCTTTCTGGAAGTTGCTTACTAAGTAAACATAGTACCTACTTCTTGAGTTACAAACTTATCAGTATATTATTTTTATTTTATTGGGTAAGTTTACCTTTACAAAAACATGTACTTCGATTCATGCCTGTTCTGTCCAGTGTATGTACGTTACGCACTCATATAATAATTGCCCTGGATGTATCCTATTGGGCCCATCAACTGATATTCTAGAATATTCGATTTACCTGTAACTAGGGACGTATCGATCTGTGGTAATATGAAGCGTATATGTGCTCTGATAAAACTATTGTTAGTGAAATCTCTCTTTACCTACACGGGTTTACGCCGACTTTTTGTTGAGTCAATTTTTAGTGTGAGTGTCAATTGCCCACAGGCCGTTTAACAGAATTGTATGCTAGGTTATTCACCTGCCGAGGTCATTATTAAAAAAAAATTAAATAGGTTATTATTTACTTAAAGCGTTTCATAAAAAATCCTTAACTGTAAAAAAGATATCGAAATATACAGACAAAAGTGATTGATGCAAGAGTAGACATCATCGGGTTTTATGAATAAGTGAACAATTTTAAATTAGTAATATTGTTTAACAACATAAATCATAATAATATAAGGAGTGAGGGATGCAAAGTTATTATTAAGATTTTGGAAAAACTTGTCCTTTTAGAATGTTTCGCTTACATATCCAGTGATGATTGGTGTATGTTCCATAAATATGCATGTTTTGACAGTTCAAATACATTCATTTCGAAATTTTAAAAAACATATTGGTAACAACGAATAAATAAATTGGTTTTTCTGTTACGTTCACTATAATTTTTGTTACCACGAAAACCGTAAGCTATTGAATAAATTACATATGTTATTACCAATTACAGCAACAAAATAGACTGGGCTGTAGAGAACTTTTTCATTAGAATGTTACCTTGACTTTCGTTGGAACTGTTGCGAGGCTCGACCCAACCTCTGACGTCGGCTGACGTTGATTTTAGAAAAACATGCTGTGACGTAATTAGCCTTGTTGACTACATTGTAACTATGTGCGAAAGGGATATTTTGGCCCATGGACGACATTGACAGGAATGGTGTAAAATTAGGCTTAACATTTAGTTAAAATATCTCCTTCCAAGTAGTTATTTTAACAGGTGGATCTGCCCGGTTACTAATTAAAAAACGTACTTGGGTAAATTTCATAGCTAACGGCAACTCTGTGACAGTCATGAAGTCTTTTTGACTTGATAACAGCGTTAGATTCGATTTTAACCGCGGGCCGAAAGCTCTTTTTACGACTCCACATTACTTTATTAATGCACAAATGGCCGCCTGCGACTTTGTCTGCGTACGTAGATATCTTTCCAAATTATACCTTATGTGTAATTCTGTTTTTTTATAAGCTATATTACTGTCAAGTAATGATATACAAAGTGAAAGTAGAAGGATAGACGTAGACTATCTACTATGACCAAATAGACCGTGTATTATCGGAAAGGCAAGTCAAGCGTCTCCGTGACCGGCGAGCGTGTAAGACGAACTATGAGAGTGGAGGAAGACAGAGAGGTTTATAAGGAATGAACCTGTTGCACTTTCTGCTTAGGTGCTAATAATATAAACGCAAAAGTTTGTGAGGATGGGTGTTTGGATGTTTGTTATTCTTTCACGTAAACTCTACATATTGATGAAAGTTTACAGTAACATAGTTTATACAAGGTTTAAAATAATAAACGCAAGACCTGAAAGTAGTTTGTTCTAAATCGGTAACTGAATTGATTCCAATAATTTTTAACATATCTTAAAATTGCAAAAAATGCTGTTACTCTTTTAATGCGCTATAACAAACTGAATATATTCTAGTTTCAGAGCAAGACAGAGATTTGCATTGTTAAAACGTATTTCTCAATACGCACACACGTACAAGTTGCATTGTTTATTGGGGTATAAAAGTTCTTAAACATTGGGTAAAAAACTTAAAATTTGGAAATTTGGTTTTCGTATTAAATTTGTGAAGCCATTATCTAATCGGGGTGTCTGAGGTCTGCGTTATTTATGATGCACCTTACATATCAGAATAATATATCGGCTACAGGTAATTTATAAACATATAGCAAGATAAAATACAAAATAAACGCGTGTACAGGCTCGGGTAATAGCTAGTACATAAGTAATTGTACTTTAACAACGTCAGGCCTATATTCCCTAAGTGGGGGTGGCAGAGGTGTACTGTGAGTGTGTATACACACTTATCGCCGACGATGTTAGAGCCTATGTAATAGGGGGGCGAGCCTATTGCTATATACCGTGCGCAATTCTGGTCTCCGTACTGCTATTCGGAAGTTTTCGATAGAAAAACTACATTTGTCCGACCTATAATTTGAACCCAGGTGCTTATTATGATGTATGTCGCTGAGATTCACGGGCTTTAACCGGACCTTTGAAATGCCTGCATGGGGACATGGGTCCAACACGTAGAGGCCAGCATTTGCTGAAAAAAAAACATGAGCAGGGAACTGACTCCGGCAAACCGGAACGGACCTCGAAAACAAGGACTATGTGGGTGAGATTTAATGGACAAAACTGGACTATTTCAAAGGGGACGGACATTCGCTACTAGACCAATTAGGCAGTCATAATACCTAATAGTAGAATATAATTAAAAGTAATTAGTAAGTATGAGATCAGAAATGATTTTCTCCCACTCTCAATTTGGATCTAGTTATTAGAATAACTTTGCAATATAACTTAACTTAAATCGGGGTATTACTATTATGCCTTTATTAACACGCTACTACGCACGCTACGTACTAAACAGCTAAACGCTTTTGATTGGTGGCAGTTCGGATTCCGTTTTTGGAATTTTATTTGTAGATAAGATCGCTTTATTGTTTTGCCTCATTAGCCTAGTAGCAAAGCGCATCGCATTGTTATCAGGAGGTCCTGGATTCAAATCCTAGGTCAGACAAATTTAGTTTTTTTAACGAAAACTTCTCAGTATGAGCCCGGAGTCCAGAATTGTGCCCGGTATATGGCAATAGGCTCACCCCCTATTACATGGGACCTGACATCGTCGGCGAAAAGTGGGTGTAATTAGTACACCTCTGCCACCCCCGCGTGGGGAATATAGGCGTGACGGTATTTATTGATTCCTTTATGAGACCCTTTACCACACATTCCCTTTACCACCTTTACCATTTGGTTAGTATATTTTAGATTAACTTTAAACTATCTCGCTTTGAAGTATCCTTTAACCATGTCTCGATCTGGCGTGATGGTAAGGATAGATAGAACTTTAAACCATATTGTATGTTTTAGGGACGACAAAAGGAAACTGGTTGAATGACGCCTCATCATCATTATCAGCCCGTGTCGGTCCACTGCTGGATTGAGGCCTCTCCCAAGGCATGCCATTGAGCCCAGTCTTCGGCTCTTCTTCTCCAGCCACCCTGCGTATATCGTCGCTTCACCTAGCTACAGGGCTTCCCACACTACCCTTTCCGAGCCGCCGCCGCCAAATGACGCCTCACAAATGATTAATACGATGCGTGTGGGCATGCTGATAATAAAATAGGTCAACATTATCTCTTTACAAGTAGCAGCGCATTAATAAGTATGGCTCTTAATCACGATAGGCCTGTAATTATCATTGGAAACCTATTTTTACATAGCATTCGTGCCATCCACAGAACACAGAAAGAATATGTTTTGTGAATCCATTAGGTGCTAGTAGCGCTGTGTGACCGCGGTGTTACCACCAATATTATGTAGCGTTCGGCTTGGTTGGTCTCATTTTGTGTGTGTGTGTGTGTGTGTGTGTGTATGTGTGTGAATGATCTACGCTGTTGTCCGCGGGGCCTTTATAGCTTCACCGGACAAGAGGGCGAGCGTGCAACCACTACGCTCGAGCCAGAAGGGCAAGGGGGCAACTAGCTCAAGGGTGCCTTAAGGAGGCACGGTCTCGGTTTGGGCAGTCACTATAGGAGAGGATATATACTAGGTGTCTCGCAGTGGGGTCTGTACCGGCCGGCGGGCAAGGGATTCTTCGACCTTACTGGCTAGGTTGGTTTCTGATCCTGTATGTGGTATCTGTATCCGAAAGAAGATATGTAAGGGCATCGGGAGGGTCGGTGAGAAAATGCCGAGGACGGCTGGTCTCATATGGGGGGCCGTGGTGACATTTTAATATTCAGGCATCACGGTTCTTCGGAAAGCATGCTATTCTAAGGCTAAGCTGTGGGTTTCGATAACCAGTTGGTAGTTGTTAAACCAAGTTGGAAGTCTTTAGGTGGCTTGATAAGTTCGAACAGCGGTGGCCACAAACCTGTCTCTACCACAGAAATCGTAATAATAAAATACTAGAAGTGATATAGCGCACTATTTTGTTCGATACCAACATCGCCACTTTGCTTTACGTGCAAATTTTGAATAATATATACACAGACTCACATACACTTACACTTGGTGTAAAAAATATTTATCGATGAATTGTATTACCTAATAAGTATAGTTACACCAATATCGTTTAGAAAACATGTGCGTTTTAATAAATTTAATATCACCTTCTTTAACAGTGAAGGAAAACATCGTGAGGAAACCTGCATGCCTAAGAGTTTCTTGAAGGTATGTGAAGTTCGCCAACCCGCACTGGGCCAGCGTGGTTAACTATGGCCTAAACCATCTCAGTTTGAGAGGAGGCCTGTGCCCAACGTTGGGACAGTTTCTTAACAGGGCTTATATTATTAAATGTGTAGTTACAAGTTTTGGATGCCTTTCATACCAACTTAAGCCACTATCAAATATTCGTGGTATCATTGATTTCACATGTATTTCTATACGACTTCTGGTGTCTCAGTCTCAGGTGATTTCGGTGGCCTTCATCAATCCACACTAGTATTATTAAACCTTATCCAAACGGAATAATACTGTTACTGTTATTGGTTTGTTGACTTTATCATAGCAATGATATAACTAATCATTTGATTTCTAACCTCATTCGAAAGTTTGTAATTAATTAAACGACGCTTGATAAACTATTTCTACTTAAATATAAACAGGAATTACTCTATAATCTTATTATACAAATATTGAAGGTGCCACATAAATAATATATTGTTAACAAATCGCACGATTATATTTTCGTCATTGACATACCTAATCATATTTATCACTTATTGTTGCAAAATTTTTGGGAAGTTCTGACTTTAGTTTGACGGACGATTTAGCGCAGTGGTTAAGAGCTTTTGCCACTCTGTCCACTGTGTTGTAGTTCACACAAATCTTTTTGTGACGCACAATTATTTGTTTCGCTCTGGGTATTTGTGTATGTGAATTTTCATGTTTGTAAACACACCCACGATACAGTTACGTTTCTTAAAGGCCACGTTTAAAAAAAAAAGTTAAAGAGGCTTAATTGATAGCGAATATTATTATTTCGTAGACAAAAAGGTAATATTGACTCAAGCGAAGCATCCCAATTTTTGCTAAGAACTCGGCAACATAACACAACTCTACCACCACTTCGGAATGTCATTCCTGTGAAGAAGAAGGGCAAGAAACTCCACGGTTACTCTTTTAAAATAGTATTTTTACAATTTTTCCATCATTCCATGTTTTGTTGTGGGGTATGGGAGAAAAATGTAGTATCAGGTGAGTCTAAATTAAATTAACCAAGTTAAACTATTCATGTGAATGGCTACATGGTTCTCTCATTTACAGATAAAGAAATGAGGAAGAAAAATGATAAATTTTATTTAACTACTAGAAGGAAGAGGGGGAATAATAAATAATTAAAGCCGAACATGTTGTCCACATTCTGGTGGAGCTGGTATTAAAATAATTTTGATAACTATATTATCACCTACCGTAATTATTAGTATATTATAATTTCGCTCTATTTCGTGTATTATTAGTAGTGTGCTTTACTATTAAGACATAAAAACTTTTTAAAGTAGTTTTACTGTAATTTATTTCTGAAAATATATTAATATAGAAATATATTATAAAAACTCCTTGTTTAAGAGTTAAAATCAGTTCGTAATCATGTATTTCTTTTGCAGCGCCGTTCTGTTTTTTTGAACTTTCCTTAGCACAAAATACTACCTATACTTTGTATCAAACCTTCTTACAACAAAGGCCTATAAAATAACGCCGTATTTTTACTACGCCTTATTACCAAAAGTTGTTTGGAGTTCTCGTTACGAATAAAACAACGTCGGCGGCAATTTGATTATAACTTACTATTAACAAAAAATAGTGCGTACGTAATAGAGTAGATTCATCACGCGACACGATTGACGTAATGGCGACAACCCCGCACCCGCGCCCCGCGCCCTCCCTCGCCACCCCACAATAAAGCAAATTAGTGTTTGCCCGATAAGCATGTGTTGTGTCGGCATCGCACACTATCAACCTTATCAGACCTTTAACTGTGTCTTTCACGCTGACAAAAACTGCATTCATAATGCCTGAGTTAGTATGTTATGCCGAATGGTTATAGCAGTTCCGAACTATTCATATTCCGACGATTATGAGATAAGATGATTATATGCATTAGCTGTGTACTGGTTTCAATCTTCAAGGTTTCTGAGAAGTAGGAGTTGATTGTGTTTCCCACACGTATTCATAAAAGGTGGTTCTTTATATAAACGTATTTTTGTGTGTGTATTTTCTTTTCTGAGGAGTCTCCGTAACCGGCGAGCGTGTATGAGACGAACTATGAGTGTGGAGGAAGCCAGAGAGGTATGTAAGGAAAGAACCTGTTGGAACTCTGTACTCTCTGCCTACCCGGCAAGGTATCTGGCGAGATGATGTGTTGTTGTTGTTGTTTTGTGAAAATTTCTTAATACCTATCTATGCCTCTATCTATATCTGTTGAGTAGTATCTATGAGAGTACACGAGGGATCGTCATTCCTGTTAAGTATTTGTTCTGTAGGTTTATGAGCTGCTGTTGTATTGATGTACGTGTTTTGCTCTATAGCAATCAGGCAATCACAATATAAATCTTTTTTCCACGCGCATTTGCTAGCGGCTATAAATGAGCTTTACAACTCACGGTAGAGCTGTTATGGAACAGCGAGAAACAAAAAATGAAAAAAATTAAATAAAACTACTTTTCGAATTTTATTGCGGGTAATTTTTGATTTTTAAGTTCCCCACGTTTCGAGTACTTTGCAGCACCCATGGTCATGGGAAGGACTGAGTTGTTAGACGTCCAAAAGGCATAGTTGTTCCTAGGTACCCTCAAACTTCTTAATTATTTTTATTGGTCCGATCTATTCAAAGTCGCACAGCGGGCTATGGAGCGAGCTATGCTCGGCGTCTCTTTTAAGGATAAAATTCGTAACGAGGTAATCCGACAAAGAACCAAAGTTACCGACATAGCTCGCAGACTCAGTAAGCTAAAGTGGCAATGAGCTGGTCACATCTGCAGAAGGACCGATGGCCGATGGAGCAAGGGTGTCCTAGAGTGGGGACCGCGACTTGGTAAGCGTAAGGTAGGACGGCCCCCAGCTAGATGGACCGACGACTTCAAAAAGGTCGCTGGGACAGACTGGATGCGGAATGCGGAGGACCGTGTGCAATGGCGCGTGCTAGGAGAAGCCTATGTCCAGCAGTGGACTACGATAGGCCGATTGATTGATCTACGCAGAATGAGCTCACGGTGTCTTGAGGCTTTGCAGTGTTATGCTTGGTTTTGGATTTGATTACGGACGATTTAGCGCAGTGGTTAAGAGCTTAAGCCGCTCCGCCCGCTGTGTCTATTAGTCGCGGGTTCGATTCCGGCACAGAACAAATCTTTTTATGCCGCACAAAAAAAAAAAATTCAGTAGCCTTACGAACCATCCTAGGAATCGGTTTTTTGAATAAATAATCTTTTTAAAAACATGTAAAATAATTTAAAATGAAATACGTGGGGCGCTTGTAATAGGTATAAAGAGTGTAAGTAACTATTTTATTAATTGCAGGTGAAGATAGTATTATTGATATAAAAAACTTGGTAAAATATAACCACTGTCTGTGTTTTTAACGATCGCCAATGTTATGTAGCGTTTGTCGGTAAGAGATTGGTGACCATTTGTAACATTACGATTATGCAGCATCTCAAAGCCCTGAAAGTGTCGTTAAGCATTTAGCCCCAGTTACCACTTCATATGGTAGTCGTTAAGCCAAGATTTCCATGTTATGGAGAGCTTGTTAAATTTCAACGGGTAAGTGGATAAAAAACCTGCCCTATTATACTTGCTGCTGTCCCATTGCATCGTGCTAGTTCTGCTTGATGAAGTTGCCTATTCTCTTACTTCGATTGATGAGACAAGGTTGACTACTAAAAAAATAAGACTTTTTATATTAACATATTTCGTCACACTGCTGTAAAAAGATCTCTACCATGACTCTACTTTGACTTTCCAACATAATAATAACCATGTTAATTGAGTTCTTAGATTTACGCGAATATTACACATGAAATAAAACTATTTTACGGATTTTATCGCGGTTTATTTTTGTTTTTGATTTTTAGTTCCCGACGTTTCGAGTGCTTTGCAGCACCCAAGTCCCTCCCGTGACCATGGGTGCTGCAAAGCACTCGAAACGTCGGGAACTAAAACTCAAAAACAAAAATTGACTGCGATAAAATCCGTAAAATAGTTTTATTTCATCAACCATGTTAATTTCTACATATTCCATGAAAATTTGGTTTATTCCACTTTAATCACTTTGGTGATTAAAGGTGACTAATTAGTATTCAATGATCACTCCGCTGCAAATTAACCGGTGGTTATATTTAGCTAGCTTACTGTTAGTTGATCTGAAGTCTACTTTAATTTTTCTATAAAAAATCTATTGCTCCATTATTTATCTTTATTACTTACTAGCAGTTTCCCGCGACTTCGTACCTCGTCGACAGCGGCGCCACCTACCGGGTCTATGTTATATAGCCTATATTATGTCTGGATAAGGTAGCTTTCCAATGGTGAAAAAATCATTAAAATCGGATGACCAGTACCGGAGATTACCCTGAGCATCCTAACACACAAACTTTACCTCTTTATAATATTAGTATAGATTAGTGGCGTCGAACGTAGCTTTTCGACTTATTTCTCCCAGTAAAATGAACAAAATGTGGATGCATGTGTATGTGGTTTATACGACTGTGTTGCTTTATGTGAGGGTTGGCTTCGTGATTGGATTATTGAAACTATTTGTAATTGAATGTGGGGTAATGGAAGCGCAATCAGTACACGTGCTGTACGTTTTTAGGTTAACGAGACGCATAGGTACTATGTAGTTTTCGAATTATTTTGACGATTTACTGGTAAACATTCAGGGTTCAAAATCTGGCTCGCTTCAATTATTTTAAGTTTTCTTAGACATAATAATCCGACCTTCACATTACTATAAACGTTATTTGTGATTCTTTAATGTTTCTTCGTACAATGTAACTATGTTTAAAATACATTGTATTTAGCTGTAAAGGCTTTATTCTGAGTAATGTTCTCATGTAAATTTTATTATGTTGTTGCTACCCTAAAGAAAATAAAATACATAAATAAAATCTCTCCGATTTTGGTAACTTATATACCAACCGTATATATGGTGAAAACCTTTTTGAACCTTAAAAAAATCGAAAGACATGAGAAATGTTGTGCCTAAAGTTTACCTATTGATGATGATGATTGATTGATCCGACCGATTTCGGCCAAGGCGACCACTTTAAAGACCCCTAGTCAGAGTAATGCCGCTGATGCGCTCGAAGATGGCTTATGTAGCCTATCTTCGCGGCGAAACTCCGTGCACATTGAGGGCACGTAAGCACGCCGTTCTCATAGTTGTATGATATGGCAGCAGGTGGGCGGGCCTTTAACTGATTGCGTTTGGCGTCAAGGTCAGCTTTACGCTGAGCCTCGAACTCGTGTACTTGGCTGTTCACCATCCTGCGCCATTCTGGCCGCTGTGCTGCCAAACGTTCCCAACGAGAGGGCTCTATGTTGCATCTCTTCATGTGTCGCTTTTGGACATCCTTGTACCGGAGGAGGGGACCGCCATGATTCCGCTTGCCCTTCTCCAGTTCAGAGTAGAAGATGCGCTTCGCCACTCTTTCCTCCGCCATACGAGATACGTGACCGCACCACCGAAGCTGTCGACGCATTAAATAGGCCTCAATGCCACCAACATTGGCTCGTCGCAGAACTTCGGTATTTCGCACTCTATCGGACCATCTGGTCCTCATGATGGTACGGAGGCATTTAAGGTGGAAGCGATCCAGAGTGCGAATGTGGCGGCGGTATACACACCACGTCTCAGAGGAGTATAGGAGGTTTGGCAGCACGATTGCCATATACACCGATATCTTAGTGGGCAACTTAAGGTTATGCGAGCAGAAGACCTTGGTACATAGCTTGCCGAATGCCGCAGCTGCGGTACCCACCCTGCTATTGATCTCAGCATCAAGGTCACACTTGGATGTTACAGTGTTCCCCAGATAGCGAAATCTATCCACCTGCTTTAGCACATCCTCACCAAGTTTTATGGTCAGTGTCTCGTGACCGTGCATGTCCAGGGACATCACCTCCGTCTTATTGACACTGATCTTTAAGCCAAACTTACGGCAGGCTTGGTGGAATGCGGACATCAGCTGTTGCAGGCCGTCTAGGGATTCTGATAGGAAGCACAAGTCATCAGCATACATGATCTCAGTGATCAGTGCGTAAGAGACTTTAGTGCGAGCCTTAAGTCTAGCCAAGTTGAAAAGGCTGCCGTCTGTGCGGAAACGGATGCGGACTCCCTGAGAAACAGTGTGTAAGACCTCTCTAACTACCACCGCAAAGTATAAGGCGAACAGAGTAGGCGCTAAGACACATCCTTGCTTCACCCCACAGGTAACGGGGAAGAAGTCTGTCTGTTCACCGTCTACGGCAACGCAGCATTGCATGTCGTCATGCAGGAGTCTAAGAAGTCTCACAAACTTTTCCGTGCACCCGAGCTTACCTAGCACCTACCATAGAGCTTCCCGAGGCACGCTATCGAAAGCCTTCTCCAGGTCAACAAAGCAAAGGTACAGCTGACAGCCCTGTTCCCTGCTCTTTTCTTGCAGTTGACGCACAGAGAATATAGCTTCGCATGTGCCTCGGTCCGGTCGGAAGCCAAACTGGGTTTCAGGCAGAATCTTTTCAGACAAGTTCTTTAGGCGGTTTAAGAGAACTCTAGCAAAGACCTTTCCGGGGGCTGAAAGGAGCGAAATACCGCGGTAGGAGTTGCAGTCAGATCGGTCACCCTTGTGCTTGTAAAGAGCACTTATGCGCGATACTTTAAAGGTATCCGGAACGCGCTCCTCCTCCCACATGCGAACAAATAGTTCCCACACTAACGTGTGCAACTCCTCTCCGCCGTATCTTATCAGCTCTCCCGGTATAAGGTCAATGCCAGCCGCCCGTTTGTTTTGTTGCTGTCTGATGGCAGTAACAACCTCGTCACGCAATAGAGTCTCGTCCAGCTCAAAGGCGATAGGGAGCTGAGGCATTAAACCGATACTTTGCAGATCAGCTGATCGATCCACATTTAGCAGAATGTTGAAGTGCTCCGCCCAGCGGTTTAGTATATCCTCCTTGCTTGTCAACATGTGACTACCGTCTAGAGACCTTAAAGGCACCCGAGCTTGGTAGGATGAACCAATCAGCTTACGTACCTCACTGTAGAACTCACCCAGCTGGTTTGTGTCAATGAGCCATTGCATGTGACTAGCTTTGTCCTGCCACCACTTGTCTTTCATATGTCGAGACAGCTTGCGCAATTCGAGGTCACTAGCTTTAACAACCGCAACGCTTCCTCTCTGCCTTTTGTGCTGTCGCAGGAGATCTCGGTGTTTGTCGAATGCTGCCCGCAGGGTTTCATCATTTCCATCAAACCAGTCTTCGTTGCGACGGATTTTTTTACCCAGTACAGTTGAAGCGGTATCCATGATATGAGATGACATAGTTCCCCAGGCAGCATCAACATCACCTACCTCATTAGCTGGCATCAGCTTTTCAGACAGGGCTTCAGCGTATTTCTCCCTGACCGCGATATCTTCTAGCTTATCCAAGTTCAAAGAAGCAAGCTTTTTTATAAGAGATCTACGCGGGCGACGGAGGCGGATTCGTAGCTTAGTGACAATAAGTCGGTGGTCAGACCAGCAGTGCGCACCACGCATCACGCGGGTGACCTGTACTTGGCTGAAATCTTTTTGTCTCACGATAGCATAGTCAATCAAATGCCAATGCTTAGATCTTGGGTGCATCCATGTTGTCTTGTACTTGGCGGCAAGTCTAAACATAGTGTTCGTAATTGCCAGACCGTATTGAGCACAAAGACTGAGCAGCAACTGACCATTGCTGTTCATGTTGCCAACTCCATGTCTACCCAGAACTCCAGGCCAAGCCTCATAGTCCCGTCCAACCCTGGCATTGAAATCGCCCAGCAATAAAACCTGCTCCCTGGCGTTGAAGCTATCGAGGCAATGTGTCACTTCCTCATAGAACTTTTCCTTGATGTCATCAGACTTGTCTAACGTTGGAGCATAGACACTGATGACATTAAGGTAGTTGTCTTTGTCCAGGTGAAGGCGCAGTGTGGTTACGCGGTCTGAGATATGTACAGGGTACTCCTCTAAATGCTTTGCTAAGTGATTCTTGATGGCAAAACCTACCCCTGATCGTCGAGTTTCGGAGGCAGCGGTACCTTTCCAGAAGAAAGTGTAGCCGCCACCTGCTTCCACCAGCTCTCCTTCATCGGGGAGATGTGTTTCGCTGAGAGCAGCCACATCCACGCTATAGCGATGAAGTTCCCGAGCTACTATGGCGGTCTTACGTTCGGGGCAGGCGTTGACATCTCGATCAAGAAGCGTTCTCACGTTCCACGCGCCGAATGTCATAACAGGTGTTCTTTTTAAATTTCCTTTGCGGCGTCGACCACGATTTAAATGATGCGATGATAGCCGCGGTTACTACCATCTGCCATGTCGGGACGAGCATTTTTTAGGGCACCTTTTCTAGCCCCCTCCCCAGCTGAGCGGGGAAAGCAGTGCCTCCCTAAACAGGGCTGCTTTGACATCCCAAGTGCTGCCGAGCCCGTGCTGTCGTCCCAAATGTGCAGCTCGGAAACGACCACGGCGTGTTCTCACGCCCCCGGGACCGCCTGCGTGCAGATATCAGACAAAGCCTAGTTTGCATCAGGCTAGACCTCTCTACTTCTACCCATCGCCACAGGACTTTTGCGTACTCGGAGTCCAGTAACGGAAGCGGTCAGATGCGCAGGAAATATTAAGGTGCACAAGAATACGCGCGAGACACAGGTGCACATACTCATCCTTATCCTTCTGGGCCCAGTGGAACGGAGACCGTTACGACCGGAGAAGGACTCAGACAGACGGAGCAGTATCACGGTGAGAAAGATACAAGGAGTCAGTATTTTCTCACACTCCCTTAATCGCCTTCTACGATACCCACGGGAAGATATGGGGTGGCGCTATTCTGCTCTGCCGGCACCACACGGCCCAACCTATTACAATGAGACCAAACAGTACACATCTGCCTACTTATTCAAGAAAACGGTGTTAAGAGGTATTCATTTTATTTATTTTGTAGAGGAAACTAAAAAAGGGCATTGTTCAATTTTCTAGATAAAAATAATAGTACAAATGTTTAAAAGTATGGTTTTGTTCACACTAGGAGTAATTGCTCGGTTAATGGAAATAAAGTGGCACGGAAATAATGATTTTTCTGTAAAATTTCTAAGTAAACAAACTCTTTATTCTGTGTCAAACCCGCAAGGGAACTGGCATAATGATATAGACATATTCTAAAGCCAAGTATCCGTATGTATTGTACGCGATTTTATTCTGAAAAAAGTAACATAATAACAGTGAACAGTGCAAATTGATAGTAGGGTACACTTTTACGGACGATTTAGCGCAGTGGTTAAGAGCTTAAGCCGCTCATCTAATAGTCGTGGGTTCGATTTCCGCACGGGAAAAAATTATGTGTGACCCACAAAGATTTGTTTCGGTCTGGGTATGTGTATGTGAATTTTCATGATTGTAAACGGACCCACAACACAGGAATAAATTCTAGTGTGGGGGTACGTTTAAAAAAAAACAAAATACTGACACACCGTCACGCCTATATTCCCCAGAGGGGGTGGCAGAGGTGTACTGAGTACACCCACGTTTCGCCGACGATGTCAGGTCCCATGTAATAGGGGGCGAGCCTATTGCCATATACCGGGCACAACTCCAGACTCCGGACTCGTACTGGGATTTTTTCGTTAGAAAAACTACATTTGTCCGACCTAGGATTTGAACCCAGGACCTCGTGATCATAAAGCGATGCGCTTTGCTACCAGACCAAGGCAGAACAATATACTGCTATAGGTAAATTAATAAACAAGGTGCCTATTCCGTTGTGAGGAAATGTTAATAGTAGATATAGAAGTAAATTTTAGCATTACTGGTCCGAATAAGAATCCAGTACATAGACGCAACAGACGCAGCCTCTACGTGTCTTTTCGTTAGGTCTCAGCGGGTGTTATCCACTGAAACTTGCTGAAATGCGATTTTCACAGAAAAACGACTGTTACAGGGAGGCTGGTCTCCTCTCTGAATTGCGTAGTCATGGGTTCGATATCCGCGACGGGTAAGTCTTTGTGTGGCCCATAAATGTTTAGTTCGTTTCGAGTGTTTACTATATAAATATCATGTTTGCGGTACAGATTTACATAACGTAGGAAATAATTGTCCTAGTCTATTACACCTTAATAACATATTTTACGTGACTCAACGTAAATGATGTGCATAAAATATTTATCAACAGGTAGTAGGTGTGTAGCTAATAACTGGTACAATTATAATTTAATACCTATACTAAGTACCAACATAAAATTGGATGAGATTGATTGATGTATATAAATAATTATGAGAGTACCTGTACTTTACCATAATATAATATTAGCCCTGTTAAGAAATTGTCCCACCCTTGGGCACGGGCCTCCTCTCATACTGAGAGGGTTTAGGCCATAGTCCACCACGCTGGCCCAGTGCGGGTTGGCGAACTTCACACACCTTCGAGAAATTCTTAGGCATGCAGGTTTCCTCACGATTTTTTTCTTTACCATTAAAGAAAGTGATAATTAATTTTTCAATACGCACATGCTTTCCAAAAGACCGAGGTGCGTGCCTGGGTTTGAACTCGAGACCTCTGACTTTGCAGTCCAGAGGTCTAACCTAGTGGTTAGACCTCTGGACTAGTGGCTATCACTGCTTTTTTACTGTACTTTACCATAGAGAGTGGCGTTCGTAGCGCTGTGCGACCGCTGTGTTCTTACCGATCACCAAGGTTAAGCAGCGTTCGACTAGGTCGGCCTGAGATGGGTGACCGTTTGTGGCATTTTATATTCGAGCGTCTTCGTGCTTCGGAGGGCACGTTAAGCCGTTGGTCCCGGTTACCACTTAATGGGGTAGTCGTTAAGCCGAGTTAGAAGCCTTAAAGGCGGCTTGATAAATTCCAACAGCAGGTGGCCACAAACCTGCCTCCACCAATCCGCACTGGGTCCGCGTGGTGGAGTATGACCTAATCTCTCTCACCTTGATTTGTGCGAGAAGGCCTTTGCCCAGCAGAGGGCAGTATAGGCTGATATTATTATATTATATTATTACCATAGAAATCTTAAAAATGAGATATTGACTTATCAGTTACTTATCTATTTATAGCACCACACCAGATCCGTTGCGAGATAGGCAAAGAGTACAAAGTTCCAATAGGTTCTTTTCTTACAGACCTCTCTGGCTTCCTCCATTTTCATAGTACGTACCATACATTCTTGCCGGTTACGGAGACTCTTGACTTACCCTTCAGATAAGACACGGTGTATTTAGTCATAATAAGAAAGTATACGCGAGATATACAATGTGAAAGTGGTAGGATGTAGGTATCGCAGAAGACCTTCGTGAGGAAGACCTTAGGAAGACCAAATATATGTCTTGTTATGTACTTATATTTCATGTCTTATTATTGACTGGTTTTTGCCCGCGACTTCACGTTGACTTTAGACAGGAACCTAACATTTTTCCGGGTTAGAAAGTATTCCTATCCTATGTTTTAATCCAGGTAATAAACTATATGTTTGCCAAATTTCATCTAAACCTATTCATCCGTTTTTGCGTGATTGAGTAACAAACATCCAAAGATACACACTTTCATATTATAATAATAGTAAGATATTTCTATGAACTTTACAGAGTCTGCACTTTCAAGAGTGTGATTTTATATTTCAATCTATTTTTGGATGCAGTGATGTGAGTCGGAGATATGAATGTAAATATATACAGCATGGGTCGAACGGCGAGCAAAAGCTAGTATAATAATATAAATGGCTGTATTATCGTATCACGGTGCCGACAAGAACAAATTTAATTGTACAATTGATTGCAACTGTGTTGTTATTTTGACCTTTACAAACAACCCTGTCGTGGTGTTTTGTTACTTTCAATTATGCGTAATTCGGGTACGGTATGAGTAGGGGTTCCAACTACCCTGATTGTAGTGAGGCGATGTGTTTCGCGACCCGGTTTTATGTTTGACTGACCTGACTGGCATAATTACTTTTTACAAGCTTTTATTTAACTTGCAATGGTCGTATGTCTGTCTGTCTTTCTGGTTCAAATCTTGTGATCCATTTTTCAAGCTCATGCGGGTATTGGATTGAGCTGAAATTTGGTATACGTATGTAAGTTCGGTGACAATGCAACATTATGACACCATGAAGCTGATCTGATGTTGGAGTCGGTAGGTGGCCATAGGAACTATACAACGTAAGTCCCTCGTGTTGGACTATTTAGATTGGTATTGATAAGTACTATACAACTAAATAGTGTTCAGGGTCTGATGATGAAGCCGAAAGGTAGCCAATGGAACCACTTAACTACCTACTCAATATAAACTCGCCGTGTTTGGATTGGCTTGACGAGTATTTTAGACCCGGATGGTGTCCAGGGTCTAATGATGGAGCCGGAAGGCTATAGGAACTCCTCAACTAGGTCTAACTAAAAACGTGTCTTTAAAAAGATTTTTAAAATTTTTAAAGCTTTTGACCAAGTAAAGCAACTTCCTAATTATACCACGCGACAACGATTCGTCATCGGCATTTTGAGTCGATAAGTCCAAGTCAATGAGAAGAAAAATATCCTTGGATACTTTTGACCGCGCTGGTTGAGTACATGTGGTGTACTATATTTTGACTGGTCATGATTTTATACGGCGGTTGGAACATACTAAGCCTCCTAGGATTCTATCTTGAATTCGCTATTACCATGTGAAGTGTTAACCAGTATCAAAGGTTTATGCGTACTTCAACGTACAGAGACGCTCGAAGCGGAACAAACGATCATCCATCTCAGACTGAGTCCAATACTGCTTACCTGGTAATCACAAAGAACAACGCAGCCA
This sequence comes from Phalera bucephala, assembly GCA_905147815.2. Classification (NCBI taxonomy): domain Eukaryota; kingdom Metazoa; phylum Arthropoda; class Insecta; order Lepidoptera; family Notodontidae; genus Phalera; species Phalera bucephala. The sequence continues at coordinate 13,463,304 of LR990615.1, forward strand.
AAAGTTCCCTATAGTACGACTATCTGTGCCAAGCTGTTGTGTTTGAGGATAAACGTATGAAACGCCATAAACTCACAAATATATAGTCGAGAAAAAATATTTAGGACTCTACATAAATTCAAAAACGATCCTGAAAACATTATTTTTAGAGTTGGTGAGCCTAATTATGACGTGTAGATAATAGAAGTGTAAAAACTAACGGTACTTCTGGTGACATTTAAACAGTGAGCACGCGACGGGTCAAGGCTGTGGAGTGGCAAGCAACTGAGGAGGCCACGGGACCTGCCAACCACTATTCCACGTAATAAAGCAACAACATTCCAAACAATAAACATATTTCTATCAAAATTGAACTTTGTTGTGTTGCGCACAAAGCGGAAATTGGGATTGTAGCATTGATTTTGCTTTGCATGTTTTTACTTATGTGCCTCGTATTCATTTAGACCAATTTGCGGAATTAATATGCGATGCCATGTACCGCCTTTACATGTATGATTTAATAAACGGTACCTATTGGGTGTTGTGAAATGGTAAGGATTAAATTTTCCTTACTAATGAGTTCATAATATTCATTTCAGATGTCATGTGGTCTTGAAAATTGTGTATGCAGTAGTGAAACATTGTACTTTTTCGTTAAATTGATATTTTAGTTCATTTGGTCGGAATGGAACGACAGCGTATTGTGACATGGCAATAAGCTCAGTTCTTATTAAGCGTGTTGGTTTACTAAGCGAGTGCTTAACCGAGCAGCCTTTGTACTCGGTCGTCTTTATCCGATGATCTGCAAGCGGAGTAAAATGTCCCTTAGGAATAAGGTGACATTACTATACGCTGCCGTCTATGAACCTAACTCCTATCAGCCGCTACCGCTATCCGCGGCATGTTCTCGCCGACCCTCCCGATGCCCTTACTTCCCTTGCTTCGGATACAAATACCGCACTGAGGATCAGACACCAGAAGAATTCCTGGCCTGCCGGCCGGTACTACGGCGAGATACCTAATTTACACCCTCCCCCATAGCAACTGCCCAAGTCGAGACTGTTCCTTCTCGAGGCGCAGCTAGCTAATTTCCTCCTTACCCTTCTGGCTCAAGCATAGTAGTTGCACACTCGCCCCTCTTGTCCGGTCAAGCTGTAAAAGCCCCGCAGCCAACAGCGTAGATCATTCACACACACACACCCACACACATATGATGTTGGTAATTTGTAACACCGTCAAGTCTATATTTCCCAAGCAAAAGTGCATTAGATCAACAAGGCAGTCGAATACGTGGTAATTTGTAGACTTAGAATATGTACTAATAGTATAGAGATTATTAGACTCCGCATTTTTTGCTTAATTTAATTGTATTTGTTATTTTTTATTAGTTACCGTTGATTAATAGTAGGTATCAATGAATATTCAAGTCATTCATCATTCGTAAAGTATTTGTCTCGCTTTTATACATCCGAATGCCTTATGTGATCTAAGCATACACTCCTTTTTACTAACCAATCCCGATTCACGAAAAGAGACTTAATCTTCTTTTTTTATAAGAAACAGCACTGACAGAATGTTAATACTGCTAGCCACTACTTGCGTTACGTATATATCTATGTGTTTAATTTATGTAATTCATACGAAGTGGTATTTTGCAATTATACACAATGTTTGTCAGTATACAATTATTTGCTATGATACACGGGCAGTTATCGATTAACATAATGGCGTGTTTACAAGTAATAATGTCGAAAAGGTTGCAATGCAATACATTATTATAAAAATAGTGTCTCCGTCAGGGTTTTAGTGTAAAACAGTCTTTTGTTGAAACCGTATAAGTGTCGCTATTGTAAATTCTGTAAGTGTCAGTCTAATTGACAAATGTCTGGGTATCGACTGCAATAGTTCCTTATGTGAGGCTACAGTTATTTTTAATGTATTTCAAATGTAAATCGTAAAAAATGTAACATATAAAACTACTATATGAATATTTAATTTTTGTTCTCCGAAGCGGAAATCGTGGAAAATGCGATAATACCTGATATAATTTATTTTTAAAGCACTTAAATTCAAGAGGCAAATTTATTAATTAGGTAAATGATAAATTATACCTGTGATAATAAAATAATACTTATGGACCAATTATTTTCTAGTCCTATTTTCCAGGTATACTTCAAAATGAACCTTTATAGTATTTTACACGAAATGTATACCGTTAAGTATATTATTATCAAAGTTGTTATATTCTCGAAGGGGTGATTATGCAGCTTTGGAATATCATTCGTAACGTGCACTCAAAAAAATGTTTCTAACCACCACTTACAACTGGTTATTTTTTGGGACTAACTCCAAAACTAAGCCAGGAATTATAAGCCACGATCCACACTGATCGACTTGCAATGATTTATGCAAGTTTTGTTCCTTCAGTTTCTTTTCAGGAGTTCAGGAAGGACTGAGTATACGTCATTCCTTGCTATTAAATACACTAACAACGACCATACATACACATACCTAACACTACATACAGAAAAGACTCAAAGTAAAAAGGATTCGATGTTTTTTTTTATTAAAATTTAGCCCTGCACAAGAAATAATTCCTTCCATAGTAACAGTTGCAGTAACATCAGGTAATTTCGGCATTTAGCAATGCGGACCCACTCTAGTTTTTTATTCAGTGCTCAGCGGATACATAAGAAGAAAAAATACTAAAAATATAACACCGTCACGTTGTAAAATGAAAAAAAAAGTTATATCGAAAAATATACATTTTTCCCTCGAATTTCTGAACATTTTCGCTTATAATTTTTTATTTATAGTTCTACGAACAAAAGTTACTGGACTAAAGTTGTAGAGAATTTAATTTGCAACAAAAAATGTGAACAATTTTTTTTATCAGGTTATAGTTTAAGAGATATACCGTAAAAACCATTTCAACCCCTATTTTCAAGATGGCGGCCGTGGGACAAGGGTGGCGACCCCACAAACTTGGTTTTAGCTTTATACTGACCCCCTCTACACATCAAAAAAATAAAATTGCGTCCTCTAAAAAACGCAAGGTAAGGCCTAAAAAATTTAACATTTCAATGGACTATATATTCCCCAGAGGGGTTGGCAGAGGTGTACTGAGTACACCCACGTTTCCCCGACGATGTTAGGTCCCATGTTATAGGGGGCGAGCCTATTGCCATATACCGGGCACAATTCCAGACTCCGGACTCATACTGGGAATTTTTCGTTAGAAAACCTACATTTCTCCGACGTAGGATTTGCCACCAGACCAACGAGGCAAAAATATAACGGGATATATATTAATAATTTTAATAGGTACCTACAAAATATGTGCAAAATAAAACCAAAAAGTCTTAGTAGAGCTCTATTTATCACATCAATACGTTATTAGATACACATAATAACTCTAAACGGTGAATCATAAGTTATATTTGTCTATTACCTGTGTCTGGCATCAGACCGCTTCCAAGTATTTCAAAGTAAGGTATTTTCTTAATTAATGAAAATATATGATACCTATTCTGTTAGGTAAACGGCTAAAAAGCTTTGGTATCAAAATCGATGCAATATCAAATAGGAAAAGTTGTTAGTTGGAAACAAATTTTTCGTAGTCTTCCACACGGACATAAAATACCATGGCCGGTCTAGAAGTCTTTAAATAGAGTTCAGATTAAAGGCGTTCAGATTAAGGAAAACATGTTTAGTTGTAGACTCACAGACAATACCAATCTGGGGTGATTGCACGGTGTAACTTGAACAATGTCCCACCGTGTGTGTGTGTTTGTGTGAATGGCCCCGCGGCCAACGCTGTTGGCCTTTACTGCTTTAGCGGGTAAGAAGGCGAGCGTGCAACCACTACGCTCGAGCCAGAAGGGGCAACTGGCCCAAGGGCGCCTAAAGGAGGAACGGCTTCGACTTGAGCAGTCGCTATTGGGGAGGGCGTATACTAGGTGTCTCGCCGTGGTACTCTGCGCCGGCCGGCGGGCTAGGGATTCATCGGCCTCTTCGGCGAGGTTGGTGTTTGATTCTGTGTGTCCCAGTAACACCTGCATCCAGCTGACTTAATGGCTGCTTCCGAAAAAAGAGTTGAAGTGGCCGCATTCTGGCCCGCTTCAATATAATTTCAACATGTTTTGTAAATCTCTCACTATCAAAAGTAGGGATGACTGTGAGAGGTTACAAAAATACATTGATAGAGTGGCAAGTTGGTGTAAATATAATCGATTAAATTTCAACATCTCAAAGTGTGTGACCATCACTTTCTCTCGTTCTCGCGCTCCGGTTATCTGGAATTACACAATTGACGGGACGCCGATGCTGAGAGTCACAAACGTAAGAGACTTGGGACTCTCAACACCGAGCTAACATTTCGAGATAAAATCACACAAATATGTAAAAAGTGCAAAATAAATTTATTAGATATATATACATGAGACAGCACGGGGTGTACCCGTTTTATCCATGAATGTATCCGACTTTATTTATATTAGGTATGGTCGGGTACAACGAATTGAGGGTTAGGAGGGGCCTCGCACTCTTCTCATATATTTTCAAAATTTTGAGAGGATACATTAAAAAAAGTGACATGTTGGAAAAAATAAAGCTGTGTCCCGGATAGGTATGTGTGGCGACGCCGGCGGCCGCCACTAGTGGCTGTGCCGCGCGCGCGCACCAACCTGCTACAGCAGGCTCCGCTGACGCGCGCGCTGCACACTCTCAACCGGGTCGCCGTCGAAACGAACTTATTTAACTGTACTCTTAGTGAATTCACAAGGGTTAAAACATATATATTGTGTTACAAATAAAACGTATCAAAATAAGATGTCGACACTAGTGTATTAGGGTAATATCCTACAAAAGTAGCTGTAAGAGTGGAAAATAAATAAATAAATGTCTGCTGTCGATACGATAATAATAATTTTGTATGTAGGTATTAACATCCCTAAAATAAGGAAAGATAAAACGTTAAAGAATTCATTTATCTCCTTAATTTCAAACTATACCAATATCACAAAATTAACAAATGGTCGAACCATGTAACGAGTTACACTAAAAATAATTACAAATCCCAACGCTTTTATCAGCCATTGTCAACGTTATCGGTATGTCAATATGCAGAGATAGCACCATTTCGCGAGATGCCGTATAGTGTTGCTTACAGAGTATATTTATTTTTGATTGTACTATCTGTTTGTGATAACTTTATGTATATGATAATCGTGAGGATAAAAAATTGAATAAAAATACGAGTAGAAAGTTAACCTTGAGTGAGACCGAATGATGACGACTGGTTGACAACGGCCTGGTCGATATTTGCTATGAGCTAGGCTACGCCACAACTAAGTTACTCTGAGTAAGCTAGGCTAAGGCACGGCGTATAGCTTAAAATAACTGATCATTACACTAGTATTTTTATGGAGGCCTATATTCTGTGATGAATGATTACTTTACTATTTAAAATTACTATCGCTTCGTGAGCAAATTATTGTTAACCTACTTTAGTTTACCTCCAGGTCGATAACCAGCTTTGATCATAACTGAACTTTTAATTCATATCGATTATCTACTTACTAATTGGTTAGGGATGTAATTGGCAATGACTTTTGCCCTATGCATCACTTTAGATCTATAAAAGTCTGTTAGCACTTTGTATCTAATCCTACTTACCTACTGGCGTAATGGTATAAACTTACATTTCCATAAACTTATATTTCGAAACATATACAATCTGAGTAATTAACATAGTCGATGGTAGGGTCGGTGAAATCAAAAGTGTTTGAGGTATGGGTCAGTTCAAGCCACGTATCAAATTCTGAATTTGACACATTAAACGTTTAGCCTAATGGTCCGTGTAGGAAGGAAATACAATATGCTAACTAAACATAACCAGAAGCAATTGCATGCTAAATAAAATGGAAAATCCATTCAGGATAAGGATAAGGTTTAATTATGGTAAACGAATAATTTCAGGAAAGCTTAACGTTATGACCTCTTCAAATTAATTTATGGAAATACGTATGTTTTTCTAATTATCGCGTCTAAGGTGCGTGCTGTTATAGGAACGTAGTAGTTTTGCGTCACGAATTGGACCGGAGTTCTATGAGGGGAGTAACAAATTATGGTAAATTTCTGAACTATATTTACAATGTGACCGGGAGAGTCAAGTTCTTATCAAATCAGGCCCAATTAAATCATGAAATGAAAGCATTTGGTTTGCTTCCACTTTTTTTTTTAAAAAAAACGTAGCCCTGTACTAGCAATTATTCCTGTGTCGTGGGTGCGTTTACAAACATGAAATTGACATAAAGAATAAACATAAAGAACAGACCGAAACAAACTTTTGGGGGTCTCAAAAAGATTTTGCACGTGCGAGGATCTGCGACAAATCAATCAATCCAGTGGGCGGAGCGGCTTAAACTGGACCGAGCCGCGTCCATCATCGCCTTTTTGGCTATTGCCGTCTTGTAATGTAACGCTCAGAGATTGAATCTCAATTGACGTTTATTCGTATGTGAGTTTGGATCTAGTGGTAACAATTGGTTGTTATTACCTGTTGTTAAAGGAAAACGTTGCAGGGAAAACCCCGTGTCCGAACTATTTAACGAGTTTTCAAAAGACGTAAATAAGCATATTATTTTCCTTAATATTTTCTATTATCTAGGGTCAGCATATGTCTTATCATTCATCAAATAACAAGTATTAGTGATTTAGCATTGTTTTTTCGAGCGCCCGTCTATCAGATGTCAACCCTTTTCAGGGGCTAGCAGTAGACCGGGACGGTGGATTATATAGATGACTGCATTCTAAACAGAGTTGGCCAGCTTCCGATAACACCAAGCTCAAACGATCTCCATTTGCGGGGATCGTAGTAGGGTTTAGTCAGGTTATAAGATCCGTTTTACGCCTTTTCCTTAAAAACCGTCACGCCTGTAATCTCCAAGCAGGGTGGCAGAAGTGTGTACACCTATATTTCACTAACAATTTTAGGCCACACGTAATACGGGGTGAGTCATAAACTCAAGACCAATACTGGATATTTTTTATCGAAATATTACATTTTGTTCGGTCTAGGATTCGAACCCGGGACCACGTGATTACTACGCGCATTATTCGCTGCTTCCACTCCTTCTTCAGCCGAAAGAGTTCCACTGCAAAGGCGTTCATAGTACACCTATATTTTGCTGAGGTATTTTTGGTGTCAATATGATAGGACTGTCGCAATTTCCTGGTTACATAATTTCCCAAGAATTTGGAAGAAATTTTAGGTTCTCTCAAAAATGGAGGTTCTCCCTGATGTTTTTGTCCTTTGGTATCATCTCAGAATTATACACATGTCTTGAAAACCTAGAAGTGCTAATAGGGTTTAAGCTCTCGGGTATATACATAATTTATTTAATTTACCGTCTCATTTTCTCGGAAAAAAATTGTTAGAAACTAGTTTTATATTAGTGTTATTATTCTGTAAAAACACACATTCTAGGAATATAGAGTATCATGATTCATTAAAATTAACATCATCATCATCGTCATCATCTTAGCCTATACTTGTCCACTGCTGAACATAGGCCTCCCCAATCGCTTTCCAGCGTAACCGGTCCGATGCCACCTGCATCCAACGACTTCCTGCGATTTTCACAAGATCGTCAGTCCATCTGGCAGGCGGTCGTCCCACGCTGCGCTTGCCAATACGTGGTCTCCACTCTAGAATCTTTCTGCCCCAACGCCCGTTCGATCTACGCGCTATGTGGCCCGCCCATTGCCACTTCAGCTTGCTAATCTTAACGGCTATGTCGGTGACCTTGGTTCTTCTACGAATCTCCTCATTCCTGATTCGATCGCGTAGAGAAACGCCGAGCATAGCTCTCTCCATAGCTCGCTGAGCAACTCTGAGCTTTTTTATGAGACCTATTATAAGAGACCACGTCTCTGATCCATATATCATCACTGGTAACACACACTGACTAAAAACTTTAGTCTTAAGGCACTGAGGTATTTTGGATGAGAAGATGTTGCGCAGTTTCCCGAACGCTGCCCAGCCGAGTTGGATTCGTCGATTGACCTCTCTCTCAAAGTTGGACCTACCTAACTAGACTACCTATCCCAGGTAAATGTATTCGTCGACAACTTCAAGAGTAGAGTTCCCCACGGTGAGTGCGGTGGGTACGACATGGAGGTTAGACATTATTTTCGTTTTGTCCATGTTCATTTTAAGACCCACTTGTTGAGATACTCTGTTGAGGTCACGGAGCATTCGTCCTAGATCTTCCAGCGACTCCGCCACGACCACAATGTCGTCGGCAAATCGAAGGTGAGTGATGTATTCGCCATTGATGTTGATGCCAAGTTCTTGCCATTTCAAGAGCTTGAAGGCGTCCTCTAAGGTGGCCGTAAACAGTTTCGGAGAAATGACGTCTCCCTGTCTTACTCCTCTTTTTATGGGAATCGCCTTCGTGCACTGCGCCTGTACTCGGACTGACATGGTGGCGTTATTATACAAGCACTTCAACACTTCAATGTACCGATAGTCAATGCGGCATCGCTGGAGAGATCTAAGAACCGCCCAAGTCTCGATCGAATCGAAGGCTTTCTCATAGTCCACAAACGCCAAGCATAGTGGCCGATTATACTCCTCGGTCTTCTGTATAATCTGCCGCAGCGTATGTATGTGGTCTATGGTACTAAAGCCTTTCCGGAAACCGGCTTGTTCGGGAGGCTGGAAGTCATCAAGCCTGCGTTCGAGACGATTCGTGATGACTCTCGAAAACAACTTATAAACATGGCACAGCAGTGCGATGGGCCTATAATTCTTCAGTAAAGTGTTATCACCTTTCTTGAAAAAGAGTACCACCACACCCCTGTTCCACGCTTCCGGCGTATTTCCTTCGAGCAAGACGGAATTAAACAGCCTCTGAAGGACTTTAAGTACCGGCGATCCGCCCGCTTTCAGAAGCTCTGCGGTAATTTCGTCTTCACCCGGCGCTTTGTTGTTTTTAAGTTGTTTGAGAGCCATCCTAATCTCGTACAGGCTGATGTCCGGGATATCTTCAGTGTAGTGTCGGGTTAGCTTGGCTCTTGGATCTTTTACCAAGTCAACAACAGGTACAGCTACTGAGGTATACAACTGCCCATAGAACCTCTCTATCTCCCTGAGCACCTCTGACCTATTCGACGTTCCGTTTCCGTCCTCCGTCTTCAGCTTCGTCAACCTCTTCAAGCCACATATCATAACGTAAATGGTGACGATACCTGGCTCGACCTCATAATAACTTCTAATCCTTCACTCATTTTCTCGCATGGTCAACGTGATGCCACTGGTTTTTCGCATCATGACCTTATCTTCCTCTCTTATGCCCTTAAGTCCCCGAAACCTAATCCTAAGGTTCTGCACAGGCGTTGCTTTGCTCGTATGGATATTGACAAGCTAACCAATGACGCATCCGAAATTGAATGGAAACCGGTCATGGAGGCCGATACGATCGATACAAAAATATGCTTGTTCAACAAAGAAGTGATTCGGTTGTACGACACTCATGCCCCTATCAAGAAGGTAAAGTTGAAGCGTCCGCCTGCACCGTGGATGACAGGGGGTATCCGTATGGCGATGTGGAGGAGAAATCGTGCATATCGGAATTTCAAAAAAGAACGCACTGAGGACAATTGGTCTCATTTTAAAATTGCAAGGAACCGATGAAAAAAGATGATACGTGACGCTAAACGCCGCCATATTCTAACCAATATTGATTCGTCTTCGCCTGGCGACATTTGGAAATTCCTAGGAACCCTAGGAATAGGCAAGACACGTCGAGTAAACCTACCAAAGACAATAAGTTTAGACGATCTTAATTGCCATTTCTCTACTGTTCCTCCTGTAGATCGTCTAACTATTGATCACACTTTGGCCTACTTGGATGGTCTTAAACGTCCCATGATCAACCCTTTCTTCTTTTCTCCAGTTGACTCTCGTGAAATAAAGAAAATTATCCTATCCATTAAATCTAAGGCAGTGGGCTGTGATAAAATATGTCGTTTTATGATTACAACTGTTCTAGATATTCTCCTCCCAGTAATCACTCACCTTGTCAACTTTTCCTTAAAATCCAGCACATTTCTATCCCTATGGTGTAAAGCCTTTGTCCGCCCCCTTCCTAAAATTGCTAACCCCTCCCTTCCTAGCCACTTTCGTCCTATTTCTATTCTTCCTTTTCTTTCAAAAGTGCTCGAGGCCTGCGTCCACAAACAATTGTCGCAATTTATCTACTCTAAGAATCTAATTAGTCCTTTTCAATCTCGATTCAGGCCTGGCCATAGTACCGTTTCTGCTCTACTTAAAGTGACTGATGATATCCGGAAAGGCATGGAAGAAACTAAAGTTAGTGTTCTTGTCCTAGTAGATTTCTCCAATGCTTTTAACACCGTCAGTCATGATGTCCTATTATCCATTCTTTCTTACCGTATGTGCTCAAGGGAGTCGCTGGATTGGTTTTCATCCTATCTTCGGGAACGTCAACAGGCTGTCTTGAGTGACGAGTTATCATCAACTTGGCGCTGCCTAGAAACTGGCGTTCCCCAGGGCGGTATACTTTCTCCTCTTCTATTTTCTATTTTCATTGATCTAATAACCTATGAACTTCAGTGTGCGTATCATCTTTATGCAGATGACCTTCAGCTTTACTCACAAGACAGTGCTGATCAAATCTCTTACACTATTAGCAAACTAAACCAGGATCTGAGGGCTATCAAGAACTGGTCTAACAGGTTCGGAGTGACTGTTAACCCGGCTAAGTGTCAAGCTATTCTTGTAGGAAGCGCTAGAACTATAAGCAAAGTAGATATTTCAACTCTGCCGTCACTTATATTCAATGGTACAGTTATACCCTTTAGTTCTAGTGTCAAAGATCTCGGCTTGCACATTGACAACACACTTAACTGGCAAACCCAAATCACAGCCGTCGGTCAAAAGGTCACCGGGATGTTGCGATTTCTGTATCGCTTTAAAAACCTACTCCCCTCTAGCACGAAAACAATGCTCGTGCAGTCCTTAATCCTTCCTATATTCGACTATGGTGATGTGTGCTACTACGACCTGAATGCAGATCATCTCAACAAACTCGACCGCCTTCTAAATAACTGCATTCGATTCATATTTAATATACGTAAATTTGACCATGTATCTGAGTATCGTTCCCATCTAAAGTGGTTGCCAATTCGCAAGCGCAGGGCTCTACGGGCACTAACAATGTTATTTTCTATTCTTTACTCTCCTGCTTCGCCTGATTATCTTTCCTCCCATTTTCAATTTCTATGTACTAATCATGATAAACATCTTCGCTCTTGTAATAATCGTCTTCTCCAATGCTCTTCTCACCATTCTAATTTTATACACTCTTCTTTCTCTGTCCAATCCATTTTGCTATGGAACGCACTGCCCCAGGATATCAGGATGGCCACAAATCGCTTGTCTTTTAAAAACAAAGTGCAGGATTATCTTCTCAAAACTTTAGCAGAATGATCTCAATTTTAATTTCATTTGTGTATATGTGTATTTATTATTATATGTATATATTAATTATATATATATCTATATATACCATATATATGTATCTTATTATATTTTTTCTATCTCTTTATTTTTATCTTCTATGGATTTGCACCTACTTCACTAGTTTTTGCATCACCCTAAGGTAGACTGGTAGAGAATGCCTCAGGCATTAAGTCCGCTTTTGTACCTGTAGTGCATAAAGTATTAAATAAATAAATAAATAAACTGGCTTTGCCCAATAGACGCGTCTCTTGCAAACACTTTGGAGCCCTTGTTCTGCTCTATGGTCTCCTCAATACGTCTTGTATTGAAGGACCGTAAATCTTGTCGCAAGGACTTCAATATCTGTCCATTGAGCTGCCTATAGGACTTAGCATCATCGGAGGTTTGGAGTGTCATGGTACGTCGCTCAGCCATAAGGTTTCGGGTGTAGTCAGATAGCTTTTGAGGCCTATTTTTACGGTGGGGCTTAAAATGCTTGGACCCGACCGTATGGACAGTCTCTACCAACCTATTGTTGATTTCGTCCACTGATGCGCTGCTGTCTAGCAATTCGAAGCGGTTTGACAATTCGAGTTGAAAGTTTTTGGGGTTTTGGATATGTGCATTAGAAGGTCGGAGCGTAGACTTCATCAGACGCGATCTTTCCATTTTGACATTAATATTTAATGTGCCTCTGACCATTCGGTGATCACTGCCGCTTTTTACCCTGTGAATCACGGAGACATCATTAAATATTTGTCGCTTGGTGCTCATGATAAAGTCTATCTCATTTTTTGTGGAACCATCAGGGCTCATCCAGGTCCATTTCCTATGCGGCTTCCGGAAGAAAGAGTTCATCATAAAGAGTCTCTCCTTCTCCAGATATTCGGCCAGCCTCTGACCCCTGGGGTTGCGCTGCCCATATCCAAATTGCCCCACTCTCAATTCATCATCGCCCTGTTTGCCCAGCCGCGCATTGAAGTCACCCATAACCACTGTAAAGTGTGCTTTGGAAGTATGTATGGCTCTACTAATGTCCTCATACATTACTTCGACGTCATCATCTGAGTATACCGAGGTCGGTGCGTAGACCTGTATGACCTTCAGCGAATATCTTTTGGATATTCTGAGTATCAGGTACGCTACCCTGCTCGACACACTAGTGATGGACACAACGTTGTCTATGAGTGACTTGTGGACGATAAATCCGACACCACCTTGGGACTGCTGTTCGCCCTCCCGGTAGTAAAACAAGTTGCCGGATTTTAAGGTTATCGTGTCCTCGCCCTTTCTTCGGACCTCCGATAAACCAACAATATTCCACCGCAACTTGTTTATCTCTTCTTCCAGCTCAACAAGCTTCTCATCTGTCCTTAACGTGCGTGCGTTGTATGTCACCAGGGCCAATTTTCGTTGTTGGTGGTAGCCGAATCTCTGCCGGAGATTCTTAGCACCCCTTGTCCTGTCGTTACCATAGCTGCTACCGTGGTCAGGACGAACAGGACCGCCGGGGACTAGGGGCCTGGTTTTATCCTTTTCTTCCATTTTAATAAATTGGGGGGGTTTGCCATACTCGCCACGCTTGGCAGGCGGGTTGGCGAGCGCAGTTTTTGATGGTAGAAGTGTTAATGGAACGCTGCTGCCCATTCCCTAGTTTTCCCTTAGTCGCCTTGTACGACACCCGATGGGATGAGATGGGTTGGTCCTATTCTAAGCCGGGAACCACGCGGCACCGTAAAATTAACATAATTCGTCAGAATTTTTTAATATTAAAAATTCCAGTATCCGTCCGGAGGCTGGAAATGGCCCAGCATAATGGAAATCGGCTTGCCCCCTATAACATGGGACATAACATCGTCGGTGATAAGTAGGTGTACACAGTACACCTCTGCCATCCCCGCTTGGGGAATATAGGCGTGTTGGTGTAAATTTTTTTATTAAGGCATTTTGTTTTTCAGATAAGGTATAGGTATAACGGCAGACACTTTCCTAAATGAAGAATTTCAAACACACCGTCACGCCTATATTGCCCAGAGGGGGTGGCAGAGATGTACTGAGTACACCCACATTTTGCCGACGATGTTATAATAATAATAATATTAGCCCTGTTAAGAAACTGTCCCACCGTTGGGCACGGGCCTCCTCTCAAACCGAGAGGGTTTAGGCCATAGTTCACCACGCTGGCCCAGTGCGGGTTGGCGAACTTCACACACCTTCGAGAAACTCGCAGGCATGCAGGTTTCCTCACGATGTTTTCCTTCATCATATATCGGGCACAATTCCAGACTCCGGACTCATACTGGGAATTTTTCGTTAGAAAAACTACATTTGTCCGACCTAGGATTTGATCGTGATCACAAAACGACGTGCTTTGCAAGATTTCAAAACAGATATAAGGTCGTTGTCACACGAATATCTGCTATGTGCACTTTTTGGAGATTTCGACATGTTGACTATTATGACTAGCCTACTAACCAAATTTTCGTATAAAAGACTGCTTTGTGAATCTAAGCATTATACGGTGAAATGTGGTCGCTAAAAAATATGCTTCAAAAATCTGCTTCATATAAGCTTTTATACAAGAACGTTTTTACTAACTCAAAAACTACTTGGTGCATGTAGTGGATGCTAGACAACGACGATAATCAACTCAAACTGAAACAATGCTGTACCGAAGAAGACTTAGGCTATTTTACCATGATTTAATTAATCATGTCTTATTCGATGGACGAGTCAAGTTTCGAAAAGTGCAAGTATATGCTAGATGAAATTTAAATCGTTTACAAAAACCGGTTCGGACTAGAAAGCAAATTTTGACTGTATTTGAAGTCATGTTTTAGGATACTGAAATAAGATTCATTTTTGTGATACTTTGGTGCTCGAGGGCTGATCCAATGCGCTCAGAGCCCTTATGAAGAGTACTATTAAACGGTAATTTCAGGAAGTAATCAGGCGCCCGTACGTAACGCAGCGCCCTAGGCGCTGCGTTACGTATTTAGTTGGTAATAGAGAATAGGGGTCCTGTCTGAAACATTAAAACACTCGACAGGCTTCCCCTCTACGCGACCTCTTGCATTCGAGCATTTAACCTCCGACCTGGATGTTAAAAACAAGCACTAAATAATGTCCTTCGATGACCACTATGTGACGCATGGATCACTAAACCTTAGGGCCAAACCAACGCGTCCAGCCGCGTCCGCGATGGTGTCCGCGGTGGCATTCGCGGTGGCGATTAGTATCTTCCAATATACTATGATTGCGCACGCAGATGCCGCACAGATCGCGCGTGCAGGACAAGTTGGTTTGAATTCGTCTATACAAATACTACTGCAGGCACTGATCGCCACCGTGCACGCCATCGTGGATGCGGCTGGACGCGTTGATTTGGGCGTGCCTTAAGAGCGAATGAGGCAAGAAAATATCATAAATGTAGGTACTATCTGCTTATTCCGGCGGTGAACTGAAGTGACCATGTAAAACATAGTAACTTATGTATATTTTTTCTTCGCATATAAGCATTCAAGGTAGAAGGACGGAACACTCGACAGGCTTCCCCTCTACGCGACCTCTTGCATTCGAGCATTTAACCTCCGACCTGGATGTTAAAAACAAGCACTAAATAATGTCCTTCGATGACCACTATGTGACGCATGGATCACTAAACCTTAGGGCCAAACCAACGCGTCCAGCCGCGTCCGCGATGGTGTCCGCGGTGGCATTCGCGGTGGCGATTAGTATCTTCCAATATACTATGATTGCGCACGCAGATGCCGCACAGATCGCGCGTGCAGGACAAGTTGGTTTGAATTCGTCTATACAAATACTACTGCAGGCACTGATCGCCACCGTGCACGCCATCGTGGATGCGGCTGGACGCGTTGATTTGGGCGTGCCTTAAGAGCGAATGAGGCAAGAAAATATCATAAATGTAGGTACTATCTGCTTATTCCGGCGGTGAACTGAAGTGACCATGTAAAACATAGTAACTTATGTATATTTTTTCTTCGCATATAAGCATTCAAGGTAGAAGGACGGATGTGTTCAACTGCTTAAATAGTAGTTTATTAATAACTGTAATATTCCAAGAAGGACAAACAATTTGATTAGATATTTTCGTTCTTTTTAGATTGTGGTGCATAATATCTGATATGTATTAAATGTACGTTTTACCTACACAAAATAAACGATTTCTTGGTAAGGGAATGTAACATAGTAGGTCTTTTGAAGGCAAATGTTAATAATTGTTTGAACAAGTAATTTGTGTTGATTGAGCGTTACTATTGACGTCAATGGGTACATATGATATTGGTGTTCAATATAATTAGGTTCCCCATGTGGTGTCGGTATCCCTGTAGGCCTAGTACAAACAATTTGACGTTACAGTAAGGTTGTCGCTAAAGCATGCTGCCCATGTGCTGTAACGTGCATCTATAATTAGAAAATTTGTAGAGTTAAAAGGAAGCCAAATAAACTCGATAATGTTTCTCTAACATCAGTCTGACTGCCTTGTTGGTCTAGTGGCAAAGCGCATCGCTTTGAGACTGCGACTTTGCGAGGTCCTGGGTTTAAATCCTAGGTCGGACAAACGTAGTTTTTTGAGCGAAAACTTCCCAGTATGTGTCCGGAGTCTGGGATTGTGCCCGTTATGTGGCAATAGGCTCGCCCCCTATTACATGTGCCCTAACATCGTCGGCGAAAAATGGGTACTCAGTACATCTCTGCCACCCGCGCTTGGGGAATATAGGCGTGTCGGTGTAACATCAATCCGTTGGTGCTAAGCCCTAGGTAATAGAATTTAGCCACTTTTACTTTGTGTTGATGTGAAGAAGGCAACTAAAGGAGTAATATAATTAACTTGAAAATAAACCAACTTCAAAAAAACACAAAACTAACATACCTAACTTAAGTATAAGTGGATGACAGATTCACAATTTGTGTATTAATTGGTTATGTAAAATGTTACAATCTGTTCACGACTTTTGTACCTGTTGAATAAAGTAAAATAAAACATATATTAATATAATACTTATTTGTATTCCGTTAAATGTAAAGTAAGAAATTATAGTTTATTATGTAATTATTTCGGAAAATGTGCGGAGTGAAGCTGACCGACCGTATTCGCCACAGCGTAGTAAGAAAGCGAGTAGTTATGAAAGATAGTATCGGTGTATAGCTGAGAAAGGGTATGCTCCTTGGTTTGGGCATATGGATAGAATGTCCGACGAAAGAATGACGAAACAGATATACAATGCGAAAATCGAAGGATGAAGGTACCGGGGAAGACCTAGACTATTTTACCACGACCAAATAGATCAAGACTTATCTGATGGACAAATTAAGAATCTCCGTTACCGGCGAGCGTGTATGAGACGAACTATGAGAGTGACAGAATATACAGAACCTGTTGGAACTCTGTACTCTCTGCCTACCCTGCAAGGGATCTGGCGTGATGATATAGATAGATAGATGTAATTATTCATTCTGTAGTCGGTGCCAGTGGTTGGTGTGGTCATTTACATAGCACCGACTTTAAAATATTACTTAGTTGTAGGTCTACGATGTGATCGAAATATTTATATCATTAAAGAACGCAAACATTAATCATTTTCTTTATTTAAACTTGCGGAAGCAGGAATTCTCAAGTTATTTTTTTTTGAACTTACTAATCTACCGCCGTGTCGTACGCCGGCCGCCACCGAGAAACTAAGCGGAAAATCTCTTTATCTAGTTTCTGTTTTATATGTACATATATTTGCTAACAAAAATATTATATAGGTAATAATCATTATATTAATACGTGAAGCCAAAACTTTGTACCCCTTTTTACGAAAATTGCCCGGACGGAGGAGTATGAAATTTCCCACACTTATAGTTTATATGGAGAAGGAGTGCAGAATGCTAATATTTTTCTAAAATTATGCATAAAGCATACATTAAATCGATAAAAAAAACATTACACACACTACCATGTATTTGGCACAATACACTTCAAATTATTTGTCTAAAGTCTTACTGAATGCCAAACATAACCAGCAAACGATGAAAGAGTTTTTACAAAAAACATCGCTTACAAAGAAGTTTTGTATCATTAATTAAATTATCGAAATATGCATGTCAAGTTCAATGGACATTTTCTTTATCGCATGGTTTTATGTTACAATAAAAAAAACACCGTCACGCCTATATTGCCCAGAGCGGGTGGCAGAGGTGTACTGAGTACACCCACGTTTCGCCGACGATGTTAGGTCCCATGTAATAGGGGGCGAGTCTATTGCCATATACCGGGCACAAATTTCATATAATTTGTTTGGAAAAAATAGGCAAATTAACAGTGTACTCTTGGCGAAATCTGTGATTATATATAGTCTGACAATAGAACCTTAATAATGTTCAAACTTATAATTTAAATTAATTATGGTCAAATTTCGACCACTAGTTATAATAATTGCACGAAACACTGAGCCAAATGATCAGGTTACCACTTCAAACTAAGCAACCACTTGATATGCGATTGAACACCGTTTATATAATCGATGTTGCACTTATCTGCTTTAATAAGGCTTTATGAGTTAACTGCATCGAATTCATTATTGAGATATCAAAAGATTAAAAAAAACAATCCATCACTCACTTTTCGCCGACGATGTTATGAACGCGACGTGTACTAAGAAGATCCAGCGAGAAAATCAGCGGACTTGTATTTTATGTTTTATCTCTTTCTAAACACCATCACGTCTATATTCCCCAAGAGTACATCCATTTTCGCCGACGATGTTAGTTCCCATGTAATAGGGGTTGAACCTATTGCCATATACCGGGCACATTTCCAAACTTCGGACAGATACTGGAAATGTTTCAATAGAAAATCTACATTTGCCCGATCTAGGATTTGAACTCAATAACCTCGTGATCGCAACGTGCATTTTTCGTCACAAGACGAGGCAGTCTTTAAGCAAAAGGCTTAGGTTTGTTTTTAGTTTTATTTCGGGTACTGAGTGTAACTTTGATCGTTCGATGTCGAACGAGCTACGCTGTCGGACTACGCTGCCGCAAGGGATTGTTCAAAGCAGTCATAGCCACTAGATTCAAAGCTTCAAATCGTAGCTGCGAGTTGCACCTATAATCTTAAATTAATCCATTAATTTTTTGAAATTTTTATTTCTGCGATCGTTATTAATTGCTGAGAGTGATTGAAAACATTTCCAAAAGCCTCAATAACAGTCCGGAGCCTAGAATTGTGCCCGGTATAA
Organism: Phalera bucephala; assembly: GCA_905147815.2. Taxonomy (NCBI): domain Eukaryota; kingdom Metazoa; phylum Arthropoda; class Insecta; order Lepidoptera; family Notodontidae; genus Phalera; species Phalera bucephala. The sequence continues at coordinate 13,482,063 of LR990615.1, forward strand.
AAATCATATGCTCACCACATAATATGTGGGTGAAAACAGCACACCTATGTCACACCCGATTGGAGAATATAGACGCGACGGTTTATTTTCTCTTTTAAAATTTTGTATCCTATCAAGACGTATCCTCACAATAATATACCCACGGAATATGTGGAATACCCTAAATGATTACGAGTAGTAAGTTTGTTTTGGTTTCAAGTTAACGTTAGCTGTTTTAAAGTACAAAATGTGAGTAAAAATTCAAAAATATTTGTTTATTATTATCTATCGCAGTACAGGCGGTGGAACATGTGCAATATAATATTTCCCAACAATTTTTCATGTACTCATTACCAGCAACTTCACTATAACTCATACACAATGCGAACAAGCTCCCTTGGGCCCTCGTAAATTAATTAATTACGGTTGCAACTGTAATTTATTAATATTTTACTGCAACAGCCGTGACAAGAAAATATATTTCTATGGGAATATAAATAAATTAGGTGTTAGATATTAATCTGTCTAAAACAATGTCTGATAACCTAAATACGTAATGTCCTCGCATGATTTTCCCTGGAGACTGGGATTGGTTATGTTCACAGAAAAGTGTTTGTTTGTGGTGGTTTTGTAATACGAGTCATTTTCTTCCATTCAATATGGTTGAGGGAAGTAACGACTGCTCTAGTCGACATACTCGTGAGCCGGTGCTGCTTTTGAGGACTAATAAAAAAAACCCGGAGTCCTTTAGATTCACTGTTTAAAAATATTATCATTATTTTCATATCGCGATCGTAAGCCATCGCACTCCAGTGAATTACAATTTTATGATCTAGTTCCAGCTACAGCAGTTATTTTTGCTGAATGTAATACCTACTATGGTTTGGAATTCAGATTAATACCAAAAATTCAATTGTCAATATCTTAATGATTGTTAACTGTTTTGTACGTGGGTAAATAAATAAATACTTTTGTAACCTCGACCTTTAATTTCTACAGAAATTGATATATTAAAGAATAGAGAAAGATAAAACAAAAATATACCAGCCCGCTGAATTTCTCGCTGGATGTTCACGGTGGAGGTCGCGTTCATTTCTGGTGGTGGATTGTGAAGATGATTAGATAGTAGAGCTTAAACGAAAATAATTAGAGATTCGGTGTTGAGAAAATCTCTGAAGAGAATGGTAATCAATTTAAGGATAAATGTTAATCACCACCTTAATAAAAATACCATTGTTTTTGTGCGGTTTAAACTGAGTATAGTATTGTTTGTCAGGGCAGTATTTGTCAAGTTTATGGCAGATTTCCATAATTATGGACTATGAATAAATAGCAGGTTGTTAACAGTAAGATGGGCCCGTGGTATGTACATAGTGATGGTAGGGTGAACGGGGCTGGAGTTTATTGTCTTCCCTATTTAAATTTCAAATTATACTTGGTGTCTATGTAATGTTTTTTTGTTACTAGTTAAATGTTACAACAATGGATGAAAAATGTCAGGTCGTATAAGGAATTCAAAAAGTACGATTTAAGTAAAAGTGAATGGACAAAAGATTCATACATCGACTGCATCGACAAGAGTACAATTAATAAAAAATAAAGAAGATTTTTTTTAGCTATCTTGTGATTATAACTGCGATCAGTACTGTCTTGCTAAGGTCATGTGCACCTAAAAATTTTAGGTGCACATGACCTTAGCAAGACAGTTTAATTAACCGTCTCCATAACATTTGGGAAATAGAGAAATAATACAATAACTTGTTTTGGTTTGTGTCTGGGGCAGCCACTCCTGTAGGCAGCCCCTCGTTAGCACCATGACTGGATGGTTGGAGGGTATATTGTATCAAGATAATCAGTTATCGATTTTAACATCACGGCCATTATCCGGGAGGATATTGTCATATGCGAGAGAGATGGCCACTTTTTATTGCATCATAAACGTTGAGGCCTCATCAAAATGTATCACTATGTGACTCACGGGGTCAATGCGAATTATGTATTAATAAACCTTGTGTGATTTCCGTAAACTATGTAACCGGATAAACATATGTAGATTGTTTCTGATATCTACTAGAAGGTCTTATTACGTAGAACTTAAGAATCATCTAGTTATTAAGCTTATACCATGTCCAACAGATGCAAATGCCTTCTTTCATGCTCCTGTCCCACCTGGGCGTTAAGTTAACACGCTATCAGCATCATCATTCGACGTATCATTACTACAGAGGCAGACAATCTTTAATGAGTCAGTTCAGATGCAGCATCGTCTTTTTTAAGGGCCCTGTTTAAAGCGCATTTTGACGGAGGCATTAAGACTTACGCTAACGCAGATTAGGCAGAAGCATCACAAGTCGAGGTGAAAGAGATAAGGTCGTACTCCACTATGTGGACCCAGTGTTTATTGTTGAAAGCGGCTTTGTGGTCAGTTACTGTTGGAACTTATAAAGCGGTTTAAAAGGCAAATTAGCTCAGATAAACCACGTGGATCAGTTGTAGGATACAACGGCTTGACTTGCCTTTAGAAGCATGGAAATTCTTCAAAGTAGAAATGTCACAAGGGGTCATTCATCTCAGAACGACCGAGGCTAAACCTGCTTACTTGACCTTGGTGATCGTTAAGAATACCGCGGTCTCGCAGGGTTACAAAACGACCACCTAGTTTGATATTATTTTATTTCATTGCATAAAAAGTACACGCATAGTTTTCGTATAGTATAGATTAGTAATTTTTGAAACATTCATAAACGTATTGCGTCTGATGAGTATCGTCGAACCTACGTCTTTTGCTATACTGGATAAATTAGTTTATCGGTTTCGCATTATTTTTGTCCTTATATTGCGAGAGATTGCGATTTAATTGTGAAGTCTGATTTGTTGAAGTATTGGATATCGCTGACCGCTCCTAGGCACATGTAAATGAGTAGTCGTTAAAAATGATTACTTTTATATTAGTAAGTGGATGTTCTCGACACCTATTTTCTAACCTTACGTCTATTAACTACAACTAGAGACCTTGCGCCAGAAACATCATATTGTTGTACATAATTGTTAATCAATTCTTATAGCTCTGGCTACTTTACTTCTAATTTCTAATTTCATGGAACATTACATAGTATGTGAAGTATGTGGCGGTCTCGTTCGCTCGCATGGTGATACTATGGTGTTATCTTGTTTCACAGCGACGTGGCACGCTATGCGAGCGGCCGGGCCGCGACGCGACGTCGTTCTGCCCGTGGCTAACATTCCGCTGGAGTTGATGGCGCGAATCGGCCGCGTCACACGCCCACTCCTACTTTGTAGCGTTTCACGTAATACAACTTTTTAACTTTCCTTCCGACTGTTTGTACGACTCCGTTGTTCCACAAGGGAGGCCGTTCGACAATAGTGACAACGTAAGATTCACAATGTGATAACACGTCGATTGTTCATTTAATACGCGTATGGTACAAATCAAAATGACTCAGTGTTTTGTTTTTTAATATAAGTGTTTTGGCCACAGTGATCCAGACTTGAATCCCATGGAATGTGCCCACCTAGTTCGAAGCAGCGTTGAGGGCTTAAAATAGAACAGTTTAAATAACTCATGTCGTGAAACCATAGTTTGTTATGGGAAAAACTGATTGTGTTTATTTGTCATAATACAGTGTCATATTGTGAACAAAATGACGACCAGTTGGGATCGGCTGCTAACTGGCTTGATCGTTCTATTCACGATCTCGTGTACAGTAGCAGATAACGGTACAGGTTTGATAATAACATTTTTCATCTTTGGTCGCGACTGGATCTTCTTTCTGTAAAATACATCTGGAAATGTCTGCGTTTGATGATTAACTTTGGGCCGTAAATAATATGCACGATAGGCCACATGGTATACAAACTTGCTCTCGTTTCTAACTCATAAGTAACTTAACTAAATCTGAGTTAAATTCGACGCATGACTTTATACTTCAGATTGGAATGCCTTAAAATTTTACTATTAATACAGGCGCATAAATATTATTGAACTTCGTCCTTATGCCTACCGTGTCAAGGACTTTTATAATTTTTTAAATATTGAATGTCAAATTAAGTACGGATTTATAACGCACTTATTCATAATGTATTGCCAATCATAATATTAATGGATTCTTTTGAATTGGATAAAGATATATAGATTATTTCAAAAAAAAAAATCCTTGAAAAGAGTTTCCTCGAAACGACAGAGGGATTTTACAAAAGACATTCTTTTTTATATACTTAATTATGTTTTCCATCTTCTCTCAGTTATTAATTAAGTATACATACCTTCTAAATATTGTCATACTTACACCTATACATTTATCAAAATGTGGGTGTAAACACAATTGGAACAGAAATTTATCTATAACCACATGCGGGCACAGATTGTAGAAGGTGTCCATCTACCTCACTGATATCCAATTTATTATACAGTCTGTCTGATAGAATATCTATCTATCACTATCTTCTGCGGCATTTAAATTTGTCAAATTCACTAATTTGCTATAAGCTTGCTACTGACATTATGTGTTATACGGGAATTTCTGGATGTAAATATAAGTCAGCTTTGCAATGGGATATGTACAGGGCTAATGGGCTAATGGAGATCGCTTCGTGAATATCAAATACCACCTGGCTAACGACTGTGCTAACAAAAGGTGCACCGTTAATTCTGATGTTATTAAACCATTACTAACCTTTTGAAACCATACACCGAGTAATGTAATGCCTACTTAATGTTTAAAAGGTACAACAAAAGCGAAAATGCATTGTTCCAGTATTGAATAACGTTACTTTGCTTAAAATCACTTACTTAATGGATTGAGTTTGTAAATGTTCGGATCAGGATTGTCGGTCGATCAACCACGGTGGGACGTTTGATTTGACTTCATGCATTTATTTAACGCCTACAGTGTTTCATTACGTACTAAGAACGTTATGAAATAAAACTACTTTTCAGATTATTGCCATTTATTCTTCAGTCTCTCTCGAAAAAGCAGAAATTTGAAAATTCGTAAATCTCGATAAAACCCGAAAAACATATTCATTTCATATGTAAAATTTTCGTAAATGTAAGCACTCAACTGAGGATGTTAGGGTGGTAGGCGAGACGAATTTTATAAGTACACTTATCTGCATCTGTGAGAACACTATGTCTGTTATAGCCATTTAGCTAGATAAATTAGCGACTATGTTGAAAGACTAGAAAGTTAGTTAAATGCGGGTATTTAAGTGATCAGCTAAACTTGGTTCAGTTAAAATGAATGAAGGAAACGTTGAACCACTTGTCTAAGTGTCACAGTGTTTATAAGTATTGCGTTAAACAGGTTGCTGTTGCCAATAAGTTTTTTGACGCAGCACACTGTAACATTGTAATAAATGTTGGATAAAATGATATTTAAAAAAGTGTTATCAAATTCTTACTGAAATGGCTAGGCACATGATTAAACGCCGGCGCTTACTTAACTAGCTAGCCGTTAACTTGAATAGTTAACATAACCAGATGCAGTTGGTAACGAATAAATAATAGTATATTTAATAGAAGTTTTGATGCTAAAGCGTATTTATTATACAGATTAATAAAATAAATCAAGCTTAAAATCGCGTGATTAAATTTGATATAATCTAATACTAGAGGATTTGTGGAATCCGCAACACAATATTTAAGTGGTACTCTATTATAAATAATGTATTCTGAGAACTATATCTGTTTAGTGTCGTAAAATACCGGATCTGCTGCAAATTGAGGAGGTTTATATAGAAATAAACAATATAGTACAGGCGAGGAGTGTATTAATGATCAACATCCGTTCTGCACTCAATGAAATGGTGGATAAAATGAAGTAATAAGTAGGTAATTTAATGAAGCTGAGTCAGCGGCCGATAGTTCCGCACCGTAACATATCTGTATTTGGATACTGTTGGCCAAAGGGGCGTCTCGTCGTAGGGCTGACTCCACCTTATGCAAAAAACAGTAGAATTATTATTTTCTTATTCTCTTCCAAAAATGAAGAATGACTATGATTTATTCCTGTATCGTGGATGTACCTGTGTTGTAATTGGTATGATAATTAATTAATGTTTTAATAATTGAATAGCGATGAATCATAAAACAATGATCATTTGGTCAAGATTTCCACTAAACAGTTTGGTTTGTCACTATCAAATTTTACTTACTAGCGGCCGCCCTTGACATTGTCTGAAGCTGTAAAGGCCCCGCGGCCAACAGCGTAGATCATACACACGACTTTTTCTGCGTTTATATCTTTATAAATTTTATCCTTTGTGTAATTTAATATATAAGCTATATAAGTGTAACGTTTTATGAAAATCCATTCAGTAGTTTTCGCGTTACGAAAAATTCATCCTTACTAACTTTTGCGTTTATAATATTATTAGAATAGGTGTTTAAGTTTATAATAATTTAAGAATACAAATGATTTTTCAACCATTTACCTATTAAGCATATTAAATGCACTAATAACTTAAAAAAAAAAACAATTTAATTTTCTTTTCCGCTTTGTTTATGATATTTTGTACCGATTGTTTAAAGTTTGAAACTGTTTATTCCCATACAGAAGAGTCAAAAACGAAAAATATCAATAAGCGCAAACTTATGATTATGTGCCTTGGTAACCTAAAATGTTACACTTCGAAAACAAATGTTAGCTGTGAACACGGAAATTTATAGTCCTGGATAATACATAACATTTGGTAAGCACCACTTTGTCATAAATGGACTAAGCGGTAGCCCTACACGTTTGCATGAGTCATAAGTAGTAATGGTGGCTTCTCGGATGAATTCACATTATTTTACGAGAAACGTGATTCATTCAACTCTCTGTCTGGACCCACAGACGTAGAACTCACCTGACTTGTCTTGTTTTCTTTTTTTATTTCGTTTTAGTACTTACAGTAAGTATTGTCTGGGCATTATGGTCGTTCGCTGGCCGAATACTAAATCTTTTGAAATAATTGCACGTACGTTTATAAAAAAAAACTGGATTCCATTGTATGGAGTAGTACACGACGATTGTTTAGTATGGACATCGTTTGTGGCGCCTAAAGCTATTGAATATTCTGTATTAGTTAATCTGTGGAAATGTTCTAGGCCAACTACGCTTCCTTTGGGTGCACTTAATTACTTAATAGGTACCTATTGTTTTTAAATTATGATACTACGTAGCTGGCTAAGGACATTATAGCTGAGTGAATTGGACGTCAACTTTACAACGCAGTTATGTTATTGCAATATTAAATTTACACTCCAACACGTCTGCATTCGTTAAGGGGGACTCCAAATTGCTACTAAAAATATTTCGATAGATATATCGTAATAACATTTTTATTCACTGACGGACGATTTAGCGCAGTGATTAAGGGCTTAGCCCGCCCCGCCCACTGTGTCTAATAGTCGCGGGTTCGATTCCCGCACGGGACAAATCTTTGTGTGATCTACAATTATTTGTTCCGGTCTGGGTATTTGTGTATGTGAATTTTCATTTTTTTGTTTGTAAACGCACCCACGACACAGGAATTAATCCTAGTGTGGGGCAACGTTTAAAAAAAAAATCACTTTATCAGTACCTATACAAGGTGTAACATAATTAACCGCAAACTGGATGTAGTTTGTTAAAAATCGGCAACTGAATCGATTCAAATTGCATATTTTTAAAGTTAGGTAGTTTTTTTTTTATTAAAAAAAAATGCTGTTACTCGTTCTGTTCGCTGAATTAAACAAAATTTAATTATTATTCAAAGCACTACGGCATGTAAAATGTATTTCTATTACACACACAGTTAATTAGTAATTAAATTCTATGATTAATTTGGGAACTAAAGAGCTTAAAAAAATGGCGGAAAACTCCTTAAAATTGCAAGTTTGATTTTCGTATAGAATTTGTAAAGCAATAATCTAAATAGGGTGTCCAAGGTCTTGTGTTATTTATGTTACACCTTGTATAGAATCTGAACTTAGTGATTGCCAGGCGCTCTATGTACCACTCTAGACCAGCGAGACGATATTAAAATGTTAATGAATTCTACCTACCATAAAAAACATTCGATACAAGTATAGCAGGCGTCTTTTTTGTGTACGTCACAGCCAAATAGTAGAATTCGTCTTATTAGAAAACGACTCTCTGTTTTATAAAACTGAATCCGTATGTAAAACGACAGATCAACGTTTAGCCGGATTGTAATTCAGATGTTCGAACATCCACCGTTTTGTGTCAGTGCTTTGCGTTCTTCAATTAAGTTGAATGGTGATGTAATTAGGTGGGTTATGTACCGTCACTTTGTCAGTCGTAGGGAAAAATAATATCAGCCCTGTTAAGAAACTGTCCCACTGTTGGGCACGGGCCTCCTCTCGAACTGAGAGGGTATAGGCCATAGTCCACCACGCTGGCCCAGTGAGGGTTGGCGAACTTCACACACCTTCAAGAAACCCTTAGGCATGCAGGTTTTCTCACGATGTTTTCCTTCATTGTTAAAGCAAGCGATATTTAATTTTTAATACACACATGCTTTCGAATAGACAGAGGTGCGTGCCTGGGTTTGAACCCGAGACTCTTGCAGTCCAACGGTTTAACCACTAGGCTATCACTGCTTGGGTAGGGAAAAAGTAGAATCTATATTTATATTCACTTTACTTTGCAAATAATTTAGCCTTTAGGTAAACGTGGGCCGCTGTATCATAAAACATAACACAATGACTATCCTCCTGAACGTTGATTCGCCGTTTTATAATCAGTTGCATATAAAGAAAACAAGTTCTTGAAGCTGTGTGAGCGATAGATGGTGACGTTAATTCATTCATAGCAACAGACTGATTGTATTTTAAAATATTTTTATAGGTGTGTTTAATTTGTCTATTACGCGTGTAATGATGCAAACTATTTTTAAGAGTTATTCAGCACTATATTCCTGTATCCTGAGTACGGGTACAAACGAGAATTTCAAATATACAATAATGTAATGCGCGGAAAAAACTAATGAGAAGAGAAGCTTACCCTTTAACTACTACACCGCAAATTAGCGTGTAATGATTCAATGTGGTAGTATGGTGGAATCACTATTGTGTTCGTTAGCAAAAAAATATTCTATAGACTTTGCAATTAAGCTTAAAATTGTTATCACCAACAGAGATAAAATCGACTACTCGATCACTACAAAATGCGTAATATCTGATGGATCGGATATTGCTCGGAGAATAAAAATTTAAAACCAAAATCGGTGAAGATTGGAAATTATAACTCCAGTTTGAATGACTTCCGATAATAAGCGAAAGTGCATTTTCATCAATTCTCGGTCATTCTACCTCTTCAGGGGCATAAGTTTGCTCTCTCTTACGGCCGATATCCTGAGCCAACTTTGACCAGGCCTTACCTATGCCAATGAAAATTTGCCATTATTAAGCGATTGATACACTTTTGCACAGCAATTGTTACACTGAAATTTTTTCCACCTGTTAAAGCAGGTTTTTCGAAGATTTCAGTGCAACAAATATAGTTACTGACTTGCATAATATCCGCAAAAATGATGTAAAATATATCACAAACTCAATCTCTGTTATTGCTAAAGTGATGACTGCAAAATGTGTCCACTTTATTTACACACTATGTTTGATAAGATAACGCCTAAAACTTCCATCTATAAATAGGGATGACAACATAATCACACTTAAATGAACTTGACACGTGTTTAACTTATACATTTTTAATGGCCTACGGTATTTATGGCTCGTCTCAGCTGGGGGTGGCGTGGCCTATTGATTACCACAACAATAATGCTAGGTTTTCATTAGGTATATTTATGTAAATTATGTATTATATATTTTTGAGGGCCGAAATTGTTCGCGCTGTAGGATTTACTTACGATTCACGACCACGTGATTTCAGGGTTCACGACCACGTTAAGCGACGAGCAGTACCTTCACCGGTGGTAGACAATGGCGGTGGTAGACAATGGGGTGGTAACCCTCCCAGCAAAGTCATGCCGCCAAGCGCCATAGTTGTGTTTCGTTTCTGTTGCCCGGAGTTGCCTTATAAAGAGGCGTGTCCTCAGGATTATACCGATTCGCAACTCTGTCTAACTTCCGTCTCCTCAGCCTATTACAGAGTGAATAGGCTATTACCATGATAGCGAGCCACATCTTCGACCATATCATCATGTTCCATCAGGTGACAGAGGGGTGAATTGGCGACCAGCCTTAGAAAAAAATACATTGGTTGACGTTGATATTAAAACACTCCCTGATTTTTTAGTCAGCCGTCAAAAGTCGGTCAACTAAATTATAATTTGAATGAAAATGAAGATGAAGCCATGAGAATAGTTTATTCATAAATCTGTAACTTGTTATTTTATCCTATGAATAAATTGTGTATGATGATTCAAAATCAGTTCTTAGTAGGAAAAGTGAACATATCGCTGGCTTTAAAAATGACATAAGACAAATAAATGATCATGCAAAAATAAACTTAATTTTTGTAAACCAAAATGCATGATTTCTCTAATTCTTGCTTTTTAGTTGCATCAGTATTCCATTGTGCCAACGATATGTGCGTAGTATTTCCTACGTCGTAAGTTTAATTCTTTTTGGGATACGTGTTAAGATTAAATAATTATGAATTAAAAACCCTATTCAATAATAATCCTGCGGTAGTTTTTGCCATGTGGCCTCAATGCCGCGTTCGCGCCAAGGTCGTCTCGATTTTTTCTATATTTAACTGGTGTTTGCTAGTGAGACAAAATCTGTAAATGCTAAAGTAATACCTAATATTACTAACGAGCAATTGTTCTGCTTTACATCAGAAAATCAGTGATTATAATAACATAAATTGATTGCTAATGAGCGTGTGACGTCATTTGCACAGATTTCCGGTAAATTATTTTGTCATAGTAATTAAGAACATGCACTAATAGTATCCAAAAATATCGATCGGTACCCTTTGTGATTGAAATATTCCATTTTCTACCCAGGGTTATTTGGTTAACAATAATAACGTAGGCAATTACTAAGTATTTAATGATATCTATCTATATCATCACGTCAGATCCCTTGCGGGGTAGGCAGAGAGTACAGAGTTCCAACAGGTTCTTTCCTTACAAACTTCTCTGGCTTCCTCCACTCTCATAGTTCGTCTCATACACGCTCGCCGGTTACGGAGACTCTTGACTTGTCCTTCAGATAAGATTCGGTCTATTTGGTCGTGGTAAGATAGTCTAGGTCTTCCCCGGTACCTTGATCCTTCCACTTCCACATTGTAAATCTGTTTTTCTATTCTTTCCTCTGACATTCTTTCTATATGCCCGAACCAATGATAATAAGTGATCAAACGAACTTACCTGAAGTGAAGTTCGATCATTATTATACGAAGTCCTTCGTTCGAAGATATAAACTATATTAGCAGCTCTCTCGAGTCGCTTGGCAACCGCGCGTCATTTAGAAACTTCAAAAGCCTCTATGGTATCTGTGGACATAACCTCTGGAACCATTCCTTTTAGAAGTAGTACATTTCAACTTTACCAACGGGCAGGGCGGGTTGGGTACTTATATCTTCGAACGAAGGACTTCGTATAATAATGATCGAACTTCACTTCAGGTAAGTTCGTTTGATCACTTATTATACTGTGTCCTTCGTTCTCGATATAAACTATATTAGCAGCTGTTTAGAGCTATAAGGGTAAAGTTGAAGTATACCACGTAAAGGATTTTTTTTTTTTTTTTTTTTTTACCGTGACCTCTAAAAAGTAACATATCATGAGTATATTTGTACTATAACACATTCCCGTTCTTTGTATTACCATACAACACAAACACAACAAATATATACACCTATATACACCTATATTGTTTCTTACAACCAGTCTGTCTATGATATAAACTTATTTAAAATAAATTTATATAATCAAATTCTATAACATGTTATGTTTTGTAGTGTAGATCCATCCCAACCAAACCTTTAAAGCACCTGTTATGAACCTTTATACCACACCTGATGTCCAAAATTCATTAATACCGGGTAATATTAATCAATCATTACTTATCAGATATCAGTGCAGTCTCCATCTGTTATGTCTTCTATAGAGATCTTTCTTCTATAGATATCTTCTATATAACAAGAGTTGAAGAATTGCCCATCTAGAGTTTTGTTTATATAAAATTAAATCCTTTATAATAATTCTTGTATCATTGACAACCATTATGAGACGAACTATGAGAGTGAAGAAAGCCAGGCAGGCATGCAAGGAAAAAACCCGTCGGAACCTTGCACTCTCTGCCCACCCCGCAAGAAATCTGGCGTCATAATATGGATAGAGATAGATAGCTAGAAACCCTTACTGTGTACTAGACCTGAAAACAAAGTCTGTTAGTACCCAATCTATAACAATATGATACAAATATAACAGGGAAACCTATTTCCCCACTAATGTGTTTTCCAACAGGCATGTGGTTCTTTTTTTTTTTTGTCAAATGATCTCTTTTTGAGTACAGTACCAAACAAAGGTTAAGAATTAATTTGGTGATTATAAGAATGTTTTTGCTATCATTACATATTTAATTTATGTTTTTTTTTTTTTTTTTTTTTTTTTTTCAACATTCTGCTATATTTAATGTCAGTTATATTTTTAATCTTTAAAGATGTACATATATCAAAATTTAACATTTTTTGTACTAGAGGCCTTTGTACTAATGAGCTTATATGGAATTAAGTCCGGTGAAGCTGTAAAGGCCTCGCGGCCATCCGCGTACATCACTCACACACACACATCTTATCTGGAGATATTCCTCACATAAGGCTATGTGCTTTACCTATATAATCTCGCCCCCCCCCCCCCCCCCCAATTTTAGAGTCTGGAACGAAGGGCAGTATTAATGCGTGGTAAACAAACATATCCTACCCCAGTGTTATTACTATACCACTATTATTAATTCAATTTAAATTTCGAAACTATCCCGGAATCATTTCCATGTTCTGAGTGTGCGCCGACAAATAAATCCTTGGCTACATAAATCTTTATGTATTACTTAACGATTCGTTCCTGCGCAATAACGCCCGCGAACATTCGTTTTGGCAATACGATCGGGCCACACCTGAACCAATTACATTACTGATGAAACAATACACTCCTAATTTAGTAATAACTTAAGAAGCGAATAAGTTACAGTCTGCTAAACCGAACCACGGGTTAAAACTGTATCATATTGGGAATCCTATTCATAACTGAATTATTTCATACCATGAAATTTTCATTTCATACCACACTTCCTTTGCTTCTTTGTATGTGACTGTATTTATAAGTAAAAAAAAAAAATTGCAATGCGTAACTTTCTAGTTAGTTCTAGATGTCCAACAGTGAGAATCGAGTGCTACTCAACTTATTATTATGTATCCCCCATTAATAATAAATAAATAATATCAAGTTCCTTAGGACTTAGATTATTGCTGATACTACATAATATTTATCATACCTGTGATAAGCATATGCTTTTGATTATTCTTGTTTAAGATAATCCATACTTTCAAATAATGTAACTCAATATTTCATCCACCGTAGCATGTCAACATAATATCATTAAATTTTCAAATGGATATTATTATCAAGTCATTTGCATGACTTTATGTTCTTTTATATATAGATACCTATTTATAAGATACATGTAACATGTGGATGTAATAATTTAAATATAACAATACCAAAATTGCAAATTTTTGTATGATATCTCAATCAAATATTTTTTACTGAAACACCTTTAAATAAATTACAACATATATAGTGCTCTAAAACCAACTTGTTATTTTAATGGTAGCCGTTTGTGCTTGTGTTATCATAACTATACCAGAAACATCACTAGTGTTCAAAATAACTGTACACATTCCAAACTAATTACAAAACTATTTTTTATAGTTATTAATTTCTTGAATAATCTTATTTAATTACATATTATTTATTGATTATCATATGATCAAACAAAAATACAGTAAAACCATCTAATTCTCCCAATGATGAATTGATGTATAGCTTTCCATTGTGTGTGCCTCAAATTTCTAATATTATTAAGTACACTATAATTGATGCAGGAATTAATCAAAAATCCCAAAACCATTGAACTCATTACATGATAGAAAACTGAATAGGTACTAATAAATATTTTATTAGTATATTTATTATGACTGTAAGGTCTATTTTTTATATATATATCAATTATTAAACAATAGTGTTTCTAATAATAATGTTTCTATACATAATGTTAAACATATGTATGACAAGATTCACTTGTCTGAAGTGCAAGTACTTGCACAAAACCAATAAAATTATGTTTGTCGTTGAAGGCATTATTAGTGTCATAGATACATACCAAAGTCAGTGAATACCCTTAGCCTCCAATATTATGGTTTCTTTGTAAAACCCATTATGTATTCCTGATTGTTTTTCTGAATTTTTCAGCAACTTAAAAACCAAGTCCTTGTGTAAAATGCCTATCATGCTTTTTGCACCTCACTTTCTTTGGTAGGAGATTTCCAATGTCCAACGTGATGTTGTTTTTGGTGAACTGATAGGTACCCTGTGACTTAATATTTTCACACCCAGGATGAGGATTGTTGTTCTATATTGGTTACAACGGTGGTCGTTTTATGAAATTTTAACTACTGGCTATGACTAGCTAGTTAATAATTCCATATTGATAATCCACTATATTAACACTCTTTTTATGCAAAATATATACTGCTGACCTTAAAGGTTCTTATCTCAATAAAGGTTTCATGACTGTATTGTTAGGATTTATCTTTTCTGGCTACCCTGCAAGGAGCCTGGGTTGATAATATTGATAGATAATTATTAGTTTTATGTTAACTGGATAGACCAGGTATTTTATATTATCTTTTAAGTATCTTTGTGCATAACACAAATTATCCCACAACCTGCCTGCGGCAGCATCCATAGGATAAGATATTATATTTGGAATGAATCTACAGTCCTGTTGCTTGTCAGTTACAACAGGCATTGCCATTAGTATATTACTTTGGCTTATTTGGTTATAAACCCTGTTCAGGAATAAGTATTGCTGGATTTAACTTTTTAATACAAGTACTCATAATTTTGCACAATTCTTTGTGTAATAAGCTCCAGTTTGGGCTATTTCAGTATTATTATACAAGTATGTCTAATAATGAAATCAATAAAAACACTATGTTTCTGCAAAGGAGTGACTTTTGTTATTAATAATGTATTGTTATACATAAACAATGTCACTTCAATTACCCTTTCAGTAAGTCTCCTTTTGGAGATTAGTATGACAAATTGCTTATAGTTTATAGCAATAGTCTTTGTATTTACTGTGTTAGGCATGTTTAAGGTATGTATTTTAGGTAACATTTTTGATTCTTACCATTGTAGAAATGTGAACTGCACAGGAACACCTCATGGATGAAACCTATGAGTAGTATGACCTTCAGCACATATCTCGTATGGGCCCCAAGTCTTGCGGACCACGCCGATGTATCTCGTACACCACTCGTGTCCTTGAATTATCGTCAAGTCTTGCGGACCACGTCAATGTATCTCGTACATTACCCGTGTCCTTAAAATGCCATCGATCCTTAACAATCATCATAATTGATGAACGTCCCCCTAATTTCTCTTATTGGAGGTATAACATTGCCAATTTATAGACGGTTAATAATCGTTTTCAGGTATATTTCGTGTTAAACTGTTTGTACACGAATAGGGACATAGACTTCATAAGTTAACTTTTCGGGCGACGAAGCTTTCCCAAATTTTAATATGACGAAACTCACGTCTCCAAATATTAGATATTATATAAATAAACAAGTTAAGCTGAAAACACCACACATAAACAACTATCGGTTGATCTTTTTAGAATGTACTCCTTTGCCAGGACGTAAACTTTTCTAAATTTGCCTATACGATGTTTTAAATTTATTTCACACGGTCACTTGAGTATATTACAACCTTTTTGTTATATAATTTCAGTGCCATAACACGTTATTAAATTAAATGTCGACCAAAAACTTTATTACAAAGCGTCGGCTGCCGCGCTTTCAAAAGAATGGTTCCAGAGGTTATGTCCACAGATACCATAGAGGCTTTTGAAGTTTCTAAATGACGCGCGGTTGCCAAGCGACTCGAGAGAGCTGCTAATATAGTTTATATCGAGAACGAAGGACACAGTATAATTAATGATATCAATCTATCTATCTATCTATCTATATCATCACGCCAGCTCCCTCGCGGGGTAGGCATAGAGTACAGAGTTCCAACAGGTTCTTTCCTTATAATGATATTAATGTATGATAATAATAAACACCGTCACGTCTTTCTTCCCCAAGTGGGGGTAGTAGGGGTGTACTGTGTAAACCCTCTTTTCACCAACGATGTAAGTGCCAATGTAATAGAAGGCGAGACTTTTGTCATTATACCGGGCACAATTCCAGACTCCACACTGAGAATTTTTTGATAGACTATACTTCGTCCGACTTAGGATTATTCACCATTAGACCGACGAGACAGTCTTCAATATAAAATGTTCTGTTATTTTGGTATCTCGTTTGCAGACAAAGCACGTCGGTCGGTAATCTAATCATATCAGTCGGCAACTATTTGTTTATGTTTGCCATTAGGAAGCTCTCGCAGGCTGCGAAGAAATATGCATGGAACTAAAAATATCTGAACAGATGGATTTTTATTTGAGATACAACTTTTTCATAACTTGTGCTTTCATCTTAGAATTTCATAAACACATTTTTAGTGTCTACATATCTCGGATTCTTTCTTAGATGGTGGTAATTAAATTTTGAGATTGTTTTTCCGTATATTTTAGGTATATTATTTATACATAACCTATTCTATTTTGTGTTCTATTTTTGGTCAAAGCTATTGTTATTCACACACAAGTATTACAGGTAAATGCTTGTTAAATATATGTTTCAATATCCCAATGCTAATAACGGTCATAAACAAACAGACAATCAGAGATTTTAGTGGCCAACTAAAATCTAGTTTGTTTATAATTAGTATTATAATTGAATAACACCTTGAGATTACCAAGGCGCTTCATATCATTTGTTTGTCTATAATACAATATTAGCGATAAATACGTAGGTACTAGGTATATCTAGGTATATTTTTCGCATTAACATCAAGTGACTTAAGTGCAGAGTGTGAAATAGCCTGAATTAGACATAATCTAAAAGAAATGTAAATTGATGTAGTGTATAAATATAACAAACACTTTTTATACTGAGTTCTTAGATTTACGCGAATATTACACATGAAATAATACAAATTTTTGGATTTTATCGCAGTTTATTTTACCCATGGTCATGGCATGGCACCCTCCCGAGACCATGGGTGCTGCAAAGCACTCGAAACGTCGGGAACCTAAAAAATCAAAAATCAACCGCGATAAAATCCGAAAAATAGTTTTATTTCAAACACTTGTACACACGTAAGTGCTTTAAAACAATCTTGGAGCGTTCGTTTCGATGAATTTTTACTTGACAAAAACGACTCTCGGTCGAGGACACCTTGTGGGCTAGTTTCACTTTCATATCCTTTACAATGAGTTCTATATTATTTTAGCAGTTTACTTTGGTTTTGCCTTACTTGGAAGGATATTTAGGTTTCAATAATACTAGGAATTTTACGCATGTCGTAGACCTGTTTACAAATAAAAAAATACATACATAGACATTCAGATCCGAAATATGTTCTGTTAATTGCGCTAAGATGTATCCTGTGTTGAGCCCAAGTAGATGTACTTAATCCAGATGTGCGGCCTACATTTAAACTACTTGATCAAAACTATGCTATAATTAGCCCTACAAAGCCGCATTTTGTGACTGTTGGCACTACAAGTACATGGCTATCGATAAGGAAAAAAGGATGGCATGTACTAATTCAATAATTTAGTGGTTTATATATGGTATATACAGTTTTAAAGTCAAATCATATAAATTTTTGTATATAAAGCCTGCGCCAGCCTCCTTTGCACTTGCAAAATTTTAAGTTTATATTACTAATCTACCACCGGATCGGATCGTGGCCCCCACTAAGGTGATCCGGCAAGAAAATCAGGGGACTAGTCTTTTTTATCTTAATCTCTTTACTTTTAATCATGTTTATATGTTTGTATGTACTTTTGAACTCCTTGCTTGCCCTGCAAGAGATCTCGCGTGATGATATAGATAGATGTTTAATATGTATGAATGGTTTATTACATAGTCGCTTGATGCTTCTAGTTGATACACGTGACATGTTGATGACGTTGGCATTGCAAAGGATTAGTAATATTCAAGTCAGCCAAATTACTGTCTTGAAATGTTTGTCGTTGATCTCAGGCTAAGTTATGGCTCCTAGCTCTTAACTCGGAAACAGGTAATTGTACAGAAATGGCAATGACACGTCTTGTTTCGTGATATGCGAATGAATTTTAAGTCTACCACTTGATAAGAGTAGTGAAGGTGAACATACTGAGACCGTGAAAGGTAGACAAATATATCGCCAAGGGGATCTTATGCAAATTAATTTAATAACTAAGTTCCGGACCACACATAAATTGATAATTGCATGACGACGGGACGTTCGAGGAAGTAGATTCAGTACCTTGTGGGTATTTTATTTTATTTTTATTTTATTTTATTTTATTTATTTAGGATCACCAACATGACATACAATAAAAACATTAGAAAACTTAATTAAATAAAAACTTAAACTAATTGTTGTCATATTTATAAGCAACCACGGCATGCAAATAGTGAGAACTTAAAAGATTATTTAAAACATTATCGTATACAAAAAGAAAATGAACAAAGAATGAGAACAAAAAATAATAAAATATAGAATTTCTTTAAGGGTTGCATGTAAATATATATATATATATATATATATATATATATATATATATATATATATATATATATATATATATATATATATATATATATATATATAGGTACATGTAATTTTTTAATATAGTCGATAAGGTAAACAGGACGTGTGATACTTTTTAATCTTTTCTTTAAATTTTGCAAGACTGTTGGAAAAAATATCAACATCAATTGTTTTATGTAAACTATTATATTGCTTCGATAATCTATTGATTGGGTAGAATACTTCATGCCTTTACTTGTTTTTAACATGCCACACAGTTGATTTCGTGTTGTTGTCCGTAGGTAAACAAGTAGGACCTTACATCTCCGGTACCTGAGTCTTAAATTTTCCTTACAATATCAGCCTATACTGCCCACTGCTGGGCAAAGGCCTTCTCTCACAAATCGAGGTGAGAGAGATTGGGTCATACTCCACCACGCGGACCCAGTGCGGATTGGTGGAGGTAGGTTTGTGGCCACCTGCTGTTGGAACTTATCAAGCCACCTTTAAGGCTTCCAACTCGGCTTAACGACTACCACATTAAGTGGTAACCGGGACCAACGGCTTAACGTGCCTTCCGAAGCACGGAGACGCTCAAATATGAAATGCCACAAACGGTCACCCATCTCAGGCCGACCGAGTCGAACGCTGCTTAACCTTGGTGATCGGTAAGAACACCGCGGTCGCACAGCGCTACGAGCGCCTCAATTTTCCTTAGCGTAACATAAATGTTAAATTTAAAAGATCCTTAGCTGTTTTTGTGAAAAACTAAGGTACGTAGGTAGCTAAGATTTTAGCACAAAATATCTCCGGCAGTGGCCTTACATACCACTGGGGCTCCATTATCTCCAAGCTTATGTTAGCTAGCCTTCTTCTTCTTTTCGTTTCCAATGGTTCATATTTGTCCCGCTAAGAAAGTAGTTAGCACAATCGCGCTGTCCTTAGTCGCGCTCAGCGCTTCCTTTGTCCAGGGGATGGGGCACAGACCAGACCAGCAAGTGCAGCAATATAGTCTGTGAGATCGCACCACAATCACAGCCTGTTAAATTTAGATTTCTGGGGGTTCAGAGATCCAAATCTAACACTGTGCACATTGTGCTCAAATTTTACCTACATCTACCTACCTGACTGCGCAGCCGATTTAAACATTTCCACACTGGCCATAGTAGTCGATGCCCTGGCGGTAGTTGTTCCTGACATGGGGTAAAGTAGGGCGGCGGGTTTTTTTTTGTCTATTGTCTAAGTCTGGCTACTGTTCGAAGATCCTGCACCGTCTAAGTGGACCTTAAAAAGCCTTTAAGAGTTAGCTAGCTTATTGCTACATACTCGTATAACGTAAAGATTCATCTTTATAGACAACAAGTTTTTAACGTATTGTTTGACGGACGATTTAGCGCAGTGGTTAAGAGTTTAAGCCGCTCTGCCCACTGCGTCTAATAGTCGCGGGTTCGAGTCCCGCACGGGGCAAATCTTTGTGTGATCCACAATTATTTGTTCAGGTCTGGGTATTTGTGTATGGAAATTTTCATGATTGTAAACGCACCCACGACACAGGAATAAATCCTAGTGTGGGGCTACGTTCCATAAAAAAATCCTCGTTTTGTCCAAAATGTCTACGCGAGGAAAGTTACGGAGTGCCGAATAACCACACCTGAAATTAAGAATCCAGGTGAATTCTCGGCCAATGTTCCCATTTTAAATAAATATTTACCACAGGGGGAATATAAATAAACATCCCTTCCCCATGGGCTGAGCACCGGATAAAATTGCGGCCGCTAATGGCTAATAAAATTGATCGCTGTCCGCTTTATTACACGAATCAATGGACAAATGTCGTAAACTGGAATATAACACGAATATAATATTAATGTGTTGCTAATACAACGCTCTAATGTGCTTTTATTTGATCAGGATCTTGATCAGGTTATTTATAGGAAGCTCAAATGAAAGAGGTAATATGTGTGCGTATCAATATTGTCTTGTTCAATTTTGAGATGATTCAATCCGTCCATATAATGTTTAGAAATCTACTTTTTACAAGTAAACAGAAACATTTGAGTTCTTACATTAAGTAGATAAACCATTTTATTGGATAGTGTCTAGAAAACTCATTAGTTACAAACGATTGCTTTATAAGGCAATTACGGTTCATAATATTACTTCACCGTATGATTAGATTAGTGATTTGGGCGATGGGATCATGGAGTTGTCACCGGTTTGGTGCCCGCTCGAAACAAATCTTTGTGTGACTTACAATAATTCTATTTTGTGTATGTGAATTTAATATTTTTAAGCGCACCCAGAATAGATAATTAATACTGTATAATTCCTAGTAAGAGGCAATGATAAAAACAAATAAACTGGTTGGTGCAGTCGATTACCTGGCACCGACTTCATATATTTATTTTTTGCATTTTAAAGTCGGTTTCCCTTTTTTTATAAAGTTAATTATTGTACAATTTTAAGTGATGAGTAAATTAATTATGTATATTTATATACCTATATTATATTATTCTACTTATTTATACAGTAAGGTACTTACAGGATTACTAACTGATTTAACACATTCGTGGTGTTTGCGGTGAAGGAGTCCTATGGCGTACCTTTAAAGTCCAAGGTCCAATACCGATAAAATTAAAATGGGCTTCCCCGGAGTTATACTGAACCCAATCCAAAAAGAATAATCATAATCGGTTTATCAGCAAAGAACTCATAAAGCACACACGAATTATGAGCCTCTTTCTTTTTTGAAGTCGGTTTATATTCTGCTTAGTTCTATAGCAGGGTAGCTATAGGATTGCCGTAATACCCATAATATCTCAATCTACACATCTGTATTGTTGGTATATAGATGCTTGGAATACAGATGGTATAACCATGGTAACCCAATACAAAAAGAATCATCAAAATCGGTCCACAATTGACGAAAATATCGGTGAACATACATAAAGAAAAAAAAAGCATACATACGGACGAACATAGGACCTCTTCCTTTTTGAAGTCGGTTAATGATTATTTAACGCTGAAAGCAGAGGAAACAAAAGAATTGTGTTAGGAGAGAACCTGTTGGAACTCTGTATTTTCTGCCTACCCCGCAAGGGTTGGCGTGATGTTATAAATAGATGGATAGTACCTAATTGTTACACTGTTGTTTCTCCTTTGATGTGCAGAACTGCGAATTTTTATTAAATATTTTATTAATGGAACTGAATAGTCTGAAATGTTTTACTAAGTGTTGCTTTTACATTCGCACAATGGATATCCATATTTATTTTTAGTTTCAGAAAGCTAAGAGTGCTTAAAAGTTTACTACAATAGATTATTTTATACAACAACTACCTACTCAATCTGTTTCCATTATATTTTTCAAAAATGAGTCTATTTTGGCGAAAATTATCTATATGATCATGCCAGATCTCTTGCGGGGTAGGCAGAGCGTACAGTGTTTCAACAGGTTCTTTCCTTACAGATATCTCTAGCTTTCTCCACTCCCATAATTCGTCTCATACAAGCTCGCCGGTTACGGATACAAGAGTATCCGTTGACTTGCCCTTCAGATAAGATACGGTCTCTTTGGCCATGGTAAATTAGGTCTCCCCCGGTACTTACATCCTTCCACTTTCGCGCTGTATATCAGTTTTATCATTTTTTCTTTTGACGTCAATTTGTAACTAAAATACAGTAAAGATATTGGTTACAGAGGAATCTAAAATTAATCTGAAACTCGTGTGGTGCAGGAATGCGTATAGTTAGCGTATAGTGAGAATGAGAATAACACTATTCCTATATTCTGTGGATATAAAATCGCATGACGAACGCGTGTATGAGACGAACTATGAGAGTGGAGGAAGTCAGAGAGGTATGTGAGAAAAGAACTAGCGATCTGGCGTGATGATGTAGATAGATTGACGGACGATTTAGCGCGGTGGTTAAGAGCTTAAGCCGCTCTGCCCACTGCGTCTAATAGTCGCGGGCTCGAGTCCCGCACGGGACAAATCTTTGTGTGATCCACAATTATTTGTTCCGGTCTGGGTATTTGTGTATGTGAATTTTCATGTTTGTAAACGAACGTTTGGAATAAATCCTAGTGTGGGGCTACGTTTAAAAAAAAAAGATAGATATAATCGAATTCTAGGTGTATCAAAGGAAATCTCATTTGGAATTTAATGTCAATGGTCAAACGATGTGTGAATTTGCATTTGTTATATACCTACGCGTATGTACGTACATAATCACGGCTTGTGTTGTTTTGGTTATTAGTTCGTGTTCGGTAATATGTGGTTTCTACAATAAGTAGATATTTTGTAATATTTTCTCTTGAACTGTAGGAACAGTTTAGTATGTTTTAGAAAATAGATCTTACACCTGTTAGGTAGAATTAAAAGACTCTTTCACAAGAGGTCGGAATGTCATTCTTTCAAAGGCAATCAAAACTAGACTGTGTAAGAAAGGGTATTACAAAGTTTTGGATTATCTAGACGATAAAACAGATTGGATATGAGCTCATCAATGATAGCCTAGTGGTTAGACCGTTGGACTGCAAAGTCAGAGGTCTCGGGTTCAAAACTCAGGCACGCACCTTTGTCTTTTCGAAAGCATGCAAGCAAACGTATTAAAAATGAACTATCACTAGCTTTAACGCTGAAGGAAAACATCGTGAGGAAGACTGCATGCCTAAGAGTTTCTCGAAGGTGTGTGACGTTCGCCAACCCACATTGGGCCAGCGTGGTGGACTATGGCCTAAACTCTCTCAGTTTGAGGCCCGTGCCCAACGGTGGGACAGTTGCTTAACAGGGCTAATATTATTATTATCTCCTCAATTAGCAATTATCAAGCACAGTGTTAGTGGAACAGATAATTGTGGATCACACAAACATTTGTCCCGTTCGGGAATAGAACCCGCGACACTATTAGACACAGTGGGCGAAGCGGCTTAAGCTCTTAACTACGGCGCTAAATCGTCCGTCAAATTATATCTCCATAGAAGTATATTTAAGTGATTGAAATCTTTCCTGAACTTGATTTGTTCAATTGTAAACCATATGCTTTTAAAAAATCTCTGACTGATTCTTGGTTTGGTTCTCTCGCTAGTACGGTTTCATGTCATAAGAAAACGATCAAATTTTTTTTTTTTATTTCTTTGTAATATTTTTTTTCTTAAGCTTTATAGCAATTCACATGTGGAAACATGTAAATGGTGTTTTTGCGATATAATCGTTATTAATTTTTTCTACGTCAATATTACACTGTATGTTTTCCTAAGATAATAAAATAAATAAATATAAAATATTTAAAAATGAATATGGGGTCATGCATAAATTAAGTTCCATGTTACGAGGACCACAAACTGTGACTCATATGATAAGAGCGGGATCACAAGCTTCGTTACGTCATGCGTATAAATCTAAATTATTAAAACTGTAACGAAAACGACGGTTCTGAGACGTAGAGATTTTGGAACTGCTGTTTTAATTTAGTAATGGAAATTTGAAATTGAAAAACATGTGACGTCACACTTTTTTTGTCGGCGTGACGTCATATACTTTGCAATTGTCACAGGTGGTCAGGTTTATGTGCCCCCCATGGCAGGGGAGGGCTCCAAAAATCATGAACTAGATAACCCCTAAGTTCAAAATGACCCCAATTAAACAAAATACATTTACTCAGAATTGCATACTTCCATGAATACAATAAGATTCCGTATAATGTAATTTAACATGTGCTCGTGATTTTACAAAATGATAATGTTTTTTGTAAACAAAACGTCTAGTCATATTATATAATGAAGTATAGTGTTCTACATTTTTTGTGTATTATAATGTTAAGTGTGATATTCTGGAAAATTAGGTATGAGCAGATTATGTACAGTCATACAAGGAACTTTTGGCCCGCGGCCAAAATCTGTCACGCTGAACTAACGCTGTCATTAAGTGAAATGTCACTTTATGACAGTCGCAGAATTGCCGTTCACTATGAAATTTTCCCAAATCTTTTTTAATTAGTAACTGTACTGAATAAAAAAAACGTAAAAATGTTACTAAATGATAACCTTAATTTCACACTATCGCCCCCCTGTCAATGCAATCCACGGGCCAAAACATACTTGTCGCACTATATCTATCTATATCATCACGCCAGATCCCTTGCGGGGTAAGCTCTGTATTCTCTGTACAGAGCTTCAACAGTTTCTTTCCTTACGGACCTCTCTGGCTTTCTCCCCACTCTCATAGTTCGTGTCAAACACGCTCGCCGGTTACGGAGACTGTTGTCTTGCCCTTATCAGTTGCCAGATTATCATTGATTATAACTTCGTGAAATTATCGTGTAATGGACTTGGAATGGACTCATATCAAATCAAATCAAATGAAAAGTTTTTTATTCATGTAGACCAAAAGGCACTTATGAATAGTCAAAAAGAGAAAATTATTAATTACTTAAGACTCTACCACCCGTTCGGAAAGTCATTCCTGTGGAGAAGAAGGGCAAGAAACTCCACGGTTACTCTTTTTTAAAAATGGGTTTTACAATTCTTTTTGTATACATTGCATTTATGGAGTATGGGAGAACAATGCAGAACGAGCTAAATAGATGTGCTTAAGTATAGATTAATCATAAGTGTACTTAGATTCATGATATTGGTCAGTGTCTACATAGTCCTCTCATTTACAAAATAGAGATGTTGTAGAGGTATATAATAAAAAGCATAATAATAATAGTAAGAGAGGCCCGCAGGGCAGCTTGTGGCGAGCTGTTGGTGAGTAACGACACCACGGACCCGAGTGCTTCAGAGAGTCGGTCAGGGCCCCCAACTCGGCGTGTCTTCGTCGGTCGAGTGGAAACCGAAGGGTGCCCGCAGGACTCTCGGCTCTGGCTAGCCTTAATTGGCCGTCCAGAGAGGAGCCGTGAGAGCTATATGGACGTAGGAAGATAATGCGTTCCTACATCGATATACTCCAGGGGTGGAAGTGTTAAAGGGCATAACGCCGCGAGTAACTTCGGAGAAAGCGCAGCACACCTCTCTACACCCCTGAGCCGCTCACACCGGTGTTGCCCTCAGTTGTCCTAGGACGACCGTTTGAGGGCCCATCTAGTAAGCGGCGAGTCACCGCCGGCCACGGGTAATTAGGTATCACTAATTATGGCCGGTGTCCGTCCCCTTTGAAATAGTCCAGTTTTTGTCCATCAAACCTCATTTGCATAGCCCTTGTTTTCTTTCCATAATTTACAATAGTCCTTGCACCTGCCGGGGTCAGTTCGCTGGTTATGTTTCTTCATTTTCAGCAACTGATCTCAGCAGGTGGCTTACATAACATTAACTTCTCGCAAAGGGCCTCTACGTGTTGGACCCATGTCCCCATGCAAGCCTTTCAAAGGTCCGGGTAAAGCCCGTGAATCTCAGCGAGATACATAATAGTAAGAGAAAGTGTTACTATAAAATATGTAAAGAGCGCGTACAAAACAACTGGTCATAGCTCCAGTGTGATGCCGAACGAGACAAAATTCAACAGCATTATGGTACACGTTCAGTCAGACAAAGGGCAGGGGACGGACCAGTCCCCACCAGCAGCACCCGTTCACGAGTATGACCTGAGAAGCAGCCATCACTCTCCTCAACCATTTTAGAGGGAAAAGAATGACCCGCTCCACAGAACCGCCACTAGCAAAGACATTTTAGTGAGCATGACCAATCCACGACCCTGTCGACATCGTTCGAAAATAATATTTAAAATCAATGAACGCTCGCTAGGCAGGACACGCTGCACTTAACATTATAGTCTTCTAGATTTCAGTTAATTAATAGTCAGTCAGTTAAAAAAAATAAGAATGCTCAAGGTCACCCAAAGGGCAATGGTAAGAGCTATGCTCGGAGTTTCACTGAGAGATCGAATCGGAAATGAGGAGATCCGCAGGAGAACCAAAGTCACCGATATAGCTCTCAGAATTGCCAAACTTAAGTAGCAGTGGGCGGGGCACATTGCTCGTAGAATTGACGGCCGATGGGGCAGAAAGGTTCTCGAGTGGCAACCTCGTACCGGAAAACGTGGAGTGGCAGGCCCCCCTTAAGGTGTAGCGATGACCTGGTGAAGGTCGCAGGTAGAAGCTCGGTCATTGTGGCGATCTTTGGGGGAGGGCTTCGTCCTGCAGTGGACGTCTTTCGGCTGATGATGATGAATGGTATTCTGTATGCCACTAGAGTACCATGAGGTGGTCTTTTCACAAGGTTATCCTTTTTACTCCCCGTTATGTGGCAACGTGTCGTAGCACATATTTCTATATACAAGATGTAACTTAATAAACGCAAGACCTAAAAGTAGTTTGTTCTAAATCGGTAACTGAATTGATTCCAACAAATTTTAATATATCCTAAATTTTTTTTAAATTTGCAAAAAATGCATTTCCTTCTTCAGTGCGCTATAAAAAAATAAACTTATTCTTGATTCAGAGCAATAAGGAGATTTCAAATGCATTCCTTAAACGTATTTCTCAAACCGGACACACAAACATGCAAGTTTGATTGATAATAGGGGTATAAAACTGCTTAAAAAAATGGTAAAACCTAGGATATTGTTTTGAATTGATGAAGCAATTCTCTAATCGGGGTGTCTGAGGTCTTGCGTTTATTATGTTACAGCTTATATATATATATATATATATATATTTTTATATATTCAAAAAACGTAGCCCCCACAGTAGGATTTATTCCTAGGAAATAGGAAATATATATAATTGTAGATCACACGATCCCTTGCGGGAATCGAACCCGCAACTATCAGACACAGTGGGCGGAGCGGCTTAAGCTCTTAACCGTCAATATTATCACGCTATTTCTCTTGCAGGGTAGGCAGAGAATACAGAGTTCCAACAGGTTCTTTTCTTACAGACCTCCGTGTCTTATCTGAAGGGCAAGTCAAGAGTCTCCGTAACCGCGAGCGTGTATGAGACGAACTATGAGAGAAGAGGAAGGTCATATTTTCTTATTTGAAAAACGAAACGTAGCACTAGGAATTATCCCAGTATAGTGGGTGGGTTTACAAACATGAAAATCATATGCACAGACATCCAGACCGAAACAAATATTGCCGGGTCACACAAAGATTTGTCCGGTGCGGGGATCGAACTCGCGAGTACTTAAACCAGTGGGCGGGACGACTCAACTCGACTACTGAACCATGCTGTCTTTCATAATGGCCGATTGTTTTGTATCTTCAAGTATTTAAAAAAGTATATAGGTATATACATATAAGTACATATTGAACACAAATTGACTGCCTCGTTGGTCTACTGGCAAAGCGCATCGCTTGTTGATCACGAGTTCCTGGATTCAAATCCTAGGTAGGACAAATGACACAGTATGAGTCCGGAGTTTGGAATTGTACCCGGTATATAGCAATAGGCTCGCCCCCTATTACATGGGACCTAACATCGTCAGCGAAAAGTGGGTATATTCAGTACACCTCTGCCATCCCTGCTTGGGGAATATAGGCCTGACGGTGTTTATTTTTATGTATTTTATTTTAAATTTACAAAAAATTAAGCAATGATTCATCATCTCAGCCCATACTTGTCCACTGTTGAACATAGGCCTCCCCAATCGCTTTCCAGCGTAACCGGTCCGATGCCACCTGCATCCAACGACTTCCTGCGATTTTCACAAGATCGTCGGTCCATCTGGCAGGCGGTCGTCCCACGCTGCGCTTGCCAATACGTGGTCGCCACTCTAGAATCTTTCTGCCCCAACGCCCGTCCGATCTACGCGCTATGTGGCCCGCCCATTGCCACTTCAGCTTGCTAATCTTAAGGGCTATGTCGGTAACCTTGGTTCTTCTACGAATCTCCTCATTCCTGATTCGTTCGCGTAGAGAAACGCCGAGCATAGCTCTCTCCATAGCTCGCTGAGCAACTCTGAGCTTTTTTATGAGACCTATTGTAAGAGACGACGTCTCTGATCCATATATCATCACTGGTAACACACATTGACTGAAAACTTTAGTCTTAAGGCACTGAGGTATTTTGGATGAGAAGATATTGCGCAGTTTCCCGAACGCTGCCCAGCCGAGTTGGATTCGTCGATTGACCTCTCTCTCAAAGTTGGACCTACCTAACCGGACTACCTGTCCCAGGTAAATGTATTCGTCGACAACTTCAAGAGTAGAGTTCCCAACGGTGAGTGCGGTGGGTACGACATGGACGTTAGACATTATTTTGGTTTTGTCCATGTTCATTTTAAGACCCACTTGTTGAGATACTCTGTTGAGGTCACCGAGCATTCGTCCTAGATCTTCCAGCGACTCCGCCATGACCACAATGTCGTCGGCAAATCGAAGGTGAGTGATGTATTCGCCATTAATGTTGATGCCAAGTCCTTGCCATTCCAAGAGCTTGAAGGCGTCCTCTAAGGTGGCCGTAAACAGTTTCGGAGAAATGACGTCTCCCTGTCTTACTCCTCTTTTTATTTAGCAACGATTAGTTATTTTATTTTATTATTTATCAGTTAAAAAAGATATGTTGCTTTACGTATCTGGTAACCACTCCGCCGAAAAGCATATAATACTATCTATTTATCTACGCGCATTTTTTTCCTCGGTTTTAATACAAATTGATCAGCTGATCGAGTCAACATGTATGGGATATTGAGAAAAAAAGGAGAAATATAGAAAGTTGTTAAAACCACCCCTCTATAATATTAGCCCTGTTAAGAAACTGTCCCACTGTTGGGCACGGGCCTTCTCTCAAACTGAGAGGGTTTAGGCCATAGTCCACCACGCTGGCCCAGTGCGGGTTGGCGAACTTCACACACCTTTGAGAAACTCTTAGGCATGCAGGTTTCCTCACGATGTTTTCCTTCACCGTTAAAGCAAGTGATAATTAATTTTTAAATACGCACATGCTTTCGAAAAGACAGAGGTGCGTGCTTGGGTTTGAACCCGAGACCTTTGACTTTGCAGTCCAACGGTCTAACCACTAGGCTATCACTGCTTCTTATTATCTTTATCATCACATCATATAGACATCCATATAGAGCCCTTGTCTACAATTAGTAAATGTGTCAAATAAAATCCGAGTAGGCATAAGTTACAACAAATTTAGTTTTATTCAAATCGTAGTATTATATTCGTAAGCATGCTTGGTTTACCTGTAATTGGATGTGTAGTTAAAAAATGATCTTAGCATAATCTTGAATATAGGAATCAACAGTAAGAAGTGTTGGTAGACCGTAAATAAATAAATTAAGGGAAATACTAACGTCAATGACCTTGAGAATTTTTGTTGGAAATGTCCCTTGTCTAATGACTTTGACAATAGTGAAAAGGGTATGCAGGTATTTTCAAATAATTTAGATATAATTAATTGAAATCAAAAACTCATCTAAGCTTAAGCTGGTTTTGTGTGTATTTTTTATACATATCCAATCTACTATTGAATATAATATTTGCAATATATATTCAAGATAGAGTTTTTTTAAATGTAGTAATGTATTTTGGAAAATTGAGTACGTAAACATTGGATGCGCCTTCAGTAAGGATGGGAAATACACCGCTGACATAGAGAGACGAGTGAGTGCAGGGAACAGAGTGAATGGTGCGATGGGAAAGCTACTCGGGAGCCGGCACTTAAGCCCTAAGGCGCAGCTGGCCATACATAACGGAGTTCTTGTCCCAACGCTGTTATATGGTAGCGAGAGCTGGGTATGTAAGAAGGAGAATGAAAGTAGGATAAATGCGGTAGAAATGCGAGCTTTGCGGAAGATGTGCGGAGTGAAGCTGACCGACCGCATTAGCAACAGCATAGTAAGACAGCGAGTAGGTATGAAAGATAGTATCGGTGTAAAGATGAGAAAGGGCATGCTCCGTTGGTTCGGGCATATAGAAAGAATGCCAGAGGAAAGAATGACAAAACAGATATACAATGTAAAAGTGGAAGGATGCAGGTACCGGGGAAGACCTAGACTATCTTACCACGACCAAATAAACCGAGTCTTATCTGATGGAAAAGTCAAGAGTCTCCGTAACCGGCGAGCGTGTATGAGACGAACTATGAGAGTCGAGAAAGCCAGAGAGGTATGTAAGGAAAGAACCTGTTGGAACTCTGTACTCTCTGCCTACCCCGCAAGGGATCTGGCGTGAGGTTATAGATAGATAGATAAACATTACTTCATAAATTAAATCCACGACCTTGTTGTCTTCATTGATATATACATATATATTTCTTATTAATAAAATACGTAGTACATTTATCAACAATCTTTTATAAATACAGCCTATTTTTGGGAGATAGAGTTCGGTTCCCCCTTAATGCCTCATCGAGTATCTTCAAGGAGTGGTAGCTGTCTTATACCAGATTGAAATTACTGCAATGGTGCCACTTTCCGCATAAAACATAAAGCAGTTCCGTGACAGCACTGACTGGTTACATTGCTGATTCGTACTCACTTCGAATTCGAACATTCCGTTCGAACGGAAGATGCACAAATTCACGGACAATATGACAGGGCGAAATATCAAGACAAAGACAAAATGTTGCCATCTTGAGACTAGTGTTAAACTCATAACTAAATCAATCGACAAAATTATCTACATACGTAACAAATATATTGTTTTTATTAAATTAAGGTTCAATTTTATTCACTGTGGATTTGAAAAATAAACATTGTAGTAGATAAATTTATTTTGAAAACGAATTCCGAATCTGCTTAAGAATTTTAAGCACTTTAGTTTCTGAATAAAATATTAACGATGTCGTTAAATAATAACGGTATCTTTTTTATTTCTAAAATCGACAAAAATCATTTTGGTAAATCCCATACATGGTTTATTCCCATTTAAAAAGCGCCAAATCCTGACACCATTAAATGTCAATTTGCTTTGTGGCTATGTGAACATGATTGAAGAATTTTAGGCAGCTCTCTGCAATTCTCGTTTTCTTTTTGCATAAAAAATATCCCAAACCGATATTTATGCTAGATTTTTTCTGAACTTATGATTATTATAGTTTACATTTTTATCCTTAAGTTTTTTCCTAAAACTATATTTTTCTCAGAAAATAATTTATGACTGCGTTTCTTTTTTTACTCAAGTAATGAAATTTACCGCATAATGCACCTTTCAAATACAGTTTCAGGGCAATTAGTGACACAATTCAATGAATTTAATAATCGCATGGGAATTATTTGGTGAAAAGTAACTATGTATGTAAATCACATGTGTACGCGTGACGTGTAAACTAAGTATTTTTCTTGTATAAATAAATAATACAAGAAAAATACTTAGTTATGTCCACGGAATAAAGAAGTACTTATTTGTTCTGCAGATATGTGGGTTGAAATGAAACCAGGAGTTAAAAAGTTTATATTCTATTAAGGTTGATTGCCGTAGGTCACAACCAATAACAGAAACAGTCAAACTTTCGTAATACATGAACACACATAAGCAATAATATGTCATACAGTAATAATATGATATTGAAAATTAAATCTGGTTGTCAAACAATTAGATTAATAATTAAAATGCCACGTTGCATTTGGTTGACATGTTGTTGCATAATTGTGTAAAAAGACTATTATCATTACATCCGAAAGACGTCCACTGTAGGAGAAAGATTGCCACGACGACCGCCTTGTGCTTTACGCATCCAGATTTTATTTGCGACCTTCACCAGTTCATCGTTCTGCCTTGTGGGGGGCCTGCCGACTTCAAGTCTTTTGGTTCGAGGTCGCCAATGAAAAACCTTAATGCTTCAACAGCCGTCAGATTTACAAGGAAAAATACTTAATAATAAATAATATTATCAGCGTATCCTACTGTGGAAAGGTCTTCTCTCACAAATCGAGGTGGGGTCATACTCCACCACGCAGACCTAGTGCGGGTTGGTGGACGCACGTTTGTGGCCACCTGCTGTTGGAACTTATCAAGCCGCCTGTAAGGTTCCAACTAGGCTTAAAGACTACCACATTACGTGGTAACTGGGACCAAGGGTTCAACGTGCTTCCAAAACACGGAGATGCTCGAATATGGCAATGCTACAAACCAAACGCTGCTTAACCTTGGTGATCCTCAGAACACTGCGGTTGCACAGCGCTACGTGTGCCTATTATTAAAAGACTATATTAAAATTATGTCAAACTTGCTATATAAAAAACTACACCCGTGTGTAGTCAGTATGGGCGTTTTCTGGGCCGCATCCGTATAATTATAATCATGTTCGCCATCGAAACACTAAAACTCAATTCACACACTGCCCACTTTCGCGTGAGGTGAGGGAAGGTTAGTCGTATAAACGCACAACTTAAGCTCTACTTCCCTTCCCACACTATAACTGCCCGGCGCTCCGTTCTTTGGCGGTTTTTGGAGCGGGAGTTAAAAGATTGACAGGCCACACGCACTCAAAAAAAACATTTTATTAGGATAAAACATACTTAAGGATGAAAATCTAAAGAAATATATAAAATGCAAAAAAATATGACGGTCGTGCATCAGAAAATACCATTACCAATAAAAATTACCTTGAGGATATTTTTATGAAAACAATACCATTTCGGAGAAAATCAAGAAATGAGTTTTTGCAAACATAATACCCGGTTTATACACTACTACTGGCGCCACTTCCTTTTTAGAGTAACTAAGCAGTAAAAAGAATATTCTATTTTTATGCGCTGTCTTCCTCAGTCTATAGTAGACTAGTCGATTGATACTAAGTGGTTTGTAAGTCCTTGATCTGTATTTAGGATATTCACCGGAAATGTATATAAATGTTATTCTAGTACCTTTCCACTTCTAGTAGCTTTACGTGTAACTTACAGGTTACATGTGTAGACATTGCAGCACATTACACATGTAAACATTAATTTAATGGAAGGACAAGTCAAGAGTCTCCGTAACCGGCGAGCTTGTATGTGACAAACTATGAGAGTAAAGGAAGCCAGAGAGGCATGTAAGGAAAGAACCTGTTGGAACTCTGTACTCTCTGCCTACCCCGCAAGGGATCTGGCGTGATGATATAGATAAATTAATTTAAATTTATATTAACATATGGATTAAATTAACAGTGACTTAGTTATAATTCATTTATTATTTTGTGATAGTTAAATATTATTTCTATGGAATTAGTGTTTTAATCTATACTAATACTATAAATTCGAAAGTAACTCTGTCTGTCTGTCTATCTGCCTGTCTGTTACCTTTTCACGCCTAAATTTCTGGACAGATTTTGATTAAAGGACATAGTCGAAAATTGCCTCAGAACCGACAAACATTACCCATGGCATCATTATTTATCTATTTTATTAAAATAATGGCAAATATCCGTATCTAATGGACACTTTGCAATCTAAAACAAATATTTCAAAGTATTGTAAGTATTTATATTGAAGTCGCCGACATCTTTACTGAATGTCAACACATAATATAACCTCATGTATTAATGGCTACTGAATTATAACCACAAAATCTAATACTTTTTGTGCGATATTGCAATTTCCCATCTTGCCCCTATGATAATAATAAATACTTTAATTTATAGGTGATTTGAAATCATACTAGTATTTTTCTTTGCTGTTGGTTCTGGGGCAAATCTTGTACAGGCGCCTGAAAATAACGCTAATAAGGCTGCGGGAACAGCTAGTTTGCACATCATTTCGAATTACGTTGAGTCATTATTCCTTTTATGGAAGAATGGTAGTGTGATATGAATATTTCTATGCTTTGGAAAGAACTTCTCACCGCGGACCTTTGCGCGTATTAAAGATCCTTGAAAATATACTTAGAATATTCTATCCAGTCCAGTAGGCTTTATTATATAATATGAAATGATAAAGACGGACGATTTAGCGCAGTGGTTAAGAGCTTAAGCTGCTCCACCTATTGGGTCTAATTAGTCACAGGTTTGATACCCGTACAGGACAACTCTTTGTGTGATCCACTGTTATTTGTTTCGGTCTGGGTATTTGTCTATGTAAATTTCTTGTTTGTAAACGCACCCATGATAAAAAAAATTGTTCCTAGTGTGGAGCTACGTTTTTTTAACATATTTTTTTGTTTATAACTGAATAAAAAAGACATCTTTTTTAAGGAAAATCAACGCAAAGTATATCCTACCTACTTCATTCACGTGTTATTATTATAAAAATCACAACCAAAGTGAGATCAGCGCTTAAAAATAAACTATTTTTAACACACAAATAGGTAGGTACGAGGGAAACGAATTCGATGTTGTTGCTTTCCTAATCATAACGATTATAATAGCTCCACTTTGACTTATGAAATTTCCTCTCACTATCGAGATCATTTATAGTTTTGTCAATGTTGTGCTAAAAAATGATGCTTACAGAGCCCCAAATCTATTAACAAAACTCCGCTGAACCTGAATCTTAACCCCTGCCGATCGGCGCTTAGCTGTTCTGAAAACGACTAGAATATAAAACATCTATCGGGGTCCTTATCCACTGACAAATTAAACACGCAACGCGATGTGTTACGATAACTTCGTGAAAAGATCGTTTTATGCTACTCCAATGGCATACCCATTATCATTTCATGAAGTTATCTTAACGCGCCCCGTGTAGTCATATCGAATAAGGTCCCAGCAGCGGTTAAGATTTGGTTATTTGGTTTTATAGGAGCTTTTTTGTAGAATGAAAGCTTAACGCTTCAAGCAAAAATGTGGGATACAAAAAGTGTTAAAACTGTTAAATTCTCGTAAAGGAAACCATAAGATAATGGTTCTGAAATAGTTAATTTTTAGTTCCCGTGTGTATTCGTGCGTGGTAGATATCCCCATCGCCAATATTTTTAAATCGTTATAAATGAAAGGTTATGTAAGTTTAATAAAACTTATTCAGAACGTTTGTTCGGAATAAGTTTTATTTAACGTACATAATATTCTATCTAAATGAGAGAACAATCTAAAACGTTTCATTCATAAAAAAACACAATATAAACGCTGCCGTATTATCTCGTTCAACTCTCAAAATCTTGTACGATTTACGTGCGAGATAAGTCTCGTGATAATAGAGATTTCTTTGTTTTTCTCTATCTATCTCTATCATCATGCCAAATCCCTTCTTATTTTCAATTATCTCATGATTTCATAATATAATTTACAATAACGAATTGATGAAATTGCGGTGTTGAAGTATAATTTTACGATTTCCGAATAATAGATTGTATTTTAAATAGTCTATTTATTATTGCTATAACTCTGGCGCAGTTCCAACTTCGTTATAATAATAAGGGTAAACTTTCACAATAAACGAAGGTATCAGATATTAAAATTTAAAATATGAAAGGATTTAGTTTATAATTTATCTTGCCGCAAGTACCCTTTGTTTTTGCATTGTGTCTGTAATCTTTCGTTTAACCAATTAACCAAAAATTAGGCATTGAAATCAAAGCGGAAAATTCAGTCACTTTTAAATTTAGACTCAATTTACCCTATATCTTGGTTCAAGCCACCGTAAGGCAAAGTACATCACTGTTAATATTTTTTATTCCAAATATATGCTGATTCATTATTATGTCATAAACAATGTTGTTTATAACGACTTACCTGACCTCTTAACTCATTGAAGTTAAAGGAAGTGTCTTATTGTAAATTACTTTTGCGACAGGATGTATATTCTGATATCTTAACACATACGTCCGGTGTAGCGAGCAGTAAGTACTGCACCCACGTAGCTACTTGCTGACAACAGAGAAATCGTACAGGATGTCAATATTAATAATAACACAGTAATAATTATATTATTGAAAACAGAAAGGAGCTATTTATAAAACTTGACGATAACTTTACAGGCATATAGGCATAACTTTACAGATATAAATATGCATAGGGACATCCCTATGCATATTTATATCAAATTGTTGGGAATATTATTGTATAAAATTTTATTTTAAGGATAAAATTATTGAGAATACTATTGTAATTAATCTTCCCAGATATAAAAACATACCATGGAAAAGTTAGGTGTTGACATTTTGTGCAGTATTAGCAGTTTTGAATGTTTCAGCATTAGTTGTAGAAATATTTGCTGACATTACGGGTTTGGAACTCTTTAGTTAAGAGCTTCATCACACTGTAGACGCTCAGACATTATCTGTTGTTAGGTATATTAAAGAAATGTTATAGATGAATTAAAGATGTACTAGACTTCGCGCAAATAAGCCATCGATTACGACCACAGGTGGCTATCGCGCGCCACCTCCTGTGGTACCCGGCAAACAAAGATGATCGGTGTTTACCATAATTTGTACCATTCTTTCTGTTGTACACCTTTTATGTAGCGAGTGATCGTCATCTGTGGCGTGTTGCGACACTTTAGTCGCGAGTAATCGCCACTCGCTACACGTGTGCGGCGAGCCCATACAAAACTTATGAAAAATTTTGTAAACGGCTTGTCGCTGCTAGGTTTTGGAAATTTAAATACGTGCAGTTGTCACTTTTCAACCGTAAACAAGAGGGAATCCTCCATCATTCAATCTTAAAAAAATCGAAAGGCATGAGATATTATGTTGCCTCATTTGCACGGAGCTTTAGATAAATTCGAAACATATTTGGAACGGAGTCTAGAAATAAACGAAGCACAAACAGTTTTTGTAACAGCCTAGTGGTTAGACCGTTGGACTGCAAAGTCAGAGGTCTCGGGTTCAAACTCAAGCACGCACATCTGTCTTATCGAAACATGTGCGTGTTAAAAATTAATTATCACTTGCTTTAACGGTGAAGGAAAATATCGTGAGGAAACCTGCATGCCTGAGAGTTTCTCGAAGGTGTGTTAAGTTCGCCAACCTGCACTGGGCCAGCGTAGTGAACTATGGCCTTAGCCCTCTCAGTTTGAGAGAAGGGCCTTGCCCATCGGTGGGACAATTTCTTAACAGGGCTAATATGATTAACAAATTTGACCAATTCTTAGTCTAACTAATGGTTATAGCGCAGGATCACTGGAAAAATCCTTGTCTGACCCATAAATATCGGTTTCGGCTTGGGTTTTTGTGTATAATGATATTTATTAATTGTGGGAAACAAAAACCCATTGTGTTAGTAATACCAAAACTTACGACTATTGTTAGTATATTTCACTTATTACAAATATTTATAATTTAACCACAAAGTGCATCTAGTAAAGCATGAAATACAACTAATCGAGGGGAGATTCATTATGTATTATGTTTCCCTTCAGGTTATATGTATTGAATTTAGCGCAACTTGTTAATTGTATCTGAATGTTATATTTAAATACGTACCCACGACACAGGAAAAAATCCTAGTGCAGAGTTGAGATAAACACAAAAGCAAATACCTATAATGATATGATATGCATCCCGCTCGCGCTACCAGTTTGGTACGGTACTATAAACGGGACAGCATATTGTTTCGATGGTGTGACGTAACACGGATTATTATTGCCGTATTATTGTACTATTATACACAGATGTTACGTATTGTTCTTTTTTCATTTTTTTAGTACTAGTGAACAGTAGGCTTTGGATACATCACCTAGGCTTTTGCTCCACGACGACTAAAGTTACACCGTGTATAAGGTAGCTCCTAGATAGTTTTACCAACCATAAAAGTAAAAAACTTTGATCAAAATAAAATAGATACGTGATAAGAGTTCCGTACCATAGACGTGTTTCATAAGCTAAGAGTGTTCCATTGTTTGCAGTCACTTAACTATTGTCAATCACTGTGAAGATCTCTAACAGAGAGCTTAGTTTGGCTAAAGATTTACGCCGTTAGCATAACGCTATCGAATTGATATGCTGTCCCTTCCACACTAGGAGTGTAGATAATAAAGATGAACGTAACAGGGCGCTTTCTTGACAACGTTACTATAACGTCAAAATGTTCATGGTAAGCCCTCAAGTGTAGTTCGATTTGCCAAATCTTTTGTACAGTCAAGGGCAAAAATATGTAAGCATTATAGTACTTTTGAGTTCTTAAATTTACGCGAATATTACACATGAAATAAAACTATTTTTCGGATTTTATCGCGGTTTATTTAGTTATTTCATTATAGTACTTTAGTAACATCTGTATTATGATTCGTATTCATTAGGGGACTCAAGTCCCGCGATACATGTCGCTTAAGATATAGTGGGTATTCGAGCGACGTCACCCGATAATAGTCCCGCTAACCCTTGCAACCCTGAACGCTCTCCTTGACGGCAGTCCTGGTTGCAATCTCTTAGCGGATGCATAGGGTGATGCCCGAAGAGGTTTCGTACATCATTGTTGTGTAACCAGTTCTACATTCTGTGACTTTTGTTTCTCAACAAAAGCGACGCGGCGACAAGGAATAGGTCGCCGGATGTCGCCAGACATGTCGAGCAACATTGAGCGTCGTCTGACTTCCCTAGCGACACATGTCGTAAGATATTTGACCTTTAATGAATACGAGGCTTTAAGAACGCAGGTCTTTGTAAACTGCTGGCACTCTGTGCTCTCTGTCTACCCCGGAAGGGATTTAGCGGGATGCTATAGTAGTAGTAGTTTTGTAAACATGACTTTTTTGTGACAAATCACTGAAATGCTTACATATTATTACTCATGACTGTATTATTTAGGCAACAATAAATCGTTTTTCTTCTGCAAATAAAATACCTCGTTGTTTCTTCATACGTTACAAGTTTTTAATGAATCGGCTTATGAAATCAGTATTATACTGTTATCTTTCACGCTCTTATCACTTTTGTTGTAAAAATCTATTTCGTTTACATAGATTTTCTTATATTTATATGAATATACCATGCTGATGCTTTCACATTCCTATGTTCATGAGGTATATGTATATAGTAGACATTTGTAATTTAAATTCAGACATTTTTAATATTAAAACTTTTCACATTTCACATAATTAAAATTACACGCAAAGACAATAGAGGCATCCAATTTAAATAAAATATTTAACATTAAAACAAATTTAATTAACCTGGTGCATCAAAATATTCAATGTATAAAAGGCAAAGATTTGGAAATTGAATTATTTATGAATGGTTGCAAGATAGATATTCTCTGTATTACTGAACATTAGGTGAAAAGTAACCGGATCACGTTCAATTTCTCAAATCACCAGGTTTCTAGCTCTTTCAGCAGAGTTAATATGATACATGATGGCTATCTAATAATCTTAAATAAAAATATTAAATTTAAAGAACGTAAGGATATTGTAAGCCTATCTGTTGAAAGAGTTATAGAAGTTGCATGTATTGAATCTGAGCAGTTCATTGTTGTGCGCGTATACATACCTCTATCTTCACCTTATGATGATTTCGAGAGGTTAATGGAGGACATATTATTTAAATCCTTCACTTCAAATAAAACAGTTGCTATCTGTGGAGACTTCAATATCAATTTATTAGAAAACAATATTCTTACTAGGAAGTTTATAACTCTTATGAAATCGTATAATATATACAATGTTTTCTTGGAACCTACTAGAATAACTGCTACTAGTGCAACATGTACTGATAATATTTTTACTAATGTTAGACCTAGGTATTATTCTGTAATGAGGCGCTCGTAGCGCTGTGCGACCGCGGTGTTCTTACCGATCACCAAGGTTAAGCAGCGTTCGACTCGGTCGGCCTGAGATGGGGGACCGTTTGTGGCATTTCATATTCGAGCGTCTCCGTGCTTCGGAAGGCACGTTAAGCCGTTGGTCCCGGTTACCACTTAATGTGGTAGTCGTTAAGCCGAGTTGGAAGCCTTAAAGGTGGCTTGATAAGTTCCAACCGCAGGTGGCCACAAACCTGCCTCCACCAATCCGCACTGGGTCCGCGTGGTGGAGTATGACCCAATCTCTCTCACCTCGATTTGTGAGAGGAGGCCTTTGCCCAGCAGTGGGCAGTATAGGCTGATATTATATATTATTCTGTAATAAACAAACTAGCGTCATAGCGGTCAGTTAGTTGTGTTTCCTAGGACTAGTAAGGTTCAAAAGAAAAAGGTTAGCTTTGTCCCAATTAATATAGGCCGCTTAGAGCGTTTTAAATGCAATTTAATTAAGAAAGTACCTAGGTTGCCCTTTCGGGATGACCCAAACGATATATATAACTCATTGTTCCACCTTATCAGTGATGAATTTTATAACATTTTTAAGCCCAAAAATGTCATAGTTGGCGATCGTGCCGGTTTTAGTGAATGGGCAACCTGTGGTATTTTTAAAAATAGAATAAGGGTATATGAACTTTATGATGAAAAATCTTATAACCATAAACCAGAATTTATTGAATATGTTAAGAATTATTCTAATATTTTTAAAAAAGGCTGTTCCTGTGCTAAGTCTATCTACTTACGAAATAAAATTAAACAATCCGATAATGTCATTAAAATGACTTGGAACGTTATTAATAGTGAAACCGGTAGGACGACAGTGTAAAATAGAGACTTTAATTTGAAAATTGGTGAGAAAAATGTGAGAGCGGATCAGGAAGTAGCGTCGGAGTTTGAAACTTTTTTTACTAATATTCCTTTGTTAACTACTAAAACTCTGACGTCGTCTTGTTCTTCGGCTGAGTCGCTTCTTAAACAAAGTGTATCAGAATGCAGCACATCTTTTGAATTTTCTCTTCTTAATCTTTTAATATTAAAAAACGGCGGATGTATGGGGGCTATCTGTAAAGATAGTTAGTTCTGTAATCCATATTGTTGCCCCCCAATTGGCATCTGTGTTTAACGGTTGTGTTGCTAGTGGTGTATTTGCTAATCTTATGAAACTTAGTAGAGTGATTCCTTTGTTTAAATCGGGTAGTACATCGGATCCAAATAACTTTCGGCCTATTTCTGTGCTGCCCACGTTAAGTAAAATATTTGAAAAAATTATCCTAAATCAGTTGATAAGCCACTTTAGTAGTCATAAACTACTTCACAAAAACCAGTTTGGATTCACTAAGAATCGCTCAACTACTGATCAATCAAT
Organism: Phalera bucephala; assembly: GCA_905147815.2. Classification (NCBI taxonomy): domain Eukaryota; kingdom Metazoa; phylum Arthropoda; class Insecta; order Lepidoptera; family Notodontidae; genus Phalera; species Phalera bucephala. The sequence goes on from LR990615.1 coordinate 13,523,848, forward strand.
CAATCAATCAGCCTATCGTAGTCCACTGCTGGACATAGGCCTCTCCTAACACGCGCCATTGCACACGGTCCTCCGCCTTCCGCATCCAGTCTGTCCCAGCGACCTTTTTGAGGTCGTCGGTCCATCTAGCTGGGGGCCGTCCTACCTTACGCTTACCAAGTCACGGTCTCCACTCTAGGACACGCTTGCTCCATCGGCCGTCGGTCTTTCTGCAGATGTGACCAGCCCATTGCCACTTTAGCTTACTGAGTCTGCGAGCTATGTCGGTAACGTCGACAACTACTGATGCAGGTGTTGAATTAATGAGAAATATTTTTATGGCCTGGGAGAACTCGCAGGATGCTCTAGGTGTATTCTGCGACTTGTCTAATGCGTTTGACTGTGTGCATCATGAAACTCTCCTCAGGAAATTACACCATTACGGAATTAGGTACAGGGCTCTCGACCTCTTGACATCTCATCTCTGTGATAGAATTTAAAAGGTTGATGTTAATGGGAAGCGATCTCCCGGTTCTATCGTGACAATGGGCGTGACCCAGGGTTCAATTCTCGGTCGATTTCTATTCCTCATATATATAAATGATTTACCCTACTATGTAGGGGATAATCAGGACATTGTGCTGTTTGCGGATGATACATATCTATTATTCAAAATTAAAAAACATCTGCTTAATTATGACGATGTGAACAGTGGTTCAACACGAATAATCTTCTCCTTAATAAGAAGAAAACAAAATGTATTAAATTTACAACGCCAAATGTAAGACAGGTTGCAACTAATGTACAAATAAATGGCGTGGATTTAGACCTTGTACAGTTGACTGTATTTCTAGTTATCACTATTCATGCCAGATTACAATGGGGCCCCCATATTGATCAATTATCTGGTAAATTAAGCTCAGCGGCATATGCGGTACAGAAAATTAAATTACTAACTGATATTGAAACAGCTAAACTTGTTTATTTCGCTTATTGTCATAGTATTATGTCATATGGCATACTACTTTGGGGATGCTCTGCAGAACTTTATACCATCTTTGTTCTCCAGAAAAGGGCTGTTCGAGCAATTTACAATTTTGCCCCGAGAGCTTCTCTTAAGGAAAAGTTTAGAGAGATAAATATTCTAACTGTTGCATCACAATTTATATATCAAAATCTTTAATATGTTAAAAAAAATACCAGTAATTTTGAAAAATATAGCGACATTCATCATGTAAATACACGGAACAAAGATGATCTTATTAAACATTCTACTCGTCTCCACAGAATTAGTAATTCTTTCATGGGGAAATGTATTTAAAAAAAAAATTTTTTTTAGGATTTAATCGTGGTTTTTATTGATTTTTGAGCTTAGTTCTTGTTACTAGCAGTTGAAATGGCGGAAACTTAAAAATCAACATGAAATATGACGTTGTCTATGAATGATAAAGTCTAAAAAACATGTTTTTACTTAATGAGTTCAAAATATAACGTGGGAGCGCCCTTTTCTCATATTTGGATGTAGAATAGATTAAAATAAAAAAATTATAATCTGCAAGTGTCTCTGCATACTTTATCTCACTAATGTTTTAAACGCTAAAGTTAGTGAGGATGGATGTATGGATGTTTGTTACACTTTCATGCAAAAAGTAGTGAACGGATTTTGGTAAAACTTTACAGTAATATAGAATAACATTAGAATCACACATAGGCTATGATTTTTAAAAAATACATACCAAACGAAGTCTCGGGCGGCCGCTAGTACAGTGAGTTTAAAAACTTGAAACAGGGCTCAGCATAATAATTTTAACGTTAGTGTAACGCTATCGAGTAATCGTGCTATCACGTTCATGTTTATTTAGTAATTTTGTAATGAGACAGGGATGGCGTATCAACTTCTAGGGTCACGCTAACGTCAATCTTTTCGTGTCAAGCTTTTAATTAATTTAGATAGTTATTCGCTCAACAGTGCATGTGAATTTCATGGTAGGACTACAGATGATATAGGTAACTATGTTCTCTCGTAGCTACGATGTCTTAAGATCTCCTAGAGTTATTGAAGAGCTCGTGCGGAGCGTGTTCCGTATGCATCGTGTCTATTTTAATTTAATCCAAGGATTGTACTGTTATAGTAATCATACACAACAATACATTTTGTTTGGTTCGTTACCATTTGTCTTCGGTCGTTGTTTGACTATATTACGGCCAATATGGTAATATTTCTTTATGGTTTGCATTTTCGTTTTCTTTAAATATGGGCCTAAAATACACAAATTTGTTCATTTTACGCGAAACTGCCTATGGTTTGTTAATTGACGAATAAATAAAGAAAATGTATTTGTTAGTCTAGTGTTTCATAATACACGTAGCGATCATAAGATCCCCGGTCCGAATTCTATTTCGGACAAAGTGTAGTTTTTTTATCGGGAAATTCCCGATATCAGTCCAAGGTTTAGAATGTGTCTGGAAAAATGGCAATAGATTCGCCCCTATTACATGAGACCTAACACCGTCGGCGTACGTGCGGGCACACAGTATCCTACTACCTCCGCTTAAGAAATATAGGCGTGATAGTTATTTGTTTTGTAATACATTATTTTCTTTGCAAAATTAGTATTGTTCATACTTATTACGATTACATCGATTGATTATACATTCACCGTCACGTTTTTATTCCCCAAACGGGGGTGGCAGAGGTGTACTGAGTACACCCACTTTTCGCCGACGATGTTAGGTCCCATGTAATAGGGGACAAGCCTATTGCCATAGAACGGGCACAATTCCAGACACCAGACTCATACTGGGATTTTTTCATTAGAAAAACAACATTTTTCCGACCTAGGATTTGAACAAGACCTCGTGATCACATAGCGATGCGCTTTACCACTGGACCAACGAGGCAGTCAACGAACGATATATCGATTGATATTATAACAAAATATCAAACATCCTGTTCGATTCTTGAAAAAGTGACAAATAAGAGTAGTTCAGTGTTCTTTTACAAATAAATGATCTTATCTTAGGGCCTAATGTTAATTCACCCTTATTGTAAGCAATTCAGTACCTACTTCAACCCACACACATGAAGTTAGTAGTCAGTTTAAGTGGCATATTCCTATGACTTCTTTAATTTCAGTTTTGTCTGATGTCACTGGTTCGCCCACGTTTCTGTAGCAAATAAACAGATAACTTTCCCAAAAAACTGCTAAAGTATACCATATCAGTCATAAAAGACGTCACAGTTTGCACTTAACGTGATGAGATGACCATTAATTCGTTGATAAGTAGCCGCGGGGTCCTAATCACTTAATTGGTCGCCGTTGCTCGTTTTGATACGATCAATTGTTATCAGCTATGAACATGACGGTGCTGCTCGTATTGTCCTACTGGTAGGATTAATTTTCCGAATGTTGACCGCACCTTCGTCACACCCTGGTCGCGGACAACACTAATTTATAGTGGTTTCGATAGGTGTGCGTTGCGACGCGGTTCTTGGCTCACGTTACCTTCGCCATTAGTAGGATGGCTCGTCAACTTCGTGCGAATCGATCGCCGATCTCCTGCCTGCTTATGATATATTGCCTCCTCGATTAGCGCATCGAAATACTAATCTAACCCTTAGATGTCAACGTTGTTTACCCGCACTAAGATTAATATGTCGTACGTGGAAATTTAAATTTTTACGTTATGAGAAATAATAACTATGTAGATAACATAAAAAATGACATGTTTTACAAGGCTAGTATTCGATTTACTTAATTAGTGATTTGGTAACTTAGGATATAAACGTACCTAAAGAAAATGACACAGATAGTTCAGACAAACTGTTGTTGTCGCTTTCAGATGATCAGAGATCGAACGGCCCAAAGATTATTCCACAAGTAAAAGAAAAAATATTACAAAAAGGAGACAATTTTACAATGACATGTAAAGGAAAAGCGGATATTTATTTTAAACAACAAGAAATACCCGAGGAGGTAACTGGGAATTTTCGTACGAAACAGAGAAAGTCACTTATATCGGAGGGCGAGTACAAATATGAAGTAGTTCTTGAATTATACAACGTTGATCAGTTTGCGATCGGCTATTACGGCTGTTTCGACAACTCGGTGAGCGGTGGTGACGTACTCAATTACTTCACTGAGGAACCGAGTAACACGGAGCACGTCTCCTACATTTATATTTACGTTGATGGTGAGGAACGCCTGTACACATCGCTGTTTATGTATTTTATCTCCATGCCTGTTTCTCATGGTGTATACATTTTTAGGCACGGATAGCTTGTTTGCGCCTATGAGGGAATTTATCTTTCCAAGAAGCGGGTCTAAGACTGTAATTGAATGTAGACCTACGACACCTGACGTTGATGTTACTTTGATTTCGGTATGTATACGAACACAGTCATAGATCACAACCAAATCATCAATTCGCCTTTAACTAATTATATTTTTATAAAAAGTATATTTAAATGTAGGTCTAGAAATGTCATCATTATGAAACTATTGAAATATTTTTGTATGTGTAGTGATAATAAATTGCGCTATAACGACCGCTTAATGCATCTGCATGTTTTTAATACTTACTACACTATTAATATTGTTGATTTTGTGTGCCTAATGGAGTACAGTTATATTCTCTATGACGTAGGTAAACGAATGCCTATATGTATATGTATTATCGAGAACATCATCATTGTTATTAAAATTTTCTGAAATAACTAACGCTTATTGCTGAAGACTAAGATGACATTAAAGCATGAGATACGATAACAGCTATTTCAAATGGTTTCATAACAAAATTCTTAATATTCAGGATATTGCAGACACAAATAATGCACAATATAGTCCCAAAGTCGGGTTCGTCATGAATAGCAATGCTTTCCTGGATCGTGCAATTTTACATCTTGTTTCCTGTGAGTTTAAGAGGCTGGACGGTTCAAATATAGTGAAAGATTTGATTGTTCAAAAACGTAGGTGAATAGCAGATGTGACGATTTTACTATTTTATTATTTTTACCACATTCACCAAATAAAGGCCGTGAATCGTTATGTTTTAGTGTACCAAGTGAATTAACTTCAGTACCCGATATTATCGATTCTACCTTTTCGTTTTCGTGAATGTGGCTGCGTGTTTATCAATTTTCATAATTGATGTCAAAGTAATTAACAACGCTATTTAGAAAATTGAAAAACACAACTCTGAATATACATATTCAAATATCCATACTAACCAGAAATTATGTATTTGGCAATTATACAATAGCCGCAGAGTAACAAGATTTCAGAATATATCTTGTTTTCTACAAAGACTGGGTTTTTAATGAAAACGTCTAGTTCAACTAGTAGGTCTGCTTACAAATGCCAAGGACGACGTGGAAATCGAACCGAATGGAAACATATACGTCGTAAGTAGTGCTGCAATCTTGATGTCACCTAACAAGGTAGCGTGGTGTGATGGTTTCATTTCCGAACGATTTTATTTTTAATACTCAGTGTTACTAGATGAGTTGTTTGGACAGTTGATGTTTTGTGTTCTTAGCTTGTCGCTTACTTCTTCTTTTATTTCTTTTTATTCGGTGTGTTCCTCTGCGTAACTTTGTATGCATGCACGTAACGTATAATTTACTAACACTGTACTGTTCTAATTTATTAACTTGTTGATGTTACATGACATGCAAATTACATCACGGTGGGTTTCAGTCAACACATTCATACTTATTATCTACTTCCATGTTTTTAATATATAAGTATTTATTTTTAATTTGATTTATTAATACTTAATCGCCTGTTATACGATGATCGAATAGGTTTCGATTAACTTTTTTATGCATTTAATTTACCATTTTTAATTATTAGTTGATTCTATTTGACTCATATTCCAAAAAAAAGTCTAACATAAGTGAAAGTTCGTTATGTTTCACAAAGATATTGAATATGAATTTAGAGATAAAAGTAGATTTTTGGTCAAACAATTGAAGAACTATTATTTTATTCGTATATAATAATATATTCTATTTAGAGTGAACATAAGATGGGTAATATGAAAATAATATACATACAGCTATAAAGTATGATAAATAAACTGTTAGGTTGAAATGTTATATTTTGTATGAAAATGTAATACAAATGTGCAGGCTAAATAACTTTAAAGTCAATAATTGCTGACAATTGATGTGTTACGAATACACACATTTAATGCCTTGTTGTTGTCGCGTCCAATAAGGAATTAAATTCCTTTTTCCTATTTACATTCTTTTGGGAAGCGCCAGTATTCAATGAGGTTTTATTTAATGTTTTGTCTATTTCAGTCTTAAATTCTGAGTAAGCATGTTTATATTATTATCTCGCACTGAAGTTTATACATTAAAACTATTATTTATTTCAGAAATAATGCCACCCCCACCGCCAAAAATATCTGGCGGTCCAGAGGAATTTCTAAAAGGTGAAACATTTTCCCTTAATTGCACTGTGGAGTATAAAAGCGGATCCATTGTCATGTTGCACTGGGAGTACCCTTCTAGCGTTTCAAATGTAAGTCATTAATTGCTATAAAGACAATGGTACTAATGTTATTTAAATAATTATTTTATAATGAAATTAATACTTGGATTATGCTTTAAATATTTAATTTTGAAAATCTGCTCGAGTGCAGTGATGATCAGGATACTATAGGTATGCTATTGGAGCTCTCTCGCTCAAAAAAACATATAGATAGAACGATAAAATTACGGAAGACGAGATAGTTTAAGCAATGAAAAATATGAAATCTGGAAAGACTACAAGGTATCATAGAGTATCTGTCGAAATGCTGAGAAGCGGCAAAGGTATAGTGGCAAAGCTACTGGGGCCCTTTTTAACATGTGCTGGCGAGAAGGTCGAGTGCCAAATGACTGGTGCAGAGCCGTAATAGTGCCACTTTATAAAGGCAAAGGTTCAAATCAAAGGTATAAATCTTCTCAGTGTTGTTGGCAAATTATATGCAAAAGTGTTGATTGACAGAGTTATGAATGAAACTGACGAAAAATTGTGAAACAAAATATTTTCCTTAAGGTGCATCACAGAAAAACACTTGGCAAATTTCAGGAAAGTGTTCTGCGCCTTCATAGATTAGGAAAAGTCTTATGATCGTGTGCCGAGGAATGAACTGTGGTCAACATTGTTATCATACGAGGTTGACGGTCGCTTAGTGAGGGCCTTGAGTTTCCTTTATAAGGACTCTAAGGTCTGCATCAGAGTAAAAGGGAAGAACAGAGACTGGTTTAACACCTCTAAAGGTGTTAGGCAAGGATGCGTTGCGTCGCCATGGCTCTTCATCCTCTATATGGACAGCTGTTTGAAAGATTTGAAAGAGATGGCATGTGGTTTAAGTATGGATGATTTACGTGTCAAGTGTCTTTTGTACACTGTCGACCAAGTGTTACTTTCGTAATCGGTGGCAGAGTTACAAGACATGATGATTGTAGTGAATGAGGCATTTTAAAAGAAAGGAATGGAAATATTTATTTCATTCCTTTGTGTCAAGTGTTTGTGTTTCAATGTAAGTAAAACTACAGTCATGGTGATTGAAAGAGAGGAAGATGTGACAGAGTGTAATATTAATGTAGAAGGTGCAAGAGTGGAACAAGTGAATTTGTTTATTTAGGAAGTATGCTTACAAGAAATGGAAGACCATATTCAAAGGAGAATGATCGCGGGCAACAAAGTGAATGGTGCTTGGCGCGCCGTGGTGAGTAGTCAGTCTGTCTCAACAAAGGCTCGACTGACTATTCACAATGGTGTGTTGGTACCTATGCTTATGTATTCCCCAAGCGAGGGTGAAAAAAGTGTGCTGTGTACACCCACTTTTTGCCGTTGATTTTCCGTCCCATGTAATAGTGGGCAAGCCTATTGCCATATACCGGGCACAATTACAGACTCTGACACTGGGTTTTTCGTTACAAAAACTACATTCGTCCGATCTAGGATTTGAAACCAGGACCTCGTGATCGCAAAGCACATTATTCGCCACTAGACTAACAAGGCGTTCAAAAAATAATTTAGGAAGCTATTGCTCACAGTGTTTAAGCGAACGCTAATACACATATGTATATTTTGATTGTAAAAAGCGTTTGCACAAAATTATTTACTCCTTATATCAACGGTAATCTGGTTACATGCATGATTACTTTCAAAAACTTTAAATTTCCATTAGCCTTGGTATTCCTCAAGGATCACATACGGGTTCAATATATTTTCATTATTTGACCGCAAACCCTACTGGGCCAAACGGTCTTTAAAGTTCTAAAAGATATGATTATTTTCAGGATAGCATTAGTGCACAATCGAATGGTCATGATCATTTGGTAAATTCTATTCTGTACCGAAACTTAACAGTTACGAATGCAAAAGAAGAACATAATGGTACTTACGTTTGCGTGGCACAAAATAACGTCGGTCAGAAGAAGGCCTATATTGATAAAATATACCGCGGTAAGTATAAACGACTTAAAAAAATACCTATCCCAGGACTAATAAGTGACATAATTAGTAGCCAAATATGTGTGTAAAGTTACCATTTTCTGTAGGGATTTTGACAATTTACAAGCCCTTGGATAGTGTTGACGCTTGGTGCCTAACAGGCCTGTTGATTATATCAATACCAACAAAAGTGATGCGCATATTTATTTTTTGCAGTAAAGATTAAATCACATTAAGCACCAGCGTTCTTATAATGTTGTTTAAGATCTCATAAGAATCTTTAGTACAAATATTAAGACTATGGTGTAGTTACCTCTGTTTGTTGGTAAAATGTCCAAAACTTCCAATAAAGCAATAAGCTTCAACAAAAGCTGTGCGCTTGACTCGTCTACTTTTGGTTGTGACGTTTGTTGTCGCGCCAAGCGGAGCTGCGCTGTGTAGCGTCTCCCGCACATTTTAGTACATTAGAACTTCCCAATCCCCGCCACCGTCGCGCTCCCATCGCGCTGCTTCGACTATGTGGCGAAACCTTTATGCCCTTTTAAACGCGCGCAATGCAGCGCAAACAACTTTCATTATTTTATTTATTCATTTATTCCACAAAAACGTAACCCTACAATAGGAATTATTCCTGTTGGAGGTACGTTTAAATTTACAGGAGGAAGAGGCGCTCGTAGCGCTATGCCACCGCGGTTTTCTTACCGATTACCAAGGTTAAGCAGCGTTCGACTCGGTCGGCCTGAGATGGGTGACCGTTTGTGGCATTTTTATATTCGAGCTTCTCCGTGCTTCGGAAGGCACGTTAAGCCGTTGGTCCCGGCTACTACTTAATGTGGTGGTCGTTAAGCTAAGTTGGAAGCCTTAAAGGCGGCTTGATAAGTTCCAACTGCAGATGGCCACAAACCTGCCTCCATCAATCCGCACTGCCTCCGCATGGTGGAGTATGACCCAATCACTCTCACTTCAATTTGTGAGAAAATGCCTTTGCCCAGCAGTGTATTATCATTATTAAATTTAAATTCACAAACATCTAGATCGACACAAATATTTGTGTTTCACACAAAGATTTTTCCCGTGCTGGGATCGAATCCGCGACTTTTCGATCCATTACGCGTAGCGGCTTAAGTCCTTAACTACTGGACCAAGTCTTCGTCACTAAATTCTATATTATGACTAAACTATGTATTGTTACTGGCTGATTGCTATACGTTTCAACAATTACAAAATGTTAAAAGACAACAACAACTGGTGTGTTTGCTGTTTCACACGTTGTATGCGTTTTGCGTCAATGTTTCTTTTTTAGCCATAAAAGAAGATTTCAACCTGATTTTTTCTGTTTTAGATAAACCGTACATAAATATTACAAATAAGAGGAGCCCAGATACGATGACAACTAATGAGGAAATGGCGATGAAGGTTCAGACAGTCATTGAGGCATACCCAGCTTTCAACTACTATTTGTAAGTATACGTCACATGTTGCATACCATCAGGATCTTATCTCATAATTATGGTCGCAGATGCTTGACACGATATTTCTAGTTCGTACGCATCCTACCTTAATAATCTCAAAAGGCTCAGAGATAAGTCCTTTACCGTTACTGTTTAGTTTATTCTTAACTTTTACGGCGAAAATTGACGACTGTCTGCCTGAATGACTTTTAGCCCGTGGCCAAAATCGGAACTAACTCTGTCAAGTGAAATGTCACTTTATGACAGTCACAGAGTTGCCGTTTGCTATGAATTTTACCCAAGTTCTTTTTGTAATTAGTAACTGTGCTAACTCACCTGTTGAAATATCATCTTGGAAGTAGGATAATTTTAGTAATCAAACCATCTTTAACTTAGGTAGTCGCGACTCTTTGAGAGAATTGTTTAAAGAAGCCAATATTATAACGGTCCCATGTCAGTATATTTATGAAAACATAATGTACACACGGAAAAATTTAGATCTATTTAATCAGCTAGGTGATAGGCATGGCTATAACACGCGACATAGAAATACATTGGATCAACCGCAATTTCGTCTGTCTAAAATTCACACGTCTTTCATGGGGTACTGTGTTAGATTTTATAATAAAATTCCACTTAACGTCACTCAACTGAGTAAAAATAAATTCAAATCCTGTATTAAACGTACGCTCTGCAAGCGAGTTTACTATACTCTAGATGATTATTTAAAAGATAACAATGCTTGTATAGGTGTTGTTCCATTTCCACCAGAATGTGGATAACATTTTCAGCTATTATTATTTATTATTCCCTCTCTTCCTTCTAGTAGTTAAACATTTTATCATTTTTTTTCCTCATTCCTTTATCTGTAAATGAGAGAACCATGTAGCTATTCACATGAATAGTTTAACTTGGTTTATTTAATTTAGACTCACCTGATACTACATTGTTCTCCCAGACCCCACAACAAAATGTAGATGGAAAAATTTTAAAAATACTATTTTAAAAGAGTAACCGTGGAGTTTCTTGCCCTTCTTCTCCACAGGAATGACATTCCGAAGTGGTGGTAGAGTCTTTGTTACTATTTTGACGATTCATAAATACTGTAATGGTTTACATCAATAAAAAATATTCTGATTCTGAATTGTTAACCCTAATTTCACACCAACGCCCCAACGTCAATGTCATCCATGAGCCAATTGTCGCTCTATATGTAATAAATGTCGTTTAGGTTGCTGATCACAAGTACAACCAACCTACTTTTTTGATACTATCGATTTTGTCACAAAGCAAGGGAAAGTCTTAAGTACAAGTTTTCCGTACTCCATGCTTAAGCTACATAAGGTGGTAATGACTGTTGGCGTCTGTGTTGCATTGGTAATTGTATTTAGACAAATGTAAACAAAAGCGGTGACATTACAGACTGCTGTGCTGTACCTGGGTTCAGATGAATTATTATAGCATTACATCATTTGCGAAATGTTACAGCATAGATAGAGGGTGTCTATGTTTTCCAAAGCACCGACATCACTATATAAATATTAAACACCAAAAGGAAAATCTCAGCTCATTCTGTACTTATTTACCATATGCTAAAAACGTTAAATATACGTTTTTTGTTTCCGTTTAAAATATAATATGTAAACATAACATAACATTGGTAAGTGACGGGTACTGAGATAATTCTTACTGATATATTATAAGTGCTCATCTGCGCAAATGAGAAATACAGTGTTTAGCTTCAAACAAATTGTCGGATGCGAACTAAGCCGTGACTATGAAGCATTTGACGGACGATTTAGCGCAGTGGTTAAGAGCCTAAGCCGCTCTGCCCACTGTGTCTAATAGTCGCGGGTTCGATTCCCGCACGGGACAAATCTTTGTGTGATCCACAATTATTTGTACGGGTCTCGGTATTTGTGTATGTGAATTTTCATGTTTGTAAACGCACCCACGACACAGGAATACATCCTAGTGTGGGGCTACGTTTTTTTAAGAAAAAAAAAACAAAACACTAATCAAACAAAAATTTACTAAGTTCATAGTTAGTATAGTCGCGACTTATATAATCTGTACCATTAGATAACCTAACATCTGCGATACTTCCTAATAGTTTCCATGCGCAGGTGTAATGCAAGTTACTATTGATACTTGTGACTGCCAAAGGCGTTACACACAGTAGCTATAATGTGCATTCCGGGATGTAATCTACGTTAATATATATTACAGCTGCCATGTGTGATGGAGTTAGTCTTGTCCGATGTGTATTTCCTAGGATTTTTTTTCAAAAATAAAATTTCCGATTTTAAAAGTCAGATATAAAAAGACAGACGAGATATTATTAATATAAGCGAATATTCCTTTATCGGATATAATTTTTGAGGCCCAGTCATAGTGTGTATTCAATTTAATATTTAAGACAATATGACTAACATTTTGTAAACTGATGTATTCAGTAACATTTATGTAGGATGCGATTTGAAATCTTTTTTACACTCATTTGTCATAATTGTTTTTTTTTAATAATTTTATATCTTTAATGACTTATCATCATGTAATTAAAATAGTGTCTACAAGGATATAAATAAACCTGATTTAATATATATACATTAAACTTGCTTGTTTATAGCTTACGGAACAACGCGCCGATATTTAACAATACTAAATATATTATAAGTGAAAAATATGCGCTCGGGGGAAGAAATGTCATACTACTGATAAAAAACTGCAAAGTGAGCGACAACGCTAATTACACCCTCGTGATCACTAACGAATACAATATGACAAAAAGCTTAAACTACATTTTGCAAGTGAATGGTAAGTAAAAATAAATAATATAAGGGGCTACCACGATAAAAACGTATTTCTGTACTCCATGCACTTAAAGAAGTATATGGGTTAGAGACTAAATATTTTGAAATATGAGTTTTGACTGTATATATTAGAATCTGGTAAAAGGAATACACCATTAAACGAAATTTTCTCAATAGAAAAAAACTAAAGTTATCTCTATTGTTCTACATTTTCTAATTCTAACGCGATTCGTTTAAGAACTAGTCAAAAGAATTAACTTAAAAACATAGAAAATACTTGTAGCAAAGTTCTTGTAAAGCAGTTTTTATTTCATAGTGTAGTTTTTTTTAGAAAATATTTTTTTTTTACACTTACATTGTTAATTTCCAAGCGCACGCTCAATATACCCGTTTCTGATTCATTTGTAAAATAATTGCATCAGTGTCACTCTCTCTGCCGATAAGTGGTCGATCGCGGTAGCCCCTTAATAGAAGAGAACACAATTTGGCTATACCCGCCATCCATCGGGAAATATACACGATTTACTTGTATTAGTGTGGACTTAGAAGTACACATATCATTTTTGCTTAAGCGGTATGAATACACATACAGCTCTGCTTATTTTTAAGAATTTGTTACTGAAATTTTGGTTTGTTGTGAAAATTTTTACTTTTTATTCTTAACGTCACACAGCTGGGCAAACGTATCCCACGTAACTTTCCAAACCGTCCTGTAATTATTCATCTTTTGTCCGTATGTAAATAATCTACAACACTGCTGGCCGAGGGGCCTTTGCAGCTTAAATGGGCAAGAATCAGCCATCTTTGGCCAAATCATTCGTAATGCATCTACGTCAAGACAGTGTTTGAAACGGAAACGCACTAAATTTCTTCTATTGCAATAAAATATGTTGCGATATTACGGGTTGTAATATACAAGTACCCAAAACATGAAAGAGGTTATAGTAGTTATCAATACGAACAACTTTTATTATAGTAACACCTACAAAAATGACCAATGGGGTGTCTCATATTAATGGGTAATATCACCTTTTTCAGATTTCCATACCTATCCTTTACACCACAGTTAACATATGTAAACAGTTAAGCATATTAATACTAGTGGGGCGAACAAGAATAATGCTTCCCTGTCCGCGCGCTCGGCAACTATCAGAGGGTACTACTTGCTAAACACTGCCAAGAAGCCGCCCAGAGCACGCGTATCTATGCATGATTCTAATTCGGAACGCTAGTAGGTACTAAGATGCTCCTCTGTTTACATGTTAACTGTTCTTACATCGTGTGTAATACTCCCCTCTTATCAGCCGCTACCGCCGCCCGCGGCCTATTCTCACCGACTCTCTCGATGCCCTTACTTCCCTTCTTTTGAATAGGGATACCGCACTCGGGATTAGACATCAACCTCGCCGGTGAGGTCGAAGAATCCTATGCCCGACGGCCGGTGCAGCGCGCCACGGTGAGACACCTAGTATATCCCCTCCCCCATGGAGACTGACCAAGCCGAGGGCGATTCTCCTTGAGGCGACCTTGAGCTAGTTGCCCCCTTGCTCTTCCGACTCGAGCGTAGTGGTTGCACACTCGCCCTGTTGTCCGGTGAAGCTGTAAAACCCGGACGCCAACAATGTAGATCACTCACACACACAAAACGAACCGTGTGTAATATTTATGTTATATTTCTGTTCAGCATCACCGATTATTGTTTCATTTGGAAGTAAAGATGTATATGTCACGAAAAATACCACGAAGAGTCTATCTTGCTCCGCCACTGGCTTTCCTCTGCCTATAATAAAATGGTTATTTACTGAAGAATCTAACAATACACAGACAGAACTTGTGAGTATTTGGAAAAATGTAATATATTCAGTAGTAATATTAAAAATATGATAGAAACATAAATCAAGAGAGTCAATCACTATTGTAGAAACTCATCTTGCTCTGTGTCTACTCGGCGAGAGCTTCAACGTTCCTTACTATGTATAATTCAGAATAATGAACCTGGTTAGGTTCGTAAAGATATCTTTATTTAAGGGATCTTAATTTTGCTATAAAAATATTGAATAAATAATTCTTAGGCTTATAAAGGCTGTGTTGCAGGCATTCTATAAGATTTCTCCCACGTTTTTCAGAAAAGTACCTCCAATTCAGTGGAGTCGGTTTACCAAACAACGGCAAATCTTGACATGCAAGGAATTGTTTCTGGCAACATCACTTGCATAGCTACAAACAAATTAAAATCAGTTAATGCTAGTCGCAGATTCTTAATTTACGAAGTGCCTGATGGTTTTGGAATTAAGAACAGCGGAAGAAATTGGTATTCTGAAAATGAAGACATTATTTTGACTTGCGTCGCGTCAAAATATGATTTCGATAACGTGACGTGGTTTGGAACTGACGACAAAGAACTGAAAGATATCGGTAAGAATATAAAACATATAATTTTTGAAGGTTTATTTTTTTCTGAACTATGTTTTCCTAGTGCTTGGGAAATGTCACCCATAACTTTACAAACCGATCGTCGATCGATGTTATGAATTATTTTATTTAAAATTCTATAGTGACGGTCTGTCTGTGAGTTAGTAGTTAATTATTTATGTATGCTT
Organism: Phalera bucephala; assembly: GCA_905147815.2. Classification (NCBI taxonomy): domain Eukaryota; kingdom Metazoa; phylum Arthropoda; class Insecta; order Lepidoptera; family Notodontidae; genus Phalera; species Phalera bucephala. The sequence goes on from LR990615.1 coordinate 13,539,147, forward strand.
CAGTGTGCATTGAATATAATCCTTAATCAGTCCATAGTATGCATCATCCGTCATTTATTTAAAAAGCAATTGAATCTATGTTTGTATTAGTGCGCTCGTAGCGCTGTGCGCCCGCGGTCTTCTAACCGATTACCAAGGTTAGGCCGCGATCGACTCGGTCGGCCCGAGATGGGTGACCATTTGTGGCATTTTCATATTCGAGCATCTCCATGCTTCGGAAGGCGCGTGAAGTCGTTGGTCCCGGCTACCACTTAATGTGGTAGTCGTTTAGCCGAGATGCAAGCCTTAAAAGGCGGCTTGATAAGTTCCAAGTTCCAACAGCAGGTGGCCACAAACCTGCTTCCGCCAATCCGCACTGGGTCCGCGTGGTGGAGTATGACCTAATCTCTCTCACCTCGATTTGTGAGAGAAGCCCTTTGTCCAGCAGTGAGCAGTATAGGCTGATATTATTGTATTATTATTTGAAAAGTAGCTGTTACCATATTTTTTTAGGTAACACCTTATTTAATTTATTATACTTTTTTATTACAGTTACGTACTCAACAAACTCAATATCTCTCGTTGCATCGTTGACAATGTATCAGGTATCTCCGAGTGATTCGGGCAACTACACATGCCGCGCCATTAGGAATGATGGTGTTGAAGAAGAAATAGCTGAATGGATCACCGTGTTAGGTAATTATTATATTAATTTATCATTTCTGAAGATTCTTATTAACATTTATTTAATCACACTGATCTCCCTGGGTTAAAAGCCTAAATAGAAGAAGCATCAGAATGTGTATGAATCAAACTCTTGCTGTGTTGGAAATTCTAATTGGCGTAAGGGATATTGGCATTTACACATCACTTATTTACATCCCTTACGTCAATGAGATTACCACCATTCATATTATTTATGTCCACTCCATTTTAAATATATTTGCCTGTGTATTCTGTTTATGTTTACTGGCCTATTTGAAACTTCGGATAATGATGATCAAATACAAAGCTATTTCCGTAATTATGCAAAATAATATTAGCCCTATTAAGAAACTGCCCTACCGTTGGGGACGGGCCTCCTCTTAAACTGAGAGGACTTAAACCATAGTCCACCACGCTGGCCCAGTGCGGGTAGGTGAACTTCACATACCTTCGAGAAACTCTCAGGTATGGTTTCCTCACCATGTTATCCTTCACCGTTAAAGCAAGTGATAATTCGCTATAATTTTTAATACGCACATACTTTCGAAAAGACAGAGGTGCGTGCGTCTGGGTTTGAACCAGAGACCTCTGATTTTGCAGTCTAACGGTTATTATTAATTATGGAAGATCCATGTAAATTAACTATAGTACTATAGTTAATCTACTACTAATTACAATTAGGGAACTTAAAATGCAAGCCATATCTCGTTGGTGATTTGTGTTTAATTTTTTGTTCTCCAGCCTTGAATCCACCTACGATAATGGACCCGAAGATGGATAAAAGTGAAGAAGTTTATCGATTTTTGTCTACTCAATTCCCTTGTCTTGCCGATGGAGTACCGCCACCTAAGTTGGAGTGGTACAAGGTAGTATACGCAATAGTTTACGCTCACTGTTGTTTTGACTGATATAGTTTCCCCGAAGTATCTATATACATATAATTTTTTACCAAAAATCTTGTATTTATTAAGCGGTCGCAAATTTATCAGACGTAAAGTCCGATAAATTGCCACCTTGGGTATTAGGGGCACAGGTATTTATTCCAACTGTAATTACCTAAATTGCATTAAAAATTTGTTCAATCACTGCAATTTAACATCATTAGTGGACGGGTGTCCCAGATGTGCCCACGGTGACAAAGGATGTCGACAATCATTCACAAACAGCCAAAGTAAACTTTCTTTGAGCGCTTCGTTATAGAATTTTTTTTCAATGTTTTATTGCGCCAGGCCAATCTGTTTCAGAAACGATAAACCAATTTATCCGTTAATATCTGTTTTCTTTTTTTTTAGTTTTTAAATTATTAATATTTATCCGTTAATACCTGTTTTCTTTTTTTTAGTTTATAAATTCTAGTAAATCTGTTGGAACTAGAATTTCGACGATGAAGTATTAAAACCTCCTAACTGATATTTTTATAACCATCAATTTTATTATTTTAATGCACCTAAAATAAAATTCATGTTCGCCCTACTATGTTTACGCACTTAGGAGGTCTTGTCATTTCACCGTAGATCTATTTTTGAGTTCGTGGCTATCGTATCTCTTCTGTCTGACAGTTTGTAGGCCAATAATATAGTGTAACAATAAATGTAATTTTAGGATGGAGTTATTTTAAAGAACAATACAAAAACGAAGATATATATGAACACAGTCAACCGAACATCAATAAATTCAACAATAGTTATTAATAAAGTTCAAGAAGAAGATAAAGGTACATACGAATGTGTTGTAACCAGTAATGGTCAAGTAGCTAAAAGGACGTATACTTTAGCCTTAAAAGGTGAGTGTAATTACTTTTTTTTTCAACCTAATTTGTCCTAATACTGGGAAAAATCAATAATTTCAAGAAAAGGAATGTAATAACCCACGTATCTAAAAGTTTTAGAAATATATACAAAACTTGCAAATCCATACAGTCGATTCGTGTTTTATGTATCCTATGTCTCTCGGCGAAAAACAACTACATAAATATAATAGAACAAATTCCCGCCTATATTCTCCAAACGGGGGTGACAGAGGTGAACTGAGTACCCCACTTTTTGCCGACAATGTTAGGTCCCATGTAATAGGGGGCGAGCCTATTGCCATATACCGGACACAATTCCAGACTCCAGATTAATACTGGGAAGTTTTCGTTAGAAAAATACATTTGTCCGTGCTAGGATTTGAACCTTGGACCTCGTGATCATAAAGCGATGCGCTTTGCCACTTAACCAACAAGGCAGCCAAAAAGTTATTTTAGCTGTAATAATTTAACTATAAATTTAATCAAATATCTCATGTGTAATCATTAAATTATAGGATCTACTGTCAATTTTTCTCCACCAATCTGTACAGAATCTATTTATGACCCATTCACTCACACCTCGATTTTTAAACGATGTCATTTCCCAAATAACGAGACTGTAACGGCATATTTGTGTTCTATCTGTCTACTTGGTCATATCTTTAAATCAGACAATGTGATTGGGACCACAGTTATTGTTTAAATGAATGCTATGGAATTTAAATGCCGGAGCTTTGTTACGTTATACAATATATACGTTATGTTTTTGAGGTGGAATTTTTTTTTATATTAAAACACTGACATTTTAATTGTAGCGGAGGCGACAAACATGACCTTTGTCGGCGTGATTATTGCGATAATATTCTCATTGATATTGCTCGTGGCGTATTTAACATGGAAGATAAAGAAAGAGAAACAATTTAAGAGAGAGCTAGCGGCAGCCGGCTTGTTTAATTTCAAGAAAGGTGTCACAAAATCTCTCAATCCTGATCTTGGTATCGATGAGCAAGCTGAACTTTTGCCTTATGATGAAAAATTTGAATTTCCTGCAGAAAAGTTAAAATTGGGTAAGCAAAAATCCTAACTATATACTTTTATTAAGATTATAAACATGGATTTGATATTCAGTATTTAATTTACTACGAGATACACCTATAAATAATGATTATGAACGTGGTTTTCTTTATATTATGTTAGTGTATGTGTGTTGTAAATCGCTTCTTCTATAAACACTTCTACTCAACTGCAGGGAAGGAGTTACCCACTAAGTTTAATGAAGGGCCGTCATATGTTATAGTTTTCGTTGAATTTAATTGCCAAAATGTACATTATATTCGATAGATTCCATATCAAAAAACATTCATTACGTTTTCTTTGTTTCTAGGGAAGCAACTGGGAGCTGGTGCATTTGGAGTTGTGTATAAAGCAGAAGCAAGGGGTATCATAAATGCTGAAGAAACAACTGAAGTGGCAGTCAAAATGGTGAAGAAGACTGCGGATAATATGTACATAAAGGCGTTGGCTTCTGAATTGAAGATAATGGTGCACTTGGGAAAACATATAAACATTGTGAATTTGCTTGGAGCTTGCACCAAAAATGTTGGAAAACGTAGGATACAGTTTTGTTTATTTTTATCTGGGTTCCATACATACATAAGGAATGAGTAGACGGATTCACGATAATATGCCCCAACAGTTGATGAGAGTATTCGAAACTGTCGTATAAATATTTTAAATACTCGTAATGTAAAGAATTAACATCATGAACTGAATAACCTTACTTTGAATCTCTTGACTGACTGATTCAATCAGTTAATCAAGAGAAATGTGCAAGATACATCTGAAAGAACCATTTCTAGTTTCCTGATCACCAATTGAAAACGACAATCCCTGTTTTAAATATATTTAGTATAACAAGTGGATGTTAGGAATGTATATGGTAAATGGTATTTATGACGTTTCTTACGTAGCTTTATTTGGAAATACTGGATGTTTCAGGAGAATTGATTGTGATTGTGGAATATTGCAAGTTCGGCAATATCCACAACTACATGCAGCGTCATCGGGAGGTGTTCATAGATCAGTTGACGGACAACAAGGAGAAGAATCTTGGCAGAGTAAATAGGGGGTTCTCTTATAGTAGCGGCAGTACGGGGTAAGCATTACCTAGGATATTATCATCCCGGCCTATACTTATCCACTGCTGAATATAGGCCTCCCCGATCGCTCTCCAGCGCAACCGGTTATACATACATACATAGGATTATAATGATTGCTAAACTTAAATAATTAATATAATATATTCGTGTAATATCAAAGTAGTTAAGGATTGTATTGTAGGTAATTTACAATAGACTGAGGCCAGTCTCAATAATACCTAGACCAGAGCACATTTTAAGAAGACTATTCCCAAAGGTAACTTACTACCCATTATCAAACAACTCATTGTAATGGGCTTTTGCATCTATTTATCAATGCATTACTTAAAATGTACTTTACAGGGCGCAGTCAGACTACTTCAGTGCGAACAACACTCAAGATACGGACAACACGTTCTTGAATACTGCCAACACCAACCGATCTGGGAGGAAGGGTATGTATTGAATTAGGTCTTAAAATATTGTATTTATCTACTATGGTGTAATCAATCGCATTGTATCAGTTGAGTAACCCAAGAGTCTGTAGAACCTGCAATTGTGTATAATTCGAACTAATGAAAGCAAAGACAAGAAACTTTTATAAGTAGGGCGTCTATTACCTAATTTGGCAAAATCGGTCAAACTTTTCAAACAACCAGGAAATTACGGCAAAAATATGTTTCCTCTCCTTTGCAAAATATCTATCAGAATGAACCGGACAAGTGCGAATCACGATAACGTTATGAAGATTACGCACTAAAAGATTTGTTTGTTTGTTTATTACAATCCTTTTTTTCGGAAACTTCAACGTGTGATTCATCACAAAGACGCATGAAATTATTTTAATTTATTGGCATTATGTCGATTGGTTTTTTCACAGAACGCTGAAAGAGTAGGGTTTACTCGGACATTTTTAAAACTCCACCCGGTTGCTCCCCGGATTCTCTCTAAACTAACACATATCCATGGAAATGATGGCATTGCAAGCGGCATTTATTTTGAGGATAGAATCTGTCGGCACGGGCTCTATGACTTTATAATAATAGACCCATGTCCCCATGCAAGCCTTTCAAAGGTCCGGGTAAAGCCAGTGAATTTTAGCGAGATAGATAATAATCATAAGTTAAGTTATTATGACGAACAACTACCGGAAGCACATCCTAAAGGACGGCACGGTTGACATTTGTCGGGCATGCTACCGTCCCGGTGAGTCTATTAGACGTGTAGTTTCCGGTTGTTCTCGTCTTGCTAACGGAGAGTACTTGCACAGACACAACCAAGTGGCTAAGATTATCCATCAGCAACTTGCTCTTAAATATGGCCTTGTGGACTCTGAAGTACTGTACTACCAGTACCAGCCTCTTCCAGTTCTCGAAAGTGGTCATATCACGCTCTACTGGGATCGATCTATTATCACGGACAGGACTATTGTAGCCAATAAGCCTGATACCGTGATAATAGATCGATTGATGCGTCATGTAATGCTCGTTGATGTCACCATCCCGCTTGATGAGAACCTTGTGAAGGCCGAAAAAGAATAAAATATCTAAATATTTGGACTTGGATCATGAGGTTACCGCCATGTGGAATGTTGATTCAACTATCATTATTCCGATAGTCGTATCAGTCAACGGCCTAATAGCGAAGAGCTTCGATAAACACCTTGAACCTGGCAGTTGGGTGAAGGGCCTGATATAAAAGGCGGTAGTATTGGACACGGCGCGCATCGTGAGGAGATTTCTCTCTTTGGAGCCCTGACCACCGGTAGCTTGGGTCGTAGACCTCGCTGTCAGTGGAGCACATTTTTTATATAATATATATAAGAATATTTGTATTTTGTATTTTTATATATATTTTATAAGAAATTATATTTCAATAAATGCGTACATAATAATAACTTGATTGACATCAAACAATTTTTTATAAATGTGAATGTTTCCCTGGCTTCTGAACTAGTATACCCTGTAAGTCAAAAGTCAGTCTCTTTCGTTTACAAAGTTTTGTTATGTTGAATACAATTTAATGAAAGAAACAAAAACACGAAAAATGTTATCAAAGCGATATTTTATATGTACGGTCAGCGACATAAGTTAATTAACATTCTCAGTTTTTCAAATCGCTTCCACACTTTTGTTTTGTGTGACATCTACTATTTTTGATGATCTAAATAAATTACAATAATTTGGTTTTGACAATGTTCACCGAAATTTGAACTATAAAGAGTATTAGTGATTTGAAAATCGTAGAATGTTGGACTTACGTTGCCGAGTGAACATACCGATTTTATTGCTGTGTGTTGTGTTGGATTTATCAGCTATCTAAGTAGGTACGATTCAGTGCTGCGGAATGGTAGCATTCTTTGCGAATGCGCATCAATTTGGCGTCATCATAGTTTCTCTTAATATTTCTTGTCATCGGACGTTGGCGTAAAATATCTTATTCATCTATGGGATATATGAGTGATTTTGCATTGTTTTATGAGCGATGCTGTCGCTTACCAGACGTAAATCAAGGTTTAGCAGTAGCCCATCTGATTGGTCTTTGAAACCTATACCGTCATGCCAAGCAGTGTTTCTATTACGCACGATAAAAATCCACCCGAAGAGCCCTCCTAGAATGATGCACCAGACTACAATTTCACTTAATCTACCGCTATTTAAGGTATTCTTTGCTAAAGCCATTGTTGATGCCATCTCTTATGACCTACTGTTAGCTGAACTTGCGGTGTTAAAAAAAATAACTTTAATCATTTATATAGGTAGGTATTATACCTATAGGTATAAAGAAAATATTGTGAATTAATTTTTTTTCGTAAACAAAACGTTTCTTTCTTAAATATTAAAATGAACTATTTAAAGTGATGTATTAATACCATAGGTATTGCATCTATTCATTATGTAATGGAGTTTACCTCTGTTCCATCTGTAATCTTAGAAATTACATTCACTCGCAAAACCTTTCCAAGTTATTATAAATAACTACCAAATAACAAGACAATGAAGCACACATATGGTTGTTGACTAAATATAGTATATAGCTACCTAACTCTGTATACCTAAATGTTTATGAAATAACCTTGGCTAAATATTTTCGTCCGGGACGAAGACTGGAAATACACAGTGGCTGTTTGGAGAGCTAAAATAATGTTATGATAACCTCTTTTGCCTTCAGTTTTCTGTCATAATAGGTAATAATTTATCTTTTGAACACAATCTTTACTCTTTGTGGCTGTCCGCTTACTCTGCGGATACGCAAGTTATATAAAGACATAGGAAGACTAGAAAATAAATCACTTCATACCTCCAGTTACGTTCTCGTTATTTTTGTCACTTCACCCATTAAAGGAAAGAGAGATAGAATAAATATAGAGACAAAAAAAATCTTAATATATTTTAGTTTTGCGATTAACCTGTATGTTATATTAGAAGATAAATTGTGTCGCTATTTGATTAACAATGTCCATTAATGTTTTATCAGATACACCCGTTAAAGTATTGGAATTAGTGAGAGGTAACTAACTTGTCAATTTGCACAACTATCTGTATATTTATTTGCGCTTGTATTTTTATATTATCCTTGTATGTATAATTTACATTATTACACATATGAATCATGTAGTAATTTTATTTTTTCTTAGTAGCTTTATTATTTTTAAAACTAGCTGGAAGTATTATTTAAATACACGTGTGAGGCAGTTTCATTAATCTAATTTAACATTTTAATGCACCCTATATAATGTGTCCGTAGTCAGAAGCAATTATAAATATATCCTGGTCAATATGTAGTGATTCTTGGCAATTTAGAAATCTGGCCCGACGCTGGGCAGGTTATTGATATTTTTGAGAAATTTATTAAATTTGATGACTGCAAATGGGAAAATTTACCTTATCAAAAAAAGGTAAGGTTAGATGTAAGGGAAATGAAAATTGAACAGTTACTAATTTAGTTTACTGAAAATGTGAAGTAATGCATTTCTTTATTATTATAAATCATTTTTAATATAGTATCGGAGGGTTACGTGCAACCCGAGTGGCGGACGAACTACGAGAGTGACTACAGTTTCGACGGCCGAAACCCGAGACCACTCACTTCCCGGGACCTGCTAGTATGGGCTTTCCAGATAGCACGAGGAATGGAATACCTAGCTAACAGAAAGGTATGTACTAAAAATTTTGTATTTATATTTATTTCGCTGAAAAATTTCACGCGAAGATGAACCAAGGTCCTAATTGGACTTTGGCTTTAAGCAATAAAGTTTTCAACTGAACTAGGACCGTGTTCACAGCTAAACAAAGACCTTTGGATGATCAACATGACGCTACATTACTGCAAAAGAATTCTTATGTAGGCAGTGAAAGTTAACTAGCTTTGTGGTTCAAAAATTTACTTCATTATAGCGACAAATAATTACGGTAAATATCGGTCGGTCCTGCCTATCTCACTGATTCTTATACAGCTTAACCATTTATTTATAAATTTCTATCGGACGCTTTTTTACTTGTCGAGATAAATGTGTGTAAGATATAAATATTTTGACTTAATTTGAATTAGTCCAAAACTTCAATAAGTATGCAACTGTTAAATCTTTCAATTATGTGTTACTGGTTTAATTTCAGGTACTTCACGGAGACTTAGCTGCAAGGAATGTATTGTTAGCTGATGATAACATCGTGAAGATTTGCGACTTTGGTCTAGCTAGGAGCATCTATAACAATGATGAATATCAGAAAAAAGAAAACGTAAGTTTAAAATATCAAATCTGTTTTCCACTTAATATCGGTCTGTTTGGAAAATTATATACCAGGTGATATGAGGCAATAGGTAGGAGAGATTCGATCATGCCCCACCAAGCGGATCCAATGCAAATTGGTGGAGGCAGCTTGGAGCTGCCTGTTGCTGGAACTTATCAAGCAGCCTATAACCCCATTATGTGATATCCGGGACCAACTGCATAGCGTGACTTTCAAAGCACGTAGACGCTTAAATATCACCACATACATCCACCCAACTCAGACTGACCGAGCTCAACTCTGAATGACCTTGTCGATCGCGATTACGCCTACATGGTCGCAAATAATATTCCTGTTGAGAGGTCAGTTTAAAATTGTGTTTCATGTCAATCGTCACCTCTGTTAAGTTTCGCAACCAGAATAAATATCTGGTGAAAATAGACACACTGTTATTGCGAATGTAACGTAAACTCGAACTGTAATTGCATAAACAATAATAAAAATAAATACATAAATCCATTAACTTCACAGAATTTGTTTTTTAAATAAAAGCTATTAAAATGTTTATGACGGAAACTTCGCAATATTTCACCGGGTTTAAATTACATGAGGACTATTCTGTTATATTTGTCTTCTCAGAAATGTATACAGGTGCACATTCGTGTTTTATTTGTTGTTACAGTTAAGTAGGTTAGTCGTTTTCCAGTAAGTCATGGTTTACAATTCGACGCAGAGACATTTAAATTATTTTTTTAAATTATTATGCAGAGATATGTGATTCTGTATTTTTTTTAACCGCCATTATTGTTCTACTGCCGCATAATGCGCGTAACGATAACGAGGTCGTCGCGTTTGAATCCTAGACTACTCCTAGACTTTTCTATCGAAATATTCGATTATCAGTCCGTAGTCGGGAATTGAATCCTGTATAATGGCAATTGGCCTATTGCCTATTATATATAATACATATATTAACCACGTATATTAAAGGTGGGTATACGCAGTACATCTCTGCCACCCTCGCTTGAAAAATATATGCATGACATGTTTTTGTTTCATTTTTTAACTTGTTTAACTCTTATCGGACTGAGCCTCATAGTTAGTTACTTCGTAAGTTTTTATCGTCACTCTCGCAAACGTTTTTGCTCATTCCAGGAAAATATCTTAGGGTAGTGTGATCCGACAGCGTAGTTCGGTTCATCGAACAATGAGAATTAGTACGATTGTAGTATCAAGGGCTTCCAAAAGGTTTGATTGTATAATTATTAAAACGAACGAATGGTAAATGCATGATTGGTTAAATCACGGTGTTTCTTTATTTAGTGGGTCATATAGTAGGTAGGTACAAATTGTGCCCGAAGAATGGCGTCAGGTTCGCTCACTGTGTCATTGGGACAAAAAATGCCACGGCATAATCTGGGTATGAAACGGAAAAACGTAAGGATGTACGTATGTGTAAATAAACCTGTTTTAGCTTCATTCGGAGTAAACTTTTAAACCATGCAAATCCGCTAATCGTAGCCGCCGCCGACTACGAACCCAACCCCTGCCGCTACCGCCGGCCGCGACATGTTCTCACCGATCCCCCCGATGCTTTGACATCGCTTCTTTCCGTTCCGGATACGGACGATGACGACGACGAAGTCGTAGATCCCTAGCCTAGCCCGCCGGCCAGCGCACTTAGTACACCCCTTTCCCCTGTAGTGACTGTCCAAACCGAGGCGTTCCTCTTTGAGGCGCCCTTGTGTATGTCGCCCCCTTGCCCTTCTAGCTCGAGCGTAGTGGTTGCACGCTCGCCCTTATATCCGGTGAAGCTGTAAAGGCCTCACGGCCGCGTAAACTTTTAAAAGAATTATGAGAATAGAAGAAATGAAAAAAATATAAGAAACGGATGATATTTTAAAGAACATAAGATGTCGATTAGAATATCACCTAATGTTCCTCCCATTGTTAAGAGAATGTGCCCAGCAGTGGGACAGGATGCTGATTTATGATTATTATACTGACGATATTTCGAAACATATTCCAGAGTCTGCTGCCATTGAAGTGGTTAGCTATCGAGTGTATGACCGACCGCATCTTCTCCACGCAATCCGACGTGTGGTCTTTCGGCATCGTGCTCTGGGAGATGTTTTCGCTTGCGAAGACGCCCTACCCGAACATTAGTCCAGCTAGCTTGCTGCAGTGGCTCTCGGAAGGGTACGTATATTGTACATAAATGTTATAGTGGGCAGAGAACATCATCATCATCATCATCATCAGTGGGCAGAGAACATGTAGTGCTGAAATGATCTTAATCAAATCAATCAGTCCACAAAATCAATAAAAGGAGGTGCACCTCATAGTCCCCAAATTATTTCACATTTGTTTCTCAAAATATATTCATGAATGATAAATTAGTAATGAACTACTGAAATTTGCTATAACGGTAAAGAAGAAAAGTGTGATGATGATTATTTAAACGTGGTTCATATTGATAGAAAGCATAAGGACTAGTATGTAAATAATAGGATTGTAATAATTACAAAAATACCTGTTCCGTAAATATGCAATATCTGCGCACTTAAAATGTGCATAAACTTCAGATTCTTAATTAGTTATTGAACAATTAGCAGCAATTAACCTGCGCTAGATTATATATATATACCATTCTAAATGTTTCTCAATTCTAAATACATCTTAATAGAGACTTACGAATCTGCTGCAACAATAAGTCTTCATTCTGCTATGTTCCAGGAATCGTCTAGCAAAGCCTACTTATGCAGATGACAAACTCTACAATGTGATGATGAAGTGCTGGGAGCAAAAGCCTACAGCACGACCTTCCTTCAGTCAGCTACAAGAAATACTCGGTGGTTTCCTTGAAGATAACGTGCGAAATGTAAGCCCTGCTTTAAATATTTTTTCTATCAAAGCGGATAATATTGAGAAAATAGAGATTTTTATTTGACTGAGGATTAGACTTTTTATGACGGAAAAACCCTAAAAGATATAACCCTTCATGGGGAATAAGGAATAAATTAGTGTAGTGGTCTGTTATGAACGGCAGTCTTCGGGTATCCGTTTAAAAAAATGTCCTGGGTGTGCTTGATCTGCACAATAAACATATGTTTTTGTGACGTATGAACAGTTTTTCTTTTGATTTAATTGTTTTGCATGTAAATTACGTGCTTATCTTGCATCCACAACTTAGGATTATTTCTAGAGCGAGGCAATAAATTGAAAGGGTACTATTTATTACTGTTCTCTTTATTCCAGCACTATGTGGACTTAAATTCCGCATACGCAGACTTCAACGTGAAGGCGGAAGGACAGGAGGATTACTTGGCGATGGTGTGTGCGCCAGACTACAACAATCTGGTGACTCCTAGCCCCCACCACTACGCCAATGAATCCAATTTCTTCCCACGAACTCCCACACAATTAGGTGAGTTATATATACTACTATACTATACTATATTAGAATACTGGGTATAAGACGCTCTGTTTCCCCTCCATCAGTGCGAAGACCTTTTTGCGACGGTATGGGCTGTTTATTATTATGTGACACTCATACACGGGTTTTGTTCAAAACTTTGGAAGGCTTGCATGGAGTCATAATTCATTTACGTCTGAGAGATTTCATGTTTATAGTTCGCCTACCGAGAGCAATCGTGGAAATGTACGTGCATCGAGCTGATTATGTAACTTAATGGTAAATTTAGTATTCATTCATTACCAGTTTTCTTTTATAAAGTATGCATTTATATACTTATTTAACTATTTTATTTATTAATCAGCCATTATCGTTCCACCGTTAGGCAGAAGTCTTGCTTAATTACGCAAACTATAAGTTACTAGGGGAAGCATTAAAAAGAGGATTTACACTAAAATCATAATCTATACATACCGTTTGTTTTCTTGCGTACCTTTATAATATTTATCAATCAGCCAATGCCAATCATTTTCCAATATTTAAACGAAATTAAGAAGTTCAAAAATGTATCATGTCATCATCATCATCATCTCAGCCCTTACTTGTCCACTGCTGAACATAGGCCTCCCCAATCGCTTTCCAGCGTAACCGGTCCGATGCCAGCTGCATCCAACGACTTCCTGCGATTTTCACAATATCATCGGTCCATCTGGCAGGTGGTCGTCCCACGCTGCGCTTGCCAATACGTGGTCTCCACTCTAGAATCTTTCTGCCCCAACGCCCGTCCGATCTGCGCGCTATGTGGCCCGCCCATTGCCACTTCAGCTTGCTAATCTTAAGGGCTATGTCGGTGACCTTGGTTCTTCTACGAATCTCCTCATTCCTGATTCGATCGCGTAGAGAAACGCCGAGCATAGCTCTCTCCATAGCTCGCTGAGCAACTCTGAGATTTTTTATGAGACCTATAGTAAGAGTCCACGTCTCTGATCCATATATCATTACTGGTAACACACATTGACTAAACAGTTTAGTCTTTAGGCACTGAGGTATTTTGGATGAGAAGATGTTGCGCAGTTTCCCGAACGCTGTCCAGCCGAGTTGGATTTGTCGATTGACCTCTCTCTCAAAGTTGGACCTACCTAACCAGACTACCTGTCCCAGGTAAATGTATTCGTCGACAACTTCAAGAGTAGAGTTCCCAACGGTGAGTGCGGTGGGTACGACATGGACGTTAGACATTGTTTTCGTTTTGTCTATGTTCATTTTAAGACCCACTTATTGAGATACTCTGTTGAGGTCACCGAGCATTCGTCCTAGATCTTCCAGCGTCTCCGCCACGACCACAATGTCGTCGGCAAATCGAAGGTGAGTGATGTAATCGCCATTGATGTTAATGCCAAGTCCTTGCCATTCCAAGAGCTTGAAGGCGTCCTCTAAGGTGGCCGTAAACAGTTTCGGAGAAATGACGTCTCCCTGTCTTACTCCTCTTTTTATGGAGATCGCCTTCGTGCACTGCCCCTGTACTCGGACTGACATGCTGGCGTTATTATACAAGCACTTCAACACTTCGATGTACCGATAGTCAATGCGGCATCGCTGGAGAGATCTAAGAACCGCCCAAGTCTCGATCGAATCGAAGGCTTTCTCATAGTCCACAAACGCCAAGCATAGTGGCCGATTATACTCCTCGGTCTTCTGTATAATCTGCCGCAGCATATGTATGTGGTCTATGGTACTAAAGCCTTTCCGGAAACCAGCTTGTTCCGGAGGCTGGAAGTCATCAAGCCTGCGTTCGAGACGATTCGTGATGACTCCAAAAACAACTTGTACACATGGTTCAGCAGTGTGATGGGCCTATAGTTCTTTAATAAAGTGTTATCACCTTTCTTGAAAAACAGTACCACCACACCCCTGTTCCATGCTTCCGGCGTTTTCCCTTCGAGCAAGACGGAATTAAACAGCCTCTGAAGGACTTTAAGTACCGGCGATCCGCCCGCTTTCAGAAGCTCTGCGGTAATTCCGTCTTCACCCGGCGCTTTGTTGTTTATAAGTTGTTTGAGAGCCATCCTAATCTCGTACAGGCTGATGTCCGAGATATCTTCAGTGTAGTGTCGGGTTAGCTTGGCTCTTGGGTCTTTTACCAAGTCAACAACGGGTTCAGCTACTGAGGTATACAACTGTCCATAGAACCTCTCTATCTCCCTGAACACCTCTGACCTATTCGACGTTACGTTTCCGTCCTCCGCCTTCAGCTTCGTCAACTGGCTTTGCCCAACGCGTCTCTTGCGAACACTTTGAAGCCCTTGTTCTGCTCTATGGTCTCCTCAATACGTCTTGTGTTGAAGGACCGTAAATCGTGTCGCAAGGACTTCAATATCTGTCCATTGAGCTGCCTATAGGACTTAGCATCATCGGAGGTTTGGAGTGTCATGGTACGTCGCTCAGCCATAAGGTTTCGGGTGTAGTCAGATAGCTTTTGAGGCCTATTTTTACGGTGGGGCTTAAAGTACTTGGACCCGACCGTATGGACAGTCTCTACCAGCCTATTGTTGATTTCGTCCACTGATGCGCTCCTGTCTAGCAATTCGAAGCGGTTTGACAATTCGAGTTGAAAGTTCTCGGGGTTTTGGATATGTGCATAAGAAGGTCGGAGCGTAGACTTCGTCAGACGCGATCTTTCCATTTTGACATTAATATTTAATGTGCCTCTGACCATTCGGTAATCACTGCCGGTTTTTACCCTGTGAATCATAGAGACATCATTAAATATTTGTCGTTTGGTGCTCATGATGAAATTTATCATGTAAATTAGTGCTATTATCGATAGATCCCTGTAAAGGATTTTTGAAAAAAAAATATCTATTAAAAATATTAATAAATAGTTGATTCCACGAGTCACAATCTTCTGAATCAGAGATCATCTTCTGAAGTACTGGTTATT
This sequence comes from Phalera bucephala, assembly GCA_905147815.2. NCBI lineage: Eukaryota > Metazoa > Arthropoda > Insecta > Lepidoptera > Notodontidae > Phalera > Phalera bucephala. Next base: position 13,554,844 of record LR990615.1, read on the forward strand.
ACATTATATTTTCATAAATACGAATACATCATATCTAATCTTAATTCTGGCTTACCGTACCGAGGAGACCTCTGGCGCACTTCGACCCGATGGGATCCTTTTGTGCTGTCCTTGCCCTAATGCTCCCTGCTTGCCCTAATGCAATACTCCCTGTATTAGGTTGTAAATTCCAGCAGGGGGGCAGAGCCGTAGTTCTTCTGGGTTTGGATAGGTCAATTCCAGTAGCTTCATTCGCCGCGTAGCCAGAGCATCGCAGTGACAGAAGACGTGCTTCATGGTTTCGGTTTCTGTACCCCAGCTCCTGCATACCACGTCGCCGCATAGGTTCATCTTGTGTAGATGTTCTTTCGTGCCATAATCGCCTGTGAATGCTCCATTTATTTGCCTTAGTTGTAGTATACTATATTTTAGTAGTCTCTTGCTGTCGCTCTCACACCATGTGGAGAGAAATTCCTTGGAGTGTCTAAGCCCTGTGTGTGTTTCCCATTCTTTCCTGTGTTGTTCTTGGGCATATTTGAAGAGTGCGCCTCTGTAGGCACCGTCTGGTATGCCCATGAACGGTTTTGGACCAACAGATTTTTCCCTTGCTCCCTTCCTGGCTAACTCAACCGGTAACTCATCCGATCGCTCATTGCCAGCAACTCCCGTGTGCCCAGGGACCCAGACTAACCTGACCGTTTTGCGCGCTCCACATCTATAAAGAAGGTATGCGCACTCCGCAGCCAGTGCTGAGTTTAGCACATAGGAGCTGATGGCTTTGAGGGCAGCCTGACTGTCACTACAAATGTAGATTTTCTTGCCTGTGATTCGTTTGTCCAATATCTCTTTTGCACAAATGTTTATCGCATAGGTCTCTGCCTGGAATATTGATGCAAATTTGCCCATGCTTTGACTAAGATTGTATCCTTCCGTGTATACACCGGCTACCGTTCCGAACTTGATTTTCGATCCGTCAGTGTACCATATCATTTGCTCCTTGCCTTGCTTATTTGGACCACTTTTCCATTGTTCCCTGGTTGGGATGTGAGTGCCAAATCTTTTGTTGAACATGTATGTGGTCAAGGTCTTGTCACTTCTCATGTCCCTTATGTCATCTAGTTCCTTGTCTGGTTCTAGCTTAGTGTGTTCAAGGCCTGGCGCCGTTATGCTTCGTAGTCCAGCTTTCTCTAGGCTATAGAGTGCCTTCCTTGCCTCAGTCTCAATGACGATATGTAATGGAGTCAGGTTGAGTAGCCTTTCCATAGCTACCGTCGGTGTTGTTTTGAATGCGCCTGTGATGGCCAGGCAGGCTGTTCTCTGCAGTTTTGTTAGGGCGTCCCTGCTGGTTTGTGTTTTAGTTCTAGGCCACCACACAATGCATCCACACAATGCAAGTTAATATCGGTTTTACCATAGTAATGTACCATTATTTTGCATACCATCCAGTGCATTATTTTGGGCTGTAATCCCCATGCTTTTCCATACGCTGACCTACACATATTCAGCACTCTCAATGCTTTAGCTATGGTTTGGTCAACATGTGTGTGCCACTTTAGTTGCTTGTCTAGAGTCACCCCCAGATATTTAACCTCAGTGGCCCATTTAATTTTATTTCCGTACATATGCAGGTCCTGTAGACCCGTTAGTACCTTTTTTCGTGTGAACAGAATGACATTAGTCTTCATCGGGTTGACCGAGAGGCTATTTGTCGTGCACCAATCTGTTACTTTATCTAGAGCTTCCTGCATCAGTGTGGATACTGTGTTTGGAAACTTCCCATTGATTGCTATCACTATATCATCCGCATATCCTACTCCGTAGAACGGACCTTTGTTGATTATCTTCAAGAAAGAGTCCACTACCAGGCTCCACAGAGTCGGCGATAAGACCCCTCCTTGCGGGCATCCTTTAGTAGTTCTCACGGATAGCCCTTCTCCTAATAAAGTGGACTGGAGACTATGTGTGGAGTGGACTATGTTGTTTTTTAGCGTGTTTTTGATCCATCTGATGAGAGTTTGATTGAGGTTCTATCCCATGTCCTATAGCAGCTAATTCTATGGATAAGAATGTTGTGCGATCAAATGCACCTTCAATATCCAGAAAAGCTGCAGCACAAATTTTCTTCTGCTGCAAAGCCATATCCGCGCGATGCACCACATAGTGCAATGCAGTTTCCGTAGACTTACCGGGTAGATAAGCGCATTGCATCTTATGTAGGGGATAATCCTTTAATGGACCATCCTTTATGTGCCTATCTATCATTTTTTCTAGGCATTTTAGGAAGAATGAGGACAGGCTGATTGGTCTGTAGGATTTGGCATCCTCATAATTGGATTTTCCTGGTTTGGGAATGAACGTCACTGTCACCTGCCGCTAGATTCTGATGTTGACTGAGTACTGGTTCCCCTTCTTGTAGAAGGATGGGATAAACATCATCCAACTATGGGCCTTAAATGGTTGAAAAGGCTTAAGTTTAAGGCCCATTTGAGTTTGTTCTGTTCCACGGCTTTGCCTGCCGTTTCCCAGTCATTTCTAATTGTCTTTAAGCTTATCTCATCTATATAGATATCCCACATGGTGTCCTCTCCTTGTATTGCTACCGAACCCGGGAAATGTACGTTGAACATTGTTTTTAGTGTTTCTTCCCCATTGTTTGTAAGTTCTCCTACCTCATCCCTTACTGTAGTAAGTGGATTTATTTTGGCCATGGATATTGCCTTGGCTAGCCTCATACCCTCAGGAGGGCTTCATATGCTTAGGCAGTGTCTTTTCCAAGTCCTTCTTTTTGCTCTCCGTACTTCTGTGTTTAACCTCGTGAGTATCGTAGAATATTCACCAAAGTTCTTGGTTGCTTTCGCAGTGTTGAATGCTCGACGAGTTTCTAGTCTTAGCCGCGTCAACTCTGGTGTCCACCATGGGTCACGTTTCGCTATGACTCTGCTCTCCGGACAGTTGTTAGTCCAGGCGATTTTTACTGCCCGAGCTATGCTATCCGCTTCAAACTCTATATCAAATACGGAGCTGAGCCTGCCTCGGACCTTTCCTAGCTCACCCTTAAGGTCACTTTTATAAGCGGCCCAATCAGTGTTCCTCGGGTTCCGCCTTCTTGGGTTTATATTAAACGATTTCATTACATACTGAAAACATATGTAGTTGTGATCTGAGGATGAGATCTCATTGGAGACCCAGTTGCTTACCTGTCTACTCGCTCTGTTGGAGGCAACTTTAATGTCAATAACTTCCGCCCTGCGCCTATTTACAAACGTGGGCCTATTGCCTCTATTGAGAATTTGTTAAGGAGTGCTTACCAGATAGTCCAGAAGTTTTTCCCCTCTTTGATTAGTGTCTGAGCTGCCCCAGACGACGTGATGCCCGTTGGCGTCACATCCTATCCATTTTATTTTATTTAATCCTTTATTGTATACAGTACATTTACAGTTGTAATTTAACAGGTGATATACAAAGGCGAGCTTAACTCATCCATCCATATCTATCCATCATATTAGCTCAAACTTGTTGTTGCAGGAATATTCAACCAAGTCCCGCAGATGTGTTGTAACAGGGTCCGCACATTCGTTGGGCAGATAAGCAGCCGAGAAGATGACTTCTCGGCTGCCCTTGTTACCTTCCAATTTTAACTTCACCGTGGTGAGGTCCCTATAACAGAAAATGGACAGAGGCAAAGCGTTTATGCTATTCCTGACAAAAATGCAAGTCCTCACGTCATTAGTTATGCAATTGTGAAACAAGTTTTCCCCCGCTCCATCAAGGCCCTTTATCTGTCCCCTATAAATATAGGGTTCTTGTATAAGTGCTAAATCAAATTTGGCCCTACGCAGCTGGCGATCTAGCATCACCGTAGCCACCTTAGAGTGGTGCAAGTTTATTTGTACGCGCCTTAAGCCAAGCTCCTTTGTTGCTTGGTTGTGTTAAGTTGGTAGTCCACGCTAGGGACTTCACTCCTTCCTCCCCTCTTCCACGCCATTTTGATGGGACGAGGTAGGTCCATGTCCCTGATCACCTTGACCTTAACACCACCGACAGTTTGAGCGTCGTAGTGCCTCAGCCAGGTGATCGCCTCATCGCTGGAGCATGTTAGACTGATGATACCGCCCTGGCGCCCATCCATTCAATGGTGAGGACCGGATCGCTCCACATCCTCTCCCAGATGATCTCTTTGATTTTCCAGGCGGTCTCATCCGCCAGCATGGTTTTGGGATAGTCATCCGCAATGATGACCATCCTCGTTGTGATCAGGGCATCCTTAAAGGAGGATCCAAGGCGAACTCGCTTTTGATCCCCTGCAGTATCCCTGGCCTCATCGCTGACCTCTCTCGCCTGTTTGGAGAGCGCCGCCTCCTGTGCGGGCGTCTGAGAGACAGCCGATTGCCTTACGAGCTCAATACGCTTCCTCCGCTTGGCAAGCCCGCTGATCCGTTTGCGTCTCTTAGGGGAGACATGGTCACGCAGTCCGCCAGCACCGGTCGCCTGGGTGGTATGGTTTCCGGGTCCAACAGAGCCAGACGCCTTCGCCTCCACCTTGGCAACCAAGGGCAGACAGGAAGACGCTGTATCTCCTCCAGATCCGCAGCTTGTTTGTGCGCTTTTGGGGACCAGCCTGGCGCCACCACTAGGGTTCACTGCCATCACTTGTCCCGCCGCCTTTTTCGTGCCCGAAGGCCTTACATTATGCTCCGAGGGGCCTTGTGTGCATGACGCACTTTGTCCCCTTTTAGGGACTGGTTTGGGGTTTTTTTCTTTCTTGTCCATGTGACTTTATGATGTTTTCACTCTGATAACTCCCCACCCGCCACGGAGCCCTCACCTTTGGGGATGCTTACAAGCACCAGGGCTATCATCAGAGTATAGGGTTCCGGGTAGAGCTGTCCACGAGACATACAGCGTTTGCTTCCACTCCCATGTAGTGTAGGCTTGCACCGCCGCCAGAACCCTAGGCTAGTTCATCTGAGGGATGGACTCCAGCTGATTGACTGTCACGCGGCTACGTAACAGCCTCCCGTTTGAACAGAGATTCGGACTAAAGAGGCGTGTTGCCAGCGACAGTTAACAACTACCGGTCCATCGCAGGCTCAACCTCCAGGACTCCTTCACTCTGCTGCATGGGTCACCGCGCACGGCACAAACACGCAGGGGATTGTCCCCCCCCACTCTTTCCGCCATTACCCCTGCTGCAGTCCCCAATCCCAAGCATTGCACCATGTCAGGTCATCCGCCATCGCCAACAAGAACCCTCGTAAGGGAAGTTATTGACGGTACCCGGGGTGCACCGTCCCTTACCTATTGTCGTTCCTCTGGACGTATCCGCGGGACTGGCAATAGGCCGGGCACACTAGGAGGTTCCCTGACCTTAGCACCCCAAATACGAATACATACATTTATGTCCATATAATACTGAAAACATTTCCATACAATATAAACCCAAAGTATCTTCGTGTAACATTCGTAAGAAAACCTTTAAAAAACGTACTAATTTCTCGATATGAATGGAGTCAGAAAGCAAAACACAAACAATTTGACGTTATTGTTAGGATGACCAGAAAGCATGCCGATTCTTTTATCTATATTTTATTCATTTTCAGTGTGAAAAGGATGAAATATCAACTCGATAGCGTTATATTAACGTCAATCTATTTATGCTGAGCTATCTGATCGTAAATATTGTATTTCATTGTAGTCAAACTCAAGTCAGTGTATTTTATTTCCTTTTGTCAGAAACGGATGACACAACACTCTGATTAGCTACACAAAATTCTCGGAATGGTAATACGATGCATGTGTATTCGTTGTTACTAACAATAAAACCTGTCTGGCATTTTATTTGGACATTTTTCACACAATACACACACTAAAATTAAAGTTGAGTGCAGTTATTTGTTTTTCGGAATTCGGTTTCTCAATTATATTCTCGAACTGTAACTGCTACAATTGTGTTAAATCATCCGTGTCGGATGGTATTTCAATGGTATTTTATAGTTGCTTTTGTATGAAAAACGCTACAATTTATCTATCTACTTCAAAGGCTATTCCGATTGAATTTGTATTTAGAAATTGGTTCTGAATGAAGTATATTTATTGAATACCGTTGTTGTTTTCATGCTTCTCGTATAATTTTTACCTTCTAATAGGCAACTTTTTAAATTGAAATTTAGTCCTTTAATATCGCAATTGCTATATAAGAGGACTGAAGTATTTCAAATTGAAAAGTATGAAACCGAATACCGAAAAATCTAATATATCTATCAGGAAATGAAACTTTCGGATTTTATCGCGGTTTATTTTTGATTTTTGACGTTTCGAATGCTAATAAATAAATCCGAATAATAGTTTGATTTCATGTGTTATATTCGCGTAAATCTAAGAACTCAGTTTATCTATCATGTCTATAACGGTTTTTCTATTTGTTATTCATGTCGTGCGATCGTGTGGTTTGATCGTCTTTTGTACTTTGATAATTTTACTGATTATGCAAAATATCGTTACAGACGAAGAAGGATATCTACAGATGAGTCCGGCATCTAAGCAAGTAATATTCAGTCCAAGGCCTCAGGACGCTAAATTTGACTTCGACGCCCGAAAATTTAATCCGAGGGTGTCGGAAGCGAGCAGTGGCGGTTCGGAGTTGACTCCAATGTTGACTCTCAATAATCTGCCGAGAAGTAGCTCGGAGTCCGATCACGAAGGTAACGTCTCTCCCTACCTTAATAAGTGTACGAGTATCAAGGAGGAAGCAGACGAAGTATTCGAGACGAAACAGAACAACGCAAAGAACTCGCAGAACACAGCGGTCACCAACCCGACGTACATAACTTTCGACGCCGAAATAGAGAAGAAGCCTAAAGATATTATTAACAATTATATAAACGTACCGAACGGTCTAGTCAAATAGTTTCTTTATATACTAACAAAATAAGCTAATCTCATTTAACAGTAATATGAATATATTTTATTTACATGTTACCCACGTTCTGTACGAGTGTTAAATTTTATTGCTGTTACTTTTTGATCTCTTTACTCAATATTATAAGACGTCTGACTGTATAACCTCAAAAGTTGTTCTATATTTCTTGAAAGAATCTGGTTATTCAAAATACTTATATAATAATTTCTCTTTCCTATTTACATAGCTCAGTGTTCATTTTCTTATTCCTATTTTCATGGCTCATAGTTTATTTCTATATACTTACGTGTTTTTATTTTATTTCTTTCTCGTTATTAGGTTTGTATATAAATGTGTATTTTTTCGTGAATTATTCTTGTGTGTAGATTGAGAAAAGCTCCGGATTAGAGATAAATTATATAAAGCTGGCCCATTTTATCGTAAGTGTGAATGAATTTATTGAGGCCGCCTTAGAGAATGTAGGACACATGTCGTTCAGGGCTACTATACATCTCTTTGAATATATATTATTAATATACGATTTTATGCGTGCCGTTAAGTGATGTATACTTAATACTTTACTTAATGTATGATATACTAGGATTTATTCCTGTGTCGTGGGTGCCTTTACAAATATTAAAATTCACACACACAAATATCCAGACCGGGACAAATAATTGTGGATCACATAAAGATTTGTCCCGTGCGTGAAACGAACCCACGACTGTTAGACACAGTGGGCGGAGCGGCTTAAGCTCTTAACCACTACGCTAAATCGTTTAGACTATGCGATGAAGTGTCAGAAAAGGGAGTGCAAAACTAAACTTTCTAAGTAGGTATATAATTACGTGGATCAATTACAATTGTATATTCCCAATTATGTGAAACTAGCTCTATATACCGAAAGACGAGGTTATTTTGGTTGAATCTGATGATATTGTAGTCCTCATTCGACAGTGTGAGGCATGCATCAAAGCGTGCATTGTGTGATATGATATTTTGATGTAGGTATATGATGTTAGACTCGATTGAATGTAAGCAATGTGTACATTAAACAAACCCCACCAGTTTAATATAATTTTTCATTTTACCCAAAACATTCCTAGTTCTAATTGTATCTTGTATAATAACTGTATGTAGTGAAAAAAGTATAGATTAATAATATTGGTACGTGTTTTTATGATTGTAAAACTGGATATTCATGTTCAAATTTTTTTGCTGTTATGTTTTAATAAGTACAGATAAAATAAGGATCTTCAAAGATATAGCTAGGGATGCGATCCGATTGACGTCAATATCAATATTGACGTTTACATGCCGAAACAGCGCAAGTGCGTTAAGAATTTAGCGGACTTACGCTGTTTTAGAACGCACTTGTAAGTGCTATTATTGATATTAGCATAATTCGGACCTAAGTAGAAGCATAATCGGAAATGATTGTAAAGTAGTAGTATAATGTGTCTAGTCCATAAATGTTCAATATAATGATATGGATACAAATACAATACAATTTTTGGAAGGGTGCATCTTAATATTGATTTGTATTAGGTATTGTATAAAAATAATAATTTTATTTCCAAAACAACACATTACAGCGTACAGAACAGGCAAAACACACCACACTAGGCAGAGTCTGTCTTGTAGTACTCATTCTTCTTATTCGCTTCACTCTTGACAGAGTGGTCGTGGTCACAATGAGGTTTAGTCGCTGGAGGCTGATGTAGCTTGCCTTACGATATCTCTCCACTTAGTTCGATAATTTGAGATTCTGGTGCACTCGATCAAAGCATCCCCCACTACGGACTTAATTTGGTCTGTCAACCGCATTGGTGACCACAACCAGACGAAAACTTTGAGTATGCAAGACTGCACCTAATACGAATGTCGCTTCTTTACCTCTTTGTATGGAAATTTATTTTTATTAACATTTCCAATGATGCTACAAAATATTGTACCTTTGATATTTACTTTTTATGTATGAACCATAATCATAAAAATACCTGTCTCCTTGAAGTGCGTAAACCTTATTTCAAAGTGCGTAAAGAGCAATTCTGTATGTATTAATTACATATGCTTTTGACGTTAAAAAGTTATTAAGGGCTAATATGATGTTTGCTCGTAAAATATATTTTCGTTGGACACGTTATGTAGATGCCATATACATATTTTGTAAAAATAAATCAATGTGATATTAAAATAATTTATAAAAAATCTTTTATTTTCAATCTTCTATATAGGTACACATAGAGGTACACTTAAGCCGGGCTTTCACTGCAAAAGGGTAATGAGTGAGAAATAGTCCAGTGGAACGGACCACAACTAGTTAAAATAGGTTTTACCTTCCACTAAAAAAGTTTGATTATTATGTCACAAATAGCTGATGTTGGTCAAAAAGCCGCCAAGCTAAAATGGGACTGGACTGGCCATGTCTGCCGAATGCCAGACACATCGTAGGCTAAAATAATAACCAACTGGGTCCCTCCTAATTTTAAAAGACATCGCGGCAGAGATGCAAGAGATGGCGGGACGAACTAGACCTTTTTATGAGTGATTGGCCCTCGATTGCTTTAAGCAGAGTGGAGTAGAAAGGGTGGAGGGAAGCCCTTGCCCGGCAGTGGGACACCAATGCTAGATAATAATAATAACATTTTCCTTCCTCTGAAAAAGCAAAGGAGCGGAGCGAGTTTAACTATTTTTACTCACTTAGCATTTCCTTAACTTTTTCTTGGTGAAAGCACTTCTATGAAATTTAGTTTAGTGAGAACCCGGCTTTACAATAAAAAAATGTAATGATGTCATGTTGTAAATAAATTGTGTGCTAAAGTAATCCTCTCATAAATGCAACTACCAACGATTCTACCGTCGCGGCACCCTGAAAACAAAAAAAACTACTTAATAATAAACACCGTTACGTCTATATTCCCCGAACGAGTGTGACAGAGGTGTACTGTGTACACCCACGTTTCACTTCTTCTTCTTATCGTTCCGACGGCAGACATGTCGAATGTATATGGAAGCGGCCCAGAACGCAGCCACTTCGACCGCATGGTCGGTGGCATTCATCAAATCCTATCGCGTGCAAGTGTTGAGGCTTGCAGAGCACGATGTAAGGTGGGCCATCATTTGGGTAGCACCGCAACACTTTAGACTTTACACACACACTAAACAGTTTAGATTGGTATTGCCTGTAAGTCTCCACCTGAATATGTTTTCCTTGCTCCGGCCGACCCGAGTTCGAAGTCTATATTTAAAGACTTCTAGACCGGCCATGGTAATTCATGTCCAGGCGGAAGACTCTTAGCAGGTGGTACATAAGGATTTGGAAGGGGCACTCCATCTCTCCAAACGTTGCACTTCGCTTTTGATGGCTCCAAAGTTAATAGGTCGACACACTTGATACAGCTTTTACAGAAATGGCCATGTATGGGGTGCCGTGGGTCGTTTTCCATTTTTTGTCTCTCTACAGAGACTACACTTTTCACAGACGATGGTAGATTCCATGTAGAGATGGGAAAAATGTAATCAGATTAATGATGATCACCCGCGCTTGGGGAACGTAGGCGTGACGGTTTATTAATGATTAACGATTTCAATTATATTTTGTAATCTTCAGCGATTATGATTACACTTTTAATCTTTAATCATGATTGTATATTACAAAATGCAATTGTAATCATTATTCTGATTACGTTTTGTCCACCTCTGGTCCGTTGTAATAGGGGCAAGCCTATTGCCATATACCGGACATAATTCCAGACTCCAGATTGATACTAGATTTTTTTCGATGGAAAACCTTATTTGTCTGACCTAGGATTCAAATCCCCGTGATCGCATTATTCATCCCTAGATCATTAAGAAAATTCATTATAAAGAAAAAGCAAATTAGTACTACCTTGTTGGTCTAATGGCGTTTAGGGTAGCGAACATGAGGTCTTGGGTTCATATCCTAGGTCAGACAAAGAGTCTTACTTTCGAAAAGTTCCCATTATCAGTTTGAAGTCTGGTATTGTTTTTTTTTAAATATTTAGCCTCACACTAGGATTTATTCTTGTGTCGTGGGTGCATTTATAAACAAATACCCAGACCGAATCAAATAATTGTGGATCACACAAAGATTTGTCCCGTGCGGGAATCAAACCCACGACTATTAGACAGTGGGCGGAGCGGCTTAAGCTACCACTGCGCTAATGTCAAATTGTGGTCGTTGATGTTATTCAAAAGTGGTTATACACAACACACCTCAGCCGCTCCTGTTTGGGGTATAGGCGTGACGATGTTTGTTTTGTGTTTTATTAATAAGGACCGCCTCGTTGGTCTAGTATACAGTGAGGCCGCACCAGTGCGTTCCATACGGAGATCCCGGAGCCCCTCCAAAGTGCTGATGTCGGCTACCCTGGGGTTTTTAGTCGATAGAAATCCGACACGCCCCGCGAGCTTCCCCGAAGCTCGCGGAAGTCCTATGCAGGATTATCCCCAGGAAATAAAAATAAAAGGTTACAGTGAGGCTGGCGATTGAAAAGTACTGGGTCGAATATTAGGGAGAACAGAGCATCATTGGCGTTTTTCTATAAGAAATAATCAGTACCAGATATAATGATAATAGCCTTGCCTGGTATTTGATCTAGGTCTAAAATCCTAGCCGATATGTGGGTTATTGGTATACTTCTAAAATCGGCGCTTGAATAATCTTCTTCTATACAAGGTGTATCGTATTTAACGCAAGACCTCAGACACCCCGATTAGATAATTGCTTCACATATTTAATACGAAAACCAAATTTCCAAATTTAAAGTTTTTAAGCACTTTTATACCGCAATTAAGAATTAAACTTGTACGTGTGTGGATATTGAGAAACACGTTTTAGAAATGCATTTGTAATCTCCGTATTGCTTTGAATCAATAATAAATTTCGTTTGTTATAGCGCAATGAAGGAGATATTTTGCAAATTTTGAAATAATTTAAGATACAATAAAAATAGTTGGAATGAATTCAGTTACCGATTTAGATCAAAATACTTTCAGGTCTTGCGTTTTTTTATATTACACCTTGTATTGGCCAGGCGTTGTTTATTTTTTTATAGAATACCTTATAATATAAGTAAGTACTTAAGTAAATTTCACTTACATCTTTAAAAGCTTCTACTAGTCCCAGAGGAATGTCCATGAGCATTTTAACGAAATTGGTGACCGCCTGTGAAATAAAAATAATTTCAATTAAAACAAGTGTTTGTATGACAACAGGCTCGCCCCCTATACTTACATCATCGGCTAAAAGCAGGCTTACACACTACACCTCTAACACCCCTGTTAAGGAAGTATAGGTATGACGGTGTTTTTTTTATTTTAGATCGGAACAAAATTTATAATACACTATAGCACTATAGTCCTGCGAGGTTATTAGTATTTTAAAAGTAATCCTGTAGAAAGAAAGTAAGAGTCCTACACATTCCAAACAATAAATATTCCGAATATCCACGTTTCAACAAACATCATCTCAATCCACCCTCTCACCAGAAGGTAATCTTTATTACTGTGCCAAAAATACTTATTAATCACCACTTTTTTTTTTAAACGTATCCCCACACTAGGATTAACTCCTGTGTCGTGAGTGCGTTTACAAACATGAAAATTTACACACACAAATACCCAGACCGAAACAAATAATTGTGGGCCACACAAAGATTTGTCCCGTGCGGGAATCGAACCCGCGACTATTAGACACAGTGGGCGGAGCGGCTTAAGCTCTTAACCACTGCACCAAATCGTCCGTCAAAAATTATAAATGTGAAAGTTTGTATTTTGGATGTTTGTTACTCAATCACGCAAAAGTGGCTGAACGGATTTAGATGAAATTTGGCACATTACCTGGATAATTTATTACCTGGATTAACACATAGGATCCTTTCATCCCGGAAAAATAGACGGTTCCTATTTAAAGATATCACGGCCGAAGTCGCGGGCAGAAACTAGTGTAAAAAAAATTTATTCTCTTGTGTTACTGAAAATATACAGAAAATAATAATTTATGTGCATAGAAAATTATGTTACTTATTTACTATGCTAGCATTATTTAAAAAACTTAAATACACCACACCACGCCAGACGTTTCATAAAAGGATTTCACAATTTAAAATGTATTTCTTTAAAACCAAAAACAGTCTAAAGGTTAACAAATTGTATAGTGTTATGTACCACCCGAATATATTGAAAGATAACACCGAACATTAATTTATAGTACATGCATAAAGGTAAATCAAGTAAGGTTACTTGATCGAGGTACGGCCAAACTAACAACTATTCCTTTCTCCTCTTCTCTTCTCTGTTTTTATAAACTCTGTTACTAAAGTGATTACTTCTCATTATCATCTTTATGCAGACGACTTGCAGCTGTATCGTCACTTTAAGGTTGGGGAAATCAATCACGCGATCGATTCCATCAATGATGATCTTGAAAACATCAGCAAGTGGGCAAAATCGTTTGGTCTCTTGGTTAATCCTGCTAAAACTCAAGCTCTCATCATTGGTGGCAAACACTACATGAACGCTCTCAATAGCAATTTGCAGACACTCTCTCCTGTTGTCCTCGATTCTGTCCCTATACCTTACAGTAACCAAGTTAAGAATCTAGGCGTTCTTATAAACTCCAATCTTAACTGGAGCTCTCACATAGCAGAAGTAAGCAGAAGAGTCTACTGCTCCTTTCAATCTCTCAAGCGTCTGCAAAAGTTTTTGCCTTATCAAACAAAAATAAGTCTTGCTCAATCTCTCCTTCTACCAATTCTTGACTATGGTGATGTTTGCTTTCTTGATGCTACTGAAGATCTTGTCTATAAGCTCGAACGCTTGCAGAATCTGTGTATTCGTTTCATTTTCGGATTACGTAAATTTGATCATGTATCAGAGTATCGGGCGAAATTAAAATGGCTACCTATTCGACAACGACGGGACTTGCACATACTCTCGTTACTCTACTCCATTTTACATAATCCTAAATCCCCTGTTTACCTCAGGGAGCGTTTTGACTTTCTTGTTCCAAGGGATTATCCCTGCCGTGCAGCTAAATCTCTCCTTCTTCGTGCTCCTCTTCATTCTTCTAGTCGTTACGATGGATCCTTCACTGTTCGTGCTGTGCGTCTGTGGAACTTACTTCCACAGTCCATTCGTGCGAGCTCATCTTTGGATGTTTTCAGAAGAAGAATCAAGGAACATTTTCTATCCTGATTTATTTAGGTATGTATGTTTATGTATGTATTATAATTATATGTATTTAATATTTGTATAGTAAGTAACTGAGTATATGTATTTATATTTGAAAATATAGTATTTATTTCATTGCTATTTTCTATTAACATTATATTGTATAACTGCCCTCTTATTTCACTTTCTCATCTCTCAACACTCTATGGTTAGCTGGAAGATAACTCATATTTGAGTTAAGTTCGCCTTCTGTATACTTTTAATTTGTAAAATTATATATATCCCAGTGTGTATACAATAAAGAATAAAGAATAAAGAACTATCTTAAACGACCAATGACTATCTTCCATATTGTATCTTTGACGGACGCAGACTGATTGAACAGTGATTTTTACACGGACAATAATCCCCATTGTTGACGTATTGCATGCGATAATTTGGTCGTATTTTTAAAGTTATCATTATTATACACTAGCGATTTGACGTTATAGTGACGTTGCTGCTAACATGACAGCGTAGTATATAAAGCCCGATATATCACTGATATCTCTAAGACTAGCTATTCCCGACAAAGTAGAGAGCGATCTACAAACCACTATCATGTTTGACTGAGGAATTTTCAATTTGAGAGTCCATCATATAATCATAATATTTTGGCTTATCGTTTACTAGTGTCTACCTGCGATTTTGTCCGCGTTGACATTAGATAGGAACTTTATATTTTTTCGGTCTTATCTTATGCGTTAATGCAAGTAATAACTTACTTGCTGCCAAATTTCCTTCAAATCCGACCAGCCGTTTTTGCGTGATTTGATAACAAATATCTCATCATCATCATCTCAGCCTATACTTGTCCACTGCTGAACATAGGCCTCCCCAATCGCTTTCCAGCGTAAGCGGTCCGATGCCACCTGCATCCAACGACTTCCTACGATTTTCACAAGATCGTCGGTCCATCTGGCAGGCGGTCGTCCCACGCTGCGCTTGCCAATACGTGGTCTCCACTCTAGAATCTTTCTGCCCCAACGCCCGTCCGATCTACGCACTATGTGGCCCGCCCATTGCCACTTCAGCTTGCTAATCTTAAGGGCTATGTCGGTGACCTTGGTTCTTCTACGAATCTCCAGATTCCTGATTCGATCGCGTAGAGAAACGCCGAGCATAGCTCTCTTCATCGCTCCTGTTAGCTATGGAACAAATATCTAAACATACAAAATTTCAAATTTATAATATTACTAATTTAGTAGGATCTAAAGAAGACAGGAAAATTTAGAGGCAAGATCCAGTCGGTCCAGCGGCCGGCTTGGTTCAGTGGTTAAGAGCTTAACCCGCTCTGCCCACTGGATCGGGTAGTCGCAGGTTCGATTCCCGCACGGGACAAATCTGTGTATGACCTACAAATGTTTGTTTCGGCCTGGGTGTTTGTGACGAGACCGAAATTGTTCTTAGTATGGGGTTACGTTTTTTAAAAGAAAAAGTAAAGTTATAGAATGCATATGCTTTTAACTAGACCTTCAGTGATGCAGTTGTTGCGATACAGTGGTGCAATTACAAATTTTCATACAATTTCTATAGTGCAACTGTCGCACGATTTTGGCGCTGCGACTAACATTTTAGAAATTGTATCAATATTTGTAACCACGCTACAGCGGTACTACCGTAGATCTACTTTTATATCATACGATCAATTTGAAAACCATATTAAACCCTGGATCTCGTTATTCCGACGCATTCGATAGCTAATTGCTTCTTATCTTTTTATTTCTGAATCAATTGTTCACAAACTTACCAAGTACTTGTGCTAGCTGCCTCAACTGTACTGCTCGTAGGAATCTTAACGTGTAGCGTTATATAGCAAGACCTGGATGTAATATAGTCCAAATCGGCAACTGGTTTTATGTATTTTCAAAAAAAATGCTAAATCTGATGTTACTATCTCACTCCTCTGTTTTAACCTAATCATAATGCAAAGCAATACGGCAAATTTCTATTATACTGTGTCCTTCGTTCTCGATATAAACGATATTAGCAGCTCTCTCGAGTCGCTTGGCAACCGCGCGTCATTTAGCCCATTAAAAAGTCAACGCCGCCTCTATGGTATCTGTGGACATAACCTCTGCAAGCATTCTTTTGAAAGCGCGGCAGCCGACGCTTTGTAATAAAGTTTTTGGTCGACATTTAATTTAATAACTTGTTATTGCACTGAAATTTTATAACAAAAAGGTTGTAATATACTCAAGTGACCTTGTGAAATAAATTTAAAACATCGTATAGGCAAATTTAGAAAAGTTTACGTCCTGGCAAAGAAGTACATTCTAAAAAGATCAACCGATAGTTGTTTATTTGTGGTGTTTTCAGCTTAACTTGTTTATTTATATAATATCTAATATTTGGAGACGTGAGTTACGTCATATTAAAATTTGGGAAAGCTTCGTCGTCCGAAAAGTAAACTTATGGAGTCTACGTCCCTATTCGTGTACAAACAGTTTAACACGAAATATACCTGGAAACGATGATTAACCGTCTATAAATTGGCAATGTTATACCTCCAATAAGAGAAATTAGGGGGACGTTCATCAATTATGATGATTGTTCAGGATCGATGGCATTTTAAGGACACGGGTGATGTACGAGATACATCGACGTGGTCCGCAAGACTTGACGATAATTCAAGGACACGAGTGGTGTACGAGATACATCGGCGTGATCTGCAAGACTTGGGGCCCATACGAGATATGTGCTGAAGGTCATACTACTCATAGGTTTCATCCATGAGGTGTTCCTGTGCAGTTCACATTTCTATAATGGTAAGAATCAAAAATGTTACCTAAAATACATACCTTAAACATGCCTAAAACAGTAAATACAAAGACTATTGCTATAAACTATAAGCAATTTGTCATATTATATCTCCAAAAGGAGACTTACTGAAAGGGTAATTAAAGTGACATTGTTTATGTATAACAATACATTATTAATAACAAAAGTCACTCCTTTGCAGAAACATAGTGTTTTTATTGATTTCATTATTAGACATACTTGTATAATAATACTGAAATAGCCCAAACTGGAGCTTATTACACAAAGAATTGTGCAAAATTATGAGTACTTGTTTTAAAAAAGTTAAATCCAGCAATACTTATTCCTGAACAGGGTTTATAACCAAATAAGCCAAAGTAATATACTAATGGCAATGCCTGTTGTAACTGACAAGCAACAGGACTGTGGATACATTCCAAATATAATATCTTATCCTACCGATGCTGCGGCAGGCAGGTTGTGGGATAATTTGTGTTATGCACAAAGATACTTAAAAGATAATATAAAATACCTGGTCTATCCAGTTAACATAGAACTAATAATTATCTATCAATATTATCAACCTAGACTCCTTGCAGGGTAGCCAGAAAAGATTAATCCTAACAATACAGTCATGAAACCTTTATTGAGATAAGAACCTTTAAGGTCAGCAGTATATATTTTGCATAAAAGGAGTGTTAATATAGTGGATTATCAATATGGAATTATTAACTAGCTAGTCATAACCAGTAGTTAAAATTTCATAAATCGACCACCGTTGTAACCAATATAGAACAACAATCCTCATCCTGGGTATGGAAATATTAAGTCACAGTGTACCTATCAGTTCACCAAAAACAACATCACGTTGGACATTGGAAATCTCCTACCAAAGAAAGTGAGGTACAAAAAGCATGATAGGCATTTTACACAAGGACTTGGTTTTTAAGTTGCTGAAAAATTCAGAAAAACTATCAGGAATACAACATGGGTTTTACAAAGAAGCCATAATATTGGAGGCTAAAGGTATTCACTGACGGTGGTATGTATCTATGACACTAATAATGCCTTCAACGACAAACATAATTTTATTGGTTTTTGTGCAAGTACTTGCACTTCAGACAAGTGAATCTTGTCCTACATATGTTTAACATTATGTATAGAAACATTATTATTAGAAACAGTATTGTTTAATAATTTGAAATATAATTTATAGCTATTTTTATTAAAATTAAAGATAAAAACTTAATGCTAACAGGTTAGACCTTACAGTCATAATAAATATACTAATAAAAAATTTATTAGTACCTATTCAGTTTTCTATCATGTAATGAGTTCAATGGTTTTGGGTTCTTGATTATTTCCTGCATCAATTATAGTGTACTTAATAATATTAGAAAGTTGAGGCACACACAATGGAAAGCTATACATCAATTCATGATTTGGAGAATTAGATGTTTTTACTGTTTTTTGTTTGATCATATGATAATCAATAAATAATATGTAATTAAATAAGATTATTCAAGAAATTAATAACTATAAAAAATAGTTATGTAATTAGTTTGGAATGTGTACAGTTATTTTGAACACCAGTGATGTTTTTTGGTATAGTTATGATAACACAAGTATAAACTGCTACCATTAAAGTAACAAGTTGGTTTTAGAGCATTATATATGTTGTAATTGATTTAAAGGTGTTTCAGTAAAAAATATTGGATTGAGATATCATACAAAAATTTGCAATTTTGGTATTGTTATACTTAAATTATTACATCCACATGTTACATGTATCTTATAAATAGGTATCTATATATAAAAAGAAAATAAAGTCATGCAAATGACTTGATAATAATATCCATTTGAAAATTTAATGATATTATGTTGACAAGCTACGGTGGATGAAATATTGAGTTACAGTATTTGAAAGTATGGATTATCTTAAACAAGAATAATCAAAAGTATATTCTTATCACAGGTATGATAAATATTATGTAGTATCAGAAATAATCTAAGTCCTAAGGAACTTGATATTATTTATTTATTATTAATGGGGGATATATAATAATAAGTTGAGTAACACTCAATTCTCACGGTTGGACATCTAGAACTAACTAGAAAGTTACCCATTGCAATTTTTGTTTTTACTTATAAATACAGTCACATACAAAGAAGCAAAGGAAGTGTGGTATGAAATGAAAATTTCATGGTATGAAATAATTCAGTTATGAATAGGATTCCCAATATGATACAGTTGTAACCCATGGTTCGGTTTAGTCCACTGTAACTTATTCGCTTCTTAAGTTATTACTAAATTAGGAGTGTATTTTTTAGTATTTTTAGTATCAGTAATGTAATTGGTTCAGGAGTGGTCCATTCGTATTGCCAAAACGAACGTTCGCGGGCGTTATTGCGCAGGAACGAATCGTTAAGTAATACATAAATATTTATGTAGCCAAGGATTTATTTGTCGGCGCACACTCAGAACATGGAAATGATTCCGGGATAGTTTCGAAATTTAAATTGAATTAATAATAGTGGTATAGTAATAACACTGGGGTAGGTTATGTTGGTTTACCACGCATTAGTACTGCCCTTCGTTCCAGACTCTAAAATTGGGGGGAGGGGGGCGCGAGATTATATAGGTAAAGCACATAGCCTTATGGGAGGAATATCTCCAGATAAGGTGTGTGTGTGAGTGATGTACGCTGATGGCCGCGAGGCCTTTACAGCTTCACCGGACTTAATTCCATATAAGTTCATTAGTACAAAGGCCTCTAGTACAAAAAATTTTAAATTTTGATATATGTACATCTTTAAAGATTAAAAATATAACTAACATTAAATATAGCCGAATGTTGATATTAAAAAAAAAAAAAAAAAAAAAAATCATAAATTAAATATGTAATGATAGCAAAACCATTCTTATAATCACCAAGTTAATTCGTAGCCTTCGTTTGGTACCGTACTCAAAAGGAGATCATTTGACAAAAAACAGTTGGAAGACACATTATTGGGGAAATAGGTTTCCCTGTTATATTTGTATCATATTGTTATAGATTGGGTACTAACAGACTTTGTTTTCAGGTCTAGTACACAGTAAAGGTTTCTAGCTATCTATCTATCTCTATCCATATTATGACGCCAGATCTCTTGCGGGGTGGGCAGAAAGTGCAAGGTTCCGACGGGTTCTTTCCTTGCATGCCTGCCTGGTTTTCTTCACTCTCATAGTTCGTCTCATAATGGTTGTCAATGATACAAGAATTATTATAAAGGATTTAATTTTATATAAACAAAACTCTAGATGGGCAATTCCTCAACTCTTGTTATATAGAAGATATCTATAGAAGAAAGATCTCTATAGAAGACATAACAGATAGAGACTGCACTGATATCTGATAAGTAATGATTGATTAATATTACCCGGTATTAATGAATTTTGGACAACAGGTGTGGTATAAAGGTATATAACAGGTGCTTTCAAGGTTTTGTTGGGATGGATCTACACTACATAACATAATATGTTATAGAATTTAATTATATAAATTTATTTTAAATAAGTTAGACAGACTGGTTGTAAGAAACAATATATGTGTATATATTTGTTGTTTGTGTTGTATGGCAAAACAAAGAACGGGAATGTGTTATAGTACAAATATACTAATGATATGTTATTTTTTAGAGGTCACGCTCAAAAAAAAAAAAAAAAAAAAAACCTTTATGTGGTATACTTCAACTTTACCCTTATAGCTCTAAACAGCTGCTAATATCGTTTATATCGAGAACGAAGGACACAGTATAATAAGTGATCAAACGAACTTACCTGAAGTGAAGTTCGATCATTATTATACGAAGTCCTTCGTTCGAAGATATAAGTACCCAACCCGCCCTGCCCGTTGGTAAAGTTGAAATGTACTACTTCTAAAAGGAATGCTTGCAGAGGTTATGTCCACAGATACCATAGAGGCGGCGTTGACTTTTTAATGGGCTAAATGACGCGCAGTTGCCAAGCGACTCGAGAGAGCTGCTAATATCGTTTATATCTTCGAACGAAGGACTTCGTATAATAATGATCGAACTTCACTTCAGGTAAGTTCGTTTGATCACTTATTATACTAACAGTTTCGTAGCGTACCCGGTCGACAACACCGCCACCTACCGGGTCTATGTTATATAGCCTATGTTACTTTTCGATAAAGTAGCTTTCCAATGGTGAAAGAATCATTAAAATCGAATTAGTAGTACCGTGGATTACCCCGAACATCCAAACACAAACTTTACCTCTTTATAACATTAGTATAGGTAGATATTTCTCCATACGCACGCAAATGTACAAGGTGCGTGTCTCAAAAAATGGTTCTTAATTAAATCTTTAAAACTAAAAGTTTAGTTTTTATAATGTACTTAGGTTATAAATAAGGTTTTGCTTTACTTTACACAGTATACTAGAATATAAGTATATTAAAAAAAGCACTCACGCCAGGTGATTTTTCCGGGGAAGTCTTAGGTGGGTGACTCGCATTGCCGTTTGCTTGGCACAAGATTGGGGCGACGTACATTATCACTAAAACTAAAGTCTTCCAAGTCACACCTGCCATTCTCATTCCACTACACAAATCTCAACTAAAGCATCTTCTTAAATAATATCACCTATACTACCCAAGTTATATAGGTGTTAACATACATAGATGTGTAATGTGGCCTAGTTTACCTAATTGCGTGAAGCGTGCTTATGTATTTAAATTTTCTAATGTGATGTTAATTTGTGTTAGGCGTTTAAGGCTGAGGTTTGTTCGTGTTTAGGTAAGAACAGTGTTGTTAAGGTGAATCTACAAGGGCACGTTTGATGGGGTTCAAGGACCACCTTTTGGTAATGACACATCCTTTTATTCTATAGTTTCAAGAACGTTTTTCGAAACATTACTCTAAAATTATTTATGTATATTCTATGCGACTGTGAAATTGGAAAATTGGTAGTTGTGTCACAGCCATTTGTATGAATCAGCGACTCGGTCGGCTATCTAGTTAAGTAAACGCCGGAATTCAATTTAATAGCTAAACGTCGTTCAGCCAAATGGAGCAACAGTAAGGTTTAACCATTTTGCTAAGAAATGTGCAACGTTTGTCGCAGCCATTTGATTAAATTAGCTGAGCCACTTGTGATAATTAAGAAAATTAAATTAAATTGTAATGTCGTATTTTCATTTAGTCGTATAAAAACTGCTGATCTTGGGCTTTAGACGAATTACACACGAAGAAGCGTGGCATAGTTAGCCGCGCGTTGCAGCTGTGCCTGAGGGCCTAGAAAGAGGGAGGCCCAGAGAGCCTAGTTAACCAAGTGACTAGCGTTTAGTTTCTATTTAGTTGCTGTAATCTATAGAACAATGCGTTGGCCACGTGATTTTTCATTGTAAGACTTCCTTGCTGTAGAAAGTTCTTGGCTTGACTTGGGCTACAGGTCCAGGATTTTAAACCGCGGCCTGCGGTGGGCTCTACACGTTACTGTATTTTTTTATGTTAACCTATTTTGTCCCACTAAGCGGACGATTTAGCGCAGTGATTAAGAGCTTAAGCCGCTCCGCCCACTGTGTCTAATAGTCGCTGGTTCGATTCTCGCACGGGACAAATCTTTGTGTGATCCACAATTATTTGTTCCAGTCTGAGTATTTGTGTATGTGAACTTTCATGTTTGTAAACGCACCCACGATAGAGGATTAAATCCTAGTGTGGAGCTACATTTTTTAAAATAAAAAAAAATAAAGAAAAAAGTGCCCCTCTAATCTTCCACGTGGATCCGTGAATGGCCATCTATGGACAATTTTTTACTATATTTTAAATAAACTAAATAAGGATAATTGTTGATTGCTACCTTCTAATTAGGAAACTACTTATTCGGTGAGTTGGCTTATTTAAAATGTTTGCATATACTTTTATGACTATTTTGAGAATCGGTAGAAAAGTGACATTGGCGCCACTACGTTACAACTATTACTTACCTACTACTAAAGAGGCGCATCACCGCAACGTTCTTGGTGAACACCTAAGTTAAGCTGCGTCTGTTTAGATCAGGCTGAGATGGGCCACGTTTATAATATCTCCATATTCGAGTATCTTTGGATATATATCGCGTTGGAAGGTACATCAACTGGTAGTCATGGGTACTACTTGATTTGGTAGTCAGTTAAGTTCAAGCCAACTGCTGATGTTCAAAAACCTGTCTCCATCAATTTGATCAAACATTTGGTCTGTATGTTTGAGTATGACTATGCTATGACTTTGTTTTCTTGCATCTTGATTCCTGAGAGAAGGCGTTTGTCAGTCCCCGTAGTCAAATGGAACAGTACAGATGAGAAAGAGTATGCTCCGTTGGTTCGGGCATATAGAAAGTATGTTTGAAGAAAGGATGACAAAACAGATATAAAATTCGAAAGTGGAATATAGGTACCGGGGAAGACCTAAATAATCTCACCATGACCAAATAGATCGAATCTCATCTGAAGGACAAGTCAAGAGTGTCCATAACCAGCGAGAGTGTATATGAAGAACTATGGGAGTGGAAGAAGCCAGAGAGGTGTGTAAGGAAAGAATCTGTTGTAACTCTGTACTCTCTGCCTATCCCGCAAGGGATCTGGCGTGGTGATATACATAGGTCTTAAATAGAAAAGCTTATTGCTGTGTTATAAAAATCACTTTTGACGATGAGTTCTTTCAATTTTCATTGTCCATTTGCCAATGTTGTATACAATACTCAAAATATGCTAAAAATGAAGAGCGATTCTAGTGAACGAGGACGAGCGACATGAGGAACACAAAAATTCTATGTGGTTGGTTAATCGCTATATAATTTAAGAAGAAAGAATATGTGAGTACAGTACATACGACACCACGTTTATTAGGTACGTTTCAGTTTCATTGCTTAATTATTTATTTCGTTTATTACACACATTCATAGGAAACAGTAGAGTTAATTTATTGTCCATCAATCAATAAGAAAGTTATAAAGTTTTTTCTTAAATTGTTTAATTGAACTATTCCTGTATCCATGGCCAAGATTTCGGAAGAATCGAACCCGCCACTTCTAGATTTAATAAACAGACCGGCCTGCACTTATATCACTAGACCATGCCGCCGATTTGTCATTGTGATATGTCCATCTACATCTATATCATCACTCCAGATCCCTTGTGGGGTAGGCAGGTAGTGATATGTGTTAAAATAATACACGTAAATAAAGATGAGAATATTTTAATATTAGAAATAAAAAGAAAAACTACACTATGTGGACCTGCTATGCCAAATTGACAATCCTGAATAAAGTTGTACCTAGCAAACATTTTAATTAACTTTCGAAACAAACGTTATTATAGCACTTTTGCGCATACACAATGTTTCATTTTATTTATCACTGTATAATAATATTAGCCCTGTTAAGAAACTGTCCCACTGCTGGGCACGGGCCTCCTCTCCAACTGAGAGGGTTTAGGCCATAGTCCACCACGCTGGCCCAGTGCGGGTTGGCGAACTTCACACACCTTCGAGAAACTCTCAGGCATGCAGGTTTCCTCACGATGTTTTCCTTCACCGTTAAAGCAAGTGATAATT
Source organism: Phalera bucephala (assembly GCA_905147815.2). NCBI lineage: Eukaryota > Metazoa > Arthropoda > Insecta > Lepidoptera > Notodontidae > Phalera > Phalera bucephala. Next base: position 13,579,316 of record LR990615.1, read on the forward strand.
AATTTTAAATACGCACATGCTTTCGAAAAGACAGAGGTGCGTGCCTGGGTTTGAACCCGAGACCTCTGACTTTGCAGTCCAAACCAAAGGCTGTCACTGCTTTTTTATTTCTTCTTTTATCTTTTTACATCTTTTATCACTGTATAGGAACATGCATTTTACTGCAACCACTTATAAAATTGATTAAAGGTTTGGTCAAACAGCCGATGCATCGCGACGGAAGAGCGACGGAAGCGCTCGGCTCTGTTTGGTTGTGACATTGCCGTCGCGCCGAGCGGGGTTGCGCTGTGTGAGGTCTCCTGTACATTTCAGTACATTATAACTCCCTAAGCCGCGCCATCGTCGCGCTCCCGTCGCGCTGCATCGACTATGTGGCGAGACCTTGAATGTTTGTTGTAGCTTGACTTGTAATCATAACACAAGGTCCATGCTCCAATTTCCGGCCAGCATTACTTACTGTGATATTCCAAATGCATCTATCTACCTTACCAATGAATGATCGTCAGTATATACACCTTTGAGATGATGTATTTTTCTATTGAATAATTCTTTTAACCGGCTAAGATATCCGTCACAATTATCTGTAGTGCGACAGGGATCTTTTGGCTCATGGATGACATTGACACCCAATAGTAGACACCAATTAGTAAAATTTTCTTACTTCCAGGAAAAAATTATAACAGAGACCCTCCTGTCACAATTTTTCCCTAGAAGATAGAAAATTTTGCACGTTGTAATTAACTCGATGGATTTGACACACTTGCTCCACGAACTTAACTCGCTCACTTGCGGATGTGGCAGATATTGCGGACTTCCAACAGGTTCTTTTCTTATGAACTCTCTTTCTTCCTCCATTCTTAACGTACGGCCAAACCAACGCGTCCAGCCGCGTCCGAGATGGCGTGCACGGTGGCGATCAGTTCTTGCAGTAGTATTTGTATGAACGTATTCTCACCAACGCGTCCTACGTCCTGCATGCGCTATTTGTGCGGCGTCTGCAGGTGCGATTATAGGGAGACACTGATCGCCACGGCGGAAGCAACTGCGGACGCCATCGCGGATGCGGCTGGATGCGTTGGTTAGGTCGTGCCTTTGGATTTAGCTGCCCCGATTCTACAGCGCATTATATAAAACTAACTGTTACCCGCGGCTTCGCACGCGTTATTTTGGATTTTGACATAGGTAGGACTTTTTGGGATAACATTATTCCAAGACTTAAGAGACACCTCTATATTTAGTTTCTCTTAAATCTGTTCAGCCGTGTTAATAGGAAATAGGGGGTGGCAGAGGTGTACTGAGTACACCCACGTTTCGCCGACGATGTTAGGTCCCATGTAATAGGGGCGAGCCTATTGCCATATACTGGGCACAATTCCAGACTCCGGACTCATACTGGGAAGTTTTCGTTAGAAAAACTACACTTGTCCGCCCTAGGATTTGAACCCAGGACCTCGTGATCACAAAACGATGCGCTTTACCACTAGACCAACGAGGCAGTCAATATTGGGCCCGTATGTGCTTAATATGTCTTCTTTATTTTAAAATCACAAATCCCAAATCAATATTCCTGTACGCCGCGCGGGGATCGTACCTCATCATCATCATTTCAGCCTATACTTGTCCACTGCTGAACATAGGCCTCCCCAATCGCTTTCCAGCGTAACCGGTCCGATGCCACCTGCATCCAACGATTTCCTGCGATTTTCACAAGATCGTCGGTCCATCTGGCAGGCGGTCGTCCTACGCTGCGCTTGCCAATACGTGGTCTCCACTCTAGAAACTTTCTGCCCCAACGCCCGTCCGATCTTCGCGCTATGTGGCCAGCCCATTGCCACTTCAGCATGCTAATCCTGAGGGCTATGTCGGTGACCTTGGTTCTTCTACGAATCTCCTCATTCCTGATTCGATCACGTAGAGAAACGCCGAGCATAGCTCTTTCCATAGCTCGCTGAGCAACCTTGAGCTTTTTTATGAGACCTATTGTAAGAGACCACGTCTCTGATCCATATGTCATCACTGGTAACACACATTGACTAAACACTTTAGTCTTTAGGCACTGAGGTATTTTGGATGAGAAGATGTTGCGCAGTTTCCCGAACGCTGCCCAGCCGAGTTGGATTCGTCGATTGACCTCTCTCTCAAAGTTGGACCTACCTAACCGGACTGCCTGTCCCAGGTAAATGTATTCGTCGACAACTTCAAGAGTAGAGTTCCTAACGGTGAGTGCGGTGGGTACGACATGGACGTTAGACATTATTTTTGTTTTGTCCATATTCATTTTAAGACCCACTTGTTGGGATACTCTATTGAGGTCACCGAGCATTCGTCCTAGATCTTCCAGCGACTCCGCCATGACCATAATGTCGTCGGCAAATCGAAGGTGAGTGATGTATTCGCCATTGATGTTGATGCCAAGTCCTTGCCATTCCAAGAGCTTGAAGGCGTCCTCTAAGGTGGCCGTAAACAGTTTCGGAGAAATGACGTCTCCCTGTCTTACTCCTCTTTTTACCTATACTACTACTATTTGACAAAGTAAGTTAAGTTACGTTTTATTGCTTAAACCAAGTCGTCTTTGTTTTGCAAAAGCTTTTATAAAATCAATTTGAAAATGAGTAAATTTTCGTTGTACAACAATTTCAACAGGTCGGCAGGCTTCCAGTCAGCTGTAAAGGGGAAGAGGGGAATCGAAGGGAATGCCAGGCTATTCTTAGCCAAAATATGATTAATATCTTTGAGCTTTCATGCAGGCCGGTAAAACCCACAAAATCCATGTTGGTGTGATTTTACATACCACTTAGACAGATCATATCGGTATGATCTAGTGTTTAAACAAAGTTACCTATTTCATATTATTATTTCACGACTTAAATACTTAAAAACTATCTATTCATCTATATCATAACGTCAGATCCCTTGCAGGGTAGGCAGATAGTACAGTTTCAACAGGTTATTTCCGTTAGACCTTTCTGTCTTCCTCCACTCTTATAGTTCGTCTTATGCTCGTCGGTTACGGAGACTCTTGATTTGCCTTTCGGATAAGACAACGTCTATTTGGTCATGGTAAGATAGTCTAAATCTTCCCTGATATCTACATCCTTCCACTTTCGCAATGTATATCTGTGTGGATTCTTCCATCTTAAGTTTCTTTATGATCTGTTCAGTCGTTTTAGTATGAAGAAAAAATAGATATTCCGGAGAAGTAGTCGTTATTTTTTGAGATAAAAAGTTATGTTTTATTTTACGATGTAAGACACCTTCATATAAAGTTTCAATTATTTGTTCAGCCATTTTAATATGAATAAATACCAGCTATGTCGCAAGTACCGTGATTCTTCCCGGGATAAAAAGTATCTTGAATATTATTTGAAGACCTAAAACACCTTGAAAGTGTTAGTAAGTGTTAGTAATCCATTCCGTCATTTTAGTATGAAGGAATAACAGCTAGATATCCCGGGTGAATCGTGTAGTAAATATATTGTATATTTTGTCCACTAGACTTACCAGACTTCCACCACCGGGTTAAGTCTTAGCCCGCACAGGTGGTCTTTGTAAAATATAAACTAAACTATAGCGCGATCTTATTCAATACACAATACTAATGCCGTCTCATAAAAAGAAAAACATATAAAATATCTTCCTTTTCAAGAAGGATTCTCAGTTTATCTATTTATTTTAAAATTATCGGACTGCCTTGTTGGTCTAGTGGCAAAGCGCATCGCTTTGTGATCACGAGGTCCTGGGTTCAAATCCTAGGTCGGACAAATGTAGGTTTTCTAACGAAAAATTCCCAGTTTGAGTCCGGAGTCTGGATTTGTGCCCGATATATGGCAATAGGCTCGCCCCCTATTACATGGGACCTAACATCGTCGGCGAAACGTGGGTGTACTCAGTACACCTCTGCCACTCTCTGTGTTTTATCGGAAAAATATTTCTGATTTAAATCTTCTCTACCTACCCTGTCAAAGATTATAATCTAGCATAACAATATTATTACACTATACTAGACACGGTACATTGCCAGCCAAGTATGTAGCAAAGTTTTGTCAGAACATTTTGTGTTAGTCTCGTAAGATATTAATCGTGGTTAAAGTCCGGCCCATTCATTCTTAAAGTTCTCTTCAGAAGAAACAATCCTGAATGCATCATCAGTTCATGCAGGAAATCGTGTTTGAGTGTTTAAATCAAACGTGTAAGAACAATTTCAAGTAACTGCTTTTAACCACTGAAAAGTTTTTCGTGAGGAGACGAACCTGAGTCTAATATCAATTCATGGATGAATTCATGTGTAGGAAAAATCACATATTGCAGTTCGGGCCAAACAGTAATAAAGTTTTATAGTTATGTTATAGCTAAGTTGTTTGGGAGCAATAAATTATTTATCAAAATCGACTTTCTTTTTCTTTCCTCAAAAACTGTTAGATCTTTTGCTAATACTTTCTGTATACTTATATACAGAGAAGTGATCTTTAGTACAGGCTACAATTACACAAAATTTCATTGTAACCCATCAGTTTGGAGCAAAGTGTATTTTTAGAAATGCAAAGTTTCGCTTATTTTCGGATTCTCTGGGGAAACCTTTTAATTTTCCGGGATAAATATTATACAATATGTTAGCCATTTTAAGCTATCCGCAAGCAAAGTATCATCCAAATCCGGCTGGTAGGTTTGCGTTATGATAGTTCGTACACTTAGACAGACAGACAAACAGACACAGTAGCCAAAAATTGTAAGATTAGCTTCAACATCAATAGAATAATATCCCTGTATTGTTATTTTCTAAAAATATCCCATGTACAGACACGACTGGCCTACAGTTTTATTATACGTAGTATGTATAGATAAAGATGCTTTACTTTTCCATGCAAACCGTTTGAATTCTTGAAAACATAAATATTAACTATATTTTGTGTCATATGAAATATCTCCGTGCTAATCTTCACTGACATTTGAAGAGTAGTTTTGGAGCAATGAATGATTTATCAAAATCGACTTTCTTTTTCTTTCCTCAGATCTGTTAGATTTTTCGTAAATATAAGTATACACAGTTGTGATCTTTAGTACAGGCTACATTTTTACAAAAATTCATTAAATACAGGTTTGGCGTAAAGTGTCTCTTTAGAAATTCAATGTTTTGCTTATTTTCGTCTCATCTGGAAAACATTTTGATTTTCCGGAATAAATGCTTTACAATACGTTAGCCAATATTTTAAGGTATCCGCATGCAAAGTTTCATCAAAATCAGCTTGGTAGATTTTGCGTGATGCCGGTTCATACCCTCCGACAGACAGACAGACAGCCAGATACGAAAGCCAAAAATTGTAGAATTAGCTTCTACGTCGATAGTATGATACCCCTGGGTTGTTATTTCCTAAAAATATTCCATGTACGGACACGACTTCCTTGCAGTTTTATTATATGTATGTATATAGATTATTTAATTTCATTATGACGATAATTTTAATGTTTATTGTATAGGTGTTTCTTGCCTAAAATAAATGGATTTGAATTTGAATTTGGAGTTCGTCACATACACGTTCGCCGGCTACGAAGAATTTTATATTGTTGTGTTGAGGTGTTATTTGTTCATGATTATTGATACTTTCGTTACAGGTTGTAATCATAAATATTATATCTATCCTGATTTTACGGCGGGTGTTCATAATTTTACGCGTATTCATTACTGCTGTACGATGACTACGATAAGCCCGCTATCCACGGAGACCCAACTTCCCAGAAACTTTAAATTAAACACGACGACTTGGTCTTATCCTCCAAGCACAAGCCACTTGGCTTATTGGATCGAGTAGTCGTGAATCAGTCCCCGTACGGGACAAATACTTGTAGAAGTCAGTAAAAATAATGATATTTATAAGGGTGTGTATGTATATAGAAATTGTATCTACAGATACAATTTTGATATCTGTTAAAAATAATGGTATCTATAGGTATAATGACAGAAGATTTGGTGCGGTGGTTAGGAGTTTAAGCCGCTTCGCCTACTGGATCGAACAGTCGCGGGTTCGATTTCCGCACGGGACAATTTTTTCTGTGACCCACAAATATTTGTTTCGGTCTGGGTATTTGTGTTTCTAAATTTTCATGTTTGTAAACGCACCCACGATACATAACCAAACTCTATTGTCGGGCTACGTTTAAAAAAACACACGCATTCGACATCGTAAGGATATCGATATCCCTTTTGGAGATATCAGAATCGATGTGCGCTTTATTCTTTGGGTATTGATTGTTTATCACTCAATAACGGTTATGGAAAATATCGTAAGGAACACACATGCAAGTGTGTATATTGAATAAAATGCCCGAATTATAGAGACAGGTTCATCGAATACCTGACTGGGGCCAAAATACATAGGTGATCGGTATAATGGTGTAACATTAGTGTAACCTTTGCCTTTCGGGTATGAGAACTGTGACTGAAATTTATTAATTAGTTACCGTGGCAGATTTCAGTATATGACTTGAATATAAATAGAAGTCATAAGTGATACATTATTCTTATAAATTTTTGTATTAAACCAATATGAACATATGCAAGGTGGAATGTGACTTAATGTCTCTCTCACCTCGATTGGTACGAAAAGGCAGTAGTCCCAACAGTGGCACAATAAATGCTGATTCATTTATTTTTACAAGCTTTTATTTAACTTGCAATGTTCGTATGACTGTCTGTCTGTCTGTCTCTCTCCGGGGATCCATTATTCAATCACTTGCGGGTATCAGATTGAGGTGAAATTTGGCACACGTATGTAAAGTTGGTAACAATGCAATTATATGGTACCATGTAGCTGGTCCGATGATAGAGTCGGAAGGTAGCCATTGGAACATGTGAACGTGCAACGTAACCCCCTCGTGTTTAGGCTTGTTAGATTGGTATTTACAAGTCCCAAACAACCAGATAGTGTACAGGGTCTGATGATGAAGCCGAAAGGTGGCCAATGGAACTGCCCAATTACTCAATTTAACCCCGCCGTGTTTTGGCTCGTTGACTCCGTCTTGACGAGTACTTTAGATCCGGATGGTGTCCAAGGTCTGATGATGGAGTCAGAAGGAAGCTATAGGAACTCCGCAACTAAGCAAGATAATGTCTTTGTTGTGTTTTTGCTATAAAAGCTTGTTTTTAAAAAGGTTTAATTGTTAACTTAAAACTAATTATCAGTAAAAGATTTTTATTTTTGGTTTTTTTAATGCGGTTTTAACATAAAGTCTTTTTGTAGATGTATTCGGTATGTTGTTGGGTAAGTAAAGTACGTGTATAAATAAATAACACACCAGATATTTGATATAAAAATTTTAATGATATAATTAAATATTATCAACGCTGCCACCACGCTCCTGTCATAAAGTTTTTTACAGCTTGCTTTCCCTGTAATATACCAAAAAATATACATTTAAAGTAAAGAATTAAATTGATGTAACTATTAAATAGTAGTGCGAATGTGTCTAAGCTTACGATTTGGCACATTTGAGCCAATCCTCTGGGTATTCCAAATATAACATCGAGAAAGCCCTGAGATACCTGTAAATAATAGGAAACAATTACTATAACCTGTTCTTTTATACAACTATTACTTACTCGAATTTGATCCTTTAATAGTAATGAATTTTTCTCTTTATTCTAACAAAAATTTTATAACTTTAATGCCTATCTTTCACTCGTCAGCTATACCATAGTTATTATCAGTATAATAAATAAATTAAAGAAATCGAATTCTAAGTAAACGGTCCAATTTAATGTACTACTACATATTTCAGTTAGCAATATTTCAGTAAGTATCATGAGGAAAATCTTAACATTTATTTGTACAGTAGCAAACGGACAATTAATCGCTTTACCTTCTCTGCCGTAGTATAGTCTTATTTAAAGGAATTCTTTGATTTATTAGTAACATAAGAGCTTAGCACGAACATAATAACATTAGCGTAAAGTTGTTGAGAAAGCGTCCTGTATCGTTTATTTTTATTTAGTAAATATGAAGTGTGAAAAGGGCAGTATATCATACTAACGCTACACGCTAAAGTAAATGTTTCGTCCTAATCCTTCCGTTTACATGGAATTCGTCGTTATGCGAACCTCTGCCTGCGCTGTCGTTACGCACTCTTCGTAATCAAACATAGGAATTTCCACTTACTGTTGGTGGTGTTGTCGTTGGTGCTGGTGTGGTGGTCGCAGCGCCTGCCGCAGCCGTCGTAGCATTTATACTGTTATCCTGACACACTGCCACAGCGACCATAATCGACAGGACCACAAGCAGGCTCATGTCTCCATGCCCCATTATTATAACTTACTGTTCTCTGAAATCTCCATCTGCTTTTATATACAATAAGTTGACAACCGCGACTGACTTGTTCAGAATGACGCATTAACATCGTCAAACATTTTAGATACAATATGATGAAATGGAACATGCTATGACTGACTGGAGGCCACTTTAAGTTATTATGAATATTTATTAGTAGGAAAATAATGGAGATAAAAGACAAGTCTAGAGTCAGTTAGGTAAACAAGCCAAAATATGTTATTATTGGTTTGAAATTCTGTTAGTGTACTAATAATATTACTATAGATTTCATCTTGTTGAGTGGTCGCATTATTTATCGTTGATTGGGGCAAGGTTTTGTCATAATGTAAGAAAGTTTTAGAGTATTATTAAGTCTAATTAAAAAATCAAAATTTAGTAATTAAACCAGGTGGATCGTCATGCTCTCTGTTGCGTCGACGAGAGATCCTTTTAAAAAAAATTGGAATATTGAATAGAAGCGCATTCTGTTTCTCCGGGGAATGTCATAGAAATACCCCTTGGTTTATGTAAAGAGAAAAGTACATAAGTAAAATTATGGAATGTATACTTTTTAGTAAAGGTGACTTTACAATATTATAATCCGCTCTAAGGATGCCTACTAACGGAGGTGTAGAATAGCCCAGCGATTTCATCGCCGTGTCGTATGTAGTAGACATTTTCAATAAATCAAATATATTAGTTGTGCATTTAAACATAATTCAAAAACATACAACTTAGTCAACTACAGTTTGTTTGTCCTGAATTCGTAGCACTATACATGCAAAATTATTTCACACGTAGAATGAAATGCTGAATGCAGGCAGCGTCGACACAAAAGAACGTTGCAGGGTATAGGGCGTTACTATCTACACAGTACATGCATATAAAAATAGGTAAGCTTTGTCACATTTGTACCTGGGAGGCATATTCAAAGCTGCTGTTTCTTGTTATAGTATGCAATAGAGACGCGTGTTGTTGACTGTACATGTGTTATAATATTTAAGTCGATAACGTTAGACATGCAAAAGAGTGTTTCTAAAATTTTTTTTCCCAAAACCTATTTAGAAAATTTCACTGCATTGTATTCAAACTCGTAATTACCGTATCAAGTGCGCTTCGTAGATCCGCTGAACGGCTATTAATACGAAGTTCGGTCAAACGTAAACCTTCATATCACCAATTTATTAAAGTAGTACATTTCTATAGATGACTGGTGACCACGAGGTCCTGGATCCGAAACCTGGGTTAGACAAGCCGTTATTAATGTTTTTTATCCAAATACGGCTTGGTCCAGTGGTTAAGAGATTAAGCCACTCCGCCCACTGAATCGAGTAGTCGCGGGTTCGATTCCCGGCTGGACTGACCCAGAAATATTTGTTTAGGTCTGAGAGTTAGTGTCTGTGAATTTCAAGTTTACAGTGTTGTGAAACCTCAATACAGAAACAATTCCTAATGTATGGCTACGTTTTTTATAAATGTTAGTAGCAATCCGAAGTCTGAAATCGCATCCTGTGTTACGCGAATAGACTCTTTATTACACTGAAATTGTCGACGACATGTGGGTGACCTTAGCACACCGCTTATGGAATATGGTGTTAAGGTGTTTGATATTTCGAAGCCGTACCTACCTCGCACTTTAAAAGACTTTAAAGGGTTTGTATAAAATTCAATCAATAAGCGGAAATGGTTCCGCTCTCGATATGAGTACACACTCAAGTGCCTATTTACCTTTTTTGGCTTGAATTGACGGCAACTTATAGCATAAATTATGTAGGCACGTCTACTGAGTTCCCGCCTACGAGCTTTTCTTCGCCTTCAATTAACAAAATTGAAATTCTGAGTATAGATATTATTATTCTTAGGGAAAAATGTTGTACATTGAAATGGTGTTTTGATTAAGGTCTTAATATTCGTTGTTTTTATATAATGATTCAGTATCATTGGACCGTTTTTTTAACAAATTTATGTAGATCATAAGTTCCTTTATACATACAGCTACGGTTGTTTTTAATGTCATTATTTACCCCTTAAAATTACTATTACGCACCTCCTTGTCACTTGCTCGTTCATTCAAGAATCTTCATTATTACCAAAATTTTTCCTTTCCTATAATAAGTGCAGCACCTATATTTAAAAAGAATAGAACGGTTACTGCACTTCTCATTAGGACGATAATAATATGTAGGCATTTTAGTAGATTGTGATAGTAATGTAAAGGTTTAACGACTAACGTTATATACCTACAGAAGTGTTATATACTACAGGTCTGTTTGACTAAATCACCGACGAAATCCTCAGATGTTATTTTCTAGTATTTCACTGGTTATGTCAAAAAGGTTTTAAAATTTATAAACTGGCGAACGGTACCACTTTATCATTTTATTTACAGCACTTTCCTGGATAGCGGCGAAATAGAATTATCAGCCTTTTAGGGCAAAATACAACGGAATGGCTTTTAATGTTTTTTATTCAGTTTCCGGCCGGTGAAAAGTTATACCTACTATGTTTTTATGTATATTATTGCTATCGTTTGGTAATAATGTAAAACTTAAAGATAGATACAAGATGGAGGAAGCCAGAGAGGTATGTAGGGACCTGTTGGAACTCTGTATTCTCTGCCTACCCCGCAAGGGAACTGGCGTAATGATATAGATAGTGACAAATACAATAAATACATGAAAGATCGATATCTATCCTCTGTCTACCTTCTATTTATTGTAGCTATATTACCACATAGGGAGAGAGTGCCTACAAAATTCCAACCAAGTTCTTTCCTTACCTCAGTGGTTTTCTCCACTCTCATAGATCGTCTCATGCACAGTCACCGGTTACGGATGCTTGCCTTGAAATTCAGATAATACACAATCTATTTGGTACTGGTATAGGTAGTCTGGGTATCTCCGGTACCTACAGTCTTCCATTGTTGCACTGTATATCTATTTTGACATTCTTTCTTTCTCTTGTATATCTGTTTTGTCGTAAACCCAAGTATATAAACATAAATGTATAATAAAAAAATAATGAACAAAACACGAATTGAAACTAAAGCAACTGAAAGTTTATTTAACAGTATTTACCAAGTAAGCACTTATCAAATGATATGATATGTTTCAAAGGAACAATGCTATTAGGCACAGGTGGCGTTATCATCTCAACCATCTGAGACTAAAAATGTATGAAAAAAACTCTTGCGTTCGATGTGTGGTAAACGTGTATCATGCAAGTACCTAAATACCCCTTATTCGCTAAGACCAAACGCAGCGCGTTACGATGACTTTGTGAAATGTTCCCGTAACAGTATTATTTGTGTGTGTGAATGATCTAGGCTGTTGGCCGCGAGACCTTTACAGCTTCACCAGATAAGAGGGCGAGAGTGCAATCACTACGCTCAAGCCAGAAATACATTTTTCAGTTGATCTGGAACTTCCATATAAACTTCCTACTCTAATTTTCCATTTAAATACGCTGGCGGGCTAGCGATTCTTTGACCTCGCCGGCGAGGTTAGTATCTGATGTAAAAATATTCGGTATGCCACTGGGGTACAATTAAGTGATCATTTCACGATGTTATCGTGACACGCCGCGTTACGTGTTTAAGTGGACGTAGCGAATTAGGACTCTTGATCGATTTAAATATACTTACGGAAATACATTTTGACCAATCTTCATTATCGTGACCAAATAGACCGAGCCTTATCTGAAGGACAAGTTAAGAGTCTCCGAAATCGGCGAGCGTGTATGAGACGAACTATGAACGTGGAGGAAGCCAGAGAGGCATGTAAGGAAAGAACCTGTTGGAACTCTGTACTCTCTACCCCGCAAGGGATCTGGCGTGATCTATATGATTGATAGAGATTTATTATTATTACCATGAAGATGGCCAGTACAGGACAGAGGCCATTCCTGAGATCTTTGGGTCAATCTTAGATCATACTAAAGTAGCAAGATACGTAACGAAGGCGTTCTGCACGTGGCCCTATATCGAGAGATCCTAATATGACGATAACTTGATCTAGTGATAGAACGTAGGTCACTCCGTCCGATTGAGTATTCACAGGTTAGATAAATAAACAATATATGGTACCATGTAAATAAACACGGGATAAATATTTGTGTGATGCACAAATCTGTTTCGTCCTGGGTGTTGAATTAAATGTTTGTAAACTCCCTACGTCACAGGAATAAATCTTAGTGTAGGGGCTACGGTTTTTTACCTAACCAATGATTTTTACCTAAATTGTTTAAATTATTATAAGGAATGGTTTAGTCCAGTGGTTAAGAGCTTAAGCCGCTCCGCCCATTGGATCGAGTAGCCCCAGGTTCGATCCCCGCACGGGACAAATCTTTGTATGACCCGCAAATATTTGTTTAAGTCTGGGTGTATGTGCATGAGAATTTCATGTTTGTTTACGCACCCACAACATAGGAATATTTTATCGTATGGGGCTACGTTCTTTTTAAAAGTAAATAACTGCCACATGGCTAACTTTGAAAGAAGATTTCTTGCCATTTTCTTACAAATTGCTTTGGCGATGATTATCGTTAGTGTCACCTGACGTTGATTAAATGATATCCGGTGTATCTAGTTCAAGTAGTTCCTATATACATACATATCAACAATGTTTTTTTATTCATTTATTCTTTATTGCATACAGTACAGAGGTAATTGTAATTTTCACAAGTCATATACAAAGGCCAGCCTAACTCAATATATGAGTTCTCTTCCAGTGAAACTTTGAGTGTTGAGAGATGAGACAGTAAATAAGAGTTTATTACTAAAAATAGTCTTTTATTCATTAAACTAAATTGCATTCGACTTAAAACGTAAAGGAAACTCAAACGTCGTTAAATACGAAATATGAAAATTCATAACACGAGTTAGTCACCCGTGCTTATTTTACTCATTAATTGTGCACATAGCTTGTTACTAGAAGTCACGGCGCTGCTCTCACTTAAGGGGCTACGCGAAAAACACATGTTTTTGTGCTCCATACACTTGAAGAAGTATATGCATTAGAGACAGTTCTGGCTGTGCCTCGCCCGCGTTCGGTCGTGACACTGCGCAGCTCGCCCGCTCGCTATTTTCGTATTTTCGCACGTACGTACGTATTAGATAATCGACTTGCTCTGTTGGCTCGTTATACGTGCTTACGATATTATTTCTCTGCGTCTGGCTCGCGCGTAGCAACTAGGCGAGCCGATAGGTAGACGCGCCGTTCTAACGGCGGTCGGCCTTCCCGCGTTTTCGTAACGGTCGTTTTCCGGGACCTACGTGGTTTGTCGCGGCTGTGCTTGCGTGTTACGTATTTGCATTCGCTGCGCGTATGCATTCACGTGTCGTGTAGGTACGTTTCGCGTATCGCTCGCGTGTGACCAATTACGTGGGTTGCTAGGCAGCCGCGTCGTTCTAATGACGCGGCCGGCCCTCCCGCGGTTTTTTCTTAACGGTTATTTATTTCATAACGGTTTTTAATTTCTATTACGTAACAGTGTTTGTGTTGTAAATCCACGACTTTTGTCCGTTCGTGGTAAGTCCGGTGGACGCCTAACGGTGTCGTAAGCCGGGCTTGAGCGGGACCCGAGCGCTCGCCTCCCTCCTTCAGAGGGCGGCCATCTCGGAAGGGCTTGAGCTCTGGCCTTGGGGGCTTCCCTAGTCAGGGCTCTTGATTTCGCCAGGACCCTACCTTAATCCATCCCGCTATCCTATTCTCCGTGCGGCGGCTCTATTCGCCCCGGAGCAGCTAGGGTTTGGTGCCGCCCATTCGCCCTTAAGGCGAAGGGGCACACCGCGTCTCGCTGGTAGTGTTACCCCCCCGCCGGCACCCGGTGGGGGGATCTGGGCATTGTTCACGCCCGGGTTCTAGGGCCCTGCTTAAGTTCACCCGCCCTGCCATTTCCCCTCTGGAAATGGCTGACGAATTCCCTCTGGAATTCATCCGGGATCTAGGGAAGTACATCGTGCTGCATTGCTCGGACATCGTCCGGAAATTCAGCGTGACGTACTCGCCCGCCTCGTCCAACGCGTCGACCGCGCGCGCGCCACCCCTCGCCCCCGCGCACCCCGCGCCTTCTGCTTGCCCCACGACTCCGTTCGCCGCGCCGAGAACGGACTTAGTTGCACCGCCCCCGACCCCCGCTGACCGCCCCGTCTCGCCATGCGGGTCCGAGCCTCTCTCGGACTCAGATATGGAGGTCGAGCGCGCGTCCGCGCGACGCGCCGCCCCCGCCCGGTCCCCGTCGTTCTCATCAGAGGACTACTTCATTCCCATTTCCAATGGGAAGCGGGCGCGTAAACCGCGCGACTCGCCGCCTCCCAAGATCCAGAAGGCCGGGATTGTCTCCGTTTCTCCCGGCCCCTCCGGCCCCCGGCCGTCTCCCAACTACCCTTCGCGCACCCCGCACGTCCGAACATCACTCCCCCGCCGCTTGTCATTCAGGACAAGAGCGCCTGGGAGCGCATCTCTAAGGTGATTTATAATCGCCAAATAAATTATACGCACGCGCGTTCAACCGCGCAAGGCATAGCCGTCAAGGTGGTGTCCTCGGACGACCATCGGCGGCTATCCGCGTTCCTGCGATCGAACAAGATCGCGTATCACACATACACCCTGGAGGAGGAAAGGGAGCTCAGGGTAGTCATCCGTGGTGTCCCTAGGGAGCTGGACACCGCCGTCATTAAGGAGGACCTTCTGTCCCAGGACCTTCCTGTGCGCCAGGTGCACAGGATGGTCAATGGGCGCTCCAAGGAGGCCTACGACATGGTGCTGGTCGTCCTCGACCGCACCGAGTCCGGCCGTAGGATCTTCGACCTAAAGGCCGTTTGCCACATCTCTGGCCTTACCGTGGAGGCCCCCCACATCCGTGGCACGCCCGGGCAGTGCCACAATTGCCAACTCTACGGGCACTCTGCCCGTAATTGTCACGCGCGCCCTCGATGCGTGAAATGCATCGGGGACCACGTGACATCCCAGTGCGCCCGTTCGAGGGAGACGGCAGCCGAGCCCCCCAGCTGCGTCCTCTGTGGCACCAAGGGGCACACCGCGAACTATCGCGGTTGCCCCAAGGCCCCGAAGGGGAAGCGCGGCCGGAAGAGGCGCGGCGGCCGCCGCCGCCCCCGCGCGGTTGTCCCCCTCTCTGCGCCCTCGGCGCAACACCTCCCCGCGCCCTCAGCGCACCCCCGTCCGGTGCCTTCAGCGCCAGAGACCTCAGCTCCCCGCGCTCCCGTGCCACAGAAGCTGACCCCCCCCCTCCCCCGCCGCTTAGGCCGCCTCTTGGCGCCAACGCGTGGGTGAAGCCGCTGCCCTACACCGCGGCCTCCCACCCGTCAGTGGGCCCTGTCCGCCCCCCGAAGCGCGCGCCGGCGATCCCGCCGGCGGCGGCTTGTCCCCCCCCGCCCACTAACGTCAGTCAGGACGTCAACCTGATTATGAACGTTTCGGCAGTTATAAGCCCCGCGCTAATCCCCAGAGTCCAAAAACTCGCCCTCCAACTCCGCGCCGCCACTAACTTGGCGGACCAGGTTCTCCTGGCCGCGGAATACAGGGACGTCTATGACGTCCTGGCGTCCCTTAGAACCCAACCCCCCCGCACCCAATAATGGATTTACGACCTCCCCGCCATAAGCCCCACAACCTATCCCTGGCGTTCTTGAACGCCGATGGCCTTCGCTCCCAGCGAGATCAGATTGCTGATTTCCTCCGAGATCACCAGCTTGATATCCTCCTAGTGCAGGAAACCTTCCTCAAGCCCGCACAGCCCGATCCTAGGATCGCAAACTATAACCTCGTGCGTAATGACAGAATCGGCTCCCGCGAAGGCGGTACTCTCATTTACTACAGGAGGTCCCTTCACTGCATCCTTCTCGATCCCCCCGCGCTCACCAACATCGAAGCCTCGGTCTGTCGCATCTCTCTCACTGGGCACCAGCCCATCGTGATTGCGTCCGTATACCTCTCCCCCACTAAACTCGTTCTCAGGAGTGACTTTGAAGCACTCCTCAATCTGGGAAGCGCCGTCATTCTGGCGGGCGACTTCAACAGTAAGCACGTGGCCTGGAACGGTCTCATCACTTCCCCTAACGGTAGGAGCCTTGACGCCCTGGTCGACGTTCTCGACTTTGACGTCATCGCACCTATGCACCCTACCCACTATCCCAACAATCCCGACCATCGACCCGACGTCCTGGACATGGCGCTTCTGAAGGGTGTCACCTTACGGCTGCACTCCTTGGAAGTAGTCCAGGAACTCGACTCTGACCATCGACCTGTAGTCATGAGACTCGGTTCCCCCCCTTCCGCCCCTCAGCGACCAAAAAAGACGGTGGTGGATTGGCATGCGCTAAGCACGGCCTTGGCGGATGCCGACCCTCCCCCCTCCCTCTCAGCTCGGACTCCATCCCGTCCCCTCAGGACACCGATCAGGCCGTAGATGCTTTCACCGAACACATCCGATCGGCTGTCAGTCGATCGTCTAAGCGAGTCGAGGTGGAAGATCTCAACCTCAACCGCTTTCGACTGCCGGACGATGTTAGGGATCTCATTCGGGCCCGGATGCGCGCTTTACAACGAGAGGTAAAGCGTCGTGTCGCGGAGGTCCGGGAGGAACGGTGAGGTGACCTCTTAGAGGGCATCGCGCCATCGCATCTGGCCTACTGGCAGCTGGCGCGTGGCCTCAAAACCGACTCCACGACTGGCATGCCCCCGCTGTCCCGCCCTTCAGGCGCACCTCCAGCCTTCGACGACGACGAAAAGGCCAAGCTTCTCGCCGACTCCCTCGAGAGCCAGTGCACCCCCAGCTCGCAGTCCGTCGACCACGTCGACGCGGTCGACAGGGAAGTCGAGCGCAGGGCATCCCTACCCCCGCCGATTCCTTACCTCCTATCACCCAAACGGAGGTCGAAGATCTCATTATGGGTCTCAAAACTAAAAAAGCCCCCGGCTCTGACGGCATTTCGAATCGCGTTCTGAAATGCCTGCCCGCCCAACTCATCTGCCTCTTAGTGGCAGAACTGAACTGCACCTTCCCCGCTAAGTGGAAGGAGGCGGACGTCATAGGCATTCCCAAGCCCGGCAAACCTCGCAATCTCCCCGCGAGCTACCGCCCTATCAGTCTCCTCAACTCCCTGGCCAAGATCTACGAGTGCCTACTTCTGGCGCGGCTCAAAGACTTCATAACGTCCAGGGGTATCCTTATCGACGAGCAGTTCGGCTTTCGAGCCAAACACTCTTGCGTCCACCAAGTGCACCGCATCACGGAGCACATCCTCTCCGGTCTCAATAGACCCAAACCCGTCTACACGGGCGCCCTCTTCCTAGATGTCGCGAAGGCATTCGACAAAGTCTGGCACAACGGCTTGATCTACAAGCTCTACCAATTGGGTGTGCCGGACAGACTCGTGCTCATCTTACGAGACTTCTTGTCGAATCGCGCCTTCCGTTATCGCGTCGAAATGACGCGCTCCACTTCCCACTCCATCAGTGCTGGAGTCCCACAGGGCTCAGTTCTCTCTCCGCTCCTGTTTAGCCTTTACACGAACGACATTCCTCGTTCGAGTAAGGCGCATCTAGCCCTATTCGCGGATGATACCGCTCTCTACGTCTCGCATATTCCTATGCGAAGGTTTCATTACCAGAAACCTTCAGGCATCCGCCAATTCCCTAGGGAATTGGTTCAGGAAGTGGCGTATTGAGGTGAACCCGGACAAGAGCGCTGCGGTGTTCTTCTCCAGAGATGCCACCCCGCGCCACTCCCTGCGCCGCCCTAGAAGTAATCTCGGCCAAGTGACCATGTTCGACCGACCCATTCCCTGGGTCAAAGGGGTCAAATATCTAGGGATCACCCTAAACAGTACCATATCCTTGGGCCCGTACATCAAGCGGGTCCGTCACCGAGCATCCTTTGTGCTCGGTCGTCTCCACTCGTCGTTCCATCTGCAAGCGGAGTAAAATGTCCCTTAAAAATAAGGTGACACTTTACAAAATGACTTATGCGTGTGTTGTGTTCGGGCATTCGGCCCCCTCTCACATCGATAAACTCCAAGTGGTTCAAAACCACTTCCTCCGTAAAGCCGTAGGAGCCCCCTGGTTCGTACGGAACGTCGACCTCCACTCCGATCTAGGTCTCGAACCTATTCGCGCCTTTATTAAAAAGGCGTCAACACGTCACTTCGCGAACGCATCTACCCATGCGAATCCGTTAATCGTAGCCACCGCCGACTACGATCTCCCCCCCGACCCCTGCCGCCACCGCCGGCCGCGACATGTTCTCACCGACCCCCCCGATGCTTTGTCATCCCTTCTTTCTGCTCAGAATACGGGCGACGACGACGACGTAGTAGTAGATCCCCTCCCATAGCCGGCGGTTGACCGGTGCACTTAGTAGTGCACCCGTCCCCCTACAGCCACTGTCCCAACCGAGGGCGCCTCTTCGAGGCGCCCTCGAGTATGTCGCCTCTTGTCCTTCTGGCTGGCTAGAGCGTAGTGGTTGCACGCTCGCCTTTAAGTCCGATGAAGCTGTAAAGGCCTCGTGGCCAACAGCGTACATCATTCACACACACACACACACACACACACACGCATTAGAGACTTGACATTACGAAATATGATATTTGACTGTATATTTTAGAATCTGGTATAAGGAATACCCGATTAAACGAAATTTTCTCGATAGAAAAATTCTAGTCTCTATTGTTTTACATTTTCTGATTCTAATGCGAAATGCTTAAGAACTAATCAATAGAATTTACTTAAAATTATAGCAAATAATTGTAGCAAAGTTTTTGTAAACCAGTGTTTTATATTACAACATAGATTTTTTTAAGACCATGATAAAATTTGTTTTAGTGCATACGTCGTTTATTTGTGAGCGCGCGCTCAATATATCCGTCCCTTATTATTCTTTTGTAAAGTAATTGCATCACTGTCACTCTCCCGGTCGATGTGACGAAATGATCGATCGCGTTAGGTCTTTAAGGCTGAAATAACAGTGAACTCCCAAAAATATGCCAGATTTACAGAAGATTCTTGAAGAAACTGCTGCTTTTTTGTTTAATAAGTATATATAAAAATAAACATAACAATGTATTTATAAAACTTAATTTAATGGATTCAAATCTCCAAAAACCAACTTCTAACAAGATCTTTTTTGAATCTCAATTGTAAATTATGTATTCAATGGTTGAGCGGATATGTATAAAATATACACGAAAAAAGGCTCAAGATGTACGCTATAATAAGTATTGATGTCTTTTTAATTCAAGCAATTTTATGTTAATTATTAGAAAAATAAACCTACAGTCAAGCTTCTTCGAGCACATTTTTCACTCTTGTCAAGGTCAACAGAAAAGGTAAATTTTCAAACAAGAATTCTTAAGTAGTAATAATACCCTTAAATAAAACATGTTTGCGGAGCTCTATGCAATTTAAATACGGAAATGTGGCGGTGTATTCCGGCGGGTGCTGCTCGCTTCACATCCGGAGATTTGGGTGGAGCCAGGAACGAAAACTAAGCTCTCCCGTACTTACACGGGAATTATCTTATTACAAGATCGGCTCCTTAGAGGAAACAAAAGGGGATTAATAATTAAGCAAGTTGTTTTCCATGTAATATTCAATTATTTTTAAGGTATGTAAGGAAAGAACCTGTTGGAACTCTGTACTCTCTGCTTACCCCGCAAGGGATCTGGCGTGAGGTTATAGATAGATAGATAGATAGATTTTTTAAGGAAAAATATTAAAAGCTCCCGGCGTTTATAATGAACAAAGCCGTTGGTTATTTTTATGGAATAATAAAATTTGACTTAGATTTTATGTTAATTTATTAGCTTTGATGTTTGTTTTTAGTTTATTTTTGACATTTTTTAAAGGATTGTTAATACAGATTATCTTATTTCAGGATTTTCTGGAGGCTATATCTAATCCTACTAATATTATAAATGTGAAAGTTTGTATGTTTAGATGTTTGGATGTTTGTTACTCAATCACACACAAACGGCTGGACGGATTTGGAAGAAATTTAGCACATAGTTTATTACCTGGATTTATACAAAGAATACTTTTTAATCCAGAAAAATGTTAGGCTCCTGTCTAAAGTCAAAATGGATGAAGTCGCGGGAAGAGACTAGGTAGTTATTATTTAATTATAGGTACTTTTGTATTTGACAAGTTTTGCTGAACGACGACTATTTTGAAAGTTGAAAGTATTATTACACATATCGCCATGGTTTTTTTGTCCAGGTTCCTGGTGAGGTATAGAAAAATGAATCCCAACTATGTTCTGCTGTCCCAACTATATTTTCAACTTTCATAATTCACATTATTATAAGTACTATGACTTTTTGAAATTCTTGTCTTGCCTTTTAGGTAAGTGCTAGACAAACTTAAATGTCTCTAGATTTGTATTATGTATTTATAATTCCTATAAAAACATACACCATAAGTTACAAATAAAATAAAAATCTTTTATTTCAGACAACACAGTCCATATCAGTAATTTAAAACATCATTAGGTTAGTAAATTATTTTGATTTCGAACTAGAACTTTGGAGGACATCTGCATTCATTCTATTCGCAATCATCTTCAGAACTCCATTGGTGCTCCTCCGCAACCTTCTTATAATTGGCACAAAGCTTGAACTCTTAAGGCAACACCGGGAAATATGTCGGAACACGACAAGATTGCTTGGCGGCATGACTTTGTTGGGAGGATGGTGACCAGCCGCGGCAGTGGCCTACCACTGGTGAAGGAGTTGCTTGTTGAGCATGGCCCAGGGATCAAGTGTAAGGAATATGCTCACTCCGAGGACGCGAGCAGCTCCGTTCCGCATGTAATCAAATAGGTATTACAACGTTAATTGTGTCATCCTTTTCATGATCGATTATAATCAAATAGATAATTCAATGGCAGTTTGTGTAGGCGATTTCATAATCGATATAATCATTTGTTAAGTTAGGCGACTCGCGCTTGACACCTTTTATGTTTGACTATGGTTGGTCGAGAGCGCGAGACGTGACCGTTTTTATTTTTAAGTCAGATTATCGTCGTATCGTCTATGAGAGTCGAGGAAGCCAGAGAGGTATGTAAGGAAAGAACCTGTTGGAACTCTGTACTCTCTGCCTACCCCGCAAGGGATCTGGCGTGAGGTTATAGATAGATAGATAGATAGATTATCGTCTGATTACGGTATGTAAAGGTGTGCCAAATATAAAGTGTTTCCGTAGAGTTTAATTTAATGTACCTGGCTACGTGATACGTGAGAAGTTTTACACCCAAAAGATAAATAAATAAATAATATTAACCCTGTTAAGAAACTGCCCCACAGTTCAGCACGGGCCTCCTCTCAAACTAGGCCATACTCCACCACGCTGGCCCAGTGCGGGTTATCGAACTTTACACACCTTCGAGAAACTCGTAGGTTTCCTCACGATGTTTTCCTGCACCGTAAAAGTAAGTGATAGTTAATTTTTAATACGCACATGCTTTCTAAAAACAACAGGTACGTGCTTGGGTTTGACCTCGAGAGCTTTGACTTTGCAGTCCAACGGTCTAAACACTAGGCTCCTCTTCCCCAAAAGATACTGGCTACCAAGATTGAAATAGATTGCCGAGTAACAAACGCACTGTCATGCTTACTCTGTTGCGCGCTGCTGAGGCGGAGGGTAACTGGGTTCTTATTCGCTATTACCAAACGTGGCGCGTTACGATAACTTCGCGAAATCACTGGGTAATATACTACAGTCATCTTCGTAAGTAGCTTAACACTCTATTCTTCAAATTGCTTGCACACTTTTGTTTTTCATCAAATCCATTTTTTTTAAGAGATGTAACCTCACATTAGGGTTTATTCCTGTGTCATGGGTACGTTTACAAACATGAACCCAAGGCCGAAACAAATAATTGTGGGCCACACAAAGATTTGCCCCGTGTGGGAATCGAACCCGCGACTATTAGACACAGTGGACGGAGAAGCTTAAGCTCTCGAGCACTGCGCTAAATATTTGTTGATCTAAATGTATTTGAGTATGTGGCTAATAATTTAGTTTTTACAATGTCCACCAACATTTGTAAAATAAAGAGTATTATTTATTTGTAAAACTGAGAATCTTAAGCGACTTACGGTACTGACTGTACCACAATTTTTTTTTTTTTTGGGATAAGCCCGCTACACATTCCCACCATTGTAACTCTCGTAAGCCAGGATCCACACTGTACTGTGACTGTACCACTAGAACATCATTTCACGACTTCGCGAGTTTATAATACAACGAGTTTATAATAGCGAATAGGGACCCAGCCTTAGCAGCCACCTAAGTTCCACCAGGAAATTCTACTTGCCTTATCCTTTCACGTAGAAAATTAAATGTCTCTCGGTAATATCCGCGGCCCCAACTCTGGTTTTGGGAGTTGATCTACTCCGCGTAGTATATACCTGCTGCTTGCGGTCACTGCGTAAATGCAATCTAAATAAATTGTCCTTACCAAGAGCGCATTCAAGTTGAATTATGCTGGGAAGTGCCGGGCTTGTTCCGGTGAAGCGCCGCGCTGAGTCTGTATTATTACAGACATCCTAGGTGCATTTTTAGATATAGTTAATAGAGATGTGCACAATATCTTCTATACTATATTAATATTATAAAGAGCAAAGATTTGTTTGCTTCTGATCGATCGATCGAAGATGTATAAACCTGTCCTCTTCATCTACGCCGCAAGGGATCTGGCGTGATGATGAAATAGATCAATCACATCTATGGTAAAAACACCTATAATAATTTGAATTTTTTGCTTAGTTGAGGAGTTCTTATGGCTTCCTTACGGACTTCCATCATCAGACCCTGGACACCATCTGGGGCTAAAGTACTCGTCAAGATAAATCCAACCAGCCCAAACACGGCGGGGTTATATTGAGTACTTGTGTGGTTCCATTGGCAACCTTTCAGCTTCATCACCAGATCCTGAAAACTATCTAGTTGTAAACTACTCGTCAATACCAATCTAACAACCCTAAAGAAGAGAACTTTGTATAGTTCGCATGTTCCTATGGCCACCTTGCGACTCCACCATTAGACCAGCTCTCCATGGTACCATATTATTGCATTGTCATTTGATTTACATACGTATGCCAAATTTCAACTCAATCGGATACCTGCAAGTGCTTAAAAATGGATTGCAAGATTTGAACTGGAAAGACAGACAGCCACTGTCTGTCTGCTTTCCGAAGCTTGTAAAAGTAGTCTAGTGATGACCCTTCAATCAGAACTTTTGTTTGCGAACAAGAACAGTTGTCGCTGCTGGTTTATTGCGCGTCTTACTAAAGGTGTAGCAACAAGTGAGGATATAGACAGCTAATTACAATTACAAAACAGGGTAGACAAGGAAGCGACCGAAGGTAAAGAATAAAGTTACACTGTGTCAAATTCGGAATAATTCAGCAAGAATTGCCATCGTCTCCATCGATTTCAAAATGTGGTCCCACTTAGTTATTTGAATGTTGATTGGTTACAGTACGGTTGTCTTATGTACTGAGCTTTTGAAATGACGAATTTAAGGCAGGTACTGGGAACCTATCTGATGTACTGTTTACGTTAGCATTACTTCAGTCGTTACTTGCATCAGAACCAGTGTTTTGTGCAGGAACTAAGGCTAAAATTCGTCTGGTTCTTTCACATGAAGAACTCTTAAAAATGGAAAAAATATGCAGAAAAACCAACCGTCTTAGCAAATCTGTTTAGGGAGACATTATGTTATTACATTATAATAGCACAAGCATTATTTCTAATCAATACCCGATACAAAAAAAAATCAAAAGTAATGTTACAAAATACTGAATAAATCGGAGTGTGTTTAGAAAAAAACAGTAAGAATATAATAGAATAGAAAAACAATATAGTTACGTTCTGTCTGGTCATGTCAGTTATATTTGTCAACTATGTCAACTGATTTAAAATTACCACGGACAACCATCATTTTTTAATTTTAGACATGTCATGGGACGTTC
Source organism: Phalera bucephala (assembly GCA_905147815.2). NCBI lineage: Eukaryota > Metazoa > Arthropoda > Insecta > Lepidoptera > Notodontidae > Phalera > Phalera bucephala. The sequence continues at coordinate 13,603,607 of LR990615.1, forward strand.
CAAATGTTCCAAATATAATTTGTTTTAAACAACAATGCTAAAAATAATTAATTTTGAAGTTAATTTTTTAAGTTCTACGTATAGTATATAAAATGACTTTAAGGTATAAAATGAATAAGAAATAGGCAGTCGAAACATAGAAACTTAGAAGCTCTATAATTATTTTCATACCCCTGCAAAGCACAGACATAAATAGTGTTAATAAAAAAAAAATTCTATCTCTATCATGACGCCAAATCTCTTGCGGGGTAAGCAGAGAGAACAGCTTTTCAACAAATTCTTTCCTTTCAGACCTCTCTGGCTTCCTCCACTCTCATAGTTCGTTTCATACACGTTCACCGGTTACGGAAAAAAATCTTAACTATGTATGAGATAACAATTTCATACACTTACCTATACTTTACAAATTACACACACCAAGTTCGGTAAGGTGTGTTTGTAAGGATATCTCTGATAGTATTTTGTACTGTAGGGCTATTCTTACCTACTACATGCAAGGATTCTACATTGTAATCCCTGTACGGACGTCAATCTTTATAATCATGCCAAATTCATTACGATGCTATTGGAGAACTTTCAACACCTTCTCTCTCTATAAATCTCTCTAGCCTCTTTCACTCTTAAAATTCGACTCACACACATTTGCTGACTAAATTTTTTGGCTTCTACATCAGATAAGACCGTTGAAGTAGACCGTCTATTTGATCGTAGTAAATAAGTCTACCTGTATTAGCATTTTTATATTAGTATGTACAGGTACACCCGCTTACTATCAAATAAATCTATTGTTATCTGTTGGATCAACTACGGCTAATAATTTTTAAATACATGTCTGTGTATTTAATAAAAAGTGTGGAGGCTTCCACATTAGGAATTATTCCTGTCATGGGTGCGTTTACAAACATGAAATTATTGACATATTCAAACATTCACACAAAAATTTGTTTCTCGGAACGGCTTAAACTCTTTACTACTTGACCAACCCTTCCCAATTAAAATATACATGAAACTCATTTATATAAAAAACTATGTTACTACCACTTTAAATGAATGACAGTTTCGTTTTCTCAGCGGCAATGGCGCACTTCTGAAAAACCTAAAAAAAATTTTATTTGTTCTTCGTTCATTAGTTGGACTATCAACGAAATAAATTTAAATGCTAGAATAGCAGGGAAAATACTAAAAAAGGGATTGTCATTCTAGGCGAAGGTCGTGTTAATTGCTCTCCTTCTAAACTCATAAATTCCTTTTAAAATGAGTCCAATTTAATTACCCGAGTTCTGATGGTTTAATTCGCGATCTCTTGAAATCTAAATCTACTTACTGTAATTTTTGTCATATTGTATAATTCCTTGATGATTAATAAAGGGCCCCCGCAACAGTTACCTAATTTAATCAGGTAATTAAGTAAATGGTAGGTAAATGTTTTGTAAATGTATTTAGCTGGAACTGAATTTTATTATAAACTCAACATGTGTTCATTTTGGAAGACATCGTTTGTTTATCTATCTATCTATCTATCTATATCATCACGCCAGATCCCTTGCGGGGTAGGCAGAGAGTACAGAGTTCCAACAGGTTCTTTCCTTACATACCTCTGAAGTGAGTGCAAGGAACAGGGTGAATGGTGCGATGGGAAAGCTACTTGGGAGCCGGCACTTAAGCCATAGGGCGTAGCTGGCCATACATAACGGAGTTCTTATCCCAACGCTGTTATATGGTAGCTAGCGTTTGCAAGAAGGAGAATGAAAGTAGGATAAATGCGGTAGAAATACGAGCTTTGCGGAAGATGTGCCAAATGAAGCTGAGGTATGAAAGATAGTATCGGTGTAAAGATGAGAAAGGGCATGCGCCGTTGGTTCGGGCATATAGAAAGAATGCCAGATGAAAGAATGACAAAACAGATATACAATGTGAAAGTGGAAGGATGCAGGTACCGGGGAAGACCTAGACTATCTTACCACGACCAAATAAACCGAGTCTTATCTGAAGGAAAAGTCAAGAGTCTTCGTAACCGGCGAGTGTGTATGAAACGAACTAAGAGAGTGGCGGAAGCTAGAGAGGTATCGTTTGTTTAATTTTGTTAAAAGCTGTTTATACCAAATAACGAATGTAGAGAAGAATCTCATTTAGAGAAATCGTTCGGCATGGTTATATGAGTGCGTAGATACGTTATATTCAGTAGGTGCCTGTCATACAACGGAGCCGGAGAGAAGTGGGTACAGAGCGACGACTTTTTTTCCATAAATTCTGACTTAAAAATTTTAATTTGGAAATCGACTTCTATTAAATTATTAAAGCGGTTGTCTTCAGCATTCGACAGTTTTAAAAATAAAATATTCATTCTATAAACGCAGTCTGTGACGCGTCCGCTTGCCTCCGTCATATTTAATAAAAATTTTGTCTAAAACTCATAATCATTATCTAACGCCTTAAACTAATTTATCCCCCCTCTTAATGCCCGAAACAATCTTACCATTGCCACACTTTTAACATACTTTCCTCGCACTAGAAACCTCTCGAATCCTTCGTGGTTAACTATGTACTTCCTTTGCCAAATAAGGAAGTTCGGGATTTTGCAATCGGGACCCGCTATCATCATCATCAGCCGAAAGACGTCCACTACAGGACAAAGGCCTTCCCCAAAGATCGCCACAGCGGCTTTGTGCTGTTCGCATCCAGCTTCTACCTGCAACCTTTACTAGATCATCATCTTCCGGTACGAGGTGGCCACTCAAGAACCTTTCTGCCCCAACGTCCGTCAGTACTACGAGTAAAGTGCCCCGCCCACTGCCACTTAAGTTTGGCAATTCTGAGAGCTATGTCGGTAACTTTGGTTCTCCTGCGGTTCTTCTCATTTCTGATTAGATCTCCGAAACTCCGAGTATAGCTCTATCCATTGCCCTTTAGCTGATCTTGAGCCTTCTTATGAGGTCCATCGTGAGTGACCATGTCCAGTGGTCATAACTCATCACTGGCAATACACACTGGTCAAAGACTTTTGTCTTGAGACACTGCGGTATTTGGGACGAGAATATATTACGTAGCTTCCCGAAGGCTGCCCAGCCGAGGTGGATTCCACGATTGACCTCTTTCTCGAAGTTGTACCAACCTTATTGGGCTGTTTGTTCCATTTATATACATAATGGTATACAACTTCGAGTGTAGAGTCTCCAACCTTCACAGGAGTGGGTACGACATGGGTATTTGACATGGTTTTCGTCTCGTCCATGATCATTTTAAGACCCACTTGTTGACGGACTCTGCTGAGGTCATTGAACATAGTGCCGAGGTCTTCCAGGGTCTCAGCCATGACACAATATCGTCGGCAAATCGAATGTGAGAGATGTACTTGCTGTTTATATTGATGCCATGTCCTCTCCAGTCCAGAAGCTTAAAATCATCTTCCAGCGCGGCGGAGAATAATTTCGGAGATATAACGTCTCCATGTCTCACGCCTCGCTGCTATTGGATGGGGCTTGAGTTCTGACATCTTGGTGTTTTCATACAAACTCTTCAATACTTCGATATACCGGCGATCTACTTGGCACCGCTGGAGGAACTGTAGCACAGGCCATGTCTCAATTAAATCAAAGGCTTTTTCATAGTCCACAAACGCTAAACATAGTGGCCGGTTATACTCCTCTGTCTTCTGTATAACCTGCCGCAGCTTATGGTGCTAAACCCTTTTCGTAAACAGGCTTGTTTGGGAGGCTGGGAGTCATCGAGTCTTAGAAAACAGCTTATAGAAATGACTCAGAAGTGATATGGGTCTACAATTCTTCGATAGGGGTTTGTCGCCCTTTTTGAAGAAGAGAACCACCACACTTCTGTGCCATGACTTTGGCGTTTTGCCTTCGACAATGCCGGAAGTGAATAGCATCTGGAGAGCCTTTAGTATCGGCTATACCCAACTATATGTAAATAATGTTAACGTATTTTTTAGTCATAACTCTATTTAAATCATCATTACACATCCTTGCGGGGTAAAAAGAGAAAGAGAGAGAGAGTCATAGCCCCTATGCTGATATTTCTCACCATTATGATTCAAATATGAAAGATGGCGGCTAAAAATCGACAGTCGGTATCAACCTCAAGTCGATAATTATAAGTGTTTATATTTGTTTACTTATCGAAGTTAATGAGATCAAAGAGGTGATCGTCTGCGGATATAAACATCCTCTGTTTCATTTCAAACCGTTTTCTTCAAAGTACTCTGCTATCTTATAAATAATTTTTTAGATATTTTAAATTAATTTTGTCTGAATAAAAGTTTACACATGACAAATGACTCTGATGATGGAACTGTTTAGCCGCATTAATTAAAATTGCAATATTTTTTTTAACAACATCCGGAATATATGTAGCTGAGTAATATGACCAATAACATCTGGAATGGTGGTATAAACACTGTTGTTTTTAAATACAAGAGCAACTATTTTGATATTTTGTCGCACCTTTAAAAACATTAGGTATGAGGAGGAGTATGAGGAGTATAACATAATCTCTATCACCTCAATTTGTGAGAGAAGGCCTTTTCCCAGCAGTGGGAGAGTATACGCTGATTTATTTTGGTCATAGGTGTAATTGGTTATACTATCTTACATGACCAAATAGACCGTGTCTTATCTAAAGGACAAGTCAAAGACTCTCCGTGACCGGCGAGCGTGTATGAGACGAACTATGAGGGTGGAGGAAGCCAAAAAAAGTATGTAAGGAAATAAACTGTTTTTTTTTTATAATTAGACACTGCGGGCCCGGTTTGTCCCGCACCTTTTTTTGTGTAATTTATGTGTTGTTAGTATTTGCTTTTATATGCACTTGTATGGTACATGCCGCTTATTTTTACTTATTAGCTTATTGTTACAGTGCTTGGTATTTGTTTGTAGCGGTACTTCACTAGAGGTTTTTTTTTTTTTTTTTAATTTATATTAATGATTTTGTAAGTGAATGAGGCTTTCTGTTTTGGCTTGCCTTTGAGCGAGAATGCCTCAGTTGTGTAGGTGTTTGGCTGCTTGTGAGGGTTTCCTTTAGGCCTCCGCCTCCAGCAGCTTTTTAACAACTACCATGTCTCGACTGCGAATAGCCATCTTTATGTTGTATTCTTTTATTTTTTTGGTCGCAGCTGCCCTCGCCCTGCTTATTAGTGTAGCCGTTGCGTCCCCTTCACAGCTGTCTGTGTAGTAGACGCAACTTCCAGTGTGGCGAGATATAGCTACGACCGCGTGTGGATAGCTTCCGTGGAGCTTCAGTCTCTTGGGGACCGCTCGCACTATCACCACGTTTTCACTCGTTAGTCCCTGAGACTCATGCACGGTGAGGATGCGCGACCCGTTTCCCGACGCATAGCCCTGGCCGAGGAGGATTTCCTTCTCGGCCTGGGTGTGCACCAGAAACAGGGTGTTCTCCTGGTGTTTCGGAATTTGCGCTCCCGTGTACTTACTGAGGCTCAAGGATCTCACGAGGGATTTGGACGAGTATATGCCCCCATATATCTCGTTGAGAGCATACGCTACGTCCATTGGGTTTCTGTGAGTGCAGAGCAGCTCCCTGTTGACACGCGCCACGGAGTCTGGGCGGTTGTAACGCAGTCGAAACAGGTTCTCCCTATCAATGAACGGCAGTTGGTTGCAGTCGCCGACGAGAAGAGCCTCTCTCGCGCCAGTTATCTTGATGGCCATCACTACGGCTCCAAAGTGGTTCATGAGTACCTCGTCGATGATAATACGTGTGCACTCTTCACCTTCTTTCAATCCGTTGACCAGCATTGAAGCCATAGTGCGGACCCTCTTCTTGGTGTTTGTTTTAACTTTTTGCGCGAGTCTCTCCCTTAAGTCATTCGCTGCCTCGGTTGTAGATGTTATTAGGATATCGCTTTCGATGTTGTAATTTGCGATTATCCATGTTGTTTTTCCGCATCCAGGAACCCCGTTGACCCATGTTATTTTGGGTACGGTCCAGTGCTCGATTGCAGGCCCCCGACCCCGGCCACTTGAGACAGTTTCTGCCATCTCAAGTATCCGGTCGTCGAGCACCACCCTCGTGCACTTCGCCGCAATCACTATTGGGTCGTTAGGGGGGGTTCTGAACTTGTGTTTGCCGGTCCGCCGGGACCCCTCCTCATCGTATTCGACGAAACCGCTGGTTCCACTATAGGCCGCCATGTACCTCCCCGACATTTCTCCTCTCAACGTGGTGGAGTTGTCGTTGTCGTACACCGCCGCTTCTGCCTCCTCGAGCTTCACCTCTAGCAATCCTTCCTAGAAATAAACTGTTGGAACTCTGTACTCTCTGCCTACCCTGCAAGGGATCTGAGGAGATGATAAAAATAGATAGGAACGTGAAATGGATTACCTTTAAAGCATTCACAGTTCGTTAATTCAATTCAATTCTCAAATCACAAACGGACCAGAATAGACCCTAATATCTATACTTAATACACAACATAGCAATTCAAAGGAAAAGATTTTTAAAGATATTTGTTTTTCGTGTTCATCTCGCACGGCGTATGATGCAGTGCTGATGCTGCATTTGCATAAAAGCGTCCATTATCCACAGCTTCAATTAAATAAAAAATCAATAGTTAGCGGTCCCGCGTACCTCTTCGGTAAAGTAAATATCACGCATATTCAACTGATATCAATAAACACGAGCAGTGAGCCAGTGGATTTGATGAAGTGTTGACGAAACAATTCTTTTTAATATAAAATTTAAATATATAGGGTTTGTTAGACAGCTTTGAATTTATTTCGCGTCCCGTACTTTTTTTATATAGTGTGTAATGCAGATGTTTATAAAATAGATTATTTATAAGATAGAAGAGTGATTTTTAATACGATGAAAGAAATATGGCTTCGGTTAGGTTAGGCTAGTTTAACAGGGCGGGCGAAAGGCTATCCCACCACACGCGTCCTTCGAGGCGCAGTGGCATAGCTTCTCGCCTATTTTGCTTGTCTGTCCCGACACGCAATTTGGCGTGGTCTTGGGAGTAGCGCACGGGCGCGACGATCCCCAAGGCAAGTGTGACTGTATCCTGCTCGCGGTTGCTGCCTGCTATTGGTCTGGTCCTTCTGAAGAGACATAACAGAAACAGTCATGCGCTTACCCTTCCTCACTCGGTCCCGTCCCTCCCTTTCCTTTTTCCTTCCCGATTCCCTCTTCCCCCGGCTTTAGCCGGAAGGTTGTGGCGCCTGGTTGCGCCCCTCCGTGGGGTGCAGCAGGTGGCGCCTGTCGTTTGGGTGGTCGGTCGAGGTCAGCGCGGCGCTGTTGTGCGCCGTGCATTTTTTGCAGAGAGAAGGACCTCCCGACCGCTCGCTAGGCCGTGGGGCCCCTTTGGGTCCCTAGCCCGGCCGTGCTGGGCCGACCAGTTGCTGCTGCTTGTTGCCAGAGGGGCGGCACAGTGGTGGCTGGAAGGCTCACGCGCCTTTTAGGCGCAAAGGTGTGGGTGTGGCGCCCCCTCGCTCTCCCTTGGGAGAGAGAGTTGGGTGCAGCAGGTGGCGCCGCCCCTGGTAGGGAGCCGTTCGGGCGCCTGCCCTTAGGGGTGTGGCGCAGATCGGCTCGGTGGTACGGTGGTCGGTGTAGGTTTGCGTAATCTCCCGACCACCTGCTGGGCGGTGGGGCCCCTTCGGGTCCCTAGCCCGGCCGAACCGGGCCAACCGGCTGCTGCTGCATGCCGCCAGAGGGGCGGCGTGGCGGCGGCTGGGTGGTTCGCGCGCGTGTGGCGCGAGGGGGCGTGGAGATACCCATGGCCTCGGATGCCAAGTCCGGGTACATGGGTGTCTCTACCGAATCACCTGGGTGGCAGACTCGGGGGAGTCTGCCTCCCAGCTCGAGAGGGAGACGCCGCGTTGAGTGACATCAACGCGACGTCTACGTAGAGGGAGAGCGTACATACGCCAGGAAGTTTACTCCAAAGGTGGGTCCTCAACAGGGCAGGTCGCGTCGGGGTCGCGGAGCGTGCCTAACGGCGATCCCGTGATCCCCGACACTCGCGACAAAGACGGTGTCACCGCAGGGTTTTTAGTCGGTACACTCGGTCCACTGACGGCCGGGTCAGCCTGACCGTCAGTGGATCAAGGACTCCGACATAACCCCTCCGCGTCCCCCAAACGCGGACGGGTACCCATAAAGGGTTTTCCCTGTGATAAAAAAAAAGGTTAGTTTAACAAAACCAAGTTTGTTTGCTATTCTATGGTGACCGCCCTAACCACTGAATTTGAGCCTAAGTCAGTAGTCGAGTAGGTATAAGTATACAACCATTGTAACCTAGCTTTAGCCTCGCCAATAGTTATTTCATAGGTACAATACATAGATTTTGATTATATATTAGTCAATTATAGTAGGGAGCAAATCACGTTGGCATAGTTTCGAAGTCTTATACTGTCTTATATGCATTCCCTAGGAGTGAGTGGAAGAGTGTGATGATGGAAAATCCCAATGTATTGGTCGAGTTCTTGTCTTTATACCAATAGCAAAGCCCCAATAGTTAGTTTTCCAACCTGGGGTTCGGCAACACAGGACTTCGAGCTGATAGTCACATAACGTCCTTCCAAAACGACGTGGCAGGTTTTATTTTATTTATAATAAAAATACATCGTTACCAAAAATATGACGTTACAGTCCATTACAATGTTATTGTTTCAGTGTATACGAAACAAAGCGAGAATTGCGCGAGTCGGCAGAACGCAAAATATATTGTCCATCAGTGTTTACTGTACTCATCTGGGATTTGCTAGTTTATTATTTATTTCATTTTTGTATTAAAATGATCAAATTCACGCCTTATGATTTACTTCAAATACGCTTTTATTTAGTAACCTAAAAGGTTGTGTTAAATCCTTTTTCATAATTACATATTTATTTTTTGAAGACCGTCTTGAAGGCCCACCTAGTGAGTGGCGAGCCATCTTCAGATGAGTATAATTATAGCTGATGTCTACGGCTTTAGAAATAGCACAATCCTTGTCCATGAAAACCGTATTCCGATAGGTCTAGTTCTCTTCATCTTTTACTTCTTTAGCCAAAAGACATTCACTACAGGATGTAGGCCTACTCTAAGGACCGCTACGACGACAGAAATTCAGTAGCTTAATCACAATCAACACATTTAATAGACCAACCCTATTGGTACGGCGCGACGGGCCACTTGATCAATGATAAATTTCAACATTCATTTCAAACACCATAATGCTTTCGATATCAACATCTTATTGCAGGTATATATAAGGTATTGTCTTATAGTTATCAAACAGCACCAGGACACAAATCAAGCGAGGTTAGCACTCCTGTCGCGTCAGCGCTTGCGAATAATGCCTTGCACGGTGACAGGCGATAATTCATGTATCTATCTACATAGGTACGATTACACGTCGATGACATAACTATAGCTCAGAAAGACCATGATTTATGCCTTAACTTCAAAGGCATCAGATGAAGATATAACTTTCTTCATAGACTAGACACGTTTGTGTATCGCTTAGTGATTCCCTTCTATTCCGTACTTCATGTTCCGCACTGATTCAATTAGCTCTTCTTTATTAGTGCCCGTGCGTTTAGTGCCCTTGACTTTTCTTTGGTTTAGTCGTAATATAGGTAGTAGTATTTGGTCTATGGTCATAAATACTTATTAAATCGAGTATTGAAACAACTTTCAAAATAAACAAGGCACTTAGCTACATAACATAATATAATTTTAATAATACATAAGCATGGAGGTGATGTAATTGATTTCGTTATTAGGTATTTTTAAACACAATAACAGTACGCGTTAGTTATAGATTGTTACGTTATTATGATCCCTAAAACACTCAACGTACATCGCAGATTCATTTGCTAAATAACGCTCACGTACGAACCGTAAACCGAATTACCAGCCCATAAACTACAGCGCACATGCTATAGTTTTACGAGCAAATTCCACACATTACCTGTCCGTTTTAGAGATCACATCCAATCTGCAATTTGAATGCATTCGATATCGATTGGGAAATTAACTCAATTTGTCGGTGCCCGAAAATTTTCCATGATAAATTACCTGACCGTTTTCACGTGTAGTTACCCTACTTAAGGCGGAAACAGTTTTAATAATTATTTCACCATTAAAAACTACATTATCCAGAAGTAACATAGGCTACAATCCTACTAATATTTTAAATGTGTAACTTAGTATGTTTGGATGTTTAGATGTTTCGAGGTTTGTCCCTTAATCACGCAAAAACGTCTAAACGGATTTGGATGAAATTTGGCACTCAGTTTATTAACTGGATTAACACATAGAATAAATTTTAAGTCAACGCGGACGAAATCGCGGGCAGAAACTAGTATTATCATAATTTATGAAGATATTACGACATAAATTACAAAACGCGTGCGTAGTCGCGGATATCAGCTAGTTATGGATATAAATTGTCTTTCATTGTGTCATTTAACGGCTGAGCGGATACAATATAAAAAAATATAAAATATACGCAAATATAACGCATTATATCTAAATTATTCGAAAAATCCTGCAGTTTTCGTCCTTCGGACATACCTACTTTTCGCTTTTGTCTTAGTCAAACAGAAATTCTCAAGGTCATTTGCGTTATAAATTTCCCTAAGTTCCGTACATCATATAAAATTAGTGATTGTAAGAGCGGGCGGGACGGTGGCACCTGTTTCCGGCCGCGGACGGGGCACTAACTCAGCGATCCCGGATCCGACCGACGCAACATTTAATTCTTTGTCAAGGGCCTCAAAGTAAACGGTAGGTGAAGCGGACTCCTTGTGTGATATTAAATCAAATTCGTATAATTCAATCAAATACTCGGAAAAGAAGAAGGTTAGGTGCTACTGTTGAAACGGTTGAACTGGTTTCTATCAAAACATGGGGGATATTAATGGGTTATGAATTACATTTTCAAATGTCACAAGTACTCGTATTATTCAGTTACAATGTACTAGCGAAGGGATTTAAAAAAAAAATGACTCTCTTCTTGATAACTGTGGGCTTTCTTCTGGAAATCTTATGATTTTCAAATAGAATAAACTTTATCTTACTACGTATGAGACATTTTTTAATAAAACTAAGCACTCGAACTTATCACGTTACGGCGAGCATCTGGCTCAAAGTGAGAGAGAGTATTTGCATACTAATAAATGCTACAAAAAATTATTGAGATGTAAAAGACATCTAGTACGAAGTACATTATAACTTAAAGGCAAGTACAGCTACATACGTATTTATCAGAAAAATCTTTATAAAAAAAACCACTTCAAAAAGCAAAAAATAAATATTTAAAATCAGAACCGGTTAGTGCAGGCGGTTACTTGTCACTGACTTCAAGTATTTATTTTTGCTTTTTGAAGTGGGTTTTTTGTTTTTTTTAAAGATTTTTATTTTCTATAGTTAAGTGACAAGTGAATTATTTACTAATAAACCTATATTTATATACCTATATTATACTGAGTTCTTAGATTTACGCGAATATTACACATGAAATAAAACTATTTTTTTCGGATTTTATCGCGGTTTATTTTTTTATCGCGGTTTATGTCGCTCAAAGAAGTCTGCAGTCTGTGAACATGTCCTTGACCGCACCCGCCATAACATCAGATTTGATAGACCACAAATCCTCGTGAAAGAACACCGATTCCTACCAAGGATGGTTCGCGAGGCTATTGAAATTAAAAAACATCCTAATTTCAATAGAGAAGATGGCTGGGTGCTTCCATCGTCTTGGGATCCAGTAATTAATATAATCAAATCTAAAACCAAGCATAACACTGCAAGACCTCAAGACATCGTGAGCTCATTCTGCGTAGATCGGACCAACAAAAACAAAAATAATTAAGAAGTTTGAGGGTACCCCGGAACAACTATGCCTTTTAGACGTCTAACACCTCAGTCCTTCCCGTGACCATGGGTGCTGCAAAGCACTCGAAACGTCGGGAACTTAAAAATCAGAATAAACCGCGATAAAATCCGAAAAAAATAGTTTTATTTCATACCTATATTATATTATTTTGCTGAGTTGTACAGCAAGGTACCTACAGGATTTATATAATAACCATAATAACGGAATCTATACATTCGTGCTGTTCGCTGTTACGGAGTCCCCTGATGTATGTTCTAAGTCCAAAGTTCAATACCGATTGCATTAAAATGAGATCACCTCGAATACTAAACCCAATGCAAAAAGAATTATCAAAATCAGTTCATAACCTATTCGAACTCTGTACTCTCTGCCTACCCCGCAAGGGATCTAACGTGATGATATAGATAGATAGATAGATAGTTCATAAAAAAAAAGACGTTATAAAAAATACAGACGAATTTTCGACCTCATCCTTTTTTAAAGTCGGTTAATATTCTGATGAGTTTTATGGCAGGGTACAGGGTATAGGATTGACGTAATACCTATAATATCTCAATCTACGCATTCGTATTGTATGTCGTTAAGGAGCTCCCTTATGTATCTTTCAATTCCAAGGCCCAATACCGATGAAATTAAAATGGGACTACCTTGGAGCTATACTGAACCCAATGCAAAAAGAATCATAAGCGTAACATACATACAAAAAAACATACAGTCGAATTGGGAACCGCCTCCTTTTTAGAAGTCAGTTAATAACTGTAGTAACCTGCAACACATTAGTGTTTGTCATAATTTACTTAATATTATCCCATCATAATCTGGAATAAATATATGGAATAAGAAAGCATGGATGGAACAAATTCATATATTCAGAATATACTTGCCAAAATGCCTGAACCAAAATGATGGTATTGTTATTTATGTCAATAAAAATATTAAATGTTCCATAGAAGAACATGAACCTATGGGAGCTAATTTCCTTTCGATCAAAATCCATCCAGACATATATATTTTAGCCGCATACAGATCACCGTCGATACGATGTACCGATATTTTCTTAAATTCGATAGAAAGTATTATTGGTGCAATAAATTCTACGAAAAACATAATTCTCATAGGTGATATCAATATTGATGTAAAAACAAATAACAACGACAAAAATAGTACTACTTACTTAAACTTAATTGCTGAACTAGGCATGTTACCGGGTCATACTTACCCTACAAGACTACACAATTGCCTGGACCATGTTATGTTAAAAACTGTACATCGTGCCTCAGTTTATGTAAATAACACTACCATTACGGATCATGCTATGTTAATACTCAATGTCTGTCTTTCTCACTCTAAACCGAACAAGCCCAATTTTACGAAAAGAATTGACTATGACGCATGTGTAAGGCACTTAGAGACTGTAGATTTTTCATTTATCACTCTTACTAGTAATGCCAATGATGCCACTGCTTTATTTGTTGACAAGCTGACTACAGCTATTGAATTAAACTCTAGAGTCTGTCACATTCCGTCCAAGAAAAAAATAATTAAACCTTGGTTGACACCGGGGCTTTTACGATGTATACGCAACCGAGACAAACTTCATAAAAGATATAATAGGGATCCTAATAATTATATTCTCGAGGTAACATATAAACGATATCGGAATTTCTGTAATTTACTATTAAGAAAATGTAAAAGAAATTACGAAAGGTCTTTGCTATTTAATGCAAAAACCAATAAAGAATCATGGAGTGCTATTAGATCAATTATGGACTTTTCGAAACCAAAAACATCAGCTGAGGCCTTATTGCATTCCAACGAAAGTGCGGCGCATGATATTGAAAATATTAATAAATACTTTTCAAATATTGGTAAGCATTTAGCTGATGCTGTTGACATCTATAATACACAAAACCATCCGTCTTACAGATTTGACATACGACCTGCATTAAACTCTATGGTGTTACTTCCGCCTGATGAAGCTGAACTGGATTCAATCATTATGAATCTTAAAAATAACTGTGCCACTGGTTGGGACTTAATCCCTGTGAAACTCCTAAAATTAGCTAAACATATCATAGTCCCTCCGCTTACTCAACTGGTTCAGTTATGCTATAGGCAAGGAATCTTTCCGAAGGTTTTTAAAAGATCGCTTATAACTCCTGTTCACAAGGGTGGGTCTCGAGACGAAGTATCAAACTATAGGCCAATTTCAGTCTTACCGTCACTTTCCAAAATTCTAGAAAAATCTTTAAATAATAGGATCATAAAATTTCTCGAACACAATAATATGCTATCAAACTCACAATTTGGTTTTAGGCCAGGAAAATGTACAGTAGATGCAATTAGTGATCTCACGAATTTTGTAACTGCTCAAGTTGATGCAAGACGTAAATGTATAGGTGTTTTCCTTGACCTAGCTAAAGCGTTTGATACTGTCCCGATTTCCACCCTTGTGAACAAGCTAGAACGTATCGGTATTCGCGGTAGTGCTCTTGCAATCCTAAGGGATTTTCTGTGCGATCGTGTACAACAGGTCAAAATTGGTGAACGGGTGAGCTCTGATGCACCGGTTACTTATGGAGTTCCACAGGGCAGCATCCTTGGTCCGAGTCTTTTTCTGATATATATAAACGACTTGTGCCAACAACCTCTACTGAATGGAAATATTTTTACTTATGCCGACGACACTGCTTTAATATTTCACGGAAGGACCTGGCACGAGGTTCGTAGGAATGCAGAAATGGGCCTTCATCGAGTTTACCAATGGCTATGTACAAATCTCCTAACACTTAATTTTTCAAAGACCACATGTGTGTACTTCTCATTGACTAAATCTAACTTAGCACATAATATAGAAGTAAAGGCTCATACATGTGATTACCCATTTAATAGAAATTGCTCATGTGTCATAATTGCCAGATCCACAAAAGTTAAATATCTTGGTGTAATTATGGATGACAAGCTAAGCTGGCGCCTACATATAGATCTCACAACTACACGTATAAGGAAGTTGATATGGGTCTTCAAGAGGTTAAGATATGTAGCCGACTTTACACTTCTGCGCACGATCTACTATGCACTTGCACAGTCTGTCCTCAGATACTGTGTTGAGGTGTGGGGTGGTGCCTGCAAAACGTACATGATTGATCTAGAAAAAGCGCAAAGGTCGTTGTTGAAAGTTATGGCGTTTAAACCGTATAGATTTCCCACAAAACTACTATACGAAGAATGCCAGGTGCTAACAGTGAGGCAACTGTATATACAGCAACTACTTACTACACAACATAAAGTCACCGCCTATAACGGTGAAACTTATACTTTAAAACGTACAGTGCCATACGTTTGTATACCTGTGAGATGTCACACAGCTGCAGCCAGACGACAACAAAGTTTCATGGCCGTATATTTATACAACAAAATTAACAAAAGTATTAATTTCCACCCATTAAGCACTCGTGATATGAAAATAAAAATAAAAAACTGGTTATTAAATTTAGATTACGATCAAATTGAAAACTTATTGAATTAAAAGTATCTGTTTTATGATTATATACTACATATGCACACACACACACACACACACGCACACACACACACACACACACACACACACACAAACACACGCACGCACACGCGCACATACAAATCATAATATTTTATTTAAATTGTTTGCATATATTTCCATAAAATTGTATAGTGTCGAACCAAAATGAGAGGAGACACTGACTTCTGTAACACAGGTCATATAACCTAGCTCAGGAGTCAGGGACTTCATAGGGTTATGTCAAAATATTTTATGTGAATAAAGATTATTATTATTATTATTATTATTATACTTTGCTCTTTACAATTAATCGAACATTTAAGGTAACTAAAATTGAAGTTTATCGATAGTTTTCTGGCCCTCGCGTACATTGGTGCGGTTTCTGCTTCCGCCGGCTGCTGCTGACTATTAACTTAATTTCAAATCCACTTTTTTCTTTCGTTAACGCCTACATTGTTTTAGTAAATGTTCTACAATTCCTTTGGCAATAGTTTTATATTTAAGCAGGAGTCGCTACTACATTAAATCAGCAATGGTCCACTTTAATATAAGCAAATTCCTTACACATGACAAACTCTTTATAAAAAATCGTAGTATATTAGACTCTCCTTTTGTTTGGTTAACCAGTTTGCTAGAGTTGGTCCAGATGACCAAGGGCATGTAACTTGACCTAACAATATTAATCTGGAAACAATAGAAGAAAACATTAGTAAAAGTGCCGCCTAAGGTACAGAATTGCCGCCATTTGTCGATTAAATTTTGTAACGAGCAGTAAAACCATCTTACATAAATCAGGCACATTATTATTATTGTTTAATGGATCCTTCAAATCTAAAAACTTAGCAATCTTTTATTGATATCTGATGAATCACCAAAACCCCATACCTTCCTTAGTTAATCATTATTTGTTATATTTCGGCCCATAGAAACCATAAAAAATCAAAGAACATTATGAAAGGTGTAGTTATTCAAAAGGAAGTCCAGAAGTCCGATGGAGTGTTGTGTGAGGCACAGGGAGGTTTCAGGTCTGGAAGAGGATGTTCGGATCAAGTTTTCTCCCTCCGCAACATCGTAGAAAAGCATCTGGCAGTAGGCCGGAAGGTTTTCTGCGGTTTTGTGGACCTGGAGAAGGCGTTTGATAGAGTCGTGCGAAAGAGACTTTGGGACATTTTGCCAGAGTATGGTATAAGCGGCACCCTGTTGCGAGCCGTCCAGTCCACCTACGTGGACAGCAAGGCATGCGTACGGGTGAGTGGTAACATGTCACCTTGGTTTGACGCTAAAATCGGCGACAAGCAGGGTTGCGTGTTGTCCGCTAGACTGTTTATAGTGTATCTGGATAAAAGTCTTCAAAGACTGTGTGCGATGACTGAAGGGGTAAAAATGGGTGATCTAGTGATAAACCACCTATTGTATGCAGATGACGCGGTTTTGATAGCGCCAACAGCCACTGATCTGCAAACACTAGTCACAGTTATGAGAGACGACTGCATGAACAATGGCTTACATTTGAATGTGAAGAAAACCAAAATTATGATTTTTGAACGGGAAGAAACCAGAACGAATGCAAGGATTGTGGTTGGTAACGATGTGCTGGTGCAAGTGAATGAGTTTGTATATCTTGGATGCGCCTTCAGTAAGGATGGGAAATACACCGCTGATATAGAGAGAAGAGTGAATGCAGGTAATAGAGTGAATGGTGCGATGGCAAGGCTACTTGGGAGCCGGCACTTAAGCCAAAAGGCGCAGCTGGCCATGCATAACGGAGTGCTTGTCCCAACGCTGTTATATGGCAGTGAGAGTTGGGTATGTAAGCAGGAGAACGAAAGCAGGATAAATGAGGTCGAAATGCGGAAATCTCTGCGGAAGATGTGCGGAGTCACGCTGACCGACTGTATTCGCAACAGCGTAGTAAGAAAGCGAGTAGGTATGAAAGATAGTATCGGTGTAAAGATGAGAAAGGGTATGCTCCGTTGGTTCGGGCATATAGAAAGGATGCCAGAAGAAAGAATGACAAAACAGATATACAATGTGAAAGTGGAAGGATGTAGGTGCCGGGGAAGACCTAGACTATCTTACCATGACCAAATAGACCGTGTCTTAGCTGAAGGGCAAGTCAAGAGTCTCCGTAACCGGCGAGTGTGTATGAGACGAACTATGAGAGTGGAGGAAGCCAGAGAGGTATGTAAGGAAAGAACCTGTTGGAACTCTGTACTCTCTGCCTACCCCGCGAGGGAGCTGGCGTGATGATATAGATAGATAGATATTCAAAAGGAACATTGACTGCGGGCTCACATCCGCTGAGACAGTGCTATCCCGTGCCCAGCTGACTCCAGGTATCTGACAAGAGGCACTTTACACTACCCTACTTCATTTATTACTGTATCGTTGGTGCATTTACAAACAAATTTCAGATAAAAGCCCAGGATTACCTGGGATACATTAGTATCTAATGCCTACTGTTCACGGGAAATAAAAAAATAATAAGAAGAACATTTCAAGAAGGAACATCTGCCTACTGACGTATCCGAATATTATCTAAGGTCAAAATCCGAAACACCGAAGGTATCTACCGGACAGCTGACAAGCCGCGCCCCGTTTCAATATCATTTTGCACTTGGTATAGGTGTTTTTAATTAACTATTTTTTTATAGAAACCTAGCTATACACACTAGGATTTATTTCTGTGTCGTGAGTGCTTATACAAACATAAATTTCAGATATATACTCAGGTCAAAATCATTGTTTTAGATATATAGTTCACACTATAGTTCACACAAATAGATGGTTGGTCTGTGGGTCGGGCTTGACCCAGTGAGCCGAGTGGCCTCCTATCGTGGCTATTACGACGTCAATACTTTTTTATCAATATATATCATTCTTCCTATAAAAAATATGATCAACGATATCTAGCATACCTACAAAGAAAATATTAATCTGTTCGTATTCTTGATATTAGTACAATATCTTGTACACTTTGTTTGATTAGGTTTGAGCAGCCCCTCCATCTGCAATTACTAAGCATTATATAATACAATATTGAAAATATAACAAATTAAACCATTTATAGAAAGGCCAGTCGAATAAAAACAAAATAAGTTAAAAGACTATCCCGCCGAGTTTTTCGTCGGATCTTCTCAGTGAGGGCATAAAATGTTATAATTTTAATGTTTGTAAGTACGTTTTAAGGCCAATGCATATACAAATGAAGATTTTTGATTTTGGTTTCATTCAACAGTAATCGCAAAAATATTGTCATATTATTACGATTTCTGGGGTTTCGCTCCTAGAAAAGCCATTACTCTCACATACGTACGTACAAGTAAAGTATTTGGTATGATACTAAATGAAAATTTCTGAATATTAAGCCACAAAGTCAGTGTCTTTTAGGATTCTAAAGCAAACAACATTGATTATTCTAAGAGCATGTAGTTTCTAGCTAAAAGGTAGCATGAAAAACGAAAACTTTGAATATAGTAGTCATTTGAAAAATAGTAAAAGGATAATCAACATCTCTGATAATTTCGTTGTTAGATTTACGCGAATGTAGATTTTATTGCGGTTTATTTTAGATTTTGGACGCGAACCGTCTATCAGTACAAAATCTTAAATAAATCGTGATATAATCCAAAAAAAAAACAGTATTATTTCATGTTAGAGAATATAGTCGGTCTAAAGAAAACTTGCCACACTCCATGTTTATAATTTTATGAGTCTTTAGAAATACATTATCAAAAACTCCAATTTAAGTACTATTTAGAAAATTTACGCAGATTGGCATACAACTAATGAAATTTTAGATTGGCTTCTTTAATGTTGTGCCGACGATATTATTATGTAGTTACATCGGATAGTGTAAAAACGTGCCAAGCTCTACCCACAGCCTGGTGTTCAACCACATACATTGCTGTTTTTTATTTTGTTTCATCTTGAGTTTTCTCAAAGGGTAAAATCGGGTTACTCCTAACAATTTATTAGAACTAGGTTAAATGTTTCACTTTGTTTTCTCTATATTCCTGTTATCTTTGTTTGGCCGCGATTACATTTCAAAATGAACGTCTAATAATATAAAGGGTAATTAATAACCGGTCAAGTGCGAGCCAGGCTTCCGAAATGTGGGTTCCGTACCAAGATAGCTCCCGTCTGCCTTTCTGCCCATCACAGCTGTTTCCCGGGTAACCGTAGCATATAAAATTCAGTAATTTTGCGTCATGATGGACCTTGGTAACGATCACGTATTTCAATTTTTTTATCAAGTTTTTTTAAGAGGCTCTTGTAATGTAGTGGAGCCACGATATTTTTAGCAATTACAAAGGTTAAGCGGCGTTCAGTTCATTCTAAAATAAGTTTCCATTTTTTATACGACGTTACAGGTTTCTGAATATGTAGAATAATACAGAAATTAATTCAAATTAGTTATTAGGTACACATTAAAAAATATGCGAAATCTACTCAATTCAGAAGAGGCCAAAACTTAATTTCATTTTACAAAGCGAAAAAGTAGCCGCAATTATGATGATGAGAATTATTATTTGATGTTTTGCATGCAGTATCTACAAACAAGGGGACCTGTTCATTTTAAACAGCCTGAATATAAACTGTCTTACTAAGGTTATGGTCTGCCACTAATTAAAATAAAAAATAAAGTAGTCCCACGCAGATACATTCCTTTCGCGAGTACAGTTACGAATATAAAATTTAAAAAAAAACACAAACGCCCAAACCGGAACACATTTGTGTGGATCACATAAAAGATTTGTCTCCTGCGGGGATCGAACCGCGACTATTCGGTCGGCGGACGACTTCAGGTCTTAACAATTTGACCAAGCCATATTACAATAATTATCTTGTATTGATTCAAAGATCTGAAAGAAATATTGTAGCTGAAATTAAAATTATATTTCCTTTAAGTATAATAATTTTAGAAGATGAAAAGCTAAACTTCGAATAAACTCAAACGAAAACGAGATACTAGATAAGTTGGATGTTTAGGAAAGCAATTCAATAAATGTAAAAAACTTGTCAAACAATTCTCATAATATGGGTTCGGAGAGGTTGGCTTCTTTGAGGTGGAAGACAAAGTTTTGGTTCAGGTACGAGCTTTAACGACACTATCACATTAACGAGTCACTCTGTGAACTGGCTTTCAATTTAATTAGCCCTTCCTCGAGCTTTGTACTTTCAAACAAACTGTAGGTGGCTGCGGAGCGGACACACAAAATAATTCAAGTAATTTTATTATTTTAATCTGTTGTTGTTTATGGGTTTGTGTTCCTCCAATATTTCGTGTAATAGGGGTTCATGGTCATAGGGGGTATATGTATACAAACCGACTTAATCATATAATCGCGTTTTAGGGAATATATTATACGTATTTACAAGGAAATAGAGTGGCGCTATTTTGGGTACTTAATACCTGGTGGAGGCTCTGTGACGACTGCTCTCTACCCTGAAGGGGTAGAGAGGTGTATCTAGCACACCCAAACTATTGTTGGTTCAAATATGCTGCAACATGCAGCTTTTTTGGGCTCAATATAAAAAAAAATTTTTATTTCAGACAACATATATTCTATAATCTGAAATGTGTAGTCGCTCCTGCTAGCCCTATTAAAATCACCTTCATCATCATTATCATCGTCATCATCAGTCCGTATCAATCCATTGCTGGACATAGACTTCTCCCAAGGCATGCCATTGAGCCCGGTCTTCGGACCTTCTCCTCCAAACGCTGCTTTATTCAAAGTGATCCGATATTTAAAAGCTTCTTATCGATGATCACGTGCTCACTCGCGTGGCTGAATTCAGGTGGCTTGGGCGGACTATATTGTTGTACGGTTGTTACTGTTCAATGAATCTAATTTTGCGCTTGGGACTAACGCATTTAATCGCCTGATAATTTCAATTTCTATTTGTTATAAAAACTTTTAAAGGTATTAATTACTATAATAATGTGGAAATTATTGAGTATAATAATTTGTCTGTATTATATTATGCTCGTTAGTAATTTTGAGACCTGCATATTTCTGCTAACTGACATTTTATTATTATCAACTTTATACTTTAATAGTACTTAAACATACAATTGATTTCACTTAGACGTGCCGTCTCATTTTTTTATTTTAATAAAAGTCATTCCGTAAGATCATGAATTTTAACAAACAGATTACGATAATATTCCAGTAATCTCATTGTCTAATCGTGATAATTGGCCTTAGAGATCTATGTTAATTGTCAAATGTTTATAGGCTTAGAAGAATTGTGGGATTGGGCTGTTTATCAAAGGCGACGTGGAGAGAGGTGCGGTGGCCGCCGGCGCAGCGCTTCGGGCGATACCCGTCGGCGCGTTTACATAAATCCCATTGACCCACTAAATTACTAAATGAACTACTAAATGTTCTGATTTAAGTAGGGTGTTCATGCTTTAGTCTCAAAACTGGGACCACAGGATTCAAGAGCCCACTGTATTTTTTACGAACTTTCTCAAAGACTGGTCGAAATGGCATGTGATTAAGTGGCTTAGCATGAACACATTGACGTTAGCGTGATGCTATCGAGTTGACAGGCTATCCTTTTCATACTACAAATTTACAAAATAAAGATGAAAGTGACGGCACAATTTTTCATTAACGTCCCCATAACGTCAAAAGCTAAGCACGAAAGCTTTTAGAGTCCCAAAACAAACACATTGACGTTGTCGTAGCATTGTCGAGAAGGCGCGCTGTCATTTACATCTTTAGGCATATAAAGACGTTCGCATAATGTCAATTTTATTCTATTTATTTTATTACTCTGTCACAACTCTATTTAACTATATGTTTGTTATAGTTTTTTTCTTCTCATAATAGTGTATACTACGGTGGCAATTTGTACAGATAAGTGCAACGGTGTCCGAAACGCAATCATTAATCATCATGCAAATATTAGATCTCAAACTAATTATTCTCAGCACACATACATACATACTTCATGACTTTGTGGATTTGGTAAAATCAATACTATAATCAAATCCCGCCATATGTTTTTATAAGTTGGAAAGCGTAGCTTGGTCACTTGTCGACGTATAGAGTGTATTGAGCCCGAGTCGTTGTACACGTAGCACTATTATGGGCAATAGCCAGTTATATTGCACGTAAACTTGTTGTTAAATTGCCGTTCTGTATCTAACATACATTTTTGTGCCGTAGGACTGAAGCTCTACCATATGTTACGAAACTCAGTTTTGACATAGGCGCTCGTTTCTTGGACTTTGGATTGTATAAAATATTGTATATCATTCTAAATGCATATGTGAGAAGAAGAAGGAGCGGCTAGGCTAACCCACTGGATCTAGTAGTCAGGAGTTCGATCCTCGCGCCAAACAAATATTTGTGTAACCCACCAATATTAGTTTCGGTACAGGTGTATGTAAATTTCATGTTTTAAACGCACCCACGACATAGGAATGATTCCTAGTGTGGGGCTTCCTTTTTAACACGCTATTATTATAATATTATATACACACGTATTTTTTTATCTGTATTGTGAATTCTATAGACTAATTAAGTAAATACGCCCATAAATACAACAACAAATCATGGATACCATGATTTGGTAGAGCTACTATTCAGACCTGTCTGGTAACAAAAATTTTAGTCTGAACGATTTCTGTAACATGCGCACAATTTAAAAAGTCGAATGATTTTACAAATATATAGAATATTTGTAAAACCATATTCAGTAATTAGTATTTCGATACTAGTTTATATTTAATGCTCAGTATGAAATATAACAATTTTTTCGAATTTTATCGCAGTTTATTTTTGATATTTAAGTTCCCTACGTTTTGAGTGCTTTGCAGCACAGATATTCACGGTCAGTCTTTCCCGAAAAACAAGGTTCGATGTTACAGACACTGATACGTGAACTTCATATAAAATTAAATGTAACTACTCGAGTGTAGGTTGGATGCAGGTGGCATCGGACCGGTTACGCTGGAAAGCGATTGGGGAGGCCTATGTTCAGCAGTGAACAAGTATAGGCTGAAATGATGATGATGATGGCTCGTGTGTAAGATTTTTTTTCGACTTATACTGAACACAAAGCCCGACTGTGTTAGATGCCCGATTTGCTTGTTTTAAATTAGAAGACATTATAAGATACTAGGTAAATATATTATTATTCAGACATCGTTCATAATCTTGGTGATATGCACACAGTCAGAGACATAAGATGCTGAACATTATTAAGTCGGTAATGCTTGTTTACAAATGTTTTACAATGTTCACCATTGTCGTTATTTAAATATTAGGAAAATACTTAATATACAGTATACATACGCTCACGCCTTATCCCACTGGGGTAGGCAAATACTACAGTACAAATATTTAAATGAAGAAAAGTAATGGATGTGATGCAAAACAAAAGTGCATACGCAATTTCAAAAACAGAATAGCTAATTAATTAGTGAGTGTGTGCACTCTGCATTCAGTCATGCAAGGATATTTGTCCACGACCAAAATCGGAACTAACACTGTCATCAAGTAAGATGTCACTTCATGAAAGTTGCAGAGTTGTCGTTTGCTATGAAATTTACCCCAGTTCTTATTTTAATTAGTAGCTGTGCAACCTGTTTAAATATTTCCATGTAAGTAAGATAATTTTACTAAATAATAACCCTAGTTCCACACCAATGCCCCCTGTCAATGTCGTCCGCGTGCCCGAATATCCTTGCGCCACTATACATGTTAAGAACTACCACTTGATAACTAAAATTGGTGGGACATATTAAATAATAATAATAATAAATCATTTATAACAGAACATCAGATTTTAGAATAAATAATCCAGAAGCCGCGTCCATTGGTAATTGCACGCCGCGCGGTGAAGTCAACAATTCAACAAACGGCTCGCACTCACCGCGCTTCCCACCCGCGTAATGTTAGCAGTGCGGAAAGATTACCACTTTTTGGGGTAAATATTGATGACATTAAAGTAGATAACAATATAATCATTGATGCACTAACGTGTATTTTAATGCATATTAAGCTCAAGAAATTGATATACTTAGGTTCGTAGTAATTTAATGTAAGAAAATACATCTCACAATCTTAACTAAATAATAAAATATGATGTAGTAGTTATATTACTAAATACCATTTAATATTATAAATAGGAAAGTCCTTAGCAAATTAAAGTAGGGAAAAATAAAAATTATGTTAGTAACACTAGCAAAATGGACGCCTATTTTACTATGACCATTATAGACGGCAGAATTAATTTGATATTTAAATAATACGGCACCTGAATGCGCTAGTTAGGTATGAAATATGTTCCCGTTGTGTTTTTTT
Organism: Phalera bucephala; assembly: GCA_905147815.2. NCBI lineage: Eukaryota > Metazoa > Arthropoda > Insecta > Lepidoptera > Notodontidae > Phalera > Phalera bucephala. The sequence continues at coordinate 13,628,332 of LR990615.1, forward strand.
TTAAGCTCAACAGATTTTTTACAGACAGGAACTACACTAGATGGCATAATTCTATTTAATTTGACACGCGCAGAACACTTTATTCCGCACAGCGGTCACAGAGTAACTACGCAATTTGAAGCGCGCCCGCGCCTTCTGGATTATTTTTATTCTAAGCATCATATTATCATTCCATAATCCCAGACATAGTAGTAACATTATTTAATACTGAAATCCACTAAAATATACAAAAATAAAATATAATCAGTGAATAAAATTAACATTTACAATTAAATTACAATTAAACATATTACAATTAAATTACAATTAAATTACAATTAAATTAACATATTACAATTAAATTTATAATTTTAATTGTAATATTACAATTAAAATTATAAATTTGAATTCAGGCTTTAATATAAATTGAAACCTGAAATCAAACTAGTACGATCCCTAAGAAATAATGTTTGACGCATTAGTTTCCACATACGATGTTTTGTACAAAAGGGGTCATATGGTAAGTGGGAATCGCGACAAGTCTGTGGGTCTCCCGACATGTTTACGTTCTCCCGCGCCCTGTTCACTCGCTGTACATCTACCTATAGGGTTGGAGGAACATTACCCACATGCCACTTTCCGAATAAAAATTATCTCGAATTCGCCCTTTGTGGAAAGCATAATAATCGTAATAACAAGACACTAGTAGCCATATAGCCACGTAAACTTGTCGCCACACATGTAAGAACATTATCATACAATAATTCGGGAGTGCGACGACCACTGTATATGATACAGTTACTCCAGTTGGTATGGAAAACTTCAAAATTTGTAATTGTACTAAAGCAATACAATTTATCGGAAAATATTTTTATAGCAACAATGTGAGTGTGTGGGGATATTTCTATTTTTTTAAAACTGTGGGTACATGCAAGGCAAATCGGCGACAGCGGATTTGATTAAATCGTACGCTATTTCACTTCTCTTCAGTTTTTATTATTACGATATCTATGGTGGGGAATAATTATTCCCCACCATAAAGCGGGTATTTATAAAAAAATTTAAATCAAATATTTCTTATTGCTACTCACCTCGAGGGGATTTGCAATGACGCAAGTGTATAGAATACCAGTTTACAAAAAAAAATATTTTGGTCTCTATGTATTGATACTTGTTATATATTTTATTCTGATCAAGGCATTATTTCCTGTGAACAATACCTTTTAATTCTCAGGTCAATACTGCGCATCGTTATCTCATAATCATTATTTATTCATATTATAAGCAGTAGATGTTTCAGATAATTTGGGTTTTATCTATTGTAGATTAAGCGCAATTTCTTCAAAACACGAACTATATAATTGAAATATTATTGCACAACTGCTCTCAAATATTATAAATCCATCCATTTATACTTAAAATAAAATATGAAGTATTGGTGCTATCAGGTTCGAGCCTCGGAATAGTCGCGAATACCGCCTACACCTAATAACCATATATTGCAGGAAATTACGCCTTTCCGAAAGCGGAAAATGCGAGGAGGTGGAAAAGGTAACGTGTTTCCGATTGATACAGGCGCCTTCGCTTTAACCTTCAAACCTATAATGAATGTATTGAAAATATTTGATTCACAACTGATTCTGATATCGGTGTGTTCTAGTGGTTAAGTCATTAAACCGCTCAGCCCGCTTGATCGAGTAATTGAGCAGTCACTGGCTTGATTGAGCACGCGATTGATCTTTGTGTGACGCACAAATAATTTTTCGGTCTGGGTGTTTGTGTATGTGAATTTCCTGTTCGTAAATGCAACCGCGACACAAGAATAATTCCTATTGCGAAGGGGGGAGGGGGGGGCTCTCCTTTTAAAACAAATTCACGTTCTGAGACGATTCAATTCGTTTTTTTTATTATTAGAAAACGGTGGAAGATTGTGTTAAGAAATGCACGGTTTTTTTACTATGTACATTTCAGTTAGTCCTATTGAGAATTTTCTATCGATAAATCTCAGGAGCACTCCGTATGGTACCCGGGGTAAAGGCCCTATTTCATTGGGGCCTATTAATGTTGTCGAAATGTGGAATACAGGGTCTTGTAAGATATTTATTTTAGCGACTTAAACATCGATAGTTCACAATTTCGAACCATTACTTTGTGAGTACAATTACCTCTTTCTTTAAAAACTTGTGAAGATATGTACCTACACGACGTTTCTAAGAGATATCACGGAGATTTCCGTGCGAATTCCGCAATTTCACGCGTATCGCAATGTTTATACGGCTAAGTTCATTGTCATGTTTACCTATCAAACGTTACGAGCCAACTGCGTGTATCACAACAATATTTTTCTTTTGATTGCTAGCAGACTAAACTTGTGGCGTTTATTGATGGCTTTGTTTATATTTTTTATAATAAAAATGTAATCCTTATCCAGAAATTATTGATGTATTATGAGTGCGTTTAGAAACGTCAAATTTACATACACTAACACCCAGGGCCCTTATTCGCTATGACCAACGCGACGCGTTGCTATATTTATGTCAAATGAACGTGTAAGGATAGATATTCTGTATGCCACTGGATTACCAACAAACGATCATTTCTCAAGTATTTGCAAGCGCAGCGTGGGACGGCCGCCTGCCAAATGGACTGACGACCTTATGAATATCGCAGGAAGTCGTTGGATGCAGGTGGTATCGGACCGGTTACGCTGGAAAGCGATTGGCGAGTTCATAAGTATACGCTGAGGGGACAAATATAGGCTGAGATGATGATCATTTTTATATGCTATTTGACGGGTTACGTGTTTCATTGGGTGTAGCGAATAAGAGCCAAGACCGAAACAAATCTGAGTGGTTCACACAAAGATTTATCCTGTGCGGGGATTATACCTGCGAATACTCGATTCAGTGAACCACAGGCCACTCTGGCCTACACTAACTAGGCTCCAGCCTCTAGACCATCAAACGGAGTTTATAACACATTGCCATTACTTCGAAGTTGAATTCGACCTCGCGACCGACTCGAGCCAGTAGTAATATACGCCACTAGATCAACGAGACAGTAAAAATTTTATTATATAAGAATATTATTGTTCTTTCACTTCCACATTTTTAATATTAATAGGATGTAAAAGTTTGTATGTTTGCTACTTAATCACGCAAAAATGGCTAAACTGATTTGGATGATATTTGGGACAAAGATAGTTTATTACCTGGATTAACATATAGGTTACTTTTTATCCCGACGAAGTCGCACGCAGAAACGAATTTTTAAATTAATAAAATAATAATATCGTATACTGTCCTTGCTTCTATCCATCTATCTATCTATAACCTCACGCCAGATCCCTTGCGGGGTAGGCAGAGAGTACAGAGTTCCAACAGGTTCTTTCCTTACATACCTCTCTGGCTTCCTCGACTCTCATAGTTCGTCTCATACACGCTCGCCGGTTACGGAGACTCTTGACTTTTCCATCAGATAAGACTCGGACTCGGTCCTTGCTTAATTTATAATATACCTACTTTCTTGCTCGAGTGTTTCAAAACCACACTTAACAAGAAGAAATGAGATAACAGTTTACTCAACAAGATGCATTAGGTAAGACATACTTTTCTCAAGTCTTTGACGTCCTACTTCCTTATTGCATATGAGCGCATCCCTAATCTCATTTCGAATGGCAAGTAAATAGCATGCAAACAACTTGTTAACTACTCTAGCGTGGCATGTTATGTGTCAAACAGTCTTGTAAATTTTATCAAGATTTTCGCCTGGCTTACATCCTTAATATCTCGATTTGAGAATATTATATATGATTTAGGGCTAATATAGTTAGTCTTACAAGTTCCAACAAAGAATTCTGAGTGCCGCAAACCCCGAAGCAGATAACTAAGTTTTAAGCGTCCCTAGGTACACCTTTAAAATATTAAAGAATAAATAGTGATATTTGACATTATCCTTCTGGTTCTGCCAATCATCCGGCTGCAGTTCATAGCGACTGCCCAAGCCGAGGCCGTTCCTCCTTGAGGCACCCTTGACCTAGTTGCCCCCTTGCCCTTCTGGCTCGAGCGTAGTGATTGCACGCTCGCCCTCTTGTCCGGGGAAGCTGTAAAGCCCCGCAGCCAACAGCGTAGATCACTCACACACTCCGGCTGCAGACAGAATGCTACTGTTTCTTGCCAAAATTGATGCTTGATGAAATATACTATATGTAAATTTGTCGATTTTAGGCATTTTTATACCTACTTGGTTTATTTAAACACAAACAAGTAAAAATGTAAAACAAAGTAAAAATGTTTACAAAATCAATAAATAAACTATTTCCAATAACTAGCACTATTTGATCGAAACCAGAACGAGGGTGAAAATGCAAGCGAACAGTGCAAAGCTTGTGCTACTTGTAAAATAACTTATTGTACGTGTGGATGTTCCGAGTTGTTTTATGCCACAACTCAAACTCAGCTGTTTTTAGCACAAGCCGTTGGAATCTGTTATGTAAATATGAGAGCAAGGTACCGGAAAAATGAGTTTGGTCTTGTGCTTTTTGGTTTTAAATATTAGAAGCGTCGAGGGTTGATGCGACTAGCGCGGGATGTGTTTGGCAACTGAACAATTTTATTCCCCAGGCCCGGCCACTTTATGAATAGTAATTAAACCGCGAAGCTTGCTAGCGAGATGGAACACGCATAGGAATGATGTAAAATGTTATTACATCACTGTTTTTTATGAACTTGACCTGACAAGGAACATACTAACGCTGACATCTATTGTGAGCAGACAGAGATGTACCTACATATTATCTACCTTTAGCCGAAAGGCGTCCACTGCAGTTCAAATGCCTCCCCATAATATCACCACGATGACCGATTTGTGACGTACTTATCCATCCGTCATAGTTTTCATAGTCATCTGCAGGATAACTGAAAATTAAGGAAATCTTGAAATAACCCTAGTCTCGCTCGTCCGGTACACTGATCTTCCTCGATATCCGAGGATGCACACAATAGTTGGAGATTGTCACATGAAATGCAGTGAGGTTAGTTGGTCCACTATACGTCCGACCGCTCGACTCGTTGCCAATCGAATAGCAACGCAGTGCAGTCCGCCATCTTCGATCGACTATCTGTCATCGCTTCACAACTAAACACAGTAGCAATTATGAAAGGCATAGAGTGACTATAGACAAGTTTAAAAGGATACTAAAATGAAAATAACCACTTGCCATTCCATTAAATTTGACCAGTGTGTGTTGCCAGTGATGACTTACGGCACCGAGACATCGTCACTCACGTTGGACCTCATAAGAAGGCTCAAGGGCACCCAAAGGGTAACTGAAAGAGCTATGCTCGGAGTTTCTCTTCAAGATCGAATTAGAAATGAGGAGATCCGCAGGAGAACCAAAGTCACCGATATAGCTCTCAGAATTGCCAAACTTAAGTGGCAGTGGGCGGGGCACATCGCTCGTAGAACTGACAGCCGTTGGGGCAGAAAGGTTCTCGAGTGGCGACCTCGTACCGGAAGACATGGAGTGGGCAGGCCGCCCACAAGATGGAGCGATGACCTGGTCAAGGTTGCAGGTAGAAGTTGGATGCGTTCAGCACAAAGCCGGTCGTTGTGGCGATCTTTGGAGAAGGCCTTTGTCCTGCAGTGGACTTCTTTCGGCTGATGATGATCTGTAAATTATAGGATACGATACATATTTCTTTGAACTATTTTTGGTGCAACCTGCAACTTTCTTCATATTTTAAGTTTTAGGCAACGAGTTTATTACGAAACTTTATATTTTTGTTATATTATTTTACATATTTTATTTGGTAAAAAAAACGACTACGATACTAAAATTTATCATATCTGCATCATGGATAAATTCACAAACATGAAATTCACATACACAAACACCTAGACCGATACATGTTTGTTTCGGGATAAATATTCGCGAGACCTTGTGGGCTCTTCGTATGAAATTTGCCCTGTGCGGGGATTAAACCTGCGACTTCTTAATCCAGAGAGTGGAGCACCCTACACATTACTAGACCAAACCATTGTAAAAAAATAAAAATATACATAGGGGATCTGAAACACATTTCAAAAAAAAACCTATAAGTCCATAAGTAAATTCCAGAGGTTACGCCGAGGGAATCACGCTATTGTGTCAAAAAGTATTCTACTTTCCCCGAGGTACAAATTCTATTACAAGTCCTTATATAAAAAAGTTGGTATAGTAGGATGTTTCGGAGCAAAAGTGCTGGCTAAAGATGGAGACGACGATGACGACACATTTTGATGACGACTTAAACCAGTCGCTAAGAGCTGAAGCCGCTCTGCCCACTGAAATCAAGAAACCGCGGGTTGAGATCCCCGCATTGGATAAACATTGAATAAAAAAAAAGTATTTATGAATCGTCAGAAAAGTAACAAAATGATCCGAGTGACTGATGTTTGTGCGACCCACATATTGTACTTGTTTCGGTCCGGGTGTTTGTGTATGTGAATTGCATGTTTGGAAGCGTACCCACGACTCGGCGTTCCTAGTGTGAGCCTTCAAAAAAACAATGGACGCCAACACTTTCTTTATTATTTGGAATATATTTACTTATCCCCCGACCTTATTGCGCATTTGTATGGTAATATGAAAAGAAAAATCTCTGTGGATATGAAAGAACTGGTTTATTCAACTATACTGTGCGGTACACGCTTTTTGATTGTAAAATGTTTGGCCAAAAAAAAATTATTGCTTGGTTATAAATAAATATCCTGCTTCTATATGGATTTCCTTTTGTATAGAAATAATTATAAAAGTTTCTTGGTCGCATTCTGAGAGGCTATATTATAATAATTTAAGTAGCCATGCAATGAAGTTTTCTTATTACATTTTATTTTTTCATTATAGGATTTTTGGTTTTATATTTACCTATAAAAATATACTATACAAAGTACGAAACATTACAGATTTTTTAAATCGTAAAAATATATCAATAAGACTGATATTTTTACTATAGGACCGACCGTTACAAAGATTTATTTGCCAAAAATCTATTGAAATTCCAAGCTAGCACAGAAAGCGCTTGTCAATCTGAAATACGTTTTGCTAACATAAACATATTTTATTGGAATATACTAAAATTTAGATTCAATTTGCGAAGTTACAAAAATGGGTCTGATATGATCACACTAAAAGCTACGAGTCTGTGAACTTAGCACGAACAGAATGACGTTATCGTAATGTTGTCGAGAAAGCTTGTTAGCGCGTTCATGTTTGTTTAACGAATTTGTAGTGTGAAAAGGATGGCATATCAACTCGATAAGGTTACGCTAACGTCAATCTGTTCATACTCTGGGCCATAACGCTTGTCAATCTAGGGATGTCAATGCCACATTGGACATCTGTCTAATTTCGTTCAGTCGCGACCCTCATCTTTGGAGAAATCTTTGGAGAGAAAGAAAATCGTTCCCGATGTCTGTCACAGCCAGCCATGACACACCCTATTGTATTTTTTAGACATTCGGGTCACCAAGAGGGATACCGCATATGTCACACATATTTCTCAAACTAACGATAATGGAACGTTTGAAGGTACACATTTCAGTTACCTACGTCAATAAATACAGAGACAAGAATGTGAGTTGTTTATACGGTCCTTTTCTTTAAAGGATTCCGGAAAACTGAAACTTTTATGAAATTGGATTGTGTATCTCATTAATGCTAAGTAGATATACACACATTGTAAATAAATTTGTACATCTCTCCAAAAAAATTTCTAACGGTGAAGTTGCGAATTTTAATATAAAAAGAGAAAAATATTAATACAAAAATATTCAAAGAACGTCTACAGTTGAAAAATATAAGCCATTAAGAAATGTTTAGCCGAGCTAATTTAACTAGGGGCTCAGCTATCTCTGGGGAAATTACAAGCTTTGTGCGTATGCTGCTTTCAAAACTTTAAAACGAGTTTGGAACGCAAGCGATTAATTAAGCGTTTTATTGTTTCACGTGAAATAGATTGAAAACTATAAGACGGGAGACTTATATAAAAATACTAATTGGGCCTTTGTGTAAATTATTAATTTTTAAATAAAATAATAATAATTTATTCATGATAATGCAAAAAGCCGCAATTTTAAATAGGTGCCGAATAGTGCGAAAGTTTTTGCAAGACGATATCATACTTACCGAACAAAATTCCCAAAATTTGATTTAGGCCCGTGGTTTTCATTTAATCACCGAAATTCTTAAAATTTCGAGAAAAACAATTTAAGAGTAAATAATGATAATAATATACTTTATTGTACATAAAATATTATGACAAGAAAGAAGATCGAACATAGTTATTTTGGTACAGTAAGGCGGCCTTATCGCTTAAAGCGATTTCTTCCAGGCAACCTTTAGGGCGAGGACAGAGAGGTGCAACAATGAATAAAATAACATATAAATGAAAAATAATAAAAAATAAGTAAAATGAAACAAAAAGAACCTATTATATATTATGTAAATAAATGACGGAATAAATAAATATAAAGGAAAGGAGAAACGAAAGAGATACGGGCAATGGTAAAAAATTAAAGGAGAACTTGCTAGAGGTGTTAGGTCTGCAGGAAATGTGCTTTAAGATCACGCTTAAATATTTTCCGGGACTTAGCACGCCTCATAGAATCAGGTAAGGAGTTCCAAAGACGAATACTTTGGACAGTGAAGAAATTAGTTAAGAAGTTAGAAGAATGGGTAGGGATAGTTAGGCGAAGTGTCGCGGAGGAACGAAGTTCACGCGACTGAGTGGTGGCGAGAAAGGAAAAACGTTCCTTAAGATACATTGGAGTACACGGGTTTAATAAGATAGAATAGAGTAGTGATAATGCATATTCCTACGGTGATGGACCGGAAGCCACTTAAGTTAAGAACGGAATTCGGATACGTGGTCATATTTACGTAAGCCGAAGATAAAACGAATGCAATAATTCTAAAGTCTTTTGAATTTATTAAGAAGCCCACTGATAAGTCAAGGTAGCAAGAATCAGCGTAATCAAGAATAGGGAACAGAAGGAATTGTGCAAGCGCAATTTTAGTATTGACAGGCAAAAAATTACGTAGGCGTCTAAGTGAGGCTCCTGAAGCGAAAATCTTTCTGCTAATCTCAGCAACCTGCGGTCTCCACTACAAAGTGTTGTCAGAGATAACACCAAGATTTTTCACCTTGTCGCAGTATGGAATAAGGACCCCGTCGAACGTAATCGCAGGAAGTTGATCAAAGTTGATTCGAGACATCAAGGGCTGCCTATCACAATAATTTGAGTTATGATTGGATTAACTGCTAGGCCATGTAATATCCACTTACTCCAGGAATTAATACAATTTAGGTTGCAATTTATAGTTTGGATGGCAGTCGACAGATGAGCAAAATCAGCCTTTGAGTATATTTGTAAGTCGTCAGCATAAAGATGATACGATGACGTTAACTCATTGGTAATTGAGTTGATAAAGACTGCAATCAAAGCAGCGGAGATAGCACACTCCCTTGCGGTACGCCTGCGGAAACTTCACACCAACAGGAAAAAGTATCGTCTATGCGAATACGTTGCCGACGCCCAGACAGATAGCTACGGAACCAGTCGATCACCAAAGCAGAAACATTAAGGGAACGCAGCGTAGCAAGCAAGATATCATGATCGACTGTGTTAAACGCATTGTTGAAATCAAGAAGAGTAAGAACAGTTGGCTGCTGATTTTCCATTCCAAGCCGAATGTTGTCAGAGATGTTTACTAATATAGTAGTCGTACTATGACCTGGGCGAAAACCAGATTGATATGGGTCAAGGATATTATGAGCATTCAAGAACCGACTAAACTGATTCTGAATGAGTTGTTCAAGAACTTTTGATAGGAAAGGGAGAATAGAGATTGGACGGTAGTCTGAAGAGGATCCAGGGTTAGCCTTTTTTGATAAGGGAGTCACTTAAGCGTCCTTCCAAACATTAGGAAAAATACCAGTTGCGATGGAAGAATTAAGGATATGAGTGATAGTGGGGCATAAGGAGTCAATAAAAGGTATGATCATATTACGACTAATACTGTCACTTCCGTCGGCATTTGAAGTAATGGAAAGAATAGTATTTTAACATCATGTTCAGAAACCGTTGTGAATGCAAATGAAGGATAATCAGGGGCAATCTGTGCATTAAGTAGATGACTGTGTCAGCTTTAATTGTATTATCCAAAACTGACGACTTAAGAGAAATGATAGATAAGTTGCTCCATATCGATGTCACTTAATGCAGCATTAATCTTGTGGAGATTTACCTACTCCTAAGGTCCGAAGGAATCCTTAGACTTTGGCAGGATCACCGTTTTCAATAGAGCGATGGATGTGACGCCTCTGTGCATCCCTGCAAGCTGTGTTACATCGGTTCCCAGCCCGATGATATTTGTCCCGGTACTTATCCCTGGAATAAACCACTCAAACAACCTGGTATCAACAACTCGACAGCTCGATTTTTCTTATCTATGAGAACCTTAATATCTTCAGTAAGCCAAGTAGCAAGAAGATGCCTCATTTTAACTTCACGGATAGGAGAATGTATATCAAAAAGTTCTGTGAGTAGTATATTGAACATAGCAATTTTGACCAGACCAGTTGACTTTGCCTGTATCTTCTTGAAGATGATCAAGGTTCATTGCACCAAAATTGCGCTGCAGAAAAGTCTTTGGTTTAGTTCTAGACGGACGAATCTTGTAAGATAGAAAGATTAAATCATGGTAGGAAAAGGCATCAGCACTATATTGGCTACATTTGACAACTTGTTCAAGAGAAGAGACTATAATTAAGTCTAATAGGGAAGGAGTACAGTTTGGGGCATGATGAGTTGCTGTAAGTGAGAGGGAGAATATGCATATTACTAGAATCTACTAAACCTTGCAGATTACGAGCCCGGGAATTATTCTTGAGTAAACAAGTGTTGAAGTCACCCATAATGATAGAGTGTACATATGATGGGGGTAAGGTCTTCTAGGAGGCTTTCAAAAGAAGAAAAGAAATTAATATGAAGAGACTGGCAATAATAATAACCCAAAAGGACTTTGTCATGATTTAAAGTAACTTCAATGAAGAGGCGTTCCGTAGTATTAGGCGGAGGAGGCTGCGCTGATTTGCTTACTATGGAGTAGGGAAGATAGTTCCGGAGATAGATAGCAACACCACCGTAGGAACTACGTGTACGGCCATTACGGATTAAGTGAAATCCAGGAATAAAATAAGCAGAGGAGGGAAGATTAGGCCGTAGAAAAGATTCAGGGATCAAAATCGCATGGATACTTTTGTTGTCCATGGTCAAAACGAAATCCTGATAGTGGGCGGGAATGCTTTGAGCATTAATGTGCACCACGTTAAAGTTTATAGTCACGTTCGCGTACTCAGAAACAAGAGCATCATGTAAGGAATGTGCAACGCTATAAAAGCTGTTATCACTCTCTGAAGACGAACAAGATAGAAAGGTATCAATAGGGTCAAGATTTAAAATATTGTTGTCGTCATTCATTACAAAAAGTAAAGCAAAAAAGGCATAAACAAATATATAGAATACGCAGAAAAATAAAACTTCATTTGACAGGCGGCTATTTTGTCAGACAGACCCAATATAAAGAGCGCGCGCGTGTTATTAGGCCATTTTGTCGGGAGCACTTGCGCCTTCTAGACGTGTTTTGAAACCTAATTTAATTATTTTATATCGATTTAATCATATTTTGTTAAATTATTTATCACATATTTTATAATTCCAACTGTTTACATCATTTTATTGCTTTGTTAATTTTTTTTATTAAATTATTGTGTAATTTATAAATATATTAAATTAAATAATTATAAAAATCTACTTGCCGGCGGAAAACGCAATTGGCTATTTAGTATAATTACAAAAAAAAAAATTAAAAAAAACCAACAGAAATACAATGGAAAATATTACAACCAAAAAGAGTGTCTATGGGGCGCCCAAATATAATATAACCTACGACAATTATTTTAGGACAAGTTAAAAGAAATTGACAAGTTATATAAAAATAATTTGAAAATGAAGAAAAATAAAAGTCTAAAGTAAAATAACTCAGGAAAATAACGTTTAGATTTTTAAAAAGGAAAAAAAAGTTAAGTTTAAAAGCATAATACCCAAAGCTTTAATCCAAGTCTTAATATAAAAGCAAGTGTGACTTTGACAAGACAGATGTCAGACCGAGAAATAGTTTTACGTTGGTTTTACGTACCTACAAACACCAGAATCGTAAAAATCATAAAAAGTAACTGTATGTTAATAATAACTTACATATAAATAACCACTAGTCTTGTTATATTATCTGTTTTGTATGTTATATAGGTATATAGTTTTGAAACAATACAGTGGGTATAAAAAGTAAATACAAACATTGATTATCAAAAACAAATAGGGTGCCTATTTGTTTTTTTAGCACTAAGACCAGAGCAAAATTATGCTTTTTTAGCACGGGGCTTTGTAGGTACACTGCGTTTGTCTTTATTAGAAGAAGCCGCGTGGTTCCCGGCTTAGAATAGGACCAACCCATCTCATCCCATCGGGTGTCGTACAAGGCGACTAAGGGAAAACTAGGGAATGGGCAGCAGCGTTCCCTTAACACTTCTACCATCAAAAACTGCGCTCGCCAACCCGCCTGCCAAGCGTGGTGAGTATGGCAAACCCCCCCAATTTATTAAAATGGAAGAAATGAATAAAACCAGGCCCCTAGTCCCCGGCGGATCTGTTCGTCCTGGCCACGGTAGCAGCTATGGTAACGACAGGACAAGGGGTGCTAAGAATCTCCGGCAGAGATTCGGCTACCACCAACAACGAAAATTGGCCCTGGTGACACACAACGCACGCACGTTAAGGACAGATGAGAAGCTTGTTGAGACGGAAGAAGAGATAAACAAGTTGCGGTGGAATATTGTTGGTTTATCAGAGGTCCGAAGAAAGGGCGAAGACACGATAACCTTAAAATCCGGCAACTTGTTTTACTACCGGGAGGGCGAACAGCAGTCCCAAGGTGGTGTCGGATTTATCGTCCACAAGTCACTCATAAACAACGTTGTGTCCATCACTAGTGTGTCGAGCAGGGTAGCGTACCTGATACTCAGAATATCCAAAAGATATTCGCTGAAGGTCATACAGGTCTACGCACCAACCTCAGCATACTCAGATGATGACGTCGAAGTAATGTATGAGGACATAAGTAGAGCCATACATACTTCCAAAGCACACTTTACAGTGGTTATGGGTGACTTCAATGCGCGGCTGGGCAAACGGGGCAATGATGAGTTAAGAGTGGGGCAATTTGGATATGGGCAGCGCAATCCCAGGGGTCAGAGGCTGGCCGAATATCTGGAGAAGGAGGGACTCTTTATGATGAACTCTTTCTTCCGGAAGCCGCCTCATAGGAAATGGACCTGGATGAGCCCTGATGGTTCCACAAAAAATGAGATAGACTGCATCATGAGCACCAAGCGACAAATATTTAATGATGTCTCCGTGATTCACAGGGTAAAAACCGGCAGTGATCAACGTATGGTCAGAGGCATATTAAATATTAATATCAAAATGGAAAGATCGCGTCTGATGAAGTCTACGCTCCGACCTTCTTATGCACATATCCAAAACCCCGAGAACTTTCAACTCGAATTGGCAAACCGCTTCGAATTGCTAGACAGCAGCGCATCAGTGGACGAAATCAACAACAGGCTGGTAGAGACTGTCCATACGGTCGGGTCTAAGTATTTTAAGCCCCACCGTAAAAATAGACCTCAAAAACTATCCAACTACACCCGAAACCTCATGGCTGAGCGACGTTCTATGACGCTCCAAACCTCCGATGATGCTAAGTCCTATAGGCAGCTCAATGGATAGATACTGAAGTCCTTGCGACACGATTTACGGTCCTTCAATACAAGGCGTATTGAAAAGACAATAGCACAGAAAAAGGGCTCCAAAGTGTTCGCAAGAGACGCGTCTATTGGGCAAAGCCAGTTGACGAAGCTGAAGACGGAGGACGGAATCGTAACGTCGAATAGGTCAGAGGTGCTCAGGGAGATAGAGAGGTTCTAGAGGCAGTTGTACACCTCAGTAGCTGAACCTGTTGTTGACTTGATAAAAGACCCAAGAGTCAAGCTAACCTGACACTACACTGAAGATATCCCGGACATCAGCCTGTACGAGATTAGGATGGCTCTCAAACAACTCAAAAATAACAAAGCGCCGGGCGAAGACGGAATTACCGCAGAGCTTCTGAAAGCGGGCGGAACGCCGGTACTTAAAGTCCTTCAGAGGCTGTTTAATTCCGTCTTGCTCGAAGAGAAAACACCGGAAGCATGGAACAGGGGTGTGGTGGTACTGTTTTTCAAGAAAAGTGATAAAACTTTACTGAAGATTTATAGGCCCATCACACTGCTGAGCCATGTTTATAAGTTGTTTTCGAGAGTCATCACGAATCGTCTTGAACGCAGGCTTGATGACTTTCAGCCTCCCGAACAAGCTGGTTTCCGGAAAGGCTTAAGTACCATAGACCACATACATACGCTGCCACAGATTATACAGTAGGCGGAGGTATAATCGGCCACTATGAGAAAGCTTTCGATTCGATCGAGACTTGGGCGGTTCTTAGATCTCTCCAGCGATGCCGCATTGACTATCGGTACATCGAAGTGTTGAAGTGCTTGTATAATAACGCCACCATGTCAGTCCGAGTACAAGGGCAGTGCACGAAGGCGATCTCCATAAAAAGAGGAGTAAGGCAGGGAGAAGTCATCTCTCCGAAACTGTTTACGGCCACCTTAGAGGACGCCTTCAGGCTCTTGGAATGGCAAGGACGTGGCATCAACATCAATGGCGAATACATCACTCACCTTCGATTTGCCGACGACATTGTGGTCGTGGCGGAGTCGCTGGAAGATCTAGGACGAATGCTCGGTGACCTCAACAGATTATCTCAACAAGTGGGTCTTAAAATGAACATGGACAAAACGAAAATAATGTCTAACGTCCATGTCGTACCCACCGCACTCACCGTTGGGAACTCTACTCTTGAAGTTGTCGACGAATAAATTTACCTGGGACAGGTAGTCCGGTTAGGTAGATCCAACTTTGAGAGAGAGGTCAATCAACGAATCCAACTCGGCTGGGCAGCGTTCGGGAAACTGCGCAACATCTTCTCATCCAAAATACCTCAGTGCCTTAAGACTAAAGTTTTTAGTCAATGTGTGTTACCAGTGATGATATATGGATCAGAGACGTGGTCTCTTACAATAGGTCTCATAAAAAAGCTCAGAGTTGCTCAGCGAGCTATGGAGAGAGCTATGCTCGGCGTTTCTCTACGTGATCGAATCAGGAATGAGGAGATTCGTAGAAGAACCAAGGTTACCGACATAGCCCTTAAGATTAGCAAGCTGAAGTGGCAATGGGCGGGCCACATAGCGCGCAGATCGGACGGGCGTTGGGGCAGAAAGATTCTAGAGTGGAGACCACGTATTGGCAAGCGCAGCGTGGGACGACGATCTTGTGAAAATCGCAGAAAGTCGTTGGATGCAGGTGCCATCGGACCGGTTACGCTGGAAAGCGATTGGGGAGGCCTATGTTCAGCAGTGGACAAGTATAGGCTGAGATGATAATGATGAGAAGAAGGACCGCTTCCCTCTTCAGGAGGAATCATACACGGGACAGCATCAAGCTCAGCGAAAGTGCGGAATTGGTGCCATCTACCCCCCGGCTCAGCCACAACCACAGTTCCGTCCCACGTCCAGCAATTAGCCACGCCATGACGTCTCCGAACTTCCATAAACACGGCGTGCCGCTCCTTTGTTAGGAACTCGGACATGGTTAAACTGGTACCCTTTGAACAAGGTCTTGGCAAACCATACCCGGTTTCGCATAGTAAGGTCGCATAACTTAATTAGAAGCGGCCTCGGTTTATTGGAATTGGTCCATTTCCAGTGTTGAGATGTTTGGAAGAGATATCCAACCCAATATTTAATGGGGATTCGTCCTTCTTCGCGGTCACTCCATGCACTAGCAGCATTTTGCGTCGGCTCCTCATCTCTTCGCGTTCATAGGCCTGTGCTAACAGTGCCACCTGCCGCTGGAGATTGCCCAGCGCTTCAACTACGAAAGACTTAAACTCTGTGAAATCCGCTGCCACAGTGTCCGGCTTGACACCTGCCGAAGCTGCCTTTTCCAACTTAGAAACGAACTGTTCCAGACAGAAGCCAATCCCTCGATGGTGTGTTGCAAAGCCTCCATATTGTTGTTTTGAGGTTATAAGAAGTGTGCTTGAGTGTAAAACTTAGTGTTAAGGGTAATTGGATTGTGGATATTTGCACTTTCCACTAGCGGGTAACCTATCTACCACTTCATACTATGTATAATACTGCAAACAACTTATAATTAATTTTATTTAATTAAACTTGTAGGGAACAATGTGTTTAGTTTTTCCAACCTACCCGAAAATGTTTAAGATTAAATTTCAATAACGAGTATTTGAATAAAAATATTAAAATTAGTCTTAAAATAAGCCTCCTGTAATTTATTTTTTTAATTCAGCCAGAGAGGTCCAAAAGGAACGAACCTGTTGAAACTCTGTAGACTTTGCAGACTCTGCATATCCCACAAGGGATCTGGGGCGATGAGAATGGAGTTTCAATCAATGAGTAAACTTGCTGTAGTCGTATGCTAATAATAAAATCAGACTTTTGTGTAGGTAAAGGTTAATAAGTGGACGGGTTTGACGAATGATCCCAGTGGCCGGTTAATGGCCTCAATTGTACTGTCGCGCCGACAAATGTGTGACGTACGGCAGACAATCGCTCTGACAACCGCCATTTCTCCAGTTATTTTTGAATTACTATCCACGATCGCTATGTATGAAACGAATTGGTTTTATAAATTGTAAAATATAGCCTATATGGCTATAATTGCCGTTCCAGTAGTCATACTCGTGAACGAATGTTGCTCGTGGTGACTGGTCCATCTGAAATCCTTAAGACACTTTCTTTGGATGAAATAACATCCTTAGTCATCATATCTCGGCCGCATGGTACCACACCGGAGCTATATCGTAAAATATTTAATTGTAATATAAACATTGTACCAAAGAAAAAGTTGGAAAAAAAAATGATAGGTAAAAGAAAAGTATTAGTATTAGTACTCGCCGGACATTCTTAGTGGAAGTTCCAATTCGGTGGTAGATACGATAAAATAAAAAATATGACCAATTGGAGGCTCCCACAGGGTTTATACAAAATAAATTATTTGAGTTTGAAATTCCCCAGGCGAGAGTGAAAGAACTGTTGTACTCTGTCAAACCGCATTTTGAAGACGGATTTAATTCAAAATAAAAAGTTGTAGAGTAAAACTTGTTTAAAGTGACGTATAAATGCCACAACTAGTGGTAGTATTATTGAACGGAGAATGCGCGTGAAGTCCGATGGAATGTTGTGCGAGGCACAAGGGAGTTTCAGGTCTGGAAGAGGATGTTCGGATCAAGTCTTCTCACTCCGCAACATCGTAGAGAAGCATCTGGCAGTGGGGCGGAAGGTTTTCTGCGGTATTGTAGATCTGGAGAAGGCATTTGACAGAGTTGTGCGAAAGAGACTTTGAGACATTTTGCCAGAGTATGGTATAGATGGCACTCTGTTGCGAGCCGTCCAGTCCACTTAAGTGGACAGCAAGACATGCGTACGGGTGGGTGGTAATAGGCTACCCTGGTTTGACGTTAAAATCGGCGTCAAGCAGGGTTGCGTGTTGTCCGCTAGACTGTTTATAATATATCTGGACAAAAGTCTTCAAAGACAGAAAGCGATGAATGAAGGTGTACAAATGGGTGACTTAGTGGTAAACCTCATCAAACCTGAAGCTGACCGACCGCATTAGCAACAGCATAGTAAGACAGCGAGTAGGTATGAAAGATAGTATCAGTGTAAAGATGAGAAAGGGCATGCTCCGTTGGTTCGGGCATATAGAAAGAATGCCAGAGGAAAGAATGACAAAACAGATATACAATGTGAAAGTGGAAGGATGCAGGTACCGGGGAAGACCTAGACTATCTTACCACGACCAAATAGACCGAGTCTTATCTGATGGAAAAATCAAGAGTCTCCGTAACCGGCGAGCGTGTATGAGACGAACTATGAGAGTCGAGGAAGCCAGAGAGGTATGTAAGGAAAGAACCTGTTGGAACTCTGTACTCTCTGCCTACCCCGCAAGGGATCTGGCGTGAGGTTATAGATAGAGATAGATAGATAGAACTAATGGTGTCTTTGTATAAACTATCATCATCACCATCAACTACTATAGGCCTCTCTTCTAACAAACTTTATTTATACTAATATACTGCCAATAAATCTCTGAAACTACCAGCCGGATTTGATTTGAAAATTAATTTAAAAATTATTTTTACATTAGGTGTCTCAATCCTTGAGTAAGGTATTTAACATAATTCTATGACCCTTAAGAGCTAAGCAAAAGGAAAAAGGTCAGTATGAACGCTAAGCGCAAACGCGACCGTATTTGCTTCGTGGTAAGAGGCGGAGGAAACCGCGCTGCACAGCTAGTATTAAATATATTGAGACATTACACACGATCATCATCATAATCTAAAGGTAAACCGACTTCAAAAAGCAAAAAATAAATATTTGAAGTCGGTGCTGGTTGGTGCAGTCGGTTACTTGGCACCGACTTCAAATATTTATTTTTTGCTTTTTGAAGTCGATTTACCATTTTTTTAAAAGATTTTTATTTTACAATTTGAAGTGACAAGTGATTTATTTAGTAATATTTATATACCTTTATTATATTATTTTGCTGAGTTGTACAGTAAGGTACCTACAGGATTAATTAAGATATTTATGACATTAATATTTAATGTGCCTCTGACCATTCGGTGATCACTGCCGGTTTTTACCCTGTGAACCACGGAGACATCATTAAATATTTGCCGCTTGGTGCTCATGATGAAGTGTATCTCGTTAGCGAAGCACAGGCGGCCTACCGCTCTATTAGCTCTCACACGTGTTGCTATTTGCACGGAAGCCTTGTTATCGCACCCCATTAACCAATCACTTCCCGCGCTAAATAAAAATCCACTAAAACTTGAATCAAAGCGATCGCTTATATACCAGTATACCTCTTACAAAGATTCGATATATTTTTATTATTCCGACGTTATGGGGAGGGACGCGTCGCGCGTTGACCGCGCGAGCTGCGAACGACAGGCGGCCTACCGCTCCATTAGCTCTCACACGTGTTGCTATTTGTACGGAAACCTTGTTATCGCGCCCCATTCACCACTCACTCACTTAACACGCCACATAAAAAGAAGAAAATCTCAATTTTTCTTGTTTTTATATAAATATCAAATTTCTCCGGGTTACATATTTAGTTTTTTTTACTGCCACATTGGTCTAGTAGCCCAGTCTGGGTGGTGGGTATCGAAAAAATCTGGTAATTGTCTTTTTTTTGTGCAAAATCATTGTTCAGTTTTTTTTTAAAAAAAAACGTAGCCCCACACTCGGATTTATTTCTGTGTTGTGGGTGCATTTACAAACATGAAAAGTCAAATACACAAATACTTAGACCGAAAAAATAATTGTGGATCACACAAAGATTTGTCCCATGCGGGACTCGAACCCGCGACTATTAGACACAGTGGGCGCAGCGGCTTAAGCTCATGACACTGCGTTAAATCGTCCGTCAATTTGTCATACGCTGGCTGGATAAAGTCTGAAATTGAGGCCCGGTATAGTGGCAATAGGCTCACCTTTATCAAGACCTACTATCGGCGAAATGTGGTTGTACAGTAAAAAGTAGGGATATTTCTGCCGTATCCGCATCTGGGAATATACCCCACCTATATGCATATAGGCGTGCGCGTGACGGTGTTTATTTTATTATATTTTTAAGCTGCATGTTGTCTTATTTTTTCTTACTTAAGAATGTCAGATCATATGACTTACTTAAGAATATCTTTATTTGAAAGAAAGGAAGTAAGGGCATCGGGAGGGGCGGTGAGAATATGCCGCGTGCGGCGGTAGCGGCTGATAGGAGAGGAGTTAGGTGCATAGTCGGCGGCGAGAATATCTACAACAGGTCTTACTACAGGATTTTTAAAGTAATCTAAGTAGTGCCGGTTGGGTTGTGAATGTGGGTTTGCCCAACGACATCTAAAACCTGAACAATTTTGCATAACCTTACTCAGTATTTCTGAAACCAAAAATGAAAAGTGACTGGTAAATTAAATGAAATGTTTGAAGGTGTGCCAACTTACCTGAATAGCCTGCTTAATCGTGCCACACGCCTGTTCTGCATACCTAAAGTAACTAGCGCCTAAGTAACACGCCGAACGACAACAGTTTACCTAACAAGGCACATCAGGTACTACAAACTCTTTGACTCACAAGCTCGCAATCGCATACGAGGCTTCATGAAGTTACGAGGGAGAGCACAAGCTAGCGCAAACAACTTGTATATTGACACAGCAACAAGACACGAGTGTGTGCTAGCAATTTCAACCATCAAACCCGAGGAAAAATCCCCTACAGTAATGTTAGCCTGTATGAATAAATCATACAGCTCAAAATGATAATAAGGTTCCTCTGCTAACAAGACAGACAAACACACAATTATATTTTTCATAATGAATACATGGGTTTATATGTATGAAATCCTCTCATCACTTCGTAAACCGGTTTATTTATTTCACTTTTGCAATGCTATAAAATAAGCCCGATAACCCGATATATTTAGCAGAATTTATTCTTATTTAAACAGGACGGCGCGTTGGAATCTATTATGTAAATATGAGAGCGTGGAAGCGGAAATAAGTTTGATGTTGTGCCCTTTTGCCTTACAGCATCAGCGCCTAGGCGACCAAACAATTTTGTTCGCGCAGAACTAACCACTTTATGAATAGTAATCAAACCGCCGTCTTCCATTCATTTATCTTGCGAGCCACCAACTATGAAATGTAGATGAGGCCTTTCTTATAAGCTCCGAGTCTTTTGCACATTTACTTTGTAATTATATACAGTGACGGGCATAAGCAACGGACTTAAAATAATGCCTTCACTGTCGGTACTTAACGCGTAAAGTTCATGATTCGAAAACAGACAATATTATATAATTGTTATTAATGGAATACCATTCTTCTATTTTAGAAGACGCCTAAATAAACCCTGATAAGTTTTTAATATATTTTTCAGCGTAGTGATATGTTTTCTACTTACACTGTTATAGTCCTTTTCACCCGTCACGGGTACGCTGACATTTAGAATTTGACGTTTCTAAAAAAGTGGTGAGTGTGAAGTGGAATCGATTGAATGTCTTCTTCTTCTTCTTCTTTAAGTTATGGCTTCACACTAATTATAATTGTATTTTGCCAGTGTCCAGTGAGATATATAATCGTGTTTGTTTAAATTAATTCGACTCCCCGATGAATTTGATGACAACGATGATAGTGAAATTAATGAAATACCCCACCCTGGATCGTAAAGCAGTGGATACTTTATATACCAATTGCAACGGCCGTTTTGATGGAAGTCGAAAAGGCACGTTTTACCACTTTGTTACAATAACCTTCACTCATGCACATATAAGAACAGATAATGGTTAATATTCCACCAACATTACACATTATTAGTCGAAATAACACAAGTTTTGGAAATTAAAACAAATTGTCAACATCACTCTTCGACTTCCCGCCAAAAAACCCCGATTGAATGTCGTTTAGAGAAAAGAACAATGGCGAGATCCTACCTGAATGTTTTATGAAGTGTCTAAAAATACGAAATGTGCAAATAGTAGTAATATAATTCGGTCGGTTTGTACACAAAATTAATTTTATATGTAAAATTACACGATAATATTTTTAAATTATGGTACTTTATTTGACTAAATTCATATTCATCCATTTTTTGAATTACCATAATTGCCATATTTGAAATAAATAATGTCAATAGTAGAAACTAACAAACATTTGTAAATAAACGTTTAGTTAGACTATTGCTTTATAAAAACTCTCGTAATGTTTTACTTTCAAATAGTTGAAATAATTGCTAAATAGTTAATTAAAAAAAAATTGTACATAACGTATGTTAAATAGTTTATGTAATTGATTTAAAAGAAATGTAGTGGCAATACTTCGTAATAATGACCTTTGTGTTGACAATTTATTGACAACTTCAACTTACCAAAATATTTTACGGTATTCTTTTTCTTCCCGGTTGTTTGATTTATTTTTAGTTTTAAATCTTGCAGCTACTCGATTTTATCGTACGAAACTGATAATTTCTTTCTCTAAACGGATGCCGATCGTACCTCAAGAAATTGTGTAGGTACGCTTCGCTCAGAGGCGGAAAGGTGTGGCAGACCTACACGCATTATATGCGTGCAAATGTTATATTGAAGTTAATAATGCTCAGCGATATGTCTTGGATCAAAACACGAGGACACTTTCTCCAACTAGACTCTTAGCTGTTGTATGTGACGAAGAACACATATTTATAAAAAAAATCTTGATAACCATTTTTACTCAGTGGTTACTAGGTGATAACAAAAATAATGAATCAACTTGACGGACGATTTAGCGCAGCGGTTAAGAGCTTAAGCCGCTCCGCCCACTGGGTCAATAGTCGCGGGTTTTATTCCCGCACAATACAAATCTTTGTGTGATTCACAATTATTTGTTCCGGTCTGGGTATTTGTGTATGTGAATTTTCATGTTTGTAGACGCACCCACGACACAGGAATAAATCCTATTGTGGGGCTACGTTTAAAAAAAAACTAATTCTGCCCCACTACTAGGCAAATGTCTCACAAATCGAGATGAGAGATAGATCATAGTCCACCACCTTTACATACTAGGAGGGATCAAAAAGTAGTGAAAACGACATACTCCTTGGTAAAAAAATTAAAAAATACTGGCAGGCATAGCTCAGATACATATTTGTAATATTAATAAAAAAAAAACTTCGATTCTCTTTTGTTTGTTTCTGAATGTAGTCATTTGTTTGTTTCGTGTCGGAACGTGTTCTCGAGAATGGAGAAAAACAAAGTGCGAGCCGTTATTAAATACCTCTGTTTAAAAAAGTTAACGACGCAAGAGATTCATTGCGATTTGGAGGCAACATTAGGAGAGTCTGTTCCGCCGTATTCCACTGTCGCAAGGTGGGCTTCTCAATTTCGAGTAGGGAGAACGAGCACGGAAGACGAACATCGTTGCGGCCGTCCATCGACGTCAGCCACCCAAGAAAATGTTGCGAAAGTCGAGAAAATTGTATTGAGCGATCGAAGAGTTACCATCCGATACTTAATTCAAGAAACGGGCATTTCATATGGAAGTATTCAATCCATATTGAAACAATCTTTGAATATGAGAAAAGTCTCCGCAAGATGGGTGCCGAGAATGTTAACCGACAGTCAGAAACAAAATCGACTTGACATTTCGAAGATATTGATGGACAAGTTTCAAGAAGATTCTGAAAACTATTTGTTTCGTTTCGTAACAATGGACGAAACATGGGTCCATCATTTTGATCCCGAGACAAAACAGCAATCTTCGCAATGGAAACGACGATCATAACCGACCCCGAAGAAGTTTCGTGTCGTGGCATCGGCTGGCAAGGTTATGGCCTCAATATTTTGGGACTCAGAAGGAATATTGTTGATTGATTACCTGGAGCCACCATTACAGGCCAATATTATGCAGCTTTAATTCCCAAGTTTAGGAATGCCATCAAAGAGTAAAGGAGAGGGAAACTTCGAAGGAGCGTGCTGTTTCATCACGACAACGCACCCGCGCACAGGTCGGCAGTTGCGATGGCTGCCATTCAGCAAGCTGGTTTCGAATTGGTTGACCACCCCCCTTATTCACCAGATCTGGCGGCTAGCGATTTTCATCTGTTCCCCAAATTGAAAAAAATACTTAAGGGGAAACAGGTACGAAGACGATAACGAGGTGATGGATGCCGTGGAGAGCTTTTTGCAGGACCAAGACAAAACTTTTTTTGTGAAAGGGATTGAAGCCTTGGAAAAGCGCTGGACTTGGTGTGTAGAGAGGACTCGGAAACTTTGTAGAAATTTAAATTATTAAGTTATCAATAGTCATTATATTCTATCTCATTCTCACTACTTTTTGATCCCTCCTCGTATTTCATATAAAAGTAAGTAGATTCTTAAACGCAGTGCCTACTATTAAACTTTCTAAAGGTTGCAAGTAACCCCTTTTTAGAACGCTCGCAAATACACTACTCGTAAATATACTAGACTGCTTCGTTGGTCTAGTGGCAAAGCGCATCGCTTTGTAATCACGAGGTCCTTGGTTTAAATCCTAACGAAGCGAAAACTAACGAAAACTTCCCAGTACAAGTCCGGAGTCTGGAATTTTGCCCGGTATATGACAATAGGCTCGCCCCCTATTGCATGTGAATTAACATCGTCATCGAAACGTAGGTGTACTCAGTACACCTCTGTCACCCCAGCTTGGGGAAATTAAGCGTGACGGTGTAAATAAAAATCACCAATGACCCAATGCTTACTACCTATTAAGAGGTAATTTCATTAAGTTCATATTGATATAACCTCAAAACATGAAATAGGATGGCTGTATTAAGTTAAATGGGTACTATTATATTTTTTATGGTTACCGCTGAGTGCTTTAGAAGCCTCAAAGTTACAAATAGCTCATGATTCCTAAATATGTAATGTCGTGACATATAAATATGAATTTATGGAATATTGACTATGGACTATTATGGACCTTAAAACTAAAACGTTAATATATTTTTTGTTTCGATGTCTCAAATAAAACTTCTCGGTGTTTATGTTTAAGTAATGGAAACCCTATAGTTTTCCGTTTTTTCATTTATAGACACTTCAAATCGATATCAGGCAAAACCATGTATGGGAGTTTGCCATTGTCCTTTATGAAGCAGAATGAATCGATATTAATAAAAATAATTTAGGAACAAAAAGAAAAGAAAATAAAATAATCTCATTATTTATTTACAAATCAAGCCATTGGCCAGAAAAATCGTTTGACAAATCGCTTGATTCATTGCTTACGTGTATTATTGTTAAAAAATCTATAAAACTCTCTATTTTAATATATCCAGATATCGCATCCACGTTTATTTATTAATTTCTTGACCATGAGAATGCCAAATATTTCAGTGATATACATAGAATAATATATTCGTAAAAAATCGGCAATCGATTTTGTACACATTTACATTTTAAAGAACAACATATCGATTATAACGATTTCATTGTGTCAGTTCCTAAAACGCAAACCGTTACATAATTGAGTAAAAGAGTTTTATTAAGTTGAAAAGTATAAAATTAAAATGCAAAGTAAAGTAGATTCTTGATGTATTTTTATATTCCTGTTTATGTTTTGGATTCAATATTTCCAATATTCTTAAATACAATATGCATGAAATGGAACATGATCAAACGTCGCTGTACCCATTTTTCGTGAAAAAGACTATAACTGATAAATGCTGTATGTCGAGTGTACGGGAGAGGTGTGCAAACCTTGAAAAAGGTGATAGTATCTACTTATCACCACGACCAACATTTATTGTGGCGACATTAGCCAGAAATGCGAATAAATTAACAATTTCTTACACATTTCGGTGAAATATGTATCTATGTATCAATCTATCATCACGCCAGTTCCCTTGCCGAATCGGAATACGTATCAAAATTTTATATATCTACGGACCTGTAGAGTGTATTTACTTTTAACATTTTTCAATGTGTTAATTATGTTACTAATTACGTTTATGTTTATATAAATACAATTAAATTTGTAGCCATATCAAGTTTTGCATGCTCTTTCTCGCTAAATTCGCTGTAGAAAATATATTACAAATATGTATGCGTTATATTTTCAAAAGCAGAGGAATATGGTAGGATGCCGGTTTAGTTCTCAAGTTGGTAGCGTCATAGGCGGCTGAATAAGTTCCAAGAGCAGGTGCCCACTATCCTGCCACCAAACTGCACTGGGTCCGCGTGGTGGAGTATGACCTAATCTTTCTCACCTAGATTTGTTATAGCAGTCCAGAATATTACCATAGTTTAGTACAAACATGCCCTATTCATTTTCATGTCCATTTCTGGAATGGACATGAAAATGGAATTTTCCAGAAGCACGCTAAAATTTGGTGGTTTTGAAACTAATTGTTAGAAAACTCAAACTCATTATTAAATAGTATAACAGCCCTACTTTTTTTATGTCTAAAATAGAATATAAAAGCTCCTAAAATGTGAAACTATCGACCAAGCAAAGTATCACGGAACTTGCATCACCTCCTATTAAGTGAGTGTTTAAGATAATTTTCGTTAAATGTGGATACCAAAGCTATGGATAGTAATCTAAATATCTCTGATCACTTCTATGACATAAAGCACGTGAGATATTTTACTTAAATGATCAAAGCATGCATTTATGTGTCGTCTACGTCATTGTCGCTTAAACGACATTTATCTTGAAATTCTCAATACCGGCTGAGAGCAACGGATATCAGGGGGCTTCGTACTAAGAGATTGACGATAGCATGACGTAATCGTGTTGTCACGTTTATATTTATTTAGTAAATTTGCAGTGTGACAAGGTTGGAATATCAACTCGCTAGCAGCACGCTAACGTCAATACTTTCGTGCTTAGCCCTCAGTACGCATACCTATGGCACACATATACAATGGCCGAAATGATGAATAGCTGCATTGGATTAATGTTATTTTTTGTGCGAGTAGTAGTAGCCCAATAATAGTAAGCTATTAATATATAAACAGTAAAATATTTATAGATAACTATTAACCTAAAAATGCGTTTGCTAAGCCAATCTTTGGCAAAATGTAATATTAAAAAATTAAGAACAACAACTGACAGCTTGGTCCAGTGGTTAAGAGCTTAAGCCGCTTCGCCCACTGGATCGAGTAGTCGCGGTTTCGACCCTTGTGCGGATCAAATCTTTGTGTGACCCACAAATGTTTGTTTCGGTCTAAGGGTTTGTGTATGTGACTTTCTGTGACATACACAAACCCAAGTGTTTGTAAACACACCCACAAAAAGCTTAAGAAATTGAGCTTTGGACTCACTTAAAAAAATAATCGAAAAAAAATAATATTAAAAAAGACCCACTTTCCATCCAGACCATTTCTGGTCCTATGTAATAGGTATCGAGCCTATTGTTATTTACAGGATACAATTCCATACTCCGCGTAAATTACGAGACATTTTCGATAGAAAAACTACGCTTTGTCTGACCTAAGATTCGAACCTAGTACCTCTTGATTGCTACGCACATTATTTGCCACTAGACTGACGGTAGTCAGTACTTTTTTATTTATGTTATTTTGTTCGGTAAGCTAAAATAGGTATTCTTAAATGAATGTAACAATGCGTCTTCAAAAAACTGTCAGTCTGCACTTGAAAAATACAGATCATTAAGGGTTGCTTAGCCAAGCTAATTTCACTGGAGGCTCTACCGCCCCCTGGGAAATGACAAGCATCTTGCTTATTTACTGGTTTACCTACTCAGAAACTTCAGAATGACTTTGTTAGAAGTGATAATGATCTTGAGTCACAACTCCGTGACAGCACCAATTTTCCCCACCTATTTAGACATAATTATGTAAACTTCGCACCGGAAGAGGTGGAGTGGGCAGGCCCCCCACAAGGTGGAGCGATGACCTGGTGAAGGTCGCAGGTAGAAATTGGATGCGTACAGCACAAAGCCGGTCGTTGTGGCGATTTTTAGGGGAGGCCTTTGTCCTACAGTGAACGTCTTTCGGCTGAAGATAACGATGATGATGTAAACTTTAGTATAGTTATAGAAAAACATGACTAAAAAAGATATAATGTAGGTCACATAATAATTTGTTCTCCCATGAGGGCTGCACCTGTGACTACTGATCCTGTGAGAAGAGTTTACACTTAAACCACTGTTGTGGTAGATAAAGCGGTCTTTATATTGTATATTGTCCCATTTCTGGGCTAAAGTCTCCCCCATAGCCTTTTAGACAGGTTTTGGTACCAGCCATCGCCGGGCAATCCTTTTGAAACGCATCCTCACACCAAAATTTCCTAGGTTTTCGAACGTCTTCCATTTACTTACGACAACTCTTTTTCCAGTTAATAAAAGAGGATCAGTCTTTTGAAATATAATAGGTATTCAAAACATTCGAGTGTCACTAAAATAATCTTAAAAATCTGTCACAAAAGACAGAATTTATATTACACTATTGCCTTAAAACTTTAACCTAAACTTCGTTCAAACAATGTCAGATAGGTAGGTAGATATCATTCTGGGCCCTTGTTCACTATGGCTAAATAATAAGTGATCAAACGAACTTACCTGAAGTGAAGTTCGATCATTATTATACGAAGTCCTTCGTTCGAAGATATAAACTATATTAGCAGCTCTCTCGAGTCGCTTGGCAACCGCGCGTCATTTAGCCAATTCAAAAGTCAACGCCGCCTCTATGGTATCTGTGGACATAACCTCTGCAAGCATTCCTTTTAGAAGTAGTACACTTCAACTTTACCAACGGGCAGGGCGGGTTGGGTACTTATATCTTCGAACGAAGGACTTCGTATAATAATGATCGAACTTCACTTCAGGTAAGTTCGTTTGATCACTTATTATACTGTGTCCTTCGTTCTCGATATAAACTATATTAGCAGCTGTTTAGAGCTATAAGGGTAAAGTTGAAGTATACCACATAAAGGTTTTGTTTTTTTTTTTTTTTTGAGCGTGACCTCTAAAAAATAACATATCATTAGTATATTTGTACTATAACACATTCCCGTTCTTTGTTTTGCCATACAACACAAACAACAAATATATACACATATATTGTTTCTTACAACCAGTCTGTCTAACTTATTTAAAATAAATTTATATAATTATCTACACTACATAACATATTATGTTATGTAGTGTAGATCCATCCCAACAAAACCTTGATAGCACCTGTTATATACCTTTATACCACACCTGTTGTCCAAAATTCATTAATACCGGGTAATATTAATCAATCATTACTTATCAGATATCAGTGCAGTCTCTATCTGTTATGTCTTCTATAGAGATCTTTCTTCTATAGATATCTTCTATATAACAAGAGTTGAGGAATTGCCCATCTAGAGTTTTGTTTATATAAAATTAAATCCTTTATAATAATTCTTGTATCATTGACAACCATTATGAGACGAACTATGAGAGTGAAGAAAGCCAGGCAGGCATGCAAGTAAAGAACCCGTCGGAACCTTGCACTTTCTGCCCACCCCGCAAGAGATCTGGCCTCATAATATGGATAGAGATAGATAGATAGCTAGAAACCCTTACTGTGTACTAGACCTGAAAACAAAGTCTGTTAGTACCCAATCTATAACAATATGATACAAATATAACAGGGAAACCTATTTCCCCAATAATGTGTCTTCCAACTGTTTTTTGTCAAATGATCTCCTTTTGAGTACGGTACCAAACGAAGGCTACGAATTAACTTGGTGATTATAAGAATGGGTTTGCTATCATTACATATTTAATTTATGATTTTTTTTTTTTTTTTTTTTTTTTTAATATCAACTTTCTGCTATATTTAATGTTAGTTATATTTTTAATCTTTAAAGATGTACATATATCAAAATTTAACATTTTTTGTACTAGAGGCCTTTGTACTAATGAACTTATATGGAATTAAGTCCGGTGAAGCTGTAAAGGCCTCGCGGCCATCAGCGTATATCACTCACACACACACCTTATCTGGAGATATTCCTCCCATAAGGCTATGTGCTTTACCTATATAATCTCGCGCCCCCCCCCCCCCCAATTTTTAGAGTCTGGAACGAAGGGCAGTACTAATGCGTGGTAAACAAACATAACCTACCCCAGTGTTATTACTATACCACTATTATTAATTCAATTTTAATTTTTCGAAACTATCCCGGAATCATTTCCATGTTCTGAGTGTGCGCCGACAAATAAATCCTTGGCTACATAAATATTTATGTATTACTTAACGATTCGTTCCTGCGCAATAACGCCCGCGAACGTTCGTTTTGGCAATACGATTGGACCACTCCTGAACCAATTACATGACTGATACTAAAAATACTAAAAAATACACTCCTAATTTAGTAATAACTTAAGAAGCGAATAAGTTACAGTCGACTAAACCGAACCATGGGTTACAACTGTATCATATTGGGAATCCTATTCATAACTGAATTATTTCATACCATGAAATTTTCATTTCATACCACACTTCCTTTGCTTCTTTGTATGTGACTGTATTTATAAGTAAAACCAAAAATTGCCATGGGTAACTTTCTAGTTAGTTCTAGATGTCCAACCGTGAGAATTGAGTGTTACTCAACTTATTATTATGTATCCCCCATTAATAATAAATAAATAATATCAAGTTCCTTAGGACTTAGATTATTGCTGATACTACATAATATTTATCATACCTGTGATAAGAATATACTTTTGATTATTCTTGTTTAAGATAATCCATACTTTCAAATACTGTAACTCAATATTTCATCCACCGTAGCTTGTCAACATAATATCATTAAATTTTCAAATGGATATTATTATCAAGTCATTTGCATGACTTTATTTTCTTTCTATATATAGATACCTATTTATAAGATACATGTAACATGTGGATGTAATAATTTAAGTATAACAATACCAAAATTGCAAATTTTTGTATGATATCTCAATCCAATATTTTTTACTGAAACACCTTTAAATAAATTACAACATATATAATGCTCTAAAACCAACTTGTTACTTTAATGGTAGCAGTTTGTACTTGTGTTATCATAACTATACCAGAAAACATCACTGGTGTTCAAAATAACTGTACACATTCCAAACTAATTACAAAACTATTTTTTATAGTTATTAATTTCTTGAATAATCTTATTTAATTACATATTATTTATTGATTATCATATGATCAAACAAAAAAACAGTAAAAACATCTAATTCTCCAAATCATGAATTGATGTATAGCTTTCCATTGTGTGTGCCTCAAATTTCTAATATTATTAAGTACACTATAATTGATGCAGGAAATAATCAAGAACCCAAAACCATTGAACTCATTACATGATAGAAAACTGAATAGGTACTAATAAATTTTCTATTAGTATATTTATTATGACTGTAAGGTCTAACCTGTTAGCATTAAGTTTTTATTTTTATTTTTAATAAAAATAGCTATAAATTATATTTCAAATTATTAAACAATAGTGTTTCTAATAATAATGTTTCTATACATAATGTTAAACATATGTAGGACAAGATTCACTTGTCTGAAGTGCAAGTACTTGCACAAAAACCAATAAAATTATGTTTGTCGTTGAAGGCATTATTAGTGTCATAGATACATACCACCGTCAGTGAATACCTTTAGCCTCCAATATTATGGCTTCTTTGTAAAACCCATGTTGTATTCCTGATAGTTTTTCTGAATTTTTCAGCAACTTAAAAACCAAGTCCTTGTGTAAAATGCCTATCATGCTTTTTGTACCTCACTTTCTTTGGTAGGAGATTTCCAATGTCCAACGTGATGTTGTTTTTGGTGAACTGATAGGTACACTGTGACTTAATATTTCCATACCCAGGATAAGGATTGTTGTTCTATATTGGTTACAACGGTGGTCGATTTATGAAATTTTAACTACTGGTTATGACTAGCTAGTTAATAATTCCATATTGATAATCCACTATATTAACACTCCTTTTATGCAAAATATATACTGCTGACCTTAAAGGTTCTTATCTCAATAAAGGTTTCATGACTGTATTGTTAGGATTAATCTTTTCTGGCTACCCTGCAAGGAGTCTAGGTTGATAATATTGATAGATAATTATTAGTTCTATGTTAACTGCTCCTCCTAATAAGCTCCAGTTTGGGCTATTTCTGTATTATTATACAAGTATGTCTAATAATGAAATCAATAAAAACACTATGTTTCTGCAAAGGAGTGACTTTTGTTATTAATAATGTATTGTTATACATAAACAATGTCACTTTAATTACCCTTTCAGTAAGTCTCCTTTTGGAGATATAATATGACAAATTGCTTATAGTTTATAGCAATAGTCTTTGTATTTACTGTTTTAGGCATGTTTAAGGTATGTATTTTAGGTAACATTTTTGATTCTTACCATTGTAGAAATGTGAACTGCACAGGAACACCTCATGGATGAAACCTATGAGTAGTATGACCTTCAGCACATATCTCGTATGGGCCCCAAGTCTTGCGGATCACGCCGATGTATCTCGTACACCACTCGTGTCCTTGAATTATCGTCAAGTCTTGCGGACCACGTCGATGTATCTCGTACATCACCCGTGTCCTTAAAATGCCATCGATCCTGAACAATCATCATAATTGATGAACTTCCCCCTAATTTCTCTTATTGGAGGTATAACATTGCCAATTTATAGACGGTTAATAATCGTTTTCAGGTATATTTCGTGTTAAACTGTTTGTACACGAATAGGGACGTAGACTTCATAAGTTTACTTTTCGGACGACGAAGCTTTCCCAAATTTTAATATGACGAAACTCACGTCTCCAAATATTAGATATTATATAAATAAACAAGTTAAGCTGAAAAACACCACAAATAGGGGGTCTGTCCAAGAGCGTGCTCGTCGCGACCCCTGCCAGTCATTATGGCTGCAATCTTGGACCGAAGACGTACCGCAGTGCGGGCTAGGGCGTCCCCCCGAGGCGACGCGTACCGGCCCGCCCCTGTCGGTACGAATATAGGTGGAAGCGGCGATGGGGGCCGCCACCCATCACGCCGGGCCCGAACTGGCGAGTCGTGGGGTGCAGAGTGCCGAATAGGCACTTGGAATGTAAGAGGTGGTATGGAAGATAAGATGCATGAGGTGATTGATGTAATGAAAGAGAGACGCCTGGATGCTCTGTGTGTAACAGAGACTAAGCGGAGGGGCAGTGAAACCTGTGATCTGCCTGATGGAGCGATGGCTCTGTGGTCTGGTGTACCGCAGAGCAGTCGTGCCAGCATGGGGGTGGGTATCTTGCTGTCCCGTCGCCTGGCCTCTGGAGTGAGAGATTATGGCCTGTGCGATGCGAGACTTCTCTAGGTCCGTTTAAAACTGGGTGTCACTAGAGTATTTTTGGTCGCAGCGTATGCTCCCGTAAGCTCGTCGACACCCCAGGACCTTGAGAAGTTTTGGGATAATGTCAGGGAAGTTCTGGATTTGGCTGAGGCTAACGAAAAGGTGATTCTGTGTGGCGATCTGAACGGATGGGTAGGAACCAGGCGGCAAACTTGCGACGCTGCTCTGGGTCCTTATGGTGATAAGAGAGTGAACGATGCAGGTAAGCTCATTGTAGATGTTTGTTTGGAAAGGGGTCTCCTTGTGTCTAACACGATATTCCAGCATAAGGACATACATATGTATACGTGGAGAAGGAATGAACAAAAAAGCATGATAGATCTGATCCTGGTTGATAACCGTCTCCGAAGCAAACTACAAGATACGCGTGCGTATAGAGGCCCCACTCTGGAATCAGACCACTATCTCGTAGTTGCGCGGTTTAGTGGTCTGTTCAGGAAGTGGAGGCACTGGCGAGAGCGTATCCCCTTCGGAGACCTTGAAAGATTAAAGGTTGAAAAGTTGCAAGATGAGAGCGTGAGGAGAATGTATGAAGACAGAGTCCGGGACAAGCTTTTGACAGCAGGCTCTTCGGACTCAAATGTAGATGAATGCTGGAATAGCCTGAAAGAGAGTTTGGTGGAATCCGCGAAAGAAGTATGTGGTTGCTCAAAGAAGCATATTACAGCAAAAGGTGATGCATGGTGGGATGCGGAGTTGCAAAGCTCCGTAGAAAGTAAGAAGAAAGCGTGGCAGGACTATGTATCTTCTTTGAACCTGAATGCCAGTATGACAGAGATGAGGAAAGAAATATACCGGCAATGCAAGAATGCCACTAAAACTTTAGTGAAAGAAAAGCGTGAAAGAGCCAGTATGATTGAGGAGGAGAGGCTGGCGAAGAACTTCGAGAACAACACCAAACTCTTTTGGAGCAAGGTGAGAAAGGCTCGAGGTGATTCGTCAGGCTCCAGAATGGAAAGAATAAAATCTAAAGATGGTGACATTCTTGCAGACACACAAGCTGTGCTAAACCGGTGGAGTGAATATTTTGGAGAAATGTATGGAGATGACCCGGATGCTGATGCCGCAGACGTGCCTAAAGGCGAGATTGCGGCACCAGAATCAACGGAGGACATCACTATGGAAGAAGTTGAATGGGCGATAGGAAGTATGAAAAACGGTAAAGCTGCGGGAGTAGACATGATATCTGCCGAGATGATCAAATATGGTGGAACTTGCGTCCGGGACGCTTTCCGGGCCCTTGCAAACCTTTGCTGGAGGACCGGTAGAGTCCCTACAGATTGGCGCCGCGCAGTCATAGTACCCTTGTATAAAGGCAAGGGTTCACAATATGACTGCGCCAATTACAGAGCCATCAGTTTGATCAGCTTGGCAGCCAAGGTGTACGGTAAAATTATTGAACGGAGAATGCGCGTGAAGTCCGATGGAATGTTGTGCGAGGCACAAGG
The DNA here is from genome assembly GCA_905147815.2 of Phalera bucephala. NCBI lineage: Eukaryota > Metazoa > Arthropoda > Insecta > Lepidoptera > Notodontidae > Phalera > Phalera bucephala. The sequence goes on from LR990615.1 coordinate 13,662,969, forward strand.
GGGTTTCAGGTCTGGAAGAGGATGTTCGGATCAAGTCTTCTCACTCCGCAACATCGTAGAGAAGCATCTGGCAGTGGGCCGGAAGGTTTTCTGCGGTTTTGTAGATCTGGAGAAGGCATTTGACAGAGTTGTGCGAAAGAGACTTTGGGACATTTTGCCAGAGTATGGTATAGATGGCACTCTGTTGCGAGCCGTCCAGTCCACTTATGTGGACTGCAAGGCATGCGTACGGGTGGGTGGTAACAGGTCACCCTGGTTTAACGTTAAAATCGGCGTCAAGCAGGGTTGCGTGTTGTCCGCTAGACTGTTTATAATATATCTGGACAAAAGTCTTCAAAGACTGAAAGCGATGAATGAAGGTGTACAAATGGGTGACTTAGTGGTAAACCATCTACTTTATGCAGATGACGCGGTTTTAATAGCGCCAACAGCCACTGATCTGCAAACACTAGTCACAGTTATGAAAGACGACTGCATGATCAATGGCTTACACTTGAATGTGAACAAAACCAAGATTATGGTTTTTGAAAGGGAAGAAACCAGAACGAATGTAAGGATTGTGGTTGGTAACGATGTGCTGGAGCAAGTGAATGAGTTTATATATCTTGGATGCGCCTTCAGTAAGGATGGGAAATACACCGCTGACATAGAGAGAAGAGTGAGTGCAGGGAACAGAGTGAATGGTGCGATGGGAAAGCTACTCGGGAGCCGGCACTTAAGCCATAAGGCGCAGCTGGCCATACATAACGGAGTTCTTGTCCCAACGCTGTTATATGGTAGTGAGAGCTGGGTATGTAAGAAGGAGAATGAAAGTAGGATAAATGCGGTAGAAATGCGAGCTCTGCGGAAGATGTGCGGAGTGAAGCTGACCGACCGCATTAGCAACAGCATAGTAAGACAGCGAGTAGGTATGAAAGATAGTATCGGTGTAAAGATGAGAAAGGGCATGCTCCGTTGGTTCGGGCATATAGAAAGAATGCCAGAGGAAAGAATGACAAAACAGATATACAATGTGAAAGTGGAAGGATGCAGGTACCGGGGAAGACCTAGACTATCTTACCACGACCAAATAAACCGAGTCTTATCTGATGGAAAAGTCAAGAGTCTCCGTAACCGGCGAGCGTGTATGAGACGAACTATGAGAGTCGAGGAAGCCAGAGAGGTATGTAAGGAAAGAACCTGTTGGAACTCTGTACTCTCTGCCTACCCCGCAAGGGATCTGGCGTGAGGTTATAGATAGATAGATAAACTTTTCTAAATTTGCCTATACGATGTTTTAAATTTATTTCACAAGGTCACTTGAGTATATTACAACCTTTTTGTTATAAAATTTCAGTGCAATAACAAGTTATTAAATTAAATGTCGACCAAAAACTTTATTACAAAGCGTCAGCTGCCGCGCTTTCAAAAGAATGCTTGCAGAGGTTATGTCCACAGATACCATAGAGGCGGCGTTGACTTTTGAATTGGCTAAATGACGCGCGGTTGCCAAGCGACTCGAGAGAGCTGCTAATATAGTTTATATCGAGAACGAAGGACACAGTATAATGAATAATGTGGCGCAGTAACATAACTTAGTGTAATGATCGATTAAGTGTACTTTAGTGGCATACAACATTAAATAATACGTATATTTTAATGTTGTTTTATAAGGTTAAATTCTTCCTTTATATTGTGCTGTGCTTGACAGGTTCCATAAAACATCTTGACTATGTAAAAATTGTGGACCGTAATAATTTTTTGAGTATTGAGAATACGGATATACGAGAATACGAAATACTACTTCACGATCATTCCTCGCAAATATCGTAACGTGCCGCGTTGGTTATACCAAGTAAAAGTCCAAGTTGCATTGTACTGACATCAATAGGAAGAGAAAATGCTATTCTATAAAACCAACAGCAATATGAGCTTAAAGTAATGCGTTCGACACACAAACGAGCCTTAAGCACAGTACGACAAGGATAAGTTACTTCAAAGGAGACACCGGATGAAAGTAAAATGCATGTTCTATTCAAATTCAGACAAAACGTGTCTTTATAAACTTGTATCCATTTCTAGTCGTGGAAACTTATTCATTCCTGGTCCCGAGTGGGTACTGAGCAGTCAAATAAAGGTGATCCTTATTTCTATTATTGTTGCCCAAAATCAGTCTTGGTCTTACGGTCTTGGTCTTGAACTCTTGCGAGACCAAGACCAAGACCTCATAATTTTAACAAGACCAAGACCAACCCTGTAAGACTTGACCAAGACTAAAACTGATTCCGCGAGACTCCTGCAGTCTCGAAGTCCCGTGAGTACCTTTTTACAAGCTTTTATTTAACTTGCAATGTTCGTATGTTTGTCTGTCTTTCTGTCGCTGTCTGTCTTGATATAAATAGATAGAGAATTCATATTCTCATCATTGTTAACCCTTGCATTAATCACCAAAATGCACACTAGTTTGTTGCCACCAATTCACAATTCAAGTGGGCCATACAGAACAATATCGGAAATCAGATAGAGTAAAATCACTGGATATGTTTGAACGAATGAGGCCGCCTCCCTGTAAGTGTACCTGTCGCATGAACAAATGTGCTGTCCAACCTGCGCCAGATAGTCATTTTAACTGCCGCCATTTGCCGGAGTGATAATCTTAAATTACTATCCACACACTCGATTGCTGCGTGGAGTTGGAACGTGCGTTAGAACTGAAAATGGGGTATGGAGAATTCTATTGCTTCATTACACCTATTTTCCTTCAAAGATTGAGGGTTTATTGCACACTTTATTGACTAACAGCATAGATATATTCGTCTTAGTTTACGGAACACGAATAAAATGACAGCCAAAAACGGCCGCGTTTGCATTATGCATCTATACCTACTCGTAGCTAGCAAATGTAGAAATTAGCTTTAGTAACGCCAGTTTCCTTGCGGGGTAGGTAGAGAGTACAGAGTTCCAACAGGTTCTTTCCTTACAGGACTCACTGGCTTATCTGACCTAATATCTTTTTATTATAGTTATTTTATGAAACTGTAGCATCCACACGTAAGATAGGGTTGAATTAAACTAATTCGAAACAAGACCACGCCCATACTTGCACTCTTATTTTTATATACAATAATATATCGATGACAAACTGTGAAGAAAAATACAATAAGGAAACTTTATCCAAATATAAAATAAAACAAGTTTTCTAAAACCCTAATACTCAGGCAACACGAGATTTTCTACTTGTACTTTTGCCTAATAAATTTGCTATATTATTTCAATGCTGGACAAAGGCCTCCTCTCACAAATTAGTAAGGGTGAGGGGGAATAGTTTTTACTCCAGCAGACCTAGTGTGGATTGGTTCAGTGCACATCTAGAGCGCATTCGGGAAGCCTGCGTTCTGCTTTCTGATGATAGCATACTTTCTGGCTGACGTCAATTCTATCTGTCTGTGTTCGTGTTCGTTTGTCGGTAAGTGCTAAGCCCATTTATTTAGATCTAGGTGCTTTTTAATAGATCCGTGCACTTGATCGGAATGGAATACCCGTTATTAACCCCATTTTAAATTCAAGTGTGGTGTAAAGAACCAAAGTAGCACAACTGCTGCTTAAGAGAGGAAGTACAGCTACTTTTCTTTAAAAAGGGCAGTCTTTTTTACAACTTTACACCATTATGCAGCCTATACTCTCTTATACAACTTTATTACAGTTTAAATCTCTATGAGATTCTAGTCTAGGTCTTCCCGGGTACCTACATCCTTCCACTTTTGCATGGTATATCTGTTTTGCCATTCTTTCTTCTGTCATTCTTTCTATATGCTCGAACTAACGGAGCCCTTTCTCATCTTTCCACCGATACTATCGTCGTTTAATGGTATCCAGTATAGTCTTTTTCACGAGACATAGGTACGGTGACGTTTGGGATTTAACGTTTCTGGAAATGTGTGATAAAATTGAGTGAAATAGAATCGATTAAATACCGTATCGAGATAATTTATAACGAAGAATGAATCGATTTTAATAACAATAGTTTAGGAACAAAATACAATAAGTTCATCATTATTTATGAATCAAGCGATTCGTCAGAATATTGTCTGACAAATTACTTAATCGGTCGCACACGTAACTTATTGTTAAAAAAATCTATGAAAATATATAATTTAATATGTCAAGATGGCGTATTTATGTTCTTTATATTAATTTCTTGACTATGACCATACCATGTATTTCAGTCGGATACATAGTATTATATTCGTAAGGTAATCGGCACTTGATTTTATTATATATTTATTTTTAAAACCAATTTATCGATTATTACGATTTCATTGTGCCAGTCCCTAAAATGCAAACCGTTCCAATTTCCATAATCATGTATTAGAGTATTATTTTTTAAAAATAACTTCGCAAATTTATAAACAGTATATGATTTAAATGCAAAAATAATAGAATTTTGAATATCTTTATTTTCTTGTTGATTTTCTGAATTTCTATTTTAAATATGCCGGAATTCAATATCAATCGTCACGGTACCCATGTCTCGTAAAAAGGCTTAAAACATACGAAATATGATTACACGACAATTTCACGAAGTTATTGTAAGTCACCGCGTTTGGTTATAGCAAATAAAGACCCAGGCACAATCCAAAATTCCAGACTGCAACTAAAATATATTCACACTCCGTTAATTAGCGCAGAAGTCATGCTCAGAACTAAGCAAATTTAATATACAGCATGTTGGGATGTCCGGAAACTTACGGGGCCAGTTTCAAAGATAATCCCACGAGTCTCCTTTATGCAAATTTCGGGTAATTTCCTTTGTGAGACTCGCAGGGGACCCTTTGCCAAGATTGCGTTGACTTTCAGACCCCATCCCTGTCTTGTGTTGCAATCGTTTACGTCAACTGTCACGGCAATGTGCCGTGATGCTACCGAACTGATTCGTTGGATCTGAAATATAGATAGATACATCGAATACACTACTATTGTTTATCAACATAACCACAATATAGCACATTGAGAAAATAAAATATTATCCATCTAAGCTCTGACCGCGCCTGATGTTGCTTAACAAAGTCGCCAGTTGTGTCTATTATCATAAATTATGTTGTATTTCTTTACTATAATTACGCTGATGTACAATAAAAAGTACTCTATCTATCTTAACATTATCGATCGCTATCGATCAGAAAACGCAAAGAACGTGTCTATACTAATATTATACTGTGTCCTTCGTTCTCGATATAAACATGCAGCAGCTCTCTCTACTCGCTTGGCAAGCCGCTAAGTTTTTTAGAAACGTCAACGCCTCCTCTATGGTATCTGTGGACATAACCTCTGCGACCATTCTTTCTTTTAGCGTGGCAGCCGATGCCTTGTAATAAAGTTTTGGTCGACATTTAATTTAATCAAATAATCGTAGCAGTGAAATTATATAACAAAAGGTTTTTATATACTCAAGTGATGTTGTGAAATAAATTTAAAACATCGTATAGGCAAATTCAGAAATATTTTACGTCTTGACAAAAGAGTACATTCAAAAAAGATCAACTGATAGTTGTTTATTTGTGGCGTTTTCAGCTTAACTTGTTTATGTATATAATATCGAATATTTGGAGACGTGAGTTTTATTATATTAAGACTTGTAAAGTCTTCACTCGAAAAGTAAACTTACGAAGTCTCATGTCCCTCTCGTGTAAAAACAGTTTAACACGCAATATACCTGCAAACAATTATTAACCGTCTATAAATTGGCAAGGTAATACCTCTAATGAGAGAAATTAGCGGGGACATTAATCAATAATGATTGTTAAGGATCGATGCCAATTTAAGGACACGGGCGATGTACGAGATGCATCGACGTGGTCCGCAAGATTTAACGGTAATTCAAGGACACGAGCGGTGTACGAGATGCATCGGCGTGATCCGCAAGACTTGGGGCCCATACGAGATATGTGCTGAAGGTCATACTACTCATAGGTTTCACCCATGAGGTGCTCCTGTGCAGTTCACATTTCTACAATGGTAAGAAACTAAAATGTTACCCAACATACATACCTTAAACAGTAAATACAAAGACTATTGCTATAAACTATAAGCAATTTGTGATATTATATCTCCTAAAGGAGACTTTCTGAAAGGGTAACTAAAGGGACATTGTTTATGAATTTATGAATAACAATACATTATTAATAACATAAGCCACCCCTTTGCAGAAACATAATGTTTTGCATTGATTTCATTATTAGACATACTTGTATAATAATCCTAAAATAGCCCAAAGTGGAGCTTATTACACAAAGAATTGTGCAATATTATGAGCACTTGTATTAAAAAGGTAAACCTTGCAATATTTATCCCTGAACAGGGTTTATAAACAGATGAGCCAAAGTAGTCTCTACTTATAACAATGCCTGTTATAACTGACAAGCAACAGAATTGTGGAAATATTCCAAATATAATATCACAGCCTACCGATGCTGAGACAGGCAAGTTGTACAATAATTTGTGTTACACACATACATCCTTAAAATATAATATAAAATACCTGGTCTATCCAGTTAACATAAAACTAATAATTATCAATATTATCAGCCCAGACCCCTTGCAGGGTAGCCAGGGAAGATGAGTCCTAACAATACAGTCATGAAACATTGATTGGGATAAGAACCTTTGTGGTCAGCAGTATATATTTTGTATTAAATAAGGTTAATATAGTGGAGTACCAAGATGGAATTATAACTATCTATTCATAAGCAGTAGTTTAAATTTCAAGAAACCACCAGTGTTGTAACCAATATGGAACAACAATCCTCATCCGGTGTGTAAAAATGTACACCTATCCACAAATGTATGTATAAATGTACCTACAGTGTACCTATCAGCCCACCAAAAACAAATCACAATGGACATTGGAAGTCTCCTACCAGAGAATGTGAGGTAAGAAAAGCTTGCTAGGCTTTTTACATAAAGGCTTGTTTTGTTTTTTTTTATGTTACTGAAAAAATCAGTTATACATTCAGGAATACAACATGGCTGTTACAAATAAACCATAATATTGGAGGCTAAAGGTATTCACTGACTTTGGTATGTAACAATGTATCTATGACACTAATAAAAATGTGTGTCTGTCTGCCTTCAACGGCAAACATAACTTTATGGGTTTTGTGCAAATACTGCAAGTAATCCAGACAAGTGAAGGTTAAAAAATCTGGTCCTACATATATTTAACATTATGTATAGAAACATTATTATTAGAAACATAATTTTTAATAATTGATATACAATTTATAGCCATTCTCATTAGAATTTAATTAAAGATAGATGATCACAACGGTGCTATAATCCTTATCCCACAAAGAAACTCAATGCTAATAATAGACATTAGAGTCATATTAAATATACTAATAAAAATTTATTAGGAGCTATTCAGCTTTCTATTGGGTAATGAGTCCAATGGTTTTGGTTTTTGGTTACGTCCTGCATCATTTATAGTGTAATTAATACATTAGAAATTTGAGACACACAGAGGAAAGATTATACATCAATTCATGAATTGAAGAATTAGGTGTTTTTATTGTACTTTTGTTTGATAATATGATAATCAATAAATAATATATAATCAAATAAAATTATTCAAGTAATTAATAACTATAAAAATAGGTTTGTGTTTAGTTTTGAATGTGCACATTTATATTGAGCACCAGTGATGGTTCTGGTACAGTTAGGATATCGGAGATATGACACAAACACAACCTGCTACTATTATGGAAACAGGTGGTTTTAGAGCACTATACATGCTGTAATTTATTTGAAGGTGGTTCAGTGTAAAAATATTGAATTGGAAATGTCATACAAAAAATTTGCATTTTCATATTGTTACATTTAAATTATTACATCCACATGTTACATGTATCTTATTAATGTATCTATATATAAAAAGAAAATAAAGTCTTGCAAATGACTTGATAATAATACCTATTTAAAAATTTAACGATATTAGGTTGACATGATATAGTTGATGAAATATTGAGTTACAATATTTAAAAGTATAGATTATCTTAAACAAGAATAATCAAAAGTATATTTTTATCACAGGTATGATAAATATTAGGTAGTATCTGCAATAACCTTAGTCTTAGGGAACTTGATATTATTTATTTATTATTAATTATAAGACCACGCCAGATCCCAAATGGGTAGGCGAGGGCGCAAAAAATATTATGATATTAAATGAAATATGAATGATACGTAGGTACTACATGTATAAGTTAAGTGACACTCAATTCTCACAGTTGGAAATCTAGAACTTACTAGAAAGTTACTCATTACAGTTGCTACTTATAAAAAACAGCCACATACAAAGAAGCAGAGGAAGTGTGGCATTTAAGGGTATGAAAAAGTTAAGTTATGAATAGGATTCCCAATATCATAAAGTTATAGTCCGTGGTTTGGTCTAGTTGCCTGTGACTTATTCGCTACTTAAGTCATTACTAAATTAGTAAATTTGAGTATAATTTTCATCAGTAATATAACGGGTCAGGGGTGGCCCGATCGTATTGCCAAAAATGAATGTTCGCGGGCGTTATTGCGCAAGAACGAATTGTTAAGTGATACATAAATATTTAGGTGGCCACTCAGGACATGGAAATGATTCCGGGATAGTTTCGAAATATAATAGTAGTAGTATAGTTTAACAGTGGGGCAGGTTAAATTAGGTTACCACACATCAGCACTGCCCTTCGTTCCAAACCCAAAAATGGGGGAGGGGGGGGGGGGCGAGATCATATAGTTAATGTACATAGCCTTATGTGAGGAATAGCTCTAGATAAGGGCATTAGTACAAAGGCCTCTGGTACAAAAATGTTAAATTTTGGTATATGTACATCTTTAAAGATTATGAATATAACTAACATTAAATATAACCGAACTTTGACAATGGGCTAGTCACATCTGCAGAAGGACCGACGACCGATGGAGCAAACGTGTCCTAGAGTGGAGACCGCGACTTGGTAAGCGTAAGGTAGGACGGCCCCCAGCTAGATGGACCGACGACCTCAAAAAGGTCGCTGGGACAGACTGGATGCGGAAGGCGGAGGACCGTGTGCAATGGCGCGTGTTAGGAGAGGCCTATGTCCAGCAGTGGACTGCGATAGGCTGATTGATTGATTGATTGATTGAACTTTGACATAAAGGAAAATACTTTATCATAAATTAAATAAGTAATTATAGCAAAGCATCCTTATAATCACCAATATAATATGTAGCCTTTGTCTGGTACTGTACTAAAAAACGAGATCATTTGATAAAAAAAAAAAAAAAAAAGCCCCACTTGGACGACACTTTAGTGGGGAAACAGGTTTCCCTGTCTTATTTGTCTTATATTGTTATAGATTGGGTACTAACATACTTTGTTTCCAGATCTAGAACACAGTAAGAGTTTTCTATCTATCTCTATCTATATCGTCACGCCAGACCCCTTGCGGGGTAGGCAGGGGGGTGCGGGGTTCCAACAGATTCTTTACTTACTGGCTTCCTCCACTCTCATAGTTCGTCTCGGAAGGGTTTTCTATGATACAAGAATTATTATAAAGGGATTAATTTCATATAAACAAAGTTCTGGATCGGTAATTCCTCAACTCTCGTTATATAAAGAGACTACTATAAAAAAAAAAAATCTATATATAGAAGACATAACAGATGGAGAATGCACTGATATCTGATAAGTAATGATTGATTATTATTACCCGGTAGTAATGAGTTATGGACAACAGGTGTGCTATAACAGGTGCTTTAAAGAATTTTGTTGGGATGGATCTACGCTATATAACATGTTATAGAATTTGATTAAATAAATTTATTTTGAATAAGTTAGACAGACTGGTTGTAAGAAACAATATATGTTGTATTTGTGTTGTGTAGCAATGCAAACAACAGGAATGTGTTATACAAATGTACTCATGACATATTATGTTTTAGAGCTCACGCTTAAAAATGACATTCATGTGGTATACTTCAACTTTACCCTTATAGCTCTAAACAGCTGCATGTTTATATCGAGAACGAAGGACACAGTATAATAAGTGATCAAACGAACTTACCTGAAGTGAAGTTCGATCATTATTATACGAAGTCCTTCGTTCGAAGATATAAGTACCCAACCCGCCCTGCCCGTTGGTAAAGTTGAAATGTACTACTTCTAAAAGGAATGGTCGCAGAGGTTATGTCCACAGATACCATAGAGGAGGCGTTGACGTTTCTAAAAAACTTAGCGGCTTGCCAAGCGAGTAGAGAGAGCTGCTGCATGTTTATATCTTCGAACGAAGGACTTCGTATAATAATGATCGAACTTCACTTCAGGTAAGTTCGTTTGATCACTTATTATAAGGAGTAAAAATTGTATTGTTTGTAATTAATAAACTCTTAACTACTGAACCGATTTTAATATTTTTTTCTTCTATACAAAGATATTACAAAATAAATTCGTTTGCAGCCGCGTGTGCTAGTTATTTATAAAAATTGACGTGAACGTGCCGCTATCGAGTTGATATGCCATCCCTTTCACACTACAAATTTGATAAATAAAGATTAAGGTGACAGCACGTTTTCTCGACAACGATACGATAACATCAACTGCTTTGTGCTTAGCCTAGGTAACCTTTGATATCGTCTTTATAATTTCAGTCTCTAAAAATCTCGCTAGACTGTAAAAAATGTAAATGTAAAATTCAGTGAATAAGAAGGTTCATGAAAAGAAATTTGCATACCTGGAATTATTATTTAAGATTTAGTAATTAAAGTCTACTGAAAAAGCCCACAGACAAAAATAAAATTAATACTAAGTATTCTATTAGTTGCTACCTTATTATAACAAAAAAAATATCGGCAGATAGCCCAATTTTTGGCGAATGCGGGTAGAAAAAGAGGCACAATACGCAGGAACCAAAAAGTGCGTTCTCAGAAGGCAAGGTTTAATTATAAATTAACTAAAAATACAATCTTTTGTAACTTAATTGTGTTTTCAAGATTTTTCGCGAAATCTTCTATACATATAATAGAACTAAAACCGAACCAAATCTGTACATTGAATATTTTTTTTAAATATTAATTGGGGTACTTTTCGTTATCGATATAGAGGCCGAAACAATTTTTCTTTTGGATTTATTGTCTGTCAAAATCTACCAAAACATCTGAATTGTGCGTACACGTTTGATTTGAACACTCAAACATGATTTCGTGCATGAACCGTTGATGCATTCAGGATTGTCTCTCCTGGAGAGAACTGTTTAACGATGAATGGCCTGGACACGAAACTTTGTATATTTATTCATTTGTTTAAAATACCTGAACATGATTTTGATGATAAAAATTAACTGTGTATTCTTGCAAGAAGATTAGCGCGAAATGTACCGACAAAATTTTGTTACGAACTTAGCTCGCAATGTACCTTTTTTAAATATTATTACGCCAGATTACGTTCTTTGGCACGGTGTGTAGACAAGGTTTAAATCAGCAATTTACTAAAAAAATTAAATTAAATAGATATACTGGTCCTCCTTTTCAAAACGAAAGTACCCAGGTATTGTATATGTTGTTTTTTATTAGACGGCGTTAGTGCTAAATCACGCTATAGATTTAGAGAATTGAATGTAATCTATGCCAAATTACAAAATAGACGCGTGCGTAGCCGCAGGTGGTAGCTGGGGCCAAATATTGTCAGATCCTATATTTGTAGAAAAAAGAACAAGGGTAATACGAGAAAAATGGACAAAAAGCTCGTTACTGATTCTAAAGGTACATAATATATGATCCTCTTATTATCATGATTTTGGTTATAATCTGGACAAATCAATACAGCCTATTATCATGGAGCCGCATGAGTTCACTATTGTCCAACAGGCATTTCCAAAAGGAGCCTAGTGTATGGCTATGTTAATAAAAATCTTTTTGAAAAAAAATAAGCGACTTCAGAAAGCAAAAAATAAATATTTGAAGTCGGTACCAGTTAGTGCAGTCGGTTACTTGGCACCGAATTCAAATATTATTTTTTTTGCTTTTTGAAGTAGGTCCTATTTTTTTTTTAAGATTTATATTTTAAAATTTTAAGTGACAAGTGAAATATTTACTAATATTTATAAACCTATATTATATTATTTTGCTGAGTTGTACAGCAAGGTACCTACAGGATTCATATAATAACCATAATAACGGAATCTATACATTCGTGCTGTTCGCCGTTAAGGAGTTCCCTGGTGTATTCAATACCGATTTCATTAAAATGGGACCACCTTGAAACTATACTAAGCCCAACGGAAAAAGCATCATCAAAATCAGTTCATAAACAAAGACGTTTTTTTTTCATTCTTTTGTTTTAAGGGTCTTTGAATCTCTTAGAGATTATGTCAGACCCATCGTACCCTAATTAAGTTCAAAACATTCTCTTTTTTTTAACATAAAACAAAACTTAGTATCTAAATACGTGTGCTATTAATTTATATAAGGTTTTTGCTACTACTGAAGTCGGAGTGGAAAGAATGGTTTGAAAAACTCCCATATTGGTAAGATTAATACCATACTGTTGTACCAGTGTGACTCTCATACTCTCACTCCGAGAGCATTCCCCCAATATGTGTTGTAAATCTTCGACAACATTGCAATGTGGACAATTTGGAGAATTTGTCTTTTTCATCAAATATTTAAATTTATTAAGTGGAACGTGCCCGGATCGAAGTCTGTGAGCCACAACAATATACTCTCTACACAAACTACTTTCAAGGAACCATGGTATACGAGGAGGCTCCGATTGAATAGTTTTATACCAAATTCCTTTCATACAAGATGTCTCATTAAAATATTCGTTCCAATTATTCCAAGTAGTGTTTTTGTAATTAAGCAAATGTTCTGTATAGTCCTGTATAACATATACTTCGTTACCGAAAGCAATATATTCATTAGCTATCCGATCGACCTCCTCATTACCACGTATACCGATATGTGCTGGGATCCACTGCAATCTCAGGGACAATCCGTTTTTAGCAAATTTAAGAAATTGCTTAATAATAGCATAAGCTATCGATACACCTCTTTTTCCAGAGGCGCATCGAGCTATATGCTGTAACGCGCTTTTACTGTCCGATAAGATGACCGTCTTCTCAAGCCCAATAGTATTAGCATAGGATATTGCCTCGGAGATTGCAAATAGCTCAACAGACATTATATTAATATCAGACGTTATCTTAAAGCCTTCCTTTACATTGCGCCTAGGATAATAAAATGCGGCGCCCAGGCCGCTACTGGTTTTAGAACCATCTGTATATATTTCCTGCCAGTCGTGATACTTAGTATATAGCAATGTTTTGTACTTTAAAACCACATCATTAGATTTATTCTTAAAATTCAATTGATTGTCTATTTCGGTACATATGAACTCCGTATTAATATTTGAGGTCCATGTATTTAGAAAAAACATGTGTAAAGTATTATTAGAGATTATTTTATGATTCTGGACCTCACTATACAATTCAATTGATACCGGTTTCTTTTTCTTATGCCAGTACCGACCGTGACTCAGATCCAACAGTTCTTTTAGTAATTTTATTGTAGGACTATTAGACCAAGACATAGACTTCAAACAAAATTTTGTTGTCAAATATAGTCGCCGTAGCTTCAATGGGGATACATAAAGCTCACACTCCATAACATGAATTGGCGTTGTCCTGATAAAACCTCCTATAATGCGCATCGCAATATTTTGCACGCGATCTAGCTTTAATAAATGCGTGTTAGCTGCGTTATCATAAAGCATACTACCATAATCAATTCGGCTACGAATAAGTGCTATATACAATCTTCTTAAATGTTTAGGGTGTACACCCCAGGACGCCCCTGCCAGGATTTTTAGTATATTCAATGTCTTCATAGTCTTTTCTCTTATTTCATTGATATGTTTACTCCATAATAAAGTCTTATCCAACCACATTCCTAAATATTTATAGCATTCTACAAATTCCACATTATGATTATTAATCTTTAAGGTGATCGAGTCTATCTTTCTTTTCCTAGTATATACGCAAAATTTGGTCTTAGTTGGGGATAGCTGTAAGCCAATTTCAGATAATGCTCGAACTGCATTTGTGAGAGCATTTTGTATATCAATGACACTGTCGACCAATGTACTGCTTTGAGTATAAAAAACAAAATCATCAGCATATTGCAATACATTGATATTAGTTATCTCCGCACATATTTTTGAAGTAACTATATTAAAAAGTAGCGGGGACAGTGGATCTCCCTGTGCTAGACCTCTATTTGACCATCTTACAATTGAATCAATTTCCCCTTCTCCATCGATCTTTAAGTACCTTCGGTTTAAAAAGCCCCATAAGTACCTACATATTTTTGTACCCACATTCAAATTGTCAAGAATTTGTACCAATTGATTAATTATTACATTGTTGTACGCATTTTCGATATCCAAAAAACAGGCTAAGTAGATGTATCTTTTGAAAATCCTATTTGTATCTGATATACCAGGCGAACCAAACAATCCATACATGACTGACCTCTTCTAAACCCAGTCGTGTATGATGGTATTACTTCTTCTTTTTCTATAAACCACTCTAGTCGTTTTGTTATCATTGTGTGAAATATTTTACATATACAACAAATTAGGGAAATAGGTCTAAGCTTAAGGGATGATTCAGAACTTAAATTTTGCTTAGGAATAGCAACAATTTTAATATTACGCCACTGTTCTGGAATATACGATTGAGAAAGTATTAGGTTATAAATTTTCAACAAATATTTTTTGCCTTCAGGAGGTAAATTATATATCATGGAATAAGTAATACCATCATCTCCTGGAGAAGTATCCTTTTTTTTAAAGAATTACGTAATTCAACTATTGAGAACTCCTGTTCTAATGCGGAGTTACTTGACCGCAAAATAGGGTGAGGGTACTCAACATAATCTGGGGTTAACGAATATAGCAGTTCTTCTTTTTTTTTTAAGGAACTTGAGGGCCATTATTCCTCATCCCTTTGGCCCATCGCATTCTACGCCACATCGTTGAGCTGTCTACCGTTTCATCAACTTCAGTACAAAATTTTTGCCAGCCTTTAGTTTTAGCCCGCTGTAACATTTGTTGTGCATCCGCGATTTTTTTTTTGTTAAAATATCAAAGTTTCCTGGAATTGGATTTCGCCTGAAATTTTTTAAGGCTAATCGACGTTCCGCAATAGCACGCGATAAGGACGGTTCCCAATATGATTTTGGTTTAAAAAGTTGAGTAGGGTTACTGAATACTTTTTTGTTTGGGATACTTTTATTAGCTGCATGATTAATCTGATCAATAAGGTAGTCATACATAGATTGGACATTCAAATTATGCGTAGCCAAAACGCCGAAACTATTTTTAAGTATGCCCCGAGGCATAGTTAAAAATGGTTTTGGACCCAATTGGATATGCGACCCAATCAGCCATTTTTAAATTTCTTTCAGTGACGGTCATTATTTTGTCGTAATATATTAAATTAAACTTTATTATTAAATGATCACTTCCCAGATTTTCTTTTAAAATTTGCCAACTAAAGTAAATTGCAATATCAGAGGTAGCAAATGTGATATCTGGAGACGTAGACTGTAAATTTTGATTTACTAGCTTGATCCTAGTATGATCTCCATCGTTCAGAGATACGAAATTATTATCTAATGACGCTTCATATATCTGGTATCCCCTAGTGTCATTTTTACAAGACCAATTTGTATGGTGACCATTAAAATTACCTGCAAGTATCGCCTTAGTAGAAAGTTTTGAAAAGAACTGATCCCAATCACACTGTGACGTTTGAACAGATGATGGGCAATGAATTGATGTTACGAATTCTAAGTACTTACAGTTTAGTATTCTTACTGATACAATTTCAATCCCAGTGTTGCTTACATTAATAGAATGGTATTGGCTTTTTATCAACTTATGTACAACAATGGCAACTCCACCATAAGCATCGAATCTATCTTTTCTGTAAACATTATAATCCTTATTTCTTAGAATTTGCTCTGAATCCAGCCAGGTCTCACTTAAAATGCATATATGGATATTCTCACGATTTAACAATAGCTCAAAGTCTTGTTTCTTCGGAATTAAACTTTGAGCATTCCACTGTGATATATTAATCGCGTAATCCCTAAAGGTTGTATGATCCATCAATGAATGTGGCTAGGAATTTACTGATAATTTCGCCATCACTCACCGTCTCACAAATAATAGCTGCTAAATATTCAAGTAATAGTTTAACGACTAAAATGATCTTTTCATCTATAGATTTCTTTGACAATACGATGTCCTTGATCTTACAGAAGATATCACCAAAACTACTAATCTTTCTTTTTTTTTCTTCCTTCTTTTTATCTATTACTTCTGTGGTTTCTTGACTTCTGTTTTCAAATTCTTCGTAATTATTTACCTCGTGGTGAATCAGCAGCTGCTCTTGACTCTTCTTTTTCTTTGTTTTCTTCTGTTTTTTCTTACGTACACCTGCTACCAAATTTGTTTGTGAATTTTGATCCTCTAAAGTGTCACTTAATTGATCCTGTTCGCTGTCATCTGTTTTTTGTTCATCCTGGCATATTAAATTATCTTCTACCTGTGTCCCAGCTTCGTTAGGTGTCACAGAAAATCTTATATTGTAGTTTGTCCTATCAGGCGCTATATATACTTTATTATCTTTCAAGTATGATAAAAGTGCAATTTTGTAGGTGCAGTTATCTCTACTCATAATATCACGAACTTTTTTTTCTTTCAAGAAGCTGGGACATGTCTTATTGAAAGCCATATGACCCACCTTACAGTTAACACAATTGAAGTTAATGGTGTCACAATTAGGATGATTTCCGCCACATTTGGGGCATATTTTGTTTTTCCTTTGACATCCACGTGCTAAATGGCCAAACTTCCAACAATTAGAACATTGGGTAACTGGAAAAGTATATGGTTCTACTTTGAATCGACCCCCGTAACCATAGACATACGCCGGCAACGTAGCACTTTTAAAACACAATCGTACGGTTTCACAACTTATCCACTTACCATCGTCACATTGTTTTTTAAGTCTTTTAACAGAAGTTATCTCTGATTCTTGGAGAGGCCTATGTCCAGCAGTGGACTGTTATAGGCTGATAATGATGATGATGATCTCTGATTCACTTGTAAAAGCTTCCAGTAATTCTTTCTCATCTACTTCCATTTCAAGATATTTGACAGTTCCGTACGAATAACTTACTTCATTTGTAAAATGACACCTGTAGCCCAATTGAATAATCTTTTCGCTTTTTAACAATTTTTCAGCTTCTTGTCTTGTCTCAAATATTATAAGTACTTTATACGGATTTTTATATTTAATGTTTATAATGATCTGTAATTTTTCTGACATTAGCAATTTTACCAATCCTATCTGTTTTGGTAATAATTCCGTACAAGTTAAACATATTTCGTATTTATTCTCTTCACAATATGTATTAGGTGATCTTCTGCGTGCTATTCGTTTTGTTTTTCTTTGAACGACTGTAAAACCATCCTCATTTTCTTCATCACTTTGTCTTCCATTTTCCATCCGACTCCTCTTTACAGGTCTCATGTTATTTCCATTCTCCCTTATTTCTATTGACCTTTCTCTTGATCCATCACTCTTGCTTCCTTTTTGCTCACAAATAATACTATTGCTCTCACACTCCTCTTCACTGATATCACTTCGCGAATTTAGCTCTGATGTCAGAGCGGAACTTTCCATTTTTTTTTTCGCATTGATGTGGGTAGATTGAAAATAAGTTTACCGAGATTAATATGGCCCTATTTCAATACGTGCGTTCGGTGCGCAATACCACACGCGACTGAAATAAAGACGTTATATAAAAACACAGACGAATTGTCGACCTCCTCCTTTTTTAAAGTCGGTTAAAATTCTGATTAGTTCTATGACAGTTTACCTATAGGATTGACGTAATACCCATAATATCTCAATCTACGCATTAAAAACGAATCAACAAAATCGATTCATAATTGGCGGAACGATGGCGTAACATACATACAAAAAAAACACACACAGTCGAATTGAGAACCTCCTCCTTCTTAGAATATATATATATATATATATATATATATAATCATCATCAGCATATAACAGTCCACTGCTGGACATAGGCCTCTCCAAGTGCACGCCACTGGGTACAATCCTCGGCTACTCGCATTCAGCCTCTGCCAGCCGCTCTACGAAGGTCATCGCTCCACCTAGCCTGAGGGCGTCCTGCATTACGTTTGCCATTCTCTGGTCTCCACTCAAGAACTCGTTTGTCCCAGCGGTTATCGGTTGTTCGGCTAATGTGACCGGCCCATTGCCACTTCAGCTTACTAATCCGGTGGGCTATGTCGATTACTTTGGTTCTCTGTCGAATGACTTCATTTCGGATTCTATCCTTCAGAGAAACTCCGAGCATAGCCTTTTCCATAGCTCGCTGAGTGACTTTAAATTTATGAACCATTCCAACCGTGAGTGTCCACGTCTCGGCTCCATATGTCATAACGGGCAGGACGCACTGATTAAAGACTTTTGTCTTTAGGCTTTGTGGAATGGGCGATGTAAATACTCGACGTAATTTCCCAAATGCCGCCCAGCCCAGCCGTATTCTTCTGTTGACCTCTTTCTCGAAGTTGTTTTTCGCCAAATGCAGAGTTTGCCCTAGGTAAACATTTCTTGAACAACCTCGAGAATAGCGCCATGTATTGCAATAGGTTCCGGTACTACATGTCGGTTATACATTACCTTGGTCTTGTCCAAGTTCATGCGGAGACCTATGTGTTCGGAAGAATCGGCTAGGCTGGTCAGCATCTGTTGTAAATCCTGCAACGTTTCGGCCATAATGACGATGTCGTCTGCAAATCTCAAGTGTGAGATATGACTGCCATTTATGTTTATGCCATGACCTTCCCAGTCCAGCGTCTTAAACATATCCTCCAATGCATTTTTGAACAATTTGGGGGAAATAACGTCGACGTCCCCTTGTCTCACTCCTCGATGCATCGGGATAGGGTTGGTCTGCTGGTTTTGTATCTGGATGGTCATGGTCGCGGCGTTATAGAGACTTCTTAACACTTGGATGTATCGCCAGTCGACTTAACATCGTTGCAAAGATTTCAGAACTGACCAGGTCTCGATCGAGTCAAAGGCCTTCTCATAGTCCACGAATGCTAAGCACAGGGGCCGATTATACTCTTAGGTCTTCTGTATAATCTGCCGTATAGTGTGGATGTGGTCTATGGTTCCATACCCTCTTCGAAACCCGGCCTGTTCCAGGGTAGAAATTTGATTCGTGATAACTCTTGAAAACAGCTTATAAATGTGGCTCAGGAGCGAAATAGCGTTGTAGTTCTTCAGTTGGGTCTTGTCACCCTTTTTGAAAAACAATATGACTACGCTCCTACCCCAAGCCTCTGGAGTTCTCCCGTAAAAGAGGACAGAGTTAAAGACATTTTGGAGTTCCTTTAGCACCGGTTTACCTCCTGCTTTTAATAGTTCAGTTGTAACTCCGTCCTCTCCAGGGGCTTTTACATTCCTTAGCTGGTCAAGAGCCATCACGATTTCGTCTAGGCTGATTTTGGGCACGTCTTTCGTGAAGTGGCGACTTAATGTAGCTCTGGGATCTTCATTTCCGGGATCAGGACGAGATGTATGCGAGGCGTATAGTCGGCTGTAGAAGTCTTCTACTTCCAAAAGAATCTCCGGCTTGGAAGTGATGACGTGCTCACTAGCTTTAGACAACTTCATCAGATGACTCCTCCCCAAAGACTGGACAAACACTTTCGACCCCCGATTTTGCTCGATTGCTTTTTCAATAGCGCGTGTATTAGCGCATCGGAGGTCATGTCGTACCAGTTTGTTAATTCGTTTGTTGAGTGCCTGTTGCTCTAACGAAGTGTTGGGTGGGTTTACACGTCGTTTCATCATAAGCCGCAGTGTCTCCTCTGAAAACTTCGTTTTCTTACTTATACGTCGCATTTCACAAATTCTCGTACCTTCCTCCCTGAGGATTTTAACCACATTTGTGAGGTCCTGGTCTACGTCATTTGTGGTTTCCATGGTAACGAATCGGTTCTCCAGATTTGACTGGAACGCTTCAGATCCTAGTACGGTTTGGAGGAGGTTGGGCCGGAGCCTGGCCTTCATCAAACGGACTCGCTCGAGCTGAAAGTTGATATCAAGTCTCTGACAAGTCTGTGATCGCTTCCGGTATTAAACCTGTTGATCACTGAGACATCTCTGAATATGTGCTTCTTATTTATTTATTTCTCAAGAAAGTTGACTAGCATTTGCCCCCTATGATTCCTGCTACCGAAACCGTGAGATCCTACTACCGATTCGTTGCAAATTTGTACTGCCACTTTAGCGTTGAAGTCCCCCATGACAACGTTGTAGTGGGCCTTAGTGGTGGAGTGTAAGGCCTTCGATATGTCCTCGTACATATCTTCAACTTCATTGTCAGAGAGTGCCGAAGTCGGTGCGTAAACCTGCATAACCTTTAGGCTATACCTATTGGTTAACTTAATAACAAGATACGCTACCCTGTTCGATACACTAGACATTCCTACAACGTTGTCAGAGAGGGTTTTATTGACCAAGAACCCTATGCCGCCCTGGAATAGCTGGTCACCCGCTCGGAAATACAGAAGGTAGCCTGATTCTAGGGTAACGGTGTCTTCTCCCTTTCTTCGGACTTCACACAGTCCCAGAACGTGCCACCTTATCCCTTCGAGTTCGGATTCTAGTTGCGCCATGTGCTCGTCAAGCCGTAACGTGCGTCCATTAAACGTCGCCAAGGTCAGTTGATTTTGGCGGTTCTCGTAGCCCGGGGATTCTTCGCACCCTCTACCCTGCCGTTACCGTGACCGCCGCCGTGATCCGGAATAGCAGGGCGGCCGGGAACTGGGGGCCGTGGTTTATTTTGGCTTGCCATTTGGAGGGTTTGCCCATAATCGCCACACTAGGCATGCGGGTTGGCGATCGCAGTGCGTAACTCTTCGCATCGGTGCCGCTGCTGCCCGTCACCGATCTGCGGTATTTAGTAACGCAGTTTTTTTATTATGGTTATACCGCCATTTTTCGGTCGTCAGAGCCTCGTTCGTTGATTAGCAGGATGTACCACGAGCAGGTGAGGATGACTTGGAGCCATATGGTGGTATTTGACTCCCTTACACCCTATATATATAATAGTCGCGTGTAGTAGCGCACAAATCTTTGTGTGATCACAAATCACAAATCCACAATTATTTGTTGTTTTTAAAAAAGATAAATAAAAAACAGCCTTTATCTCTACTACGTAATTATATAGATGGTAGGTATGGTAGACTGCCTCGTTGGTCTAGAGGCAAAGCACATCGCTTTGTGATGGGTTCAAATCCTAGGTTGGACAAATGTAGAAAATTTTCCAGTATGAGTCCGGAGTCTGGAATTGTGCCCGGTATACGGCAATAGGCTTGCCCCCTATAATATGGGTAGGTAACACTATCGGCAAAAAGTGAGTGTACTCTGTACACCTCTGTTACCTCTGCTTGTGGAATATAGGCGTGACTGGGTAGGTATAATAGCGCTAACCACCAGCGCCTCTATATACTTTACATTACGAGACCTTTATGTATTACCGTATTATTCATGGCCATGTAAACCCACTGAACTCGGGCGGTCGCTCGCCAATTTAAGAACATGGTAAAAAAAAATTACGCCACAAATATTTTTTATGTCATTATGTCTGTTCTTTATTTTCTCTTAGCTCTTAGTATAGACGCGAGTAAATGGAGCAAAAGCCTAGTTGAAAAAAATAACCTAGAAGACTCTTGTCTCGGACCTAAGATCGTAATTATTGGAGGTCATATACTTCAATACACACTGTCTTACAAAAAAAATACACACCAATTATATATATATAAGGCTATCGTCGGTATTTGTCCGTCTTTTCTGTTTTATACAGGCCTTAATCCTAGAACCCTACTAAGAAATTGCCGACAGAAAAGAGCCAATAACACTATACCTGACCTAGGATATGAACCCAGGGCCTCGTGATTGCCAGCTGTTCTACCCGCCACTAGATCAACCAGGCAGTTCATATTGTACAGATATATTAAACTCGATTAAGATGTATTTAAGTACATTTCTCAGAACATTTAAATTAACAGAAAACTTGCTTTACTAATTAAATAAAACTACCTATCGTATATACCTACAGTTTATTTAATTTTATAAAATAATATTAGCCCTGTTTAGAAACTGTCCCACCGTTGGGCATCCAAGGACCTCCTCTCAAACTGATAGGGCTTAGGCCATAGTCCACCACGCTGGCCCAGTGCGGGTTGGCGAACTTCACACACCTACGAGAAACTCTTAGGTATGCAGGTTTCCTCACGATGTTTTCCTGTACCGTTAAAGCAAGTGATAATTATTTTTTGAATACGCACATGCTTTCGAAAAGAAACCGGTGCGTGCCTGGGTTTGAACCCAAGACCTCTGACTTTGCAGTCTAACGGTCTAACCATTGGGCTATCACTGCTTTTTTTTATTTAATTTTAGTAAGTGCTTATTAAAATAAGAATATAAATAAATAAACACCGTCACGCCTATATTTCCTAAGCAGGGGTGGCAGAGGTGTACTAATTACACCCACTGTTCGCCAACGATGCAAGGTCCCATGTAATAGGGGACGAGTCTGTTGCGATATACCGGGCACAATTCCAGACTCCGGACTCATAATGGGAAGTTTTCGTTTTGTTAGGAAAACACATTTGTCCGACCTAGGATTTGAACTCAGGACCTCGTGATCGTTAAGCGATGCGCTATGCCACTAGACCAACGAGGCAGGTAAGTGCTTATTGTATTCTAAATATAGGGTAAATGATTGGTAAGAATCACAAGTAAAACCTGGATGCGTGAACCCCAAAGCCGGTCGTCCTTGTAATCTTCAAAGGAGGCCTATGTCTTGTAGTGGTCCTCTTTAGGGTGAAGAAGAAGAAGTACGTTTTGATTTTCGGTCAGAAGCAATAAAAGCTTCCTATTTTCAATCTTCTATAATAATTATTGATAGAATTTTGGGGCGGTAAATGTCGATTAACACGTGGAATATGTTCTTTGTTCCTATTACGTGTGCTGTGCACCAAAATGCAACATATATTTCAAGAAAACTGATCAATAGGTTAAGACAAACTTACTGAACATACGAGATATTTACTCACTAAAAAAATCTTCTTTATGTAGCGTACAAAATTTATAGACATACTAGTTTCTGCCTGCGACTTGGTCTGTGTTGAATTTAGACAGAAACCTTCCATTTTTCGGCACAAAAAGTATCCCATATGTTAATCCAATTAAACTATCCGTGTGCCAAATTTCTACAAATCCGTTCATCCATTGTTTTGTAATTTATATGAAAACTTTCACGTTTATAATATTAGTAAGATCAAAGCTTGATTCGATAAAGTTTACCTTATAGTACAATATATACAAGTTGTACGCCCAGAGATGCCGAGGTACCGGGCCCACGTTTTAAATAAGGTAACCTTTATAAAGGTCAATATATTATTTGCCAGTACCCATTAAACTTCTGAGTGAAATGCAAATAAACTGTTTACAGAGCAGTTCGTAACAAGTTTCAAGAAGGCCAAAAAAACGAAAATAAATATTCAAACGTAAGCGTTTTAATATTTGTACAGTTACATAAAAAAACATTACGTTTTATAAAGCTTATTTCATAAGGAATAGTTTTAGGTGTGTGTGCAGCTAGTGGTAGGAATTGTTTCACCTTACTAATAATACCCTATTCTTCTAATCCTACTAATATTATAAATGTCAGTTTGAATACTTGGATGTTTGTTGTGTATGCATGTATGTAAGTAGTTCCAAAACGGCAACTACACGATTTCGAGTAATTCATTTCAGATCTGCATAATTATTTGCAGAAACAAACTTTTAGGTAGATAATGCCATCTTTTTAAATAATTATAGCCATTTAAAACTAACATTGGCGAGTTTGAATTGTCTAATTTAGGCTTTTTTTTACTCTATATTCAAGTTGTCTAATTTTCAATTTCATTTTGTTTTTTCGACCCAACACTAAAACGTTCTACTAAACTATAAATTAGTAGCCGAGGGTTCCATTTTAGTTTACAAGACGACGTTTGTAGGGCGAACCGCTAATTTAAAATGTCCAAAGTTCTCTTCAAAGTTTTTGCGAAGGTAATATTTAGTAAAAGCCAAAAATTCCCGAGAGGATCGTGGCTTCTAGAAGGTTTGTTCCCGACGCCCTTGTTACCAGCGAAGCCTTTGAGCATAAAGAACTTTTTGTATAAAAAAAATAATTATACAAAGTGTTGTATTTTTTTATACAAATGTTTTGACGCAATTGAATAACTTATCATGCACTTTGTATACCTGTGTTTTTTCGATTGTTTTTAACCGAATAATGTTTCCATTTTATTATATTAATATGAACCTTTGCATACCCTTAGGGTGAAACATAGTGAGACTGTTCATAGTATTAAGATCTAATTCCATACCTATGTTATGACAAATAAATAATTCATTCATTCATTCATTCAATAACATTTTTGATTTTAGTAGTAATTAACTGAGAAAGTCGGAGATAGGCTACATACAGACTTAAAAGTCATCTATGTTGCGAATATTAGTCCTAGACTTTTCAGTTTCAAAAGAGGTATAATACTGTTACTTTAATTAGTAACTATTGTCTACAGCTTAATATTAGCAAACTAAGTAATACAGACAAAATTGCTATTTTTATCTTCATTTTTATATCTATCGAATTTTTGGGAAAAGCAAAATATAGTCAGATCCTTTTTTTTAGAAATATATACAAGGCCGGCATGAGGAATATGGACGAAAAGCTCGTCACTTATTCTGGTGCCATATATAATTAAATTACCCTCTGGTTTTCATGGCTTTGATTATAATCTGGACAAATTAAGGAATACTATCCATAGAACCTATCATCCTCAATCTACATCAATCCACTATTGGACATAGGGGATCCGAAGACCGAACTCAAAAGCATGCCTTAGAGGGGACTAAGGTATGATTTAAACCTCGTTCTTCGGCTCATAAACCTATAATATACATAACTAGTATTATCAACATACCTTTTATTCAAGAAGGGTTTTTAAACAAAGTATTTTAAACATTTTGATCAACAAAATACAGTGAAAAACGTAACGTAACGGGAGGATAAGCTTATTGTCGTGACAAAATGCTCGGATGATTTTAAATAGAATTTACTCATTAAGTTGCTAATGAAGCATAGATTTTTCCAAGGTAACATCGCCGGTCACACTGCAATTTATGAATTTTTGAATGAAAAAATCACACTTTGTCCCACCTGGGATTTCACCCTAGGGCCTCGTTAACACCAACATTAAAGTGTGACAATAATAACTTTAGTGTCACACTATTTATCTATAGATATCATCACCAGATCCCTTGCAGAGTATGCAGAGAGTACAGACTTCCAACAGGTTCTTTCCGTATAGACCTCTCTCCTCCTTTTCTCTTCTTCCACTCTCTTAGAATGGTGGAATATAATATGGCACTAATGTTATATTGTAATCAGATAGTCTCTATCACCGCATTACTTAGTTATAAGGATGCATTAATAACGCTGCACCATAAGAGCCTCTATATAGTTTAAATTACAAGCTGTATGTATTACCGTATTATTTATGGTTTAAGACATTTTAATTAAGGAACACAATAAAAAGAAATTACTCCACAATATTTATTATGTCGTTATGTCTATTCTTTATTTTCTCTAAGTATAGAGATGAGTAAATTGAGCCAAATCATTGTTCCAAGTTAATTTGAAAAAAAATATCAAATTAAACTCGTGTCTCGAGAACTTAATTATTGGAGGTCATGTACGTCATACACATTGCTCTACAGAAAACATATTATTTTTTATATATATAAGACTATCGTCGGAAATTGTCTGTCTCTACCATGTATTATACAGACCAAAATTCTAGTTCTCTGGACTGATACTGAGAATTTTCACAAGAAAAACCCAATAACACTATACCTGACCTAGGAATCGAACCCAGAATCTCGTGACTTGCGCCATCTGCCACTGAATCAACGAGTCAGTTCATATTGTACAGACATATTAAACCCGATTTCGATGTGTTTAAGTACATCGAGGCGCTCGTAGCTCTGTGCGACCGCGGTGTTCTTACGAATCACCAAGGTTAAGCATTCGCGTTCGCCTCAGCTGGCCTGAGATGGGTGACCGTTTGTGGCATTTTCATATTCTAGCTTCACCGTTAGCATTGAAAATTCTGAAAAAAACCAATTGTTCCTTTCGCCAATAAAACGGAAAATTCGTTTATTTAAATTTATTTCGTATTTTTGTTGAAAAATTGAAGCCACGTGACTTGTTGAAAAAAAACAAGATTTTTATGAAAAGAACGGGTTTTATTGAGTTTTATTGAATAAAACGGTTAAAAACGATGTTTTAAATATTTAATAAGTAGTTTGTCGTCGGTGAAATGTGGGTGTACAAATTACACCTCTGGAATGGCCGCTTGGGGAATCATATTGAGGGACCTCATATCGTCGGCGAAATATACGCGTTCAAAGTATACCTATCGTGGGTGCACATAGTACGCTTCTGCCACCTCCGCGCGAGGGAATATATTTGTAGGCCGAACAAGCATCGTCGGCGAAATGTGGACTTACAAAGTACACCATCATCGAAGAAATATGAGTACAAAGTACATCCACAATTCTGAACACAACACGGTTAATTTTAGCCACTCATGCTCACGGCTCTGTATGTAAATGAAAGAAACCATCGTTTTTATCTTAAACTTTCGTATTTTTACAGTTTTATTAGAAAAAAGAGAGAGAGCTATGCTCGGCGTTTCTCTACGCGATCGAATCAGGAATGAGGAGATTCGTAGAAGAACCAAGGTCACCGACATAGCCGTTAAGATTAGCAAGCTGAAGTGGCAATGGGCGGGCCACATAGCGCGTAGATCGGACGGGCGTTGGGGCAGAAAGATTCTAGAGTGGAGACCACGTATTGGCAAGCGCAGTGTGGGACGACCGCCTGCCAGATGGACCGACGATCTTGTGAAAATCGCAGGAAGTCGTTGGATGCAGGTGGCATCGGACCGGTTACGCTGGAAAGCGATTGGGGAGGCCTATGTTCAGCAGTGGACAAGTATAGGCTGAGATGATGATGATGATGATTAGAAAAAAAATATGTTTTATTCCGTGTTAGCTGTCATTTGTTTTTTTCGAATGAAACATGAAAAAAAAGATGGATTCTGAAAGAAACGTGAAAGTATTAAGTTTTTTTCAACGCTATCATTGTGCTTCGGAAGGCACGTTAAGCCGTCGGTACCGGTTACCACTTAATGTGGTAGTCGTTAACCGAGTTGTAAATCTTATAGGCCGCTTGATAAGTTCCAGAAGCTGGTGGCCATAAACCTGCCCACAATCGCCGCGGTACCGGCTCCACATTTTAAATGAGCAGAACTTTATAAAGGTCATTATATTATTAGCCAGTACCCTGTAACTTTTGAGTCAAAGGCTAGTAAACTGTTTTGAGAGCAGTTCATAACAAGTTCCATGAAGGCCAAAAGACTATCTATCTATATCATCACGCCAGATCCCTTGCGGGATAGGCAGAGAGTACAGAGTTCCAACAGGTTCTTTCCTTGCATACCGATCTGGCTTCCTCCAATCTCATAGATCGTCTCATACACGCTCGCTGGTTATGGAGACTCATGACTTGTCCTTCAGATAAGACACGGTCTATTTGGTCATGGTAAGATAAGTCTACATCTTTCCACTTTCGCATTGTTAATCTGTTGTATCATGCCAATAAACTAAAATAAATATTCCATCTCTTTACATAAGTTACTTTTTTTTTTAAGAAAACCTCGTTGTATAATCTCATTTCATTACGAGTTGTACCTTTGCAGGTAGTGGTAGGTAGTGTTTATTCACGTAATAACTTTTGTCATATACCTATTTCCAGCTAAAGCCATCTATAACTTAGGTAGTCGCGAATCTCTCAGAGAATTGTTTAAAGAAGCCAATATTATGACGGCCCCATGTCAGTATATTTATGAAAACATAATGTATACAAGAAAAAATATAGATCTGTTTAATCAGCTAGGCGATAGGCATTGCTATAATAAATTAGATCAACCGCAATTTCGTCTGTCGAAAATTCACACTTCTTTCATGGGTTACTGTGTTAGATTTTATAATAAAATTCCTCTTGACGTCACTAAACTTAGTGACAATAAATTCAAAGCTTGTATTAAACGTACGCTTAGTAAGCAAGCTTATTATACGCTAGATGATTATTTAAAAGACAAAAATACTTGGATAGGGGCTGTTCCAGCTCCACTTGATTGAATATGGACAACTTGTTTAGCTATTATTATTTAATATACCCTCTCTTCCTTCTATTAATTTAGTAAAATGTTTCTTTTTTTTCTCATTTCTTTCTCTGTAAATGAGGGAACCATGTAGCCATTTACATGAATAGTATAATTTGTATAATTTAACTTAAACCTACCTGATAGACCAGCCTACATCGTTCTCTCATATCCTACAACAAAATGGAGATGGAAAAAGGAAATGTAAAAATACTATTTTCAAAGAGTAACCGTGGAGTTTCCTGCCCTTCTTCTCCACAGGAATGACATTCCGAAGTGGTGGTAGAGTCTTTGTTACTTTTCTGACGATTCATAAATACTGTAATGGTTTACATGAATAAAAAAACATTCTGATTCTGATATAAACGACTGTTATTTAGTTTCACTTATACTTAGTCATTGTTCCCAAAAGTTACTCATAAATTTAGAATACTATCCATATTCTATCAAGTCATAAGAAACTATCTACATCATTATGCCAGATCCCTTGCGGGGTAGGTAGAGAGTACAGAGTTACAACAGCGATAAAAATTTGAACAATTAAATATTATTACAGCGGACAGCAATGTTACCAGCCGACGCTGTTATGGAATTATTCGATACTGTATGCAGTAAGTGGAGGCATAAGCATAATTAGAAATCCGGTCTAATACACGTAGACG
The DNA here is from genome assembly GCA_905147815.2 of Phalera bucephala. NCBI lineage: Eukaryota > Metazoa > Arthropoda > Insecta > Lepidoptera > Notodontidae > Phalera > Phalera bucephala. The sequence continues at coordinate 13,692,096 of LR990615.1, forward strand.
AGTCCGGTCTAAGACAAGTATTGGCCTATATAAATAAATGTTTTTGACTTGACTTTGACTAGAATATTTCCTAAACTGGTCGGAGCTGTTAAGGAACTGCTCTATGCTTTATGCAGTAAGTAGTGGCAATGGTATAAAATAAATTAGGTCTGATACAACAACGTACAAAAATCGTAATAATAAAACATTATAAGTGAAGTGGCGCATGATTTTAGTCAAAACCTCTGTTGCCGCTTTGTCATACATGCACAGTTTGAAAACAATAGACACAGACTCACATAGACTCTTATTTATTTATTTATTTAATCCTTTATTGTATACAGTACATTTACAGTTGTAATTTCACAGGTGATATACAAAGGCGAGCTTAACTCAAAATATGAGTTCTCTTCCAGCGAACCTTTAAGTGTTGAGAGATGAGAATGTTAATAAGAGGGCAGTTATACAATTACACATTAAAACATACAATAAAATAAACATAAATATAAATAAAATACATACTATACAAAACTAAATATATATAATTTATAAAATAAACATACATAAAAATACACATAGTATATTATATTACAAATGTGTATCAACAATCAGATAGGAAATGTTCCCTGTTTCTTCTCCTGAAGATGTCCAGAGAGGAGCTTGCGCGTATAGCGTGTGGGAGTGAGTTCCAAAGACGCACTCCACGAACTGTAAAAGACCTATCATAGCAACTGGAAGAATGAAGAGGAGCACGAAGAAGGAGAGAAGTAGCAGTACGACAGGCCCTATCCTTGGGGACAAGAAAGTCAAAACGCTCACGTAGATAAATAGGAGCTTTGGGGTTATGAAGGACGGAAAAGAGAAGAGAAAGGATATGTGAGTCCCGGCGTTGCCGAATAGGCAGCCACTTCAATTTTCTTCGGAACTCTGATACATGATCATATTTACGGAGACCGAAAATAGTAATAATAGCTTATTAACTAGCTCTTCAGTGGCATCAAGAAAACAGACATCACCATAGTCTAGAAGTGGTAGGAGAAGAGACTGAGCAAGGCTTATTTTAGTTTGGAAGGGCAAGAACTTTTGGAGGCGTTTGAGAGACTGGAAGGAGCCGTAGACCCTTTTGCTTACCTCTAAAATGTGGGTGCTCCATGTGAGGTTGGAGTCCATAAAAACACCTAGATTTTTAATTGTTCTAGAGTAGGGTATACATACAGAATCAAATAGAACTGGAGAGAGACCCTGTAGATTCATATCATGTGCATTCATATAGTATCTGCCACCAATGATGATAGCTTGAGACTTAGCCGGATTGACTAAAAGACCAAACGACTTTGCCCACTTGCTGATGTTTTCAAGCTCATCATTGATGACGCCGATCGCATGATTAAGCTCCCCTTTAGCTCAACTTTAAAATCCAGCTGCAAATCGTCTGCGTAAAGATGATAGTAGGAAGTTATTACTTTAGTAACCGAGTTTATAAAAACTGAAAAGAGAAGAGGAGAAAGGACGCCACCCTGAGGCACACCCGCAGTAAGATCACACCAATCAGAAGAAACCTCTTCAAAGTGGACCGACTGGGAGCGGCCCCGAAGATAAGAGCCAAACCACGCGATTGCCGGAGCGGAGACATTCAGAGAGGATAAGGTGCCTAAGAGAATGTCAAAATCAACTGAGTTAAAAGCACTACTAAAGTCCAGTAAGACTAAAACGGTAAGAAGTTTGTTTTCCATAGCCAATCTGATATCGTCAGTTATTTTGACTAAGGCAGTCACTGTACTATGGCCTGAACGAAAACCAGATTGAAAAGGACTTAGGAGGCTATTAGAGGAGAGATAGAGAGACAGTTGATTCTGAACAGCACTCTCAAGCACCATCCATACTTCCCTTGCTTTCCAAAGCAAGGGAAGTATGGATATAGGACGGAAATGGGATAAATAGGAAGGGTTCGGTGTTTTAGGTAATGGGAGAACATGAGCTTTTTTCCAAGCCACGGGAAAAACGCTAGTCTCCAATGAATAATTTATTATGTGCGTGATGACAGGCCCAAGTTCATTTAAGATAGGTAGGAGCATTTGAATTTGGATGCCATCATCGCCACTCGCCTTCGTGGAAATGGACGGGATAAATTTCTTGATGTCTTGCTCTGTAACCGGGCTGAAAGAGAAAGAAGCACATACTGGCAAGAGAAGATTGGAAAGATATTTAAGAGTAGAAGATTTTATGTCTTGTTTTAGCGCAATTGGAGGCTTGAAGAAGTGTGCGTTTAATGCATTAAGATCCAGATTAGGTATATTTTGATTAATGGTGCCATTGCCAATACCAAATGTCTTGAGAAATTGCCAAACTTGTGCTGTGTTGAAATGTTGAATGGAACTGTGTATGTGGCGCCTCTTTGCATCCCTCTTATTATGTTTGTAAAAATAATTTCCGATGAATTGTATTACCTAATAAGTACAATCACATTAAAACAAATGTAAATTGACTATTTGTAAGTGGCAGGGTTTAAACAAAATAAAATTATTTCAGTTTTGAGTTTGGGTTTACAAATTTTTTTCTAGCCGCTGTGTCACATTTATATTGTCCAAACAGTGAAACATTTTGTGATTATTTATCACATGTATGGCGACAAGTTCACGCAGCACTACCATTCTAAGGCCCGTATTACAGACCGAAAATCAGTCGTGAATTTAGTTTCAAAACGAACGTTTTAGTACAAAAACCAGTTTATATAACTAGTTTGACGGACGATTTAGCGCAATGGTTAAGATCTCAAGCCGCTCCGCCCACTGTGTCTAAAAGTCGCGGGTTCGATTCCCGCACAGGACAAATATTTGTGTGATCCACAATTATTTGTTTCAGTCTGGGTATTTGTGCATGTGAATTTTCATGTTTGTAAACGCACCCACGACACAGTAATAAATAAATAATAGTGTGGGGCTACGTCACAAACAAACCAACTCTACAGTATAAAATAAAACAAAGAAAATCCAATGTATCTTGCCTGAAGAAATAAATAACACAAGAGGATTTTAATTTTCTGAGTCCTGCGAAATGGTTTTAAACGGCCGTACTTAAAGTTGAACAACTTGTATGACTTATGCCTCAAAATGTTCCGTCTAGTGATCTCGTCGGGGTGCTGGACCCCGAACTTAATAACGGTACAAGGACGGATGTCAACCTTACGTTTGTTATGTGTTCTATTAGTACAATCTATAACAAAAGCAAACACAACAAAATATAGTAGAATTAAAAAAATCTCATACAGCTAAAACTTATTATTTATTACTTTTTAATGTTAATGCAGGTATAAAAATACGTCGTAATATTTTATTGAAATAGGAATTGTGCTTAAAAAATCTTAAGAAGGATCATTATTTATTTGGAAAATAAATTTATTTATTGCTCTACTAATTATAGACTAAATAACTTCAACCTTAATATAGTCGATGGAGAATGAAAATAATTTACATTGATTGATTTAGTTCTTAGCTTTATACTAATCGTGTTAAGCTGGCAACATTATTTTTTGTTTTGGTATTTGGATCTGTCATTCTTTCCGTGGATTTAAATACCATTTTAAGGAAAGAACCTATTGGAACTCTGTACTCTCTGCCTACCCCGTAAGGGATCTGGCGTGATGATATAGATATAGATAAATACCATTTTACATTATTTCAAACAATTTTAACGACATTTATGTCGTTAACATTATTTGAACAAACATTTGAGTAATAGTCTGAAATCCTTTAGGATTTCAGACTATTACTCAAATGTATGTTCTCTAATTTGTGTAGCTTATTGTTGAATGAAATTACCATACTTAAACTATGAGGAAACTTCAAGAGCTTCCACTTTTGTTGTTAGCCGTACGAGCAATAATGTCCAAAGATTGGCTTTACTGGGTCAGAGGGGGCTTCTTGAGAGCTGGCGAACGAGTACATACGTACTCCGTACGAAATAATTTTGAGATATTTACAACAGGAAATTACCTCTATGTAAATGAATAACTTCTGTGCGGCTTCATCATTACCCTCGCCGAACCACGTCAGTTATTTCACTGCGCAAACATTTGGACAATGGAGGCCGCTTAGCTAAATGTTAAAACAAGTAATTTGCGCACTTCAAACAAGAGTAATTTAGTTAAAGGTACGAAATTACAGCGGACATAAATATTGCGATTCTAAGAAAAATTTGGTATCGCCCTGCGCCGCGTAGAAACGAAAATGAACGCCATTATCCCACACCATAATCTTAAATCACTTCGGCTTAGTGTTTCGATTACAGACAAAGGTTCGGTAGGAAAACCCACATTATGATGGTAGTTGAATAATTGTATAGATAAGTGGTATTGATGGCCTCCGGCTTCGTTGCTAGTTCAACCCTACGAAATATTGGAGCTTATACTTGAATATAATAGATAAGGCCAAGTACGCAGGGTCTAGGGCAGTTTAGGGTCGTGCGTTCACTTACTACTTTAAGTGGAAATTGAACCACAGTCTAGACCTCGACTAAAAATCGCAGCATTTTTCTGTTTTTTTTAAGTATTGGCGTCTACTCAATAATTTTCATAAATCAGTTTATGCTGTCCCACTGTCGGTTTTCTATCTCAATTTATCGTAAGTTCCCAATACTGAAGACTTATTATTAACTCTTAGTCTTCTGTTCCAATGCAATTATCTTTCGATTAGCTGTAAGTCTTCCATATCGTCTATAGTAATATTATAAAGAGGAAAGGTTTGTATGTTTGTAACAAATACACTCAAAAACTATTGGACCAATATCAAAAAAATTTTCTCCATTAGAAAGCTACCTTATCCAGAAGTAACTTAGGCTATATAATATAGACCCGGTAGGTGGCGCTGTTGTTGACCGGGTACGATGTCGCGGGAAGCTGCTAGAAATAAATAAATATAATTCCGGGCGAACTTATACCCATTATACTTACCGAGCATATTCCAGATTTGGTTTGTATGTTTTATTGTTTTATAAAAATATTAAAGCCCAAGAAATTATCCTCGTATCGTGGGTGCGTCAGCAAACATGGCATTCACAAACATTTAGACCGAAACATATATTTGTGGATTACATAAAAATTTCTCCAATGCGAGAATCGAACCCGCGACTACTCGATCCAGTGGGTGGAGCGTCTTAAGATCTTAACCACTGGACCAAGCCGACCGTCAAACTCTTAACTAGTTCTGAGATTATTTTATAAAAAAAACCTCTAATATTTTTCCCCGACTGAGTTTATCCCCGACTAGATTTACGCGAATAGTTTTATTTCATTTTTCCCCGACCTAGGACACGGATGGAGGTCCTCGAGTTTTTCAGCAGTACCATGCACCCTTAGACCAACGAGGCCGTTAAACCAAATTATATCACATAGCTTCTATTATAATAATATTAGTGCTGTTAAAAAACTGTCCTACCGTTGGGCACGGGCCTCCTCTCAAACTGAGAGGGTTTAGGCCATAGTCCACCACACTGGCCCAGTGTGGGATGGCGAACTTCACACGCCTTCGAGAAATGTACATATTTACTTTAAAAAATGTACATATTTACTAAAAAATGTACATACCTACAGACACGACTATTACAGTTTTATTTTATGTATAGATGATAGTGTCCGATCAAAGGTCGGCCGAAGCCGAAGGTTTAATAACTCTAAGAAATTTGGCTCATGATTGACTAAATTTTTTAAAAGTTATGTTGACTCTATTAACGAACTTGTTTGGTTCTGATTTGGTTATTTACTAGCAATGGCCCCCGCGCGTCGCCTCTTTTGCCGCGTTCTCGCGCATCCGTAAGTCGTAAATCGTAATAGATCGTTCAATTTCAATGCTTGCCAATCCAATCCTTCGGCCAATTTTGGCTAAAGCCGAAGCCGTATGTCCGGTCGGCCACTAATAGATGATAATTAAACACGTAACGTGGCGCGTTAAGTTAACTTCGTGAAATGATCGTTTAATAGTACTCCCATGTCATTACACGATCATTTCACCCAGTTATCGTAACGCGCTGCGTTTAGTATTGCGAATAAGGACCCAGTATAATTCACATGTGCTGGAGGGAGGGAAGAGGGCAGCGACCGCGCGCAAACAACTCAGCCTGATAACCCTCTAGCTTTCGCCTGCGCTAGTATTTGCCTTTCTCTCCAGACACGCTGTTTACCTCGTTTTGAACTTTACCACACTGATCAACTGGATGAAAATACAAGTAGACGGCACATGTAACCTGCAGTGCATTCAGAATATGAAATTCAAATATATTTAAGAAGTTAGGACCAATTTCGACATTTTTGTTTAAAGATTTTGCTATAAGAGATTCGTTCATCCAATATTAGGAATCCACCAATCCACATTTGGAACACGTAATGGAGCGTGACCTGAGGGCTTAGCACGCAAACTATGTCGTTAGCGTAACGCTAGCGAGTAATCGTGCTGTCACGTTCATATTAAATTGGTAAATTTGTAGTGTCATCCTTGACATATCAACTCGTTACCGTCGCGCTAACGTCAATCTTTTCGTGCTAAATCCTCAGTTCTCTCTCACCTTGTATGAATAAAGCCTTCGCCCCGTAATGAGACATAAAAGGCTTACTTGGTGTACTCAAGTGGTTGTTTAGTATTTTATAACTATATTATATTTCGCTATAATAACAACCAGAAGTTTAAACTAATATTCAAAAACGTGTGAGAAACTTCTCACAATTTGTATTTATTATGTTCAGATTGAACGAAGCTTATAAAGAAATTGCAAAGGAACTAGTCCAAATAGTGTTCTCGCCGAGAGACAGGTGAACACAGGCAATAAAATTTGTTAGATGGTTATTGAGCAATAAATAATAATAGAATCCTTAAGACCGGCGCGGCGGCGGTGCGGCGCACACAACTTTTCTCGTTATGTCCTTTGGAGATGTTTTGAGATTTGTAGAATACCGCGCCGTACGTAGTGCATCCCGCACAATGGCCCCTTTCTTATCCTCTTTGCGGGAACACATCTATTTCGACTTTTGTAAAGGCTACAGAGCGGTCGGTCGCGGGGCACGTACTCTCGACGTAGACGCATTTAGAATTCAATATCCCTATTTCAAGTGACCGTCTTCTGCACGTACATAAAACAACCAACGATAGCTATTTACTGGGGCTTTGTTTATCCTATTGGCGTTCCAACTTAACCGACGTTACATACACATGTGTTGAAAAAACTTTGCCTCTTTCAATGAAACAATCAATCAATTAGCCTATCCTAGTCCGCTGCTGGACACAGGTCTCTCCTAACACGCCTCTTGCCTCTTTGACTGGCCACAATTGCCGGTTGATTTGTAGGTAGGTTTTTGCTCTGCCGCAAGTTTCGCTCAGTTGCTAAGAGTGATTTACTTGATGAATTAAAAATGAGAACCCAATGGATCTTCTGTATATTTATAAAATTTAATCGAATGAAATATTTAGAGAGACAGGTGCACGATTGACAAAGACAAACTGCTTTAAAACTTTTCGCGGCGGCTCCAAAGTATTCAAATTCTCACCCAATCAAAGTCTTTTAAAAGATTGATTATTTGTGTTTCGGATATTTAAAACAAATTTATAGACTGCTAGCTGTTTTTCCTGAGACTGCGTTTTCGAGGAATTTAATGCGCTCAACACATTTTTTTGTAATGAACCCCTTAAATATCTAACTTCACATAAGAAACGTAAGCGGTTTTTCATACAAAACTATTTCACTCTGGTTGAATTACTATCAACTTCTACTTAGTGCTAATGGAGCCATAAAGAGGAGCTTTGTGAAAAATTTCAACTCTCTAGGCCCAACGATTTGAGCAACACGCTGCTATACACGTTGGTCAATCAATCAGCCAGTTTTTCCTTTCGTATAGTATTGGAGCGACATTATTACCAAAACCATCTTCAGTATCTCAACAAATACTTCTCGATTTGTTTATTCTATTCGTGATTAATAAAGAGAAGCACTTCTTAAAGTCTATATTCATTAACTAAATAAGGGGAACAGCGTTATCCGCTTTGGATTTCAGATTTAGAATTCAAAGCCTCGTATTCATAGGAGACAAATATACCGCGACACGTGTCACTTGTGGTGTCGCGGGAAGTCGTGAAGCGATATCTCGCGTAATGATATCGCGGGACCTGTTCCATGTCGCTGCATTGCCTTTGTTAAGTAACAAATGTCCAGAGTATAGACGTCTGTTGCGCAACAATATAAATGTGCGACGTATAACACCTCTTCTTTCTTCTCCAGCCTACCTTCACCCTCATATATACAACGCAGTAAACAAATTTTGTGACCTTAGAGGACTCTCCTATGCGGCTTGTAAGAAAAGTTACAAAGCAATGATTACTTACCTAGACACATACACGCACGCACGCAAGCACGCACGCATATATTATTTCTTTAAATTCCTTTTGTTTTGTTCTTAACTCATTTATATTTTACAGCTTTTTTACTAGTCAAGTTACGCTCAATTTATACATTTCAGAGTTCCAAGTTTAATGCATTGCTGTATTATCTTAACGCGTAACTCTGGCTCCAATAATGTGTGTTTAATTTACTTTTGTTTTATGTTTTAAATTTATTTATAATATGTATAAAGTTCGTTTACGAGTCAAGTTACGCTCAATCTATAAATATAAGATATTCAAGTTTAATGCATTGCTGTAATATGTTCAAGCGTAACTTTGGCTCCTATTGTGATTTTTTAATTTTTTTTCTGTTCTTTCTTAATTGATTTATAATACTCGTATGTTTAAGATTGCTTGTCAGTCAAGCTACGCTTATTGTATCAGAATATTTGTTTTAAGTTCAGTGCATAGCTGTATAATACTAAAGTGAAACTCTGTCTCCCAAGACACAGGCAATCGCCTAGTTTGGGAACCACCAGTATTTATAACTTGTTAACTTAGTTTATGCACAAATAAATTTTATTTGATTTGATTTGATTCAAGGGACATGCTGCAATAGACTAAATAAATGTGGAGGAACAGATCGCGGGACAAAATGTCAAGTGACGTCGCACATCTCAGGCGACACGTGTCGGGACATTTATGCCCTAATGAATGCAAGGCTTTAATAAACACTCATCCTATGTATGCAAAAGTAATATCATTAAAACTTCATAGAGCGATGCTTTTTATGCCTCTTAATATTCAGCTATGACGGTCTAACTTCGCAATTTAATTACACTATTCCCGTAATTGTATTAAGTCCGGTCACGGCGCGGGCGGGTCGTTCACAAATCGCTACTCGCAGCCGCTGCATGACGTTAATATGCCTCTCGAGGCAGATTATCAGAGTATTATCATCCACACCGGTAATTTTAACTGACATGGAGGCACTGCAAGATGCTACGTAAAATTTTCAGCGCCAGCTGGAAAGTGAATTTTACGGTCAATTCTTATTTAATAAAACAAAGTTCTGCTTCTGTAGCCAGGCTTTTTACAGTGGTTAACGTTAATAAAACGTACGGGAATGACATTTTACAGCGTAAAATCTTGTGGTCTGGACAAGTGTTATAGTTTGCGGAAAGAGAATAGATACAAAATGTTCTTATAACTTGGCTATACACGCTGGTCGATTTTTAATTCACACTGTCACGCTTATATTCCCCAAGCGGGGGTGGCGGAGGTGTACTGAGTACACCCCTTTTCGCAGACGATGTTAGGTCCCATGTAATAGGGGAACAATTCCAGGCTCCGGACTTTCGTTAGAAAAACTACATTTGTCCGACCTAGGATTTGAACCGAGGACCTCGTGATGACAAAGCAGTGCGCTTTGCCACTAGACCAACGAGGCAGTCGATTTTTAATTGCTCATCATCATGTCTCTAGCAGTCCACTGCTGTCGACAAGCTGCTCCAATTGCAGACCGCTGAGTACGATCCTCGGCTACTCTCATCCAATTTCTGCCAACTGCGGCCCCACTGAAGACGTCCTGCACTACCTACTTTTTCCAATCCGTAGTCTTCGCTCAAGAACTCATTTACCTCAGCGATTCTTCAACTAATATGGCCAACCCACTGCCACTTCAGTTTACTAATCCATTGGGCTATGTCTGTTACACTGGTTCTCTGTCGAATGACTTCCTTACTACGTATTTTAATTCGTATGTATTTAATAAATGGAAAAAATGTATAGAATTGAAATTTATAGTCTCTAATCCGGTAGAATGAGTGTATTGACTGTACCTGGAAATGAATACAGCACATTAAATTAAGTAGCGATTTGAAATTTGTAGTCATATCATTATGAAATTTGCAGTTAGCTCAGTAGTTTGGAGATCGCGTGCTGTTTTCACAAGATCTTTTTAATGAACGGGCCGTAGTATTGATATTTAAACAATTCACGTCTAGTGCGCCTCATAAAACGTTTATACGCTTACATAAAATACGGCCTGTTTAAGGCCTGAGATGTACCTGAGTTGGTATATCTCATCTTGTTGATTTACTTTACTAGCTAATTGCTTTAAAAATTTATAACATTGGATAGATACCTCTGACGATTGTTTTACACAATGGGGAAGCTGGACAAGGTCCACGTTTTGCTAAGACTTTCTTTTGTCTCTTCTTTTGTCAGGGGGCTAGCCTGTCGCCATTCTTTAGGCACATGTCTTCAATAGTTTTAGGTTAGGGTTAGCACTTGCTAACTCTTTCGTTTAGCTTCAAGGTGCGTACCAGCCTGGACCTCAGGAACAAGGCAAGCGTTATGTTACTGGGCTATCACTGTCCTATTAGGATTAGGATTGCTTATACGACTAAATGTATTACAAAAATAAATAAAGGAATACTGCCTTGCCTTGACTACAGTATAGTACTGCACCAATTTTGATCTCACACAATTAATGTCTTTCGTTTTAGCTACATGTTCTTTATTTTTGGGGGTAATTAATCTTATCGATAGGTACCATTTGTTTTTTGATATCGAGAGCATGTGTCCTCAGTTCTGGTAAACTAACATTAAGAGTATTGTTTGATTGTCAAGACAGATGAACATAACATGTGAGAGATATGCTAGTAAAAAGGTTAGCTCCGCGGAGTATGGAAGCGTACAATAGTAACATCTTCCCACTAGGCCTCATCAAAACTTGCCACAATACTTCCCAAACCTTTCTCATTTCGTTTTTGTTTCGTCCCGCCCGCTCGTTGCCGGTCGCAGATGTTTCTACGAAAGCGACGGCTCATCTACGGATTAGAACCCGTTAGGTTTCGTATTATGTGCCCTACATGACAAGGGGACGCTTTTGGAAATATTTGGACAGCTATTATTTAGGCGTTATGATATTGCTAATGTATAATTCAATATCGGGATGGCATTGATTAATAGGATTGTTCACGGAAGTAGTTATAAGGAACGAGGATTTTTTCTTTCATTTCTAACTAATAAATATACGGCTTCCTTTTGATGATATATCAGTTAGATATGAAGAGGGTGCAAAAATAGAGTACTAACTGCGAAGAATTTTTATTCCGCACTTTATAGTACTAAGTCTTTGTTGGCAAACAACTCTCATTTCGTCAATCCTTATGGTTTTGTTTACAAGAAGGACAAAGAATTTGACCACTATGATGAAATAAAAGCGTTTGTGCTTTCTATAATATAGTTAGGATATACGAGGTATACGAGACAGTGTCAGTGTATTTGATCTAAACATTGGATTAATTAACTCCACACTGCACAGTAATTACAGATACTTTGTAGATTCAAATAAATTCCATGCATATGAAAATTAACATCGTCCTTCAAAAATTGAAGCGCTCAGGTAGGTATTAATGAGAGGCCACTCGTGTTACAAAGTCTGGCCGGCGTAATCGCACCGAGAAAATTACGCGTAAATTTACATAATAATCCTTGGCTGCCCTAGTCCTTTGAAAGTTGGAGCTGCGGCCCGCTTCTAGTGACACCGTCCTATATTAATTTAACATCTCTCTCACTTTGTTTCCGAAGGCCACACCGGTAAAACCCAATTTGGGTTGATAAAAGTTAAACCGTTTTCTACGTGGATTGATATGTTGCTTCTAGTAAGGCCTTAAATAATATTAGCCCTGTTAAGAAAGAGTCCCATCGTTAGGCACGGGCCTCTTCTCAAACTGAAAAGGTTTAGGCCATAGTCCACCACTCTGGCCCAGTGCGGGTTGGCGAACTTCACACACCTTCGAGCAACTCTCAGGCATGCAGGTTTCCTCACGATGTTTTTCTTCACCGTTAAAGCAGGTAATAGTTAATTTTTAAATCGCACCTTTTTAAGAGACAGAGTTGCGTGCCGTGCAAAGTCAGAGGTATCGAACTCGATACCTCTGACTTTGCAGTCCAACGGTCTAACCACTAGGCTATCACTGCTGACGTAGTAAGGACTTACTAGAAGCAAAATATCAATCCACGTCGAAAACGGTTTAACTAGATCTGAGGGCTTGGCACTAAAATATTGACGTTGCCGTCTACGCGTACTGTAACATTCATGTTTATGTCACATGGATGGCATATCAATGCGCTTAATTTATGTGCCAAGCCCTCTTAACAAGTGAGATAAGATTAAGATGTATAGATGGATAGATAACTTTTTTATTGTGCACACATAACAAACATGTTAAGATAAAAACAAAAAAAAAGAAAACTATATGTAACACAATGGGCGGCCTTATCGCTAAGAAGCAATCTCTTCCCGGGACCTTGGGATGGAGAAATTGATTTGGTCGTAGTATAGATGGGGGTGCACTAGTCAAAAAACAAAATAGTAAAAAAATAGTTACAGTAAATAGCTAGCGGTACATATAGACTAAAATATAATACACAAACGCAAACATATACAACAAAATATGATATAATAGAGATATATAATACAAAATGACTAAACATACACATAATTACTTATTTAGATATGACAGTAATCCAACTGTCATATGACAGTAGGATTGAGTGTGGAGAAAGAGATAAATAATGCTTTTTTATCTGATTTTAAAGCTCCCTAGCGATGACGCACGCCGTATACTGACAGGTAGAGTATTCCATAGTCGTACCGCCTGAACAGCAAAAGACTTCATCATAAAAACTACTACTATGAGGGGGCATCCTTAGGCTAGGATTTTCTGAGGATCTGAGACATTAGATACCAGTGTTTTTTAGGTACTCAAAATGTTCTTTAAGATAAGAAGGAGAGGAAGGGTTAAACAATATAGTGAAATGTAGAGATAGAATATGCACGTTCCGGCGATATCGAATGGGCAGCCACTTGAGAAATGGTCATATTTGCGTAAGCCAAATATAAACCTAATCGAGAGGTTTTGGAGCCGCTCAAGCTTAGCTGGTCCTCGGTTAAATCTAAGTAACAGGTATCAGCATAATCTAGGATGCGGAGTAGAAGTGATTGTGCTAGTGCAAGTGTGGGCAGTGGGTAGAAAGTTGCGAAGTCTTCTTAAAGAGGCCGCTGTCGACAATGTTTTGCAGCTAATGACTTCTAGTTGAGGGTTCCAGGTTAGATAACGGTCTATTATGACTCCTAGATTTTTTACAGATTCGCTGTATGGGATTTGAGTTCCGTTAAAGTTTATTTGTGAGACCGTCGACCAGTTTATTTTGGAAATCATTCGGGAGCTACCTACGATGATAGCTTGTGTTTTGATAAGATTTACTGTCAATCCGTGAGATTTGCACCACTTAGCTATTCGGCACAAATCGTGATTGATACTATCAATTGCTTCGTTAAGATTTGCAAGTGATGTATGAGTGTAAATCTGCAAATCGTCTGCATATAGGTGGTAGGAAGATTAGAAATGCCGGGAAATTGAGTTAATGAAAATTGCAAACAAAAGAGGAGATACCACCCTGTGGTACACCGGCTGGCCTGTCACACCAAGCAGAGATAGACTCTTTCAGGCGAACACGTTGCCAACGACCAAGCAGATAACTGCGAAACCAGCCGACCACCGATGGAGATACGTTAATAGAGCCAAGTAAAGCGAGGAGTATGTCGATGTCAACAGTGTTGAAGGCATTACTAATGTTGGCACAGTTAACTGTCCGTTCTCCATACCTAAACGGATGTCGTCAGTGATCCTAACAAGTGGAGTAACCGTGCTATGATCGGGACGGAAGCCAAATTGGAAAGGATTAAGAAGGGTGGTATGCCTGGAAGCTGAATTGCCAGTGAATAAGTCACTCCAGAACTTTTGAAAGGACAGGAAAGATTGATATTGGTCGATATTCATTGAGAGACGTTGGATTGGACTTTTTGGGCAATGGAATAATATGAGCCTCTTTCTAGAGAGAAGGAAATTCATCAATTAACACGGAATTATTGAAGATACAACAGAGAATGGGAAGGATAATATCAAGCAAAGGCATCAACATGTTTCGACTGATACTGTCGCCACCAACCGCATTGGAGGTGATCGACAACATGGCTCTCTTAACGTCACATTCAGTGAAGTGAATTCACGTGTCAGAACAAAAGAAGGGTGGTCGGGGGTTGCAGTGTCAAAAAGGTAATTTAACGTAGCATTTTTATCCGAATCAAGCATTCCGGAAGAAGAGCAGAAGTGTGCATTGCGAGAATTGATGTCAACATCTTGAGGAATAAAGTTATTTCGAGATTTGCTAATCCCCAGAGACCTGAGGAACTTCCAGACCCTAGCCGGATTCTCATCCTCAACAGATTCATGAACTTGGTGGCGTAATGCATCCCTACACACCTTGTTGCACCGATTGCGAGCCTGAACATAATTAGTTTTACATAGATGTATGTTAAAAATTGTCTTCCAAGCTAGGCAAAAAGTCGAGCTTTAACCTCCTTATATATAGTAATAATATCAGCCTATATCTTACTACCACACTCCTGGGCACAGGACTTCTCTTAAAAATCAAGGTAAAAGAGATCAGTTCATTCTCCAATACTACATCAGGCGGGCCCGGTGAGATACGGTAGAGGCAGGTTCGTGGCCAAACAAAATGTTCACACCGAAAAGCGAAACAATATAACAAAACAAACAAAAAGTTTTTATTTGTAGTTGGCAGTTTGCGCATTTTCAGTAAATGTGCACAGTGAGTTATCGAGCAAAGCGTCCGAATCAGCGGAACTAAAAACATAAATGCAGCAGTCCTCGTAATTGGGTAACCGCCGCGCATCATTAGGCAATTGCAGCTGGGGTCCGCCCGACCGACTCCCACTACTATGGACACTCACTTTTTGTCTTTCAGAGGGCTTAACATGTACAAAATTGTCGTTATCGTAATGCTATCGAGTTTAATACCATCCTTTTTACACTTAAATTTTTCATAATATACAAGGTGTATCGTAAATAACGCAAGACCTCGGACACCCCGATTAGATAATTTAGCGCGACGGACGATTCAGTGCAGTGGTTAAGAGCTTAAGCCGTTCCGCCCACTGTGTCTAATAGTCGCGGATTCGATTCCCGCACGGGACAAATCTTTGTGTGATGTACAATTATTTGTTCCGGTCTGGCGTGTGTATGTGAATGTTCATGCAGTAAACGCGCCCACGACACAGGAATACAACATAGAGCGGGGCTACGTATTTAAAAAAAAATCCTTTCCACACTTCAATTTTTCATAATATAGATGAACGGTCGCTAACGGAACATCTTAGAAGAGAAAGTAAAAAGAAAGTGAGGAAGAGGGAGACCCGGGATAAGCTACACAAGTCAATTAATGGGGAAAAATTGTGTCAGGTTGTATAAGGAACTTAAAGAGTATAATAATAAGCTTTTTACATTATTACGCCGGATCCCTTGCGGGGTAGGCAGAGAGTACAGAGTTCCAACAGGTTCTTTCCTTACATACTTCTCTGGCTTCCTCCACTCTCATAGTTTGTCTCATACACGCTCGCCGGTTACGGAGACTCCTTTCTTATAATAATAATAATATCAGCTAATACTGTTCCGCTGATGGGCAAAGGCACTTTTGTCGCAAATCAAGGTAAGAGAGATTAAGTCATACCACTTAGGTCGGACCCAGTGCGGGTTGGTGGAGGCAGGTTTGTGGCCACTTGCTGTTAGAACATATCAGGCACCCAATAAGACTTCCAACTTGGCTTAACAACTACCACATTCCGTGGTAATCGGGACCAACGTCTTAACGTGCCTTTCAAAGCATGGAGACGCTCGTATATGAAACTTACACAAACGGTCACTCATCTCAGGCCAACCGGGTCGAACGCTCCTTAACCTTGGTGATCGCTAAGAACACGCCAAAATAATTTGAGGTAAATTATTTGAGCACGCCAAAATTTCTACTAAGATATTCAAAAAGTTTATTTACGATCTTTTGTAGTTGTTTGGATTCATGTAGTGAAAAGATACAACAGATTGTACTGTTACAATGTATTGTACTCCTACTGTTCTATGTGGTTATTTGTAAAAAGTCACTTAGTATTCAATAGACTAGGTTCGCTCTCCACTGCACTGATGCGGTGCTCATGGTAACGCGGGTCACTTTACGTTACCACCATCCTCCTCGGGGAGCCGACAAAACCTAGGTATAATCGTACTTCCGCTTTTGGTCGTAACATATTATGTACTTACCTACATACGAGAATACGGAGGAGACCGGCTAGCTGCTCTGCTCAAGTCATTACCCTCAGTATTATCAGCCCGTAACAGTCCACTGCTGGACACAGCCCTCTCTCAAGACACGCTACTGAGCCCGATCTGCTCAAGGGATGCTCAAACGGCGGATGATTTGATGGACAGACGGATATTTTGACGCAGTGGTTAAGAGCTTAAGCCGCTCCGCCCACTGGGTTGAATAGTCGCGAGTTCGATTCCCGCACGGGACAAATCCTTGTGTATAATATTAGCCCTGTTAAGAACCTGTCCCACCATTGGAAATGGGCCTCCTCTCAAACCGAGAGGGTTAAGGCGATTGGTCCACCATGCTGGCCTAGTGCGGGTTGGCGAACTTCACACACCTTCGAGAAACTCTTAGGCATGCAGGTTTCCTCACGATGTTTTCCTTCACCGTTAAAGCAAGGGATAATTAATTTAATACGCACATGCTTTCTAAAAGACAGAGGTGCGTGCCTGGATTTGAACCCGAGACCTCTGACTTTGCAGTGCAACGGTCTAACTAACACTAGGCTATCACTGCTCTTCCTCAATCCTTGTATGACCCACAATTATTTATTTCGGTCTAGGTATTTGTGTATGTTAATTTTCATATTTGTAAACACACCCACCCCAGGAATAAATCCTTGTGTGGGGATACCTATTTTATAAAATTTAAAAAAAAAGTAGTATTTCGCAGCAAAACGCTTGCAACTGAACTAAATAAACAAATTAGTTTTTTTTATTGAAAATAACGTAGCCCACACTAGGAATTATGCTTATGTCATGGTTTCGTTCGTAAAAATGTTTTCATATAGCCAAACACAGCCGTAAACAAATAAACAAGGGTCACACAAACGTTTGTCCGTCCTCTGCGAAGATTAAAACCGCGACTACTTGAATCAGCGAGCGGAACGGCTTAAGCTCTTAATTACCAGACTAAAATGTCCATCGAAACTAAAAAAAGGAAACCAAGATATTAAAATTTATTATGTGTGAGAATGTGGTAGGTAATAAATGTTAGTCGTAGAGCGAGATCGCGGTTGTCCGCTCCAGCGAAAGACGTTTCTCACACCGCTCACACCGCTTTTTTCTGCACTCGTACTAATGGGTGGCAGAGGTGTACTGTGCAAACCTTCTTCTTATCGACAAAGTAAACTCCCATATCATTAGGGATGAACCAAGTAAAAAAGAAAGCAAGAAAAAAAGTAACAGGCGCAATGCCATACTCCGGACTGATACTGGGAGTTTTTCTATCGAATATTACATTTTGGCCGACCTAGGATTAGAACTTAAAAAGTCGAGATCACTACGTACCTTATTCGCCACTAGAAAAACGAGGCAGAAAATCAAGAATAAGTATTAAATTTATTATATGTGAGAACGTGGCGGGTAATAAATGGTAGTTGTAGAGCGAAGTCTCGCCTGTACGCTCCGGCGGAGGCGTTTCACACGCCGATCGCACTGCTTTCTGCTGCACTCGTACCTATTATATAATTAAATTGGATATATTATAGATATTATTTTTGTAATCTAGAATCATACGTTTCTCGGGCCAAACGAAATAAAAATAACGATACATCTAAAACACTGAACGAGGTAAATTAGGCTTTATACGTTCAAGTAGAATGCTAAATCAAACAATCATATTTTTGAGTTTAACCATTATTATATTTAGCCAGCAATTTTATGACGATAAGGAATCTTTTGCGTTGTAATAGATTCCTTATTGTCATATACCACTTCCCGAATGTAATAAGGACAAACTCAAAAATATCATCTCTACTCGACTCTTAAAAAAATTCATTACTCAAAAGTTTCTGTTGAGCTTAACACTCGGCAGAAAAGAACAATGTAACTCACAATGTTGCTGCATTACACAAACAAGTAAATAATTTTTCAGTCGCTACAATATATTCGTTTACTAAAAGATCCATAGTTTCACAATGTAATAAAACTGCATAAGGACCAGAATAACAAAAGCTAATTAGAAACTTATTTAATAAAATAAATTAATGCCATGAAAATACATAAGCTGACACCCACCGTAACTTACTCGTATATTAACACTTCTACTTACTCCAGGTAATCAGAACAATGGGTAATGGCAGAAAGTGACCCTACTTTTAAATGATTTTTAAATGAAGTTGAATAAACGATGTGTAAATAGCTATACAAACACACGCGCACGCATGCATGCGCACACGCACGAATGCACGCATGTACACGAACGAACCGATACGCACGCACGCACGCACGCCTAAGCTTGCAAAAACACGCACATACATACATACACATGCAATTTGACACATTGCACCACTATATTCTCAAACTATCAACATACCTAATAGGGGATGAGGATTTTGCCGTTACAAGCTAATCGATTGTTAACATCTCTAGAAAGAAAGAACGGTATAGGTCTAATATTCTTGTCGCGATCTGCAACGTCAATCAAACACGGGAATCAGTGGTAGACTGTTTATTGCACCTTTCAGATGTACCCACATACATTTTATAAATATTACTAACTTATACTTAACACCTTTCCCCTTTTCAAGTGAAGTGTACATATGTAAAAGGGTATAAATAAAACATAAAACAATAAAAATGAACAAGCTTAACCTAACATTTTTTTACTGCGATTATAAGCGCGAAGAGCACGCGCAGATGCCTCGGGAGGGGGAGAGACAGGTAAGATCGGGTCCTGTGTGGCAGTTGTCTGAACCGGCGATTTCAAACACAGGTCCGCTTTGGCCCTCTTTCCCCCTTCGCCTAATGCATCCTGAAATGTGTCGTCGGCACCATTTTCTTCCGCCCTAGTAACACTTTCTCCATACGCACTCGCGGTCGGGTGAATATTCGCGCGGGCTATCGAATAACGACCAAGCCCTTTAAGTGGTATTATTTGGTCTTGATGGCGTCTCCATTCGACCCCGTTCCCCATATTAATTTTATAGGACACAGGTCCCGTCTTATGCACAACCCGCCCTTCAGACCATTTATCGCCCTTGTTTGTATAATCGCGTGCGAGCACGGTGTCTCCGACGCTGATAACGCGGAGTGTACCGCCGGCCGCAGTCACCTGCCTGCGCTGCGCCTCGCCGACGGCCTCAGTGACATCAGGGCGAAGAGCGTCGAGGCGGCTACGGAGCCGACGCCCCAGCAGTGCTACAGCCGGAGCCACACCAGTCGTTGCCTGTTCACAATTACGATACTGAAATAAAAATTTATGTAACGCCTGAGAGACGTTCTCGCCTTCAATCACTGCTCGTTTAATTGCCTTTTTTACAAGTTTCACTGCGTTTTCAGCGGCGCCGTTCCATTGCGGTCTATATAGTGCTGACGTCACATGCCTGATACAATTCATTAAACAATAGTCTTTAAATTCTTGAGAGAAGAATGGGGGTCCATTATCGGTAACCAATTGCGACGGCAAACCAAACCTAGCAAAAATCGATCTAAACACAGCGATAGTCGCAGATGCGTCGGTGCGAGTCATAGTCACGACTTCGATCCATTTGGAATGCGCATCGATAACCACAAGATATTTTTTACCCGCACAGTCTGCAAAATCCGCATGTAAGCGATGCCAAGGCTTAGTAGGAAATTCCCACGGGTGTAAAATAGTGTGCCGGAGAATCACGAACCGCCCGACAAGCCTCACAAGTCCTACAAATACTCTCAATATCCTTATCTAGTGTAGGCCAGTATACGTAATTACGTGCAATATTTTTCATTTTTACTATACCTAAATGGCCTTCATGAATTTCATTCAGGACTTGTTGGTAAAGAGAAGATGGTATAATAATCCTATGTTTATAAATAAGACATCCTAGATCTAAAACTATCTCATTTTTTCTAGCAAAAAAAGGTTTTTCAGCTTCGCAACTGGTTGCCGATGGCCAACCGAACATAACATAACCTGATAATTTACTTAACAGTGTATCGTTTTTTGTTTCTTTACTCACATCCTTAAAATTAACAGGTATAAAATCTTGTACTAAACATAAATAGCTTACGGAATCAGATGGACGTCGCTCCGAGGGCACAGGCAAACGAGATAACGCGTCCGCTGGACCGTTTTGTTCCGAGCGCACAAACTCCACGGAGAAATCATATGCAGCCAACCGCGCTGCCCAGCGCTGTAAGCGACTCGCAGCTGTTTGTGGGATACCACCTTTTTTCCCAAAAATGTATGTTAATGGTTTGTGATCAGTGCGCAAAACGAATCTTCTGCCAAATATATATTGGTGATGCCGCGTAATACCAAAAAATATTGCCAAAGCCTCTTTGTCTAGCTGGCTGTAATTTTGCTCCGCTGAATTTAGCCTTCGTGATACACAGCTCACCGGTCGCTCTGTGCCATCGGTGTAGCGGTGCGCTAATACAGCACCTAGACCATAAGCGCTGCTATCTACTGATAACGTCAGAGGGCGTCCCTCCGAGTAGTGGGCAAGTACGCGGTCGCTAATTAATGCCTGCTTACATACCACAAACGCTTGCTCACAATCATAACTCCACGTCCACCTGACTTCTTTTTTTAACAGTGCATGTAGCGGATGCAATATTATGCTTAAATTAGGGATAAATTTCCCATAATAATTTAACATACCCAGGAAGCTTTTTAATTGTGTTACATTTTCTGGTCGTGGTGCTTCTGTGATAGCTTCTATTTTCGTTGGATCCGGGTGCAAACCTAGCTTATCAATAATATAGCCTAAATATTTCACGTTCTTTTTTAAAAACGAACATTTACTTAATTTGACTGTGAACCCCATATCACGCAATCTAGTGAGAACTGCCCTTAAATTATTCAAATGATCAGATCGGGATGTACCGGTACAGCACACGTCATCTAAATAAACCACGCACTCAGTCAAACCGCGTAAGGTTTCTTCCATTAATCTCTGAAATTTTTCCGGGACACAAGATAAACCATATGGTGTGCGTCGATATACGAACGTGCGTAGGTGCGTCGTTATCGCTGTATACTGTCGCGAGTCTTCACTAAGTAGGCACTGCTCGTAAGCATGAGAAAGATCTATTTTTGAAAACTCTTCTCCCCCACTTAAAGCTGCAAACAGCTCCTCGATCCGCGGGAGGGGATAAAAGTCTCGTTTTAACTTAGGATTAATAGTTATTTTATAATCACCGCAAATTCGTATATCGTCATTTGCCTTGACCACCGGAACAATAGGGGTACCGTACTGCGAATGCTCGACTCGGTACGTGGTGCCGTCTCGCTCTAACCGCTCGAGTTCGCGCTCAACGCGGCCGCGCAGCGCCAGCGGCACGGGACGCGCGCGCACGTACACTGTACACCGTCATCCGTCACTTGCAATTTTATTTCCTTTTTACAGGTACCCAATTTGTTACTGAATACATCAGGAAATCGCATTATTAAACGACTAACAAAACTATCGTCAACGATGTCATTAAGGTTTATTTGTTTAATATTAGAGCACGAATCCAATCCCTACCCAGTATTGGACGTCCTCCGTTTTTAATAATATAAAGTGACAAATTAGGTACTTCTACGTCGCCGAGTATAACATCGACTTCTATGTAACCTAATGACTCGATCCGCGAGCCGGAATAACAGCGTAACAACAGGTTATCCGGTTTAATAACTTTATAACTAAAATAACCCTTATGAAAATTCTCACTTACAGCAGATATTCTACTACCCGTATCTATTTCGCATTCCACCGGTTGTCCATCGATCTTCACAGTTATTAAATAAGGTTTGTTACCTGAAGCCACCCAACCGATGTTGTAAAAATCGTCATCCTCCGTATCACTCACATAATTATGACCGTATGGCCGGCCTTCACCGCGCACTTCCTTGCACATCACTTTTAGATGACCACGCCGATTGCACTTATCACAATTATAATTAGCAAACCGGCACCTGTCGGGCTTGTGGCCTTTGCCGCAGCGCCAACAGCGCAGCGCCGCGTCGCGCTCGCCGCCGCCGCGCTGGTCGCGCACGCCACCCTGTTGCCCGCGCACGCCACCCGGCCGCCTGCCGGCGCGGCGCGCTGCTGCGCTCGCATGGTGCAGGCCCTCGCCCGCCTCGCCGCCCGCAACCGAGGTCGACGTCGACGCCACGCTCGTGGCACCGCTCACCTCCGCGTGCCGCTCCGCGGCTTCCAGCGCCAGAGCCAATTCCACTGCCTCTTTGTACTTGATTGACTTTTCAGCAAAAATACGCGATCGCATCGCCTCGTTCGATAATCCGGAAACGAACTGATCCCGTAAATTCTCCTCGAGATTCGTTCCGAAGTTGCAGGTTGCCGCGAGGTGCTTTAAGTTCTGTAGGTATACCGTTAAAGGTTCTCCGGTAGTCTGCCTACATAATCGGAACACATGTCGTTCAGAAATTTCAGACCGCTGCGGTTCTAAGTGGTCTGCTACCAGTTTCACTAAATCGTCAAAGTTTTTTGATTCCGGGTGCTCCGGCGAACACATATCGCACATAAGCGAATACGTCGCTTCGCCCACAACGGTTATTAACAAGGGCACATGAAGATCAACTTTAACTTCGTTGAGTAAAATATATTGCTTCACTCGTCGTATATACGGGTGCCATTGCTTAGAATTTATATCAAACGGTTCCAGTTTTCCGATAGGCATTATTATCACCATAACCAAAATTCACACGCGTAATTATAGTTCTCTAACCGAGTCGTCGCCAGTGCAACGTCAATCAAACACGGGAATCAGTGGTAGACTGTTTATTGCACCTTTCAGATGTACCCACATACATTTTATAAATATTACTAACTTATACTTAACATTTTGATTCAGTCTACATAAAGTATCCCCATGGACTAAATTCATGAGTATCCCAAATATCACTAATCTGTAAGTTTGTTACCAACCTACTACAGTATTTTTAATTAAGGATGGGTACTGTGACAGTTGTAAGTGTCAAAGAAAATTATACTTTATTCAATGGCAATAAGAGGCATGACCTATTTCTTTACTTATGATTTCATATCTTAACGTCATTGAATTAAATATTAATTTCGTTTAGCACTTAGACTGTCAAACAAATATACAAAAACCACCTCAAAACTACCTAAAAACAAATATCACTTCATAAAAACTTTTACACGAACATTTTCACTCATTACCAAGTTAATAAGACAATAAAAAATAATACCGCCGTTATTCGGCCCCTTCATGGCCTACTCTTGGCTCTGGACGAAGTCACAGTAGGTTTGCCGTTGAGCTTAAGTTAGCCGGTCGGCTTCGCATACTGCATTGCTATTACCCCCTTGGGTCGAGCGTCCAATATTATATTAAAGAGATGAGTATAAAGTAATTAGTTCCGGATTTATATCCTCTGTCTATGGACTTAGGTTTTGACTCAGTTTCCGAAGAGTCTGTTAACTGATATATTATTTGTACTAAAATACAGCTGGGTTATAGTCCGACTAGCGGCCCAAAAAATAAGAGCTACGGACCAAACATAAGAACAACTATGGGTTTGGTTTTATTTCGAATTAATTTGATTTACCCATAGCCAACACGAGAACGCTTGCTGCAATTTGGGACAAAAATTACCATGATATCATAATTAAATTAATAATTTCTAACTACAGTTGCTAGTGTATAGGTACGTATAAAGAGTAAAAACTTAAAAGCTGGCTAGAGACTTGACAGGCTAGACTTTAATCATACCTAGACAATATAATAATAATAATATCAGCCTATACTGCCCACTGCTGGGCAAAGGCCTTTTCTCTCAAATCGAGGTGAGAGAGATTAGGTCATACTCCACCACGCGAACCTAGTGCGGATTGCTGGAGGCAGGTTTGTGGCCACCTGCTGTTGGAACTTATCAAGCCGCCTTTAAAGCTTCCAACTCGGCTTAACGACTACCACATTAAGTGGTAACCGGGACCAACGGCTTAACGTGCCTACCAAAGCACGGAGACGCTCAAATATGAAAATGCCACAAACGGTCACCCATCTCAGGCCGACCGAGTCGAACACTGCTTAACATTGGTGATCGGTAAGAACACCGCGGTCGCACAGCGCTACGAGCGTCCTAGACAATGCAATTATGCAAATAAATAAAATAAATAAATGTCACCAAAGAGCTGGTCTGATGACGAAGCCGTAAGGTGGCTATAGGAACACCTTACTTTCACAACTTATCCCATTTGGGCTCGTTGGATTTGTCTTGACAAATGCTATATCCCTAGGTGTTATCCAGTCTGATGATGGAGCCGGAAGGTGACCATTGTAACTCCTTGGTACACAACATAAGTAACTCAGTCGTGTTTAGGCTCATTTGATTTATCTTGACAAGTACTATAGACCTTGTTTGTGTGAAGGTTGATGAAGTCTGAAGATATAAGAATTCCTAAATCAAACACAGCTTCACATTATTGCTGTAAAAATATTTTTCCATGAATTACAACACTTCATAAGTGCATTTACAAGTTTTGCAAAACTTTGCGCAGTTGGATATGCTGTAACATACTAAATTTAACCTCAAAATAAATCCATGTACAAGCATTTTTTTCATAATTTTCTCACATGTGTCACACTCTCTGACAAATTCACGCGGCTATACGACTTCTAGTATCTTATTATTACGATTTCTATGATTCGGTAAGTTATATCAAAGGTATTTAAAAGAAATGAAACAAAATGACCAAGAGTTTTATAAAATATAATTTATTTCTAGTTACTCCGCCAAACTATCTTCACGATCCAAGGCAGATTTATTTTAATTTCCAAAAGATGCTGTTACTTCTTTAGTGCGCTATAATCAACTAAATTTATTCTTGATTCATATCAATACGGACATTTAAAATGCATTTCTAAAACGTAATTCTCAATACGCACACATGTACAAGTTTCATTGTTAATTGAAGTACAGTGTAAAGTACAGTAAAGTAAAGTACAGTTAAGTACAGTGCTTAAAAAATGGCAAAAAATGTTCAAATTTGACTTTAGTATTAAATTTGTGAAGCAATCATCTAATCGGGGTGTCTGAGGTCTTGCGTTATTTACAATAGAGCTTGTATATAAAAATATCAAAACCTCATTTTTATAATTTAAAAAAAAAACAAACAACTAAATTATTACTAAACTTTAATAAAACCTAAAACAACATGTTATGGAAAATACTATAATAAGATGCTCTTGAATCTATTGATTATAACAGCTTTTAATAATATAGTTGTCATTTTGTTCATGTCATTTTCATTACAGAATCTAGTATGAATAATGTATCAATAGCCTACTGGGTCTGTTTGAGCGTCTACCTGCATAATACTTGATTTTATCATCATTACTGGTTTGCCCTGAAAAACCCTAATTTGAAAACTGGTTATCCCAACGGTCTGTATTTACGTTACTTAACTTACGGATTTAACAATCGCGACCTTGATTCCCGGTTGGGAGATATCTACAATGTATTTATTTTATGTATAGAACATATTGTTTCGATCTGGGAAATCATGCATGTAAAATTTATATAGTAGATAAATGCATCTACAACACTGGATTGGTAACTAAGGGTTTTTACACGAAAGATGAAAGTTATCGTGACGCTAGCGAGTTGATATGCCATACTGGCACTCTAAATTAAATAAAAAAAAACAATGTCGGGAACCTAAAAAACAAAAATAAACCGCGATTTACTCCGAAAAATAGTCAGTAAATTTAAAACTTGCTTTCAGTATAACACTGTCTGACTAATAATACGTGATCTATTTATACTAGAGTCAATCAGTATTACTCAAAATATGAATCCGGTTTCGGTACCCGGTTACTCACATCCTTACTACATATATTATACGACGAATATGTACTTGAACCCACTCAGTTTGTTTGTAGATTACTCTTGTTCAAATTGTCTTATTCAGTTCAAAGCCTCGTTTAATACGCACTGCAAACACTCCCTTTTAGTTTGCAACAGCCAATAGCATTCGCTGAAGAGCTTAAGCCGTTTATTCAAACTGGATGTGTGTGCGACAACAATCACCGCATTGTGGCTTATCTGCCATTTGCATGTCATACACGCATTTCATTAATAAAAACATTGATTAAGCCTATGTTACATTTTACCTAGTCTTTATGGAAATAAATAAAGATGTAACCCTTTGGAAAAAGACTTAACTCTATAAATATCTATGTGTGGCGGCCACAAGATCCTCGATTCAAATCCTAGGTCAGACATATCGCACCTTCAGAACAGTAGTGACTTATCTCAAAAAATCAAGTTTTTGGAAAACTAATCGCGTCTCTTCAGAACCGAGTCGACCGGGTCGAGAGAGGTAAAGTGGAAGAGACCGAGGTATTGTATTTCTTAATTCTATTATAAAAACGCCGCTGTTTTAATATTCACCAGATAGAGTGTACCTTTTAATGGCCCTCTATGACCGTAACTCGATTTCTTAGATTTTTGAGTTAAGTCCATACCGTTCTGAAGGTGTGATATAAGGGGTACAATTCAAGACTCCGGACTGATAGATACTGGTAATTTTTCTATAGAAGAGCTACAGCTTTTCTATAGAAAAATTACCAGTATCTATCAGTCCGGAGTCTTGAATTGTACCCGGTATATGACAATAGGCTCACCCCTATTACATGGAACCTAACATCGTCGGTGAAAAGTGGGTGTACAAAGTACACCTCTGCCACGCCCACATGGGGAATATAAGTGGGATGGTGTATTTATACCTGTGTGTGGATAGTTGTGAATCCTGGCTTACAGGATTTACAGTGGTGGGAATGGGTGGCGGGTTTAGTCCAATAAAAAACCAAATACATACAAATGTATTATTTTACTGTATTGTCATGACATCACAAGAGTTATGCACATAACTGTACTTGCACTAGTCGCATTGCTATTCTCTATCTATAGTTTGTTGAAAAATCACATTGCTTTATGCGCTTTGCCCGGGCTTTCTTAACATATATGTGTGTATTTAGTTTTGTAAAATACCAGATTTGTATTATAAATGTATAGACAGGCTGTTATCTAGTATAATGTAGTATTGGACACGTATTATATTAATAACGTTTAGTATGAATGTTTGTTAACATGTTTATTAGTCAGTGAAAAGAGGTTATTACTGACCGAACTACCATCCACAAATAATCAGTTAATCTCAAAAGCATTCAGTTCATAAGAAAACTAATACATTTACTTACACAGAAACATGAAAACAATACCTAAATACAATATAAATGGTGAACAAACCTACCATTGACGGTATCGTAAACAGTGCGAATGTAATTGGAAATCAGTGCGTACAACACGTGCACATTATTTGTCCTCCAGGACACCAAGCCGTGACACACGACATTTTACGAGCCAGGAATAATGGCCGACCACGGGCACAGTAAAACAAAACGACCATTTTATCATAAAAATTATTGCGGCTCTTATGAACTCACAAAACACTTGCGTTCGAAGTACCGCCCAATAAAATCCGGTAATTATTTTACACCCTAAATTGATCCGAATCAATTTATATTATTTACACGCGATGTAGGGATATAAATTGAGTTTTTGTGTTTTATGTTTTCCAGTTACCCGTCTCGACCCTTTTCACGTTTGAAGTGTCCTCGTGTTTTATTTTGAATGTTTGTCGCAATGAAGGTAGGTAGTAGGTAGTGAATCAAATGATGTCAATTACTGGGGTAAAATCACGTAAAATTAATACTTGTCATATTAAATGTTGACTATTATAATCCGAAAGGATCGACAGAAACGTCGGAATGATAGTACAGTACATATATATGTCCTGAACGGTCAGATTTCCTCATAATCAAGTGAAAGAATTAACTTATTGGCAGAACCGGCTACCGCGACCTCTTAAGCAAAACTATTTTCTCTTCTTTGCCCTGAAAAAGCGACAGAGTTATAAACTGCATATTTCCAAATCTCTTTCTTACAGCAAAGTAATATTATAATTGCCATGCGCCCAGACTTCTTGGTTGGAAGAATTCAAACTCTTTCACAACGTCGTTAGTATTAAAGCTGTACTCAATTTAAGGAAATAAGAATAAGTAACTTCCGAAATTAATTTGTTTCATTTCATCATGAAAGATACCAGCCTGGGGCTTGAGTTTTGTGAAAACAAGGATAGCATGTACATAAATACGTAATAAGAATTACACGTATGAGGGTTTTTTACTGAGTGAAAGAATAAGCCCCCATAAACAATACAAACAGAAAACGTTTTTATCGCTTACATCAGAAAGATTCTCTTCTATCTACATATATGTATTAATACCTAAAAAAATAATTTTACTCGCTTTAGTTTTCCGTGACAAAATTTGGGAAGGTATATGTCCATAGGTAGGTTTTAAAAAACTTGATTTCAAATAAATCTAATTTGACGATTTTGTGACGGTGTGGTTTTGGTAAAATGACGGTTTTGGTTATAGTTTCCATTTTATTTCCAATATTATCGCATCATACCTGTACGGTTCGATAGCTCAGGTGGACTCTTTGCAATAACTTGGTTAAAACTTACGTCCTGGGACGGGCGGACGGGCACATTAGCACTCACGTCTAAATAGACTATTATGATTATGACTATTGGTAGTCTTTAAATTAAGAGTAATTTTAAGTATTTTTACAGAGCTGCGCGTCGTCGGTTGCACGCGCCACGATAGTTCCAAGCACACACTAGCGCCGCGCTTCTGTTTGCGGCGCGAGCGCGACACTCTCGTATTTGGGACGGAGGTCGGTTTGGCGGGGATTTTAAAAAATAAGGCCCAAAATCCTACAATACCCTTACAAGACAGAAAGAGAGTACAGAGTCCCAACAACTACTTTTAATTCTTCGAGCTGCTTCGACTTCATTCGCACGTGTCAATGTTTTAGCTAACCATATCCAACACCCGTATCTATGCTCTATTTCCGGGAGGGCGACCATCAGTCCCAGGGCGGTTTCGGGTTTATCGTCCACAAGTCCCTTGTGAACAACGTCCTTAAGATCGAGAGTGTGTCGACCAGGGTAGCGTACCTTATACACAAAACGACCGAAATAATAATAAAAAATTATACAGGTATACGCACCAACTTCGACACACCCTGACGACGAAGTGGAGGTTATGTATGAGGATATATCTAGAGCCATACATACCTCGAAATCTCACTACACGGTTGTCATGGGGGACTTCAACGCGAAACTGAGCAGACGAAGCGATTATGAGCTGAGAGTAGGGCCATTTGGTACTGGACAACGGAACTCCTGGGGGCAAATGCTGGTGGTCTTCATGGAGAAGGAGGGACTCTATATGATGAACTTCTTCTTCCGGAAGCGGGAACACCGCAAGTGGACCTGGGTGAGTCCCGATGGCGTCACAAAAAAGATAGACTTCATCATTACGACAAAGCGGCAAATATGCAATGATGTCTCTGTGATCAACTCGGTTAAAAGATGTAGCGATCACCGAATGGTAAGAGGCACATTGAATATTAATTTCAATCTCGAAAGGTCCAAACTGATGAAGTCTGCGCTCCGTCCTGATCCTGTCCAAATCCAGAACCACGATAGCTTTCAGCTCGAATTGCTAAATCGCTTTGAATGTCTAGGCGAGTGCGTAGACGTGGACGATTACAATAACAGCATCGTGAAAACTATTTATATGGTCGGGAACAAGTTCTACAAAGCCCACCGTTCAAAAAGAACCAAAAAGTTCTCAGACCATACCCTAAAGCTAATGGAGGAAAGACGCAGGATGGTCCTGTATTCTCCGGGCGATGTTTCTGCATGCCGGAGGCTCAATAGGCAGATCTCTAAGTCTCTGATCCGTGACAGCCGCGATTACAATACCAGCACAATCAAAGAGGCTATAGAGTGGAACGAGGGCTCCAAAGTGTTTGCTAGAGATCTGTCTATTGGACAAAGCCGGTTAAAGAAGCTGAAGGACGAAAATTATATCCTCCAAACCTGAACTCCTGAGGGTGGTCGAGAAGTTCTACGGACAGTTATACATGTCAACACGCCCTGTTAGCAAGCTTGCCAAAGACCCAAGAGCCAGATTGACCCCACATTATAACGAAGACGGACGATTAGCCCAGTGGTTAAGAGCTTAAGCCGCTCCGCCCACTGCATCTAATAGTCGCGGGTTCGATTCCCGCACGGGCCAAATCTTTGTGTGATCCACAGTGATTTGTTCCGGTCTGGGTATTTGTGTATGTGAATTTTCATGTTTGTAAACGCACCCACGACACAGGCATAAATCCTAGTGTGGAGCTTTTAAAAAAAAAAAAAGAAAGAAAGAAAAGAAGATATCCCGGACGTCTGTCTGTACGAGATTAGGATAGCTCTCAAACAGCTCAAAAACAATAGGGCGCGTGGGGTGCTGCGGTCGGGTAACCTCCTAGTGTGCCCGGCCCATTGCCAGTCCCGCGGATACGTCCAGAGGAACGACAATGGGAGCGGGACGGTGCACCCCGGGTATCGTCAATAACTTCCCTCACGGGGGATCTTGTTGGCGATGGCGGATGACCTGACATGGCGCGGTACTTGGGATTGGGTGCTGCGGCAGGGGGTGGGGGGGGGAGGGAAGGGGGGGGGACAATCTCCTGCGTGTTTGTGCCGTGCGCGGTGACCCGTACAGCAGGGTGAAGGAGTCCTGGGGGTTGAGTTGGTGATGGACCGGTCGTTGTTGTCTGTCGCCGGCAACACGCCTCTTTGGTCTGGATCTCTGTCCAAACGGGAGGCTGTCACGTAGCCGCGTGGCAGTCAATCGGCTGAAGTCCATCCTTCAGATGGGCTAGGCTAGGGTTCTGGGGTGAAGGGGTCCGCAGGCGGCGGTGTGAGCCTACACTACGCGGGAGTGGAAGTGAACACCGTTAGTCTCGTGGACAACTCACCCTGGAACCCTATACTCTGATGATAGCCCTGGTGCTTATAAAGCATCCCCAAAGGTGAGGACTCCGTGGCGGGTGGGGAATCATCAGAATGAAGAATAGTATTAAGTCATATGGACAAAAAGAGCAAAAAGAACCCCAAAACAGTCCCCAAAAAGGGACAAAGTGCGTCATGCACACAAGGCCCCTCGGGGCAAAGTGTAAGGCCCTCGGGCATGAAAAAGGCAGCGGGACAAGTGACGGCAGCGAACCCCAGTGGTGGCGCCAGTCTGGTCCCCAAAATTGCACCTAAGAGTTGCGGATCTGGAGGAGACACAGTGTCTTCCGGTCTGCCCCCGGCTGCCAAGGTGGAGGCGAAGGCGTCCGGCTCTGCTGGACCCGGAAACCAAACCACCCAGGCGGCCGGTGCTGGCGGACTGCGTGACCATGTCCCCCCTAAGGGACGCAAAAGACTCAGCGGGCTCGCTAAGCGGAGGAAGCGAATCGAGCTCGCAAGGCAATCGGCTGTCTCTCAGACGCCCGTAC
Organism: Phalera bucephala; assembly: GCA_905147815.2. Lineage (NCBI taxonomy): Eukaryota > Metazoa > Arthropoda > Insecta > Lepidoptera > Notodontidae > Phalera > Phalera bucephala. The sequence continues at coordinate 13,724,033 of LR990615.1, forward strand.
AGGAGGCGACGCTCTCTAAACGGGCGAGAGAGGTCAGCGATGAAGCTAGGGATGCGGCAGGGGATCTGAAGCGAGTTCGCCTCGGGTCCTCCTTTAAAGAAGCCCTAACTATGACAAGGATGGTCATCATTGCGGATGACTATCCCAAGACGATGATTGATGAGGAGACTGCCTGGAGCATAAAGGACGTCATCTGGAGGAGGATGTGGAGCGATCCTGTCCTCACCATTGATTGGAAGGGGGTCCAAGGCGGCATCATCAGCATAACTTGCTCCAGCGATGAGGCGATCACCTGGCTGAAGCACTACGACGGTCAAACTGTCGGTGGTGTCAAGGTCAAGGTGATCAGAGATAGGGACCTACCCCGTCCTGTGAAAATGGCGTGGAAGAGGACACGCGTGAGCGAAAAGGTCCCTCTGTTAATGGAGCTTCAGATGCTCCAGCGACTCCATAAGGTTATACTTACGGACCGCTGGAGGGTCGTGAACACGACGACAGAGGGAAGACAGGCTAGGAGCATCATCCTGATGGATCAGTCCTCGGCTGATGCCATTAAAGAAGCCGGGTACATGCTGCACGCCGGGCTTGACCGCAGCTACTTCAAAGTCCTTGAAACGTCGGAGGACAAAGAGGAGGCTGCGGTTGGGTCCGATAAACCAGCGGTAGTACCCATTACTACTCCGGTGGAGACACTACCAGACCATCAGCAGGGGGGAAACACCCCTGCAACAGATAAGGAGGAGGCACTGCTCGCGGACTGTCCGGTCCCATCGCCAGCCATGTCGGTGAGATCGGATGGACTGGCGGGCGGCTTCGACAATCTGGGCATCACGTCTTCCCCGATAGGGGAGGACGATGAAGCCCTAGATAGCAGCGAACCGGAGGAGAGCTGCAAGGTAGGTAGTCCCTAATGTGGACTACCAACTGAACACAACCAGGCAACAAAGGAGCTTGGCCTAAGGTGCGTACAAATCAACTTGCACCACTCTAAGGCGGCTACGGCGATGCTAGATCGCCAGCTGCGAAGAGCTAAATTTGACTTAGCACTTATTCAAGAACCCTATATTTATAGGGGACAGATAAAGGGCCTTGATGGAGCGGGGGGTAACCTGTTTCACAATTGCACAACTAATGACATGAGGACCTGCATTTTTGTCAGGAATGGCATAAACGCTTTGCCTCTGTCCATTTTCTGTTATAGGGACCTCACCACGGTGAAGTTAAAATTGGAAGGTAACAAGGGTAGCCGAGAAGTCATCTTCTCGGCTGCCTATCTGCCCTACGAAAGCGCGGACCCTGTTACAACGCATCTGCGGGACTTGGTTGAATATTCCTGCAATAAGAAGGTTGAGCTAATCGTAGGATGTGACGCAAACGCGCATCACGTCGTCTGGGGCAGCTCAGACACTAATCAAAGAGGGGAAAAACTTCTGGACTTTCTGGTAAGTACTCCTTTACAAATTCTCAATAGAGGATAGGCCCACGTTTGTTAATAGACGTAGGGCAGAAGTTATTGACATTACAGTTGCCTCTAATAGAGCGAGCAGACAGGTAAACAACTGGCATGTCTCCAATGAGATCTCATCCTCCGATCACAATTATATATGTTTTCAGTATGGGATGGAAACGTTTAATATAAATCCAAGAAGGTGGAACCCAAGGAACACTGATTGGGCCGCATATAAAAGTGACCTTAAAGCAGAGTTAGGGAAGGTCCGAGGCAGACTCAGCTCTGTATTAGATATAGAGTTCGAGGCGGATAGCGTAGCTCGGGCAGTAAAGACCGCCTGGACCAATAACTGTCCGGAGAGCAGAGTCATAGCGAAACGTGACCCATGGTGGACACCAGAGCTAGCGCGGTTAAGAGTAGAAACTCGACGTGCATTCAACACTGCGAAAGCAACCAAGAACTTTGGGGAATATTTTACGATACTCACGAGGTTCAATACAGAAGTGCGGAGAGCAAAAAGAAGGGCTTGGAAAAGACACTGCCAAAGCATAGACAGCCTCCCTGAGGGTATGAGGTTAGCCAAGGCAATATCCATGGCCAAATTAAATTCACTTACTACAGTGAGGAATGAGGTAGGGGAACTTACAAACAATGGGGAAGAAACACTGAAAACAATGTTCAACGTGCACTTCCCAGGTTCGGTGGCAATACAGGGAGAGGACACCATGTGTGATGTCCAAATAGATGAGCTAAGCTTAAAGACAACTAGAGCTGACTGGGAGACGGCAGGCAAAGTCGTGGAACAGAACAAACTCAAATGGGCCTTAAAGAGTTTTCAACCATTTAAGGCCCCTGGTCCGGATGGTGTTTACCCCATCCTACTACAAGAAGGGGAACCAGTACTCAGCCAACACCTGTGCAGACTATTCAGGGCGTGCGTGGCATTTGGGCATACCCCTAATATCTGGCGGCAGGTGACGGTGACGTTCATTCCCAAACCAGGGAAACCCAACTATGAGGATGCTAAATCCTACAGACCAATCAGTCTATCCTCATTCTTTTTAAAATGTCTAGAGAAAATGATAGATAGGCACATAAAGGATGGTCCACTAAAGGATTATCCCCTACATAAGATGCAATGCGCTTATCTACCTGGTAAGTCTACGGAAACGGCATTGCACTATGTGGTGAATCGTGCAGAGATGGCTCTGCAGCAAAAGGAAATTTGTGCTGCAGCTTTTCTGGATATCGAGGGTGCATTTGATCGCACAACATTCTCATCCATAGAACTAGCTGCTATAGAGCATGGGATAGAACCAACTCTTGTCAGATGGATCAAAAACATGCTAAAGAACAGGATAGTCCAGTCCACTCTATTAGGAGAAGGGCTATCCGTAAGAACCACTAAAGGATGCCCGCAAGGAGGGGTCTTATCGCCGACTCTGTGGAGCCTGGTAGTGGACTCTCTCTTGAAGATAATCAACAAAGGTCCGTTCTACGGAGTAGGATATGCGGATGATATAGTGATAGCAATCAATGGGAAGTTTCCAAACACAGTATCGACACTGATGCAGGAAGCTCTAGATAAGGTAACAAACTGGTGCACAACAAATAGCCTCTCGGTCAACCCGACGAAGACTAATGTCATCCTGTTTACAAGGAAAAAGGTACTGACGGGCTTACAGGACCTGTACATGTACGGAAGTAAAATTAAATGGGCCACTGAGGTCAAGTATCTGGGGGTGACCCTGGACAAGCAACTGAAGTGGCATACACATGTTGATCTAACCATAGCCAAAGCACTGAGAGTGCTGAACATGTGTAGGTCAGCGTATGGAAAGGCATGGGGACTACAGCCCAAAATAATGCACTGGTTATTTATCACTATGGTAAAACCGATAATAACGTATGGATGCATCGTGTGGTGGCCTAGAACCAAGACACAGACGTGCAGGGATTCCTTAACAAAACTGCAGAGGACAGCCTGCCTGGCCATCACAAGTGCTTTCAAAACAACACCGACGGCAGCTATGGAGAGGCTACTCAACCTAACTCCATTACATATCGTCATTGAAACTGAGGCTAGGAAGGCACTCTATAGGCTAGAGAAAGCTGGACTATGGAGCATAACGGCGCCAGGCCTCGAACACACCAAGCTAGAACCGGATAAGGAACTAGATGACATAAGGAACATGAGAAGTGATAAGATCATAACCACATACATGTTCAATAAGAGATTTAGCACTCACATCCCAACCAGGGAACAATGGAAAAGTGGTCTAAATAAGCAAGGCAAGGAGCAAATGATATGGTACACTGACGGATCCAAAACCAAGTTTGGAACAGGAGCCGGAGTATACACGGAAGGATATAGCCTTAGCCAAAGCATGGACAGGTTTACATCAATATTCCAGGCAGAGACCTATGCGATAAACATTTGTGCAAAAGAGATATTGGACAAACGAATCACGGGCAAGAAAATCTACATTTGTAGTGATAGTCAGGCTGCCCTCAAGGCCGTCGGCTCCTATGAGCTAAACTCAGCACTGGCTGCGGAGTGCGCATACCTTCTTGACAGATGTGGAGCGCGCAACACGGTCAGGTTAGTCTGGGTCCCTGGGCACACGGGAGTTGATGGCAATGAGCGTGCGGACGACTTAGCCAGGAAGGGAGCAATGGGAAAACCCGTTGGTCCAGAACCGTTCATAGGCATACCAGACGGCGCCTATAGAGGCGCACTCTTTAAATATGCCCAAGAACAACATAAGAAAGAATGGGAAACACACACAGGGCTACGACACTCAAAGGAATTCCTTTCCACATGGTGTGAAAGCGATTGCGAGAGACTACTAAAATATAGTAGACTACAACTAAGGCAAATAACGGGAGCATTCACAGGCCACTATGGCACGAAAGAACATCTACACAAGATGAACCTATGCGGCGACGTGGTATGCAGGTGCTGTGGCACAGAAACTGAAACCATGAAGCACGTCATCTGTCACTGCGACGCTCTGGCTGCGCGGCGAATGGAACTGCTGGGAGTGGCCTATCCAAACCCAGAAGAACTACGGCTCTGTCCCCCTGCTGGAATCTACAACCTAATACAGGGAGTACTGGACACCTCAGGTACGTAAGAGCATTAGGGCAAGGACAGCACAAAAGATCCCATGGGTCGAAGTGCGCCAGAGGTTTCCTCGGTCCGGTAAGCCAATATAAGATAAGATAAGATAGGGCGCCAGGCGATGACGGTATTACTATTGTACTTCTCAAAGCTGGTGGGAAGCCGATACTAAAGGCTCTCCAGAAGCTCTTTAATTCCGTCATTGTCGAGGGCAAAACACCAAAGTCATGGCACAGAAGTGTGGTGGTACTCTTCTTCTAAAAGGGCGACAGAACCCTATTACAGAACTATAGTCCCATATCACTTCTGAGCCATGTCCATAAGCTGTTTTCGAGAGTCAATACGAATAGTCTCACACGCAGACTCGATGACTTCCAGCCACCCGAACAAGCCGGTTTCCACAAAGGTTTTAGCACCATAGACCACATACATACGCTGCGGCAGGTTATACAGAAGACAGAGAAATATAACCGGCCACCATGTTTAGCGTTTGTGGACTATGGAAAAGCCTTTGATTCGATTGAGACATGAGCCGTGCTACAGTCTCTCCAGCGGTGCCAAGTAGATCACGGTGCAGAGTTTGTATGAAAACGCCACGATGTCAGTCCGTCTCTACGGCCAGAACTCAAACCCCATCCAACTGCAGCGAGGCGTGAGACAGGGAGACGTTATCTCTCCAAAACTGTTTCCCGCCGCGCTGGAAGACGTTTTTAAGCGACAGGAGAGGACATAGCATCAATATCAACAGCAAGTACATCGCTCACCTTCGATTTGCCGACGATATCGTGGTCATGGCTGAGACCCTGGAAGACCTCCGCACTATGCTCGATGACCTCAGCAGAGTCTCTCAACAAGTGGGTCTAAAAATAAACATGGACAAGACAAAAATCATGTCAAACACCCATGTCGTACTCACTCCTGTGAGGGTTGGAGACTCTGCACTCGAAGTTGTAGACCTGGGACAAACAGTCCAATTAGGTAGGTCCCACTACGAGAAAGACGTCAATCGTCGAATCCAACTCGGCTGGGCAGCGTTCGGGAAGCGACGTAATATCTTCTCGTCCCAAATACCGAAGTGTCTCACGACAAAAGTCTTTGACCAGTGTGTGTTGCCAGTGATGACTTACGGCACCGAGACATGGTCACTCACGATGGGCCTCTTAAGAAGGCTCAAAGTCACCCAAAGGGCAATGGAAAGTGCTAAGCTCAGAGTTTCTCTGCGAGATCGAATCAGAAATGAGGAGATCCGCAGGAGAACCAATGTCATCGATATAGCTCTCAGAATTGCCAAACTTAAGTGGCAGTGGGCGGGGCACATCGCTCGTAGAACTGACGGCCGTTGGGGCAGAAAGGTTCTCGAGTGGCGCCCTCGTACCGGAAGACGTGGAGCGGGCAGGCCCCCCACAAGGTGGAGCGATGACCTGGTGAAGGTCGCGGGTAGAAGCTGGATGCGTACAGCACAAAGCCGGTCGTTGTGGTGATCTTTAGGGGAGGCCTTTGTCCTGCAGTGGACGTCTTTCGGCTGATGATGTATCTATATACATTTAATTAATTAGTCTTAACAATTTACTTAGCCGAGTAATGGCACGTGTTTAATTTTCTATACTTGGCTAAGAAAACTATCCTTTGACTTAACTCTTCTTACTTTTGACAATTTCTCAACTATAGAATAAAAATATGTACTAAGATAATAAATACTTAAGTAAAAGTATCTACTTATGTATGTTCATAGATACGGGTGTAAGACTATCGTATCCAGACAAATTTTGAATCAACTTTTTTTAATAAAAACTCTATTTTGATACACTGTATCCAAACTCTTTGTAATACACATTTCTACTAAAATCATGTAGATAATATTATGAGTCACAAAAAGTAAATTAGGCATATTGGGTGCTATTCGGTTATATATTAAAAATTAGTATTGTGCCTTCTGTAGAGCTTCCCTCAGTTCCCGCAACGTCTAGAACTCGTTTAATTAAAAGGGAATCTACTCCTCTCGTACAGTTAAGACTGTGTTTGCTCTTCATCTATACGTCCCACAACTTACTGAACGAGTGAACTAATAAACCTACATAAGTTAAGTTTTATTATACTTTCGAAAGGCCATTATTTGGCCCTTCACAGTGATAATATTAATCAAATTCGAATGTAGAAATTACCAATCGTCCGCTCCTTAGAGTATTTTGTATGATATCCAGATTTTTATTTGGTGGTTGTGGTGTGGTGGTGTTTATTTTTTATTCAGATCCGAATAAACTTTGAATCTCCAGGCTTATCTCAGATAACTTGTTAGTTAACAACATACTTAGGTTGCGCTTTTGCCCTCTGTCAATAAAATAAGGCTTTTTTATAAATATATATCTTATACCCCTATGAGACTGTTGGGATTGCCAAGCAAATATTTCATATGCATTACCTTTCATATCAAAGCGGCAATCAATTACCAAAATGTAGAGCTTTGTTTTGCGAAAGTCGCTTAATATGAGTAGAAAAGTTTAATTAACCGAAACTCTTTACGAATGTGGTGATAGGTGAACGTGACCTGTAATTACAGTAATATTTGCACTGTAATAGTCAGCCCATGTAACCGGCGGTGTCGCGGCGAACACGTTTACTGCGGTCAACGGTCGACGTCAAACTATAATTAGCTACGTCCACTGTTGCATGAAATTAAATAAATACAAGCGAGTTGGTCGGTTACATTATAATAAATCTATTTGTATTAGGCCAAATCCCTTGCGGGGTAGGAGTTCTAACTGGTTCTTTCCTTACAAACCTCTCTGGCTTCCTCCACTCTCATAGTTCAACAAATGATATGTTACTCAATATGACATATATGATACACACTTATGATACATAATAATATTATAGTGGTATTATGTAATAGTCAGCTTGTAGGGTGTAGACAACTACTCTACCTTGTTCGGACAAAGTGGGTTTTCTTATCAAAAAATTCTCTGTTGGGACTCTGGAATGGTTGGAAGTCTGGAATTGTGCCCGGTATAATAGCAGTAGACAGGAGTTTTTTGTCATTATACCTGGCACTATTAGAAGACGACCTCTATTATATCGGGACTTAATATCGTCGACGATAGTAGGATGTACAGTCCCACAGGATTTTTTTAGCCCGCGGCCAAAATCGGTACTAACGCGGTCATCAAGTAAAATCTCATTATATGACAGTCGCAGAGTTCCGTTTGCTATGAAATTAACCCAAGTTCTTTTTTTAATTAGCGGACCTACTTGTTGAAATGTCTCCTTGGACGATGGAAAATTGTACAAAATGTTAACTCTAATTTCACATCAACGCCCCACTGTAGTCATCCATAGGCCAAAAGATCTTTGTCGCACTCCAAATGTAGGCCCCATAAATACCGCATAACATTTTAATGGACTGATTTCAGAATGAACTGTTAAATATGTATGCAATCTCATAATATTCGCACTCATAAATAAATTTATGTAAAACACAATATGTAAATTTAATCTCGCCCACAATACCATTTTTTTTTTTTTTTTTTTTTTTTTTTTTTTTTTAAAACGTAGCCCCACACTAGGATTTATTCCTGTGTCGTGGGTGCGTTTACAAACATGAAAATTCACAAACAAATACCCAGACCGGAACAAATAATTGTGGATCACACAAAGATTTGTCCCGTGCGGGAATCGAACCTGCGACTATTCGACACAGTTTATTCCATTGATCAGGCACTAAACATTGAATCAACTTATAAAAGTTAAATGAACTCCTTTCACAGCTTAGTTTGAAATTTAAATGTAATTGCTCGAGGGACAAGATTTTAAATATATAGTTATTAAATAACTTTGGCGGTTTGAGAAGTTCCAAGTATGACAGCCCTACAATTTTAGTACAATGTTGAGGCGACCTGGACACCGGGCCAACGAGCAAATGAAAGCAACGAGCAATTAAATCGAGGACCGACTCCAGTGGGATATTCCTCGTAAATACTCGTGCAAACACTTGTAACAGCATCTCACTACTAAGATGCATCACCATGTAAATATACATTACGTGTTACATTCATTTATATAGTGATGTCCTGACATATTTAAATAATTTATTGAATGAACGAATTATATCATCTTAAGGTAAATCAAGAGTCATCGTAACCGGCGAGCGTGTATGAGACGATCTATGACAGAAGAGGAAACCAGAGAGGTCTGTAAGGAAATAACCTAGTGGAACTCTGTACTCTCTGTCTATTCCGCAAAAAATCTGGTGTGATGATATAGATATAGATAGAATATAGTTTACATTCACTAATTTATTTATATCATCACGCTAGATCCTTGGCAGAATAGGGTACAACCATAAAGACGTCGATAATCCAATTTTTGATATTAATCTGGATTGGAAACCATAATAATTATGTACATTACATACAGCAAAAACAGTACTTTAACAAATATGCAATAATAAAATTCATAAAATATACCTCATATAAATTGATCATAAAAAGAAGTGTTAATTGAAATAAAAACTAATAATAATGAACACTGTATCATCGGCACTTATCGGCGCACATGTCAGGTACCATATAATAGGGGGCGAATCTTTTGCCATTACATCAGGCGTGATACTGTTTTCGTTTCTATAAAAAATTTTTTTTTTTTTTGGTATTTATAAGACAAAAATGACCAGAGCAACGCTTATATTTTCCAAGCAAAGGTGGCGGATGTTATATATTCGGCCTCAATGTAACAGGGAACAAATCTGTTACCATTATACCTAGCACAACTCTAGAGTCCGTATTGCTGAATCTCTCTCTCTCTCTCTGTCTCTTTCTCTCTCTCTCTCTCTCTCTCTCACTCTCTCTCTATCTCTCTTTAAGTGCCTCTCCATTATTGGAGGTTGGCTGTTAGTTTTGTGAATGTGCCTTTATCCTGAGACATACGGAACCACTGCTTTGTTACCGGATTTCAATTGAAGATTTTTTTGATAGAAAAACTAAAAACCTATGTTTCGAGCTCAGGACCTAGCGATCGCGAGCCGCACTAGACCAACGAGGCAGACTATTAACAGAACTTTAATCTTAGTTATTCGGTAGGAAGATTTACATTTAACTTTTAAGGCGTGGGTTAGGATCCTCATTTATTATTTATGTTACAAAAAGATCTTTCTCGATTTCATTACCTACTAGGTAAATTATGGTAAATTTGGTAGATATTCTCAGACAATAACTAGCTTATTTCATAGCTCTACGCAGCAACGCGACACGTGAGAGCAGTGTTTTAGCGCTTACTAAAGTTAAACAGTGCTTGGCTGGATCGGCCTTAAATGGGTGACCGTATGTGGCATATCTTCTAACATCGCCTTACTTCGTTTGGCGTCTTAAGTTGATTCTGGTAACTCTGGTCTCCCTTGGGACAGCATGGTCCGACAACGTAGGTAGTTTGTAGTCGTTGAACCAAGTGGGAAGCCTTGATAAGTTCAAACTGCAAGCCACAAACTGCCTCTATTAATCTGTACTTTGTCCGGGTGGTTGAGTATGTCACCTATTATCTGGTAACTGTATTTGTAATTTGTAGGTGTTGCTCAGCAGCAGGATAAAATAGAATACATTATTATTATTCAAACGTAGCTCAACACTACTGTAACTAATCTAATTACTCCTGTGTCATGGCGTTCACAAGAATGATATTCACACGCATAAACAACTAGACCGTAACGAATACTTGTTACTCACACAAAGATTTGTCACGTAGAAAGAAATAAATTATATTTGTCACAGCACGAGAGACAATATTTAGCTGAAATAACACATACATTACAACCTTTCAATTTTAAAACGTTTGAACATTGTCTGAAAAATATATGGTAATAAAACAAACACATACTTATGAGTGAACATTACACATCAGCTGAGCCAAGTAGTATCCAGATCAGCCACAAGTGCTAGGCGCTGATTTTCATCTGGACTCTCCTGAGTATTTACAGATGTCAATCCAGTATCAATTAATAATAAAAAACATAGCTCGAAAAATCAAGTGTTATATATATAGTATTATTAGAGTGTATTTGTCAAGTGTTGTGTTGTGAAATGCGTGTTATAAATACTATATTTATAATAAAAATAGAGATAGGAAATCTCTCTATCCTTTTCTATCATCACGCACCTCTTGCGGGGTAGGCAGAGAGTACAGAGTTCCAACAGGAGATCCTTACATATCTCTCTGGCTACCTCCACTCTCATAGTTCGTCTCATACACGCTCGCCAGTTATGGAGTTATGGAGACTCTTGACTTGCCCTTTAGATAAGACACGATCTATTTGGTCATGGTAAGATAATCTAGGTCTCCACCGGTACCTACATCGTTCCACTTTCACTTTGTATATCTGTTTTGTCATTCTTTCTTCTGGCATTCTTTCTGTATCCCCTAACCAACGGAGCATACCCTTTCTCATCTTTACATCGATACTCGCTTTCTTACTATGCTGATGCGATTACTGTCGGTCAATTTAACTCCGCACATCTTCCGCAGAGCTCGCATTTCGACCGCATTTATTCTACTTTCGTTCTCCTTCATACATACCCAACTCTTGCTGCCATATAACAGCCCTTGAATATAGGAAATAGGAAACATATAAAAATACTTTTCAGATATTAACTCCGAGACATATATTGCTAGACTTATTTTGATAACTGATATGAATTACTACTCGTTTGTACTCTATTCTGTACTGCCAGCCTACCGTACGGGACCTGACGTGATTATATAGCTATTTATAACAACACGCAAGATGCTTTTCGATATGTTAAAACATGCTTACCTATAAAGGCAAGTGCCAAAACTTTACAACTACATAATATAAAAGTTGCGTTGGCCGAAACGCACTCCGATCTCGCTACACAAGGTTTGCGCACACGCCAGCAAACAAACACGAGCACTCCACGCGACGTAGTGTCGAGGCGCCCACACTCCAACTCTGTTTACATTATTAATCATAATAATGACACGTACTCCTCAACCAGCGGCTTAATTTAATTAATTCAATCAATCAATCAGCCTATCGTAGTCAACTGCTGGACATAGGCCTCTCCTAACATGCGCCATTGCACACGGTCCTCCGCCTTCCGTATCCAGTCTGTCGCAGCGACCTTTTTGAGGTCGTCGGTCCATCTAGCTGGGGGCGTCCTGCTTTACGCTTACCAAGTCGCGGTCTCCACTCTAGGACACGCTTGCTCCATCGGCCATCGGTCCTTCTGCAGATGTGACCAGCCTATTGCTGCTTTAGCTTACTGAGTCTGCGAGCTATGTCGGTAACTTTGGTTCTTTGTCAAATTACCTCGTTACGAATTTTATCCTTCATAGAGACGCCGAGCATAGTTCGGTGTGCGACTTTGAATTTGTGGACTAGTCCCACTGTGAGTGTCCACGTCTTGGCCCCGTAAGTCATAACAGGTAGGACGCATTGGTTAAAGACTTTAGTCTTCAGGCATTGCGGTATAGGCGAAGCGAAAACGTGACGTAGTTAGCCAAATGCTGCCCAACCCAATTGGATCCTGCGGTTGATTTCTTTCTCGAAGTTGTTTCTACCAAATAGGACAACTTGTCCAAGGTAGACATACTTCCGAACAACTTTGAGCATCGCACCATCGACGTAGATCGGTCCCGGCGTGACATGCTCATTAAACATGATCTTGGTTTTATCCAAGTTCATGCCGAGACCGACACCTCGAGAGGCTTCATTTAGGCTATGCAGCATTTCGCTTAACTGTTCCAGTGACTCTGCCACGATGACGATATCATCGGTAAACCGAAGGTGTGAGATGTATTCGCCGTTGATGTTAATGCCCCGCCCAGTCCAGTCCAGCGTCTTGAAGACGTCTTGAGAGATATTACATCCCCCTGTCTTACCCCTCGACGCAGCTCGATCGGGTTGGTCCTTTGGTCCTGGAGCTGGACGGTCATTGTGGCGGTATCATACAGACATCTCAACACCTCGATATAGCGCCAATCGATGCCACATCGCTACAGAGCATCCAAAACCGCCCAGGTTTCGATAGAGTCGAAGGCTTTCTCGTAGTCCACGAAAGCCATACACAGCGGCTGATTGTACTCTTCGGTCTTCTGTACAATCTGCCGAAGAGTATGGATGTGGTCTACGGTGCTGTAGCCTTTTCGAAACCCGGCTTGTTCCGGTGGCTGGAAATCGTCAAGTCTTCTGGCGAGGCGGTTTGTGAGTACTCTCGAGAACAACTTGTAGACGTGGCTCAGGAGTGAGATGGGTCTGTAGTTCTTTAGCAAGGTTTTGTCACCTTTTTTGAAGAACAGAACCACCGCACTCCCGCTCCACGCTTGAGGTGTTAAGCCCTGGTGGATGACGGAATAAAAGAGCCTCGCTAGCTTTTTCAGGTTTGGAGTCCCGCCTGCTTTTAGGAGCTCAGTGGTGATTCCGTCATCGCCTGGCGACTTGTTATTTTTGAGCTGCTCGAGAGCCACTCTGACCTCGTCCTGGTTGACATCAGGGATGTCTTCAGTGTCGTGGCGTGCGGGTGGGGCTCTGTGGTCGTCAGCGCTCGGTCTCGAGGGTTTAGCCATCCGTGATGCGTACAGGTCTTTGTAGAAACTCTCAATTTCCTCGAGTGTCTCGAACTTGGAGGTCACGGTTTTGCCATCCGCTGTATTAAGTTTCGTCAGATGGGATTTACCTAGCTGGCGAGCGAAGACTTTGGTGCCTCTGTTCTGTTCAATCGCAGCCGCGATGGCGCGGGTGTTGGAACATCGGAGGTCACGTCGCACCAGATTCCGGATCTTCCGGTTGAGGTTCCTCCCATCCGGCAAAAACGCCTGCGTGGATGACATTGCCCGTCTCTGCCTTATAAGTTTGAGAGTCTCGAGCGAGAGTTTAGACTCTCTGTTACCGCTTTTGCCGGGAAACACCCTTCGAGATACATCCTGTAGCGTTTTGACCACTGTGTCCGTTTTATCCGTCAACATTGCCTTCGGTTTCCAGCAGGTCGAAACGATTTTGTCGGTGACCGCTGCCAGTATTAAACCTGTTGATCACGGAGACGTCTCTAAATATAGACTTCCTGTCATTCATGATGAAGTCTATCTCGTTCCTCGTCACAGTGTCGGGGCTTCGCCATGTCCACTTTCTATGAGGCTTCTTCTTAAATAACGAACTCATCAAGAAGAGCCCCTGCGACTCCAGAAAGTTTACCAGCATCTGCTCCCTGTGGTTTTGGGCGCCCCACGCCGTAGGGTCCGATTATCGTTTCGCCGCGTTCTTGTACTCCCACTTTGGCATTGATCTCCCCCATAACAACGTTGTAATGAGCCTTGGTAGTGCCATGTAATGCCTTGGCTATGTCTTCATACATGGCTTCGGCTATGTCGTCGCAGTATGTCGAGGTCGGCGCATATACCTGTACCACCTTCAGGGTGTACCTGTTGGTGATTTTAATTATGAAGTACGCTACCCGTGTCGACACACTGCTGACTTCCACAACGTTGTTAGTGAGAGCTTTGTTGACCGGGAAACCGACACCGCCCTGAGAGGGCCGATCACCTTCCCGAAAGTCGAACAGGTGGTCTGACTCAAGAGTTATCGTGTCCTCGCCCTGTCTTCGGACTTCGGATAACCCCGATATGTGCCAGTTTATGCGACCTAGTTCTACCTCGAGTTCAGTGAGGTGTTGGTCCAGCCGTAGAGAGCGTCCATTGTACGTAGCCAGGGTCAGGTGGTTTTGGTAGCCTTGTGTCGTAGTCCGGAGATTCTTCGCACCCCCTGCCCCGCTGTTACCGCGAGCGCTACCGTGGCAGCGGACAGCGGGACTACCGGGAACTGGGGGCCTTTGCGTTTGGTGTCTTAACATGTTAAAAGGTTTTTGGCCTACTATACCACGCTGGCCAGACGGGTTGGTATAGGGTTTAATTCAAATTTTCCTTTTCTGGTCGTTGATCGGATGACGTTACTACCTTTGGTGGACTCTTACCACCAGCCTAGCAAAAGTATGGCTACTGGGGCATTCTAAGTTTTTCTTTCGCTTCTAGCAGTAAGGAAGTATAGAATTTAATTTATTAGGCAGTACTAAATATCGTAAACGTACAGCTAAGCGTCGACGATGAAATGTTAACAATGTTATTGTTCCACTGGATTAAATCCAGCAGTGGCGGATGGTTCTAATATTAATTTGAATGTTTGGGTGAAATCCTCAGATAAGGTTGTTGCCGTTACGATGTATTAAAATAACGAAGCGCGAAGTTTATCTCGAGTCAAACCATGAAATTTGATTTGATGTGTTCCCAACGGGGATTTATTAATAACTTTTCATATCAATTTTATCTGATCCGACATCTCGAACATAATTTGACGTGTGAAATTAACTAAAAGGATTGTATGATAGTCAGTAATAAACGTAGGCCTCACACCGCCTTCGAGTAAAGTCTGAAGTAGACTAATCGACAGTAAGTGGGGAGTCTACCAAATTGATAATAATATTTTGGTAGACTCACAATTTTTCATGAGCAATATATTATTTAGATGTCCGCGACTTTTATTATACCTTCTTGCAAATCTAAATTTACAAGTAATTCTTTTTTGTTCCGTTTGTGTAGGAATAATAACAATAATTACTGTAATTTGGATATGTATAATTGCCAATTGCATGGTTCTAACAAAAATCTTTATAAAAAAACCGACTTCAAAAAGCAATAAATAAATATTTGAAGTTGGTACCGGTTAGTGCAGTCGGTTACTTGGCACCGACCTCAAATATTTATTACTTGAATTTTGAAGGCGGCCTTTTTAAAAAAAAAAAAATTTGAAAGAATTTAAATGTATTTATTAATAGTGGAAACTTAATTGATCTATGTATAAGTTAATGTATTATATTTTAAAGTGTATTACATATTATATGTATACAAAAAAAAAAATCTGAGTAGCTTTATCCAACGATTAAACTAACAAGTTTTAATTACGGAGTAACGCTAATCGAGAACTAATCAGCGCTTTACTCGAGGTTGGTGAAAGACGCTCTCAATGTACTAATTTGGAAGGACTGGGAAGTTAACGGACTAATATACTTAATTTTAAAACAAAACTGTCTGTCATCAGGTAAGGGTCGCGATACGATCCTCTTAAAACTTTGTAAGAAGTAACTGAGTGGCAAACTCGCTGTTTAACCTCGATATTTCTACGTGTGTTTTATCATGAATGTTCGTGAGATTATATCTTTTTCTATTAAAATTGTGTAAACAGTTTGCTTACTCATGCCGGATCTGAGAAAACACAATTGATACATTCCGTTAAGTGAGTATATGAATGCGTTGTTATACAATATAACCTACTATCATGAGCTTTCCAATATACACACATTATGCTATCCCTACGACTATATCTTTAAAAAGCAAATTAAAGGTATTCAGAACTACCTATAAGAATTACGTAACAATAAGTATAGTGAAAATCTATGTACACATCATTTAAAAGCTTGCTACTGACATCGTAAAAGCCATTACTAATATCTATTTTTTTGTTATTTCTTATTTTATATTCGTAATTATTGTGTGAATTAATAAAAGACTACTGCCTCGATCTAGTAGCATAATGCGTTTTGCGATCACGTGGACCTGGGTTCAAATCCTAGGTAAGACAGGTGTAGTTTTTCTTTCGAAAAATTTCTAGTATCAATCCTAAGTCTGGAATAGTAAGCCCGGTATATGGCAAAAGTACACGTCTGCCACCCCCACTTGGGGAATATAGGCGTTATGGGATTTTTAAATAAGATTTTTTAAATTCAAAAGATAATAAGAACATTTTAACAACCAAA
Organism: Phalera bucephala; assembly: GCA_905147815.2. NCBI lineage: Eukaryota > Metazoa > Arthropoda > Insecta > Lepidoptera > Notodontidae > Phalera > Phalera bucephala. Next base: position 13,740,411 of record LR990615.1, read on the forward strand.
ACCCATATCGTTGAATATAAATCTTATACCTAAATAATTCATTGAATATCACGACACTAAATTTAAACAGAATTCTAAATTTATTTCAACAATGTTACTAGAAATTCGTGTAGAAACTTTAGTTTTTCGTTATAAATATTCGTAAAATTCTTAATAACAGTCCACTGGAACTATACCCGGTATCATAGCAATAGGATCGCCACCTATTATATTGGGACCTAATGTCGGCGATGTGTGAGTGTACTCAGTACACCTCTGAACCGCCGGTTGAGGAGTTCTAGCATGACATTTATTTCCAGTTTTGGAACACCTATCCATATTAAGTTCTTAATCAGTTCTCAGTCCCGCTCGTGACCAAAAATCAAAAATCCGAAAATTGTTTTATTTCATTACCTTACCAGATAAGCTTTCAAAACTTTTTCACATGCTTTTATTCAACTTGCAATTCTCGTAAGTCTGTCTTTCCGGTTTAAATCTTACGAACAATTTTTCAGGCACTTGCAGAAGCTGATCTGATAGAGCTGAAATTTGGCATACGTAAGTTAGGTAACAATCCAATAATATGGTACTATGGAACTGGTCTGATTATGAAGTCGGATGGTGGTCATGGTAACATGTGAAATATGCAACTAACCCCCTAGGCTTATTGGATTAGTATTGACAAGTACTATATAACCAGATGGTGTTCAGGGTCAGATGATAAAACCAAAAAGTGGCTAATGGAGCCTCTCAACTACTCAATATAGCCTCGCCATGATTGTGCTCTTTGGATTTGTCTCGACGAGTACTGTACACCCAGGTGGTGTCCAGGGTCTGAGGATGAAGCTGGAAGGTAGCCATAGGAACTCTTATACTAAGCAAGATATCTTTATTGTGTTTTTGATATAAAGGCTTTATTTAAAATGACATTTTAAATTAAAATTATTAATAACAATTCTTGTTCTCACAGTCTCAAAATATTTACTAATGTTCTAAATTATATTAATTGTATTGTATGCGTCGGAACACGAGTTATCTTCTAACGAGGAACGTATGAGGAACAATCGATTAAGCGCCCAGCCCAGGCCATGTACTACGCTGCAATCTACCTACCGACAACACAGATGACTTTACGCAATAAATTTAATGCATGATATACGATTTCCACTTTCGTTGTCTAATTAATGTAGCGTTAAGATACGTAGAGCTCGACCCTCCTGCCTTGCCCACTAGAATAGTAAATCATATTTTATATACGTACCTATCTAATTTGTGAATGTAATGTGAAATCCTCAAACTATTCTCTGTTCTCGTTATAAGTTTTCCAAAGTTATAAAATAAACTGACAATACAGATATTATCATTTATCCGCAACTTTATCCACGTCGAATTTATTTGAGACACATGGTCTATGTCCTTCAAAGATGATTTTCCTTTCAAATTGCACCAAAATCTGCAAATCTGTTCAACGATGAAAAGTTTACAAAACAAATAGAGCTACTTGCAATATAGCATGAGTAATATAATATAGAATAATATAATAGAATAGATAGTAAACTCTGCTTTCATTTATGTATTCGTTTTTATTCTAACGGGCAATCAAGTCAATCTCGGAAGTATATTTTGCGTATTTCCTACTAATATTATAAATGTGAAAGTTTGTGTTTGGCTGTTTGTTACTCAATCACACAAAAACGGCTAAACAGATTTTATGAAATTTGGTACACAGATAGTTTATTACCTGGATTAACACCTATATCGTATGTGTTTTCATATCCTTTTTACCCCGGAAAAATGTTTGGTTTCTGTCTAAAGTCAACGCGGACAAAGTCGCGGGCAGAAACTAGTACTATATATATATATATATATATATATATATATCTCTCTCTTTTACCGTTAGCATTCATTATTAAATAACATTGAGCGATGTCTTAAAATATATCCAGCCGTTAAATTTAAAATAACATGAAATACCACTAAATCCACCAAAAAGTTAGGTACATAGTTACTTGAACTTTCAGTAACAGTTAGTTCAGAGCATGTTTATCCTGATTGGAAAGTCGAGTTGATGCGATTAAAAGTTTATTGAATAACGCAGCTAACAACGTTCCTCGCCAGCTGCAACGCAGCGGTTTCGCTGGAACTTAGACTTGGCAGTATGACCTTATTAGTTTCTCAGTACGGTTAGAATGGTAACAATCTTAGAAGATATTTTTCTGATTTAATCTACATCATCACGCTAGATCTCTTAGAGGTTAAGACAAAAAGATTGACGTTAGCGTGACGCTAGCGAGTTGACATGCCATCCTTGTCATACTACAAATTGACTAAATAAACGTCCAAAATCATTGTTATTACGGTATATGCTCAAATTTCTTAATATGTTTGTTGGGACAATCAGCGCAATACGAGCTCACGGTGTCTTGAGGTCTTGCATTTTTATGTTTGGTTGTTTGGTATATTCCAAGTCCATGGAAGAATCCAGCTATCTTCTCTATTGATTTTAAGATGTTTTTAATTAGTGTAATATTTGCATAAATCTAAGGATCCAAAATCTTGAAGCGTTGGTCGCGTAAAATTTCCAATGAGTTCGAACATTGAAAATGCTGAACTATCGCTTGATAATAATCTAGAGGTGAACGCATGTGAGCAGAGCTGCACTACCGAGTAAATAATGTACAGAGCGAGGGGTCAAAAGAGTGCGGGGTGATATATACTTCACTTACGTACTTATACAATACTGCAAAGTGCTGATCAGCCGATCGATTCGCCGGCTCCGCCCGAAATTGCCTCTAAGTTCACGTCTCTGATCAAATCGGTGAACGCACACATCGCTACGCATGTAGAGAAGTACTATCGAGAAACTCATATGTTGACCAGTATGAGGCTGCATTTTGTGCGCAGTAATCCGCGGATTGCTGATAATGCGCCAGATGCGAACAACTGGGTGACAAAAAATAAATAAATGATTTTCTTCTCATTGGACAACGACCCCCACCCGTCAGGGTGGAGCTTACCCCACCCTGACGGGTTTTGAAACCTTTTCGCTTGTCGCAGTAATCATAGCTTACTATGATTACTGCGACAAGCGAAAAGGTTTCAAAACTGATGATCTTTTATCTGGAACAGGTCATATGACCTTGTACACTTATTAAACTGACCTGACACTTTATGAATCCAAATGTTATATACCTGTATATAAAATTAAGATTCTGCCACATGAGCGGCGTCCAAAAGCTGTTGTGACATATCTGAAGCTAATTGACGTAATGATGTAAGTAAGAACTACATTCTTAGGCCGCAATCTCATGGGCCCTTTTAAACAATGTAGCGTTAGCCATTTTTTACATTCCAGCACTTTACTAACGCGTGTTGAAAAAGCGCTTTTACGTTTGAGAGGCTAGGAGCTTCATTGCATCGTGATAGCGATGTATAGGGTATACCTACATACCTGTCGCCGTGGGAGCGCTCGTGTATTCTCGCACAATAATGAGCCACCGCTAATTTGTTCATAATTGTTGGTGAAAGAGCTGAGGAAGTTATTGACTGAGGCCGCGACTTTAAATAAATATGTATACGATAGACAGCTTTTTCTAGGGATTAAGAGCTTAAGTCGTTCAGCCCACATGATCGAGTGCGAGGGGTTACTTAAAAAAACACAAATACTAATTTGTTGATAATTGTTGTTGAAAAAGCTACGGAAGTTGTTCACTGAAGACACAATTCAATTAAATATATAAGGAACGTCACGCCTATATTCCTCAAGCGGGGTAGTAAAAATTTGTTGTGTACACTGACATCTTGCCTACGATTTTAAGTCCCATTTTAATAGGACATTTTCAAGCTCTAGGCCGCTACTGAGACTTTTTCTATAGAAAACCCACACCATAGCTTTCTTAAACCTATAATTTGAACCCAAAACTTCTAATCCTCTTGAGCCGCAACATGCGCTACTAAATCAACGAGGCAATCAACAAATTAATTGTTTTCGGTTATTGACTTAGTACGTGTGTTGCAAATGGATGCTAATAAAAATAATTAATACCGTAAATTCAGTGTGGTGGTGTGTCAATTCATGGTCAAAACCTGTGACAACGAATGTGGCAAGACATTATAATAATTATTTAATTAATGCTCACGATCAAAACACAAAATCTGGCGTGTCCTGACAAATGTTACTCAAATGCTTTACTCAATGCAAGTTCATGAAACCGCAAAACGAAATCGTGAAATTATTGGCATGTGATTAAAGGAACTAGAAACTAATATTTAACTTTATGTTAGGTATATATAAAATAAACACCATCTCGCCTATATTCCCTATGCAGGGGTAGCAGTGGTGTACTGCGGACACCCACTTATCGCCTACGATGTTAAGTATCATGTAAAAGAGGGGAGCTAATACTGGGAATGTTTCGATAGAACAACTACATTTGTCTGACCTAGGATATGAACCCAGGACCTCGTGAACGCAAAGCGTCTTATTCGCTACTAAACTAACGAGGCACTCAGAACATCTTTATAGTAGATTCCTTTAAAATAAGAATTTACTCACTTTTAGTAACACAGTTTCTATAACACAGAATATGCGACTTAAAACTTAAAGAGGGCTTAGCATGTAAACTTTGACGTCAGCGTGACGGTAGCGAGTAATTGTGCTGTCACATTTATATTAATTTAGTAAATTTGTAGTGTGAAAAGGATGGCATATCCACATGTCAGCGTCACGCCTACGTTCATCTTTTCGTGGATTTTTTTCGCGTTTTCGTTACGCATTATTCGCCACTAGACCAACGAGGCAGTCGACAAGTATTTATTATATTTTTTATAATAAAATCTTAACGCATCTGGTTATTTATTTCCAACAAAATTATTTCGGTTTCAGCCCAGTCCGGATGATAAGCTCGTAATTATAAATATTTCAATCAAAATGATAGACTGGAAGGATCGGCGGTGCGCGTGGTCCAAATCCATTATAGAGGCGAATAAACTGCCCTCGGTGGAGCAATGCCATGACTAAGGTAATGCGATTGTGGGGCAACCCAGTCGAGCACAGCGCGCCAATCCAAGTAGAGGCCGGATTTTAACAACGTCGATACTAATATAATGAAGAGGTAAAAATATATGTGTTCTACAAAGCTGCTAGTCGTAGCGTTTTTGGGGAAGGCCAGAGTCTTGGTAGACGTCTTTCGGCTTATGGTTAAGTACGTAAGTATAAACGTATGTTTGTAGGAGGTAATCTCTGTAACCTTTGATTCGATTCTGAAAATTCTTTTACTGAAAGTCACATTAGGTCTGAGTAATATAGGTTATTTTACAGTGACAAAAATACCTAAATTATATAATAACCGCGTGCGAAGCCGCGAACAGCTAGTCGTGTATAAAATTTTTGAAGAGACTCAAACTTGGAAATTTCTAAAATCAGACCTATGTGAATCTTTGTAGCGCACCCACGACTTAAAAAATAATTCATAGCGCGAGGCTACTTTTCAACAAATAACAACAGGCGTACAATCATAAATACTATAAGGCACATCGAACATTAAGAAATAAAGCTCTAACAAAATGCGTAAACTGTGTTTTATTTAAATGTTACGTATTCACGTAAATGTGTAATAAGTTATCCGCTAGCTGATATGGAACGCAATTATCTACACGAAATTTTGCACAATGCCGCATGTTCCCTCCAATAAAATCATATGATATAAGTAGTATTTTATATAGGTAAGTAGTTAGTAGCTGCAACATAGGCCTCACTGATGTCTACTAATATTATAAGAGGAAAGATTTGTTCATTTGTAATCGATGAACTCTGAAACTAGTAAACCTATTTTAATAATCTTTTAACCATTAAAAAGCTACATTATTCAGAAGTAACACAGACCCTGTAGATGTAGTAGTTGTCGTTTACCTACGAAAGTGGTTTGGAGACGAAAGATTGGTGTTTCTGTTTAGAAAATAGTATATTTTTTATCCCACCTAGGCTTGTAGTCGCTTTTTCCTTTTCGCTTAATTTTCAATACATTTGCATTTGACTTGATTTTCAGTTTAATCCTTATATTTCCTACGAACTCGTGCTTGCGGCCGTGGTACTTAATTTCAACACAGTTTGTTTCTCTAACTTATTTCGAGTGATGCAAAACTGAAACTGCTGAACTATTGTTTATTAATTAGCTAACGGTGAACGTGTCATGTAATTTGAACACATGTAACTGCGAACAAGAATATTCAATCACGCCAGATATTTGGCGCGCGCCACTAACGAGCGCGCGTGTTTACTCGCACAATAATGAGCCACAACTAATTTCTTCATAATTGTTGGCGAGAAAGAGCCGCAGAAGTTGTCGACCGAAGCAGAGACTTCAAAGAAATTAATGAGTGTTAGGAACTCCCGACGTGCCGTCGCCGCCCATTCGATCAGTTTGGTTGCGAGCCGGAATAAAGTTGCCACAAGGGTTTTAACAAATTCCCTACTAATTGTTCTCCAACCCCAATTCTTACTTCATAAGTCATTTAAATTATCAAATTATTCATCTTTTATTCAAAACAAAGAATTAAATGACTCAGCGGTAACCCTCACTATCTGGACCTCTGGATAATTAAAACACAATTATTGTGTCTTACGAATTATACTTCAAATACAACAGAAATAGGACATTCCAATTCCAATACTGCTTGGTCTGTGACACCAATACAATTTTATAGAAAATTTATTTGACATCAAACTTTATAACATTATACTGAAGAACATTGATCTTCTCCTTTCTATTATAGTTTTACATCTAGAAATAGCGCTAAATTACTAAAGTTTTTACATATTCCAGAGTAATATTATGAAGTCAAAATATTTATAAATAATTAAATTTAAAAATTAATCTTTGTCTCCGAAATTGACAAGACATTATTATTGAATTCATTTCATTATCACAAATTTCTGTAGTTGCAAGCAACTCTTTCAGACTTTCTACCGTAAAAAATACCTGATCGTAGCCTAAAATATGTTTATACAGTATAGGTGATGTTTGTTAAGCAAATGAGTTGTTGTGTAAACAAAGCGATCGACGTCTGCTGAGACGAGGTAGCATTTCGTATGCGAGGTACGAGGCTCGTTACCGGGCTGTGCTCCCGCGAGGCATTGCCACGGCTCAATTATGTCTAACTCCATTGCTCAGATTCCGTCAAGAGCATAAACTCAAACTTGTCCCTATACTGCGTACAATCTGTTTCCGTATTTAATTTGGTTTCCCGTACGGATGTAATACTTGCTCGACAAATACAAAGTTCTTGTTTAATCTAAATGTATTGCAATTATGATTATTACTTGGTATGAAATATCTTTGGATGTTAGAGGATGGGAGCAAGGGAATGCGTGGATATAAAGAATAGGTACTTTAGCTTTCTTATTTTGTTCATGTCTCAACGGTGTTGTTAAACCATTTTACATTTGGGATCAGTTTTAATGAAATCTACATTTTTGGATTTGTTGATTTAATCTGTGTATCGATATCGTCAAATCAAATCCATCAAGAGGCATATAATTAATAATTTTGACTAATCATTTGTTGCGTATATAAAATGACACAACTCAAAAATTTGAATAACTTGAATAAGCACTAATATAAACGACTTCAATGCCCGATTTCTCTATTTTTTTTAATTGTGCTACCTAGCCATGCGGCGGAAGACAAGTACACTGATGCACATGAGTCTTTTAATACCACTTTATATTTCTATGTATATCCAACCAATGCCATAATTGATTACTGCACGTCATATCATTTATCATAATATTTCTAGTCCATAAACTACTGCTAGATCTGAACACTACTCAAATCCCATCAATACTCGACGGACCTTATTTTACGACATGACTCTGATATCAAACAACATTTTAAAAATAATGTTGCTGTTTCGTAACCATTGTTGAAGCTCTCTTAACGAATGTGTTAATAAATGAAAAGGATAAATACGTATTCATTAAAAATTGTTGTTCATAAAATCAGTCTTTTAAAGTCAACTAGACATAGACCTTCCATCATAATGGGAAGAAATTTACGCCATAACCCAACACGCTACACGGATGCAATTCAAGAATTTTGTATTTTGATAAAATTGTTTGGATTGATATAATTCATTTAGGTATGCAGGTTATTCAGGTATTTTAAAAAAAAAAGACGTAAGCACAATAACAGGAATTATTCCTGTGTCGTGGGTGTGTTTACAAATATAAAATTGCCATACTTAAAATACTCAGAGCATTGCAAACATTTGTGGACCTTACAAAGATTTGTCCCGTGCGGGCACTACCCCGCGCCTGCTTGGTTCAGTGGAGCGGTAGCGCCTACGCTCTCACCAAGCCGTTGGAATAAAAAATTCTTCAGTATAATATCCAGCTTTGGTCACTCTTTATCAGCAAATACTGCAGACGTCAGTTCTGTTGCCGCAGTATTATCTAGTTTTTAAAGTGCTCAGTTTTACGAGTTCCTGTTTCTGTATACCTGCAAATTGAATTGAATTATAAAAAATACCTAGATGCCAACTGTATACCAAGCATAAGCGGAGGTGGCAGATATACCAAAATATCACTGAATACATTAGAATCATAGGCACATTTCCAAAAACTACACTTTTGCCAAGAATTCTAACTCAGGACCTCTTGATCCTTAGCAGAACTATGTACCGATAGACTAACGACGTTATCAGAATAAAAAAAAACATGTCCTAGCATATGCCTTTGACCTGTAGTGAACGTCTTTCATGATGTTCATGGTATGCACTAAAACTGACCGTCATTTGGTGTGTAGATTACTATACGTGTGATAAATGTTAGCTTGCAAACGCATTGGTCCAGAATCCTCAGTGCGACATAAGCGGTAGCATGACCCGTATTTCGCCCCTTCATTCTAAGCTGCAGGGCTATCACGGACGCGAAGACTTTTGGCGCGCAGGATAAAATTTTGTCGGCCTATGAATACGGCCTATACGGCCATATGAATATGGCCTGTGAATACAGGACTTTGTACGAAACAATTGACGTCAACGTGACGCTAGCGAATATGCGTGTTGTCACAGTTATATTTACGTGGTAAATTTGTTTGTTTGTTGACTGCCTCGTTGGTCAAGTAGCAAAGCGCATCGCTTGGTGATCACGAGGTCCTGGGTTCAAATCCTAAGTCGGACAAATGAAGTTTTTCTAACAAAAACTTCCCGTATGAGTCCGGAGTTTGGAATTGTCCGGTATATGGCAATAGGCTCGCTCCCTATTACATGGGACCTAACATAGTCAGCGAAAAGTGGGTGTACTCAGTATACCAGCCACCCCCGCTTGGGTAATAAAGGCGTTACGGTATGTAGTAAATTTGCAGTGTGACAATGATGGCAAATCGACTCACTGGCGTCACACGAACGTCAAAGCATACAGAAGTCAAAATAATGAATGGTTGAACGCGTTCGCAAAAAAGCGGGTCGTCGTCTCTTTAATATTGGCGCGAATAAGTTCGACACCAAAAGCGGAATGGGGTGGCAATGTCCGTGACATATGTTTTGTCGCCTGTGCTAGCCCTGCTGGTATCTGTTCCTGAGCTAAGCTACCGCAGACTCGCCGCTTAATT